>OZ038359.1:12073566-13323566 GCA_964035985.1 Panagrolaimus superbus
CGACGCCGACGACGATATTATTATTTCGTTCCTTCCTATTACTTTTAAACATATAATAAATATATGGGGGAAAAAAGAGGTAGAAAAAAAAAGATCGACGCCATATTTAAGTCTCAAAAAAAGAGATGTAGAAGAAGATGAAGAAGGAAAAAGTGACCTTCCAACGAAAAATAACTTTTTAAAAACATCAAAAGAAGAAGACGAAAAAAAGGGGGGGGGGGAGTAGCTGCATGGAAGTAAAAAGAGAAAAGCCCTCACCTTCTTGTCCTTGTTGCTGTGGATGTCGAATTGAATATTGAAGGGGGCTAGCTTGAGCCGCGTCACCAAGGAAATAAAGAAATACTTCGAGGACAACATTAGAGTTTATGCCATTTGAAGGTGGCGCAAAACGTTTTAATCGACGAAATTGATTTGTTTTAAGATAATGATAAACAAATTGCCCAAGTTTTGGTCTTGCTGGTTCACAAAATAGCGGAGGATGCGATTCTTCAATGATAACAGGAGCAGAGGCAGGTTCTTTATGAATTGAAAATGGATGATTTCGAGTTGAGGCTCGCATCATTTGACGACTTCCAGGAATAATTAATGCATTTTTCCGTCCAACTGATCCTGTGGAAATTGCGGAAGGTGTTGAAGATTGTGCCATTGGAGTATTTTCCATCGAAGCAGAATGTGGGATACTCGAATTTGAAAGATTACTTAATCGATGATGATGATAAGATTTTGACCATTCATCTTGCAATTCTCGACACGCTTCTTGCCATATCGAATGTACTTCTTCAGATTCTTGAAAATTCATTGAAACTTCTTCATCCCCATAAATGATATCAATTAATCGGGCATGAACCAAAACAGCCAGGAAAAAACTTAATGATAGATGATCAGCATTTCCGACAGATTCTGTGGCAAGAATTTTACTTGGAGTTCCAAGTAAATGAAATGTTCGAAACCATGTTTCACTTAATTCTTTTGGAACTTTTGTTACAGAATTTAATGGAATCAGACGAAGTAATTTTTCATCAATAACAGATGGACCCCAATGAATATTACTGTAAGATTTTTGTATCATTATGCTTGCAAGTGGAAGAATCTTGCGACCCCAATGCTCAATTAATGGAACCTAAAAATGTATTTAAGTATTTTTTGTGTAATTTAAAATATATTAATTACATGAACAACCCATTTTTTGCAAAGTGAAGTAAAAGTTTTCCAATAAGCAGGTGATGGAATGTACTCATGAAGAGATGCTGTAATCCAACAAGTAAGTAAAGTTCCAATAAGTTCTGAAGCCACAGGAGAATAGAAATCATCTAAAATGTAATATGATTACGGTAACATTTTGTAAAGATTAATCAACAATTTACCAAAAACTTTTGGATCATCAAGCATTTGAGCATTAATTTCTAATAAAAATAAAATAAGTTTTGACCAGGCCTCATCTTTATATTCATCAATAATATGTTCACTTAAGCCTTGTAAAGTTGATAAAATGTTTCGCATTTCATTTGCTTGTCGATTTCCACTTGCATTATCTACAGCTTCTCGAGGAGTAAAAATATGCCGCATTGCATCAAGCATTCTTCGAAAATACCTATCAGGATGATCTCGTAATATTGTTGGACACGATGGATGTACGTCTACGGTAAGGGCGCTTGTCCATGCCAAATAAATTTTTACAGCTCCACGAATTGTTTCGTGATCTTTTGATGAAAATGGTAACGAAAATGCATGATTAATAATCTTAAAAATATAGTTAATTAAACATGGTTACAGTAATCCAAAAACGTACTTGCATAATCCATTCTAAATCTTGTTCGGTTGAGATTGTTGCATTTGTCGGTGTATCAATATTATCGGCAAGTTCTTTAACAAGTAAATGAGCAACTGAAGTTCCAGCATCACTAAAAGTAAGAATTAGCCTCAAATATACCAAAAAGCTTTTACATTGAAAATTTAGATAAAATACTATCTTTGATATTTGAAAATTCAAGTAGTGGCCATTGTTCATACATTTCCATCTTTCTTTTGAGGTTGAAAACAAAAAAAAATATAAATTAAGTGAATGAAAGCAAAAATGCAGAAAGACAAAATCAGTTAAGAAAAATCACAGAATTTGAAACATGAGAAACGTTGAAAAAATTTCTTTCTCTAAAATGTGAAAGTCAATGTTTTAAAAAAAAGGAGGCACAAAAATATAAGAAAGCAATCACTCATCATCTCCTCTTTTTTCCCCTTCTTTTTGTTAACAAAGAGAAAGAAGGAAAAAAGTGAGTCACCACTTTTTGATATTTTTGTGTTAAAAAGCAAAAATGCATGAATATCAAAAACGGTTAAAGTACCGACAATTTGTTTTCCCTTTTCCAAACAAAAAATTATAAAGTGAAAATTAATTCATTAATTTTTATACAAGAATAATATTATTATTTTACAAAAATGGTAAAAAAAACATATATTAACAATTATCAATCAGGATATTTGGAGAGTGGTTGTTTTTATTTATCAGTGTTTAGAATAAAATTTGCAAAAAGTTATCAATATTTTAATATTGTAAAACCATCAAAAACAGTCACCCAAACTACGCAAAAATTCTATTTAAAAATTACTGCACTTAAAAAAAGTCTTTTAAAAACTAAAAACCCGTTAAATAATATTTCGATTGTTAAGACTAAAATTTGGCAAAGTATTTTATATTAAAGCTGTTATTTAAAAATCAATCACTTTTCAAATAAATCCCGAGAAATAATATTGCGAAAAAATAGACATGCACAAAATTGATATCAATAATATTAAATGATAAAAAATATTTTTTCACAGATTTCTTAACCAATCAATAGCTCTAACAATTTTTAGAGTTGGTCCAAATTTAACTCCCAATTCCTGAGTTATTTGAGTTTGATTAAGCATAAAGATAGAAGATCCGTCAATTTCTTCTGTCAAAAATATTTCACCATTTGTTTGAGAATTTGTTATTGCATTTACCCATCTTGCAACATCTTCAGCCTAAAAAAGAAAAGTACATAAAAGTAAAGACAATTAAAATTGATAATCAGGCAAAATTGACTGCTCTGTCTTTTCATGCTTGTTTTTAAAGACATACATTTGCCTGATTTTCAAAGAATTTGTTGTTATTCAGGGTGATTCAAGAAAAAATCCGAAAGTTTTTTTTGAAAGTTTGTTTTAAAAAAATTTCAAAAAAAAATGTGTGAACTTTTTTTTTCTTGATTCAGGTGCAAGAAAAAAGTATTAAACTTACACTCCAAGAACTAACATCATTTGGATTTAATCCAACTTGTTCGGTAAGTCTTGCAAAATCAAGAGTATTTTGATTTGGAATTGGTGGGGGTCCAGCAGAGAGGGAAAAGGGTGGCGGAGATGCAATTGGGGGAATTGAGCCATTTGATGTATTCATATTTATAGGAATTGGAGTTGAAGATGACCCTGGAATCATTGAAAGAATTGCAGTTGAAGTACTTGGAGCTGGTGAAAGAATTTGTGAGGATGACGCGGGGGATTCTAAATCAGATGATGAACGAATTCGAAGTTTTAATGGGGAAGATTTTATTGGAATATGATGGGATACTGTAGAAGTTTCACTTTCATTTGATAGCCTTAAAAATTAATTAAATTTGAAAACAGTAATCTACAAATGAAATTAGGGTACCTTTTTCGAGTACCATTATTTTCAGGGGATTTTCCAATTAAAGCTGCAGCCATTTCATTAATATTTGAAGATGAGGAAGATGAAGGCTCCATCGATTTTGCTTCGGCTAATTCTTGCCTGGCTTTTTTTGCATTTTTTCGAAATTCTTTTCGGCATTCTTTTGTACAATATTGTGGATATTTTTCACAGCGAAGTTTTAATTGTGCAAAAGTAAATTTGCAATTTAAGCATTGTTGTTCGTCACCTTCCCTCGAAACTTCTGGAGATCTTTCTTTGTAATCTGTTAGAATTACAGGACGCAAGGAAGTTTGTTGTCGACGATGAATACCTTTTGTATATTCATCAACGGATTTCGTCTAAAAATTCTCAAATATTAATTAATATTTAGGATAGAGGAAACAAACCTTAAAGATAGGATTTTTAGGGCCAAAATCCATTGAAATCAATTGTTCAATTTCTCGACTCTTTCTTGGACCTTTTGATGAGCCGGGTCTTTCGGGGGGAGGTGATTTAATTGATTTTGCAAGTGATGGGCGTTGTTGCTGTTGTTGTTGTTGGTGCGGCTGATTCTGTTGTTGCGTGGAGGACGATGATTGACGCTTCCGATTTGATTTTGAAGGAGATGGAGAGCGAAGGGCTAAAATTACACTTTTTTTGCTAAATTTTTAAGGTCATTTTTTAAAATAAATATTTTAAGGGTATTGTAAAATACAAGGATTACTGTAGTAAGATATATATATATTCGATAATAGTTACAGTTATTGCAGAAAATTTACTCATTTTTGGGGATACTGTATTTGATAATGAAATAAACTCACTTTGATTATTGCCATTTCCATTTTGGATATTGGTATTATTATTTTGTGCATTATTACTTTTACGACCTCGTTTCTTCTGACCCGTATTATTTTGTGATGAAACATTTTCAGATTTTTTAGATTTTTTAGTAATCTTTTTAATATCTTTTTTGATTTCTTTTTCTTCTTGCTCAGCGACTTCAACTTCTTTTTTAATTTTTCGTTGTTTAACAAATTGTTGAAGGACTTCCAACGGTTCTTTAATGACATCGTCAATTTTAAATGGTACAGCAGATTCTTCAATAATATATCCATCAATTACATGTCGAAGTGGTTCATTCCCTTCCGTTCCTAATAAAGGATATTGCATTCGAACTCCTGTTGCTTCTTGCACAAATGCTTCATGAACACTTGCCGGAACAGTTTCATCTCGATCCAGTAAAGGTGGGGGCTCATTTTCGTCATCATCACTTGTCGATGCTTCCAGAAGTTTTGATGCATTAATTTCTGGAGCTGGTGCAATTGGAATTAATGCTGCAGCAGTTAAAGCCGAAAATGAATGAGGGATTAATGAAGGTGGATTTGAAGCTGATGTTGCCATTGTTGTTGTTGTCATGGAAGTTGAAGGAATTGCAGTAATTGGAATTAATTTTGGTTGTTGATTTTGTTGTTGCTGTTGTTGCTGCTGCTGCTGTTGATGATGATGATGAAGTTGTTGCTGCTGGTGATGATGAAATTGTTGTTGTTGATGAGATACTTGAGAATTTAAGGAATTCATAAAGCTTGTTGGAATTTGATTAGGATTAAAACCGGAGATCGATAAAAATTGTTGTGGAATTTGTGAATTATTATTTTGATGAAGACTTTGTGAAATAAATGTTGCATTTCCACCTGCTGTAGTTAAAAATGCAGGATGAAGGATTTGTTGGGGATGCGGAAATATACTCATTGGATTTATATTTGACATTTGCATTCTTGTTAAAGCTATAAAGATATCAGTTATATATATATATATACTGTACAAATGGTATTACCTTGTGGTTGAATGAATCGAAATTGTTGATTTTGTAATGCTAATGCTGCATTTGGATGTTGCAAATATCCAATTGGAGTTCCATTTGAGGAAAATCCAATTAAAGCTCCACCCGCATTTAATTGTGGAGTTGGAATAATATTTTGTGGTGTAATATTCATCGCTGCTGCTGCTGTTGAGGCAGCAGTAGAAGATTGTGAAATATTTGTTAAAGGCTTTTTTTCAATTGGACGGGGGCAAATTTTTGGTGGTTTTATTATTGTTGAAGATGAAGCTGTGGAAGATGAAGCAGGGGTTGTTGTTTGAGCTACTTCAGACGTTGATGGAGTTGATGAAATAGATGATGGACGAGGGGCAATTGGAATTGCTAAAAAACTTTTGATGAAAAAAAAAAATCAATTATTTAAGCATTTTGTGCAGATAAAAGATAACAAAAAATTTTTGAGTGATTAATATTTGGAAATTATTAGGAAAAAAAGAAAGGCATATTTTAGTTTAATAAATAAATCATTATCATAAAACCAGATCAAAGAAAAACCTTGGTTCTTCTTTTTTTAATCAAAAAGAGAATCTCGTTTTGGCAAAAAAAGTTTTATTTTTTCAAGGTCATAACATTCTTTGAATATATGCTACTTTGATGTTGTCCCTTTTGGCAAACAATGTGTTTTGCAAATGCAACAATTCTTCTTCTGTCTTTTTTTTGTATAAACATAAAAGTTTTTTTGAATGAAATATTATAACTTTTATACTTAACAAAAAAAAAAGAGGAGAAAGGGGGGACACTCACGTGCATTTGGACGTTGTTGGTGTTGTTGTTGCTGCTGTTGGTGGTGGTGGTGTTGTTGAAGGGATAATGTTTGACTTAGGGAAAGATTTCTTTGATGTTGATGTTGTTGTTGTTGTTGTAATTGTTGTAATTGATTTTCAGTTAATATTTGATGTTGATTATTATTTATAATATTTCCATTTGGATCAATTGCTGCTGCTGCTGCTTGTAATCGTTGTTGAAGATGTGGATGCGCGGATGCAGAAAAATATGAAGGAAACATCCTTTGATTTGGCTGTAAAAAATGAATGTAGAATCAACGAATGCGTATTTTTTGTACGTGTTTCATCCCTCTTTCTCTCTCTTTTCCTTCTTTCTTTCTCTCTCTTTCTCCCCCCTCTTTTATTGATTGATCAAAAATGAGCAATCTTTTTTTCAAAATGTCATTTTGAAGTTGAAAAAAAAGTAGAACTTTTGGGAGAGAAAAAAATTACTGGGAGCAATATCCTTACATTTGAAACGGGTCGAATTTGAAACATCATTTGTCCCGCTGCTGTTGCAGCGGCTGCTGCTGAGGATGTAGTTGTTGTAAGTTGCTAAAAAGGGGAAAACAAGTTTTTACTTATATATTTCCACAAAAAAAGGGGGGAACTAACCTGTGAAGGTAGCGGTGCTGAAGCAGGAGCTATCTTTCCATTATTATTATTTGTTGGCGAAGGATCTTTTTTTATATTATTATTTGGTTGAATTTTAATTAAAGGTTTAATTGTTTCATCACTTGGACGAGGGGCAAGTTTTCGCTTTCCATTTAATTCATTCCCTCCTGAAGGTATTGATAATGCTATAGATGATGAAGATGATGGCTGTGATCTTTCTGGTGCTGGTGCAATTGCAATTGGCCGAGGGGATTTTGATTTCTGGACATTATTTCCAGACATCCCAAAGACAACTGTAAAATATTTTTCATCATTTTTTAAACATAAAAATATATTGTCGATATTTTTTTCTCACGAATACGTATAATATATATATATATATATATTTATTTATTCCCCGATGCTTTTTTATTAGACAAAAGAAGAAGGAAAATAGAAAAGAAGGAAGGAAAGAGGAAAAAAGCGAACTCTTACTTACTTGAGTCCGTTCTTCTTTACTTTGTTGATTACTGAGGGGAAAAAAGAAAAAGCTTAATTCAACTAAACTGCCTGTTGGCAGTGTTGTGTGCTAATCTCAATCAATACAAATTTATATTAAAAGTATTAAAAAAGCACCGTAGAAGAAAGGGTATAAAATTTGAAAAAAAAAACTATTTTTTTTGTGATAAATGCATTTGCTGCCCGAATAATAGTAGTGTAGTTAGTCAGCTTAAGGGTGGACAACACACGCACACTTTATTTTTTTTTTATGTTTTGCATCAACAGCAGTCAGTCAGTGGCTGCAACGAGAAACATTTTTTCTTCATTCATTTTTTAATGGTCACTCGAAGAAAGAAAGAAAAAAAGATGGAGAGAAAGTAGTAGTAGGAAAGAAAGAAGAATTAGTTGTTGTATCTTGGTTGTATCTCTCCCTCTCTATCTCTGTATTGTTTGTCTTTCCATTTTTGACGCCAAAAAGAAAAAAGCCAACATTGAAGAAGATAGAAGAAAAAAAAGAGCCAATCAAAATTGCGCCGTTTTTTGATTCGCTTTTGCTTCTTTTTTTTATTTTTTATTCCCAACAAATGACGCACAATTTTTTCTTGTGTAAAAATGAAAATTATTTTGGATTGCTTTTTTTGCTAGTGCTGAAAAACAAAATAAAAGAAAAAAATAATATTTTTATATAAAATCCTGATACAAAAAAATAAAATTAATAAATATATTTATTTAAATAATATTTTTTTAAAAATAAATGCCCTAAAAAAGATAAGCGGAGTCTATCACAGCTGCACCAACAGCAACTCCGCCTTCATTAACATCTTCAGCCTTTGACCTCAAAATATGACCATGTGAATAGACGCGTGAAAGCTTTGTTGAATCACCAAAACACCAACCATATGTTCCAAGTTCTGATACAACTTTGCTAACAATTGGTGGTCGAAAAGCTCGAATTAAAACATTCTATAAAAAGGGAATTTATTAAATCCTATCTGTAATATTCAACGAAAGACATACTTCAACAGCAAGAGGATTAATTTTTTCCATTAAAATATGCGCTGCTAATTCATCTTTTGAAAATTTTTGAAGTTTTGCAACAATTTCTTCACCATAAAAATTTCCACCACCCCCTTAATAATAATGATTTAATTGTTATGTGTTTGTTGTAAAGTTTTTTCCCACCTTCGAGTTGTGGCTTTAAAACATAATGGTTTGGATTTTTTAAAGCATCTGCAATTAATTTACGTGTTGCATCATCATCATGTTCAAGGCCCCAAATTGATGCAAATGTACCCCGAATCCGCTGAACTTTATCAGGATCTTCAGGGAAATATTTTTCAACAGTTTTAGGTTGAGTTAAAATTTGTTGAACTTTTTTTGTGTTAGCAAGTTGAAGTCCAATCCATGGGCATTTAATGGCATTTGAGCGTTCCATTGTTAAACGAGTATCCCATTCTGAATCAGATGAATAATTTGCAGGTGAATATCCAGAACGAAAATATACAAGTGTAATTCTTTTGTCATCATCAATAATTAGGTCTTTTTTGTCATTTAATTTTAATCTAAATATGTTTAATTTAAGTAAAAAGATAAATAGTTTAAAAAAGTATACCTTGAAGCACATTCAGATAAAGTTGCACGAATAAATTTTACATTTCCTTCACTAAGCGCAGAAACATGATATTCTATAAATCTTTGGTCAAGTTGATTTTGATTAACATCTTCAACAACAACCAATATAATCCCATTTGGGTCTTCCATTGCAAGCCTAAAAATACATATATCACTCAATTATTTTTTTATAAAAGAATAAATACAGTACCATGCATGATAAAGTCCTTCTCCAAGTGTATCAACGGGTTGATTAATAGGAACTTTTTCTCCGGGATCTTTTCCTTCAAGTTCAGTAATAATTTTACGATGCCATTTACTGACTCTTTGAGCTAATCCTCCCATGCTTACTGCAATATTATTTACTTCAATCTAAAAATTATAATGATACTGTATTATAATAATAATAATAATAAATTATGCAAAGTTCGAACCTGTTTTAATTCACCGTTTGAATTCTTTGAAATATCTGCCATATAATCGGCACGTTGAGTAACAAGAGATTTTGTTTGTGGAACACCTTCAGCCCAAACTTTTTCATAAATTTCAACCATTTTTCGTGTAAATACATCTGTTTTTATCACATCTTTATGTGCTTCAATAAGAAAATCATGATCCCATGCAAGGTAAAAATATAATTCTGTCATAGGCTAAAATTGTTATACATATTTGAAGGTAAAAATATATTTGAAAGAAAGGAACAAACATCTTGAGCGTCGACGGCTTGCTTTAACAAATGTGAAGGAAATGGTGATGGAAATAATGCCATGGGTGCCACCTGACAAATATCTGAACGATCTTTATTTTCTGAGGTCCGCATTGCTAAACCATGACACTATAAAATGATTCTAAAGAATACAGTTATATCTAAAGAAAAACATACATGAGCAAAATCTAAAGCTTCTTCAACAATTTGTTCCAATGGACGCTTCTTTAATAAATACCGAGAAACATAATCACCATACTCTGCAGCGAACATTTTTGTTAAAATACTTTAATAATTATTTAAAACAAAACAATAACAAAAAAATAAAAATTTTGAATGCGCTGTTGCCTTTTGCAGTTTGAATGTCCCAAGTTTTTGCTGCATTGAAAGGAAAAATCTCTCTCTCTCTCTCCCCTTCCTTTGTAAAAGGCAAGCAAGCAAGCAACACAAAATATAAACTAGAAAAAACACAAAAACAATGATTTGAATGTTTTGATTGAAGGTAGTATAAAGTTTAGTCAAAAAATTATTATGACTGATAATTGTTTATTATTATGTAAATTAGGTTTTCGCTTTTAAGAACTACAGTGTTCAAAAACCAGTGTATTCCCGCTACCGCCTTTTAACGCTACCGCTCCGCTACCGCTATTTTAAAATAACCGCTACCGCTACACTGCTATGGCTTCGCCGATTTACTGCTGGTTCTAGGCCTTCGGCTTTGGGTTCTATATTAAAATCACAGACACTTGAATATAAACACAAAGTATATAGAAAAAATTCTCATGCAAAGAGAATTTTTTCTATATACTTTTTCAACCGCTACTGCTCCGCTACACCGCTATTTGCAACCGCTACCGCTATTTACCGCTATTCACAAAAGTAGCGGTAGCGGTAGCGATAGCGGTAGCGGTAGCAGTAGCGGGAATACACTGTCAAAAACTACTGTATTACGCATTTTCAAAATTTTTCATTTCAAGAAAATTATTAAGTTGTTTAAAAAAAGTAAATGTTGTAATAAATAATTAATGAAATTTTGCAATATCATTTGTAATCAATCTGTATTTTACTCATCAAACATTTATTATAAAATGATTTATATCTTTAATATGAATTTGAATATTTTTCACGGGCTCATTGGGTGTCCAGTTGAGACGGATTTTGAGTTAAGGGGTTGAAATAGAGTTAATTTTACTCTCAAAAATGACAGAGAAATGATCAAAAAATGATTGTAGACATGCCCGCACCAAAAATCGAAATTTCGATATTTTCGATATTTTTCACAGGGGGGACCAAGACAAAAAAAATTTAAAAACAAATTTTTTGAAATAAATTTTTATTGCTTTAAAAACATCACAATATGTCCCAAATGATATAATAACACTATAAAAACCATTTAAATGAATCCAAACGATCAAATATTGAAGATATATCATTATAATGATGTCGGAGATATTGTGAAAAATTCTCGTAACTCAAAAAATTTTTTGTGCTATCTTTGACTTTGATATGATTGGATAATACTAAATCGAGGTCGGACAATCTAAATACAGCATTTTTAAAAGTTTAAATACATTAAACAGTATAGTTTTTGGTGGTGAGGGTGCATTTTTACGTTTTTAACCTTAAAAAGGAGAGATCGTCATTTTTCACGTTAGCTGGACGCTTGATTTTGGTCTTAAAATGAACAAAGCTTTATTTAAAAAATTTGCATAGAAAGTTTTCAAAATTCTGATAGAAACTTTTCATTTCACAAGCACTTAAAAAAATGGCCGAGAACTACCTTCCAACATCTTGTAAGCTAGAGATCGTATCAAAAATAGTTAACCAGAAACCCCCGGTCGTGTTATTTCTTTCACCAACATATATAGAAAGATTTGTATAGAATAATATTTTGCATTTCTCTATTGGAACCCAAAAATTTTGGGGCTTTTGTTCTGTTTATGGGTAAAAAGGATTCCTTACTCTAATCAACAATTCTATTTTAAAAAATGAAGTTTCGGCAAATCTGTTACGATAGAGTTGTGTCCCACAGCCAAGCCGACAAATGTGACTTCATTTAGATGAATCTGTCGTCTAGTTTCCATTTGCCGAGCAAAAAAGTGCCAAAAATCGCAGTTTCATGCAAATTTCGTTTTTTGGACCTGATAACCCCAAAATATTATATGAAAACCCCCAATATCATTTTTCCATGGTTTTTTAGTGTGTTTAACCTAATTTTACAAGGCCGCCTCTGCAGGACAATTTTGATCCCAAAATGAGCCCGTGTTTTAAATTAAAAACTGAAATGTTGTCAATTACCGTAGTAACATTTTAATCCCATTCTATTAACTTCTGATAGTTCTAAATAAAATAAAAAAATTCATGGAATTTGTTTCATTTCCATTACACATACAGTACTTCAGCTTTTAAAATTCCTGAAAATTCTGAAACTAAAAAATTATGTTAGAACAGTGTCTTAGGTACTTCCATTAGTCATAATAGCCAATAAATCTTGCTAAATTTAATTTTTCTAATGCTATTTGTGTTACAGAATCGAAAATTTTGAGAGAATCCCAGAAAATTCCTCAGAATTCCATGAAAATTCAAATCCCATCAAAAACCATGTTAGCTCCATTCGCACAACTCTGCAAAATTTGACCCCATTTTTTGCTTCTGTTAAATTTAAAGTTATTAGCATTCAAACAGGCGAAGGAACTTTCCGATCACTTTTACAGATATAAACAAAAAATATTTACCGACAGGAAGAGAAGGATGAAGACTATAGGAAAGTATTCGAGCAATCAAATCAGATTTTGTAACAATTGGAAAAAACACACGAACTTTCAGTATGAAAAATTTAGCCAGTTCAGTTGCAAAAAGGTTGCAACATAAAACTATTACATTTTAAATATTGCGGATATTCTATATGGATAAATATACCGATGATATACCCAAAAAATGTGTCCGCAATATTTGAAATGTAATAGTTTTTTGTTGCAATCTTTTTGCAACTGTACTGACTAAATTTTTCATACTGAAAGTTCGTGTGTCCCTTTAAGACGAGTTCTCTGCAGATCTCAGATCTGACAGAGACGAGTTCTCTGTCAGATCTGAGATTTTTTTTCTTTCCTCAGATTTTCCGCACAAAAAAATCAAAATGGTCGGAGAGATCCTATTTTCTGTCCTATAGGGTAATTTTTCGTGCTGAGTCCGTTTTTTTTTGGTTTCAGCGCGAAATATTTTGTGGTTCAAAAGTTATCGTGGCGGGACCACCGAAATTTCGAAAATACGGTAAAAATCCGAAATTTGTTAGTTTTCTCTAATTTCCCACCTATATAGGTTTTCGACCATGCTGAATCCGAATTTCTCCTCGGCGAGTGCCGAAAAGTTCCGAAAAGTGCCGAAATGACATTTTGACCTGCCGAATTTGCTAATTTTTGGGCAAAATGACCGTCCATATTATCGTGCGGGATGAGATTTTTTTATATTCGGAATCAGCATGGTCGATTACATATACTCCTGGAGAGGATGTAAATTCAATCCTGCAAAGGGATTTATCACACCGCCAGAAACACCAAACATCCACAGGGTACGTTGAAGTTTGAAAAAAAAAAATTTTCAAAAAAAAATTTTTTTTCCAAATTTTTTTAAATATAGTTTTTTTTACTTCACATTATCCCTTTAGACATTTGAAATTATTTTGGCGACTATGCACTAGTAATAAGTAACGTTTTTGGCAATATTTGTGGTAAAATTTGGCTCTTTTTTTCAACTACTGTATTTTTTAAGTAAATTATTTCAGTTTAATTAAAAACAATATTATTTGATATTTGTGATATTTGAAATATCTTTGCTGTATATTTTTTCAGTAATAAGTAGTAATATTTTGGTAAAATTTTATGGTAAAACTTGGGTTTGTTTTGTCAATTACAGTTTTACCAAAATATAAGTCAGTAATAAGTAAAATATTTCTTATTACTGAAAAGAATAAGAAATATTTTACTGTTAAAACAGTTTTGTCAATGAAATAATAAAATTTGCCCATACAAATGATTTCTCAAAACATTCAAATGAATATAAAGCTTTATCAATATCTCTGACATAAATTTGATATCTTTTTGAAGATTTCAATAAAAAGATATCTTTTTCATAAGGTGATAAAGGTAAATCCGGCATAATAGCGACATAAAATATTTAGACGTGTGAAATTAATCAATATAAAATGTTAACAAATCACACAAAAACATATTGAAATGGCGCTGCGCTTTTTGGGATCCAAATTTGGAGAGAAGAATTTTAAGGATTTATTTTTGAGGACAACATTTTAGGGGACACTATGTTTGGGGACTGATTTTTACGGATTTATTTTTGAGAATCGAAATTTGTGGAATGATTTTTGCAGACGCTATTTTTAGGGATTGAAATTTAAGGATATATTTTTGGGGACACGCTTTTTGAGAACTTATTTTTGCGGATTGATTTTTGCGGACGCGACATTTGGGACTGATTTTTGTTTGTTGAAAAACAACACTTTATGCAGGTCAGTCCCAATTTGGGATCGGATACCGTACCGTTTTTCGAAAAATGCGGTAACGGTAAAATACCATTTTTGTAAATTTTCACGGTACGGTATTACGGTAATATCGCGGTATTAACATTCATTGTAACATGTCTCCAAATAAATACCAAGTTTTATTGTATTAAAGCTATATTAGAAACTGACCAGAAAAGCAACTGAGTTTTTATGAAAAACAATAAACTTTAGATTTATTAATAATTTGTTGAATTTTTTATGCCAATAATTTCCTCTGAAATATACTATTTTAGTGGCAAACCAATTGACCTTTTTCTAACGAATAATTCATTGAAACATCTTTCCAAATTGTGTATCAAAAGAAACAAACTTTCATAAAAAAAGTTCGCGGTACGGTAATGCGGTAAAATACCATACCGTTACCGCGGTAGCGTAAGGATGGACAAGGGCCAAGGGCTTTTTGATGGCCCCGGGGCAAGGGCCAGGGCCAGGGCCAAAATGCAAGGGCCTGGGCCGGGCCAGGGCTTTATGTGTTGGCCCTGGTTTGGCCCTGGCCCTGGCCCTTGCATATTTAAGAAACTGATCGGCTCTTTGAAAAACTGCACAAGTCTTCGAATTTAGAGGAAACTGATAGGAAAATGAAGCTGAAGCTTCATGTGAACGAGCTTTTCGTCATCTTTGCCTTCTTGTAACAGAATTAAGAACTCGATTGCACGGAGATACTGTTCGAGGATGTATGCTTGGATCGCTTTTATAATTTAATGAACTTTTCATTGTCGGTTTTTTTGTACATTTTGGTTGAAATAAAGTCAAAAAGCCTTCTTTCTGCCTGTAAAATTACAAAAAAATGAATTTTTTAATCTTGAAGGATTTTCCGAAAGCCCCGGGGGCCCTGGCCCTACTTGGCCCCGGGGCCAAGTAGGGCCAGGGCCAGAAATTTTGGCCCTTGTCCATCCTTACGGTAGCGGTACGGTATCCGATCACTAGTCCCAAAATATCGCTTCCGCAAAAATCATACTTCAAAAAAATCCTCAAATGTCGCGTTCCCAAATTTCAGTCCCCAAAAAATTCACTGCATTTTTGGCAGACTAGATGCACTTCCTACCACTAAACAGTGATTGTTCGTTTGTTGGTGCTCACCTCATGATTCTCAAAGTGCGAAAAGCGCGCATGTTGCATGAAAAAAATTCATTTTTTGCTTGTGGTGAAAAAAAAAACAAATTGCAAAATATTGTTCAGCATTTTTTTGCATTGTTAGCAACAACACCGTAGAAAAGCAACACAAAAACATATTTTATGATTTTGACAAAAAATAAGCTTAAGCTTTGATAACAAAATTAAAATAGCTTTGCTAATCAAGGCAAACAATTTGTAACAGAAAAAAAGCATTTTATTATAATTATTGCTCAAGGATCTCCGGACAACACCGCCAAAGGCGGTGTTGTCCTCTAGTCAGGGCTCATTTTGGGGCCAAAATTGTAGGGTAGAGGTGTCCTTTTAAAATTACGTTAAACACACCTAAAAACCATAAAAAAATGATATTAGGGGTCTTCATATCATATTTTGGGGTTATCAGGTCCAAAAAACGAAATTTGCATAAAACAGCGATTTTTGGCACTTTTTGGTTCGGCAAATGGGAACAAGACCACATATCCAAAAGTTCTCTAACAGATCGATTGGAAATTTTGTGGGCTACAACACTGTCATAAAAGAAAAGAAAATCAAATCAAAAATAAATCCTACCGACTAAACAGTCCATTTTACCTATAGATATAGTACAAGTCCAAAAATTTTTGGGTTCCCGATAAGATATACTCAAAAGCTCGTGTAATTTTTTTCATATGGTTGTGACAATCAAAAAAAAACCAACAGGAATTATCTGGATATCTGTTTTGCATGAGTTCTCTCCTTTCAACGATGTTGGGGTATAAACAATGGAAATTTTCAAATACCTGGCAAATGAGAAATATTCACCCGGCAATAAAAATCTCATGTCATTTTTTTATAAATAATCTAGTGATCATTTAAAAATAAAAAGCGTGCTTCTATCTTATCTGGAAGACACCGATCTCTCCTTTTTAATTCAAAAAACGCCTTTAAAAGCCACCAAGAGCAAAAGCTGTAATGAGAAATGAATTTAAACGTCTCAAAATGCTTTCATTAAATGCCCCGACCTCGATTTAGTTATATCCAATCATATCAAAGTCGAAGATAAGCACCGAAAAATTTTTTAGTTACAACAGTTTTTCACAATACTCCCAACATCATTATAATGATATATCTTCAATATTTGATCGTTTTGAATCATTTAAATGGTTTTTATAGTGTTATTTTATTATTTCGGACATATTTTGATGATTTTAAAGCAAAAAAATGTTTTCTCTAAAATTTTTTTTGTCTTGGTCCCCCCAGTGAAAAATATCGAAAATATCGAAATTTCGATTTTCGAGCCGACTAAGGAGGGACAAGGGCCAAAATCTTTGGCCCTGGCCCTGGCCCCGGGGCCCTAGGGCCAGGGCCAAGACGTTTTTTCACAATTTTGCACAAAAATCTTGGCCCTGGCCTTCCCCCAGGGCCAGGGCCCCCGGGGCCACAAAAAAGCCCTTGGCCCTTGTCCATCCTTAGGCCCGACATCTCCCAAATCATTTTTTAATGATTTTAGGGTGGTTTGGGAGTAAAAATAACCATATCCCATACCTTAAACTCAAAATCCGTCTCTACCGAACACCCAATGAGCCCGTGTAGTACTGCATCATGCAGATAGTCAATGTAAGCAAATTTAAAAAATTTCACCATTTTTATTATTTTTGGCAAAATGTCATTCAACCATGACGATGTTTAACAATACTTTTTTTAGTGTCCGCAAATTTTCCCGATCGCTCGGTTTTTCCTTATTTTTATTTCCTTTTTTTGATTTCAATTTTTTTAACTTTACAGTAATGTCTTACATTTATAGATTTCAAATGTCTGGGTATCGACGATGTCTATCCATTAGACAATTAAATACAAGCAGTTCATTACTGAATGCAGTTGCAACAAATCGTACTTCAACTGCTCCATCTTTATCACCATTTGTACGATCTGGACGTCGAGTTCTTTCAGAAGATGATAGACGTCGTACAACAAGTCATAATCGACGAACAAGTGCTGTAAATGAACGCTTTCGACAAGTACAAGACGAACGACGAAATCTAATTGAAAGGCATCGTGATGCGATTGATTCATCTGAACAAAAAGATGTGTCTTCTATTGTTGAATTGTAAGTTCCATTTATTTATGTTAAGCCTTATGGTAATTAACTAAATTTAGGATTGAGTTTAATTCAGTGACAACAAAACATCAATTGCAAGAGATTCTTCATCATCTCAACAATAACCCATCATCATTTGAAGCATTAAACGATCGACAACTAAGTGTTTTGGTTCAAGGTGGTGGAGTTATTGCTCAAGGTGCTACGTGTAGTTTTCGTCAATCTTATGTTAAAAAATTATGGAAGTTATTATGTGAAATTAAGGCTGATCTTGGTATCCTTTCATATAATGCACGAATTCAAGCAAATATTGAAAATGAAGTTGAACAAAATGTTGTTGAAGTTTTAGAAGAATTAAATGCTGCTGGTGTTAATGCTGATGAAAATACATTTAGTTTGTTAGCTAAGATCTTTTCACTTAAAGGACAAACTGCTGGCATTTTGTAAGCTTTTACCCTTATTAATTCATTGCTTACATTTCACTTTTAAGAAATATTATTGAACTTTTAAAAGAACAAAATTTACCTGCAACTCAACCATTATTTGAAAGTCTTGTTTATTCATTTGCTTATAACAAAGAAGATGAACAGGTTAAAACAATTTGTCAATCTCTGGCACCAAATCCTGTCATCAATGTTCCATTGTTGTATGTTGCTGCTGCCTTAGCTAAAGCTCGATCTACAAAAGATGTTAACGAAGTTTTGAAAATACTTGTTGATATTCCAACCTCTGTTCACTTTGACAGAAAAGAACATCTTTCAAAAATTTTGGAAATTATTGTTGCTTTGCTTGAAAATGGGGTGAAAGATGTTGTTCCAAAGCTACGACGGTATCTCTATTTTGATCATGCTCGCGGTACAATCCCTTTTTCTGCTTTTGCCGAAAGTGAAGTCCTTAGATTATTCATGAATGGAAATGAAGCAGGTGCTCTTGAATTATTTCCTATTCTTGATTTAAAAAACAAAAGGTTTGTATCCTTCCCTGTTTAACGCTTACAGTAGCATTTGTTTAAGAATGTTGAAAGAATTCTTTATTGACCAACTTAGACAAAGTTTATTAAAATCACCCGAAGAAGTTGTTTCTCTTGCTGAACATTTGCGTAATGGAAATGTATTTACGAGGCCTCTTGCACGTGCTGTTGAATTTGCTTACGATGAAAAGCTTCCAATCTTTCCTTTTTATCAAAAATTTATTGAATCTCCTGAATTCAAAGAATTTGAAGATCGGTCACATTTATTTTATCCTTTAATCCTCAATCTTTGTTCTCAAGTAAGTCAATTTTTGGTAACATGTTTTGTTTTTCTACATTTTTGAGCAATATGTTTATTGGTCTAGGTGAATTACAAATGCATTATTATGACTTTGAGAGCAATTCATATTACTTTTTTTTCGTAGAAGCTGTTTTGCCTTTCTTCGTTGTATTGAAACAAAGTGTGACATTTTACTTTTTCCTGGCACTTTTCTTTTGAAATTTTGACAACTGCTTACGTCAAAAATCATATTCTTTCAGATTTCTGCTTTGGAAAATCACGATCCTGAACGTCAAAAACTTTTTACTAAACTTTTTGATATTACCAGTAAATCAAAACTGTCTTATTATATTTCAAACAAAATTCAGAGCACTATTGTTTCGGAAGGTTTGTGTACTTTTATTATTTACTAAACAATGACTCCAAAATTCTTTCCTTTTTTTGAACGGCATATTTTCAATTTTAAAAATGCATTTATTTGTTTTTTTATAAAAGGAAACATTCTATTTTTGAGTAGGAGGAGACAGCTGATATATACTTGTGAGAAAAGAAAATGAAAATTGTTTTTTTGGAGTATAAAATGAAAATCATTTTGAAGACTTCAAACGGGCTTTTTTAGTTTGAGATAAAATTGAATTTTTTGCTCATGTGAAATAAATAGGAGTTTTCTTTTTTTGTAAATGCTTTACTTTTATGTTTCTTTTTTTAGTTAAAGACGCAGACGGCCTTACTCAACTTATTCAAAATAATCCAAAATCTTCAGTTGACATAGTTACCGCTCTTGTTGAAAATATGCTGCATAATAATGAATTTGAAAAACTTCGAGCATTATTAGATGATCCACTCGTGAATGAAAAAATTTTAGTTGCTCGTGTTTTACCTTCTATTATTCGTAGCTTAAGTCGACCTGCTAATATACCTGATTCGGAAATTCGTACATATGCAAAAGTTATTGCTTCTCAATTTAATGGTAAGTTTCCATCGGTATACTGTGGCCTATATAATTATTAATTTTTACAGAAAATAGATTTATTGGCGCTCAAAGTGTTTGTTATCGAATAATTCATGATCTTTTTAAAAATAAACTTATTCCTGAACAAAGATTTTCGACTCTTGTTCGGTATTTAACGGAACATTCCAATGTTTCTTTAACTAAAGACGAAATTCTACCGATTATTTCTGAATTGCGCGTTGGGAATCACCATGCTCGTATTGAATTATTAAAACAACTTCAAAGCAAACCAAAGGCCCTTCTTCGATGGTTGAATAGCTCATATGAAGTGCTTGAAAAAGAAGCTGCATTTTTGGATAATGATAGTGTAAAGCCAGGGATTAAAGCTCAACTTTGTCAAATTATGCTCCAAAAGTTGATAGACGATAATTCTGCAAATAATGGAAAACAGATTCTTGAAGTTTTAAAAAAGTTTGATTCAATTCAACAAGATAAAAATAAATGGCAACATAGTGTTAATCATTTTGTCGCTTATAATACTGCATTCAGACGTTGTTTGATAAATGGTGAAATGGATGTAGCAAAAGAAATTTTGGAAAAGAAGTTTGTTTTTTTTCTTTTTTCCTTTGGATCATGGATGAGAAATCCGGCCGAAAAGTACGGCCGTGGCTGAAAAAATCAACACCGGACCGGCCTGCGGCCGACTTTATAAATTTTTTTGTATGTTAAAAGAAATTTATAAAATTTTCCGGCCGGCCCGCGGCCGAAAAAGTTATGTGGGCGCATTTCTCATCCCTGATTTGGATGAAATTCGCGTCTTTTTTTAGAGTAACTATTTTCGATGATATGAAACTACTTTATTCACTTTGCTCACTTAATAATGGAGATGATGAAGAAGCTGATAAAATCTTAAATTTAATAAAACGTCCTCCATCACATAGTATCTTAATCCAAACAATTGAATTCAATGTTGCTCCATTGACAATTGTAGAAAAATTTATTGATCTTGTTGGAAGAAAGTTTTCTCTTGATTCGCATACGCGTAAACAATCTACAAAAGTTGTAAAACAAATGGAACTTCGTCGCGCAATTGATGAAGACGATTTAGAAAAAGCTTTTAATGTTGTATCAACATATTCTTCGTTACATCATGAAGTTTTTGGACAACTTGATTTAATGTCTGCATGTATTAAAAAGGGCAATAAAGCAATGTTGACACAAGTTTTTGAAATGGTCGCTGAAAGGTTTGATCGATCCGTCTGAAATCAATTTAGGTGTTACTTATCCAAATAAATTTAGATATCATCGGAACAATGCATCAGTTGATCTTATGATTGCTTTTCTTGAATGTGGCTCCTTTCATTCTGCTGAACAAGTTTATAAAAAAGCTAAAAATATTTTTTTTTCAAATGCTAAAACGGAATTTTTAATTGATCGTGAAAAGAAACTTGGAAAGCCTGAAGTTCTTCACAAATTATTCTTGATTTGTACTGATTCTGATAGTTTAGCACCTTCAGATGCTCAAGTAATGCTTAAAGAATGTATGGATTTATATGGTAAACTTGATAATCTTAATGGATTAAAAGAATTGAAAAATGATATTGAAAAAGCAAGATTTGTTGATGATTTTCAAAAGATAAAAGCTCATTTGGATTCGCTTATTGCAAAGGTTGGCTTTGTTTTTTTTGTTCTTTTATAAAATGTATTGTTTTTTTCAGGCAAATTCTACAAAAGAATCAGCTGCTCGAGGGCGTTCTGCTTCCACACCAGCAACAAATCGTTCAATAAGTCGAAATAACAGCGTTTTTGAACATAATGATTCGGATGAAACAACTGCATCATGAAAAAATAATTGTTTTTAGGATTATTTGTTTTTAAAAAAAATTAATTGATAGATCTTATTAGTTGTTGAAAAACATAGTTTTATTTTATTATAAATCATTTTGTATGTTTTTCATTTATTTGAATCAAATAATATAAAGTGGGAGGCCAAACTTTAGACGAACCCCCGATTTCAATGTTTCGGGTATTTATCGGGGCACAATTTTATTCCTGATTAAAGATTCGGAATCAGCATGCTCAAAACCCTATGAATCCACTGAAAATGCTAGAAAAATTATTTATTAAAAATTTCGAAAAAGTGGGGGGCAAAACTTTAGACGAACCCCTGGATTTTGGTCAGTTTAAAGAATTAACCTAAAATATCATTTAGCTAATCTACGCAGAAAATTTCAAAAAATTTGCAACGGCAGTGATTTGCCATGGAAATGAAAATCGCATTTTTGGCACATTTTCGATGCCGGTGCAGAAGCGGAGTAAAGGTTTCAAGGAAACCCAAATATCCCATTTTGTAGCGCTATCCATGCTTAATAAGTCCACAAAGTTTCATAGCTCAATATCTAACACACGCCGGCAGCCCTCATTTCAAAGTTACGGGAAAATAGCCTTTTTCAACATTTTTTAAATTATTTTTGCATTTTTCGACGTTTTTCCCGTAACTTTGAAATGAGGGCTGCTGGCGTGTGTTAGATATTGAGCTATGAAACTTTGTGGACTTATTAAGCATGGATAGCGCTACAAAATGGGATATTTGGGTTTCCTTGAAACCTTTGCTTCGCTTCTGCACCGGCAGTGAAAATGCGCCATGCTGATTCCGAATCTTTAATAAGAAATTAAATTGTGCCCCGATAAATACCCGAAACATTGAAATTGGGGGTTCGTCTAAAGTTTTGCCTCCCACTTTATATTGGATTTCCATTTTTTGGTAATTTTTTAATCTAAAAGCTGCTAATTTGTATTTTTTATTACAGTATCGCAGATAATGTCAAGGAATTTGTTGAGGTATTTTTTAAGAACTTTTACAACTCCAAATAAATTTCTGTCAAATCCTTCGTCAAGAAGTTTAGCAGAGTCAGTGGTGTGCCGGACATTTTTTATCGACTCCGGAGTCCGAGTCACTGGAGTCGACAAAAAATTCAAATTTTTTTTAAAACACATAAAAGTACTTCCTAGATATCAATTTACACTACTGAACTGTTTTAAATAATTAAAAAGTTAATATTTGATTTAAAAAAATTGTTTTAAAAATTTTTTAAAAAACTTTTAACTTTTTTCATGGCAATTAAAACAATCTATTAGAGTTTTTATGTCGAAAAAGGTGTTTTAGAACTATTATTCTGCAGAATAAATAGTTTTTAAGAGACTGTCTACCAGAAAATCTTAAAATTTCATATACAAGCGGAACACACCATCTCAGATTTCAATTATTTTTTGTATTTTGGTAGAATATGGTCTAAAAACGTTATTCTGAAAGTATTACCAGTTCTTATAGTGCTAGTTTTGGATTGGCACGATGCCAAAGGTCATAATTGACCAAAATTTCATGACAAGTAAAATATTTTTGTTTTTTTACCGAATAATTTGAAGTTTTCCCAGTTGGTACTAGTTTAGACAAGGTTTAAAAATATGTATCATTTACATTTCTATCATATTTTTGAATACGATTTTTTTGGCTTTGAATATTTAACCCCCTGAAAAAAAATTGCATTTTTCGTTGGGGAGCTTAGTGAATATCACCCGTAATTGCCTCAGAATCTCAAATTTCTAATAATATATGACTTTAACCAAAATGAGGTGTACTTAGCGATTCCCAACCAAAAAACTATTGTCGAACAACATCTATAACATCGAATAATATATATATTTCATGAATGGGGGCAGGTATCGACTTCCGGTGACTTGCATTATGGAATATCAATGTTCTGGAGCATCCAAGAACAGTTTGAACATATTTGCTTACGATTTCGAAATATGGGACCCCTTTGAAAATCCAAAATTTAACAACATAGAAATATTGCAAAAAATCGGGTTTTTTCTTTCATAATAAAATCAAATATGCATTCTAAATGTCACATACATGTAACAACACCAATTTAAGTTGATAAAAAATGACGGGGGGTCAAAATCAATTTTTTACGATTTTTTCAATTTTGCTTATTTTTGATCAATTTTTGAGATACCAAAATATTGGGAATATCGACATATATCAACTATCTGATACTTTCCGGTTAAAATATAGCTTGTTTAAGATTTTTGGGCAATATTTCGACATCCTGAAATTACTAGTTTTCGTTTTTCCCGGAACTGAAAATATGCTCAAAAATTTAAGAAAAAACACCTGGAACTCAGTGTTTTTCCGATACAAGATCACTAAAAACGTTTTTTTTCGATTTATTATAATTTGCTTTGGTGGGGTGGGGTGAAGTGTTTTGAAACCATTTTGAACAATTTTTAAGATTTTCAAAAATTACTGATTTTTCAAAATTTGGAAAAAATTACTTTATTTTATTTCGTGTTGAAATCATTCACAAAGTGTTAAAATATTGACATTTAAGCCAAAAAAAAACGTTTTTAGTGATCTTGTATCGGAAAAACACTGAGTTCCAGGTGTTTTTTCTTAAATTTTTGAGCATATTTTCAGTTCCGGGAAAAACGAAAACTAGTAATTTCAGGATGTCGAAATATTGCCCAAAAATCTTAAACAAGCTATATTTTAACCGGAAAGTATCAGATAGTTGATATATGTCGATATTCCCAATATTTTGGTATCTCAAAAATTGATCAAAAATAAGCAAAATTGAAAAAATCGTAAAAAATTGATTTTGACCCCCCGTCATTTTTTATCAACTTAAATTGGTGTTGTTACATGTATGTGACATTTAGAATGCATATTTGATTTTATTATGAAAGAAAAAACCCGATTTTTTGCAATATTTCTATGTTGTTAAATTTTGGATTTTCAAAGGGGTCCCATATTTCGAAATCGTAAGCAAATATGTTCAAACTGTTCTTGGATGCTCCAGAACATTGATATTCCATAATGCAAGTCACCGGAAGTCGATACCTGCCCCCATTCATGAAATATATATATTATTCGATGTTATAGATGTTGTTCGACAATAGTTTTTTGGTTGGGAATCGCTAAGTACACCTCATTTTGGTTAAAGTCATATATTATTAGAAATTTGAGATTCTGAGGCAATTACGGGTGATATTCACTAAGCTCCCCAACGAAAAATGCAATTTTTTTTCAGGGGGTTAAATATTCAAAGCCAAAAAAATCGTATTCAAAAATATGATAGAAATGTAAATGATACATATTTTTAAACCTTGTCTAAACTAGTACCAACTGGGAAAACTTCAAATTATTCGGTAAAAAAACAAAAATATTTTACTTGTCATGAAATTTTGGTCAATTATGACCTTTGGCATCGTGCCAATCCAAAACTAGCACTATAAGAACTGGTAATACTTTCAGAATAACGTTTTTAGACCATATTCTACCAAAATACAAAAAATAATTGAAATCTGAGATGGTGTGTTCCGCTCGATTTTAAAAATCTGGTAGACAGTCTCTTAAAAGTTTTTAAAAAAAATTCTTCCGGGGTCGATGCATCGACTCCACCTCATCGACTCCGGAGTCGGAGTCGCAACATCACTGAGCAGAGTCAAACTTAAAATTTATATATAAGGGAACGTCCAGATCTTACGTAAGCAAAAAATGCAAAATTTTGAACCTTACCCACCCATACCGAAGATTTGTTTCCTTTTTTGTCTTTGCCGCTTTTAATAGGCTGCGTAAAATTTGGCTAACCCCCCACCCCCCCCCCCATAAAACTGCTTACGTAAGATCTGGATGATCCCTAACCAAAAAGAAAATGAAAAAGAAATTCTGTCACTTGTTTATCAAAAAAAATTTGATTCTGCGCTGGAAAGACTAAAAAAGTTTGAAAAAAGGTTTCCGTCTTTTTAGTGCTTTCTTAAATAATATTTGTTGCGATTATAATACTTCAACGAAAAATGCGTATTTTCGCATTAAACTAATTTCACACCTAATTTCAAATGGATACGGTACTTGCTTAGATTTGCTTGATAATTTTCATGATGAATTTATATCAGATGAAAAATTTATTGTTGCAATTGAAAGGATTCTAAATTCCGGGAATCTTGAAAAAGCAGCTGAATTTTATAAAAAAGTTGTAAATTATGGTATGGTATTCATCGAAAACGAAATCGAGATTTGCAAATTCATAAAATTATTCAAGAAGCTACAACCTTAATTCCCATTTTTATAGTTCTCTCATTTATATTTTTTAAGTCCACTTCAGCCTCCTTTGATTCAATTTGAAAATTATTTACTGAACTTTCGGTCATTGAACCTTTAAATCTGACCATCAAAGAAGAAAAAATTCGGCAAAAACTTCATCCGGCATCCCTTTGGGAAATTATAAAATTCGTCAATTTTTTTCCAAAAACAAATGAAAAGAAAAATGCTTTGAAAATTTGTAAGCGTTTTTTTGCTAACTGCCACATCCGAGTCCTTTCAACAGTCTTCATGACATCCTGCGGAAGACTGCGCCCCTGCTGAAGACTGCATGAAAGCTGTTGAGGGACTCGACTCGGTATGAACAATCACATTTTTTTGCAGTGAAAACTATTATTGCTTCAAATGGTTCGTCAGTTCAAACGGGGTGGCTTAATAATCTTTGGTTACTGTATAATAATCGGGTGATCAAATTTGCGGATTAGAATTTGACAAAATTTGGGCGGGAGTTTTAAATAAAAAAGGTGGATTTTTTTCACTGATTGGAAGTGGTGGAGTTGGTAAAACTTTTTTCTATGTACTTTACTTACTGTAAAGCTCATAAAGTTGATCTTGTAGTTTGTGCTTCCACAGAAATTGCTGCAACTTTATTAACGGGAGGAGGACAAACAGTACATAGTGCCTTTTGTATTCCAAAAAGTTTGAATACTAAAACACCTGTTCGAATTCAAGATGAAACTAAAAGAGGACTTGAGTTGCAAGATAACGATTTAATTATTATTAATGAATGCAGTATGCTTCATAAAAATCTTTTAAATTATATTAATATAAGAATGCAAGATATGAAAGATAACAAAAATCTTTTTGAGGGATCTGTTGTTTAAATTGGTGGAGATAGGTAACAATTATCTCCAGTTTTTCCAAAAGGATCTCCTGAGCAAGTCATTGATGCATCACCTAAAAAGTGGGATGAATATATGTTCGTTCAATGCTCACAAATTGAACTGAAGCAAAATATGAGAGTAAATCCTGAAGAAATTGATTTTATTGAAGAATTAAAGCATATCGGAAATGGTGATACTAAAAATTCTCTACAGTAACCATATCAAATGAACAAATTATATTAAAATTGACAAAATATTGCCAAAAATGAATTAGGTTTAATGAATTTTTGTTATGATAATGGCTGGCTGAACCTGAAAAATTTTACAATCACATTGTTTAAAATAATTTCCACAGGGCCGTATGTACGTACACAGAAGAAAAATTTTAGAGGACCTTTGATCTTTTGCCGCAAACGGCAAAAGATCAACGGTGTGCCCCTAGTGCTTCTTTTTTTAAAAAAATACTGCGCTAAATTTCCATAATCCCTTGATAATTTAAAAATCAAAACATAAGGAAAATTTTATTCATGTATTTATTTGCAAAATGACAAATATAAGTAATTAAGGGAAAAAATGAATTAGAGTTTATTCTGAGCTAAAGGTTCTTCTTCATCTCTTCCACAACGTTCAAGATAATCTTGTTCCAAACAATATGCGGGTTTATACCTAAAAAAAATTTGTTTCATTATTATCAATACATTATCACACTCAAAAAACATACCCTCCATCACCCATGAGCAAAGCAGGATTTGGTTTTGTCTTTGATCGATCACCAAGAGAAGTGTATCCACGATCATACAGTATACAATATGGAATACAAAGACCTCGAAGCCCTTTCCATACTTCTGAATAACTCCAATCAAATAATGGGCAAACACGATAGAATTGTGGCCAATCTTTATCTGAAATTATAAAATTATTTTACAAAAATACAAAATGAAAATAACTGTACCGGTCCATTGGCATTTTGATGACATATATTTACCTAAAAATTATATGTTATCAGATGCAACAAAAATATAGTACTCTAAAAAAACCTTTAGGATCGGATGCTCTTGAACCCATTAAAACTGCTTTAACTTTTGGTTCAACTTCTTTTAATTCTGTTAATCCTGCTTTTAAAGATCCTCCAAGCTCCCGCAATTGAACATTATATTTCCAACAAACATCCAACAAAAAATGTCTCAATTCACTGAATTCGTCTTCACATAAAATATGAAATGCTTTAATTCTAGTTTCAGATCCATAAATCTCATCCACTTTTGTTCGAACTAAATGCAACAAAAGTGTACAATCTTTTCCACCGTTAAATGATAAAGCAATTTCATCATAACTAAATAATAATTACAGTATACATATATAATATATGTACGACAAAATAAAACAAACCTAAATTTCTTTAAAATTTCTCCAATAAGATTTTCAGCATCGTCCAATTTTTTTGCAAATCCTGGTTCCAAGGTTTTCTTGAATTCTTTCATTTTTTCTACCGTATTCACCCAAGGCACTTCATCAAAATTTTTAACAAAACTTTGAAAAACTTCGGATAATTCATCAAAAACTGCATTCCCACAATTATCTGTTGGTGCTTCGACCGTAAGTTTTGTTTTAAAGTAACTATTTCCAACAACAGGATACTGTAAAAAATTTGTAAAAAATAAGCATGATTGAAAAGTAAAAATTGAACTTACAGATCCAATTGTAACCCCATCTTCAACATATCTTTTTGCAACTTCTCCAAGACTATGCTGAATATGAATTTCATTTTTTCCAAGATACAAATTTTTTGAAAAGAATGGTGTGGTATCATCTGATGGAATAATTATATTTTCAACTTGATCAAAGCCTTGCTGACAAAAACTTGGAACACCGGGAAGGGCAATAACATTTCGAGTTTTAACACATGGAAATTTTCTTGCACCTTTGGTTTTATCATCACCCCATATTAAAGTTGCAGTACTTGGAATCTATAAACTCTTTATAAATACATTACAAAAAAGACTTTAAAATTTACAGAACAAAATTTAGAAATACTTTCTTCAGCATCAGGTCGTTGCTTGTATTTTGCTAAAACATCATCAAAAACAGCTTTTAATTCTGAATTAAGTAACAATGTGTCATTGAAAGCAGCAGCAATTCCTTAAACATGTTCTCTTTCAATTCATACATACAAAATCATGAAACGAACCCTCGTACGATTTGTCATCATGTGTTGGCCCGATTCCACCTGTGGACAGAACAATATCATAAGCTTTACTAAATTCTGCAATTTCTCTTGCAATTTCTGAAACTTCATCTGCCACCACACTTATCTTCTTAACACATACCCCACGATTATGAAGTCGTCGACATAGAAAGTTTGAATTTGTATCTGCTGTTGATCCTTTTAAAATTTCATCTCCAATCACTGAAAATAAAATAAGATTTTTTAGATAGATAGATTTCATAATATCATAAATTAAATGTAGTAATAAATATAATAGATAATCTTACCAATGATCCCAGCAGTTTTACGTTTCACTGTTGCTTCAAATGAATTGCTGCTCATCCTTCTCCAAAATCGGATGGTTTTTGATACCCGTAAAATATAATTGTTTAAGTATTTCATTTTTTTATTATTATTGCTTTGTCTCTTAAATGTCGTATACAATTTACTTTTTTCACACAACGCCATGTTCAACAGCTAAATTACGGTAAAAAATAAATACAAACAAAATCTATGTACAAACCGAATAAATTTCTATTCCGAATTTCTTACTTTATATGCTACTTATTTATAAATCTCTTCAACACAAAAATTACATAAAATTAATAATACGATTTATTTAATCAAGACAAGAATTAATCACAGGAAAAATACTCAAATAAAATTTCACAGTATATATTTTAAAATCAAACAGTATGAATCATTTCAATAATATCTCTTGCTAATGATTTGCCTCCTTCATCAGATACCTTATCTTTGATAACATTCACATAACTTAATAAATTACGATTCTTTGAAAGTGAAATAACAGAATTATCACCCCACATTACAGTCGCCATTGATTGTAACAATAAGATTAAAGCAGGTTGAGCAATATCAAAATTAAAATTTGATTCAAAGGCTTTGATGAAAGATCGAACAGCATCTTCACGAGGTCCTAATTCCGCAACTTTATCAACTTCAGTATTAGTCCAAAGAATCAGGCTCATATTTGCCAAGACGGCAGCAGATGCAACCTAAAAGTTGATATTAATTGTTTAAAAAAATAAGCAAATCACAAAACGAACCTGCAGTTTAATATTGCTATTTTGAACATGTTTCAATGCTAAATCACAGATAAGACTAACATCTTGTTGTAAAAGTTGACGACCAGTTTTATGTTCGGCCATATTTGCAAAAGAACGCATAATAAAAATTGCAATATTAATCTTTGGATCAGATACAGTAAGATTTATAAGACGTTCAAAAAGTTGGTGACCATATTGACCACACATTTCAGAATTGAATTCTTCATTAAGTAATCCGACGCTTAATGTATGAATGACTGGAGGTAATTCATCAATACCCCATAGAAGACCACGTTTGAACGCTTCAAAATGAACATCGTTTACAGCACAAAATGGGTTTGTCATTATTGATTCAACAGCAGCAAGCTAAAAGAAAAAGGAATTAAAAATATCAAAACATGCACAAAGTACTTGTTCATCAGACAGCTTTGTGTGACTATCTTGAGCAGCATTTGAAGTAACAAGTTTATCAAGAGCAACTTTTGCCGGTGGAAGATCAGTAAATTTAATAATATTTGGAATTGGTACAAGCAAGCCACGAGGACGTTTACGATCTAATGGTAAAGACGAAATTGGCATTTGATCAGTTGAACTTCCAGGAACATATCTTCCACCACCAGTTAATGGATCGACATAATTTGCACCACCATTTGATGGTGCGCCACCGGTACTTGTATAACTCTAAAATAAAAATCACTAATAGAATTTGAAGCATTAAAAAACTTACAGCTCCACCTGTAAATGGATCAGCATTTCCAGAACTAAAGCCAGCAATTGCAGGGATCTGCGTTTCAAGGATTGTTGCAATTTGGTGAATTTTTGAAACGGGAAGGTCGTACATTTCAACAAACCTTTGAGCGGCCAATCGCGGATCTTCTCCAACATTATACGGAAGTTTTGCAGGTCTTCCATCATCAAGTTTAACATCAAAAACATGATCATAACTCTAAAAATAAGTTAAATATAACATTGTAGCAAAATTTAACACTTACAACTCCGTTAACCATTTTCCCAGAAGTTGAACCAGGGATTCCAGAACGTTTAAGAGCTTTTTCTTGTTCATATTTAGCAGCAGCAGGAACGTTAGCTTTAATGTATTGAACGATTTCATTTAAATAAGACATTGGAATACTATTTTTACGAATAAATTCTTCTGCAGCAATATTTGGATCAGTACCACGCTGATATTTCAAATCCAATGAAGCACCACTATCATCCAATGTAACTTTGATTACGGTAAAAGCTTGTTCTTCTTGCTCTTTCATTTTTTGTTCAATTTCACCGCGTTCTGCCATAAAATGTGCCATTCGAACATCAAATACTTCCATAATAGATTGATTAGCTAAACGTTCCTGAGTCCATGTAAAAACATAAATGTATCCATCACTTCCTCCAACAACAATATCACGATTTTCCATCATTGTAACTGACCATGCACTCGAAGCAGGGACTTGTAAGCTTGTACGGAAATCTAATTTTGCACGGGATTCAGAATTGTATGAATAAATTTCGATGCTACCCGTTTCCATGGCAGTAATCAAAAATTTTTTGTCATTAAAATCTACCATAATCATGCTGTAAATGTATTCCTCTGATTGAGTAGTTACACCACCAAGGCATTTTTCATTGTCTCGATTGAAGCATCGAATTTTTCCATCATTACAACCAGTAACAAAATTTCCACCATCAAAACATATAATAGATCGAACAACATCCTTATGTAGTTCAAATGTTTTCAAAAGTTGATTTCCTTGCCATTGTTTTACAGTTCTATCAGCCGAACCAGTTAACACAGAATCAGGTAAATCTTTGAAAGAATCAATTGCCCAAACAGAATGTTGATGTCCAACAAGGGTCAAGTACTATAAAATGAATATTAAAATGTGGATAAAGTGAAAAGATGACTTACATCAGTTGTACTACCAGCAACAATGGCATCTAATGACCAAATAATAGCATTATGATCCCAGCCACCAGATACAAGGAAGCTATATTCTTTGTTAATATGTAAGCAACAGACTAAAAAAATAAAAATATGTTGATAAAATTTCGTAAACGCCTACCATTATGAGAATGTCCTTTGAGAAGAAGAAAAGGAACAGTATTGTTACCTTCGTATACAACAATTGAGCCATCTTTTCTTCCACCAAAAATATAGCACTTTCCTTTGTAATCGACGAAAGCTAAGGAATTAACTTGCATCGGAGGAGATGGACAATAACTTGAAAGAAGATTAGTGGCATTTGGGTTATATAGGCTAAAAGAGGTACTGATCAAAGAAAGTAAATGCAATTAAACCTTACTTATTTCCCCATTGCTTGATTGTATCGTCACGACTGCATGAAATTAATGAATTAACTGATGTAGCAAGAACTTGCTTCACATCACTTTTATGCGCTTCAAATGCTACAGCAATTCTGTAATCAGGCACATCACCTTGAAGCAAATTACTTTCACTCATGTTAAAAAGATCTAAAGTTACCGAAAATTAATAATTAAAATAGCAAAAAAAGATTATCATCAAAGTCCTTCTTTTTTTCCTTTTTGCGAAATCAAAAAATGTTATTCGCGTTAAGACAAATTTTTATGTTGGAAGATGATGACTAAAAATTTTAGGTTGAATAATTCAACTTGAATGATAACAAAATAAATCTAAAGAAAATAATTCAGATAAATAACAGTGAAACTTTAAAGCCATCTTTTCTTCCATTGTTTATTTTCCCGATTTAGACATTTTTGAAAAAGATGAATGAATCCATTGGCAAAATGTAAAGCAATTCATAAAAAAAGGTGATCGAAAATGATGCCGTCAATGAAAAATTATTTTAATGAGCAATTAAAAAATTTGGTGTAATACATGTACTTTTATACTATGTTTTAGAGCGATCAATGCTGTACTTTTTAAAATTATCGGGAAAATCGGGACAGCAAAAAAATAGTAAGGAGAAATTTCAAAGTTTCTCGAAAAAACACTGTATGAGAAAATTCGATGAGATCTCAGTCGACAAATTTTTAAAAAAAGAAGGCATTTTTGTTTTTTTGAGGCTGTTTTAAAACATTTTAGATTTCCGCATCTTATATCCGCACAAACAGATATTGTATGCAAGAATTTTCAAAGCACATAGCTTTCATGTGGTGAAATATTAATTTCAATGCGATTTTCAAGTTTTAGTCTGTACAATTTAAATGTATCCTGCATTCAGTTTTAATCTTTCTGTGATTTTGTAATTTTAAAAAACAGGGTGCGGCAAGAAATTCTCCGATTTTCGTTTGGCTGGCAAAGGATTTCTGTTTTATTTAAACGAAAACGGATGGCGCAGTCGTGTTCAGCATCGGATACAGGGCCGCAAATTGGTCCCAAATAAGGGGGTGGACATTCCTTATAAAAACTAAAAAAAATCTTATTTTACCTAGTATGAATTCAAATTTTTAGTTAAAAAATAGAGTTCAAGGGGAGGGACATGTCCCCAATATCCCTAAGGCAGTTGCGGCCCTGATTGGATAGAATTTTGTTTTTTACAAAAAAAAAATTTTCGAAATAGTCGAAATTTCGATTTGGTCCCCCTGTAAAAATTTTAAAAAATTCATAAATTTATTTTTATAATTCCTATCCGATGCCGAGTATCACTGCTCTATTAGTTTTCGTTTAAATAAAACAGAAACCATTTGCCAGCCAAATGAAAATCGAGGAATTTCTTTCTTGGGAAGATTGACACTTCGTTACAAAGACATTTCGTTACCAACTGTAACGAAGTGTCTTTGAACCCAGCTCACGTTGGTAACGAAGTGTCATATATCAATTTCTTGCCGCACCCTGTATTTTAAAATGATAAACTTTTTACGTAAATTCTTAACACTTCTAACAAGCTGTCAGCAGCACAATAATATTTAAAAAAACCGATTATATGTTTATAATCTTACACTACACGTACATTCCAACAAAAATTAATAAAATTTATTTTTGTTAATTTTATTCATTTTTTTACTTTCGAACAAAAGAATCCTTCTTTGCTAAAAAAAAGGCGGAGTATTTTGAAAAGCTCAAAGAATTTATCCAACATTTTTTGAGTCTTTTTTTTGACATGTCATGATTTTAAATGGATGTTGTAAAAAGAATACATAAAAATCTTATTCATTTTTTCTTCTTCACCTGAAGCATTACTATTTAAGATCCATTTTACCGGAAGCAACATTTTTGTTTTTCCTCTTTCTTTTTTCAAATAAAAAATGAAGGCTTTAAAATATCTGATGGAGAAATGATGATGTTCCGCCTCATAGCTTGCTTCCTTTATGAATACTAAAAACATTTTTCTCTTGCTTGCTTTCTTTCCATTTTTTTTTCTTTCTCATAATATTTTTAGAAAAATGTAGTGAATGTATTCATTCTTTCCACTCATTTTATTCTTTAGCATTTTTTTCTCTTGAATTAATGCCTTTTTGATGTTAGCTCTTTTTGTTTTATTAACATTTAAAATTTTTAACATTAATTAGACAGTTAGGAATTTATTGTTTCAAAATGTGTTTTGTTGTTACCGTTTCAATTGTCCTTAAATATTTTGTTTTTTTTTTGGTTTCAGATGCAGCATTCTTCTTCCATTTTATTTTTGCCCATTATTTTTATTTTTTTGATTATTCCAAAACATTTTTGCTTTGGAAGTCAATGCGAAGAATTTTCTTCTCAACGTAAAAGTATAATGGGTATTGTTTTTTTTCAATCGCTGTCTCGAAGAAGTTTTATGATTTTTAGGGACACTTCTAGAAGGCTACGAAAAGACTAGTGCGCCTTCAAATAAATCTATTGATGTTCATGCAGAGGTTTTTAACTTTTTTTAAAATTACTTACTTTTTTTAAACAATGAAAGAAAGAGAGGAAAAGATTAATCAAATCATTCATTTTTGGATTTCTAAAAAAAGTTTTCATGTTGAAACAATGTTCTTTTTTCGTAATTGTTTTGTCCCAAGTGGATTGAATCCAGGAGGTGGTTTATGTTCTTTTTTCTCTCTCTCCAAATTAGCTTTCTTACATCCATGAGCTGCTTTCAGTTTTTTTTGGTGAGGGGGGAAATAAAAAAATGTTTCAAAAAATAGAAACATTAATTAATGACCTAATGACATTTTATTGTTTTATTCATCCTACGAAAAAATTTTTCTAATGAATAAATCTCAAATATTTTTTGGATAATTTTAAACTAAATTTTGCAGATAACAATACAAGACATTGGCTCTCTATCAGGTAAATTTACACGGTTTTATTGACTTGTAAAATTGAGAATTTTTAAAAATAATTTTTATAGAAATGACATCATCATTTATTGTGGACCTTTGGTTTTCACAGATTTGGACCGATCCTCGGCTAGTCTTTGAACATCTTTCATGTAAAGCAAATTTAAGTTTGGATGAAAAAATTGTTGAACAACTTTGGACTCCAAATGCCTGTTTTGCAGATTCTAAAGCAAGTTACATTCATCAGTAAGCAAATCTTCCTCCGCATCCCCCTTTTTTTTCATCCAAAATATTTTTACATTTCTTTAAAAATATTTTTTAGGTCTCCAGAGAGCAATATTTTACTTATTATTTACGGGTATACTTTTTAAAACTTACTTATTTTTTAACTTTAACTTTAAAATTACAAAAAATATTATTATTCTAGGAATGGCACAGTATGGCGTTAGTTTTTAAGTTTGTGGCAAAAAAAAATCTGTTCCCAACAATATTTTTTTTCAGTTAATCATAGGGTTCGAGTTCATGGTAGATGTTACATGCATTTGGAGAATTTTCCTTTAGGTACATTATTTCTGAAATATATTAATTCAAATTTTCAGTTTTTGCTAAAATTTGAAAAATACTATTTTTTTCGGGCTTGAAAACTTGTGTTTAAAGTTTTTAAAACTGAGAAAGAAAAAAGCTTTTTCAAATTTAAGCAAAAACTGAAAATTTTAGATAAACAAACGTAAGTTTTTTTTTGCTAAAATAAATATTAATCTTTCCTAAGGGCTTATTAAGTTTTGACATTTGAGACTTTTTTTCAAAATATGCATTTAATGAAAGGGTATATTTTTTTTAAAGATGTAAGCTGAAACTTGAATCTTGTGGTTATTCAGTGAGTGAAGTAAGGCTGCATTGGCTTGAATGGAATCCTGTGACAATTGCAAATGATAATGTAAGCAAAATCTATCAATTAAAAGACTTTTTTTTGTAACAATTTAACATTTAATACCGTAATCGTCAATCATAATCCTATTATTACAGTTTCAATTACCAGATTTTCGATTTGTTAATTTAACATTTGAAAGAAAAATGCATCATTATTCAAGTGGCTCATTTGATCAGCTACAAATTTCTTTTACTTTTAAGCGCCTTTATGGATTCTATGTTCTTCAGGCATATCTTTTAGCCTATTTAGCAGTGGCAATTTCATGGATTTCATTTTTTATTGATTCAAAATCTTTGCCATCCAGAATTATTTTGGGTGTGAATGCATTAATGGCGTAAATCTTTAATATCACTTTTTTGGCATTTTTTATTCACTCCTTTTTTTTAGTTTAACTTTTCAAATGGGAAATGTTGTTCGAGTAAGTCATGGCTTTTTTATACGTAAAAAATAAGAGATATTTATTGTGTAATTGGGTTTTTATAGGGGCTTCCCCGAGTAAGCTATGTAAAAGCAATAGATTTATTTTTCTTTGTTTGTTGCACATTTATATTTCTTTCATTATTGGAACTCGCGGTAATTGGATTCATCGATAAACATCATGATGTAAAACTTCGAAAAATGGCAAAAAATGAAAGAAGAGTTCGAGCGGTCATTGTCGGGCAATCCAGTGATTCCCTGCTGCTTGCGCTAAGAAGGTTAGTCTCATTTCTTTTGTTTCCCTTTCTTTTGTTCACAATGAATGAATGAATGAATGAAAAAATGCCAAATAAATCGTAATTAATCTTTTTCAGCTCTGACACAATTCATGACCGTCGTGAAAGATTTGGTGGCGCACAATTACAAACACAATTTATGAATAATTTGGATTATACCGTACAAAATAGCGCAAAATTTCGTTACACTTCCATTTGTTTGGCGCATAAAATTGATTCTGCTTGTGCCCGATTATTTCCTTTACTTTTTGGCGGCAAGTTTTTTCTCTCTCTTTTTTTTAAAGATTAAACTTTTTTTTGTAGTTTTTAACATTGCATATTGGAGTTATTATTTGACACGAGATTAACAGCTGCACCAGCACCAACAATATATACAGTAATTCAGAATGAAACGGGATTTATTTTTTTACAAAGTAATAATAATAATTAAACAAAAACTAATAATTATATGGTACAAAATAGACAGAAATAAAAAGATTTTTTTTATAGAAATATTAAACTTTAAAAGTTGCACAGTTTCAGACAAAGTTTTTAACAAGTTTTTAAAATGGAGAACGGAAATTTAAAAATAATATCACAAAACTGATACTGCTCGTATTTTGAGAATTACAGAAGAAGAAGAACAAAAAAAGGGAATGGACTGAAAAAAAGGCCGTAGACAGACTAGAAGTCGAGGCAAAAAACAAACAAAAAGATGAGAAGAAAAAATCAAAACTAGCGGGAGAAGATTGAAGCTACTGTAGAAAAAAAAATGATGGTAGGGAAAACTTCAATATTTTGGTTGCCCTGAAAAAAACAAATATTTATTCATTTAATTGCTTCATTAATTTCATTTTTGGCGGTATAAAAATTTGGCTTGCTTTTTTTTTGGGTAGTTATAAAAAAATCCCGCCTTTTTTTTATCACTCTCGAAAAAGGAAGGAAAAAAACTGTGTTTTTTGTTTTTCTTTTGCATTTAAAAGAAAGGCCATCACTTAATAATATTAATAATAAAGTTAACCGAAAAAGACAAACATTTCCGGAAAACAAAATGCCAAAGACAAAAAAAAACTGCCGACAACATTTACTGATCGGATCAGTCGCACCGATGACTTTTAGAGATTTTAAAAAAGATGGGATAAAAAAACGTTGCGCAACGAAAGTGATTGCCATTCTTTCTTTCGCTTTTTTTATGACAGTTTCGCGGCAAAAATTGTAAAAAAAAGAAAGAAAAACAAATCGTTTCTTTTTTTAAGAGAATGAATATTTTTTACTTACCATCACACAATCCTGTGAGAATCATTGCGGCTGCGGCAAGACTAGTTGATGTTGGGATTGTTGTTGATTGAGGAGGGGAATTTCGATGTATAACAGGGCGAAAAGCTTTTGGTGAATTTGTAATTTTTGATAAAGTTGTTAAGGTTTGATGAGATTTTGTAGGAGTTTTTCCACCCCCCAAAATTGAGGAAACTGAATAATTTGTTGAAAAAATTCCAAATGGATTTCGTTGTTGTTGAAAGGCTTCAATGTTCCAATTTAAGGGTGCCATTGAAAATGGATTTAATGCACCAAATGGCACTCGATGAAGGGGTCGTGGAACAGGCTTTGGAAGATCTGTTACAGTTTCAGATTTAACAATGTTTGGGAAAACATTTTCCTTATTTTCTGCTTCTTCCGCCACACATCTACTTCCACGATGATTTGCAATTTCAGAGATATTTGGAAGTTTTGAAGAATTTGCATAAGCTAATTGAGATTTTTGAATTTCTGAGAAACATCTTTGAAATGAGCTTGAAGAAGGGGCATTATTTTGTGAAGATTGAAGTGGTTTCATATCAGATGATATTCTTCGAAGTTTTGAAGCTGGAGGTTGGGTTGATGAAGATTGGGTTGCCGCCGCTGCAGCAGCTGCTTCAATTAAACCATTTCTTAACATAAATTCTGACATACTTGCTGCAGCCTTTTCAGAATCAGAATCAGGTTCTGGGCCACAATAAACAAATAATGGAATTTTTTTAGTTCCAAAAAGATAATGCACCTTTTTTATGAGTCCCATAGCAACCAAAACATTTGCAATATCATATAATCGACGGCATCTTGAACGACTTGGTGGATCAAAGCCTTCAGATTCTGGATCTTTGATTAACACCGTACTTGCAACGTCAAGGGATACCCGTCTTTTATCTTTTGGATTACATAAAAGTACCATCAAAAATCGGCGACAAAGTTGTGCCAAAGAATTTTTGCCATTTCTGTCACGGCATGTTCCACCTGATTTAAATGAATCATTTTGTGAAAGACTTTTTGATGACGATAAAGAAGTTGTTGAAGTTTGACTTTCACCAACAAGACTTCCAACAGTTTCATGTTGTTGCGAATGTTGTTCTCCAAGGGGGGCAAGTTCGGTGAAACTGCACATCGCTTGTTCAACTTGCAAAATTTTTGTGGGCAAATTTTCTTTTAATGATTCTTTCTAAAAAAAGAAAGAAAGAGGGGTACTTTAATTTAATTTAAAAAGGTAACTTTTAAAGAAACTTACAGCAAGTTCTGCCATTAAAAGGGGTAAACGTGCAAGACCATGCCATCGATAAAAACTTTTATTTGTTTTACTCATTGCTTCTAAGGCTTCCATAACATTTACAATATCGTAAATCCGTCGCTTTTCTACACCTGCAAAAAATGAAAAAGGTATTGCATAATTTAAAAGGGCTAAAAAGTAGAAATAAACTTACTCATTTTTCGAGCAACTGTTTCAAGATGTACATCTTGACCAGTTTGAGATTCTTCATCCATGGCGAGTAAAAATCTTTTGCAAAGTTTTCCAAGAGATTTTTCTTTGCGGGAAATTGGCTCTGATGTATTTTCATCATTCTCATCACCGGATTCATCTTCATCATGGATAAGGCTACGCTTTCGAAGAAGAAGATTATTATTGTTATTTCCTCCAGGAACAACATTTTTAAAATCTGTTGAAGCCGTACTCGATTGTGAAAGATATGAAGCATTTAAGATCACACCTGAATCATCTGTTGATCCTTTAGAATTTTCATCCATACTCATTTTTGGAAGAAGGATTGTCTAAAAAGGCAGGAAATAATTAAGAGTTATGCTCTAAGGGCAAGACAAATGAATCAAAAAAAGAAGGTAATTCTCTAAAGGCAAGTCAAACACGAACTTAAACTTTTCTTTTCCAAAATGATACAATAAAAAAAATGTGCCGATGAAAGTGACTTGTCTGGGGGGAATGTGAATCCACACCTTGTGCCAAAGAGCGCGGGCAAACTGGCGTGTTACACTCCCGCCCCTTTTGTCGAGTATTTTTTTTATTTTACAATTTTTTGCCGTTTTTCTCTTTTTGCGCGGGAAAAAATACCAACAACTACGAACGGCACTCGTTTCTTCGATGGCAAATATCTTCTTCGCGCCATGGCAAATACTTACTACGAAGGAAAAAAAAGGATGCGAAAAAAAAGAGGGGAGAAAACAGACTGCACACAAAAAAACAGTCTTTCATAGAAAAAAAGAAATATAAGGGAGGATTGGGCGGGAAGAAAGAGTGCGCGGGCTCGTTTGTTGTTAAAAATGGCTGCTTCTTGTGTATATTTTTGTCCCGTCTTTTTTAGAATAATTCGAAGTGACGGCGGTAGCCGTTCGCGCGCGATCCCTCTTGAGCGGCTGTTTTAGAAAAAAAAAGTAAAATAAAAAGCAATCTGTTTTGGTAAATGAATTTCGGTGACTTTCAAAAAAAGGTTGCTATTAAAATTGAAAAATGTGAAATTTTAAAGCTTTCTTTAAAAAACACCGCTAAAAAATGATTTATTGATGCTCTCTTATATTTTTTGAGGGCAAACAAAAGTTGAAAGGATTACGGTAATAAAGAAAAAAAGAATGGGCAACAAATAAAAGCAGGTGGAAAGAATTAAAGGGGCAAGGGATATAAATTTGAGATCAAATAAATATGCAAATAATAAACATATTTTATTACTGTTCGTTTTTTATTTATTACCGTAACAAAATATTATAAAAAAGCGATAAAAGTTTTTAAAATAGCTTAAATTTTAAAAATTTTGATTTGCATAAAAAAAACAAATTTGCCATTAAATCTGCGGGTGGTCAGTTGCTGCTTCCAAAAACTATGTCATTTTTATTATCAACAAGGTCAACTGAAAGTGAAAAACAACACCTGCATTTTTATTCGACTCTGACAGACGCTTTTGAAAAATGCACAGTCTAAAAAATTTAAGGAAGAGAAAAAAGCCAATCTCCAAAAAATCCCGCGTAAATAAAGCTTTTCCATAATTATTTTTGACAATCCCCCCCCCCATTTCTTTCCTTCTTAAATATCTTATCAATTCCCGCCAAATCAAAAATTACACTGATAAGATTTTCCCTTCTTCTTCTTCTTCTTCTTCACCTTCCCGCCGGCATTTTTTATCGTTACATTTTTTTCAAAACGTCGCATTTGGCGCCAAAGAAATCCGTTTTTAAAAAGGCGGTTATAAAAAAATATAAAAAAACCTTTTTTTTGAGAAACAATTTGTTTTTTAAAATTACCCCTTCGCGCCTTTTAAGGAATCACGACAAAAAAGGAAGGAAACGCGCGAAAATCTGTCACAAAATTGAACGCAATTGAAGTGACAGACAACAGCAGAATCGGAGCAGAGACATCTCGTAAAACTGGTATTGTAAATTTTCACAGGCGTAGAAAATCTCTTTTTTGAATTTTTTTCAAAAAAGTTATTTACATTTTGGCCGCCATGTTAGCAGCAAGAATTAAAAGTTGTGTCAAAGATTTTTGTGGATGATAGAGGGTTTTTAAATTTGGGAAAAACACTTTAAAAACTGACAAATGACCACCGGTTTTTTTTCTGTCTTATCAAAAAGTCCTTGTCAGACATTTTTGTCAATGATTAATTATATTTCTCTGAAAAAAGAAGAAATCAGTGGAACCAAAATTTTAACCAAAAAATGTTTTAAAAATTTTAAGATTCTCAAAATTTGCATAATTCTTAGATAATTGTCTCCAATTAAAATCTTTTTAAATATAACCTTCAATTTGAGTGCCACTTTTTTTAATGGCATTCATTTATTCTCTCTGAGATGGTTGTAAAAAACTCAAGTTTTTTTTTATTTAAAAAAGTTGCATTTTTTTCACTCACTTCTTTTTTTTCGCAATAAAAAATTGTAATGGGTCATGAAAATTATCATAATCACTTGTTTATGTGTGTATTGTTGTTTTTGTGAGATGAAATTTGCAAAAATGTTGAAAATTCTGAAGATGGGAGAGAAAGGGTCAATTTTATTGCGCAACTTTGGGAATGAATGAAAAAAAAAATGAATGCAAAGCAAAGTGAAAAGTATTTAATGGACCCCCTTTGATTGGGTCATAAATCAGACGGATGTCCGAAAAATGTCCATCTATCTCATTTTTTACATCGTAAAATGAAAGAATAGCGGCAAATAAATGATAACAATCTCCCTCTTCTTTTTATTCATGATTATCTTTTTTTTTCTAAGGACAAATGTTGTTGCAAAAAACATTGTTTAAAGTTTATACTGTAGTAGATTTTGGCAAAATTAAAGAATAAAAGTATTAAAATAAATTAAATTTTTAAAAAATGTTTTATAAAAAATAAAAGTTTTAAAGCCCGATTATTGCAGCTTGAAAGATTTAAGGAGTCATCAAAACAAAAAAAAGGTATTAGTCATTTTGGAAATTAAAATTTAATAAGAATGGCATTTATGAAAGATAGGGTAATTGAAAAAACAAAATTAAAAGTATAAAAAAAGAAGCATTAATGCAGCATTTTTTATAGAGAAATAGATGAATCAATAATGCTAAAGTGGCGTGTGCCATTTCTGCCCCCCCCCCTCCATCCTCAACAGATGCCATTCTTTCAAGTACAAATTTTTATACTCCCAAAAATTACTAATCTTCATTTTACAATGACCTATTGTAATGATTTTTATTTATTATTTATGATCAAATTAATGTTGACTTTTGATAGATTTATTTGATTTTAGACTGCCTCTTCGAGAAGCTTTTGAAACAGCGGTTCCAGGTCGCCCAGAGCCTTCAGATTCTGTTCTTTCAATATGATCAACTTCTTCTTCCTCGTCAGTTTCAGAAGCTGTTTCACTGTGGCCTTCACTACTTTCATTATTGTCGGCTTCTTCTTCATGATGATGAACAATACTTTCTCGATCACTTTCTTCTTTTTCATCTTCTTCACTTTCATCTTTCTTGGATGCCGCCGTCATTGGTCTTGGTGAATCTTTTGGAGATGGAGATTTAACTGGTGTTTTAGGTGGAGGTGGAGGTGGAGGCGGAGGAGGTGGCGATGGAGAAGGTGTTGGAGATTTATGTTTAATTATTTCTGATGCTGCAATTATTGTGCCTGCAGCAGCTACCGTACCCCCTGCAATCACTGCTCCCTCTTCTTTTATCACTTCTTTAATTTTTTTCTTTCCTGCAAAAATTTTTTTGAGCATTTAACAATTTTTTTTATTCTGTGTCAAACCTAGTTTCTTTGTTTTTTCAACTTTTTTCTCAATTTTTGTCGCAGTTGCAGTTGTTTTTGTTTTAGCTCCTGGATTGGCGGCCTTTCCTTCTCGAGCAATAACATTGGTAACTTTTTTTGTTGTTGTTTGTGTTCCACTGAAAAAAAAGAAAAGATATAATTCAGAAGAATTTGAAATTAAGAGATTACAACAAACCTTGGAAGAGAAGATTTTTTTACCAGAGTTCTTTTAGGTGTAACAGGAGTGACAATTTTTGCATGTCCATTTGGAATTGAATTTGTCTGCAAAAAAAGATATTTTGTTTACATTTCGTTTCTCCCCCCCCCCTCCGAAAAAAAACCTTACCTTTCCTTTAAGACTCACTTGACTTTTTGACCTTCCAAAGGTGCCGCCACCATTGCCAACATTACCATTTCCAGAAGTGCCATTCATGGTTGGCATCTTTTTCTTTATTTCAATACTTTTTGATCGTATTGCCGGACCTGTTGAAGATGCCCGTAATCGAGAAATTGATCGTATACTCGTTGAACTACTTTCTCTTTCTGCTTTTTTCTTTCCATACGGTAATGGAATGAATGAACCTTTAATAGTTTAAAAAAATTAATTCTGTTTTATCCTTAAATATTAAATATACCCGATGATGCCACATATTCTTTTCCATTAACTAATTCATCAGTTTTTTTAACCAATTTTCCATCCAATGTATATAACTTTTTTGCGCCTTGAACGAGACCAATTCGAGATGTAACTAAATCCAAAAATGTTCCAATATCATGAGTTTTTCTCATATTTAATACGAATGTTATCCCTTGATCATATGGTTCCCCATTTTTATACACTTTTATTCGCCTTCCAACTTCTGGAAATGATTCTGATAATTTTTGCCGAGAATTTCGTGTCGATGTTGATGACGCAGAACTTCCATCCAATTTATTATTGCTACGTTTTGGAGATTTTGATTCTCCTTTTACCATTTTTATAATAATACTTTTTCACTAAAAAATTGGCACTTTAAAGTTAAAAAAGGATGAAAGAAAAAAAAAGTAAAAAAATGGGGGGGGGGGGGGATACATTAAGCTTTTTCCTTTTTATGATTTATGAGAAAATGGGAATACAACACACACACACACACATGAGTTAAGATAAAAAGTGGTAAATAAATGTGTATCAATGTGAAAAATGGAAAAAAAATATTATAAAAAAACTTAAAATAAAAAAGATTAAATTTAAAGGAATGAAAGAGCGCGGAAATAACGTAATCAATTGTATTAAAGCTGCTTCAAAAAAGACAAAAATACTATTATGAATAAAAAAAAAGTATTATGTTTTTGTTTAAAAATTCAATGAAGCATTCAATTTTTTAGATTACCTAAAATAAATCCAATGCTTCATTACGGCACTTTGGGTTTTTGCCAATAAAAAAATTATTTTAAAGCATAAATAAAATTTAGTAATGCAATTTCGGCGAAAAATAAAATAAAAGTTAGCAAAAGTTTTGTAACAAAATTATTACCTTTGTTTAAAAAAAGACCCCTTACGCATGGCATTTATAATTATATATACCTTTGAGGATATATCAAATCCCATTTTCTCTTCTTCATTTTCTTCTTTTTAAATTTTAAGCTTAACAACGACAACCAAAAACATGAAACCTTTCACCAAAAAAAACCATGCTTTTTTCCAGAAACAAAAAAAAGAAGGAAAAGATTAGTTCAGTTTCGACCAGAATAAATATTTTTTGGTGTTTTAAAAAGTAAAACAATTTTGTTTTCTTCTTTTTTTTTCGGCCGTCGTTGCGCAGCCGCATTTTTGCATTTACGTTCCGGTAACCAAGAGACATTTTTAAAAATGGCTCTTCTCGTGCCAATGCAAGCAAAGATGGAAGAGAGAGAAAAAAAAAGAAAAAACAGAACAGGGGAGAAAAAAGCTTGAACATGTTCACTTTTTTTTCCTTTCTTCAGAAGCAGATGAAGAACTTTTCACCTCTTTTTTTACTTCTTAAAAAAAGGTAGCCACCGCCAAAAGCAAAATGAAGAAGAAATATTGGCAGTCAGCGTGCCACATAAAAAGAAAAGTTCAGTAACAAAAACTTCTTTCTTCACCCGTCTTTTTTCTTCTTCTAAATTGCCGCTTTTCTTTGGATGAAAAAAGGTAAGACTTTTTTTTAAATTTATTTTTTATGTGTAAAAAATTTATAGCGTAAAAACAAAATTTTAAATAAAAACAATAAAAAATATTTAAAAAATACACGTATATAATTAATAAAAATAATAACTTTCATTTTGACATAACATAAAAATTTAAGTCACTAACAGTTCCTTGAATTTTTGAAGTTTGAATTACTTCTCCGTCAACAACAATATAACTGCCTTTAACAAGTGGTTCCAAGCGAAAGGATGTCACGGAAATTGACTAAAAAATATATAGATAATAATTATTATTTGCTCTTAATTTTTCTCAAAATTATAATCTATAAATATTGAAATTGTTAAAATTTGAATTATTATTAAACGATTAAAACTCAATAATTACAGTATACCAATTAAAGAATGATGAATTTTCAAACTTGCTACAGTATACCATTTTTATAAAAAAATAAAAAACACACTTTACAAAAATCAAATTCCAAATGTTTTCCATTTTCAATTGAATCCAAAAATTTCATAAGAGCAATTTTCGATGGCATATCTTTTTTTAAGGCATATGTCAGTTGAATTCGATCATCACAAAGTTTTGAAGATGGAGAATAATTATTTCCTGGACTTATATGACTTATAGAAGTCTAAAATTAAATATTTTTCATATCGTACAGTAATAAAAATAATAATATTAAACTTACAACATAAACAAATAAAAATTCATCTTCAATTACGGTCCAATTAATTGGCAGTGAATCTTCCAGCAATGGAGCTTCACCTTTATGATGTTGTCGCCAAAGCAATGGATTCTGTTTTGTAGATTTTGTTGAAGTTAAACTATCAATTGTTGATTTATGGGATCGATATGATGGACATTGATCAGTGATAATAACATTCTAGAATTTATAAAAAATTATTTGTTGTAGCAAAAAAAGGGAGTAACAAAACTGATTGATTGTAGACAGGAAAAGATTCAGGTTGACTTGTTTCAGATGGCCCAGCTTCATGAAATGACAGCCTTCCATGATAAGTTCGAAGGGCTAAAAATATGGGCTTCAAAAGTGCTAATAAAAAATTGAATTTTATGAAAAAAAACTTACAACCAAACACCCGAACAAATGCTCCCAGTACAAATCGAGAAGATCCCAAAATTTTTCGATATCTTTCACTTTCAATATCTATATCAGCTAAAAGTCCCCAACCAATTGATAAAAATGATGCGCAGTGTTCAGAATCTGTTTCAATGTGTGTTAAATTTATGGGGAATGCTTTTGCTTGTAAATCTGAGATAATCGAATACGCGGTTGTTGCAAAAGCGGGCAGAGATTGTGGAAGACTAAAAATAGAACAAATATACAGTAAGTAAACTACCGTAATCCAATATATCCTAATAAAGCTGAAAACATACTTTTTTGCATGAAAAACTGATGCCAAAAGACCATTCCCTGAGCCAGTCGGCACAATTCCAAATGCAACTTTTTTCAGCACTTCTTCTCCATCACTTCTCTCCAAAATTCCATTTATTACCTAAAAGAAATTACTGTGACAAAAAAAATCACAAAAATCCAACTTCAAAAATTAATCCATCCCCAGAAACAATAATTATTGCATTAAAATCAAATAAATCATTTCGAAGTTTAATTATTTCTTTTGCCTGATTTGCTCTTTCGGTTACAATAATTTCGTGTTTGATCTTAAAATTTAATAATTTTGGTTTTATTTCTTTTTCAAATATTTCTTCTCCTTTTCCAGCACCACTATGAGGATTTATAAAAATCAGCAATGACCCATTTGGGAAATCAATAATTGAAACTTTAAAAACATTTTTTTTATTTAACTTAAAATTAGAAAAAAAAACCTTTTAAAAAACTCACGTGCATTTGGTGCCACATCGGAAGGCGTTGCTCCACAACAAGATCTACAACAAATATTTGGCATAATTTTTTTGAGATGAAAAAAAATTCTATAAAATTTTACATTATTCCGAGAAGAATGATTGAAAAAGAAACAAAAATAAAAGATAACGACAAAAAAAATAAGCGATCGCGTAAGTTTTTCCTTCAAAAATATGTAGGTGAGGTTCTTCTGCAAGCAAAGGAAAAAGAAAACTAAATTCTTTTTCATTGTTGCTCAATGGTTTTGGGTGGTTGCTGCTGCTTAAAAGAGAAAAAGAAAGGAATAAGTGTTGTACGTACAAGAAAAAAAAATAGAGGAAGAAAAAAAGAGTTGTTTCGACAAAAATGAGGTTGTTTGCACATTTTTCAAAAAAGAAAGAGATTACTGACGATTTTTATGTAACAAAAAGTAAAAAAAACATAATTGGTATATTTTTGTTATAAGAGGTGAAAAGTTTTAATGATCAAAATCCAACATTTGATTTTCTGATTTTTCAAAAAATTAATTTCATTTTTTTGAAGTCGTGTGTTTTAAAGTGTTTCTAGATTAGTCTCGTCAAAATACAGGTTTTTGTCACAATTAATTTTTTTAATTAAAACGTTAACATCTTTTTGAAAATTAATTTGACCGAAAAAAACTAAAATGACGAACAGAAATTAATCACATCAAAAAAAAATTATTGAAACAATAAACGCTGAATAAAGTTTTTTTTGTAAATACAGTATACATTTCTTAAAACAAAACTAATGATTGATCAAAAATATTAAAAATTATATTAATATGTTTGCCTTTCATTTTTATAATTATTGATTATTCCAGGAACAAGAAAAAAGAGCATCTTAAAAATGTGGTAATCAATTTATGCTACCTTTTTTAAAAAGAAAGCATGTGAGTCATTCTTAAAAGTGCACACTTATATTTTTTGAAAACATGTGTATTTTGTGTTTTTGCAAGTATTTACTTTTAAACAGTGCCATAAAAAAGTTATTTACAAAATGTTAGTTGCAAAGTTTCATAAAAAAACGTCTAATACAAATTTATATATAAGCTACAGTAATAAAGGCCGTATACAGAAAAAAAATTTTGAGGGGGGGGGCTGACCTTTGATCTTTTGCCGCTTAAAATTTCTCAATTTCGAGAGGGGCTGAAGCCCCTGTAGCCACCCCCCTAAATACAGTAATTCCAAAAACATTTTCATTTATTTATTTTTTTCAGCTTCAAGGACATCTTTGTAAGGATATTGAGAATGTTGAATACGAAATTTCATTGGAAATAAACGAACATGTGGTCGAATATCTTCCAGAGCCTTGATATCATTAAAATCAAGTTCAAAATCAAAAATATTTATATTTTCGATAATTCTCGAAGGTGTAACACTTTTAGGAATTGCAGAAATTCCACGTTGAATAAGTTGTCGAAGAAGAATTTGTGCGGGAGTTTTTCCATATTTTTTTGAAATTTCCATAACATTTGGATGATGTAAGACATCACCCTCTGGCCATTCTGTATTGGGAAGAAAATTTTGTCTTGATGGAGATCCAAGTGGAGCATATGCAGTAAAAGAAATGCCCTTAGATTTACAAAAATCAAATAGTTCATTTTGTGGAAAAAGGATATGACATTCAACTTGAAGATTATCGGGCGGAATTTCTGCATTGTCACAAATCCGTTGAATTTGTTCTTTGTTAAAGTTTGAAAGGCCAATTGATCGAACTTTACCGGCTTTATTGAGATTTTCCATTGCTTTCCAAGTTTCTAAATGATCAACTGCTTCTTCAACAATCATCCCATTTGCATCAAAATAAAACATTGGCTTTTCAGGATCCTTCTAAAACACAATTTGAAATTTTGGTCTTCTTTTTGGGTGCATTTCAAAAACTCAAAGGTAAAGTGTTTTTGGGTGCTATTCAAAGTTGTTACAGTAACCGTAATAATTGGGTTACTGTAAAGCCTTTTTCGATCTTGTAATAAAAAGAATGATTCTAACTTTACGTTACCTTGCAAGGACACGGGGAATGAATTAAATATAAATCAATGTAATCGGTTTTCAAAGCTTTTAATTGTTCGTTCAAACATTTTTCAACGTCGTCATTTCGATGAAAAAATGGTGGCAATTTTGTTGTAATAAATACATCCGACCGTTGTAATTTTCCAGAATCATAAAATTTTTGTAGCGTTTTTCCAATAATTTCTTCATTTCCATAAACAAATGCGGTATCAATTAATCGATAACCATTTTCAAGGGCTACTGTAAGAGATTTTTCAAGTTCTTGTTCATCTTTTGCCTGAAAATGTGTGGGATTAAATGTTTGAGAGAGAGATGGAGCGCAGAAAAGTTTTTAGAAACCTGCCAAGTCCCATAACCAAATAATGGAAGTTCAATGCCATTGGACATTTTAACAGTTGGAATTTCTTTTGGTAAAACCATTTTTAAACGTATTCGGTTTTTATTAAAACTGAAAAAACGAAGCTGCTATTTTAGTTTTATATAAGAAGAAAAAAATGGCAACAATTTTAATGATTGAAATTTTGGGTTAAATTTGTGCAACAAAAAGTCATCAAATTGCCTCTCTTTTCTGTTTTGTGTCCAGCCAAATAAATTTTCAAGGGTTCACAAAAACTTTACATCAAAGATCTCTTTTTTAAAAGAAGCATTTTGTTGGCAAAATGCGTCAAACATTATCAATTGACTTGCGTATTTTTTTTCAACAACTTTTTTTTGCTTCTTCGTGAATTTCGTGATCGTAATTATTTTTATTAAGCTGCTGCATTGAAATATACACGTGACTCATTTTAAATTTCTTAATATTCATTTATTCATATTTTTAAATATTTAAAAGTTTTCATTTTTAGCTCTTGAATTGAAGAATATAATGTCAACACCATGCCGCCGTCGTTTAATGCGTGATTTCAAAAAGCTTCAAGATGATCCACCTCCAGGCATTTCTGGAGCTCCATGTGAATCAAATATTATGATTTGGGAAGCTGTAATTGTCGGGCCACCTGATACCCCGTTTGAAGATGGAACGTTTAAATTGAAGCTCGAGTTTACCGAAGAATATCCAAATAAACCCCCAACAGTAAAGTTTATTTCAAAAATGTTTCATCCAAATATTTACAACGATGGAAGTATTTGTTTGGATATTTTACAGGTATTATTTAATTAATTAATTGAACTTTTCATGTTTTTGATTTATATATTTTAGAATCGTTGGTCTCCGACTTATGACGTTTCGGCTGTTTTAACATCTGTTCAATCATTACTTGACGAACCAAATCCAAATTCTCCTGCTAATGCAACCGCTGCTGAAATGTATCAATCAAATCGTCGCGAGTATGAGCGTAGAGTGCAAGAAACTGTTGAACAATCTTGGATTGAAATCGGCGGTGAAGATAGTGATGATGAAAATGATGAAAAACCAAATGAACCTCCTCCACCAACAAATGAAATGGAAATTGATGCTGCAGAACCAGCATCATAATATCGGGTTATGTATTATTCTATTCTTCTTCAAAGTTTTTACCGAAATGTGGCACCGATGTGATTTTTGTAATTTTTTGCATACTTTTTTTTTGTTAAATGGGACAGATTATTTTTTTTGACGTTTCTTCTGTATCTTCCTAAATGTTTTATTGCACCAATTTTTGCTGAATTTTGTAAATTACATTTGTATGTATCTATAATTGTTCAATAAATGAACCATTCAATTTTAATTTTTGATGTCTTTATTTTTGCTGAGAACAATCGCGAACTTATTTTACAAACTCTCGAAGTTACCATGGTTGCTTTTTTTTGCTGTTTTTTTTTTGAAAAGAACCCACGCATGGAACTCAGTCAAAATTATATGTTTCCTTCCTTCTCTTCTTAGTACTTTAATTTAATCATTTATTTATAAATATATAAAATAAGAAAGAATAAAATACAAAGCACAATTTAAAAAAAACCACAAGCTAAAGAATACAAAACTAAATCAAAAAAAAGCATTGTGTTCAAAAGTTAAAGATCATGTTCTTTTTAATTTTTGGAATCTGGACGACTTGCATAATATTCTTTGAGTTGAGGAACATTCTTAACGCGTTCAAGATATTGCTTAATGTCATCATGCCCATTGAGAACTTTAGGTTCAACATTGAGAAGAGTGATTAAGAATTCAGTAATAACAAAATCTGCCCAAGAAAGACCGCTGGGAGCCATGAATCCACTCTTAGCTTCTAAAATTTAAACGCTTTTATCACAAAATGGATAGATATTTACAAGTTCTACTTTTCGGTAAATGTATGTACCTTTTTCTAATTCAAAAAATGAGACTTACCTTTGAGAAAGTTTGAATACATAGGAAGGAAACGAGCTAAACTATCATCAAGATGTTCCTTTTTGAGATCAGCCTGAAATTTAACCATGTATAATACAAGTTTTTATTATCAAAATTAACTTACAGGATTGCCTTGGCGAAAACCTAAAAGAGTGTAGAGCCAAGGAGCAACTGCAGCATAAAAATCTTTTTGAACATCAGCAATACCATCAATAAGGGCTCCTTCATAATCATCTTTACCAGCAAGATTGTATTTACGAGCCAAGAATCGATTGATAGCATTGCTTTCAACAATTGTATGTCCATCATATTCCAAGAAAGGAAGTTTGCCTGTTTTGGTTTCTAAATCATTTATTTTAAGTTTAAATATTAAATTGTAAAAAATTAAATAAAAATTACTTGGTTTAAGTTTTGGCCAATCTTCATGTGTGAGGCGTTCATCTTTAAAGTCAACTTTAGCGTGATGCAAGATTAATCTTGCAGGTTCTCCCAACCCTCGAACATTAAAGTAAACGAACTTTACGTCAGACATCTTTGTTTTTAAAAAGCAATAAGGAGTAAATCGAACTAAAAAATGATGACAATTATTTATTATTATTTTATTAAATCCAAAGAAAAAATGTATACAAAATAACTCGAAAAGCACGCAACAGAATTCATTTTATACCCGCTAAAAATGAAGGCGGTGCAATGTAAACACAAAATAGAAACGAGAAAAATGATTATAGTATGTGTGGCCTTTTCAATGCCAATATACAGAGAGCAAAAAACAACTCCGCAGAATTTTCAAGGTCTAAAAAAATTTTCTGCTGTTTTTTTTGTAAAAAAAAGGCTTCCAATGTGAACTTTTGCCTTTCTTTCTTTTTAAAATTAATATCACCGATTTACACGTCATTCAATGTTCAACAAAAAAATTATTTCGAAGTACCTCTAACTTTGCAATATTGAAATGTTTTTTGGTTTTCTTTTTCTCTCTCTTTCTCGTTTGTCATCCTCGCTTTTTCTCTCTCTTCCCCTTGTCTTTGTTTTTGTGAGTTCCCCCCTCTTATTTCATTGCTCTCCTTTTTCCCCGCCAGTCGATTCTTCTTTCACAGCATGAATAGATGATAGGCGGGGCACAAAGACGAATCTCGAAGCTTCTGGAATGATACTCAATTTCTTCCTTTTTTTCTTATTTAAGAACTTTTGCCCCTGAAATCAGTCTTATTCTTCTTTTTTTCAACCACCCAAATATCCAAATTTTTTTTCTCCGTCATTAAGCTGCGTTATTATTCATTACTATTTCAACTTCAAAACTTTTTTTTGCGTAATTTTAAATTTTTTCGGCACTCTGTTCTTTGCTAAAATACACCTAATTGATTTTTATCGTGTTCAAGCTTTGTTTTTTATTTTATGTTTTTCAATCACTAAAACAGGCTAATAAAAAAACTCAAAAAGAATTTAAAAAACGTAAAAAATATGCGCATTTTTTGTCCCTTCTTTTTTTTGCTAGCGTATTCGAGGCGGTTCGATGCGCAGTCGTTCGAGAATGTTCGCCGACAATCCTTTTTTTTACGTTTGTGTAGAAAAAATGCGTCCATTTATATGTTCACCTTTCGCTTGAGATCAGTCTACTTCTTCCCCTAAATTTTAACTTATTTATTTTTCTTTGGCCTATTATCTAAAAACTTTTTGCTGTGATAGATATGTATGCTTGATTTCGTGCCGCTCTCATACTTTTCCGTTGCTCTCCTTGAATTTTTGTGTTAACGTTTCTTTTACTTTTCAGTAATCTTTATTTTCTTAATTATTAAACATGGTTAACGCAATTGGTATTGATCTCGGTACTACATATTCATGTGTAGGAGTCTTCCAAAATGGTAAAGTAGAAATCATTGCTAATGATCAAGGTAAGCCTGTTTTTCAGAAATTATGTGTATGATAATTTGTTCTTTTTTAGGTAATCGTACTACTCCATCATACGTAGCTTTCACTGATACTGAACGTATTATTGGTGATGGAGCAAAGAATCAGGTTGCTATGAATCCTCATAACACTGTCTTTGATGCCAAACGTCTTATTGGTCGTAAATTTGAGGACTCTGCGGTTCAGTCTGATATGAAACATTGGCCTTTCAAAGTTATCTCTGCTGATGGTGGACGTCCTAAAGTTCAAGTTGAATTCAAAGGTGAAAAGAAAGAATTTTTCCCAGAAGAAATCTCTTCAATGGTTTTAACAAAGATGAAGGAAACTGCTGAAGCTTTTATTGGACAAGCTGTCAAAGATGCTGTTGTAACGGTACCAGCATACTTCAATGATTCTCAACGTCAAGCTACTAAAGATGCAGGAGCAATTGCGGGTCTTAATGTTCTTCGTATTATCAATGAACCCACTGCCGCTGCAATCGCATATGGACTTGATAAGAAAGGAACTGGTGAACGTAATGTTCTCATTTTTGATTTGGGTGGTGGTACTTTTGATGTTTCAATCCTTACAATTGAAGATGGCATCTTTGAAGTCAAATCTACTGCTGGTGATACTCATCTTGGTGGTGAAGATTTTGATAACCGTATGGTTAACCATTTCGTTGCTGAATTTAAACGTAAACACAAGAAAGATGTTGCATCAAATCCTCGTGCTCTTCGCCGTCTTAGAACCGCTTGTGAACGTGCAAAGAGAACTCTTTCTTCATCCACTCAAGCAAGCATTGAAATTGATTCCCTCTTTGAAGGTATTGACTTCTACACCAGTATTACTCGAGCTCGTTTTGAAGAACTTTGCGCTGATCTCTTCCGCAATACTATGGATCCTGTTGAAAAATCCCTTCGTGATGCTAAAATGGATAAAGCTCAAATCCATGATATTGTTCTTGTTGGTGGATCTACTCGTATTCCTAAAGTTCAAAAGTTGCTTTCTGACTTCTTCTCTGGAAAAGAACTCAACAAAAGTATCAATCCTGATGAAGCTGTTGCTTATGGAGCAGCTGTTCAAGCTGCAATTCTTTCTGGTGATAAGTCTGAAACTGTCCAGGACTTGCTTCTTCTTGATGTTGCTCCACTCTCTCTTGGTATTGAAACAGCTGGTACGTTAACTTTTTTATCTATATTGTTTATCATTTTATGATCATGTAATTTTTTAGGAGGTGTGATGACCCCTATTATCAAACGTAACACTACTGTTCCCACCAAAACTAGTCAAACCTTTACAACTTATGCTGATAATCAACCTGGTGTCTTGATTCAAGTCTATGAAGGTGAACGTGCAATGACCAAAGACAACAATCTTCTTGGAAAGTTTGAACTTAGTGGCATTCCTCCTGCTCCTCGAGGCGTTCCTCAAATTGAAGTTACATTTGATGTTGATGCCAATGGTATTTTGACTGTTTCTGCTCAAGATAAGTCAACAGGAAAGAAAAATAATATTACCATTACCAATGATAAAGGTCGTTTGTCTAAAGATGAAATTGAACGAATGGTTCAAGAAGCAGAAAAATACAAGGGTGAAGATGAAGCTCAACGTGAACGTGTCTCTGCCAAAAATGGACTTGAAAGTTATTGCTTCAATATGAAACAAACAATTGAAGATGAAAAAGTAAGTTGAATTATCTTTTGACCTGTTTCAAAATTCTTTTATAGGTTAAAGATAAAATTTCTGATGATGATCGTAAGAAAATCCTCGATAAATGCACTGAAACTTTGGCTTGGCTTGATGCAAATCAAACTGCTGAAAAGGAAGAATTTGAACATCATTTGAAAGAAATTGAAGCTGTTTGCAACCCAATCATTACCAAACTTTATCAATCTGGTGGTGGCCCAACTCCTGGTGCTGGTGGATTTCCCGGTGGTGCACCCCCAACTGGTGGAAGCTCTGGTGGACAAGGACCTACAATTGAAGAAGTTGATTAATTATTTTCTTGTTTTTTACTCTTCGATCTCTGTTTTTCATATGAAAAATTATTGTCTTGTTTGTTATACCAATAAATTAAGTATTGTTTAAAAGTTTTGTCATTTGGTTCAGGGGAAACAAATATTCGAAAACAGAGAGCAGATAAAATTTTTAATATAGTAAATATTTTTTGAAGATATATTTATGTAGTTTAAGACTTTTGAAGATTGTTCTTCGCAGCTGCAAATTTGTAAAACTTGGGGATGACCATGATTTTTTTGTTTCATTTTAAAGAGAAGCATAGTTTTAATTTATTCATACGAATATCTCACTCCAAGCAAAGCTTAGTGAGGAAATATACAATATAGTAATGTAAAAATAATAAAACAAAACAGTAGGTAAAATACAAAAAAAAGAGATAAAACTTAAGCTACATATTTTAATATTTTTCTATCAGTGAGATCAATTGTTGAGAGGTGATTTCTTAATTGCTGAGGTTTTTCATATTTTAGGAGATTAATATCCAAATTTGTTAATAAAGGAGCAACACGAGATGAAAAATGTTGAAGCATATTTCCCTTGTGCAAAAAATTTCGATGAGTAATATCCACTTGAACGATGAGAAAGAGGAACATATTGGAGATCAATTTTTGAGTTTGGATTTGAAGCAAGAAAATCATAAGCTGTCATTATGTCTTTGACCATTCTTCTTTGATGAAGCGATACCATTCCAAATAATTTTAATCTATCAACATAAGATGGGATTACTGTAGTTTGAGGGTTGTTTCTTCTATATATAGACATATCAGAATTAGGAACATCACTTTCATGAAACGATGTATTTGCAGAACGATTATGAAATGATAAATCTCCGTCAAATGAAAAATTGTTTATATTATTCCCGATAACTTCATCCCTGATAATTTCTTCATCATCAACAATTTCACCATCCTCTAAATCGTCAACAATTTCTCCATCCTCCAATTCAATCTCGCCCAACACGTCATCACTTTCACGATACTGAAATGGTGGGATTGCAAGAGATAATCTTGGAATTTTCATTCTGCTTTTTCCTTTGAACGCAGAAAGCCTTGTGCTCAATCGTGGTCTTTTTGGACGGCGCGGTGCAATAACTCCATTAAATGGAGGTATTTCAAGGGCATGTACAGGTACAGGTGGTGGAGGTGCAGATACAGGTGCAGGTACATGTACAGGTACAGGTGGCACTACGACGCGTTTTCCACCATTTTGCTCTTTCGTTTTTGCAACTTGCGCGCAATTTTTAAAAAAAAGAAAAATTTTTACCAAACTTTTGTATTAATTTAAACAGATTTCTGCACGTATATTAAAATTATTTTTTTATAACATTAAAATATCGAGTATTAGCTACCCGAAAATATCTAATAATCACATTTTATGAAAAGCATGTATGAAATCCAAGGCAGTCAAATTGACCTATTTTTACAACTTCATCATAGGTAAAAAAAATTCCCTTTTGTCAAAATTTTTATTTTTTTGATGATTTTGGATCATAATAAGGTCTAAAATAATACAGAAAAGTATGGATACTTGGTATACACTAATTTTCTCAGAATCTGCAAAATTCGATTTTCACCTTGTACTACATCTCCAACATCATTTACTTTTTATATATTCTACAACTATTGCTCAAAACAACTATAAATCAACTCATTATGATCAATGAAACATGTTAGAACCAGCTGAAACACTGTTCAACTCAAAATATTTACTATATAAGCAATCAAAGTCATCAATATGTCCAACACGGATAAATCAACAAAATTATTCAAAAATCATTCAATAATTGTATCTGAAAGTATCTGATGGATAAATAATGTTCTACAAGCATAAATGTAAGTATTAAAAGCATAAACTTATGTAATTTTGTTATTTCAGGATTTTTTTGATCAACATCGATGTTGCATATATACTGTAGTTTTTGATCATTTGAAAAATGATAAAAAAACAGCTGGTTTTTGTTGCTTGAATGTCTGTATTACTTTCTAGACTTATTTCAAAACTGCTTCAACATATTAAAACTTGTTTTGGGTTGTTTTAGATTGGCAAATGCTGGTACGGCTCCCATTCAAAACTTGATGTTGAGATGAAATTCAAGCGTTCTCGTTTTGCACCACAAAGATTGTTAATGATTTAAAAACACTAACACAGCCTTAAAACATGTAAAAATTAAAAAATAAAGTTGAAACATGCTAAGAAAAAGTGTGATTTCGTACATTCAAAAACTACAGTATATATGCAACATCGATGTTGATCAAAAAAATCCTGAAATAACAAAATTACATAAGTTTATGCTTTTAATACTTACATTTATGCTTGTAGAACATTATTTATCCATCAGATACTTTCAGATACAATTATTGAATGATTTTTGAATAATTTTGTTGATTTATCCGTGTTGGACATATTGATGACTTTGATTGCTTATATAGTAAATATTTTGAGTTGAACAGTGTTTCAGCTGGTTCTAACATGTTTCATTGATCATAATGAGTTGATTTATAGTTGTTTTGAGCAATAGTTGTAGAATATATAAAAAGTAAATGATGTTGGAGATGTAGTACAAGGTGAAAATCGAATTTTGCAGATTCTGAGAAAATTAGTGTATACCAAGTATCCATACTTTTCTGTATTATTTTAGACCTTATTATGATCCAAAATCATCAAAAAAATAAAAATTTTGACAAAAGGGAATTTTTTTTACCTATGATGAAGTTGTAAAAATAGGTCAATTTGACTGCCTTGGATTTCATACATGCTTTTCATAAAATGTGATTATTAGATATTTTCGGGTAGCTAATACTCGATATTTTAATGTTATAAAAAAATAATTTTAATATACGTGCAGAAATCTGTTTAAATTAATACAAAAGTTTGGTAAAAATTTTTCTTTTGGCACTTCTTTAGTTTGTGCCCCCTCTCATTTTTAATTCACAAATTTGCATAAAAATATTGAGTTTTGTATTGCGATTTAAAAGGGTTGGTGGGAGGGTTGAGTGAACGGTTGCTTTTGTGTAGAGACGTGCACGCGCGACTCAAACGCGAGTGTTCCCTGCATTTTTTTTCGTCCAAAGGAAAAACGAAGAGAGGCATACTGTAGATTTTTTATCTTTTTTTTACAAATATGATTTTTATCCTTCTAGATGTAAAAAAATACGGAGATTCCAAAAATGCAACTTTTAAATATCACTTCCGTGCAAAAAATCTGAGAAAAGTCTAAAAAATCGCTTTTTTTCACGTTTTTGAGAAAGTGATACATTACACTCAGAGAGCTTGAAGCTTGAAATCATATCTGCTAGATAGAGCTTTTTTTTCTCCATCTGATACATTTTTCAAAAATCACCCACAATCACCCCGTCATAGTCAAAAACTATTTTTTCTGATTTTCAGCTTAGCTTTTTCTCAAATCTTACTTGGATGCAAAAAAGAGACTCGATGCGCTAGCATGTTTGTCGCAGTGGAGAAGACGGTGGAGCATGAGGCAAGTGTGCGTAGGTTCAAACCCGTCCTCGGGTTCGATGCAAAAAAAGTGTAATTTGCAAATGCAACAAGAAAATAATGAAGAAAGAAATGTGTTCCCTGACCGAAAAAAATAATAATTTTGCTATTTTCCAACAATAAATTAAGCTGCAATATTAATTTCTTTTTAATTCTTCTTTTTTTATATCTACTAATTTTTTTGCGGCGAATCTAACGGTACCAAATTTATTGCGGTCCGAGAACTTTGAAAAACACGTGCACGTCTCTACTTTTGTGAATGAAAACACAAAATAAAAATGAGAGGGGGCACAAACTAAAGAAGTGCCTTTCTTTTTTTTAAAAATTGCGCGCAAGTTGCAAAAACGAAAGAGCAAAATGGTGGAAAACGCGTCGTAGTGAGGTGGTGGAAGTGGAGATGCTGGTGCAGGTACAAGTGGTGGAGGTGCAGGTGCAGGTACATGTGCAGGTACATGTGCAGATACAGGTACAGGTGGTGGAGGTGGAGGTGGAGGTGGAGGTACAGGTGCAGGTGGAGGTACGGGTGCAGGTTGTTCCCATAAACTTTCACAGAATGCAGCAGATGATCCAGCCCAACCGCGGCCATGAATGTAACGCGGTTCATGTATTTGAGAACCTCGATTAAAATTCTGCACCTGAATCATTTCAGTCTTCCTCCTATCAGCGTCATACCCAATAGGTTTTTTAAAATAGGACCCGGAGACTTTGCCAGAATTTCTCATCTGCATCAATCTTCACGCTTACAATATATGGAATTCACCCCTTAATTCGTGTTCACATTTTTAAATTCTTCAAACGTTCTATCATAATCGTCTGCTTGGCGGCGTTTTTCCTTTGATTTTTTTGTTTGCCATGAAAAATTCATTTTTTTATGAAAAAAATTGGCATAGTATTATTTTTATCCCAAAATTTTAATGACTTGACCCAAAAATATTTAATACCCAAAATATTAATTTAAATGACCCAAAAAACACAAAACGTTTATGTAAATAATAACAAGACATTTATACAATAAAAAAACAAAAAACAGTAAAAAAATTTAATTAATTGTAACATGTAATGCGGGACCACGTTTTCTTGGTCTTCCTGGACGATTTCTTGCACAATCACCGATTTGTTAGCGAATTGTTTCCATTCGAGGCCATTGTCTTTGATTTCTATATACTTCAATAAGAATAATATGTTTGCAAAGTATTCTTTGAGCACCAATTGGACAATTGCAAGTGAATTTATTTTCAAATAAAGTTGAAAGACCAACAACAGCAACATTTTCTTGGAAAAGTTTAACATCTAAAATATAAATTACATCTTTATATACATATATATAATTATAAAAATGAAAGCTTACCTGCATCCATCTTTTCTAATCAAATTATTATCCCATGGTTATGATCACATTCTGTCCCAAAAATAAGATATTTCGGACACATTTGCTTTCCATTTATAACATTAGATTTAGGTGAAACATCAACTCTTGACTCTTATATTATTTTATTTTATTTGTTGTATAATTTATGTAAAAATATAAACTTTCATTGTTGTAAAAAAGGGTAATCCGAGTACTTCTCATTCATTATGGAACACTTTAAAAATTAGGACTGCTTTTTTTGCAAATGCATTTTGGTTTTTGTGTTGTAAGTTACAGTAATCATCATTTTTTGAAAGCTTTTAATAAAGATAAATATTAAATAATTTATTTTAAAATTTTGACAAACTATTCATTTTTAAACCCGTAAAAAGATATAATTTACAAAAAACCCTGTAAAATTCTACTATTATTTTTAAAATTTAAAATATGATAAAAAAATGGGACTACGGTCTTCGAGGTGAATGCTGCCACATTGCTTCCAATCTTTCAAAATGTAAATTTCTTTCCTCCGTGCATGTCATAATTAAAGGATCACCATTTAATCGTTTTGGCCGTCGAGGACGTCTTCGACCATGATCAAGAGTTAAAACTTTTCGAAATTCTCGAAGCAAACTATGATGTCCATAAATTGCCAAATGCGGAAAAATGATTGCCAAAAGTGCAAATAAAATGTCAAAGGATTGACCCCAATTTGTTGCAGCAAGATATATCTGAAATGGAGATCCCAATGTCTCAGCTTTAAGGGTATTTCCAGCTTGATAAAGAATGATTATTGATATCACAGATCCCATGAGATATGCCAATACCAAAGGATACAATAATCGAGTTGTTCGAACATTTTCTGCAATTTGATAACGAGCTGATAGAGCATAATGTTTCTCAAATCCGCTACTTGAATATCGGTATCTTCGCTTATTAATTGCAAGAAGTAATAAAAATGCCTAAAAAAAGATATATTCAATATATTTGAAGTAAAAAAACACATTATTTACAATTATTGAAACAAAATCAGAAATCAAAAGTGCCATAAAAAATATTTTCATTGCAGATGAAGCATAAAATTCTCGTTGACAATATGTTAGATGATATGAAATTGTATTGACTTTTGAATTAACTTGATTAAACCATACAAAAAATAAAGAAAATAGCCACTAAAAATTATTTATTATTTTTCAATTTTCAAGGAAACCACTTTATGCAATTGGCATTCATGGTTACTGTTCATGAATTTCCTTTAGCTTTAGAAATTTTGTCATTATGTCATTATCGGTTTTGTAATATTTTACAAACACGGAATAATTATTAAAAAAATAACAATACAAATTTCTATTGTTTTTTGCCGGATCGTTAGGTTCATCCATTCGAAAAAAACGAAAAAAGTAAAGCTTCCTTTAATTACAAATGAATGCTGCAGAATTTTATTTGAAAAAACTTACTTGAAAAGTCACAAGTAAAATTCCCAAAAATGTCGTCTTTTTCATTTCATATCTTCGAACATAAATTGTTGCAACTGTCCGCTCACATACAATTATAACAATATTTAAACTGCCCACATAAAGTCCACAATCGTGTAAAGCTTTGGCACCCCGGCACCACCCTATTTCACTGATATCAGAATTTAATGTAAATGATATCAGCAGTGGAAGAATAATGGCAAAACGGGAAAAAATTACGATTAAAAATGATAAAGAAAAATTTCCAAGTAAAAATCTGAGATTCTTAAAATTTAATTTGATTTAATATGTGGCACTTTGAACAAATTTTAAAAGAGCCAATATAAAAATATTTACCTGATGAAAACATCGTGTCCTTCGAACAACACGAAAAAATACTGTACAAAATATACATGCAATTATTAAAAGTGGAAGTTCAATAAGATGTATTACAATTCGTTTAACACCAATCTTTTCTCTGACATCTGCATAAAGTAATTCCGATTCATTAAAGCTACTATTTACATAGAGATCTCGTAAAGCCATCGAGATCTCATTTGAAGCCGTGATGGCAACAATCGAAGCAGAACCTGAGAGGGAAATGTTTGCGGCGGTTTGAGTTTAAACTTTTTCAAAATAAAAAATTTTTCTACAAAATTAAAAGTGACATCTTTGCCCTCTTTATTTTCTTTTTTTGCTGCCACTGAAAAAAAACTTTTGAACGAAACTTTAAAAAAAAAAAGAGAGAGAGAAAAGGAAACGCGATCCGAGCAAAATTGAAACATTCTCACGACACTTAAGTCATCTGAAAAAAAGCCGCTTTTCTTCAGAAGGCAAAGAAAGGAATGTTGAAAAAAACAGGCAAAAATGCCAAAAAAAATTGGAAACGGAAAAAAGGTTAAAATGATGATTATCGAAAGAGGAGAAAGAGAAAAAAAAGGAAGCTGAAAGAAGGAAGAAATGAAAATTTAACAAAAATTCCATTTGACATTTGACCGATAAAATTGGGTAGTAATAAAGGAGTAACAAATAAAAGAACGAAAAAAAGTCAGTCACTTGAAGGGGTTGAAACCGGATGCTTTTTCTTTTTGTTTTATAGAAATTTATTTTTAAAATGGTCCCATTCTTTTTTTTGTTTCAAAAAAGAATAAGTGTTTTTTAAACGTTTTAAAAAAAGGAAGCAAGAATTGGTTACAGTAATGATGATGGACAGAATGGAGGGTGGCAAAAAATGTTTTTAAAAAGTACAAAGCCATTTTATATGAATTTAGCATTTTAAATTTTGTACTTGAACTTCAAGCATTTACCAAAAATGTTACTTTGTGCCAAAAAAAGCATGTGATTTTAAAAGTACTTTGAAAAATCCAACACAAAGATTTTTAAAGTCAACCAACAAAAAAAGTTGAAAAAAAGATCAAGAAAAAAGGCTACAAAAAATGTTTCACTTTCAAAAATGCCACCCAATAATGTTGTTTCAAGAAAGCAAAGATTTTGTTTTAAAAACTAAAATGACAAAATGAAACTACTCTTTGAACATGGCTAGCGTTCAACAATAATCCAGCTTAAATTCTTTTTGAAAAAAGAATTCAACATAGATGATCGTGGCTAAAGTGAGGGAATGAACAAACATACATACACACACATACACCACTTAAAAGTTTCTTAAATCACTTTGCTACTTGAAATGTTTAACCCTTACTTACGTAAAAACAATCCCTTTTCTCTCTCTTTATTTTTCAAAAATATTTGAATTGTCAAAGAAACCTTTGAAAATGATACATATGTATTAAAGAAAAGAAGTGGAAACAGATCAATAACGAAAATGAGGGTTTTTTAAATATTTTATCAAAACCATCTTTTTAATTTTTCAATAATTTTTTAAAAGACAAAGAAGATTGAAATTCCAGAAGCAAATTTGTTTCTTTATTCAAAGGAAACGTCACAGCATTAATTTTAGCAATGACGAATTTCACTTTTTTTAGACTTCAAAAAAGGTGAATTTTATAAAAAATGGCAGGTGCGTAAAAATTTGGGGAATATTTTCGAAGTTTTGACTGAAAATAGTATTTGTTAAATGAGAAACAATAGTATCAGTGAGGCAAAGAAAAACTAAAACAATAAGTATTCTTATTCATTGACCGATAGGTTCATTTTTTTGGCAGGGCAATAATTAATAATAGTTCAACAATTTTAATTAAAAATTTATTAAATTTTTTTTCGCTGGCCAAATTTTTGCATTCAAAAATAGCAAAAGAAATTTAGTTGAGTTCAGCTCGGTCAAAAATGTACGGAAAACAAACTATGAAACGAAAACTACCGTAAAAAATGAAAAATATAATCAAAAAAAACAGTGGATTTAAAATAGAGTTTTGTTTTTCCAACCCATAATAATTTTATCAAAAAAATAAAATAAAAAATAAACAAAATATTTTATATTCAATTTACCGTCTTTATTTTTAGCCTCGTTACCGTAACTCAAAATTAATTCTACGCCTTCAATAAAAGACCAAATATAACAAAATTAAGCTAAAAATAATATAAAAACAAATTGCTTTATTTATAAACCAAAGGTAAAAACACAGCCATGGAATTATTTGATCTAAAAAATAAGAAGCGCAAAATCAGTGTTATGACCCCCCCTCGAGATCTTAAGCCAAAGATCCTTTTCTTCCTCTCTCCTTAGGGAAAGGGAGAAAATTTTAATAAGACGGGGGGGGGGGAAATAATTTAATTTGGATGCGGGGATTTTCGGGAGATTCAGAGTTTTTGGTTTGTTGAATTATAAAATAAAAATTTTTTTTTAGCATTTTTAGTTATTTGTTTAAAATACATTTAAATATATGATTTTTGGCAGTTCCAAAAAATCTCCCCAAAAAAGTTTTTTTTCCGAAAAACGATCAGTTTCTTGAAGAACGTTTGAGGGGAAAATAGAGAGGGGAAACATTTTAAAATTCAGGGAGGAATGGATTCAGGTTTTCAAACATACGGGGGAAAGGGGATAAAAAAAAAGTCACATCACCGCGCTCAATTCATGAATAAATTTTGCAAACATAAAAACGCAGCAGCTGAAAGATAAACTTTGGTGGAATGCCTTTTTGACAAAGAGCAAGCAGAGGAAGAAAAAGGATGGCACAAAAAAAAGACAGAAAACTCTTTGTTTTTACTTACTTTTATTATTCTTTCCCAAAATGAGTTTATATTCCTAAATAAATGAACCCCATCAAACGACGACAATGAAAATTTGCGAGGCATTTTAATTCATTTTTCTTTTTTTTTGGTGGGAAAAAAAAGAGAAGCAGAAAAAAGAGCTAACTCAAGTGAAGCTAATTTTAGGATAAAAAAATCCCCCCCCCCTTTGAAGGCTGCCTTTTAAAACAGCTGCATAAACTTTTTTTCACCAAATTTTAAAATATTTATTCATTTTTTACAGCTGTGTCCCACTTTTTTTTCATTTGCGCAAGGCACTTTTTTCCAAAGGCATATTTCTTTTAATAGAACTCGACATTTAACATTTTTTTTCCATGTCGAAATAGAAGAAGAAAAAAAAGTCAAAGTTTTTGTGCATATTCTTTTTTGAAGGAAAAAAGACGAAGCTACAGATGAATACTTGTGATGATGAGATATATGCATATATGTATGTACATCATCGATGACGACATTGAAATAAATAAATAGGCTTAGACAATTATAAGTTTTCAATAAAGATATTTTGAAGAATTACAAATTTTAACAAATATAATTTATTAAACAACATTTTGTATAAAGTTAAAACACAGACCCGTTCATTTGCAACCGCATTGTTTCATTTAAAGACTTTTTTAAAAGTGAGCTAATTTTACGCAAATTATATTTAAAAATTTTTTTAATACGACGGACGGTACTCTTGTGCGATGCAATTTAAAACAAATTTTAAAATAAAATTTATTTAAAATCCATAAAAATGTGTCTCAAAAATTGGTTGTTCCATTATTTTTTGTAAAAGTTTTAGTTAAAGCTTTATCCTGATTTTTAAAAGCTTTTAAGCAGCATTTTTTTTCATACCTTTGATCAAAGGTTCGAAAAATTGAGAATCTTGATTGGATAACTTTTGACTGTGCAAAGACACAGTCCTAGACAGTGTATTCGTGCCGTCGCCGTCGAAGGCGACGGCGGTGTTTCAAAAGTGTTGACGGCGCCGTCAAAGTCGAAAAAAGTTAAAATTTCATTTTCGGAGGAAAACGTTTCTAAATTTATTCTGAATCATTTCTAAGTGATATAGAATAATTTTGGCCATTTTCCGCCCCATTTTCTAAAACGCAGTTTCTATGGGCGGTTTTTGACGGCGCCGTCAGCGACGGCGGTGTTTCAAAAAATCGAATACACTGGTCCTAGAATTAAAAAATTCAGCTGCTACGACGAAAAATTGCATCTCATAGATGAGTTTCGGTGTTTTGTGCCGGGCTTCCAAAAAACTCCAGAGAATGTGTCTCAGAGGAACGACAAGCAAGTAAAATGTGATTGATTCTTTCGACACGAAAGTGCTTCAGAATCGAAATTTAAAAAATTCTGATAATTTTTTCATTCTTTCCGTATTTTTCTGATCCAAAAATGGTGTCCATTTAAAAAATTGGCCGGATAGAATCCGAGATCCGTGTTTTTTATTTTCTATTTTTTCATCGTTTTTCCCTGATTAGCGATGGAGGAGTGCTACTTGCTTGTCATCGACAAGTAAGTAGCAAGGAGTTTAATAAATATTTTTATGACAAGAATGCCACCCGCACAATAAAAAAGAATGAAAAGCTTTCGGAACACTGTCACTCTGTGCGGGTGGCATTCTTGTCATAAAAAAATTTATTAGAAATGGAACTCCCCCTTTAAATGAAGCACCGGTATCTAAAGATTAAAGCTTGAAACTGGACGGTTTACAAAAGGCTGTACCTTATACCAATAAAACAGTTCGTATTATTCAATTAAAGATAAAAATCTAACATTCTTTAAAAATGTTTGAAGACAGACAACATTAAGCAATTGCTTGCCCATATCTACTACTCCTACTGTAATCAAAGTTTTAGCAAACAAAAAAAAAATTTTTTATAAATAAAAGCAAAAATATTTTTTATTTTTAAAAAAAATATTATACCATGCAACAAAAGACTAAATTAATAAAGAGAAGAAAGATCGACACTTAGTTACCAACTGTATATTTGAATCCAGTTCATGTTGGTAATGAAATGTCATATCATACATTCAAATAATAAACAGATGTAAAGTCTAGACTTAAGTCTGTATCTGACTGTGTCGCTGAATAAAATTTACAGAAAATAAAATGTACAGTTGCTTTTTTATAACAAATTGAAACTCCAAAAGTTAGAAAATGTGATAATTTTCTAACTGTTAAAACACGCACAGACTTCGAAATTACTTTGACAAAAAAATTGAAATAGCTTAACAGCCTACAAGTTACATCAGAACGAAGCCTTTAAAAGGCTTTTTTTTTTAAATACGCATATTTGATGGCTTCCTTGGATACAAAAAAGTGTTAGCTGTAAACATTTAACACAATCTCCATCGCTACAAAAAAATTCAAAGGTGTTTTTGTTGCCTACACCTTTTGAAGCTTTGAAATTCAAAAGAGATCTACTTTTTTTCAATCTTTATTTTTTACAACAAAAAATAAGATAAAAATCTATAGATAATTAAACAAAAAATAAACTTTTACAAATAAAGAAATCAATTTTGGTATGATTAAAAAATTGGAGATAAACAAAGAAAGCATAGAAAAAGTAAACACAGAATAACAAAAATTTACTGTGTAGAATTTATTAATTTAAAAAAAGAAACCCGTAGCAATTTATCAGTGGAGCGAAGATAACATAGTTTAATCCAAAATTAACTATTGCCTAACAAGATTACGGTAAAGCATTCTGGATCAATTGCTTGCATTCCGGAGATAGAGAATCAGGAAATTTAACATCAAATTCCACAATCAAATCACCACGTTTATTTCCCAATTTTGGATTAGGTAAGCCTTGTCCAGCGAGTCTAAATATGTTTAAATATGATTAATTTTTTTCAATTCGACGATTTCAAAAGATTACCTTCGAGTGGAATTTGGTTTAATAACAGTATCAATTTGCAATCTTTGATTTGCACCATCCAATGTTGGAACATCAATAGCTGTACCACATAGAGCTTGTTTCAAAGTTAATTTATGAACGTAACGAATATCAGCACCTTCACGTTTGAATTTGGGATGTGATTTATCCTACAACGATTTTGTTATTTCACATTTAACGTTTGTGCAACAAACCTTGATGACAAAAGCGATATCTGCAGGGACACGTCCTGGCATTTGATCTAAATTATTTAAATAATTAACTTTGTATTTTTTTAAACTATTAAAATTAAAGTTGTTTTTTTCTATTAAAAAATTTATATAAATTTAGTTAAGTAATTTTAATATAAAACTTTATCTTAAACAATTCAAAAAAAAACTTACCCCCTTCTTTAGGAAACGTGATTTTCGTTCCACTTTTCCATCCAGGCTTGATATTTATAGACAATACCTTATCTTCAGTTTTTGCTGTACCATCTGACGAAACAACTTTTCTAAAAATACAAAATTAAGCTAAAGATCATGAAGCTTGAAAAAAAACGAACCTGGTAATTCGCATTTTCTTTGTACAACCTTTATAAATATCTTCAAGTGGAACCAAGAGCTCATGTTGTACTGTAGGATCTTGTTTCTGTCTTCTGCCACCAGCACCGCTCATGCCATGCATATTAAATCCATTAAACATATCATCACCACCACCTCCAAAAATAATATCAGGGCCTCCACCGCCACCAAATCCACCAAAATCACTAAACATGCCACCTCCATTGCCGAAAGCTTGGGCAAACCTGAAATTGAATTATTAAAAAAATTAGAACATCGACAATGTGTTCCGATGGAGTGACACATATTTTGATAGTTTTTTGCTTTATTTTTAGGCAAAAGGTAAAGGTACTTGTTGATCGTATATTTGTATTTTGCCTTATTTTAAAATATCAAATACGAAGTTCGGTGAATCACAAGTCAAATTTAATCTTAATAAATCTATAAAATCTTACATTCGCATTGGATCACCAGTAAACTGATAATGGAATCCGCCAGGCATGCCACCACCGGCTCCACCGCCGCCGCCACCACCCGGCATGCCGTCAGTTTTAAGGCCTTCTTCGCCATACTTGTCGTAAATTTCCTTCTTCTTTGCATCAGAAAGAACATCATATGCCTCTGCAACTTCCTAAAAACAACACATATATTTTACCGCATCCAAAGATGTCTCAAAATAGAACGTACCTTAAACTTTGTTTCAGCGCCAGCTTCTTTATTTTTATCAGGATGATACTTTAAAGCCATTTTTCTGTAAGCCTTTTTGATTTCATCGTCGGTGGCGCTTTTGGTCAAGCCAAGAACTTTATAATAATCTTTTCCCATAATGAAAAATTAATGTAAATACAAAATTATAAGCAAAAATCTAAAAAATGAAAAAATTTTTATCGACAAAAAAACTCGCAAAATTACACGAAATTAAATCAATCAAGGTCTAAATGACATAGGCGTTGTCGGAAAAAAAGACATTTTAGGGATTCATTGAACCTGTGGCAATGACCCAAATTGAAAATGAACAAAAAAAATCATCAAAGTAAAAAACATTATATTAAAATAATGAAGTCCTCCAGCATAACACAATAAACTCAATAAAACGGGCGGGATAAAAATCAGGTAAATATTAAGGAAAAGAGGCAAAATGTAACTTTTTTTTATAAAATATACTGTAAAAAAGGGCATATTTTAAAAAATTAGCAAACGAATAATAACGTCGATACATTCAAAATCGAACGTTCTTTTTTTTCGATGATGAAGCAGCAGCACTGGTCAAAACCACCCCTAATGTTTTGCCAGACACACCACACACGACTTTTAGTTCTCTGTCGTTTTTTTTTCTCGAATGTTCGAACATTCATAACATTTTTTTCAACCACACGTAACGGAGTTATATAAAAAAGTTTTATCCCTCTAAAGTTATATCTTTTAAAATCAAACCTTAAAAATGTTAAAGAGAAAAATTCATTAAATTTTACAAAAAAGTATTATTATCAAATGGATGCTTTCAGCAACAAAATCAAGAAGAATTTTTCACCACCCTTTTTTTCTAAAAGTTTCTTCGGGTTTCTAGAAAATCGTGGAAAGAGTTTTTTTTTAAATTTCCACAACAAAGCTGACTGACTGCGTTGCTGCTGTTGTTTGGGGTTGATGATCTTTGTTTTCTATCTAAAAAATATATTTGTTGTTTTCAACAATGAAATAACAACTCTGTTATTATTTGTGTTGGATAAGTTTCCTTTGATAAGAATAATAGGATGAATAAAACCAAGCTTGTTAAAATATTGATTAAAAATGTTTAAAAAACTATTTCTACAGCTAATAAATTAGAAATGAACACTCAGAATGTTATAAATTACACCCGAAGTTATTAGAAGACATGAACTAATTCTCAAAATCACTGATAAAATATTTGAAAAAAGAGTTGAAAACAGATATTTTTTATAGAATTTTAAGAAAGGAGTGTTATTTTTGAAAGACATCATTTAAAAATGACCCATCCTTTATTCTACTTTGGGTTCGTTGGAATGAGTCATGTTTATAAAACGAAATACACAAAACAAAACATATTCTAGAACTATGACGTATCCCATTGATTGATTTAATTGTATTTATGTGTGGTGTGTTAATTAATGGAAAAGACTACACTATATTCAACTGTATTTTTTTATAAAGTATTAATAATTTTATATAAAGTATTTACTTTAAGAATTAATAAAATGTGTTGGGGAAAATTTTTTTTTAAAAAATTACTGTAATTCATGAATAGCTTTCAATTACAGTAACGCATTTCAACTTATAAAACATTCACCATTTTAAAAAATCACTACAGTCTTTTTTAAAGGGAGTGTCGAAGATAGTGAAAAACTTTTTTCCGTCATTCCAAGTGATGGGGAATGCATTCGTTGCGTGCGGGCGGACAAACATTTTCATTCCCCATCACTTGGAACGACGGAAAACGTTCATAAAAAGTTTTTCACTATCTTCGACACTCCCTTTAAAATGATGAATTTTTTTAAAAAAGACTATTGCTTTATTTTTTTATTTCTATTATTATTTGTTGTTGATTGACCACAACTTTAATTTTGGCAAGCTTTGTGATACTTTTTTTCATCCCAAGATTAGTGTGAAATGTCAAATGCAATTGTTTTCGGCAAAAGTTGTTTTAAATTAACAGTTGCTATTTTAGTCATTGAAAAAAAAATAGAACTTTTGTGTCCCTTTCTTTTTTTTGCCGAAAATTTAAAAGAAAAAGAAAATGTTCACCTTCCTTTACACGGTGATGGCGATAATGATTGCTCCCTCTTTAACGTTTGCATTGATGTGTAAATTGCCATCCGTCTTTTCTTTTCCTTTCCTTTCTTCGCCAAAAGTCAGCTTTAACTTTTTAAAACTGACTCAATTTTATTTCTTTCATTTTGTGTACACTCTTTTTTTTATTATTGTTATTTATCCCCCCTCTTTGTTGGTGGAGATTAAATTCAAAAAAGAAAAAAAACTAATTATGGGAAATTGTGTCTCAGAATATAAAGAAGTAAATTTTCGGGAAGATTATGAATCGGATCCATCAGCATTTCGAGTAAAAATTAAACGAAAAAATAAACTTTATACTGGTAAGTCGTTTGCATCAAAGATCGATCACATGTGATCAAAGCATATGCATGCATGCTTTAATATCATCTGTCGTCGGATTTATAGGATATTTAAAAATTGCTGATGAAGAGATAATATTTACACGGGGTGCAAATATTGAATGTTGGCCACTTGCATATCTTCGCCGATATGGTTATACAAGAGCAGGTATATTCTTTTTTGAATCTGGACGACGTTGTAAAAGTGGGGAAGGACTTCATACATTTCAATCATTCTTTGCTGAACGTATTTTTCAAGTATGTTCTTTTTGCAATTTCAAATATAATTAATTGCTTTTTAAATTTTGTAGTTTATAAACATTTTTGAACCCATTTAAAATTAAAGTTTAAAAATCTAAAAGTGAGATAATCTTTGACTTGAAATTTTATCCATTTTTATTACTTTTTACCTTTTTGAAATTTAAGCTCTCGAAATTTTTACTGACCATGTTTACATGTAACATGTAACACAGCATCTATATTTCTTTCAAGTGATTATCGATTTTTTTTTATCATTGTTAATTAATTTTAAGATTGTACAACTTCGAATAAAAAATGTTGAAATTCGAAATAGTCGTTCTTCGTCTGTTGCAAGCTCAAGATTAAATGCCATTGCAAATGCTTCAAGAATTTATCCAGTACAAAGATTTTCATCTGAAGGTGCAAATGGTCAAATGTTTGGGGTAAATCAAAATGCCCCAATTCCAGAGGGAATAAAAATGCAACAACCCCAACAAGCTCCAGCAGTTCCATCAAGGTTAAATCGGCCAAAAAGTTATTTATCAAATAATAGCAGCATTGGAAATGGAAATGGAATGACTCAATCACAAATTGATTTTATTGATTCATGGCCCAATGAAGCAGCTCCACATCAATCTGAAATTATTTCGGAACATATTTTACGAACAAAAAAGCAGCCATGTGTAGATCCAATTTGTCGACAACGAAAATATCACAGTTATATCAATGTTGAACTTTCTGATTTACAACCTTCTCAACATCGAATTTTAAATTATTCTCAAGGAAATTTATCAATGTATTCTGCACCACCCTTAAATGGCTTTAATGGCTCTTCTATGAGTGCCTCATATTGTGCACAACCTTCCACAAGTACTATTTTAGAGGAACCATATCAACGGCATTCAAATAACAACAACAATGGATTTGATCCTATGACAATGAGTGCTTCGGCGGCGTTAGGCCAAAATCCTTTAGATCCTTCATCTCATTTATCGTATGCTACTTTGGCAATGCCAGAAAATGGATCAATATCAAGTTCATCACATCGGTAAACCTTTTTGAAAACTTTTACAACATTTTTGGAAAAAAAATGTATTTCAATAATTTTAGGGGTGCTTCACAACGTTCTGACTGTTCGTCATCCTCTTCAGCCCCGGGATATCGATCATATCCATCATCACGCATAATGAAAAATGCACAATCAGTAAATTATACTCGAATTGATTTAACAAAATCTTCTAATATTCAACAACATCCACAGATGGCACCACCATATTATAATTCATCATCTCATTCACATCAACATCATCATCAACACCAACATTTAAATACTCGACAATTACAGCAACTCCAACAACAACAATATATTCAACAGCAACAACAGCAACAACAACAACATCAACGAAAACAACAGCAACAACAATTGCCAACAATTAATTCCCGGCATCGAATATAAATTTTGATTGCTTTTTTGGTACACTTAAAAATTGAAATTAATTTTTCCAAAAATATTACAGTATATTTTTTGAATTAATATCGCTTATTTTTTATTTGTATATAATTGAAATTTTTTTATTGATTTTTTTATTAAAAGAAGATATATTTAATCGTTTAACAATGGTTATTGTTACAGGAATTTTGAGAAATATTATTATAAAAATTATTTGAAAAATGTTGTTGCCGCCGCCATTTTATTCGTCGATTTTGAAACCAAATTTTTACCTAAAAGTTTTGGGAGTAATTTTTTAAATAGCAATTTTTTGAGTAAATCTTTTAAAAATTGCGGATACAATTATTATAAGAGTGTTCCATAAATTGTTTGCAAAGCGCGGAAAGAAGTTATTTAACATCCTTATACTATTTGAAAGTTTAAAGCATTTTAACCTGTAATTCATTTAATCCCAGGGATAAAGCCAATGCAATCCTTTGTTCTCCAACAATGTATTGTTGTTGATGAAATGCCGCCTCTAAAGCACACAATTGCCAAGCTAAATATGTTGTTCGCTTTCGACGCTTTTGTTTTACCTAAAAAATTTCAAAGAACACATTTTTTTAAAATTAAATATAATCTTACATTTACCTCTTCCATCATTTTATTCTTTTACCACCGCTTTAAAAAACTCAGAGAAAAAACTGCGCACTTTTTTAAACGTTTATTTTTTTAGTTTTCAAAAAAACATTTTTTTTACTAAAATCAAATTTGTCAACTTTTTTTTTGCTTATTGCTGTCACTCAAAAATAATCATTACATTTGGAGGCATTTTTATGTGTGTGGTATTTATCGAAAAAAAAAAGAATAAATCAAAGTTTTATAAAATTAGGCAATTAGCAATTATAGGGTTTTCCATTTTTTTTTAAATTTTGGATGATAGCTTTTTGACATCGCTTTTTTCTTTGCTCTACATGTATTTTGTGGTCATTAAACAAAAAAAACAAAGAAAAGAATTTTATTAATTTTTACATTTTATTCAAAAATTTACAAATAAATAAATAAATAATAAATAAATAGTTATTATTAGGAAATCAGTATTGTTGTATTTTTAGGGATTTTAAAATTTCTATTCACCTTTAAAAATTCGACGAAGAATTAAACGAAGACTTGGAATTGAAGCTGCAGCAGCGGTGACGGAAGTGCCTGATTTTTGTTCTTCAGAAGAAACAGAAATTTCTTCTGTGGATGATTTTTTTGGAATTAAAGATTCTGAAGCTGTAGAAGAAGATTTCTTGGCGGGAGAATTTGTGGTAGCCTCTAAAATCTCGGAGTACTTTGTTGATGCACCTAAATCTGTAATATTTTCAGAGATTTCAGAAGCATCAGTTGTGGCAAGAATTTCTTTTGGAATAACAACAATTTTTGCACGAAGTGGAGATTCTGAAGTTAAAACTTCAACATTTTCAACAACTTCTTTACGCAATTCTGTGACCTTTTTCAATGGTTCTAAACTGATTGTTGTTGTTGATGTTGTTGTTGATGAAGATGTGGATTCAGAAGTAGTTGTTTCATTAGCAATTGTTTCAGGAATATTTCGAATATTTTGAATTTCCTTTATTCCAACAATTGGAGCTGCAGTTGTTGGAATTATTGTTGGCGTGGAAGGACCATTTGTTGCTGTTACGCGACTTTCCAAAGTTGTTTCAAGAAGTTTTTCAGTTGTAATTTCAACAGTTGAATTTGCTGAAAATTCTTCTTCAATTCCGGTAGGTCTGGCAAGATCAATAATTTCACGTTGACTTAAGCCCCGTCCAAAATATATCCATGAATTTGCAGGATTTTGTTTGGGATTAAATCCTTCACTTTGAAAAATGCTTAAAGTGATTAAAAGAAGAGTCGTGGTTGTTGAAATACAATAAAAAGTCATGTTGAAAGATGAGATGAAAAATTGACACTTTAATGCTTCAATCTTCTCAACTATAAATACTTATATACCTGAAGGCGCTTCAAATGTTTCTGTTTCTGCTGCTGCTGCATCATCCTCCTTCTTTTCTCTCTTGAAACCTGTTCAAACATCTCAAAAAGAAAAAGAAAAAAAAAGATATTTCTAAATTTAGTTCTTGGAGATATTTAAAATAAACAAATGTGTGTCATCATCATCGGTCATTCTCTTCTAAAATGGTTCATGCTAATTTTTGTTTTAGCTTGAAACATATATTTTTTTGAGGAATAAAAAAATTAATAAAAGCAAAACAGAGTGAAACAAACACAAAATACATTGGAAAAAGGTAAATATGAAAATGAACAAATTTGGTGCAATTTTTATTTTTGTAAGTTTATTTTTATATTTTTATGGAACATTTTTGGGGAAATATTTATATATATATTTGAACAACATAATTATGTTCGTATAGAATTTTTTTGCAAACAAATATTTTTGGAAACAAAAAATGTTATAATTTTTAGTTTTTACAGCGTTACTGTAATTGAAATACAGAAAACCTTTGCAACATTACTTTTTAAATACAGAAATTAAAAAAGCAACATTTTAATTAATAATAATTTTCAGATATTGCTTTTGGAAAATATTGAATCTGATGATACCACCACCACCACCCCCACAACTTCATCACCATTATCATCAACAACAGATTTTTGGAATTCAACAAATGACTTATTTTCGAGCTCACCTAAACCAAGTTCAAATTTTTCTTGCTCTGATAAATATCGTTACAGTATGCCATTAATTGAATTTACCAAAGATAAATCATTTATGTCTCCGTTGGTTTTGCTTTTATTTGAAATTTTTTGTTTACTTTTTCTTCGTGGCGTTCTTTCATATTATGTTTTTCAACGAAGACTTAAGAAAATCTATATTTTTACACATCCACCAATTTTGGATGAACGATATTTTGATGATCCGCCACCGTATGCTCTTACAAAACCTTAGATTTTTTTTATCTTAAAGTCATTCTACTATATATAATTATTTTTACATATGTGTATGTTAATGAATTTGAATAAATCTTTATTTTTGTCTAAAACATTTATTTTTGTGTTTTTTGGTTACTTTTTATTTGAAAAAAATTCAAAAATGGAGTCAACAACAACTACAGAAATTTCATCATCAACATGGTTTTTTAATTCTACAACGGATACATCAACCCCAGAAGCATCAACTTCTATTCCAACATCAAAATTTTGTTATCCAATTGATCTAAATTCTTCTGATGATGTAAGTTGAATTTATCATAATTTTATGTATCTTTTTTCAAGTGTCCTACAGTAACCTAATAAATTACTTGATTTTTTAATTCTATCATTTTTTTTTCAGACTCTCGTAAAGATATTTTTTGTTTTATTTTTTGTATTATGTTTAACGGGAATGATTTGGAGAATAATTTCTGGGATACAAATGCTTCGAAGATATCAAAGCAAAATAAGAATTCTTACAAGTGGGCCGATTCTTGATGCATCATATTTTGAAAATGAGCCATCATATGCTACAAAAGCAGAACAACAAAAACAACAATCTCCAACAACTCCTTTACTCAATGATGCACCAAAATAAATGCAATATTTTAATATTTATTTAAAAAATATGTATGTTTATTTTATTTAATTATTATTAACTTTGTGGTGGTTTTAAATATTTAACACGTTGAAGAAGAAGTGTAAAAAGTTTTTGTCCTGTTGAAGGTGAAGATGGAATTAGAAATAATGGATCAGGAGTGGATTCTTCAGATGGCGATATTGTTGAACTTGTTGATGGAGGTTCACGACCATATTTTTTTGTTATCGAAGTATATAATGTCAAGGGTAAACTTGATGACACTAAAAGAGGGATTTGAGATACCTTAAATCTTACTAAAATAAATAATCAAACCTCCAAAGCATCGTAGATCTGATTCAAAATTGTCTTCCTTTGGATGCTTATTTTCATCTCTTTGAATTTTTATATTTAAATTTTGTGGTCCATGACTTGAACATTCACTTCGAAACAGGGACGCCAATTCTTTCTTTGCTTTTTCGGTCAATTTTGAAAGCAATGTTTGTTTTTCTCGTCGAATTTCTTGAATTCTTTCGTAAACTTTTCTCGCTTCAGGAGACAAATTTTTTACCTAAAATATTTTGCTTTTTAATAAAGAAGTTTGCATAGAAACTTTTTGAACCTTATCTTGAAATTTTTTATCTTTTTCCAAAAACACACTTAAATATTCTTCAAAATTTTCAAATGCGGCAACAGATAATCTGTCTCGACCCCATTCGCGTAAAACTTCTGTCTTTTCGGTTGCTGTAAGTGACATATTTTTTAAAATCATTCCAAATTCTGCTTTTTCTTCCGGAAGAAGTTCAACAAAAAAGTTTGTGCGATATTTATCTTCAATTTCACCAAATTCCGCAATTTTTAACTTTAAATTGTTTGGTAAAGTATTGATTAATTCTCGGGTAGATGCTAATTGCCTGCAAATACAAATGCATATATTTATCCCCTAATCTTTGAAATTAAAGATAAATTTACTTTCCACAATCACTATTCATTGGAACTCCACTCCAAATTCGACGCATTTGTCGCCGAAAACTTATTGGAAGAATTTTAACAAATGTTGGAACTTTACATGGAATTGACTAAAAATATTTTCTCTGGATTACGGTAATACGATAAATGGTCTTACAAAATCTGGTACATCATTTGGTGATATGGTTGTTGAAAGACTACTTTCTTGAAGATGATTTGTTGCAGCATTAGAAAATGTTGAACAAAAATATATAAATAAAATTAAAACAATATTCCATGGAAAAATCATGGTTTGTTTTTGGGGGAAAAATACTAAAAAGACTAAAAAGAAAAATGCTCTCCAATGTGTTTAGGCTTTTTGCTTTCAGCCATAAACAAACACAATTTTTCGTGACCTTAAAGTTTTTTGTTTTTATCATTTTTTTTCTGTTTTTCATTTCTTTCAGTTTCAGCGGTATTGCTCAAGGGGGGTTTGATTTTATTTTTTCTTTGAAGAGAAAGAAAATTTTTTGCGAATATATTTGTTTGTTCAGGATTTCTTGTGTCTATATTTTTTTACAGTTTTGGAAAAAGCACCCCAAAATAGGGCAACTAAAGGAATTGAGAAGAATAATATAAAAGCTTTATTCTCAACAATTACAGTATAAATAAATGCTTAAAATAAATCATTCCAGAAATTTTTTAATCTATCCAAAAATGATACATTTGAAGTTGCGGAAACTGAATCCGGAAGAGGAGTTGAAGAAGCATTAAAATCTTGTTTTTGTTGTTCCATAATAATTTTGTTCTAAAAACAACAAAATATTTTATTGTAAATTTATATTTAAAAAAATATTGTTTAAAATCTTACATTTGAATCTGCCGCATCTACAGTATTCAAATTGTCAGCGGTGACAAAAAGGAAAGTAAAAAATAGCACCAAAAATAAAAAAACAAAATTTTTCATGGTTTAATAAAATCAAAACTGCTAAAAAATGAAAGAAACTCAAATATATTTATACTTTTTTAGGACAAAAGATAGATAGATATTTAATCGGATTCATGTTTGTGCAATCTGCTGCTTTTGTGCCGGCAAACAAAAATATATGATTGAGTGAGTGAGTGAGTCAATGAATAAGGGATGGGAAGGGAATCAGTGCAGACAGTGGTTGTTCTACTTTTTTTTCTAATATTAACAAAAGAGGAAATCGGTTTTCTTTCTTGCTTCTGTTTTTTATTTCCAGGAAATCTTTTCTAAACATTTGATGTGACGTCATAGCAATGTACATTAATACCATGTATTATTAGTGAAAAATAAATGTTTAAATTTTGTTTTCAATGATAAATGCATCTATTAGATACATTTATTATTAAACCAGTGTATTCGATTTTTTGAAACACCGCCGTCGCCGTCAGACGGCGTCGTCAGCGCCGTCAAAAACCGTCCATAGAAACTGAGTTTTAGAAAAAGGGGCGGAAAATGGCCAAAATTAGTTCTATATCACTTAGAAATGATTCAGAATAAGTTTAGAAACGTTTTCATCCGAAATTGAAATTTTGACTTTTTTCGACTTTTTTAACAGGAGGGACCAAGGCAAAAGTTCGACGGCGCCGTCAACACTTTTCAAACACTGACGGCACGTAAACACTGGTATCTATCCCACGACCCGGTTTTTAATGCTAAAAAAAGTCTCATTTACGGCCCCCAAAACTTCATGTCTGACATGGGGTATTTTACCCTTTTATCTTTGTAGCTAAAATGTTTTTGCAAAAATTATCAACAAAATTGTTACTTACAGGTGTAAAAAAATAATAACAGCTTTGCATTTTTAAATTGCATTTTTTTTTAAAAAAAGGACAAAGTCCAAATATTGATTTTTCACTTTTTTTGGGTACAGTTTTTGTATTACCTACTTTTTTTCTTCTATTTAATTCCTAAAAAGCTTATTTAAAATGTATAAAGTAAAAAAAGAAGCAATAAATATTTATTATAATAATTAACTTTTTTTAGCATTAAAAAAATACGTTTACAAAGTAGAAAGAAAGGATTGGATAATCCTCTTTTATTTTGTTGTTTTTTTTTTCAGGATTAATCTCTTTCTTCTAAATAGAAATTATTCTTTTTTGTTGTTTTCGTGCTCTCAAAAAGCAGACTGTGGTCGAGTGGATAAATATTTTTGTAGTTCTGGAAGTGACATAACACGTTTAGAATGTTGTAAAAGTGAAGGATGTTTTGCAAAGAATTCTGGCAAAAGTCCATTCAATTTATCAACATTTTCCGCAACAACAAAATCAATATATGAAATTCCACTTTTAACAAAATATCCAGATCCGGTTTTGGATAAAGCTTGATGAAATGCTGGAAGATATTTTTCTGCTGCAGGTTTAAATTGATTTTCAAATAGCGCGGCTTTATCACCTTCTTGTCGACCAGCTGAAACAGCAAAAAATTCTCGAACTTCATTTCCAAATGCTAATAATGCAAACATGATTGAATCAATTTCTGCTGATTCCCATTCATCTTTTCCACAAAGTCCTACAACGAAGATCGAATTTAAAGGGAAAAGATGAATTTAAAAATTGTGAAACAATAACATAACATTTTTAATTTTTTGTAAAAAATTAAAAACTCAAAATCCTTACCGAATTTATTTCCTAAAAAGCGATAAATGGCTCCACTTTGAGCAATTGTATGTCCATCAACTTCCAAAATTGGTAGTTGGCCATATGGCGTGACTGAAAAAAAGAAAGAAATGGGATTAAATTTATCGTCCTATAACAAATGCTTTTTGGGCATTTTTCTTCTTACGAGGCTTCATCGCTAACCATTGCTCATTTGTTAGTCGTTTATCGGTGAATTCTTGTCCAGCATAATGCAAGAGTAATCTTGCGGGTTCTGCAAGGCCTCTAATGGGAAAATAATTCAATGTATAATTAACCATTCTTTTTGCACTTCTGAAAACGGCAAAGAGTTATTTAACATAAAAAGAAAGAAAAAAAAGTTAAAGAAGAAGCTTAAAAAATAAATATAAATAAAACAAGAATCAATAAAAATGTCAGAAAAAGGAGGGGGGAAGAAAGACGTGAAGAAGAAGAAAAATATATATATAAAAAAACTAAAAAAAAGAAGTATATAAAAAAAGGGGAGAGGGGCGCGGCTTTTTATTTAAAGTCCCCAACCTGCGTCATTCCATTTTTCCATGGTTGAGTTTGCTTTTACTTTTATTTTATTTTTTTGTTCTTTGTCAGTCAATTAGTAGCAGCAGCCCGAGAAAGAAGAAGCAAAAAAAAAGAGTTAAAGCAAAGTATCTTTCTTTCTTTTCTTTCTCTGAAAAAATTAACAAAACAGAAGCAAGTAAAAATATTCTCATGAAAAAAAAACCCTACAAAAAGAAAGAAAGTTTGAGATTATGGGAAAAAAAGTTTAAAGATTTTTAAAAGATGCCAAAAAAGGAAATGGCTGGGAAGAAGTGGAAAAAAGATTTCAATTGAGTTGTCTCCTCCCTCCCTCCTTCCATCAATGGCATCTTTCGTTCAAACAAAACAAAACAAAAAGAAACTTTTTTTTTTACGTCAGACAGTTTAACTCACTTCCGAAATGTTTCGGAAGTCTTTGCTTCTGTCTTTTTCTTATTTTTTGTTGTCTTTTTTCATTCCCCCCTTTTTTTCGCCAGCTACTTATTTACTTCTTCAAGCATGAATATTATTGTTTGCTTTTCAATAAAAAAAAGAACTCTCGTCATTGTCTTTTTTCGTATTTTTTAAAAAAAGTAAAATTTAAGACGTTGAAAAAAAATAAATAATTAAATTCAGTTCAATAACAATCCTTTTTGGCACTTTTCAAAGTGGCTCTCTCTGAAAAATAGAGTCAAAAAAAGAAAAATCCTTTGGATAAAAAAAAACTTATTTAATTTAAAACTCAAACATAAAAAAGAAGCATTAGTTTCAAAGTCCCGCGGGAAAGCCTTAAAAATGAACATGTTTAAAAATGCAACACACAAAAATCTCTGTGTATCACTTATTTCAATAAAAATCAATTCACGCGGAAATTTCTGTTTCAGTTGACTACAGCCTTAGTGAAATGTCAAAAAAGTACTTCCTTATCACTCGAAAATGGCAACATCGTATTCAATGATTGCTCTATAATTAGAATGCTTTTAAAACCTTTTTTTACTAAAAAATACACAATATAAAATCAGAATTTAAAAAAGCAGTAAATTACACAAACAATTCAAGAAAGACTGTAATTTTACCATATAACAAAATATTTTTTTAACAAACATACATATTTCATTACTTTACAATAACATTATTAAAGATTTAATAAACCTATTAATTATAAAAACATTCATTGTTAATTTTCAAAATTTTCGAATATTTATTTCTTTCTTCGCTTTGGTTCATTAAGGATTTCATCAAGAATACGCTGACGTTCTTCTAAAATAAAAAAAAAGGATAGAGAAAAATATAAGCTACAGTAACCCGTACCAGTAAATGTTTCATTATGATGAAATAAATGAATTTTATTTGAGAGTCGGTCAACATTTTTTATTTCAAGATTGATTTGACTATATAATGGATTTTCAGAAAATGTTATTCGATGAATTGAAACATTTTCAGTTGGAGTTAAATCTTTCATTGTTAAAGTTTTTATTGGAATTCCTTCGAATCTTTTTGACCAATCAAAACAAAAATCTCCTGGAAGAAGGGTTGTCCGAATTCCGGGCGTATCAGAATTGAGAACAACTTGTGGAACAATTTTAAATGAATTTGACATTTTTGCAAGACTTTCCCGTTCATTACAATGCATTAAACGAAGTCGACAAAGCTCATAAAATTGTGGAGGCGGAAGTGCAATTGGTTCTAAATAAATAACAATACATATTTATCCAAATCATCAAAATAAACAAACCTTTTCCATAATTTCTTTCAATAAAATGTGACGGAATATCCCATTGTGCACCGGCCATCTCTCGTTCACAAAATTCTTCCGTAACATTTTCAGTAATTGGTACAACGAAAAAGACAGTATCAAATCGACGCTTATACGATGCTGGAGTTAACCAATTTGACCTAAAAATATTTTAATAATTTTAGATCAATAAAAAACAAAGCTAACCATGGAATTAAAGCATCAACATCAAGCTTTAAACTACTTCCAAAAAGTTCAGAAAATTTACTTGGATCATCACGAACCTGCAGATTAAAATATGTATATTACAGTAAACTCAAAAAAAAGCAATCAAACCTTTTTTCTCCATTCATTTAAACTTTTATCATGCTCCGGTGTTAGGGCTTTACATTCGCGAATATTTGAATCAAAAACTAGTAAAACTCCAGCTTCTTCAAAAAGCTCTCGAGCAGCTCCTACTCTAAGTGGAAAATCATTCTTAAAACCATTTAAGCAAATTCCAGCATCATTTTCTTTTTCTTCATAATTTGTTTTTGATTCTGGAAATGCAGCATCAATCTAAAAATATATGTACTTACAAATAAATCCAAATATTGTTTGAAAAAGATTTACTGCAGGTTCCACAATTCCACCAGGAAATACTAAAGAATCAGGCATAAATTTTGCTGTTGAGCCTCTTTTCAACATTAAAACTTCTCTGGCTTCATTTCGAAGAATGGTTGTTGCCGCAATTTTTATTGCAGAAGCCATCGACAAACAATTTTTTAAAGAATTGTTTTTTAAAAATTAAATCGCAAACTACAGTAGAAAGCGTTCAAAAATAAATTTGCTCCTTCAAAAAACTTTTTTTTTAAATAAAACCCATTTATTTAAAATTAAGGCACAAGTGAAATATAAATAATACCATCATATAAAAAACTGGCAAGATATTACAAAGTGAAAAAAACAGAGATAATGTTTCAATTTTATACTTCATCATTTCCAGGAATATCAAATTTATCAGTAAATTTCTCAACACGTTCTCCAAGGCCAGCAATTTCATTGCGGAATGTTTCATCTTTTTCAACAAATTCTTTAAATTCTTTGATAGTTTTTCCAGCATTAGCTTTATGATTATTAAAGATTTCAACTCCTTCATGAATAAAATCAGCAACTTGAACAAAATCTTCTTCTTTGAAGCCACGAGAAGTTAATGCTGGCGTGCCCAAACGAATGCCTCCAGGACGGAAAGCACTTTGATCTCCTGGGCATGTATTTTTGTTGCAAGCAATATGTGCCATATCTAATACCGTTTCAATTCTGGAACCTTCAAGGCCTTTTGGACGTAAATCAACCAAGCAAAGATGATTATCAGTTCCCCCAGTTGCAATTGCATATCCATGATGAATAAGACGATCTGATAAAGCTTTGGCATTTTTAATAACTTGACGAGAATATTCAACAAATTCTGGAGTAAGGCATTGCTTCAAAGCTACAGCAATTGCACCAATTGTGTGATTATGGGGGCCTAAAAAATATATGTAAAACAATTAAAATCACAAGTACAGTATGATAACCTCCTTGAAGCCCAGGGAAAACAGCAGAATCAATTTTTTGAGCAATATCATAATTGACTGCTTCACCTTTAGCATTTGTTGATCGAACACCTTTACGGAAGAAGATTAAAGCACCACGAGGTCCACGAAGAGATTTATGTGTCGTAGTGCTATTCGATTATATTATTACCCAATGCCATATGATCCCCCATATAACTAGGGGGGGGGGGGGGAGTTATATGGGGGATCAGCTTAAAATGCTTCAAATTCGACAAAAAGTTATATTATTACCCATGAGGGTCAAATAATAATTAATAATGAAGTAATTAATTATAAAATGTTGTTTTACCTAACAATATCAGAATATTCAAACGGTGATGGAATAAGTCCAGCTGCGACAAGACCAGAAATATGTGCCATATCTGTCATTAAATATGCTCCACAAGCATTGGCAATTTTACTGGATTGGAAATTTATTATTAATTATGCTTGGCAAAAAAAAACCAAAACTTACCGGAATCGTGGAAAATCAAGATTACGTGAATAGCAGCTCATGCCAGCAATAAGAACCCGAGGACGATAAAGAAGAGAAGTTTTTTCCAAGGTATCGTAATCGATGAGACCAGTTTTTGGATCTAATTTGTATGGCATTGACTGAAAGAACATTGAAGTGGCGGATACTTTTTTAGCTGGAGTTGCAAAGCCATGGGAAAGATGTCCACCATCAGGAAGATCTAAACCCATAATTCTTCCATTTGGTTCAACGAGGGCAGTATAAACCTAAACAAGAAAATGTTGAATTTTTTTAAATAAATAAAATAATTTGTTTTCCATTAAACTTGCCGCAAAATTTGCAGGTGCACCAGATAAAGCTTGAACATTAACACCCCATTTTTCAGGATCTAAGCCAAAAACTTTGAGAGCTCTTTCTTGACAAAGTCGTTCAATTTTATCAATATATTCATTTCCTATAAATTGATATAATGACACATGTTTTGGATATTATATTTTTTCTTACCGCCATAATAACGAGCACCTGGATATCCTTCTGAATATTTATTTGATAAACAAGTCCCCAAAGTATCAAGAACAGCTTTGGTTGTAAAATTTTCACTGGCTAAAAAAGAGTGTTTTGCACAAATATAGAGTATAAATATAAAAATCAAACCGATAAGTTCAAGACCACGACGTTGACGTTTCTTCTCGTCTTTGATAATTTGCAAGACTTCTGGATCTGCTACGGACAAAGGATCTCGAATAAGATTCTTTCCAGCATATGGAGTTCGTTCAACTTCAATCAATGAAGTATGAACACCGTTTGAAGCCATTTTTATAAATCTCTAGAAAAATATTGAATTTAAACGAAATCACTAATTCTACTGAAAATGCACCACAAACATAAAAAAGGGATACAATGATTTTACACGCTGATTATTATCTCAGTGAATGACCATTCGGACAAACAACAAGATTCTTTGAAGGAAGGAAAAAAAGAAGAAACAAACCTTAAATGTTGTAACTTTTGTAATCGAAACACTCCTATTTGAAATGGCAAGCATTGTGCAAAGTTTAATACAAAAAAACGTTAAATATTATTAAGCGATGATAATGATGATGATGGAGAGAAGAAAAAAATGCTATGATGTTTTTTTGATTGTGAATGATAATTAAAATGTGTGTCTTTTTGTGCAGGCAGAGAGAGATTTGAAGTGCGCAATGAAAGAAAAGAAAGAAAAATGTGGCAATATATTTGGTCTTCTGATAACACCCAGTCTTTCTTTAATGATAATAAAAACATTGCAGAACAATCAAAGAGCATTTTTACACAATAAAAATATACAAATGTTTGGCTCCAATTGTTGCAATTTTAAAAAAGCGTTTTAAAGTTTGCCATTTTTAAATTTAAAAAAGTTTATGTCAAAGTGTGACAAAAAAAAGGGGGGGATAAAAGGCGCTCAGATATCAGTTTAAAACAGAGACCGGATCAGAGATATCCATGATTCAACGAAGACAAAGATGAAAAGTGATGAACTTTTAAGTGCATACTGTAAAGTAAGAAAAGAGAAAAAACTGTTTTTAAAAGAAAACAAATCTTTTTTATCATCAAAAACAGTGCTTTTAATACTGCAAAACAAAATCTCATGACCTTTAGAAGCGAACGAACTTTGCTCTCTCTTCTTCTTCTATTTCTTTCTCCATCCACCCAAAGATCACATATTTTGATTAGGACTCCATCATTGAGAAAAAGGGTCGATAGATAGAAAAATATTAAAACCACAATTACAAAAACGGTTTTTTTTTCATGACCAAAGAAAAGAAGATTGCTATCAGTCATGAGAAAATTTCTTTAATTTATGGGGCGGTCATTGTCAGGTATTGTAATTGTACAAGTCACATCTTAATAGATTATGACGTGTTTTTTTTGACAATACTATTTAAATGAAAAAGAAGAGATTCAACCTCAGACATTTATCAATTATTTTTTATGGAGACTGCAATTTTTTGGAAATTTCCGTTCTCAATTTATTTTCTATATTTTTGCAGAGATGACCCAAACTAACTGTTTTTTTATTATTCACAGATTTGTTATCAAAAATAAATCGCCATTCTTTTTTATATCGTTCCTGTTTGTACCCGCCGTTACCGCGCTCCCTTTCCCTTCCTTGCGCATTTTCACTTTTCCGTGTTCGAAGGAAAGAGCTTTTTTTCCCTTCTCTCTCTTTTATTTATTTCTTCATTAATCATTAATTTTCTTAATTTGTTATTTACTTTTTTTTGACCCCAAAAAAAGGGAATTCATTTACTTTCTAATAATTTTTTTTCATGAACCTATTATCTTTTATATTTCGAATGAAATGCATTCTTCGCTTCTAAAAAAGGATCTATCGTCGTCGCTAAAACTTTATTTTGCAAAAAATTGAACTTTTCTTTTAATTGAATTTGAAAACTGAAGAATTCCTTTTTGTTGTTACGTATAAAAACGTAAGCAAAAAAGCAGCAGCTCCGATCGCGGCCGCGTGTGTTCTTCTTTTTTTGGGGCGATACATATATTTTCATGTTTTTAACCCCATTTTTTCTTTCTTTGGAAACAAAAAAAGAGTCCTTATTTTTCTGTGTTCCCTTTATTTCCTTCTTTTAAACCAAAAACGTGACCCCCCCCCTTTTTTTGATCCATAAAAAAGACACCACCAAAAAAATGTATGCCAACTTTTTTCTTTTCTTTTTTGATCCTTATTTTTTTTTGCGCGAAAATCGCGTCCCAAAAAAATTCAAAAGAAAAACAAAATTTACAAAATTCAGGTCAAAAAAGGAGCAGAAAAAGTCATTCTTTTATTGTCCAGAATTTTGTGCAAATCTTAAAAATATATTTTTTTGAAGCAAAAACAGGAAAGAAAGAAAAAGCAAAAATGATTTCAATCAAAAGTGTTTTAATTGCTGATGAAATTGAACAAGAATGCGTGGATTTGCTTAAACAAAATGGCCTTAAAGTTGATAAAAAGATTAAACAAAGTGAAGAACAACTTTGTGAATTATTAAAAAATTATGATGCTGTAATTGTTAGAAGTGCAACAAAGGTAATTTTATTTAATTTAAAATGTTAATAACAAATTAAAAGTACCAAAATACTATAATACTTAAATCTACGGAAAAGAAAATGATACTATCGATAATACTGCAATATGGGTACTGTATTATTTAATTTTTCTTCTGATATTATGTCATAAATATTTCTGGCATTAAAAAAATATAGTTTTTCTAAAAAGCAATAAAATATGACTATAAACTTTGTTAATTATTATCTTTTTTTGTTACAGTAATAATATAATATAAATTTATATTTTTTACCAACTTTGAGCTAGTTTTTAAAAGCTTTATTCGAACCAAGGTTTGCAACTTTAAATTTTTTAGATTACTGCAAAAATCCTTGAATGCACTGCTGGATCACTTAAGCTTGTTGGTCGAGCAGGGACTGGAGTTGACAATATCGACCTTAAAGCTGCCACCCTTCACGGGATCATTGTTATGAACACTCCCGGTTCGTTTAAATTTTTTTTTTATCTAAATTTTAAAAATCCTATTTTTGCCACTTTTTTGATTCATTAATTTTTATTTCTGATGAATTTCCTTTTTTTTTAAAAAATATAATTTTTAAACAAAAACAACTATCTCTTGAAATTGGGTCGACTTCATCCCTCCAGGCATGTTTTTTTTTTCTTGAGAGATATATCCTTATTATTTATGGATAGCTGTGTTTTATCTTTTCCTGTATCCAAAAGAATCATATTTTTTTGCTTTTGCTGCTGATTTTTTGACCCCAATTCCTTTTTTTTTGGTGATGTCTAAAGAATCTGAAGAAATTGCGAAAATAGAAAGGGGGGATAGATTCAGTCGACGACGTCTTCTTATCCGGCCTCAAGGATATATAAATTTTAGGTCAGGAAAATAAAAAAGATAGCTTTTTTTTACTGCGTAGAGTGCTTTTGTGTATAAAGAAAAATTTGGACCGGATCAGCAGCAACAACGGTGCTCTTTAAAACTTATTATTCTTCTGAAAAAAAGGCTCTTTGTCACTTTTCGAACGGTCCTCTTTCCTTCCAATTCTTTTTTTCAAGGAACTATGAAAATTGAGGCCGTCGATTTACTGGAATCCCCAAAATTCACTCCATCACTTCTATCTTACCATCAGCCAAAGGGAATCGGAAAGAGAGAAGCAAGCCCCTTCGTGCAAGGAAACACGAAATAACCCCAGAAAAAAAAAATAATCTAGGCCATTCTCGTTTTTATATTGGCGTGGATTCGCCTTTTTTAAGATTGAAAAAAAAGATTCTTTTTGACGCCCTAAGGGCCCGTTGAATTTCTTTGCGTATGACTGCCGGCACGGATCGCCTGCCTGCCTGCCTTTCATTTCTTTGTCTTTATTTGACCAAAAAGAAATGCCTTGAAAAAAAAGAATGAGTCCGCCGCTGACAAAAAACTCTGGATTTTTTGCCGCGGTAACATTTTCTACCATGGCTCCGATATTCTTTCCTTGAATCATCGACCCGATGACCGACTTTTTTTTTTTTGAAATCCGAAAAAAAAGTGAGCTTTTTGTGTTTTCCTTTTCATTGAACCGGAGAGAGAGAGAGGGCCGGTCGGCAGGCAGTAACACAGAAGGAAGGAAGGAAGAAATGAGATAGGAATATATATTATTGCCCTGAGGCCCGTCAGTCAGTATTTTCTTTTCCGAGATCTCGATGAAAGAAAGAAAGAAGGAAAGAAGGAAGGAAGGAAAAGGCAGATTTGGGGGCGTGCCCCTTTTGGAGAAAAAGATAGAGGCCATGAATCCGTGGATTTTTATATCCATATTTTTTACTTCAGTTGAAAAATAGTTTGTCAAGAAAATTCAGTTGACTTTAGCTTTCCTTACTTTCTTGTTCTTCTTTCAATTCAATCTTCAACAGAAAGTGATGGCCTTTAACATTTGAAAGACTTTTGTATATTTATATTTTTGTTGATTCTTCTTCTTTTTTTCTTTTTCTTTCTTGATTTTGTAAGGCCAAGGACGTTTATGGCCCCGCGCAAAAAAAAGAGAAAAACAAAGGTGATTTGATTAATGTAAAAAAAGGGCCAAAACAAAGTCAATCAACCAGTCAGCCAGCTTCCAGGAAAAAATTAATTTGCCTTTATTCAAAAACATCGTTAACCTTTTGTTGGATTCTTTCAATGAATGGCCATTTCTGCGCTTAAAGGGAGCGTCCGGGATAGACAAAGTTTTTTTTTTCAATTTACACAGGTACGCTCACCACGAAAATAAATCAAAATTTTAAAATAGTGAATATTACTAAATTTAGACTATTTTTTCTGTCTTTACGATTAAAATTAACCCTAAAACATGTGCCCACAAAAGGAACAATCCAGGAAAATACGAAATTTTAAGATTTTATTAATTACTCACACATTTTCGACAACCGTTATATTTTCTCAAAAAAAGTTTATATAAATCATACTTTTTTACAAACAGTTGGTTCTAGGGTTAATTTTAATCGTAAAGACAGAAAAAATAGTCTAAATTTAGTAATATTCAGTATTTTAAAATTTTGATATATTTTCGTGGTGAGCGTACCTGTGTAAATTGAAAAAAAAACTTTGTCTATCCCGAACGCTCCCTTTAAATAAAAATTATAATTTTTTTAAAATATTCATTCTTCCGTTCGCAACAATCTTTTTTTTGGATGACTTTCACTTAATTTTTTTGCTGTTGATTGAATTTAATTTTTGAAAATGGCCTTGGCAAAAAAATAAAATAAAACAGTTTTGAACGCATCTGTCAAAACTTAAAAAAAAACTAAAAGTAAGGAAGACCTTGGCCGCTTCGAAAAAAAATAGTGGAAACGGAAAAAAAAGGTATTTATTCTATTCTATTGTATACGAAAGCCGACTGTCCCCAAAGCAACTCCCAACTTTTTTTTCTCTTCTTCTGTTTTTTCATCCCATTCTTTCACACACGCCTGATCCCATGCCTGCCATTTGCTTTCTGCTACTTCTGCTGCATACAATTCCAGGGGAAATACATTTGTCAAGGCCATTTCCGTTGCCGTTTTTTTAAAAATTAGGAAAAAAACGAGGACAAAACTGGCGGCAGTCAGCGTCCCCAAAATTTTACCTTGAATGGCGCGGATTTCATCGCACTTTTTGCCTTTCCACTTCCATTTTTTTTTGGCGCTGTTATTTATATAAAAACTGTTTTTTTTTAAATTCAAAGTTGGCACTTTTTTGAATAAAACTATATTTTTGGCATTTTAAAATGACACTGCACTGCTAACTTTTTGACTTTTATCCTTTAAAAGGGATTAAAGAAGGCATTATTTGATTTATCTTATATTATGTATGTCTAACTTACGTGAATAAGGTTTTTCTATTTAAAAAAAGGTGAAATGGTTCTTCTTTGTCGCTCTGTCATTTTCTCTTAATTCATTGTCCCCGATCTATTTTCTTCTGTTGTCTTTAAAACGCCATTACTGGAGGCCATTGGAAAGATATGGGGCCATTGAACGTACGAGTAGGTGACAGCCACGCTTGGCCTTTTTTTATTGTTACTGTCTTTCCTTTTATTCTGGGGTACCCATTGGCTCCCCGTAAATGAACGGTCAACAAGAAAAAAAAAGAGAGATGACCTGAAAAAAAATACCCTTCTTCCCTTTTTTTTACTTTCCTTCCTCTCTTTCTTTCTTCTTTTATTTCCACGCCGCCGCCGCCAAAAAAAGAATAAATTTTTAAATGGCCCACCGCTGCGCCGCGGATGTTACGCTCCCCCAAAAAAAACTTTTATGCGTGTCGGCCTGAGGCGGACTTCAAAAATTTGACCCAGATTTTAACTTTTTTTTTTCCTATTCTATTTTTCGGCCGAATTTCCTCCAAGGCATTAAAAAAAAGTTTTGCTAAATTTCGTGTCGCGCTTTTTATCCCTCATTTTCTCTCTAAAAGATTTCTGTAGAATGACCTAGTATTATTGGCTTTAGACGAACGCTTAAACAATGGACAGCGCCCAAGCAGCAGCGCTGTTTCCATTGGATCAAAAATTTGATTTTTCTGCTCTCCTTAAATCTGCTGCTTCAACAATTGCATCCATGAATGCTTCAACATCATTAACAGGAAATATAACAGCTGCTGGAAATGTCGTTGATAATCCTGCCACTTCTACATCAACTGGTGGCACAATTCCACCATTGCCAATCCCGGTTTCACAGTTGCCACCTTTCTCTGCTATGAGACCTGTATATGCTCCAAGTGGATATGGCCGGCAAATTCTTATCTATGATTCACGATCATATCCAGGACATCGTAGAGAATTTGCATACAAAACTCGATTTACAAATCAGTCGGGTCTTACAACAGTTTATTATCGATGTATGGCATGCCGAGCTTTAAGACATCGACTGCAAAGAATTCTTCCAAAAGATAAACTTCCAGCTGTGCCATGTATTGCTGTAAAGAATGATTTGTTAATCAATGATCCAGATTATCCTGAAGCATCTGATCATTTTTGTAGTCCTTTAACAGTACAAGAATCAAATCATCGATTAAAGGTTACGTTTGAACGGGGTTATAAACGTGCAAGAATGAAGATGGCTGCAGAAGAAAAGAATGCAGCAGAACAAAAGGCGGCAGCTGCAGCTTCAATAATATCTTCAATTACTGCCGATAATAATACTCCTACTGCCACCTGTGAAATTACAGAACAACCTCTTTCAATTGAACAATATTTTTGGATGAAAAATGAATCATCCCCTCAAGGCTCAAATGGTGATGATGCAGCTCATTCAACTTCTTCCGGTGATGATGGACATGAAGTTAAGCCTGAGCCAGGTCTGTCATCACTTTTATTTGATCAACGTTCTACCGTAACCAATACCGAAACAACATCAACAAATAGTGACGTTGATATGGAAGATGAACAACATCCTCATCAACATCCTCATCAACAAAGTCATCATCAAAATAGTAAATCTCGATTAGATGCATTAATTCGGTTACAAGATGAACGAGAAAATAGTACAAGTCCAAATGAAAATGTTTTTCCCATAAAAAGTCCTTTAACTCTAAATCCTGTATTATCCGCCTCTTCCACCTCCTCTACAACAACCCCATCATCAACATTTCCACCAATGTCATTTTTTGCTCCTTTTATGCAAAATAATCCTGATCTTACATCTTTGATGAATCTTCAATCAATTGTAAACAATCTTACAAAAAATTCTTCTGAAATTGCAAAAGCTTTAAAAAAGCCTAAAAATATTCCTGGTGCACATGTTAATGAAATTATAAATAAATATATTAAAAGTAGCTGGGATTTACCAGAAAATTGTAAGAAATTAATTAATCAATTAATTGTTTAATAAAAGTGGCAAAAATAGGGAACCTTTTATTTGAGAATGATAAAATTACAATATTTTCGTTGCTGCTATAATTATTAGTCATTTTAAAAGATAGTATTGCCCCCATTATTTAAATGTATGTTTTCTTTCAGCTGGAAATTCTCGTTCTGCCGCAGAACTCACCTGTACTTTAATACTTTCCCTTGCCCGACATGTTCCATCTGCTCATTCATCAATGAAAGAAGGAAAATGGGCTCGAAAAGATTATATGGGGGAAGAAGTGTATGGTAAAACCCTTGCAATTATTGGATTGGGAAGAATTGGGCAAGAAGTTGCTTCTCGGATGCAAGCATTTGGTATGAAAGTTATTGGATTTGATCCAATTGTTTCTGCTGATGTATGTTTCTTTTTCTGTACAAAATATTTATTTAAATTTATTGATTAAAATTTAGGAAGCCGCAAAGCGAAATATTGCTTTAAAACAATTGGATGAAATTTGGCCATTGGCTGATTACATAACCGTTCATGTGCCTTTAATTCCGCAAACGAAAGATCTTTTAAATCGTGAAAGCCTTAAAAAGTGCAAAGCTGGAGTTCGAATAATTAATGTTGCCCGGGGTGGAATCATTAATGAATCAGATCTTGTTGAAGCCCTTGATTCGGGGCATATTGGTGGGGCAGCTGTTGATGTCTTTACCGAAGAACCTCCAACCTATCGACCCCTTGTTGATCATCCAAAAGTTATTTGTACTCCTCATCTTGGTGCCAGCACAATTCAAGCTCAACAACGTGTTGCCGTTGAAGTTGCAGAAAATATTATAAATTTGAATAATGGCACTGGACTTTTCGGTGCCTTAAATGCTGCCGCTTTAGCTGCCGTCTTGGATGACACTAAAGCTCAATATGTTCGAACTTGTACTTCATTGGCACAAATTTTGGCATCTCTTTCATCTGATGCCAAAAATATTACCGTTGAATTTCCAAATACTTCCAACGGTTTACAAAAGGCTATGCAAGCGGGTACAATTGTTGGATTACTTCAAGCTAAAAAAATTGATGGCGTTAATCTTATCAATGCTGAAGGATATGCAACAAAGGAAGGCATTTCTGTAAGTGTACCAACTAAATTTCATGAGAAGAGTATGTAAATTTTTGTAAATTTTATAGGTTTCATGTGAAGCAGGTTCTGGAAATGAGCTTACAATAATCGCAGGCGATTACAAAGTTCGAGGCTATCCTTCACCAGCTGGAACAATTATTTCGGCAATAAATGGCAGTAAAATTCCTGTTCCATTGTTAGCTGCTGGAATTCTTGCAATTTCTTCTTCCAATAATACAGTACCAGAAAAACTTCGCTCAAAACTTTCGGTTGAATATGGCTTAATTGGCGGTGGACGAGTTGCACTTTTTAGTTCCGAATTATCAGCTGAAGACATTTCTGCTCTTCAAACACAACATTTTGTTGTTGTTCATTTTTGAATCTCTGATTTGAAACCCGTAAATTCTTTCATTTTCGTCTCTTTTTTTTTGCAATAATATTTTTAAACATCAACAAAATATTTGATCGGCGGATGGATTATTATTATTATTATTATTTTAAAAAACATATTTATTTTATTATTATTATTATTTATTAATTTCTTCAATTCTTTTTTTTTCCTTCCATTTCTTGTGGCCTTACAAATTTCTAGCATTTATCAGTTTTTGTATTTTTGTAAAAAAGCAAAAAATAAAAACATTCCTAACACAATTGTTTTTGTTGTTGATACATGGAAGGACATTTAAGTAAATGATTTAACTCTTCTTTTTCTTATTTTGTGAAATAAATGTGTAAACTGTTGTAGGATTTATACAGTAGGTTGAAACTATAACAATACCTACAGATGTTTTAAATGAGTTACCGTATTTTGAATATGAAATAATATATGCGTGATTACAATTGCAATTTTTAAAGTTCAAATAATATTTTTCCCCAATTATTACGATGTCAAAGAATGTTTTATAAAATCTAATACAATTTCAATTAAGAGGCTTCATGATCGAGGTTGAAGTATATATGGGTTGTCCAGGCGTGACGTCACGCATTTTGTGGGTGGGCGGGGGTTATCACAACGTGACATCATTTGCAACATTGGATTAAAGGAAAAAATGTGACGACAAGGGTGGGTGGGTTTAAAAATTTTGAATTTTCCCGTGACGTCACATCTTGATGATCCCATATAAAAGTAATTGTCTCTGTCAGCAACAGTCAAACCTGTGGCTGCCTTTCCTTCCCGTTATTCAGGGTTTATTGGAGCTACTTTTTTAAAAAACATTTTGCAGCTCCTCCGATGAACAAAAAAAAATCAGTTAAACGTGCGTCTCCACCTTTAACAAATATGTTATTATATTGTAATAAACTTTTAACCATGAGTTGGGCAGACATGCCAATAATTTATTAATTATCCCCATGTTGACCGACATATCTCAAGCGTGTTACAAGGGCCTCACACAATACGACCGTGACAATATGTAACAGAATGACGAAAGTAAAAATACGAAAGATATTTTTATTTATGCTAAATACATTCCTACCAAAGTATTATTTATTTTTTGGATGGCACAAATTTATCTGGATTTTCGATAACTTCTGAAAGATCTTTGAATGAAACATTTTGTGATCCACGTTTTGCTGCCTTTTGAGGACCCTTTTGACCAGGCCGCCATCCGATAAATGAATAAATTTGAAAGGTTGCAGGATATCCATTTTCAGAGGCATACATAATTCGATAGATTGAATCTGCAGCAATAAGGACATCTTTTCGAAGGCTTGCTGTTCGTTTAATTGTTGAATTTGATTCTGCCATAATTTGTAAATCATATAAAAGGGCAAACATATTTGGATATCCAATTTCAAGTTCATCGGAATCCAAGGTAATCATTTCAAATCCTGCTTTATTCATTAAACCACCAATATCCTGTGCACTAAAAAATATCATTTTAAACTACCGTACTATATTTTTGTAAAAGAATTTACTCAATAAATGGAGAAATATGTGTACCCATTCCACCAAGGCGTTCATTTTCAGCAAGTTGTAAAGCAACTCTTAACTGATATAATGTATCCCCAGCTAATAATGCCCCAATTATTGCCCCATCTGGTCGTAAAATATTATAACATCTTTGAAACCATCCAGGTAAATCACTAAAAATTAAAAATACAGTATACCTTTAAAAATTAAAATTTGAAAACAGCATACTTAATCCAATGTGCCGATAGACTTGTAACAATCAGATCAATACTTTGCGATTTAAATGGCACTTTTTCTTCATCCCCAATCACCCTTAAAGTTGGTAGCTCATCTTCTGGGGCACCTTTACTCTTTCGAATCATTCCTTCTGACATATCACATTGTAACAAAACTCCAACATTTTCTTTAATTAAATGTTGCCCAATATGTCCACCTCCACAACCAAGATCCAAAACAATATCATTAAATTTTGTGAGATCAAAAACTTTATCAGCCACACGATATCCAATTTCATCTTTCACATATTGGCAAACATCAAAATCCGGATGTGCAGCCGCCCAATTTCTTTGTTTTAATTTTGTTTTTCGATCAAAAATCTAAAACAATAAAAAATAATTCCACTGATAACAAGCTACCGTATACCTTCAATGAAGATGCACTTGTCTTTGATGCCGCAAATAACAACTTTGTATAATTTATTTTTGAAATTATTGTTAATCTCATCTAAATTCGATACCGTATAAAACTTCTGTAATTGAATTTAATTAAATGATATTTGGAAATAAACCAAGTTTGATAATTTCCAAAAAGTGTAAAAATCTTTTTATTCTTAAAACTAATAAATAAATTAAAAATAAATAAAAACCATGAAAAATTATTATTGCAAAAAAGAGTTAAGCATTCCAAAATGATATGATTAAAATGATAGCATGTGATAAGGATAAAAGTGTTGAGCTTAAAATCGTTGAGGGATAAGTGTTCCAACAATATTCAATTATAACCATAATTGAAAACCTATAAATTAATATACTTTCATTTAAATACATTAAATAATTTGTATACCGTAAGAAAGCTCCAACAAGGATGGCGGAAAAATCAGTTTTTTCTTTTCGAGTTTTCCATGAAAAAAGTATGTACGGAATTGTATGATAATACCATGAATAAAATTGATAATGAAGTGAACGAGAAAATGCAATTCCAATAAAATTGCTTACAAATAATCCAAACAAAATATCTTAATTTTAAAATATTTTAATACTGTATAAAAGTTAAGGAAGAAACAAACCGTGATTACTCAATTTTATCAACAATGGATTTTTGATAATTTTGAAAATATCATTTAAACTTTTTCGGTGAATTCTAAATTTAAAAATAAAATAATTTTCAATTAAACAACACTTTTAACAATTACCGTATCCAACAGAAAGCAATAAAAGCAGCTAATGTGAGAAGATGAAGTGCCAGAAGTACACTGTGAAATCTTTGATCCAAAAATAACCATTCAGGAATCATTCGCCAATTAACTGTCCAAACATAGAGGAAAACTCGTTTAAAATTGAAAGCATTTTTTATGTAATCCCATGGAGCAAAGAGAAGAAAAGGGGAGCCAAAAAAAAGTTGAAAAAGTGCCGCACAAATACCGGAAAGAATAGTTTGAAAATATCCAAAACGGAATAAAAATGATAAATAAAATGCTGGAGCAAATAATAGAATATTCATTTTAATTCCAATCGCCATTGAAAAAGAAATTGATGATAGAATTGGCAGAAGAAAATTTGATTTATCTTTGATTGAAATGAGTAAAGCAATTGCCAAATAACAGAATAACATTGCAATTCCATCATTAAACATTCTCAACATATAAATTGAATGAATACGGTATCCAAAAAGTGTAACAAAAAAGTATAAAAATGGTGGAATCCTTCGAGATTGATAAAAGATATAATATACTGTAGCCTGATTAAACAAATACAATAGCATAAATAAATATTGTCCTTTAATAATATTTTTTCCTGCATCAGTAATTTGATAAAGATAATGATAAACATGCAAATGACCAGCCGGATAAACAATTGGTCCAGTATCCCCATAAATATTTGAATAATTTCTTTCACCTTTGACATAACATTCTACCTGTTGCATATATGTTGACCAATCAATTTCTGTATCTACAATAATTTAAAAACACATAATTATTGCATAACATATTTAAAAGATACAACTTACAAGGCCGTAATCGAACAATCAAATATGAAAGTAAAGTATCAAAAGCTAATGAAAAGAGTATACTGTAGATTGCTAAAGTTTGCGAAGCAGGATTACAAAGCTGCTTAAAAAATCCCTCAAAATTTGAAAATAATTTTTCCCAAAAAACAAAAAATCGTTTTTGCTTTGAAGGTGATGCATGTCGCATCGGACGTAATGTTTGTGGTTCACCTCGACGCCTTCGATGCATCTACAATAATAATTGTTAATTACCGTAATACAGAAATCAAAAAGTATCCTTATATTACTGTATATTAACAGTCAAACAAATGAATATCATTAATATAAAACCCAGTAATGTTTTATTCAAATACACAAAAGGGACAAAAATATTTAACGACGATAACGATAACGTTTAAAGAAAAACCAAAGTTGAAAAACGCCTTCCTTAAATTGATTTCGAAATCCATGTTTATGATTAATTTCCCATTCACGATTAACTATTTTAAAAGCAATATCTTCATATGGTGGACCAGCTTTAAATCGAAGAATTGCAAAATCAGAATCTTCACATTCCGTTAAAGTATATTGTGGAGTATGAGTAATATCGAGTAAATCGGGATAAAAAATCTAAAAATGTTTTCATTAAAATTCTAGTCGCCTAAAAATGATAAAAAAACATCATACATTAAAACGATATCCTTGTACAATTTTTGGTGGCGGATTATCAAGATCGTAATGAGTTTGATTATATTTATTCCAATCAAAGCCAGTATGAACCCGATTAAAGTATCGAGGCTTCCGAGGGCGGTATTTATCAGACCAAAGATATGTTTGTTTTTCGAGTTTTTCTTCATCAATAAATTCTTCTTCTTCTTTTTCCATTCCAGAACGAGCCATCCTCATAAAATCAGCTTCAGCAGACTATAAACAAATATTGCAATCAAAAATGCAAAAACTGAACATACCGTAATAGGTTCAGCATCTCCATTACGATTTCGTTTTCTTGCAGCTTGTAATTGTTTAAAATCATCAACTTCATCAATGACTTCAATGCCCGGCATTGCTTCACCATCTGTTCCTAATACCGGACTATATCGTCCTTGTACGTATAAATGTTCTGTAAATAATTCCAATTGGGCATCATTTAATAAACTCCATTTTTGCTCTTGTACATCATCATCCATTGCTTTTAATTCATCAAATGTAAATGGAATTGATTTAAATGTTTGCTTTTTTATTATTACAGCATCTTCTTCAGTAATTTCCTAAAAAAATTAAAAATTTAATACCACTACAGTAAACTAAAGTGTGTTTAAAACTTACCATACAATCAGTTTCATCTGTTTCCATTGGTTCAACATTTGTTTTAGATTCATTCATCTTTGGTTTTGGTAACACAGGTTTAATATCGCCCAATAGCTTTTGATGTTCGTCCATTTCTTTTGCTTGCTCCTCACGAATTCTTTGCAATTTTAAGGCCTGTTTTGCTGCATGTTTTGCTTTCAATCGAGATTTCGCCATATATGGACGTAATTCATCCAATAAATATTGCCAAAATCCAACATTTGTTTCTGTTCGAATTTTGTTTTGTACATCCGATTCAAGTTTTACCAATTCTTCATAATTTTTGTGCTGCAAAAACCAGATTACGGTACATGTTAAGAAATTAGCATAAACAGAAAATTGCATAAAAAGGAAATGAAACCATTTTCTCGAGTGTCATTTTGTTCATTTTTATTGTTTTAGATTTACTATTTTTTTTTACTCCAAAATGGAATCATCACCTGAAGAAAAAGAAGTTGAAGCTCTTGGAACTATTATTGAAAGAGAACCTTTGAAAGAATTTCAAACATTTAATGGTGTTCCACATCTTTTAAAAGATTCAACATTTGTTGATCGCTTCATTGTAAGTGTTGTTCTGATATTTTATATGGTAACAAGATATTTATTTTAAGATTGAAGAACGAATTGGATGGAATGATACTGTTGGGGCAACATATTTTGCACTTCCTTTAAAATCTAAAAAAGAGCTTATTCTTCGAATTGATTCAAGTGAACGTTCAAGTGGATTATTTGTTGAAGCTGCATTGTTAAAACTTGCTGAAAGTCAAAAATGCCATTTATTCTTTACTCAATTTCATAGCTATGATCTTACAGCAAAATTTCCATGGCTTGCAATGTATTATCGTGGTGGACCATCATTAAATCAATGCCTAAATTTTCTTGAAAATAAACAATTCTCTCATGGAACTGCTGGTCGATTTGCTCATGATATTGTTTCTGTACGTTTTTACTTTTTATTATCACTTATTTAGTTATTATAAATTTTAGATTCTTGATTTTATTCATCAAAATGGATTTTTAATGACAAAATTAGATTTGGATATTCTTAGCCTTGATCCTTGTAGTCGAAATGTCTTTTTATCTGATATGAGTCATGTAAAAGTTAATCCAAAAAAGCGTCAACTTCGTATTAAACCTATTGTTGTATGGAAAGGATATGCAGATTATGCACCTCTCTCTTATCATGGCCAATCAGAACTTTGTCAGTGGGATGAGCTTGAAGCATTCTTTTATATTTTTTATGAAATGGTTGTTGGAGAATTGCCATGGAGTGGAAAACATTTGACAAAAATTGAAAATTTAAAACTCTTTTTTGGTCAAGAAGATAATTTTAAGGAATTACCTTCTCAGTGAGTTTTATTTTCTACGGGGTAAAAGAATTGAATGGGAAATTTAGATATTTGGATTTATGGAATACTGTAATGAAAAGTAAAAAAGTTGAAACAAATGATTACTCAAAACTTAAGCAACTTTGTAAAGAAATCTATGAAACTATTGGTGGAATCACGGATCCTGAACAAAATTATGATTTTGAAGTTGATTTTCCCGATCTCCCTGAAGAAGAATTACCTCGGTTTGTCCTTGAAAAAATTGCCATCAAAGAAGAGGAAGATGCCAAAGAAGAAGAGAAAGAAAATGAAGAAACTCCTGCTGATCCCGAAGAAACGTTTAATGATAAATTTCTTGCTGAAGAAGCAGAAGACAAGGAAGGAACTGTTGAAACATGATTGTATTGTACTGTCATTTTTGTTTGTTCAAATGTTTAAAGGCAATAAAAAGTAAACATACTTTAAAAGTTTCAATGACATCTTTTTTTACAGATGAATGAACAACTTCATCCATTTCTGCTCGACGCCGAGCATCTTTTAATTTTGTAACTTCTCCTTCAGCAATCGTTCGAATATCATCCCAAAAATCGTCATCTTTATGATTTGCAATTTTTTTATATGTCTAAAAAAAATTTAGTCAAGTAACAATTTATAATATACCAAAATTTACTTTAATATCAGCAATAAGATCTTCAAAATCATCAATTGAGAGTCCTTTAATATATGTTAATGGATCAACAAGTTCAAATTCACCATATTGTTCTTCTTCATCCGGAACCGAAAATGCTGAATACCGTACCAACATGTCAATTGGCTTTGGTCGATTCTCTTTCAATCGAATTTTTGTTCTTTCTTTTGCTTGTTTTATATGAAATTTATATTCAACAACTCCAAAATCACCATACATTTGTTTTTCACGATCTCGAGCCATCATTTCATCATCTTCTTTTTGCATTCGACGCATTTCACGATTTCTTCGAAGTTCTTCCATTTCACGAATATTTTTTGTTACCTTTTCCATATGTAATTTTTCTATTTCTTTATTCGACAACTTTTCTTTGCCTTCTTTTTGCAGCTTTTTCCCCCAAACAAATGGCTGAGTAAGATTTGTATCGTTAAAGGGATTGTTCAAATTATTATAAGCAATAACATCGGATAAACTTTCAGCTTTTCGTTTTTCTTCTTTTCGCATCTTTTTTGCCATTCGACGAATTCGTTTTTCTTCAGGTGTTTCAATATCTTTCATTTTAAGTTTTTGAATCCGCCTTTTTTCTGCTTTTTCTTTTCGAAGTACTTCCAATTTATCATCAAATTCCCGATCTTTTTGTTCCTCTTCACTTGATGTTGAAGATATTGAAAGTTGACGACGACGTTCTTGAATTGGTAAATCTTTCTTTTTTATCTCTTTTGAGGATGAAGGTAATGATTCTTTACGTCTTGGACTTCTTGATCTTCTTCTGCTGCTACGATCTTTATCATAATATTTATCTCTGCTTCTTTCTTTATCTTTTCTATCGTATTCTTTGTCTCTTGATGACTTGTAACGATCAACATCTCGATCTTTTGAACGTGAACGATTTCTACGATAATTTGAATCTTTTTCCATATTTTTGACCTAAATGAGTCATTACAGTAATTCTACTTAAGTTTTACAGATATCTTATTAGATTTTTAGAAATATATGAGTGGTTACAACCTTTACATACAATACAATAAAAGATTCAAAACATATTTTTACTGGTGTCAAATACAAAAAACCAAAACCAAAAACAACGAATTAATATAAAATTATGATGCTAAAATAATGGTTCATTTTTTATTTGACCCGTACCATTTGGCTGTACTTCTGCATCTTCAGCAATTGATAGAGCAAATTTAGGTTCTTGATGTATCACTGAAACTGGCTTCCATGCTTCTTGTTCTGCTTGTTGATGCTTGAAATATGACGACTGCTCTCGTCTTTTTCTTTGTGCATCAGTTTCAGCTCGAGCAAATTTTACACGAACAGGTGAAGTATTTCTTTTCATTGCTGATGAACCAGCTTCTTCCGATGCATCCACGACAGTTGAAGCATTAAGTTTTCGCCGCATTTTGAAAGTATCATCGACTTCAACAAAATAAGCTTTGCCTTGTTCAATAAAACAAATTGCATGATTTAATACTTCTGTTTCGGAAGTTCCTTTACCGGCAAATGTTGCCACTCTAATATGAACAATTTTAAGCTTTATATATATTTTTCAATCACTTACAGTTCATCGTTATTAACAACACCATCATTACGATCACATCCATTTTCATAATCAATTTCTAACTAAAAGATTAAAATTGATCATTTTTTTAAAATATACAATCTTACATGCTTTACTAATGGCTTCATTCTAGCAATACATTCTTCCATTTTTGAAGGTTGTTCAGTTAAAAAATGTAGAGTTGCAGCAGAATAATTTTGTCGATTTAAAGGTACATGATAGCAATCCATCTAAAAATTGTTAATATAAAACAAGAAATTGAAAAAGTATCATACCTCTGCCACCACCTCATCTTCTTCCTCTTCTAATTTTTTTCCATTTACTTCCATTTTATCATGACAATCAACTATAAATTTAAAATAAACCTTTTACTGTAAAAGATGAAGAAAGAATTGTGAAAAAAATTGTATCATTTTTTAGTTTTTTTTGTGGCTGCATTGATTCGGGACATTTTGCCAAAATTAAAAGAATATAAAAACACTTTTTTTTTGTTGATGTACTTTTTTTACTGTTTTTGTGTTTTTTTCATTCAATATTTTAAATGTGTGGTGTAAAAAATGAACAAACATCTTTTTACTGTAAATATTCAATCAAAGTTAATTCTTCGAAGATGGAAATCTGAAATGTTTAAACCTGGCGGCGGTCTTCGTACAGTTGCTGATATTGAAAATGAAAAACAGCAAAAAATTGCAGAAGAAACCGATGAAGATCCAATGAATTACACGATCTTTGGAAATCGAAAAAAACCAAAAGTTGATCCATTTTTTTATTCTGATCGTAAAGGTGGAAGAGGGTATTCGGATTATTCAAATCAAATTTATTCAAATCGTCCGTATATTTGGCAACCAATTCGAAAATATTACAAAGCTAATTATTATTTAGTTGGTGCGCTTTCCATTATTTTCTTACTATTTTCTTCAGAGTACGTTTTTGTTTTACATTCTTTTTAGTAAGCTATTATTTTAGATTATGGGATGAAATTGACGAAATTAGTGCTCCATTCTTTCCAAAGGCTGCTGAAATTGAAAAAGAGGCAAGTAAATAATCAAATTTTCTTGTTTTTTATTGTTTGTGATTGCTAAAATTAGTGTTTATTTTATATATAAAATAGCTTTATCTATGTTGGTACTGTATAATAGTAATGGCGATTTCGCTTTTTATATTTTTTTATTTTTTTACAGAATGATAAAGAAGAAAGAGAAGATGGAAAGGTATCTGAAGATGAACATTCTGAAGGCCAAGATTCTGATATTGAATGTCATATCGTTTCTGAAGAAGTGGCAAAGAAAAAGAAGCCAAAAATTGGTTTTCGTGAACGTAGAATTATTGAATATGAAAATCGATTGAGAGCTTATTCAAGTCCTGATAAAATTTTTCGATATTTTGCAACTTTAAAAGTTTGCTTTTTATTGACAATTTTCTTTATTAACTACGGTATTTTAGTCAGCTGGTCAAGATGGAAATTATGAAGTTTTTATGACGCCTGAAGATTTTGTGAGATCTTTGACACCAGGTGTAATGCAACCACGAAATCTTGGTTTGGATAAATTTAAAATTTTTAATCCACAAGTTTGTTTCTTTTTACATTGTTACGATTATATACTTATTTTTTTCAGAAATATAAATGCCAATTTACTGATCCGGATAATATTTTTACTAAACTTGGGACACATGGTTTAATTTCTTTTACTGATTATCTTTTTTTAATGACAGTACTTTCAAGTAAGTTCTAAAAACTTTTGTTTCTTTTTTAAGTTATACTTTATGATTTATAGCATCTCAATCAGAATTTAAATTGGCATTTGGTATTTTCGATATAAACACGGATGCTTCACTTGATAAGGAAGAATTTCTCAAAGTTCAAAAATTATTACTTTCACAAACAAACGTTGGTCAAAGGCATCGTGATCATATAATGGGAAATTCAGCATTTAAATGGTCATCTGATTCAGCAATTACATCCTATTTCTTTGGAAAAGAAGGTGAAAATAAATTATCCATTGATACATTTTTAGAATTTCAAGTATGATTATTCTTGTTTTAAAATTTGTATCTTAAATTCCATATTTATAGCATGATTTACATCGAGATATTCTGAAAATTGAATTTGAACGAAGAGATCCCGAGTCAAATCCTGTTGGAATTATTTCAGAAGTTAGTTTTGCTGAACTTTTATTAATGCATGCGGGATTACCAGAAAAAAAGCAAAAACGAATGATGAAAAGAATTCGAAGAAGATACAAATCAGCGGGAAAGCATCCGGTAATTGGTTTTTTAGTAATACAGTATATGATGGACTTTACGTTTTAATTTTAGGGGATTAGCTTTGATGAAGTCAATGCTTTTTTTCAAGTTTTATATTACATTGATACGGTAGCTTATATTTGTGAGACTTATATTTGTTTAAATACGATATTACCTTTTAGATAGATACGGCACTTCACTTTTATAAGCTTGCGGGCAAACCTCTTACAAAAGAGATGCTTATGAAAGTGGCAAGAAGAGTTGCAGGTGTAAGATTAACGGATCATTTGGTAGATGTTGTGGTGACTTTATTCGATGATGATTGTGATAATCAACTTTCACATAGAGAATTTGTTGCAATAATGAAAAAGCGAATGCAAAGAGGACTCGAAAAGGTAAAAAAAAGTTTTGGTATATTTTCTTCTAGACTACTGTATTTTATTTTAGCCCAAAGACACAGGCTTCTTTCGGATTGTTGATGCAGTTTATGAATGCAGTAAACGTCAAGTTCTAGATTATTTAGAAATGAGATCATAATATCTTAATCTTCTATGTTTATATTTTATATAGTTGTTTATGTCGGAAATCAAAATTATAAAGCTTTTATTTTTTATGTACATAAACAACAGCATGGTTTGTTTTCCATTTTTCAATTATATTTTTTATTTAAACGAAAGAAGGAAGGAAGGAAATTGTATGACAGCAGCAGCAGGCAGGCAGGTGGTTTTAGTTTGGGGAACGAAGTAAAAAATGGCTTCTTTTTCACACAACTTTTTTTAATATTGAAAGGTACGAAAAACTGAAACTTACTTAGTTATTTGTGTGTGAAAAGGAACAACAAAATTGACCGCAGAAAATGTAAGTTTTTTTTCAGACAGAAACGAGTTTGCGCACATTATGTCTTCTATCTTTGACGCAAGTTAAAATTCTTTCATCAATCTAAAATGACATTTTTGTAAAGAGTTTTCTGCAATTATAAATTATAGTCTCCAAAAGTTATTGATAGAAAATCTCTTTTCTTTTAAAATAAAAAAATGTCAAGGAAGTTGACTGTTTTAAAAACAATTGAATAAAAGAGAATTTTTTTGTTTCAGGGTGCATTTAAACTTGATAAACAACAATGCATTCGCTTCTTTTTTTTCTCGTTATCATTCTTCGTTGTTGTTTTTTTTTCTTTTCTTCTTGTGTTTATTGCTTGAGAAAAAGACCGATGATGACTACAAAGAGGAAGAGGTTTTTTGCTTTTTGCCAAAATTGCGTTTTTGTTTTCTAAACAAAAAAAATATAAAGCTATTTTTTTTATCAAGAGATCTTTTTCCTTTATTGGGGGTCAAAATTAATGTGCTTTTTAAAATAGAATTTTTTTCTGGGAGGTTTTCCTTTCGTTTTTTCCCTTTTTAAAATAACATTTTTTTTTAAAATTTAAAATTGGCTTTCTCTCAATGTAAATGGAAGAAAAAAAAGAGGAAGAATAACGGCTTTTGCATTTTTTGCCCTGTTGAGTTGAAACTAAGCAACAAAAAGTAGACAGAAAAGAGAAATACATTTTTTAAAAAATGTAAAAAAAAGCTGAATGATTTTCCGAAGAAAAAAAATAACGCAAAAAATTTTGAGTTTTGGAAAAAAAAAAGTAATTCGTGTTCATTTTTTTGTTTTTAACTTTTTTTTTTGACGTTTTCTTGAACTATAGGAGGTGGGGAAAGCCGTGGTCGTTGTTGGAAAGAAAAAAATAATAGCGGCTGCTGTTTAATATTGAACAACATTGATTGACTCAAACTTTTTTTTCTGTTTTCAAAAAAGAAATATTTATCAATCTCTATCTTATAGTGTGTTGTTTGATTTGTTTATTCAGTCAAATGTTTCGGGTATGTCAAAGCAGAATTTGTTGCAGACCTGTATTTTTAATACGAACATTATGTTCAACTTCTTCTTCATCATCTGCAATAATAAATGATTCAAAAAAATCTTTAAATATTTTATTTGAACATGGTTTACCAAATATTTCTGTTCCATTACCATCAAGAAATGAATTGTGTCAATTTACTTTAAGGCCAATCTCAGATAATGTTTCAAATTTATGTGAAAATTTAAAGCTTGAAGATAAAGGAATTGATTTCGTTGCAGTTTATAATAGAGGTGGGGTCTTTAATGGAAATATTTTTACAGTAATCATAGTTGTTTTTAAAGGCGAAACAGCTATTTTTTTTACTTTCTTTCCCTCTTTATCCCTTCACATTTTAATTTAATTTATTTAAAAAATAAAAAAAAAAATTTTTAGATGGTATTAGAATAGCAAATAGTACGCCAATACAACATTTACTGCAACTTCGAACATTTTCAATACGAATTAATGATACATATTATAATGTGGAAGTTCCGCCAATATTATCAAACGAAGAAGATCGAATTGAATCAAGTGAAAGGATTACAACTTTAAATGATGTAAAATTAAAAATTGCTGCATTATATTCTGCTTTACAAGTTGATGAATTTAAACTTTCAAGGGAGCAACTTCTTATTTCAAAGTTGGAAGAAGTTGAGCTACAATTGAAGCCACTTGATATTATTCGTCTAGAAATTGAACGGGAATGTGAAATTCGTGCAAGTTATGTTTCATGGGGACTTTTTATGGCAATGGGATTGCAAACTGGAATACTGGTAATTTACTTTTATGATCTTTATTACAGTAGCAATGTGCATGAACTAATTCGATCTCGAATGTTTCCTGCATTTTTATTTTCCTTTTGCGGCAAATTAGTGTTATTTAGCCATTTTCTATTTTTTTGACGCTGTCGTTTAATTTTTTACGGAAAATTAGAACAATTTTGAACGTTGCTACTTTACAGTAATATAATTTTTCTAAACTTTTTTTACAATGTCTGACGATAATCTTTGGTATGATTGGCAATCACAATCAATGCGCGCAACATGCGCACACAAAGAGAAAATGAGTTTTCTTTTTTTTGCTTTTTTTGCACCAATCTTTTTTTTCTTATATTCTCGCAACAAATTTAATTTTTTTATGATATTTTTATTTGTTATATATTTTTAATATTTTTTTATTAAAAATATATAACAATGGTTTAAAGATAATATAAAAATGGTAGATTGGTGCAAAAAAAAGCAAACAAAAAAAGAAACTCACTTTCTCTTTGTGTGCGCATGTTGCGCGCATTGATTGTGATTGCCAATCATACCAAAGATTATCGTCAGACATTGTAGTTTCGTTTAACATATTTTGAGTATTCATGGGATGTTGTGGAACCTTTATCATATTTTGCAACATATTCAACTGGTTTAGCTGCATTAGGATATTATTTAATGACAAGACAGGTATATTTCCTTTTTATTTTTACAGTATTAATCTTTGAAAATTTTAGTCATTTGATTATCCAACAGCATCTGAAAGAGTATATTCAAAAGAATTTTATAAAAGAGCAGCGAAGCGTGGATTTGATGTTGAATCATACAATCAATTATCAAGACTGAAGTATTCTTTAAAGCATGACTTGGAACGTTTAAGGGATCCATTAGCTCAACATCTTCCTGCAACACGATTGGCTTCACTTGAATCAGAACTTGCTAAAATGTATTTAACAAATATTCCTAAATATCATCCTGAAAAGAAACAGAATTAAAAAGAAAACGATAAAAACATATTTTTAATTATTTATAAATATAGGCCGTTTCATAATTCATTTTTCTTTTTCTTCTTTCATTTATAAAAAATAATCGGGTCTTTTTTATAGCAACCATCTTTTTTAATAGTATTTTTTCTTCGTATTTTGTTTTTGTGAGCTTATGTTGCATGACTAAAAGCTAATGAAATTTTTTTTTATGTATTTTTATGGAACAGACGGCAACGTTGAAAAAAAAACAATCGTAAATATGCAATTTAATATCTAACCAAAAAAAATATATATATAAGTTTTAATGCGTTCATAAACATTTAAGAAAAAGATGACGTCATTAGGAAAATGTAATATGAGTGCCGATTGTAAAAAGGCTGATTTTCATATTGATGATGAATTTACGCTTACCCTTCATTTAGCTGATAATCTTGGATTAAATGGAAAAGTTACAAAATTGGATGAACGGATTCTTGTGGCAGAATATGAGGATTACGGTACAAAACTTGAAATTGAAAAATCGAATGAAAGCGGAATTGATTTTTACAAATTTTCATGGTTTACTCCATCAACAACTAAATTTTTAAAGGATTCTGTATTCCTTGGAGAATTGGATACTGTACAATGGTTTGGTGGGGCGCAACTTCTTCAACAAGCTTGGCCGATTCTTAAAACTGCTTCCGGAAATAAAGGATATGAATTTTGTCCATATGTTATTATGGACACTTTTTTGGTAAATTGCCTTCAAAAAATTTATACAAAATAAATGTTTTAGAGTCAAGCAAGTGGACATGAAAGATATTGGATTTGTTCAAAAAAAGTTGGTTTAATTGTTCCATCACAAATCCCGCTTTGGACAAAACTTTCTCCAAATGGTTATTTAACATTACAAGCGCAAAGAGATGATTCTCCATATGCTTCATTTCCTGTAAGACTACTACATATATTTTTAAGTATTGATTTATTCAATTTATATATTTTTAGAGAAGTGAAGAAAGTGCTGCATATTTATCATATACACTTTGCTTTCCTTCGGGGGAAACAAAATTTGTAGATTTTCATCTCAATTTATTTAAACGTTATTTAGGACATCCAAAAGGTTGTATCGATGATTTACTTATTGAAAAACCAATTTGGACTACTTGGAGCCGATACGGTAAATCTGTGAATCAAGAAGAAGTTTTAAAATTTAAAGAAGAAATTGTAAGCAATAAATTTCCAATTTCTCAACTTGAACTTGATGATAAATGGACAACACAATATGGAGATTTTGAAGTAAGTTATTTTTAACATTGATTAATGCTGTTGGTAATATAATAATATTACAGATTGACAAAACAAAATTTCCTGATTTCAAAGGAATGATTGCACAACTTCATGCCTCTGGAATTCGTTTAACTGCTTGGATTCATCCATTTTTCAATGTTGAATCACAAATTGGAAAAGATTTAAAGTTTCATCAATTCTTTGTCAAAGGCATAAATGATCTTCCAACAACAGTTAAATGGTGGGACGGCGAAGGATACGCTTTAGACTTTACAAATCCGAAAGCCTGTTCTTGGTTCAAAGAAAATCTTCAAAAACTTCAAAAGGTATTTCTTTTTTGAGATTACTGTAATTCCATTTTTTAATGTTTGAACTTTTAGGAAGGAATTTATACTTTTAAATTTGATGCTGGAGAAGTTGCATATTTACCAAAACTTTTTAAACTTTATGAAGGAAAAGAGCCAAATGATTACAGTCGAGCATACTGTAGATTTGCAGCTGAATTTGGTACAGCTGTTGAAAATCGGGTTGGATCTGGAACACAAAGTTTAGCAATTATGACTCGAACAATTGATCGTTTATCTCGATGGATTGATGTTGGTCTTCAAACTGTTATTCCATCAACGTTACTCTTTTCTTTGCAAGGATATTATTGGAATTTGCCGGATATTATTGGCGGAAATGGCTTTGAATTGACTGATGTTGGAGATCGAAATCTTCGAAGTGATTCCGAACTTTTTATTCGATGGGTTGAAGTAAGCCGACTTTGTATCGCCATTGATTATAATTACATCATTTAGATAAATGCATTTTTGTTAGTTATGCAATTTTCATTTAGTCCATGGGATTATACAGATTCTGAAAAGGTTGTTCAAATTTGTCATAAAATTTTGGCTCAACGTGCTCCATATATTTCATATATGAAATCTGAAGCCCAAAAATCTATTAAACAAGGAATTCCATTAATTCGGTAATATTTTTATAATTTTTGTAAATTCTTTCATTATAAGATTTTTAGGCCACTTTGGTGGTATATTGAAACAAAAGAAGCTTTTCTTTGTGATGATCAATTCTTTGTCGGTGATCGTCTTCTGGTTGCTCCTGTAGTTCGAGAAGATACTTATAAAAGAACAGTAATTTTGCCAGAAGGTCATTGGAAAGATGAGAATGGTAATGAATTTCATGGGCCAAAAAGTGTTGAAATCGATGTTCCACTTGAACGAATTCCACATTTTTGGAAATTGAATGTTGCTACTACAACTGATGGCGGATACTGCAATTTACTTTAAATTTTTTCATTTTCTTTGTTTAATTTATATTTATTTATTTATTTCTGAGTGTATTGTTTTGTCAATTTTAATACATGTAATAGAAAAACAGTATCCAAAATTATATCTTCCATTTCATTAACTTATTTTATAAAGTATTAATTTATTGTTTGATGGATTCATCCCAGTTTTATTTCCAAGCCTGTCGTGATAAAATGTAAACATGTAAAACTTCAACGGACTCAAAGAAACTTGTTTTTTGCGAAAAATATTAGCTATGATTTCTGAGGAAGGATACTGTAGTGACAAAAACAACCGTTGCAAATGAATCTTTTCTCTACGACTCCGCTCTATGATTTTGTTCCAAAATCTTATCTCTTCGTCTCCGAGAAAAATTACATTTTCTTTTCACTTCAAATTTCCTTTCAAATTTTTCTCAGGGTTGGGTTCTGGTTTATTGGAAGGAATTACCAAAAAATAACAGTACAAAATACAATACCAAAAAATATCAGTACAAAATACAATGACAATTTTAAATAACAGTACAAAATGGAATAAGTTCATATGGTGATATCACGTAGAATTGAAGAAACATTTGCTGTTGATTTTGCACTTGCTTGAACATACGCTTTTTTCGAAGAAGAAGATTTCCATCGGCATCCACGATCAAGTTCAGCTTCCGTACATCCTGCTTCCACTGCAGCTGTCGCGGCACTTCCACGGAATGAATGAAGCGTAATGTTCTTTTCAATCTTCAGTTTTATTAAACACCTCTTCAGGTCTTTCAAAGCAGCATCATAGGACCAAAATCTTTCTTTACCAGAAAAAGAGGGGAACACAAACTGCGATTGCGGATATCTCTTTATCCAGTTCTCAATCACTTTAACAGGACAGTTTTCGGTTTTCAATCTTGAAATGTAGACTTTTTCTGGTGGACCGTTTTGATTGCGTTTAGACTTCGAAAGGGAAACTTTAACATTATCATCGGAAAAGGTCAAATCTGTTTTTAGCAACGCTAACGCTTCCATTGGACGGAAAAAACCCGAAAAAAGAGTAATCACCAAAGTACCGGTGCAGGATTCGAATTTATCCAGAGAATTTGCTAAATCGAAAAAGGGCAACAGTTCCGACACCGTTATTTGTTCTTTGTGACGGACCGCAGGCGCTCTCCTTGATATTGCCTTATTGACCAAATTTTGATAAGGAGATGAGTACGATTCCAGCCCTTTTTTCTTCTCGAAAAATGCTACCGCAGCTGTAATAATTGCCGCCTTTGCCTTGGAATCTTTAGCAACAGTCATAAGATACAAGGGTAGCAAATCACTTTCCTTAATCAGATCATCTAAAATCAGCTCCTTCTTCCATTTAATAAATTTCTCATATTCAGCTTTGTATGTCTTTTGAGTTTTCTCCGCTAATCCTGCCATTACAAACTCTTCAATTTCATCTGGATCAATTGCCTTTCCTTGATTCATTCGAGCTACTCGTATAATACGTTGTTCTAAAACATTTGATGGTAGACCATTAACGTACAAACTGCTCATTAGACAATCGAGCTACAGTGCCCTTCTCCTATCCTTTTCGTTTCTAAACAATAGGTTCGACCTTTTGATTTAAATATAACTACGTTTTTAAAGTAAGTTCAGCAGAGCGCTGTCGGTATTCTTTCACCATTACACACCTAAACGACTGATTACTGGGAGTGCTAAATCGTAAGACGGAGAGAACAATCCGTGGCTACCACATGCTAAAAAATATTTAAGTGTTAATCTTACCTCCAAAAACATCTGAAAAAATTTTTAAATTATAAACTTACTAGTGTGGCTTTGACGGACTGTTTCTCTCTCCGGGGTTGGGTGGGCGGGATACAAACACTTTTATTCCTTCCAGAAACGCAGAATGAGGGAAAAAGGATGACAAAATTTTCTTTTATACGAAAAATTTTTCATTCCAATTTTCGTTCCAAGAAAACTGCAATTTTCTCTACGACTCCGCTCTATGATTTTGTTCCAAAATCTTATCTCTTCGTCTCCGAGAAAAATTACATTTTCTTTTCACTTCAAATTTCCTTTCAAATTTTTCTCAGGGTTGGGTTCTGGTTTATTGGAAGGAATTACCAAAAAATAACAGAATTTGTATTCGAAAGTTCGAAGAACGTAAAAACCCGAAAATTTTATTAAATAAATTTTATTAAATAAATTAAGGAAATCATAATACATCTTTACATTTCGATAAAATTAGCAAGAATAACTTGGATTTTCAATCTCCTTTTAGAACATTCGGATAAAAATAAAATCACTTTTTAAGAAAGAATTACAGAACATCGAACCTCGATCATAACCAGGAATAAGAAAACATTTTCCTTTTGGAACTCTAAAAATATCAGTAACGAACTTCTTCCAGGCTCCTGAAGCATCTTTTAACAAAGGCATTATGGTCAATGAATTCCACATCGGGAAACCCAAAATACTTGGACATTCGTTTTTAAGAATAAATGTTACAGTAGGATACAACAAATCTATCGGTGGGACACAGTAATTTATAACATTTTTCCAATTTTGGGTAAAAGCGTCCACCCCTTCCGAACCCGGACCCGGAACTGCAGAATTAAAACGTGGCAGTTTATGATTGGCACAACTTGCAAATCTGTCAATCCCTGCAGGACCTAATCTGGCATTCACTTTATCGAAAACATGAGGCATAATAGCCCACCCATCTCTATCCGGCAATCTAGATGCTTGGTCTGCCACTTTATTTTCTTCTCGGGGAATCCAATGTGAAATGACGCTTGCTTTCAATTGGGATATCGTATTGTGGATCTTTATAGATAATTCATTTAACTTCGGAATCATTGAACCTTTCCTCAAAATTGAAATCACATTCTGATTATCTGTATATACATGTACTTCTGAGCCTTTTATGTTCGACGAGAAACATTGGATTCCAAACTCCACCCCCAACAGTTCACGATAGGTACTCGATTGAACAATCTCTTCTTGGGTTAACGGACGTGAAAAACATTCACCCTCTTTACTGACTACACCAAGGGCAATAGAGGAAGCATCTGTCGAAAAAGAAAACACTTTTTCAGGTGGTAACAAAGATTTTATTATGGGGCCCGCGAGAATTTCTTTTAAACATTTAAGTTCTCTTTTTTCTTCCGGGCGTAGCGGATAATTCCCATCCAAAAACGAAAAAGCACATATGGTATGGTACAAACTTTTGGTAAATAATGATCCTTTTGGGCCTAACACAATCCACATGGAAGCCAGCTGACCTGTAAGCTTTAATCTATCTCTTAAAGACGGCGCAATTTTTCTTTCCAGCAACTTTAAGGCCTTTACTGAATTTTCAATTCTTTCAGGAGTTGGGCGTATCACGGATTTTTTCAAATCAATCACCATACCTAGCCACGTCAAAGTTCTTACGGGTTTAAGTATCGACTTTTCTTGCTGTACCGCAACCCCAGCTTGTGCCAGAGACTTGTGGGCAAATTCCGTTGCTTTGAGGCATTCTTCATACGACTTTTCCCATATCAAACCGTCATCCAAATATAGGGCACATTTTATTCCTTGGCTTCTCCAATAAGCCAACAAAGGTCGAAACACTTTAGTAAAAATATAAGGGGCAATATTAAGACCAAAAGGTAACACATTAAACACAAAGTATCTAACTTTCTTATCCGTGTCTTTCCAGCAAAAACCAAGGAATTTACGAAAACTGGGATGAATGGCAATATGATGATATCCGCTTTTCATATCAAACTTAGTCAGCCATCCGACCGGAGTAATTGTCCTACTCACAACATCGAGGTCTTCATATTTAAACTTGGGACATTCAATAAAATCATTTAATTTGGAAAGATTAATAATCATACGAGGTTTACTAGTATTCCGGGCAACAAACAAGGGACTCACGACCTGTGGTGGTTCAAAGACTTCCGATATTGCTTCTGTTGCAAGCAATTTATCGATCTCTTCCGTGATAAAGACGTTATCCTCGAGGGATGTACGGCAGTTTGGCAAGATAAACTTAGGTTCCAGGACCTCCTTTATAAAAGGCAATTCGTATCCGTTTCTCACAATCTCTTGAATATATACTGGGGCTCTTATCGATCTCCAAAAAGTTAAACATTTCGCTAATGAATTTGCTTTATAAATAAAAGACTTACCAATAGGGATATCTTCTTCCTTGGAACTTCTTGGAACAATCTCTTTTAATATGGCCGAATCCACCACAGGCATAGCATTTGAGATTTGGACTTGAGGTTTGGATTGAGAGCAAGCTTTGAGGTTGACGACGAAATTCTTGTTGATGACTACCCTGGGATGATCCAACACCAAAACGGGTATTGATGGCGCCGGCTGATTGAAATCGCCGCTTTCTTGTAGCACTTTGAGAAGTAAGATAATCACGAACGTTCTTGGATAGCCCGCTTGCAACTTCATCCAGACCTTTTGTTGCTTCTTCTGCATCAATCACTTGTAAAACAGCAGGATCACGATCAGCAAGTTCTAGTACTTGATTCCGAATCTTCAATTTTTGAATAGCACTTTGGAGATGAGGATCATCAATCACTTTGACTTGAGAAAGATCACGAAGAACATCTGCATTAAGAACATATTGTTTTTTAAAACCTGGAATACGAAATTGATTAGCTTTAGATATGGTATTGATGTGTTCTTCCACTTGGGGATTGAAAGAACTTGAAGCTTTTGACATTTCTGCTACTTGTTTTGATAAATCTGCCGTGATTTGAGTTAAAGATTCCAAACACTTTGTAGTTGAGTTCTTTTTCTTTTCTTTTCGACGACGTTTGTAAGCTTTTTCTTCTTCATCTGTTTCACTTTCCTCATAATACTTCCTCGCATTTTCAGCATTTCTTACCGCTTCATATGCCGTTTGTCTTGCATTGTCTTCTTCCAGTTGATCCACTTCTTTTAGAGCTTCAGCTACCAAATCTTCATCGGCTGAATTATACGGTGACGGAGTAAGAGACGACATCAACACTTCAGTCCAAACACTTTAATATTCAATAACCACTTTGTAAAATATATAATACTAGTAAATAAGCGGGCCTCCGGCCCGCCGAGAATTGTATTTTTTTATTAAGTATGTAATCCAAGGAAAAAGCGTTTCATCTTGCCATCTTCCGATCCAGGGAAAAGACAATAGTTTCACCCTGATCATGTCTTCAGCCCACGTGCGACTACTATCACAAATATTTATGTATATATATTTTAATATTGGCAACCCTTAAACAACAACAATTTATTAATAATAATACAAAACCTAAAGAATAACAACAAAAAATAAAGAAAAATAAGTAATTTGTTTGAGAATTGCCGTGATGCATAGTTCAGTTGATAGATAGAAAAAAAACTTGAGCATTTTTGTTTGAGCACTGATAAACCAAAGGAATGAAAAAAGCAATGAATGTTTAAATAAGTTTTAAGCAGCTTTCTAAAACGTTCAAATGAGTCTTAATATTTAAAAAAAAATGCTTACCTCTTATCAGCTTCCATAAAAATTTGACCAAGTAATAAAGTCATTGCTAAATATGGATGATACAAAAAAAGTAATCTGAGAAGTATTGAGATTCAATTTGGATGCACATTATTGTTTCTGTTGATAAGACATAACTTAAATTGATATTTCTGGCTTGAGTTGATGATATCGAAAAAGAATAAAGCGGAAAATATAAAATTGAGATAGAAAAAGAAAACGGTTTTCTAAAATATTATATATAAAATAATGTTTATAATTATTTTAAAAATGCTTACCATTTATCAGCTTTCAAACAATTTTTAGCAACCATTTATAGTTGACCAATCAAAATTAGCGACTCTAAAATATAAAATGAATTAAAACATTTTCAAAAAAATAAAAAGACTTACTTGATGTTATTCTTCAGGATTTCTAAAATCTGCATTTCCCTGCAGCAGGGCCACCTTAAAGGTGGATTTTTCCCCTTGAGCTTTCTGGCTTGCAGCGCCTTCCATGGTACTTACTTTTGAAGGCAAATTTACCACCGAAGGAGAAAAAAATAAAAATAAAAAAAATAATTAATAGAAAAAAAAGTAAAAGCTAAGTGATTATTGAATGATTTCTTTATACACGAAATTTTTAACTTTTTTATTTAATCTTTGCTTTCCTAAGTAAACTTTTAATGCAGAAGCTCTTTTAACACGTGAGCATGCAACATACAATTGTCCATGATTAAAAACATCTTTCCTCAAATCTAATCCGACTTTTTCAAATGTACCACCTTGACTTTTGTTTATTGTCATTGCAAAAGCAATTTTTACTGGAAATTGTCGTCGAGCTAAAGTGAAAGGATAATTTTCTTCATTGTAAAGTAAAATTCTATGAATAAAAACAGTTTCACCTTTTTTATCTCCTGTTAAAATTTTGCATTGCAATGTATGATTCAATAATCCAAGAACTAATAGCCTTGTTCCGTTGCAAAGACCTTCGGATTGACTCAAATTTCTGATAAGCATAACTACAGTATTCTTTTTTAAATTCAGTTCATGTGGAGGAAGTGATGCTGGATTTAAGCTGTTTAGATATTCTTGTGTCAATAGCTCTTGTAAAGCTTCCCCATCAAGAGCATTATCAACACTTGTATATTTTTTTTCACCTTCACATGGAAGTAAATCCACAACTTGTTTGTTAAGTTCGTCAACATCAGCATTTCTTGCAGATAAAATTGCAGATGTTGCAACTTCTTCATATCTTTTGTGAGAAATCAAATGCCCAAAAACTTCTTCAACTAAATCTGTTTCAACTTCAAAGCCTTCGGGAAATTCCATGTTATCATTTAAATCATTTACTTTGCCTTCACCAATTTTTAGCAAGAAACTTGCAAATTCAGCTTCATCTGAATCAGCTCGCATATTTTGCGTTAAAGTCAATTTTTGAAAGTTGTCCCAAAGTTCACAATTTTTAATGGATAAATTAATGCATTCTGCTCTTGTACCATTTTTACGAACCGGTAAAAGTTGGCGAAAATCTCCACCCAAAAGCAAAATTTTACCACCAAATGGTTCATCGATTTTTGTAAGATCTCTCAAAAGTCGATCCATAATTTCAAGTGCATATTTTGGTGCCATTGGAGCTTCATCCCAAATAAAAACATCTGTTTCCAAAAGTTTTTTGCCTTGTTTTGAATTTGGAGTTATTGTTGAATTTGAATCAGAGTAAAGTGGGACAGTTAAGCCTAATGTTTTATGGCATGTTCTTCCTTCTGGCAATAAAATTGCAGCAATGCCTGTGAAAGCCATCGTTGCGACTTTTTTTCCAGAAGCTCTTAATAAATGCCACAAAGTTGTGTATGAATATGTTTTACCTGATCCCCCCGGTCCATCAAGATAAAAAAGTTTTTGTGCACTTTTACCTGAACTGGCATCTTGAATTTTTCCAATAACTTCTTTTTGTGGATCATTCATTGTGTTAAACATTTGATCCCCAATTTGTTGGTCATAAATTGGATCATAAATGTCATAATCTTCATCAAATTCTACATTTTGTGGCATTGTTGGAAAATCTGATAAACTTTTATTTTCAATTTCAAGAATTCTTTGAATTTCTTTATAAGCTTTTTTGATTGCTCTTTCTTCAGACATATTTCTTGCAAAGTCATCGGATAAATCACCTTTAAATGTTTCCCAAAGGTCTTGTGGAGCTAAGGGACTGCAATGAATCAAAAGTCTTACAAAGAGCATTCTCATTTGATAAGGCATTAATGATAGTTTTGCTTCATTTAAAACTTTTTCCCATTCTTTATCATCTTCAACTAATCCTAATTCCAAGCAAGTTTGGGTAAAAGTTTGGCAAGGTTCATCTTGTCCATCGACTCTTTTTAAATCTTCAAAACTTTTTGCACCCTTTACATGATTAAGTAAAATCCTTAAATGAAATAATTCTTGATTTGTGGGAGAAACAGAATACATTCTTCCAATGACATTAAAATGCGATTTTCTTTCACACCACTGCATTTTCGTTGGTTCCCCAGATGTACTTATCTTTTTCCATGTGTATTTTTCTGGGATTTCGTGATAATACAGTTCTCGAGCTTTTGGATCTCTTGAATTTAATTCAAAATATTCCATTAGCATCGACATTTTTTCCATTGCTGCTCGAAGTTCATCTTCATTTTCAGCATCAACAAATGAGACTCTTTGTTCTCCTGGAAGATGCAAAGGTAGTCGTGAGATTGAATGGCTTTGGCCATGCAATTCATATCCCAAAATTCTCCAAACTGCTTCGGCAGAGCCCATGTATCTGCTATCCAAAAAAGATTCGCATTCATCATAGACAACTGAACCATCTACAATTTTCATTGCTGCAGAGTCATGTCCTTTAAAAATGTATTTGTAAAGGTATTTTACAGCTTTAATGGAAGAAACAACTTCAACATTAATATGGCAATTAAGTTCAAGTAACAAATTTGGGCAATGTGGCACAACGTAGCGATTATTTACTACAAATCCTGATGATTTGGTTACGGTAATTCCATTATCTGGTCTTGCATATGACGGATAACCATCTTCATCCAATTTTGTTTCCTCTTGGAAATCATGTGGAAAATGCTTTGAACATTTCCCATCTTTCATACATCTTGGACCACATGGACCATGAATCATGTGTTTTACAACTAATTCATGCAATCTTGGATAAAGTTCAGGATTAGGAAGTTGGGCACTGATATAACGGTCAACGACTTCAGCTGTTCGCATTTTGTAATCTCCTTCCAATGTTACCAAAATATGGGCATGTGGTAATCCTCTTTTTTGGAATTCAATTGTGTAAACATATGCTTTACATTTTCCAAAATATCCTTCTTTTGATATTAAATTTATCAAATAATCTTTTTTTTGTTTAAAAACTCTTGCAACTAAATCTGGACGATCCGCAGGTGTTTGTCCTTCCAATAAATTTTCAAGAATTTCTTTCCAATTTGGATTGCAAGTCATAGTAATAAAAAGATCAGGTTTCCCAAATCTTCTTACAATTGCCATTGCATCCTGGTAAAGCTGTTCCATATTTCGAGGAGAACCTGGATGTGAAGATGGCAAAATGAATTTTGCACCAATTGAATTTGCATTGTTATCGGTTTGAAATTTTTTCATAAAATCATCAATATTTTTATACGAATCTCTTAAAAGTTGTTTTTGATGTGTTTTTAAATAATTAACTCTATCTTTGAGAATTTTTAATGCTGTGTCAACCAACCATTGCTGGAAAAGTCTTCCACCATGCAGAATTACATTAAATTCTCCTTCTCGAATTGAGATCATATATTTTGCATAAGCAGATCTTGTCAATCTTTGATTAGAGTTTATTTTTTTAAGATCTGGATGCCAAAGATATTTCCCCGTAGGAAAGAAAATAGGATAAAGCCAAGGTTCGACATTTGGATCCATTGCATTTACAGTTTTAAGCTTTTTTTGATCTTTATCATAAATTGTAATGTATGAATCAGGAATTTCACCGTCATCTGTTGTAGCAAAAACTGCAGCTACTTCATTAGATGCTTGCAAATTGAATCTTCTTTGATCTTGACCTGGTTTAATTCCAAAATGCAAAGATAAATTCAAAGGATCAACTCCCATTTCTTCTGCAATCTCTCTTTGCAATTTAATTTCTTCATAAAGCATTTTAAAAGCTTTTGCTTGTTCATTTATTTGGCTTAAAATTGTGCTAATTTTTTTAACAATATTTTGATTTAAATTATTAAACACCCCCATTCGATTTTCTATTGCTTCTTCTGGATCGACAATGTATAATTGTCCGTGACTTTTTGGTTGATTTGGTTCATTTGTCAAAGCAGTATTAATTTGGTAATAAACTTGGCCTTGAACAACGAAAGCATAAGGACCTGGTCTATTTACACCAAAATTTACAACATCTGCATTAAATGAACCAAATGAATGAACATTATTTAAAGGTCTGATATCTTTTCTAAATTCAGCAATATCGAAAAGTTGCTTTAATTCTTCCGGATAATCTGGAATATCGACTTTAATTGTACCGTGTTGGCAACAACCACTAAAGGACAATCCTTTATTGGCAACTTTTTCATTTTCAAAATGTCTTGCTCCGCAATTTGAACAAATAAAACTTAAAGGTCCACCATAATGTGCTTCACCATTATCATCAATTTCAAAACCAGCTGCACAAAGTTTTTTTTTATTATTTCTTCTTAATTGCATTCTTAATCTCAATGTTGCTCGTTCTGCTCGTGCTTCTTCTTCATCAAAATTAGATCTTCGATTTTGTGTTCTTTGTGCCTGTGCTTCATTTCTTACAATTATTTCAGCTGCAGATAATTGTGCTCTTTGAGATTCCAACCTCAATCTTTCTGTTTCATTCCTTTCAGTTTTTTCGGCTTCAGTTTGTTGAGCTCTTTGAGCTTCTAATCTCAATCTTTCTGTTTCATTCCTTTCAGCTTTTTCGGCTTCAGTTTGTTGTGCTCTTTGAGATTCCAACCTCAATCTTTCTGTTTCATTCCTTTCAGCTTTTTCGGCTTCAGTTTGTTGAGCTCTTTGAGCTTCTAATCTCAATCTTTCTGTTTCATTCCTTTCAGCTTTTTCGGCTGCAGATAATTGTGCTCTTTGAGATTCCAACCTCAATCTTTCTGTTTCATTCCTTTCAGCTTTTTCAGCTTCAGTTTGTTGAGCTCTTTGAGCTTCTAATCTCAATCTTTCTGATTCATTTCTTGCAGATCTTTCAGCAACTGTTTGTTGTAATCGATTTGCGTGGGTTCTTTCTCGATGTGCTGCATTTTGTTCATTTTTTTCTGCTTCAGATAGCTGTTGACGACGTTTTCTTTGCCGTTCATTTTCAACTTCTCTTTGTTCAACACTTTGCTCTGCTCTTCTTTTTCTCATTCTTTCGGCATTTTTTTGTTTAACTTCCGCTTGATGTAGAGCTTCTTCTGACGGAGTTCTTTGTATCTTCTTTCGTGGCATTTTATTAATTACCACTTTTCAAAAAAAAAATTCAAAAATTAATTTCAAAACAAATAAAGTGTATAAAAATCAATAAAAAAATGTATATTATATTTATATTTTTATATTTTAATATGTTATCGTATGAATGGATTAACGCCCAAACAACGTAAAAAGCAAAATTTTTCGTGAGCTAATAGCAAGCTATTAGTCACTTACCGGCTAAAAATCACTGCAATACGTCCGCCGGGATACGTAAAGCTCAAGAGATTACAACCGCAACAGAAGCAGTTGAAAATGTACGAATGAATGTTATGTCAAAAAATTTACTAAGATAATTTTATGCAAATTTTAATAATCACTTTCATTGCCATATTTACTCCTTGGAGCTCTATTTTAAAATGCAAATCTTTAAAAAACATCTTCACTTTCTGACATGCAAATCTCGCGCTTTCATTCTATTTTTGCGAATGAATAATAAAAACGCACATCGCACCAACCAACCAACCAACCAACCAACAAACGCACCATCATCGTTTATTGGTAGGAAAAATATATAATATAAATACAAACACTTTTATTCCTTCCAGAAACGCAGAATGAGGGAAAAAGGATGACAAAATTTTCTTTTATACGAAAAATTTTTCATTCCAATTTTCGTTCCAAGAAAACTGCAATTTTTTGATGCCGAAATTTTGTTTCACATTGAAAATGTAAAATGAAGAATACTGATTTTATTTGTAAAAATTGATGCTATGCAAAAATACTGTAACATTCAAAAACATGTTTAAACTAGTTTTTTTTTAAGAAAAACACACAACTTTTCAGAATAGTATCAATATAATTAACGAATTAGTATTGTTTTACGTCGTAAACAAATAAATTAACAATTTATAGATGGATTAAAAAAATTTTTAACAATTTATAAATTTTTATTTCTTTGTTTTACACTTATTTATAGATATAATAAATTGCTGCTGCAAAAAAAATGTTGTAAACAAAAAAACGAGTGGCAAATATTGTTTTCAACAAAAAATGCCGCACAAAAATACACATCAAAGAAAAAGACACCAGTTAATTTTTGTAAATATTATGATGGATGACAGAGGGAGGCGACAACAAAAGAAAATATCAATTGTGTTTTTTAAACAATTTATAACAATATATATACTTTTAAGCACTGATAATTTTATAATTTTTAAAATGTGATTTAAAAGATTTTAATGCAGCTGCAGAACGTCTTCTACGTCTACGCCGACGTGTTGCATCATCAGATTCAGAAGAATCATCATCTTTTGGGGGGCCAGTACAAAGACATGTCTTTCGACAGAATAAGAACATTGTTGCTCGATGGGCTTCACATAATCCCGATCTGGCCCATTCTGTACAAAGGAATTCTCCTCGATCATCCTTTTCATTTTCACATTCCATCTTATATGGTTTCCCTGAAAAAAAGAAAGAAAGAAAAGTGATAAACATTTTTGAAGGAAGAAACAAACATTTTCTTTTTGTGGAAGAATCAACAATTTTTCTTAGTGAAACTTCATCATTGACTAAATCTTTATTTTCTGTTTCAACGGCGATATCTTGTTGCTCCGAACCTCCATCAGATGCATTTTTTGTTTCCGTTGAAATTCCATCGTATCCGACAGCTTCTTGTGGCGCTAAAAGAAATCAATGAAAATAATTTTGCGTTCGCAAAAAAAAGGCGTTCACAAAAATGTAAAAAGAAGTAACCCACTTATGACCCGATTAGTTTCAGAAGATTGAGGTGAAGGAGGTTCTGAAAAAAAAGGTTGTCAACAATTAATGTCTCAAGTATGAAAAAGAAAATAAAAAATAGAGTAGAAAAAAAATTAGTAAAGTACCGTTTCCATTATAACCGGAAGGTTCAACAATTTCGTTAGAAGATAAAGGCTTTTCAGTATTAGGTTTAGTGTCAACTGGAAAAGGAATAAAGCATAGACAGATATTTTGTTAATTAAATATTATTGAAAAATATATAGTTTAAAAATTAAAAAAAAACTGACCAGATTTTTCTGTCTGTGGTAAAGCTTCTTCAACTTTGGGCGCTTCTGTGGAAACTTCAACAATCACTTTTGTATCTACGATTTTGGGAGTTTCAGAAGCAGGAATTTCAACCTTTGTTTCAACTTCCACTTTTGGTGTATCCGTTACAGCAGCCGTTGTTTCCTCGGCAGATGGAGGGGCAGGAGTAACCAATTCAGGGACAGGTTTTTCTTCAGGAGTTGGTGGAATTTTGTTTGTAACTTCTGGCGTAGTAGTTTCAGCTGATGGCATCAAAGTTTCTGAAACCACACTTTCTTCTGTTGCAGGCATGATATCATTGGCGACAGTGATTTCGGCTGCAGCAATTTGGGTAGTTTCTTCCACGGATATTGGTGCAGCAGATTCATTTGAAAGTGGGGAAGTTTCTTCATTTGTTGGTGCTAATGTAGTTATTTCAACTTCTGTTGATGGCATCGAAGTTTCGGGTACAACAGGCATTTCTGCTGCAGGAGCAGGGATTTCTGGTGCTGACGTCTCTTCGGGTGCAACAGCACTAGGAGCTTCATCGTATCCCCCGCTGCCAGAAGGTTGCGATGCAATTGGCGCTGGTGGAAGTTCAGATGAAGAAGGAAGTGATGGTGTGGATTCTGTTACATCTTTAACAGGAGATTCTGGTACTGAGGGAACTAAAGTAGTTTCTGAGGAAGTTTGAGGGGTTTCTGGTAATATCGCAGGAACATTTTCTTCTACCTTTTCTTCAACTTTTGGCATTTCTTCGATTTTTGGTGTTTCTTCAACTTTTGGCATTTCTTCGATTTTTGGCATTTCTTCAGCTTTTGGCATTTCTTCGATTTTTGGTGTTTCTTCAACTTTTGGCATTTCTTCGATTTTTGGCATTTCTTCAGCTTTTGGCATTTCAGTTGAAACTTCAGCGATCACTGTAGTGTCAACAGTTGCTGGAATTTCAGAAGCAGGAACTTCGACTTTCGTTTCAACTTCAACTTTTGGTGTTTCAGCTGCTTCTGGCATAGGTTGAGGAGGAACGGTAATTTCCACAGCTGATTTTTCTTCTACTGGGGCTGGCGAACTTGCAATAGGGGTTACAGCACTTTCAACAACAGGTGAAATTTCATTGCCAATCGGTGCAGAAGACTCCGTTGCTGGAACAGCTTGAATTTTACTTTCTGGAGTAACTGAATTTTCTGTTTCTGGAATAGACGCAATTTCATTTCCAGATACCATAGCAATTGTAGCTGTTTCTTCTACCATTGCCGGAAGTTCAGTTACAACAGATGTAGAATCTTCTTTTGATGGAACAGGGACATCATATCCGTCTGGCGCAACGGATGCTTCTTCAGTTTTGGGTTGAGCAATGGTAGATACTTCAATGATTTCGGGAGCGCTGATACCTTCTTTTGGTGCATCTTGTGAAACAGCAGTTTCAGCAGCAATTGTTGTACTTTCCGCAGGTGGCAATGGAGGAGTGTAATCACTTTCTGCAGGCGAAACTTCTTCTTTTGCCGGAATTGGTTCTGCTACACTATTTGCTTCAGGAGATGCTATGGCTTCAGGAGCTACGGAGTTTTCTGCTGCAGGCGCTGGAGTTTGAGATTCTGATGATGTTTCAGGGGCAATATCTGCAGCGGTTGTTTCGCCTTGTTGTTCAATTACTGGAGCCGATGTTTCTGTGACGAGGGGTTCTGCAGTAATTTCGGCGGCAATGCTTGTTGCTTCAATTTCCATTCCACTCTTTTCACCGGATGGCGAGCTATCAACAATAGTTTCACCTTTTTCTGAAGCAATAGTGATTACTTCGGGAATCGATGTTTCAGTTTGAGCTTCAGAATCTGGCTTTGGAATTTCCGCTACTGGTGGAAGATTTGCATCTGGGGCCATTGGGACATCAGTAACAACCGGGGCTTGCTCCACTTTTTCAGGTGCAGAATTTGTTTCAACTGGCGTTACACTTTCAGGAGCTTTTTCTGCATCACCTGTAGGCGGGATAGGCTCTGTAATAGCTGGGGCAACCGAATTTTCTTCGGCAGCTGGAGTAATAATTGGAGTAGGAGTGGTAATACCAGGTGGTTCAGGTTCAGAAGCGGGCTGTAACGTATCAGATTTAATTAAGCCACCAAATGAATTTTCTTCTGCTTTTTCGGGATGTGCATCTCCGGAAACTTTTGTTAATTCTTCTAAAATAAAATCAGTAATTAATAACTGATTTAATAAACCTTGTTCATTACTTTTAGGCGGTGGAGCTGGAGATTCACCAACTTCTGCACCACCAAAATCATACTGTGGTCTCGCAACAATTAATGAAAAATTAATTAACAAAATTGCTGCAATTAATTGATGACAGTTCATCCTTGCCTGTAATCGTTATAAAAGAGATAATTACCGCAGAAAAAAACCAAATATTTTAAATAAAAGCGAAAAAAAAATGTGTTATCTCGGAAAAAAAAGTAAATCTTTTTTTAAAAAAAGAAGAAATATCAATTTTTTGATGGTTATCACTTACTGATAATGCCCCAAAAAAAACTAGAATTTAGAAAAAAAACACAGGGGAAAGAAAATGAAACCACAAGTGTAAAAAAAAGGTGATAAACTGCGCAAAAAATTAGTTGGATAAAGATTATTACATTGGATTCAGAAAAAATGAGAAGGATTTAAAGGACACGGATAAAAGATTATATAAAGGTGAAATCAATCTTGAATTGGAACGGATTTTAAAATTGAATTTATGAAAAAATATAATTTTTTTTTCACTTATCAGTTAAATTTTTAAATACTGTAACGTAACGTGTTCTGTAAAAATTTTAAATTTAAAAAAAACATAAACCCAAAATCCTATAATAAGATCAATGGCGAAAAACGAAGAAACTCCTGTTTTTTTGCAAGTAAATCCATCTATATTTTGTTTGCGCGGGATTTAAGCTTTACCCGGATTCAAGTTATTGCTAAAAATCAAAATATCCGCAAATACATTTTTTCAAAAAATGGCGATAAAAAAAATCCAATTTATCATTCCTTAAAAATGGAAACAAACTTTTATGCTTATCTGTGAAATCTCACACATATATATTTTATAAATCTCTGATGTTTTCGAGACATCTTTTAATAGCCAAATCTGTGTTAAGGGGGAGAGAGAAGCTATAGCTGATATACCCTCAACATCAGCATCTGTTTTATCTCCGCCTTTCACATTCGTTTATTCTCTTCTTTCTTTTTCTTCTTCTCGAAAGCCGGTCTTCATTTTTCCTTATCCCTCCCTCCCTCATTCATTTTTTTTCTGCTTCTTTAGAAAAAGCAATTCATTTATGAATTTTTTTTATATATAACATTTAAAAAAACATACTAAAACTAAACGAAATCACTTTTTTTTACGTTTTTTTGTCAGATTTCTGTTGATTGCGGATTCTTGGGCGACGAGGCATGCATACACAAAGACAATAGTAATCGCGCGCTTGCTTCGAATCTAAAAAAAAGAATGGAGAAAAAAAGGAGGAACAATGATGGGAAGAAAAAATGGGCTCTAGTCTTCATCATCGGTAACTACGACAATAGAAAAAAAAGGCCATAAAGGTGTTCTTTGTCTGATGTAAAAAGATCGTTTAAAGGAAGAATTACACGGGAGAATACAATTTCAATGGTATTCAAAATTATTGTTCCATATAATTTTGTTTTTCTCGCTGAATAATTTGAATTGGTCAAAAAACAATTTAAAAGTTGCAAAATTCATTAAAAGTATATGTTTTACAGTAATCTAAAAACGATAATACTAAACTAAATTTGAAAGGAGCCATTTCACTTTTTAAAACAATTTTTACAAATGATTGATAGACTGAGTGACCGCGAACATTCAAACAACAAAAAACATAACCGTCAACTGTTTTTTTTCTCTCTCTCCATCATCCTTCTTCTTCCTTCAACGGTATCCTTCTCTCTCTTTTCGTGAAAACTTCTATTTTTTATGAAAGCTACCTTTTTGAAGAAAAAATAATTCTAACAGGATTTTGTAAGGAAGTTGCAAAAACAGAAAGTTTCTTTTTTTTATATGAATTTGAATCCAAGACAGAAATGACTCCGACAAAAAATATTTCGGATGACTAATTGCTGCCTTCTAACTTTAACGAATATATAAAAAAGGAGTGAGTAACGAGTTGATGATTTGTGGTGGAAGAAGAAAGAAGAAGGAGGAGAAGAAGAAGCAAGAGACATAATTACCAAATCGTCAAAAATAACAAAACTTTTTTTCCCCTTTAAACAATTTTCTAGTTGATCAATGTCTGTCGTCATCTTTTGGAGGTGAAAAATGTAAAGCAAAGCAGAAATTGAATAATCACTTTTAAAAGTACAAGTACAACAATAAGAATAATAAAAAAACATGAAAAAAGAATGAAGATGAAATAATAATCATCATTTTTATGGAATTTGAATAAAAGTTGTTTTTCAAGGTCAGTAGACGACTGTAGAAGTGAACGATTAAACTTGTTCAACAACAACAACAATAAAACATCAATTGGATACAAAATAAAAAAAAGTGAAAGCCTTTTTTTTGCAAAAGAAGATTTTTTCTGGATTATATGTGCCACCACAGTGGCCACTGCAGTGGTGACCACACCTAAAAAAAGTGAACACTTTTTGAAATTTTAAACGACTTTTTCTATAAGTAACTTTGAATCATCAAAACTTCGACCTTGGCTAAAAATTTGGACTCAGAATTTGTCGAGAAAATTCATCATCAAAGTCAAAGTTTAGGCTATTACTGTAGCTTATTAATTGTTTGTAACTATTTTTTAAAACAAATTTTATTTTTGGATGGATTACTGTAGTTTCGATCTATCTTGTTTTGAATCCCTCAAAAAAAAATGTTTTATTGTGTTTTGTTGCAATTTTTGATTGCCTCATCTATCAAAAAAATTTACGTCTTCGTTTATCAGAAACATCAAAATCAAAAATGAGAAAACTAGTCCAAAAAACGTAGACAAATTTCTTTTTTTCTCCACTCTCAAATCTCGGCTAATTTTGGAGCTTCCTTCGACCATGACTGAGATTCCGGCTTAACAATAGAAAGAGATGACACACAACAACAAAAGAAAGGGAATCAGAAGACGATATCATCAGAAGCAAAAAATTTCACGCATTTTTATATCACCTTTTTTTGAATGCAACATTGTGTTTTTTTCTCCTCCAGAAGACAGGTTTCCAAATAAATAAACAAAAAAAGAAAGAAAATTCTCTGGCATGAAATTAGAAAAAAAATTGGCAAGAAATAACAACTTTTAATGTCCAAAAAATGTAAATTAAAATTGGACACAAAAAAAAAGTTTTGTAATAAAATCGCCTCCGATTTTTTTGGAAAGAAAAGTGATTGGGCGTGAAATGGATGGATGACCATCAAATTTAAATGTGGCAAAATTAATTGTAAAAAAAAAGAAATTTGCAAAAAAAAACAAATCTTAGAAATCGAAAAAAAAACGATTGAAAAATTTTTGAACATTAGTTTTTTTAGTGTCTATTTTTTTGAGGAGAAAAAAGTAAAGGGAAAACTTCGGAGTTTCAATTGTTAGTTTCTTTTTCTTTTGTTCAATAAAAATTCCAGCCGATGCAAAAGGATAATAAAGAAGGAAAAGAATGAATTATTGCAAAAAAGAAATTATTATTATTATTATTATTGAGACTCCTTTATTTATTATATAAAACATATTGCAACAAAATGGTCAGCTTTCATTTTGTTAAACAATAATAATTTTTTTTACCCGAAGGAAAGAAAGGAACATGAAGTCATCTTTTATCTATCTATCGATATCTATCTATTATATATTCTCAATAAATTTGATCATTTTTTTAAAAATCGTTTTAATTTTGACAGTTACGAATTTTAAATCAGTTTTGTAAATACTCTTTTTCTTTCTACATAAAAAGGGTAAACGTCGTTGAGTAATCGGGAAATGTCTTTGGTCAAAAATAAAATAATAATGTATGCATTGAAAAAAAAAGAGAACAAAGGAAAAGGATTAGCTAGTTTAATGTCCATCAAAAAATTTATAATATTCAAATGTATGACTGACTTCATGTGATTTCGTTTAGTTTGCGTAAAACTTTTAAACTACAGTATATCTTATTTTTTTGCTACTTTTTTTCGTCATACAATAATCAGACTGTCACTAAAAAACATTCCACTCCAAGTTCCAATCCACTCCACTAAAACCCATTCCACTCCACTAAAACACATTCCATTACACAATAATATTCATTTTACAATGAAACATATAAATATTTGTTTTAAGAAATTCGGCACTAAAGCTACAAGTACATTATTTCGATCATATCAGAAATGTATCAAAAAGGAATTATTCAAATATTTGCCATTTTTTAATACCGTATCTCAATTATTCATACATGTAATTGCATCACTGAAAAAATAATAACTAGGACATTTTCAAAAAGTACCGTACTACCTTTTATCTTCACTTAAAATTTAACAAAAAAGTTATGCTGTCCTTTTTAAACCACAAGCATTTCAAATAATGCGTCGTTAAAAGCTTTGAATCTTCCCCAAAAATACATTATACAAGCTTGATCTTTTTTAGTTTTCAAACTTGTCAGAAAAGGGGTTTTTTTGATGCAATTTTGAAATGTTTTTAAAGGATACTGTAGATACACATTCACCATAACCTTAACCTTTAAAAAATTCGACTAGTGTTCGAGCTAGCAACCATTGAATACTGTAGATAAAAAATAAAATCAGTTTTAATCATTTAAATTTTTTTTATTAAATACAAATTTTAGAAAAAAATAACCGAAAGGCAACATTTTTATGCAAATTTTTTGAAAAAAATTTTTCTGTTTTGTTTGCAGGGAGCAAAACTGCACTAGTGCCAACTTTTTTATTTATTCATCACCAAAAAGATTTGGGCGGCTTTCCAAATGATCACGGAAACAATTTCGGATGGGATTAAAAGCTTGAAGACAGAAAAGATGTTTTAAGTAATCCGTTGGAGGCTTTTCTGTGGCTTTACAATATGGCAAACATGCTTTAATAACTTTGCTAAAATTAATTTAATTTTCTTTTTTGATTCCAGTATTTCCAAAAACAACTTACTTTTTCTTGCAACATTCTGTATGATCATAATTTGATGAAGCACAATTCCACATATCCTGTACCGTACTACCTTTTGGTGTACAAATATTTAAAAAGTTTAGTACCTAAATTACCGTTAAATTTTTATAATATAATTACCAAAATAGATGGATGATGTACTTACATGATCTTGTGAAAAATGATCAAAATCACAAAATTTTCGTTTACATGCTTTATCAGCATTTTTTTGTCGGGCACAACAAATTTTAAGTTTTTGATTGGCATTTCTCTTGGCTTCATTCAAGCAAATACAAAGAATAACCAAAATTGCACAGGTAAAAAACACAGAAAATCGCATACTTTTTTTGAGGATTCTGAAAAATTTTTGACTAAAAAAAGTTTTATTTTTTTCCACAAGAAAATGAGTTAAATCAACGGAAATGTTGGGGGTATAAAACCGCCGAAATTTTATTGCTTTTTTTTGTATTAAATTTGATTCATTCAAAATAAAATTGTTAGCTTAAGGCAAATATTTGTAACATTTTTTTTTATTCAAAAGAATCTTTGACACAAATCATGTATAAAAAATAGGGTATTTATTTTCACCGAAAACAACATTTTTAAATAAAGAATTTTAAAAAGAAAGAAATTGAATTGAATATAAAACGTAATGTTTAGAGATCTTTGGTATAATCGATCGGTCCTTCATAAGCAGAATGTTGCATACTCATTTTCCCTCGAATATTTAAAATTAAATCTTTCAAAGCATTTTGTCTTTTTGCATCTTCAGAACTATCCTGGAAGAAATGAAACACCACAATTGCAATTCTACCCGCAGCCCTTGAATCCTCTTCATTATATGCATTTTGGAATGATACTCTTAAAGTTTCAATGCCATTACAATCATCAAAGAATAACCTAAATGTATTAATGTTTACAAGAACAAAAATAAATAGAAATAAACATTTTTCCTTCCAGATTTCCTCTAACAAGTGAAGATAAAGCATAAACAAGTTTACAGCGATAAATTGTTGCTAATCTTTCTTTCTGTACCGTATCACTTAAATCACGAAGCAAATTAGAATTTTCGTAAACAAAATTTTGAACTTCTTCATTGTTTTGAGAAATTGTAGCAAGAACATCAAGATAATTAGCTTTAACGAGGAATGATGAATGTTCCTAGAATATTAGTATGCATTTAAATGGATAAAAAACTATACAATTTACCATTGCAGCTTTAATACTTTTTAATCCACCCATTTTGCAGAATGTGATACTTCCCACATAATAGTCTGAAACATTGTGAAGCTCTTCAGCAATTGAAATAAGTTCAGATTCAGTATTATCAGCATCATTTTCGGTATCTTCACAAAGTTGAATAATATGCTCAATTGTATCCTTCAATTTAGATAAAAGATGTGAACTATCGAATGGAGTTGAAAGTGGCTCAGAAGTTGTCGTCTAAAAATAATTAATGACAAAGTAAATATATAAATAAAATATTCTTGTAGCCATTATAATTTTTAAAACCCGTGATCATTAAGGCTTGACATTGTGAAGAGACGATCTGAATATAACAACTGGAAAAAAATATCCTTACCGTTGTTTCGTTATTAACAACCGGTACCAAACTATTGTTTGACATTTTTGCTTTCTCGAAATAAATAATAAAATATGTTTAAAACTATGTTATTATAATATCAAAATAAAATAGTTACGCGTAATTACGTAAAACAAAAAATAATTTTCGAGAAAGATTAAGATTTAACTTGAATTCTAAAAAAAATCTCTTGAAACGAAGGGAAGTTAATATTTTTTGCAAAAAAAACAAACTTCCGGCCAATTTTTTATCTTTTTTTGAATTAGCATTGTATCAGTTTTATTTTCGGCAATCAAGTATATCAAAAATGGGTGCCGGTGAAAGTAGACCAGCTAGAATGGATGCCGGAGAAAGCAGCAAATCAACTGAGGAAGAACAAAATCCGCCTCGAGTGTTAAGAATTGAACGAAGTCAAATTCCGGAGGCATATAAAAATGTTGGAGTTTCATCTGAAGTAATCCGCAGAGTTAGGTTAGTTACTTTTATTCAAAATTTCTATTTATAAATGCTTTCGTTTTTAGCGGGTCAACTTCGAATGATTCTGATGTTTCTGCTTTAAAGTAAGACTCTTTAATTTAATTTTTTAAAGTATTATAAATAAATGTTTATTTTTAGTGCTGAACTACAAAAAGAACGAGAAGCAAATGCAAAACTTCGCGATCAAATGCAAAATTTAACAGCTCTTCAAAATCGTTTTGCTACTGGAAAAGTCCTTCCACAAACTGAAACATTGGATGATGTTGAAGAAAAGAAGCGCGTTTTTGATGAAACAGTTCAACGTGTTGAAAAACAATTCTTTAGTTATCAACGTGAAAATGCTTGTGAAGATAATGAAAAGGTTGGATTCATTTAATTTTCAGAATTAATATTAATTCTTTTTGTAGGAACTCATGGAATGTTTATCAAAAAATAAAGGAAAAGTGCTCAATTGCAAATCTCTCAAACTGCCTTACGACGAATGCATTGTCAAATTCCGTCATGAAGTTTTAAGTAGTAAAGCAAGTTAGGAAAATGTTTTTATTATGTTTAATACGAATTTATATAAACTAATGTGTTTTTTTGCTTTGTGTATAGTATTATAGGGGTAATATAGGATGAATAAAAATGAAAGGTATTGTTATAAATAATGTTTTTCTGTTGAGTTTTAAATCTCTTGTTTATCCTCTATTCATTTTTTACATTATTTCTACAATCACAAAAAAATGATATACAGATTTATGGATGGGAGTGTCTTTCCGTAAAAAAGCAGCCTATTTGTTGCTAATTATTTTCACACTGTATTTTCTTTTTAATAATTATTGGCAGAAGACCGATAATGAATTGAAAATAACAGTTTCAACAAAATTTACCATATATAGCAGCCCAAATCTGCGTTGCACTATTCATACTTGTTTAAATATACGAAAGTGTGCAATTGATACGGATAATTTAGCCATTTATGTCCAACCATTGTTAGCTGTTTTTGATGATGTATGGCATTTATTTTACACTTTTATCATTTTCACAAATCTGTTTTAGGATGGTAATCGACAAAATCCAGAGCCATCAGCAGATTTTTTAGAATTGCGAGAAATTATTTTAAAAAGTCGACATCGAGTTGAAACTTTTGCAGAAGCCTGTTTGGTTTTACCCGGAATTGATACAATGTCAACGAATCGATTTCTTGACCTTTTACATTTAACACATTCCTTGGATTCAGCTATCAGTTTATTTCCTTCTAAACAAAATTTTCTGATTTTTAATTTATATGGGTCCATCACGAATTTTGGTGACTCCATTGTAGTCAGGTAAATAAATATACCAAGATTACTGTATATTTTTTCTTAATCAAACTTTTTCAGCCCAATTCATTTGAATCCAAAATATAGACGGCATTTTGATGTTGCAATTCCAGCAAAACCATTTGTAATAAAAAATGTAAATTCTAAAATAGTGCCATTGCTCAATGCCATTATATTACTTCCCCAGCCATATGGATCTCATTTTCCTAGTACATTGACTTATAAATTGCGAACAATCGATAGCAGCAGTAACAATGTTAAAATTTTAACAAAATGTTTAAAAAATTCAACTTGCATTGATGACAAAGAAACTGATTACTTTTCAACCTTGAAGGTAATTGGTTTTCTTAACTAACAAGGGAAGTACGCCAACTGTTTTTGGAAATTTTACTCGAAATTTGACTCAAATTGTAGGTATGGTATAGGAAATGAATGTGTAAAAATATTAGCGGCCAACGTTAAAAAAATTTTTTTTGTTTTAACGTGGTCCCCCTTGTGAAAAAAAAAATCATCGAATTTTTAGAACTTTAATTTGGAATTATAATTTTTTGGCCGGCCATTGGCCGCTAATACTTTTACACATTCATTTCCTATACCATACCTACAATTTGAGTCAAATTTCGCGTAAAATTTCCAAAAACAGTTGGCGTACTTCCCTTGTAAGTTAAAAATTTTATTTAAATTTGCAGGCAGTTGATTTTGTAATAATCAATGAAGAATCAATTGGCTTTGATCATATTTTGATGCATAGTTTAGAAGCTCGTGCAATTCCAATATTTGTATCAGATTTAATTGTAAAACCATTTGAAGATTTTATTGATTGGTCTTCAATATCTTTGACATTTCCCCCAACAAAGCTTGAATATATGTTTAAAATTATTAAAGAAATGGAAAAATCTGAAATAAACAAAAGAAAGGACCGAATTAGTGAAATTTATGTCAAACATTTTAAATCATTTTCTACCGTAATCAAATCTGCCTTATCATTGATCGAGCAAACAATTATTCCAACAAAAGTTGAACCATTATCAGAATTATTTGATTGTGATAACAAAAATTCTTATATTTATGCAACAGATTATCTTATTGCTGCAATTTTACATCAAAAATCTACATCCGATGATAAATTAAAATGGATGCTTCGAAATTTTCTTTACACTCAAACAAATATTTCTACGATTTTTTTGGTGACAGAAATTTCAATAGAACATATTTTCGAAGGTTGCTTTCTTCGCTTTTTTTTTAAATTTTATGCAATTATTGCATTTTTAGAATTTATTGTTCCGTCAAATCCTATTCAAATTGAAATTGTACAAGTTTCTTCCATTTTACAATTACCGTATCACCTTCAAAATTTTGATTCCAATTGTCTTGCCTTGGTCCTTGATAGCTCTTATCCATATACAAATATTGACGAAGATATTATAAATACGGGTTTTAATTCAGCTTTAACTTTTCCGCATCGAATTTCTTATTTAATCTCAGAAGATTGCATCTCTAAAAGCTTTCAATGTCCTGCCATTTTTTTTACACGCCATCTTCCAAATTTCCGGGTTGAATTTAATTCAAATAATAATATTTTATGTTTTCCCCTTTCTTCAAAAACAGGTAATAATAATCTGACATGGATTTCTTGCCCTGTGTAAATTTTGTTTTTGCAAAATAAACTTTTACACACAATTATTTTTTATAAAATATATTTATTACATATTTATGATACTGAAAAAAAGAGCGGCAAAGGTGCTTTAAGTGAAGGCTGTTTAGCAATTAAAGAGGTAATATCCAAATTTTTTTGATGACAATAATTCAAAAATTTATCCAATATCATTAAAATACAGTAAGCATCAAGTGCAGCTGAAAATTTATAAATGATAGCTGCAATCAGCAAATTAATAAACAAACAAACCATAGCGAACCTGAAAATATGTAAATGTTATTGATAGCTGCAATCAGCAAATTGATATAAAAAACAAACCTGTGTCTTTCTTAATGGCCTTCGATCCCATACGGAACATTGTTCACTTTTATCCAACTTTTTCCCAAGTACTCGAGCACATACAGAGGCTAATCCCATATATTTAATTTGATTCAAGGCAATATCTTTATCTTGTTCACTTTGGCGGATTTTGTCCCGTTCTTTGTATCCTTCAAGTAATATTTCAAGCTTTTCACGGGTTCGGATTATATCAGTTTCATCAAAATCAGGATTCGCCAGTTCAACTAAAAGAGATTATTATAATATTTGAATTTTGTAAATCCAAAACCTTCAAGGGCTAAAATTTCTGGATTTGCAATAAATGGTTCCGCGGAAGCAACTAATAAACCATCCAAATCATTACCAATTCTGTTATGACAAGTATTAACAAGCTGTAAAAAGTTAAACGTCATTAATGCAAATAAAAAAAACTTACATCAAAAAATAAACTTTGAATACATATCAAATTTTTAGGTTCATATAATGAAAGACAATTAGGTGCACATCCTCGGAGTTGAGTTAAATCTTCACTAAATCGAAATCCAATTTTGCAAATTTTATCATTTCCAAATAATTTGTCAAAAAAATCCAATAATTCTTTCTTATCAATTAAAGCATCCAAATCAATAATATAAATAACTTTTTGAAGAGCAAGTTGTAATATTGATGCTCTAAAGATATAATTATATTAAAGTATTACAGTAAGATAATTACAAACTTTGATTTTGAGAGATATGGAGACCATTCAGCATCAAGTCCCACGTAGGGATAATCACTTTTTGAAACTTCTTCAAGTTGATGAACAAGAACTTTTAAATGTGCAACATTATTAACAAAATTAATATTAACATTTTGAGGAATTGATAAATATTTTTCACGAACTTCGTGCAAATCCGCATCAGCAAATGGGCTATAAAATATATAGGATAAGGGCCAAATAAAGAGATAAAAATTCCAATTTACAAGTTTAATTTAGTATGACGAAAATCCAACTGTTTAATCCTTGAAGCTAATCCAATATCACCGTATGTTTTTTCAATTAATTTTATCACATAACCTTTCAAAGTTGGTTGAAGTTTAAGCACAGCAAAAATTAAATCCAAAAGTTGTTCATTATTTACTTCATACTTTTTATAACGCTTTGCAGCCGTTGAACGAATAATACCCATAGCAGCCTGTTGATCAATAGACTGTTTTCCACGATTTTCTAAATTTTTTATCAACAATTATGACATATAGCAATAATTTACTGTGTTTTAAATCAGCCATCAATGCTAAAACTTGATTACGGTAGACATCAAAAGATGGTTGAGCCGAGGAACTTCGATGGGTATATTTTTCAAACGCTTTTGTGTATTCCGCCATACTAGATGTCCATTTTTCAGCAGCAAGAAGATTTTCTCGAACAACTCTTCTTTCCTCTTCTGTTAAAGGTGCAGCAAATGATTCAACTTGTGTGGCAGTGACAGGCCCAAGCAAAACACACTGAATTAATAATTCTGGCCATAATGGTAATTTATTAAGTATTGGTTCAGACAATATTACAATCAATGATGAAAAGCTTGCATGTCCTTCAGCTGCAAGATCTCGAACAATATCTACAACCATTTCAGGCGAAATGTCCATTGCTTTTATTGCCATATGTAAAACTTTATTTCCCATTGGAAATTCAAGTGCTGCTAACATTTCTGCCACTTTTCTTTTATCCTCTTCACTGAAGATAATTGCATTCTATAAAAAAGCAAGGTAAAACTTTAAACAGAATTTATACAACAATATACCGGAAATGTTTTTAAACCATCTCCAACACTTTCCAAATCATCAGCTGCTGAAAGTTCTTCTTCAATATCTTCAACTTCTTTTGAAAGTTCAATTTTTCCATTTTTCTTTGACTTTGAATACTTTAGACTTAATAACCATGCAAAGAATGACTAAATTAAACGTTTTTGATTTATTAATTCATAACATATATTATATGCAAATTACCTGAACCAAAAGTGATAAAACAGTCATTTCATTTTTTACTTTTAAAATGGATATCGTTGGATTTTCACAAACATGTTTAATAAGACCCGTAAAGTATTCTGATAATCGATGCCTTGGAATATTCTTAAAAATTATTTCACCCAATTCTTTCCGTTTTGTAGAAGCATTTGAAGTTGCTGGATTATTAATTGTTGCTTGAATAGCATGCTGGTAATCTTTTACAGTATACGCATTATTAGAAGTCATACTTACAGAAAGTATATCCTGTAAAAATATGTCAGTTTAAAATTCTATATTAAAAGCAGAGCGGCAAAAAAGCGAGAAAAAAGCGTGTCCCCAGATCGCGTTAAGAACGAATTCGTTGGCAAAAAAAAAGAGCAGATTTGTTTTTTTGAAGCATGCATGTAAAAACAGAAAATAAATCTCTCTCCCCTCCCATAAAAGATCATAAAAGAACAAAAAAAAGTATCCATGTAGTCCTTAATGAAATAACTACTCATATATCTGATGACTAGTTATTCCACTTTGAGCCGACTATAAATAAATTTATGATGAAACTTCCTACCTTTTTGCAACCATCTTTTTGATCTTCAAATAAATAATCATTTAAAATTTTTGCCTTTGATAATTCATTTTTTGATTGATTAAAATTCCTTCTTCGTTGATTATTAATAGTTTGATTGTTACCTATTACAGTTTGAAATGTTGCCGCAGTTTTAGGAAACTTGATACTTTCCTTCCTTCATTGGAATTCTGGAACCAAGAACTTGTAAAAAAACTCTTTTTCTATTGTAGCAAAGAAAAAAAAGTTTTCATGCATTATATTTACCAAAAAGCAAAAGTTTTTTATAATTTCCGAAAACTACGGCATTTTTTACCCAATTTTTTGTTCGATGAACTGCTTCGAACTTGAACATTATTTTGATTAAAATTGAATATTTGATATTGAATATCAGATTTTTCGATCACAGGAGAAACTTTTGCAAACTTTCCGTCATCTTTTGTTGTCATCTTGAAATATTTGTAAATACTAAATACAACTAAAGGTGAATTATTGAAACAAAAATAATTTTCCAAAAACTAGAAAATGTTTTGTTCACAGTGTCCAGACGTGACGTCACGCATTTTATGTGTAGGCGGAGGTTTACAAAATGTGTCGCCACTTTAAAATGCGACATTAGATCCAAGGAATGCAAGGGAACGCGGGTTTAAAAATTTTGGATTTTGCTGTGGCGTCACGTTTGGACAATCCCTTAACAGCACCGTATTTAAGGGGAAGGAGGATTCGGAACCTGTTCCTCCGAAATTCAGGAATTTCCTTTGATATTTTGCCGCTTCGTGTTGGTGGTGGCAAAAGATCAAAGACGTGCCCCCCTGAAATTTTTTTCTGTATACGGCCCCGTCCCTTAATAGTAATTCAAGATAGACAAGAGCCAAGGGCATTTTTGAAGTCTCTTAAAAAAAGGGCCAGGGCCAAATTTTCTCGATTTGAAAAATAATTACACGTGGAAGATCAAAATAAAATTGAGAAAAATACCAAAGCTCTGCTTTGGCTTTTTTCCATCCTTAATAGTAATCTAAATTTCTTATTATCAAAAAGCTTTTTTATGTGTTTTAAAAATATTTTGTAAATGCAAAAAAGGTTTTCAAAGAAAAAAATAAGAATGATGCAATAATATTTATGTGTTTTTTTGAAGCTAGTTTGTACATTTAAAAATTGTCATTTGTTTTTTATAGACTGCTTTTTTTTGTTTTTAAAATTATTTCTTTCATTTTAGATAAATTATACAACACAATGTTATTACAATAATTAGCTTTTTGAAAAAACAGAAAGAGTTGTGGATTATAGGTTTAATAATTTAGGAGATACTGTAGTTTTTAAAACTTTATATTGTTTTTTTTATCAATTTTTCATTCAATCTCATTTTTTCGTCTTAGATGAATCAAGATAATAACACAATTGTTTGGGCCTAAATTCATCACTCGGCCGGGTAGTGGCCAAAAACACGCCGGTCGGCCTCATTTTTCGTCCCTGACCAAGATTTTTATTTCAACGTAGCTTTTTTTTTGATAAAAACTGGTTGATTTTATTTTTTAAAATTGAAAAGACCGATTTAAAAGTACATGTTTAAATTTCTTTTTGAAAGGAATAACAAAGATAAGAAACAGAAGAAACACTGTTTTTGTGCCATATATGTAACTGTTGAATTATCGAGTACTACGTCACGTTTGATAAATTCTGCAATAAAATTCGTTTAAACTTTAATTGAATTTATTACTGTTCATTAATTTAAGAAAGATTTCCATTCTGAATTAAAATATAGATTCAGCAACAAAAAAAAACAGAGATATTACTGTAACAATCTTTTTTTGGTAAAAAAAAACAACAACACTGCACCGATTGATGATGTCAGAGTTGTTTTTTTTTAAACTTAGCCTAAAGCGGACAACAAATATAGCATTAAAATAATCAATCAAAAAAGGTAGTTTATGTAGAACAAAAGGGATCCAATGTTTGTGTGTGTTATCATTGTTTTCCCTCTTTTACATTGTCAATTAAGAGTATTATATACGTGACGCGAAGACTTTTCAAGTATCCGGTATATGATCAACATCAAAATGCCTCCTCTTTCGTGATAACAAAAAAAATAAAAATTACAAGCACATATATAAACAACAAATTTTGCTTAAAAATCATTTCTTTTTTGTACAATAAAAAGTAGGAAAAGAAAGATGAATCAAAAAGTAATTGTTTTGGCCCTTTGTGGGCTTTTTGCTTTTTCAACGGCAATGCCCTTTGATGTTGTAAGTTTTTAATTTTTTAAAAACAATAATTAAAGAGATTGTTTCTAGTTAGCTGATGATATTGATGATTGCCGTCTGTGTGAACATGTTGTTGGAGCAGCTGAAAGACATCATCATAATAATTTAAATGGTACAACTCAAGATCAACTTAAACGTGAACTTGATCGAGATTGGTAAATTTACATTTATTAATTCATAAATTTAGATAAATTAAAAATAGTTTAGCTTCCAATTTTCTCATACCCACGGAGATGGTGCAGCAAAAAAATGCGCAGATTTTGTAAATGCTCATATTGCAACAATTTACAATGACATCCAAGCCGGAAAACGTCCTCGAGCAGTTTGCAAAGATTTAGGACTTTGTGGAGGTGCAAGTGGTGCCCCACCATCTGGAGCCCCTACAACTGCTGCTGCCAAAAAAATTGCTGAACCTGAAATCCTTGCACCACATAATCCATGCCAAACTTGTGCATTCATTGTTGGCCGTGCTGAACATCGTTTTAAACCCAATGAAACTTCTGATCAACTTAAAGGTCACCTTGAAAGGGAATGTAAACAACTTGGACACCTTCAAGGTCAACAAGCTGCTGATCATTGTAAAAAAATTATTGATACAAATATTCAAACAATTTATTCTGATATTAAAGCCGGTAAACGCCCCCATCAAATTTGCACAGATATTGGAGAATGTACTGCCGCAACTGGAGCCCCACCATCCGGAATGCCATCATCTGGTGCACCAAAAGCTGAAATTCTTGCACGTCCACATGATCCATGCAGAACATGTGAATTTATCATTGGTCGTGCGGAACATCATATCCATAATGGAAATGTACCAGATGAAAAGCGACTTCTTAGAGAACTTGAACATGAATGCATCCAACTTGCTCATGTAGAAGGAGATCAAGCTTCAGTTGATTGTCTCAATCTTATCCAAAAAGACATTGATTTAATCTATAATGACATCAAAGCTGGCAAACGTCCACGACAAATTTGTCAAGATATGGCACAATGCCATGGTATGACGGGTGGCACTGGTGCACCACCTGCCACTGCTTCTTTTTCAACAACAGCTTCAGCTTCAATCTTCAAAAAATTTTTTAACATTTTTCATTAAATAGTTAATTAACACTTGTGTGTAAATAATAAAATTTTGTTATTATTTAAAAAATTTCGTCACACAATATGCTCATAAAAATTTACAATTAAACAAACCAAAAAATAAAAAAAACACATAAAAGTACATGGAAACTATTGACAATTTGTTCTAAAACATTAGCTTTTTTATAATTAAAATAAGCAAAACTCCGCAATACATACACAAGGATAACCTACAGTATTTCTAGTAAAAAAAACAAATATAAAACTACCAAAAAAAGTCAATGATGAAAGCGTAGGAAATACGATACACAAATGTAGAGACCGGCAGTCGAAAATTAAAATTTTTAAAAAAAAATTTTGTCGTTTGATTGTGGTAAATTTGACCTCGAATAAAACAAAAATAAAATAAAAAAACTTATTGGAAGTGCCGAAAATGCCTTCTGAAAATTCTAGAAAATGAAAATTTTTCGTCGTCGTCGAATGAAAAGCAACAGTTTTCTTTCACCTTTTTTCTTACAAAAAATTTTTTTGAAGAAAATTGCAGTGTAAAAAACGTGCAAAGCTTTATTTTCATTCACAAAAATGAAACACAAATTTGTCCTTTTTGTACATTAGCTAATGTACAAAAAGGACAAATTTGCAATGCATTAGCAGAATAAAAGCTTATCATTGTTAATACTTTGGCTTCAATGAAACTCACATTTTAAGAACAAACATGAAAACATAGAAAAAAATTGTATCCGGAAAACTTCAATAATGATCAGCATCAAATAATTTAATTCGATAACGACAAATTTGGAGAGTATAAAACAAGAAAATATTAAAATTAAAGGCATTTCCAAAACACGTATATGAAAAATATGACTCGTTTTTATTCTTATTTAATTGCCTTTGGCTTTGTTGCCACCGTGGCATCAATGCCCTTTGATGTTTTCCCAAACTTTGATCCTTGCCAAACTTGCAACTTTATTGTTGGCCGTGCTGAACATCATTTTAAACCCAATGAAACTGCAACACAACTTCAATCAAGATTAGATTTTGAATGTAAACTTTTTAAACAAACTTTTTTGTTTATAATTAATTTTTTTATTTTTGTTAAGGTCAACAATTAGGTCATTTTCAAGGCCAAAATGCTTCCGATCATTGCAAAAAAATTATTGATTCTCACATTCAAACAATTTACTCTGATATTAAAGCTGGCAAACGTCCACATCAAATTTGTTTCGATATTGGAGAATGTGCGTCACCATCTGGAGCACCGCCATCCAGAATGCCACCATCAGGTGCACCAAAAGCTGAAATTCTTGCACGTCCACATGATCCATGCAGAACATGTGAATTTATCATTGGTCGTGCCGAATATCATATCCATAATGGAAATGTAACAGATGAAAAGCGACTTCTTAGAGAACTTGAACATGAATGCATCCAACTTGCTCATGTAGAAGGAGATCAAGCTTCAGTTGATTGTCTCAATCTTATCCAAAAAGATATTGATATGATCTTTAATGATATCAAAGCTGGTAAACGTCCACGACAAATTTGTGAAGACATGCGACAATGCCATGCAACGAGTGGACGTCCATCTAGTGGTCCTATCTTCGCGAGTACACCTTCTTTCTAAACCTCTTTCATAAAATAAATGTAAACTTGTATAATAAATTTAATAAATCTTTTGACTCAAAGAAACTTTTTTAAAAACAATAATTCATATTATCTGATTAACGCAAAAAAACCCAACAATAAACCAAAAACGATTTATGATGACAAATAACAATTATATTAACAACCAACGTCAAACTTATTCTTCAATAGTTTGTTCAGTATGCTTGCCTTTGAGAACTCCAGTGATACGAGAGCGGCCTTCAGATTTTCGTTCAAGAAGATTACGGCGATCATTATCAAGCTTCAATTTGGTGACGGTAACTTTTGAAGGATGAACTCCAACATGAACGGTAGCACCATTAGCTTTTTCACGAGTAATTTTGTCAATATGAATAACGAATTTTTTTCGGTAAACTCGAATAACACGTCCACTGTTTCCTTTGTAATGACCACGAGCTACTTGAACTTCATCATCAACGCTAAAAATGTTTTAAATATATTATTATGATTAATACCACTGAAGATAGTTGGGGATACAATTTATGTAAAAACAAATTCACACTAGACAGATTTTAAAAAAACATATATAGTATGAAAATGGTATATATGTTTTTTTAAAAGACAGAAATTTCAATAATTACTCATATAGATAATAACAATAAAAACAAAACTAACCGGATAGGAATTGAACGGGCATTATGTTTAGCACGAAGTTCCTTGGAAAGAGGAGCGGACAAGATCTTTCTGCGAATATGTGATGGAGCAGTAAAGTGACGCTTACGTGACTTTCGAGAACATGAAGATACAAAAGGATTAAGCTTCATTATCACCCACTTCTAAAGAATAAATATTAAAGAATCTTTTAACAACGCTACAGTTTTCATAAATTTGAGATACAACAAAAACACGCGTTTAACTTAAAATACTCCAAAACTCGTCAAATTTTTCACAAACGTTTTACAAAGTAGTATGATTAGAAAGGATACAATATTATGGAGTTTTTAATATCAAAAAGTAAAACTTTTAAAGAATATAAACAAAAAAAGGTATATAGAAACGCTAAAAACGACAAAAAAAACCGAGCAAAGAAAGCTAGTTCTTTGTTTTCTGCAGCAGCAAAAAGGACACAGTATGAAAAAAAGGCATTCGTGGCAAGAACATTGAATGATATAATTTTTTGCCCATCGAATGTTGAGCAAAAAATTATACAAGATTTTCTTTGTTTTTTTTACGTTTTCTTTATTTATCGGTAAAGATCTTGCTAAATTTAATTCTTTTTTATCCTCTAAATGAAGATGTGTGATATCAATTAGATAAACATATCAATATAGTTTCTTTTAGTTATTTTAGTTTCTTTTTTTTAGTGCAAACAAAATATTTATACTTCTAAAGAGCTGCGAAAATCCATAACTTGTTTTGATAAGTATTTTGATTTTGTGCTCTTATTATAGTATCCAACAAATACGATTTTTGTTTGAAGGAAATGTTTATAACGTAGTCTCAGTTTTATCTTCTTTTCTTATTGAAATTTGCAAAAAAAAATGGTGTTGAACATAATACAAAAATTACTATTAAAAAAGAAATATGGGTTATGTTTTTCTCATACCATACGAGCAAAACATAACTCATGTTTTGCTCGTATCATAAGGCCTTTTATGAATCACTAAAAATCTAAAAAAAATTTAAAATCAAAAATGTGAAAGAAACATTAAAAAACGGAGATTGAAAACAAATTATTGTAAAAAAAATTAATAAATCAAAACATTGGATTGTACATATAAAACTTTTTTTTCACAATTGCAAAAATTCAAAAATGTACATTAAAAGAAACTTTAAAAAACGTTAAATCTGTTTCACTTTTTTTTCACTGATGGAGCATACAGAATACAAAAGAACTTTATTATTTTGTTAGTTGTGCCAATAATTAAATCGTTTAAAAAAACAAAATAAACGAATTAGAGTTAGAGTAAGAGTCACAAAAAAACAAGCAACAAAATCTTGTAAATTTCTAGAAATATCTAAATTAAAAGTAAATTTTACAAATGCGACGATTTAGAAATTTGTGACTCTTCTTAAAATATTTATTGGTTTTGGATTTTTTATTTTTACTGACAAATATTCAACCCAGAATACAAAAAAACTTATCTTTTTTTCTTTAAAAGTTATATACAGTTCATTCGTATTTAGAATCATTTGTATTTCGGACCTTTAAACTCCGCTGATAACTCATTTACTGCTTATATTTTTATAAAAATGTACTGTATCATTTTTTGGCAATGTGTTTGCGAATGCCAAATACAGAGATAATTTTAAAAATATCTAAAATTGCATGAACCATAATAAAACGAACTGTTTGGAATATTTGTTTTTAAAAAACAACATAAATTGCTTTTTCAATGTCTACAGCGTCAGTATTAAGTCCAGAGCGGCGAATTGAATTGAATCCATTTGATGTGGATGCATGGAATTTGCTTTTACGAGAATCTTCAGTAAGTTTTTCAACAAACTTTTAAAATAAAAATATTATGACTTTAGGCAAGACCAATTGATCAAGCTAGAATATTTTATGAAAAACTTGTAACACAATTCCCAAATGCTGGTAGATATTGGAAAGCTTATATAGAACATGAATTACGAGCAAAAAATATAGAAAATGTTGAAAAAGTATGATTTATTTATTTTTTGCTATATTAAATAATATAATATTTTGTTTATAGCTATTTGAAAGATGTCTGTTTAAAGTTCTACATATTGATTTATGGAAGTCATATGTTTATTACATGAAAGAAACAAAAGGACATTTACCAGATTTTCGTGAAAAAGTTGCTGAAGCATTTGATTGTGCAATTGATCGAGTTGGAATGGATATTCAAGCATCACAAATTTATCTTGAATATATTCAATTTTTAAAGAGCGTGTATGACATTTTTCGTTGTTGATTGAGTTTATCCGTTTAACAAAAAATCATTTGCAGCGAAGCATTAGGCCAATATGCTGAAAATCAAAGAGTATCTGCTGTTCGAAAAGTTTACCAAAAAGCATTTGCAACTCCTCTACTAAACCTTGATGGAATTTGGCAAGATTATTGTACTTTTGAAAAGGTTTACAGTTGTTTATATACAGTTTTTCAACATGCTTATTTATGTGTTTTAGGCGGTAAATGTTAATCTTGCAGAAAAACTTATTGCTGATCGAGTAAAAGAATATCAACATGTGAAAAAAGTATTAAAACAAATGGAACAAATTATGCAAGGAATAAATCGTCAAGCAATATCTGTGCCCCCTCGAGGCACAGTTGCTGAACAAAAACAAGTTGATTTGTGGAGAAAATATATTGCATTTGAAAAAACTAATCCATTAAGATCAGAAGAACTTGGATTAAAAGCTAAACGAGGTACTGTAGTTGCAGCATTAATATAACAATAAAATAGTATTTTAGTTATATATGCTTATGATCAAGCTTTGCTATCACTTGGATATCACGCTGATATTTGGTATGAATCTGCATGTTTTCATGAAAAAATTGTTATTGAACTTAAAGAAAGAGGTGATGTAAAAGTTGCTGAAACAATTGAACAAGAAACAAGTAAACTTTATAATCGTGCAACCTCCGGTTTAATGAAAGATACACCATTAATACATTTTGCGCATGCAGATTTTGAAGAAACTAATGGAAATTACGATATGGCCAAATTTATATATGATAAATTGATAAACTTTGAAAATTCTGATCCAACTCTTGTAAGCTTTCATTTTTTTGAACATTATGTATTTTTCTCAATCATTTTAGGCATATATTATGTTAATGAATTTTGTAAGACGCACTGAAGGTGTTCGAGCAGCTCGTCAAGTCTTTCAACGGGCACGAAATGATAAGCGATGTCAATTTCATATTTATATTGCTGGAGCATTAATGGAATTTCACTGTAGTAAAGATGCGAATGTTGCACAAAAAATTTTTGATCATGGCTTAAAGTATTACGGTAATATTCCAGAATTTGCAACTGCATATGTTGACTTTTTAACTCATGTAAATGATGATAATAATACTCGTGTGGTAATTGAACGTCTACTTGAATCACATGAAATTAGCACTGAACTTCGAATGTATATTTTTTAAATATCTTTTTTCGAAATTAAATTGACTTTTAAATATTTTAGTGATATGTGGGATCGATATTTGGATCTTGAAACTCGCGTTGGAAATGCAACATCTCTTCACAAAGTTGATATGGCTCGCCGACAAGCTTTAAATGAAACATATGAAGATCGGCAAGCACTCTTCCTTGTTGATCGATTCAAATTTTTAAATCTTTGGCCATGTTCATTTGATCAGTTAAAATTAATGGGATATAATGTTAGATTTTATTTATTTAAATTTTTTTTAAAACAACTTTTATTTTTTTAGAAAATTAATAGATTAAATTCTGGTAATTCAACAACAACTTCAACGACAACATTGGCAAATAATCGATATTTAAATCAAACTGGACCTCGAGTAAATGTTAACCTTGAAATAAGTGGTTACCCTCGTCCAGATACTAATCAAATGTTAGCCTTTAAAGCAGCAAGTCGGTCAACTCCATCTTTCCATCCCGTCGCCGGGGGTTTATTTCCACCTCCAAGAACGGTGGCTTTTATGTTGCAAAAGTTACCGCCTCCAGATACATTTGCTGGCCCATTTGTTGATACAACGGTGAGTTGTTCATAGATTGATTAAAATTTTAAAAATGGAAAAAATAACTATTTTAGCATTTAATGGATACTCTGGCACAATTTAATCGTGAACGTAAGATTTGTTTATATTATTTCTTTTAAGTTTAATACGATTCTAATTTTTAGCTCCCCGTGCAAATTACAAAGAATCGATTGATGTTAATGGTACAATTGGGAATATCAAAGTTGCTGATATGAAAAGAGAATTTCAACAACTTGTTTCGACAACAACAGATCCAGCAGTTATGATGGCATCAGAAGAATATAAAAAGCATCAAAGAAAGAGAAGAAATGATTCAGATTCCGAAGAAGAAACAAATGGAAGCGCCATTGATGCAAATGGTGACGTTTTCAAAAGAAGAATGAATGCAAAAGTTAGAATGCGTGAATTGGGACAAGCTTAATCACCTTTTTTTGTTGTATTTTTTTGTGTATCTTATTTATTTTTTTCTAATAAATTTTTTAAACAAAATGTTTTACATTTTTAAACCTTTTTTGGATTTTTTTTACAGTATGCTTTTGACTAACTTTTGTAACAATAGAAGTGAAGCAGAAAAAATTCAATCATTAAAATAATATTATTTTTAAAGTTAAAGTAAAACAGGGACATTTGCATTAAAACAAAATGTACTTTAATTAGCAGTGTATCTGATAAATCGTTTAATTTCAAATTATTATAAAAAAGTTGCACCGTCAAAAAGTTGTGTGTAAAAAGTAATGCTTGTCTTTACACACAGATTTTTCATCCTTTGTTTTCACGAAAACCAGTCTCTTTGAAACAAGAATGTTTCTTCAAACAACTTGCAATTTTGTTGTTTGTAATAAAAATTAAAATGTAGCAGAACCATTTTTAGAATAACATTTAATTTAGATATTATTGAAACAATGTCAAAGCCGTCCATTGCCGATGACATTTGCATATTCTATTAATTAAGATTTTTTTGCAAAGTTTGGTTTCGCACTTTTTAGGAACTTTATCAAACGATCGAAAGATGTTTTGGGTTAAATTAAATCGAGGAACGAAAATCTGTTGAATTATTTTAAAAGAGCTTAAAATCTAGGATTATTATAATTAATAAAATGGTATCCTGTGGTCAAGGACGTCAGCAGGAATTTTTTTCGGGGGGGGGGGGGGGGGCACGACCCCCTCCAGAATAAAATTTTTTGCTATTTTTCAAAAGAGGGTGGGAGAAAAAGCAAAATAAAATTTTTCGAATCCATTTCGGGGGGGGGGGGGGGGGGGGGAAGGGGGGCACGTGCCCCTCGTGCCCCCCCCCCCCTGGTGACGTCCTTGCCTGTGGTTACTTCTTTACCATCGTTGCCGCGGCACCGATAAAGAATAAATAAAGAGTTAAATATTCTTATTTATTTTGCAAAAACCTTGATTTCCACAAAAGGTAACTAATTTAATGTTTGTTAAATACAAAAAAATTAAAGCACGTCTTTTTCATATTTTTGCATAAATTAAACTTTAAAAGTTCAAAAAAGTGTTTTTTTGTGTGTTTTGTTGTTTGAAAAACAACTAAAATTGACAAAAATGATTGAAAGAAAGTAGGAATGTTTGCCAAAGAAAATCAGTCACCATTATTTATATGGTAAAAAATCGGGGGGGAAACAATCGGATATTATTGAAACAAAGAGAAAAAAAGGGAGGTGAAGGAACGGAAACGGAAGCTAAGGCCAACAAATACGGCGAAGTATAGTAAATCTGTTAGAAAGAAGTATTGGAGGGGGATTAGACGAAAAAAAAGAGAGAGATTGAAACAAACAGGGGCAAGCAAGCAAGTAAGAAGTTCAGTCAGTCTATTTGCCAAAGGAATCGAATAATGAATGAATGAAAGTGCAGCTATGAAAAAAAAAGTATTTTTCGATTGACACGGTAGAAGGCCTCCTTCCTTCCTTCTTTGCTTCCTCTCGATCGAAGAGGCAAAAATATGTCCATTTTTGATTTAATTTTTTTGAGCAAAGTTTTGTTGTTTCTGTTTCTTTTTTTTGTTGAGTGAATGGGAATGTCAAAATAAAATAAATTGGCGTCAAAAAGCTGTTATTTATTGTATCAAAAAAATATAAATTTTTTATTTTGACGGGGATATTTTTTAGGTATTTTACTTTTGTTCGAAATTCTTTTGTTTACTATTTTTTATGCAAATTTTTCCAAGTTGATGTTAATTTAATAGAATGTTGCCATTTTTAATATTGATTACTGTAATCTATGGAACATTTGGGTTAATTAATTATGGGCAAGAAGGAGATACATGTGATAGAAATGATAGTAATTGGTATGCGGTACACTCATCAAAGCATCATTTTATTTATTGTCATCCAAAGCATGGAATATATGTTCGAGATCAATGTGCAATTGTAAATGGACAAAGAAAAATGTTTGATCCTAAAATGCAACAATGCATTTTACCAGGAGATTCTCCAACACTTTATATGCCAATGAGTAATAATATAAATAATACAATTACAGTATATTATAATAATAATAATAAATATGGTATAGGTTCATTATCAAGATGTACTTCATCACTGCAATGTCATGATGAAAGATGGTATTGTACAAAAAAGGGCCGATGTGCATGTAAAAGAGATTACGTTCAAATTGGAACACAATGTTGGAAAAGTTTGTTATTTAAATTAGCAATGTGTGTCTGTGTGTGGGTAACACAATATTAATGAATTTCAGAATTAACTCTAAATTCTGATGAAGAATGCGTTTTTGATAAACAATGTTCAGCGACATGGCCCTCAGCAAATTGTTTTCGGCGAAAATGTATTTGTCCTGTTCCACAAATTCCTGTTTCAACTTATCACGGAACTGTTTGTGCCATGCCAGATTCATGCCCCATGGGCTTACAAACTTCTGTTTTACATCGAACAATTAATTGTCATTTGAAGGGGGGCTGTGGAGATGAGACACAACTGGGACACTTTTTTGATTGCATTCATTTTGGTGGACAAACTTCAATGTGTTGTCCAAATAAAGGTAATAAATGTAACAGATTACTGTAACTTTAAATTTAAAATTTTTTTAGCCTATACATGTATGCAACCAAAAATGCCTGGAAATGGTGTTGGACATTTTATGAGATATTTTTATGATGCTGAAACGGATACCTGTCGATCATTTGTATTTCGAGGTGGAAATATGGTAAATACAAATGTATTTCAATCCAAAACAGATTGTGAAGCATATTGTCGAAATGATTGTCCTGTTGGATTAATGGAAAAAGGAAAAAATGATGGGCCAATTTATTGTGATATCGATGATGATTGTGGTGAAAGATATGGGTGTACAAAACGAGATATCAATGATCGAGGAGTTTGTTGTCCCCTTCCATCTTGGATTTGTTCACCTGATGGTGGAAGAGATTATAATTCAGGGGAAAGATCTCGGCTTGAAGAATATGATGTTGGAGTTGCCCCAAAACATGTTACAGCAGTTTTTTATCCCGTAATTCGATATTATTATTCTGCATCTGAAAATCGTTGCAAAGCTTTTATGTATCAAGGGGAAGGTGGAAATTTTAATCATTTTGAAACTTTGGAACATTGCCTGCAATTTTGTTCCCCTCTTACATGTGGAAATGGTGATCGAGCTTTGGTCTTGGAAGGAAAAACAGTTTCTTGTTCGTCGGATGAACCTTGCGTGGCAGGATTTCAATGTCGACATGGAATTTGTTGTCCATTGAAAGCAGACTTCTGTCTTGCTGGATATGAAGTTCATTTTGAAGTCGATGATGAAGGGATTACACGTGGAAGACCATTGAATTGTAATCATGATGCAGATTGTCCAATTCCATATGTTTGCCAATTAACAAATAGAATAATGCGAAGTACTTCAAGAGGATATTGTTGTCGAAGGGTTGATTTTCGGGAAGGAAGAAAACAAAATAAACAACCAAATCAATCTCGAACAACAACATCAATACCCCCATCAACAACAGCAATGATGTCGACGACTCCAAAATCCACACCTCCCACAACAACACATCCTGCACCAACAATCCCGACAGAAGCATCTGTCACTATGACTGTTACCAGTTCATCACAATCAATGTTAAGGGTGATTATTTTTTAAATTATTATACTGTAATTTAATCCATAATTTTTTAAGTGCCCTGGTGGCAGATTACCATTAATCGATAATATGGGGCGTTCAAAAGAATGCCGAATAAATAATGATATTGAAGCGATGCTTGCGGGATGTTCGGGAGCATCAGATTATCAATGTGCATTTTTAAATGTTAATTCAACAATTGGAATTTGTTGTCAACGACTTAAATATGAACAAAATCGTTGCACCTCTGGAACAAAACCTTTAATCGATTTTGAAACAACTCTAGTTCGACCTTGTTCGCCTTTGAAATATGATTCTTGTCCAGGAGAAGATTCCATTTGTGTATTTGATGAGCTTTTTGGTGATTATCATTGCTGTCATCCACTTGGTAATCCCCCAATTATTACTGAATCCACCACAACAACTCCTCTTACAACCACTACAACATCATCTACAGCAACAACAACACCAGTAGCTTTTACTCCAAAAACAACAATTTCAACAAGAAAAATGCATTTCACACCAACAACGTCAGCAATAACAATTGAGAGACTTCGAACAACGACATCAAGATTTCCACCAGAAAATCAACAAGGATGTTTACTGGGACAAGATCCATTTCAAGATCCACTTGGAAATCAGTCACTTGAATGTAATCCAAATATTGTTGGAACATGTCCACCTGGCTTTACATGTCATAAAAGTCATTCCAGAACTTTATATATCTGTTGCGGGGTAACATCTGTCTGCCCTCGAAATAGTGCAGCTTTTATAAATCCAATTTCACAATCTCCAATCGCTTGCAGCCTTGCAATGGGTTGTCCAGGAGGATTTTTTTGCTTCAAATCTCCATATCTTGATTCAGCATCCTCCGGCATTTGTTGCTCCGAAGATCCAGTTGCAAGTCTTTGTGATCGTGGATTATCACTTCGAAATCGTGAAGGCAAAGCAGTTCGATGTTCCCCTTCTTCAACCACTTGTCCACGAGGATATAATTGTCTTACACGATTTAATATGAGTATTTGTTGTCCAAGTAGTGAAAATATTTGTTCTCAACCTCTTCATACTGGATTAGCTTGCGAAGAATCCCCACCTCAAGCGGTATATTATTTTGATGTACAATCAAAAGTTTGTCAACAATTTCAATTTTCTGGTTGCTCTGGAAATGATAATCGATTTGAAAGTTTAACTTCGTGTCAAAATTACTGTAAATTGCTTGCTGTTTGTTCAGTTGGGGCACCGTTGGTGCAATTAAATGGTGAATTAGCAACTTGCACGGAAGAAACATCTTGTCTTGCTGGATATTCCTGTGTTTTTACAACTGAAGGAAATTTTTGTTGTCCTAAACCTGGTACGTTTTTGTGCCTTAAATGGAGGGGATTTAAAAATGATACAAAAAAATATAAATGATAGTAACAAAATTTATTTTTTTATCATTTATGGCAAAACAATTTTCTTGACTAAAAAATGTATTGATAATTTCAGAGATGACATGTTCCCTTCCAAGAGATGCCGGAGCACAATGCAGCCCTTCAGATTCCGTTCATTCTCAAACTGCTTTACTTTGGCATTTTTCAATTACTGAAACAACTTGTGTTCCATTTGAATATCGAGGATGTGGGGGAAATTTTAATCGATTTATCTCTCAACAACATTGTTCAATGAGTTGCCTTCATGCTCTATGTTCAAATGGACATCCAAAAATGAAAAATGGTCGTTTAATTCGTTGTGATCCAAATAATGCATGTGATGGGGGATATCTTTGTGTCACCCCTAAATTTGGGCTACCAAATATAAGTATTTGTTGTCCCAGAACAGAAATGATATGTTTACAACCAGAAGAAAAGGCATCTGATTGTACATCGATTTCACAATTTCGATATCGTTTTGATTCTGTTCAAGAAAGATGTGTTAAATTTGTGTACAGTGGTTGTGCAGGATCAGCAAATAGTTTTGGATCTTTGGAAGAATGTAAAAAAGCGTGCCAAACAGATTCGAATGTTTGCCCAAAAGGTAGTGAACTATATGTAATGCCAGATTCAAAACTTGCAATGACATGTTCCCCTCAAGATCCCGGATGCCCAAAGGGTTATCGATGTTCAGCAACTTTGGATGGATTTTTACATTTTTGTTGTTCAGGTTTTTTGAATAACCGCATTACTTTAACCTTTATTGAAATATCAAATTTTAGAACCTCGATGTCCAAGTGGAAAAATGCCAATGGTTGCTACAAATGGGTCAGGAGTTATTTGTCATATTGGACATTTTGGCCTTTTTGATGAATGCCCAGATGATTATTCTTGTCAGCAAACTTCAAGTGGACGATTTATGTGTTGTCCAAAAGCGAGTTAGTTCTTTTTTTCTTTTTTCCTACCCTTTTTTATAAGTTATAAACTATAAGTCAATAAAACTTTAGAAGCCGATGAAGCTTGCCCCTATCCATCACGCCCATATCTCCATACACCAAATTCGCTTCCAATGGTTTGTAATGAAGGATATGGAACCTGTCCATTTGGATATAAATGCAATTTTAATAAAGCTTTTCGGGAACATTTTTGTTGTTCCGATTTAGTTTCGAGAGAAGCAACAAATCGAAATAGTATTGATAATGTTTATTCAAGAGATTTATGTGATGATGGCACTGATCCAATCACCGATGATTATGGAGTTGTAAGAATTTGTAATCCACATTTACGTTTTTCGTGTCCAGACAATTTTGATTGTCAATTTAATGGTGCCGTTGGACGATATCATTGTTGTAAAAAGCAACCTTCAACAGAAATCTCCAATGCCCAATCTGATGCTGCCGCCTCTGCGGCATCATCCTCAATATTCTTTGATTCAAAAGAAGCATGCCCGGGCGGACTTTCAGTAAAAGTGCATCCAAAAACTGGACAACCAATTGTTTGCCAACCAGAAGTTCCACAATATTGTCCCCTATTTTCAAGATGTGAATATAGTGCCGCCTATTGGCAATTTATTTGTTGTACTTCCGCCGAAAAAGTTATTGAACCTTTTGCAGAAGCGGTAAAAGAGAATCGGCCTCCAATTCCATCAACACCGGTTGGATATTTTCCCGGAGAAGCTGGCTGTTTAGCCGATGAACAATGTCATACAACATTTTCTGGGGCATTTTGTGATGATTGGATTTGTCGATGTCCAAAAAGCATGAAAATTTTGGATAAAACATGCGGTAAAAACCTTTTTAAATTTTGAAACTGAAATTTATGCAAATTTTTTCAGTTGTTTCATGCCCCCCAGAATATGAAGATCGAGACGGACTTTGTGCAGCTCGAATAATATTTACACAAGTTTAGCCACACCCACTTTTTTTAAATATAAATATCAAAATTCAAAATGCTTTAAAATATTTATTTGATTACAGTAATTTCTTTTATTATTTAAAAATTTATTAAAAAAAATAAACTCTTTACAATACTGATTTTTTACAACAAAAAAAAGTTGAAAGAAAGCATCTAAAAATTTTTTGGCAGTAAAAAAAATGAAATAATTTTTTGGGAATGTTTTTAAAACATAAAAATGTAAAACTGGCAAAAATTATGCTGGCACAAAAAGAACAAAACATCGGAATGCACGGGGAAAAAATAATTTTAAAAATAATTTGAACACAAAATAATTAAAGAAATGAGATCATCGACGGTGGCGGTAAAGATATTCAGGTAAATCGCCTCGACTGGCAATACTTTCTGGATCCGCATATTCTTGTTGGCATGTTGCACCAAAAAAGTCCGGTGAACATTGGCCTATAAATTTAATGCTTATATTTCAATATTCTTTTTTTACAAAATTGAAACTGACATGATCCATTCACTTTATTACATTCCGCCCCATTATAACATTCGCATCGTTCTTTGCAATCTTTTCCAAATCTTCCAGGACGACAAACTTGCTTACATTTTGGACCATGTAATCCTAAAGGACAATCACATGAGCCATCCACGGGATCACAACCATAATCTCCGCAATCACATGTAAGGGAACAATGAGGACTAAAAATAGAGAGCATATTTTGCGGATTTCAAAATCCCAAAAACGAACCCATATGTATTATTGGCACAAGTTCTTTGACATTTATCTCCCTCAAAGCCTAAAGGGCATAAACATTTTCCTGAAAAACAACAATACAAAAATTTTACAAATTTCAATATGTAAAAATAGCGCTTACCATCAGATGGATCACATGTAGCTCCATTCAAACAATCGCACCGTTGACTACAGTACCAACCATAAAATCCAAGAGGGCATGTAAATTGGCATCTTGTACCATACCGACCAACGGGGCAATCGCAACAACTAAAAGTAATTTTAATTATTTATAATTTTTGAAATAAATCACCCTTGTACAGGATCACAGGATGCTCCACCATGGCATTCACAATCGAGTGTGCAATTAATTCCATATTTTCCCCTGGGGCATGATTGATCACAAAATTGTCCCGTATATCCCAAGCTACATTTACATTCACCAGTAGTGGCAACACATCGGCCTTGGTTCGCACACCGACATTTTTCTTTACATCCAGCACCTTAAAGGTTTTATTTCCATTTTTATTATTACCGTACTTGAAATAAATATAATTTTAATCCTACCCCATCTTCCAGCAGGGCAAACTTGTTCACAATGAATTCCTGTAAATCCAGCAGGACATTTACACGTGCCAAATTGGTCACAAATTCCATTGTTTTGACATTCACATTTCTGTAATAATTTTTGTATGCCAAAGAGTACGGCAAAATTTTTAAAACAAACTTTTTCACAATTTTTGCCGTAACGGTTTTTAGGGCATGCCACCTCACATAAACCGCCAACAAACCCTGACGGACAATCACATTTTCCTGTCACAGAATCACAGATGCCACCATTTCGACACTGACAAATTTCTTTGCATCCTTAAAAAACATTAAAACTATTTTTATACTGTACTATCGAGAAAAAAACGAACCAATGCCAAATGTATTACTTGGACAACCTTCTTTACAATCATGTCCTTTGAAGCCAGGCTTGCAGAAACATTTCCCGGAAATTGCGTCACAATCAGAATTTTCTTCACATTGGCATTTTGTAATACAATCATCATAAAATCCAGGTGGACATAATTCAGTGCATGAATATCCGGTAAAACCTTAACATTTTTTGATATTTGTTTTTTGAATTCAAAATAAATTAAATTTCACCTTTAGGGCATCCTAAACATTTTCCCGAAATATGATCACATGGTTTATTCATTGGGCATCGACAAGGCTGTGAACAACTTTCACCAAAATATCCTTTCAAACATGCTAAAAAACATGTTTCACTTTATTTTTAAACCAAATTTTTATGAAAAAATTACGTCGACCGCATTTTCGTCCTCTCCAACCTTTTTGGCAACTAAAAAAATACTTTTAATTTTTTTAAAAATTATTTGAAAACAAACTGGCAATGGCCGGAAATATTATCACATTCAGCTCCATTTTCACATTCGCATTGATTGGCACAACTATATTAATAATTAGAAAAGATAATTTAGAAAAAAAGTATTTCTAAAACAAACTTTGCTCCAAATGTTCCATGTTGACAAGCCCTTTCGCAACGATCTCCTGTAAATCCGGGTAAGCATTGACAATGTCCCGTTGCATTACAGCTTGCTCCATTCAAACAATCGCACCTCTTAAATTTAAAAAATGTAATTCAATTTTTAGAAAGCTTTATAGCAAAATTACTTCTTTGCAGTCTTTTCCATAAAATCCAAAAGGGCATTGAAATTCGCAACCTGGCCCAATAAAGCCAGGTTCGCATTGACACGATCCATTCTTTATATCACATTTACTATTATGCATGCAAAGACAATGATGAATACAATTTGCACCAAATAATCCATCAGGACATTCTGTTTCACAGGCTTAAATTTTAGTTTGAAATTTATTTTTAAAAAGGCTTTAAAAACTATAAACATACTTGGTCCCATAAATCCTGCGGGGCAATCACATTCACCATTGGAATCACATGTTCCATTATTTTTACATTCACATATTTGTTTACAACCACTTCCCCAACGATCTGGTGGACATGGTGTTCGACAATCAGGACCCGTCCAACCTGTAACAAAATTTGTTTAGTTTTGTAACCTTTTTTCCGATACAAACCTTCTGCGCATAAACATTCACCACTTACGGGGTTACATTTTGCAACAAATGGTGATAAACTTTTATCTTCTGAAAAGATTATTTAAATTGGTTTAAAAGATTACTGTATTCATTGATTTTACAAACAATGTCCTTGAAAAGTAACATTATTTTTCGAAAAAAAAACAATTATTCTTATTAATTTTTGATAAGACATTTAAAATACACATTTATTTTGGTATTTATTAATCTCATTTTTTAGTTAAAAGATCTAATTGTTCTTTTAAACACTTAAAAGTGATTTAAGGAAAACAATTAGGTAAAAAACTGTTTTTCGTAAAAGGAATGTGCATGGAAAAAAATTTTTTGTATAAAAATAATTATTTTTTTGATGAAAACAAGGTATTTAATTAATTAAATAATTGTTTATCACTTTTTGATTTTTTTTTATTTGCAAAAAAACGAGCGCTCCTAGAAAAAAACCATTTTTTGCATTAAAAAAGTGCATCTCTTTTGCTGTCTGCCGTCAGCCTGAAACGTCTTTTCCCTTTCTTTTTTTGTTCTCTCAAAAGGTATGTGCGTCAAAGTTAAGGCGCCTCGATGATGTGACACAGCTCACTCTTATAGAAAAAACTGATTATAAAAATATTCACATCCAACGCAAAAAATTCGTGAAATCTGAGAGGTTAAAAATTTTAAATTAAAAAAGAAACAAACCAGAAGCTTTGCAATTGCAAATATTGGCACAATTTTCACCAAAATATCCATCAGGACATGCTAAAAAAATATTATAAGCAATTTTTTAAACTCAAGACAAAGGCTGATTTCATCGAAAAATCGCTTTTATGCAACTGTTTTCGAATTATGTGTGGTAAAAAAAAGGTCTTACGTCTATCACAACGGATGCCCCTCCAACCTGGCTTGCAATGGCATGCACCTAAAAAATTCAGTACTTGAAACCGTTAACATACATTCAGAAACAAACAACACCTGTTAAGCTATCACAGGTGGCATTGTTGGCACAGTTACATAATCCCCGGCATGAAGCTCCATAAAGTCCTGGTGGACATTCTTGATCACAATTTTTTCCTCTCATGCCAGGTTTGCAAATACATTCACCTGAATTAATTTGTATTATAAAATTATTAGTTCATATTTAAATTTAATCACCAGAAATTGGATCACATCCATTATCGTTTGAACATTCACATTTTTTTGTGCACTGAATTCCAAAAAAGCCTTTGTCACACGGACTTTCACAGTGCTTTCCGTGCCATCCAAGTGCACAATCACACGATCCGTTCTGAAATTGTGATGATTTCAAAAGAATCTCTAACAAAAAATATTTGTTAAGTACCTTTGTGTTACATTTTCCATTATTTTGGCATTGACAAATGCTCATGCAATCATTGCCATATCTTCCAGCAGGACAAGATTCAGAGCAAAAAGCTCCATAATGTCCTGGCAAACATTGACCTATAAATTCGAAGTTTACATTTCAACATTTTAATTTTACAAAAAAGAAACTGACATGTGCCGTCCGTTGAATTACAAGTGGCACTATTTTCGCATTGGCATTCATGTGCACAATTTGGGCCATAAAGATTTGACGGACAAGCTAAAAAAAGAATGAACGAAATAAATTGGATTTAAAGGGGAATTATAAAACTTGAAAATGTGAGCAGGGGAAAAAAGCAGTGCAACAAAAATAAAAACAAAAACGACAAAAACAATAGCTAGCCGAAGGGGATGATTGAAGCAAAGAGATAGAAGAAGAAGATTTATAATTTTAAGCTTACGCTGATTGCATAAATCCCCAAAAAATCCTGAAGGACATACACATGTTCCGCTACTTGGATGACAACTTTTTAATCCATTGGATGTACAATTACAAGATTGTTCACAATTTTTTCCATAAAGTCCTGGTGGACATTCTAAAATTTCAATCAAAAACCTATAAGAAAATTCAACACAAATTTACAATCACTCTTTTTTGTGACTTTTTTTAAACGGCAAACTTATAAGTGTCAAATGAGTTTTGGATGAAAACTTACGCAATTTACAATCATCTCCCATAAATCCTGGCAAACATGATCGACGGCATTCACCTGTGCCAGGATCACATTGGGAATTTCGACTTTCACAATTACATTTATTTATGCATCCAGGCCCTGAAAAAAGCTATTTAAAACGGTAAAAAAGATACTGTAATTATTATTTTTTACCATAAGTGCCAAGAGGACATCTTTTATTGCAATGAGTTTTATAATATCCGGGTTTACACTCACATGTTCCAGCTAAAAAAAGTAATTAGAATTTTTAAATAGCTATTAATACAGTTACGACAACATACATTTTGGATCAACCATTTCTGTTCCTTCTTTTGAACATTTTGAAGTAAATCGACAATTTGAACCGTACGTAAATGGGGGACATGATTTATCACATTTTTCATCATAATAACCAGGAGGGCATATACAGTAGCCAAATGTTCGATCACAAAGTCCCCCAGGGCATTCCGTCATTCGACACGTTAATTCACAATCTTTTCCATAAAAACCTGGCGGGCATGGATCTTGATCACATTCAGCCCCCTTTGGACAAACTATAGCAAAGCAAAAATATAGTATTGACAAAATGTGTGAATAAAAACATACGGCATTCACCAGTGATATGATTACATTCAGCACCCCCACAATCACAAATTTTATTACATCCAATGCCATAGGTACCTGAAAAAAAATGGAGTTTGCAAAATAAAAGTTTTTTTGTAATCACCTTTTTGGCATGGCATTTCACAAATTTCGCCCTGCCATCCAGGAAGACATTCACAACTTGTTTTCTGGTGGTCACAGGTTGATCCATGCTGGCAATTGGCACAAGTAAATTGGCAATTTAAACCAAATTCTCCACGTTCACATTCTAAAAAAATTCTACTTTTAATTTTGAAGTTTTAAAAAAGTACTGTAACAAAACTGCATTCATTCTACATATTCTTTTCAAATCTCTCAAAAAAACATCAAAAAGCAACACTTAAAAGTAAGCAAAAAGGAGAAAAAAAGAAAGCAATGAAAAAACCTTGAAAATTTGGTGGTAAAAGCGAAAGTGGCATATGAATTCGTACACCTTCGGCGGCAGGCTTTGATCCGGGTGTATGATACGAATATTCATAGAGTCTTTCAGAAGACATCTCATCGGCATCAACATGATCAAATTGTTTAATATGTTTTTCATTGATCAAAATATCTAAAAATAAAAATAACACAAACTAAACTACCAAAAAAAGAAGACAAAAAGCAGAACACGAAAATTGAAATGGAAAAATTAAAGCTGAATTAAAAACACAAAAACAAACATAAAAAGCATTTTTTGCAGCTTTTTAAAGAAACTCACTTTTAGCCGAATCGGGTAATAATCCCTCTGGGCCAGCTGTAAATAAATTTAAATAAATGTTAAATATTTTTTTAGTTTCTTTTTTGTCAGAAAAAAACATGTTTTTAAGGGGAGAGCAAAAACTTACCAATACAAGTTCGACCATCTGCATCAATGACATATCCAGTAAAGCATTCACAACGATGTGAGCCAACTTCATTTTTACATAATTGACTGCAATTGCCATTGTTTGAAAGGCATTCATTTTGATCAATACAAGTTTGGCGGTCTTCACTTAGAATAAATCCAGAATCACAGGTGCATTCAAATCCGCCTTTAATATTTTTACAGCCATGTGAACAACCTGCTTGATCATTTACACATTCATCAATATCTAAAAAATGTGTAAATGATCAATATTGATAAGGTTTTTTAAAAACATATTTTAGTGTTTTGAAAAAATTAAATTAATGTAATTCTTCAAAGTACAGTAATCTTAATGAAAACAAAAACTTTTACAAACCTTCACAGGTTTTTCCATCATAAATTAGCATAAATCCGGGTAAACATGAACATTCAAAGCTGCCTTCATTATTAATACAAATCTGTGCACAATTTCCATTATTTTTTTCACATTCATTGATATCTTAAAACGAAATCAAAATTATCAATAATTACAGTATTAAATGTGCAAAAAACAAAAGAATATTCAAATTTCAAAACACTCAATTAATCAATCAATCAATCAATAAAACAAACTTAAAATCACTCAAAAAGTAATCAACACACACTTCAATTTTATTTTTTGTGCTGATTAATTACCCTGGCAAAAATGGCGATTAACAATATGAAGTTCAAAGCCTTTTCGGCATTGACAAAATGTTTCGCCCGTTAATTCATTTAAACAAAGCTCATGGCATTGCCCTTGATCCGTTAAACATTGAATAATAATTTTATTATAATTATTATTATTAATCTTTTCTGATCTTGGCATTACCGTAAAACTTTCTTCTGCCGCTCTCCATTGCCGATATTCCATCCAATCAAATTCTATTTAATTCAAATTATTTAAATTTAAATAATAGCTTAATGTTTTATGGAAGGAAGGGATTAAAAGCTTTTTAAAAACAAACCTGTACAAGTTTTTCCATCTTCAGCTAACCGATATCCATCTTTACAACCACAACGAATTCCCCCATCAGGTTGTTCAAAACAATCATGTTCACATTCCCCATTATTGATTGAACAGCCTTCTGTCTTTGGAATGCAAGTTCTTTGATCATCGGCTAATTTAAAGCCTGCAAAGCATCGACATCTGAATGAGCCAAAAGTATTGACACATTCATGTTGGCAATGATTGGCATCGCTACTTTGGCATTCATTTAAATCTAAAAATATATCTTTTTTCTTTGAGAAAGAAGTTTATCAGTAATAAATTACCAATGCAATTTTTTTGATCAAAATCTAAGGTATATCCAGGGAAGCATTGACAGACTGCTCGACCATTATCATTAAGGCAAGCATGTGAACATCCGCCTCTATTTTCATGGCATGGATCAATTGCTAAAACAAAGTTATTAGAAAAATATGTTGTGTGTGCTATTATAATTTTAAAACTACAGTATCATCTAAAACTGTATTGGAAATAATGTTTGATAAGTTTCATGAAAGCTAACAATGTTTGTTTAAACTTTGTTTGTTTTAAAAAATATTCTTTGCTTTTTAAAATTTTAATTATTTTCTTTTTTATGTTTCAATTTTGTGCCGCAAAATTTTATTTTCTTTTGTTTCACCGAAAAACCTTTTGAAAAACTTGTTTGGCATCTTTTTTGGGTCAGGTTCAAACAAAAGAATGAAATTTGCATAAATTATGAACTACACATATGTGTTTGCATGTTTCCTTTTTTAAATTTTTTTTGCTCAAATTTCAAAACTGCTTTTTTTGTTTGTATTTAAAAACGTACGGTAACAATTTCGTTTATCATCAGCAAGTTTAAAGCCAGTTCGGCAACGGCATCGAAAGAATTTGCCATCCTTCTCTTCGCATAAATGTGAACATCCTCCATTTAAGGGCGGCTGACAGCTGTTCTCATCTGTAAATCGACCGTTTAGTATTCATTTTTTGTTTGATTGGCACGATTCCGAAAGGGTCCCTTTATTTGTTCGTAAAAAAAGCTGAGGAAAGAAAAAAGAAACAAGGCTCTTTCTTATTTAGTCTTTTTTTAAAAATATAAAAAAGATAATTAGGGTGTGTTCCTTTTTTTTCATTGCCAAAAAAATGTGAAGGACCACTCAAAAATCATTCTTCAAAAAAAGGAAGAAGAGGAGAGCCTTGTTCTCGCCAAAGTAAAAAAAACAATACAAAACAAAACATTTGGCAAATGTTTTTAATTTTCCTTTTTTTTATATCCCCAATAATCTCTTAGCTTACATAAAAAAAATGGTCCGGAAATAAAAGCATGTCCTTATAATAAAAATTTGAATAACAATAACAATAATAATAATGAGACTCACCAATGCAAGTTCTTCCATCAGGGGCTAGCTGTTTATTAGGAGGACATTCACATCGATGCCCACCTTCTGTATTTACACAACGATATTGACAAGCTCCATTTTCAATTTTACATTCATCCGTATCAATACAGGTTCGACTGTCATCACTTAATTCAAAGCCAGGATGACAACGGCAATAAAATCCCCCAACAATATTAATGCATTGATGATGGCATCCGCCATTCAGCGAAAGGCATTCATTGATATCATATTGGCATAAAGCCCCTTGAAAGCCATCCATACAATGACAAATTTGATTACTTCCCGAAACATTCGGAATACAAGTTCCACCATTTTGACAAATTTCTGTTGAACAATTTGCTATAAATTTATTTATTTTATTTAACCTTTTTTAATGCTCTATCTATTTTTTTGATCCCCTCTTTTTAATTCCTTTTAATTTTTCATATGGCTACTTTCTCATTATTTTATTTTGGTTTTTCTGTTATCAAAAAAGAAAAGAACAATTTTCTCACGGGGATTAAAAGGAAAAAGTTAGTTTCTTTCTTCGGTGACAATCGACAGTCGACTGGCAGGAAGTTGATGAACTTAAAAAAACTGTATATGTTTCATTTAAGTACCCCCCCCCCCTCCTATTTCTTCTAATATACATATATTTTCTCATTCTTTTCTTCCGTTTCTTGCTTTTCTTGCTTGTTGTGCCCTTAAATAAAAAGCCGATCTATGCAAATATTTACATATATCTTGCTTTGACATAAAAGTTGCTCTTTCTCTTTTTTTAAAGAAAGTGGATTTTGCGTATTTTAATGGGTAACAAAGTATTCACTTATTTAATAATAATGGCCCTTCTCAATAATCCCTTCTTTCCTTTTTTCGGGCCTTGAAATATAAAATGTAAAAATGTTTTTGATATCTCTCAAAAGTATGTATTGGAATTTTTGGATATATCTTGTTTACCTCTTTGACATCCCATTTCTCCAGGAATATGATGCCATCCTGGACAACATTCTGGTACAGTATGCCGACGTTTACGGGTCACATCTTTATAGGAGCGATAATACACTGTCCTAAAAAAAGGAGGAGGAGGAGTAATTAAATGTCAAAAATATGTTAATGCAAAAAGTCAATTAACGGATATTTTTTTCTTCATTAAACAAAACACTTAAGTGTTACCGCAACAACAAAAAAAAGAAAAAGTTGATCGAAAAAAATTGTTGCTTTGACGCATTTATAGATTCTTATCCCCTCTCTTTCAATCTATGGCACTTTTCAAAAAAAAGAAGAAGGGTCAAGGAAAAATTGCGCCAAAACAGCAGTTTATTGCATCAAAAAAAACATTGCCGAAACTCTTTTTTCTTTTTTCAAAGGTACATTAAAAAATGAATGTTTTTTAACGATCATCAAAAAATATATATAATATATATATATATCGGCTTCATTTGAGGGTCGTCTTTTAGTTTATAAAAAATGAATGAAACTTACTTTGGTTCTCGAATTGTACAAGATGCAAAAAGTCCATTACAATCAGGCTTTCGTCGTCGAATATATTTTGTGTAAGCTTGAACACACGGCTGTTTCACCGTTACTATTTCAACTTCTTCATGTGGACACACATTTTTTCTGCAAATACAAAAGAATAATAATAATTGCACCAAAAAAACGTGTAATAAAAATTCAAAGTGATTTATTGTTTTTTTTCTTTCTTTCAAAAAAAAAACTGTTCTTATGTGTTTTTTTTGACTGATTTTTTTGCTAAATTTTTTCTTCAAAGTTTCAGCGTCAATTGAGGCTTTCGTTTTTCGAGGTCATTTTTTTCCTTTTCCGTTTTTTGTTTTACATGAGTGTCTTACAAGTGATTGATAACTTTTTGTAGAATAATAATAAAGTAAAAAAAGGGGGGGGGGGATTAAAGGATTGTCATGAAAAATTATGTAAAGTTTTTACCCAAAAAATTCTTTGAAAAAAATAAAAAAACGTAAAAATAAAAGTAATACTTTTTTAAGGCATTACTATACTTTTTGTCTTGAAACGAAAATAGTAATGTAATCTTATGTTTGTTTTTGGGTAAAAGATTACTGTAATAATGGACTTTCTTTATCCCTCATATAAAAAAAATGTAATTAAAAGTCAACAAGTCAGAAATATAGTTGACGGGTGTTTTAATTTTGCAAAAATTTGCATAATTGTGGTTTTTAACAAAAGAGAAACAAAGTGAGTGAAAAAGATTAATCGGAAAAAAAAGCGAAAGCAGTTTGTTTTGTGTTTTTGTTTGGACCTTGGATTATAACGGTTTTTTCCTTCAATAAAAAAAAGGAAGGAAAGAGTGCGAAAAATGTTAGGATAAGAATCTCTCAATAATGGCAGAATGAATTGAATTGAAAAATAGAAAAAAAATATTGGCAAAAGATATTAATTTTGATGATGGAAGGAATCATTTGACACATTTTTTTTCAACCATCAGGTGGCCAATCAAAGCATTAATTCCCCAAAAAAATGCAGGCATCAAGAAAGGCGATAAAAGATTAACGAAATCTTCCCCCCGTTTCTTCTTCTTCATTTTTTTCCCTATTGTTTTTCCGTGACATACCGCTGTGAGAGAAATTCCAAAAAAAACGAGTCAAAAAAATAGACAAGTCTTGGATCATTGGAATCCTTTTTCTTCTTAATAACTTCTTTTTTCTTCCCTATTTTTTTATTGCAATAAAATTATTAGAGCTTGGCGGCGAACTCCTAATGAGTTAAATGCAAAAAGAAAAAGAGTATAATTTATATTGTTTTTTTTTGATGAATGAAATTGATTGCCATTTTGTTTCTGCTATATTTTTGAAAAAATAAAATATGCAAAAGTATTGCGAAAATTTTTTTGATCTAAGAAATGAAAGAAGCGAGGATGTTTTACAATTTTTTTCGATGATGACACTTCCATTTTATGAGCTTAAATCAAACATTTAAGCGCCGAAAAACAATATGTATCTGAATTTGATCAATGATGGAAAAAAATAGAGGGGAAAAAAACAATTTACGATATTACAAATAAATTTTTGAGATATTACTTTTAGGGAGGGATCAACCATCAATCAAGCATGTAAGACCAAAAAAAGTGATACAATTATATAATAATTTAAAAAAAACTTACTGTCCAAGTCGAAGTTCTTGCAATTGAACATCCACCAAATTACCAGCCGATATCAGCGGTATTAATAAAATAATTAATCCAATTGAAACCTTCATCACATTTAAAATCAAAGAGCCTTAAAAAGGAAAAAAGGGTCTTTAAATTTTTTTTCTTTCACTTTAAAAGTTTTAAATTCCTAAAGAGTCGAAAATTTAAATGCAAAAAAAATACAAAATGACAAAAAAAGAAAGACCCCCTGACGGGCCAACAAATTGCGCCTCCAGAGGGGTGACAAGAAAATTTAGCAAAAACGGCAGCAAAAAAGGCAAAAACACCAAAGAATTTTGATGGCACAAAAGGGGGGGGGGAGAGAGAACGAAGAAATTGGAGAAAGTTCATTCTTGCTCTCACTAAAACCCTTCAAGAAATGACAACTTTTTTGTCTGTTAAAACATGCAAAAATCTTTGAAAAAGGACACATAAAAAATGGGAGATGTCAAAAGTTGCGCAAAAAGCTCTCCCCCCAACAAATCACGCAAACCCCCATAAATAAACTTTTAGCTTCTTATATTAATTAAAGCCCCTCAGGGGAGTTTATAAGAAGTAGAAGAAGGCAGAAAAAAGAAAGAAAGAGAATGACCGTTCAAAAATATATAAAGTAAAGAAAAGTAAAGAAAGTAGTGCCACAAAAGTGTCCCTTTTTTTGAATACACGAAAAATAAATGCGCACTCCCGCAACCAAAAAAAGAAGAAAGAAATTGCGGCGCTCCGCCTTCTTTTTTTTCGATAGAAGAAGAAAAACGTTTGCAACAATTTCCCTCTTTTTTTTTTAATATTTCATTGATGATGGAAAAAAATATAAGAAAGAATACATTTTTTTTTCTTGTATCGAGTACCAAAAATAAAGAAGAAACTGATTGAAAACAAACACCATTGCAGCATTCTTTCTTTCTTTTTTTGTGGGGAAAAATGCTTTTTTATTTCGGTGGAGTCAGTTTCGTCTTTGTCCTCCAACACAAATGCTTGATCGAAAAAAAAGGCTGTCAAAGGTCATTCACAAAATCTAAATAATAAAAAATGACCAAAAAAACAAATATATGAAAAGCGTGTCTCTTTCAACAAAAAGAAAACAGCAATTACAAATAAGGTTTGACATTGTAAAAGTAAGCATCAGGTTTCTTCTTTTCAAATTTGATAAATGGCATCAAAAATACATTCAAAGAAAGGAATGAAATTTGAATGATCATTCAAGCAATGCTTCTTTTAACCAGTGTTATGCTTTTGTGTTTTTCGCAGTGTGCGCCCCGCCCCGCGCCCTTCTCTTTTCAAAACATCGCCCCGCGCCCCGCCCCGTGCCCCGAAATTTCTAAAAGCCGCCCCGCGCCCCGCCCCGTGCCCCGTTGTTTTTTTAAATGTTTTTCCTTCATCAATTTTCAATTTTGTTCAAAATGTCTTTTAACATTATATGATTTTGAAATATCCAATTTTTGATCACATTCTTTGCACTGGTTTTTCTCCAAATCCAAATATGGATAAAAACTTTCTTTATCAATATTTTTTGCATCATCTGATAAATTATAATTTATAACGAAAACTTATAATATTCGAAATGCTTACCTGAGAGTTTATCACGAACAGAAACTTTAGGCACTTTTGGTGTTGTAGCACCAGAAGATGTATCTGTCGCTTTTCTTTTTGCTGACATGTTAAAAAAAGTCCAATCCAGAAATGTTGAATCCAGTAGAATATTAATAATCAAGTAGAAACTGCAGCAAAAGTGAATATATCAGAGCAAAACACAAAAATGCTTTTATGAAAATTTCTCGAAGCAAATTATTTGCTTGTTTGTTTTGAAAGGAAAAAAGTATTTTCGTTTGTGACTGATATCCTCAGAGGGCATCAAGTTAGTCCAAGCCAGTACAAACATTTTGTTTTTCTTCTACGAGCTGTTTTTTCTTCACATTGGAATTGTAATGCTGTGTATACATTGTTGTCCAAAAGATGTTTTTTCTGCTTCAAGACAAAAAATAAATTTGGCAATGAAAAATTTCTTTTTTTCTCAAATATTTAATCAATAAAAATCGAAAATGTTTGTCCATTAAATGTTCGCCCCGCGCCCCGCCCCGTGCCCCGGAAATTTCTAAAAGCCGCCCCGCGCCCCGCCCTTCGCCCCGTCGGGGCGCCCCGGGGCGCCCCGGGGCGGGGCAAAATCGGGGCGAAGCATAACACTGCTTTTAACATAGTTCTAGTTTTGATTTTATTCTTTAAAAAATTTTTAAGTTCAATGAAATGGAAAATAATTTTGAAGTTTCTCAAGAATTCTGGATTTTTCTTTTCGGATATTTTTATTTCAAAGCTTATAGTTTTTTTTATTTTTATATGGTGCCTTTTCATTAATATGTCATCATCCAAAGTTTGGAAAAAAAACAAGATTCATGAACCGCTTGTTGGCAGCAGTTGATTTAAGTATATTATAACAAACTCTCTGAATTTTTCAAAAAGCATCATTTAGTATTAATTTTTTTTAAAAGATGCCCTCCATTTTTGACCATGCTTAACGAGACCAAAATATTAGAGCTCAACTCCTACCGTAACCCTGATTCTTTGATCCCGAAGCGAAAACATGCGTTTTTTCGTTTAAATGATGTTTCTAATAGTTTTACACCTATATAGGTTTTCGAGGTCACGAATCCGAATATGATATTTCTGGACCGAAATTTTCAAGGAAGAACTTTTTTTCGGAAATTTTCGAAATTTTGCGCCAAGAATAATGTCGTTTGCTTTCGCCGTCGGGCGCCAAGCTATTCACCGTTGGATTCAGCATCCTTTTTTACCTCTTGAAGGGAAAAAAAATGTTGAAAATCAGCCAAAATAATTCCAAATATTACAGTAATCTCCATCGTCGAAAAAATATTGTTAAAAGGTCAAAACAAGAAATATTTATATGACAAGCACGAATTTATTTTTTTTCCCATACAAATTTTAGTTTCTATTTTAAAATTGCAAAAAAAAATGATATTTTACAAAAAAAATCAAAAATGAGACACTTTGGAAATAAATTAAAAAGCATATAAAAAAAAATATAACTTCCCAAAAAATCTGTTTTGCTCCAAATTCAATAACTATGCCCTTAAATTTGTTATTTTTTATTTTTTATTTAGCTTTACTAAATAAATTTATCGAAAATCAATTGTTTTATTCGATCATAACCATATAGGTCAAAAACTAAAGTTCGAATTGGTCCCAACTGGATATTATTATATATGAAACTTGCCCAGAATACTCCCACATGACTATGAGCACAAGTCACCAGAAGTTGATTCATAAGATATTTCGCGAGTTTTGTACATTAGATGATGTTGGACATGTTGAGTCAAACATTTTTAACCCTTTAAAGGGGGAGACCCACCTTGAACAATTTTTTGCTGCAATTTTCTTGATGGTATCGACGCGATCGCAGACTCATTGGAGCTGCTTTTTTTATTCGTTGGAGCTGCAAAAGGTTTTAAAAAAAGCATTTTTGTGACACCCCATATTATCAGAAAAACATACTTTAAAATTTGCATAAATGTGGTTACCGTAGAAATAGATTCCAAAATAAATGAAACATATATATTTATATTTCGCACATGTGTGCACAACTTTTTTTTTTTTTGCGGCGAAGAGACTTTTTTTAACGCCAAAAGTTTTTGGCAAAATGTACAAATTTTCACCCGACAAAGTGAATTTTTAATATTAATTTTTCTTCTATATCCAATATTAAGACTCCATAATACATAGTTTTGTAGCCCTTGATCTCCTAATTAATAATATAAAAGAATATTTTTACAAAAACTTCTCAAAGTCTCAGAAAAAGGCTGAAATTTTGCTAATATTCCCCACCTTGGACCTACATAAAAATCGTTTTTTAACAATTAAATCTCAAGTAAACTGTTTTAAAACCTGGCGATACATAGTTTTGTAGTATTTTTTGTGCTGATTATTATTATAAAAGAAAAATATAGCATTCATAAGCTCAAAAGCTCAGAAAAAGACTTTTAAGATCGGCAAAAATAATGAAGTCCAAATATGGTCCCAAACGGAATAAAACTTTTTTGAGAAAGTCGTTTTGCCGTTTTTTTAAATTTGTCGACCAGTGATTGCACCCAACGATTTTGGGCTTATTTTTTTACTTTTTTTTCTTTTTTTCCCAACGATTTTTACTTTTTTTGCTATGTCCTTGGTATGACATAATATGCATTTTTGTAACTTTTTTCCAGATGCTTTTCTTCAAATTTTTGAGCATGTTTTCAATTACGTGGAAAGCAAAAACTAGTAATTCCAGGATGTCCAAATATTACTAATCATTTTTAATTAAATAATTTATGGCACAAATTTTGTCTATATTCATAAAAAAAATTAAAAAAGACAAATTTGTATGACGTCACATTTTGGTTTAGACCCACGTCACTATTCGTCACTTTTGGCTTACCCCCCACCCCCCCCATAAAGTGCGTGAAGTCACTTCTGGACAGTCCCCTACCAGAAAATATCCAACTAAAAAAATTATAAAATTTTTTTTCATGAAATTTTAATGTTGAAATTATGACTGTAGAAATTTCATCATTGAATGAAAAAAATAAAGCAAATGACAATAATATTGTCATCATGTCAGTTTATTTCATTTCTGTCAGTATACTGTCAAATATTTGCACATAAAACTTTACAATCATAGATAGAAAGAGTTTATAGCCAATTTTGAAAATGTTTGTTGTGAATTAAAGGAGATTCGTCATTTTACTCTTTTTCGATTTCGTAAAAAAATTGCGAAAGCGTAATAGATTGATAATCAGGCTTTTCGTGTCGAGAACGGCATACTGTAAATTTGTTTTATTTGTTTTGCAAAAAGAACAAAAAAGTGGCTTTGAAATCGTTTTTTTGTTAGGTAAGACATGTAATTATCGCAGAACAATAAAACAGAACTTATTAACCAATAAACATAAACAAATAAACACAAAAAACGATTTAAAAATCTCTTTTTTGTTATTTTTGCAAAACAAAAGATCAATTTACAGTATGCCGTTCTCGACACGAAAATGCCTGATTATCAATCTATTACGTTTTCGCAATTTTTTTTACGAAATCGCAAAAAGAGTAAAATGACGAATCTCCTTTAAAGGGAGTGTCGAAGATAGTGAAAAACTTTTTTCCGTCATTCCAAGTGATGGGGAATGCATTAGTTGCGTGCGGGCGGACAAACATTTTCATTCCCCATCACTTGGAACGACGGAAAACGTTCATAAAAAGTTTTTCACTGTCTTCGACACTCCCTTTAAATAATAATTAACCGACTTTCTACTGGTTCGTAAAAAAACAAAAATTTCAGGGTTACGGTAGTTTCTAAAAGGCACCCTTTACCACAATCTAATATAAACAAAAATAGAAAAAAGTACATTTACTAAAAGGTTTTTACAAAACAAACAAGGAAAATATTTTATTTTTTGGCAGAATAAAATGTTGCTGCCATTTTTTCAAAATTGCATATTTCGGCTTCAATTTTTTTTGGCATGTTTCTTCCGTTTGGTAGCTTCTGTGATATTTTTTATTTTTCTTTTATAATAATCAATTCCGCAAATTGGTCCCAAATAAGGGGGGGGGGATATCCCTTATAATAAATAAAAAGATCTCATTCTGTCCAGTATAAATCAAAATTTTTAGTTTAAAAAACGGTTTTTAAAACTGTCGGACAAAACACTGAAGCATGCAAGATCCTGTAAATCATCAATTTCTTGCATTTTTTGAGTCGCTCACTTTAACAGTGAAAAATTTTCTTTTTATCATAATACTCAGCGCAAAAAATACTACAAAACTATGTATTGTTAATTTTTATAATTATTTAGTTAGGATTTTATTTTGAAAAAAACTATTTTTATGCGGGGAAATTTTAACAAAATTTCCAAGTCTTTTTGTGAGATTTTGAAAAGTTTTTGTAAAAATAAAAATTTAAGTTTTATATATAAATACTTGACAATATACTGACAGAATCAAAATAAACTGACATTATATTGTCATTTACTTTGTTTTTTTTATTCAACGTTGAAATTTTTACAGTCATTGTCACCCAAACATTCAATTTTATACATTTTTTTAGTTGGATATTTTCTGATAGGTGTTTTTAACTTATTTGTTTGACACGTTTTTGGAAGTAATTCGACACGTGTGACCCTCCCCCATCCCTTGTATACATATTGTATCACTAAGACGAAACTGTTAAAAATAAAAGACAAAAAATTTTATACAAAACAAAAAAACAAAACACAATTATTCATTATTACTGTTTAAACGAGGTGGTCGTTCACTATCAGGATCATCAACTTTGACATCATAGTACTGCCAACCACCTTCAATTTGAAGAATATCACCGACGAATTTATTTGACATGGAAGAACGATGATTAGCAGCATTATCAGTTTGCTTAGAAATAACATAATCAATCATATCATTATAGAGGAACCGACGGAAATTATTCGTAGTGGTTGCATTAGGAACTTCAATTTGAATAGTTGTACCATAGCATGTTCGCAGTTCAATATGACTATCATCAAATACGCAATCTTCTTGACCAAGATGAGAAAAATGTGCGAACACCAACGGTTTAACATAAGTTATTGGAGCTTTCTATAATAATACTAACACATTGTTTACATCGAAAAAAAAATCAATATTTGAACTTACAAAATTACCAGGTTCATATTCATATGCTCGGAAATATACACCAATTGCAGGTTCTTGTGGAACAAAACGAGTTCCTGAACAAATTTTGAACCGACTTTCTTCATCATCAGCATATGGTGGCATATAGTTTTCCAAGGTGAAACGATTTCCAAAACCGTCAGTCATAGCTGCTAAAAAATATTATTTTAAAAACAAATGTAAAACCAAAAAAGTTAACGTACCAATAACCAAGATTTGACAATCTTCAACATCAGTACGGTTGGAATTTTGATTAACAACATTATCATTATAAAACATTCTTCTGTCATTAAGATAATAACCGACAGGAATACATTTCATTCTCATAAATGCATGAAAGATTTTTTCAAGCGTTTTATCAATATTTCTGACAACAACAGGACGAAAGACATCATCCAGATATTGACAATATCGCCGATCTGCATGATTAAGGTGATCACGGTTGATATTTCGTCGCCAAAACATTGTTTTCATCATTTGATAAAGAAACCCATGTTCAGAATGCCCATTTGTTTTGATAAAATGCACCGACGTTTTCTTTCACTTTTTACAACTATAAAAAAGCCGTTTAAAAAAATATTATAAAAAAATTTAACTTACGAAGCTCATCTGCATGCATTGCAGCACGGATATAGGCAACTGGTTCCAGAACATTAAAGTAATATCCCCAGATAAGAGCAGTGGTTTCTTCAGGAGTACAAAAAGAAAAATTTTGAATAAGATCACTGAAAACGGTAAGTCCAAAATAAGGAGGTGACGTCATAATTTTTTTAACCGACAATGATCGTACAGCATGAAGTTCCTGTGATGGTGGAATAAAATAATTCATAAAGCCATTACATAATTCACCAGAATGTTTTTCCCAAATTGTAACCGACTAAAAATGTTAACATAAAATTAAGAAAATGCTTAAAAAACTAAGATCAAAATTACCTCTAGAGTATTGCTATCAAGGGCACGCACAACAGGTTGAATTTTCATCCATTCATAATTGGTTACAGCAAGCATTATAACATAAAAGCCATCACAAGTTCTTCCAGTTCTTCCCATTCTTTGCAAAACGGTTCCTTCATTACCAAAGAATTGTTGAAGATTATACTTTCCAGCAGCACTGTATTCGCATTGCTTTTTATGCATGCCACAATCAATGACTAAACTGACGTCAGGAAAATTGGCACCTTCAACTTCAGTAACGACATACTACAGAAAACGATTAGTAAAAAAAAAAAAAAAACCTAAACGAAGCAAACTTACAATTGCTTGAATCCAATTCATTAAGATCCCAATCTTCATTTTTATGAACTTTTACAATCTTATATCTTCCGAGTACTGGATTATGAAGCATCCTTTGACGCAATTCAATATTGACCGATATAATCATAGACATTGCAGAATAGATGACCACAACATTTCTTTGACGCTCAGTTATATCAACACTGTTATAACCATTTGAAAAATATCTTTCAACAGTTTTAACAGTTTTTGTTGCAAATTTTATATCACTGGGTTGTTGTATTGGTTGAATAGGATTGGCACGTTGAAGAGGTTCAAAATTCTCATCAACAACACGAATATTATATCTGCGTTGAACATTCACTTCAAAGATAATAGGTTCACCAAAATAGGTAACACATCTTTCTTGAAGTGCTGCATCAACAGTAGCAGATAAACAAAAAACTTTTACCGACTCTTTATCAGTACGATGAAATTCATCATTGACGATATGGGTGAAGATATGTTCTTTACTGATCATATGAAGAGCCATACCATGTGAGCAATAAATAATGCCAGGATCTTTTTCTGTTTCAGCAGAATATGCAGTCAAGTAACCGACTTGTGGATCATTTTCAGTCAAATATGGAGCAACGCTCATAACGGCAAGTTTTGAAGCACAAGAAATTAGAAATTTTGCAGCAGGTTGATGTTCTTTAATAATTCGACCAACCTAAAATACATATATATACTAACAGATGCAAAAATAACTTCTATTTTTAAAGATATATATTTGAAAAAGAAAAAATATAAATGCAACTCACACAGACAGTTTTTCCACAACCTTTCCAGCTTTAACAATAACAGGAAAACCCTCATCAAGAGCAGTATCAATGAATCTTTGCCGTTCAGACCAGAAAGAAGTTTGAGTGTAGCATAAAGGTGTTGGACCGACTTCTGTTGATGGAATCATTTGTGCAATTTCAGAGACAGTATCTTTTAAAGCATCTCCAATTCTTTCATTTTGATTTCCAAGTACCATGTTAAAATCATAATCATCATAGCTTGCATGGGCACGAAGTGTATGCAACATCACCGACGCTAAAATGACGTTTATTAATGTGTGCAAACAAATCCCGACATAAGAAATAAATTCACGATATTTTGCAAATAAAAGATTGTAATTTTGCGAAATGTATAAACAAAAGTTGAAAAAATGTTGAAAGATACTACAGATGTCTCCAAAATTCCACGAACTACACATCTTACCGTTAAAAGATCTGCATTATGCCGTGGAAAAACAAGCTATCAAAGTTTAAACAGGCAAAATAGTCAACTACTAAATTCTAGAACGTTTAATTAAATTCATGTCAAATGATTAGCAATGAATACCGTAATCCATAATTTAAATGAAATTTGTTTGAAAAAAATAATTTAAAATTGGACATTTTGCCAAGCATTTAATTTTTGCATCTATTTTTGTCTTGTTTAGTCAGAAAAATATAGCACTGGTATTTTACATTATCATCATTTTATTTATTATAGATTTTTACAATGACGGATACTTTGGAAGCTTCACTAAAAAATGTTGTTGAACAGGAAACGCTGAAATGGATTTTTGTTGGCGGAAAAGGCGGTGTTGGAAAAACGACTTGCAGGTTTAATTTTGGGAATTTTTCTTTGAAAATTTATGCTTATATTATTTAATTTTTTAGTTGTTCATTAGCAATTCAACTTGCAAAAGTTCGCAGTCGTGTTCTTATTATTTCAACCGATCCTGCCCATAACATTTCGGATGCTTTTAATCAAAAATTTACAAAAGAGCCAACACTGGTCGATGGATTTCAAAATTTATTTGCAATGGTTTGTTTTAGTTTGATATTCCTTGTGAACATATATATATTATTCATGATTTTTGTTTCAGGAAGTTGAAGGACAAGTTACTAATGAAGGATTAACTGGGTTAGAACCAGATAATCAAGGTTTGTTTTAAAGTAATTAGGGATGTTTAATATTTATTTTGTTATTGCAGATGTTATGTCAGTTGGAAAAGCAATGTTAAGTCAAATAGCTGGAGGATTACCTGGTATAGATGAAGCTGCAAGCTTTGCACAAATGATTAAGTATGTGAATTATATATGTGTGTGATGTATAAATGTTAAACATTGCAATTTTAGACTTGTTCAATCTATGGATTTTGATGTTGTTGTATTTGATACAGCCCCAACAGGTCATACTTTACGTCTTTTACAATTTCCTTCAACCCTTGAAAGTACTTTGGGAAAATTATTATCAATGGAATCAAGTTTTATGCCAATGATAAAACAAATGGGAAGTTTAATTGGAATGAATGCAAATCTTGAAGAAACAACCTCAAAGTTACGTGAAACATTAGAAACTGTTCGGGAAATTAATAAACAATTTAAAAATCCTGAAGTTACAACATTTGTATGCGTTTGTATTGCAGAATTTCTTTCCATGTACGAAACGGAACGTTTAATCCAAGCTTTAATTAAACAAGTTAGTTTTGCAATATAATGTCACACAATCATATGTATTACAGTAATATTATTTATAGGATATTGATACTCGTAACATAATTGTTAATCAACTTTTATATCCTGATATGAAAGAAGGTGGTGAAATTGAATGTAAGAAATGCAATGCTCGTTTTAAAGTTCAAAGCAAATATCTTTCACAAGTTTGTTTTAATTGTTAATTTTTTAATTTTTTTTAACCAGAGTTATAATTTTAAGATTGATGATCTCTATGAAGAAGATTTTCATATTACTAAATTGCCTTTACTTGAAAGTGAAGTTCGAGGAGGTGAATTATTAGCTAAATTTAGTGAACGTCTTGTAAAAGGTGGCCAAAAATGATTAATGTTTTTGCTCTTATTATTATTATTGTTGTTGTTGCTGCTGCTTCCGTGTGATGATAATTTATATGATGTTGTGTTTTAAAGAAATTTAATGTTGTGCCTTTTTTTGTATTTAATTATTATACTATTTAATTTTATTTATTATTCTTTTTTAACGCTAAATAAATATTTTCGATTTTGCATTACTGTATTTTAACCAACAAATTTTTAAAGTTGAATTTCACTTTTTTTAATGAAATAAATGAAGGTCGTCACCAAGAAAAATTGAAAGCGCTGGAAACAATCATAATCGAAAGTTTTTTAAATTTATATAAATTATTTTAATTGATTCTTAAATTCCAAAATAAAGCGACCGATTTTAAAGAGAGATTTGAATAAAGATAAGATTTTACCATGATTATATTCAAAAAAGCTTTCCGCCCCTCCGATCTTGGCTTGTCAAAGTTGCCGATCTTTTTAATCGAGGAAAAAAAGATAAGAAACTCGAATCGACAAAAAAAAAAGTAAAAGGTATTCTAAAAAATAGGAAAAAAAGAATGCAAAAAAGAAGGGGGGGGATTCGTGGTAACCTAAATAAGAAAAAAATGTATCCCCCCTTTTTTTCTCTTCTTCAGAAAAGACTCTTTCGCCCTTCTTTTTTTTTCTCTCAATGTTTTTGGTGGTATTTAACAAAATTTGTGTCAATTTTTTTCTCCTTCATTGTAAACCCCCCGAAAAAGCACTCCTCAATATTTTGACTCCCCCTCCCTCTCTTTTTTTTGATTGCTCTCAATAATTTTTAATAATAATAATAAAAATAATACAAGTTGTAAATGTATAATATATATATATACGATTCCTTATTAAAATTATATACATACATATTTTAAATAAAATAAAATTCTTGATTTTTGAAAAGTAAAAACTGGATACTTTGTTATTCTTTTTCTTTGAAAGCTTTTTGAAAAGCTTGTTTTTTGAGATTTAAAAAAGGAACATGAAAAAGGGAAAATAAGTGTGTCAGGGGGGGGGTGGAATTTTGATTTAAATATTGGATAACTTTTTTTATTATTAAAATTTGCAAAAAAGAGTGTATTTAAGCTTTTTAAAATCTGCATTTGAAATATTTTAAGTTGTTTTTTATTTTTTCGGTTGCATTTGTTTTGTGTGTATAAATTTTCTTGCTTTTATTCCAATTTTTTCCTAAAATATTCTTTTTATATTCAAAAATGCAAATACAGTAATACTACCGTATAATTAATTTTATACTTTTGTAATTTTGGAAACAGGATTTTACTTTGGCCATTATTTAAATTTTTAGAGAATGTCCGATATTCTTCTGAAATCCTCAAAGAAATACTGTCATTAAATTTAAGGCATCAAAGATTGTTTGCTTTCTTTCCATTTCATTGCGTAAATTTACGCAAATATGTATCTTTAAAAAAAGCTGACCATCACATTGTGCCTGCCTTCACACTTAACAATTTTAAACTCAAAAAAAGTGTTCGATTTACAAAAAACTATCATTTTTGCTGCTGCAAATATCCCTTGCCTCCCCTTTTTTTATGTGTGCTTTAATCCCCTCTCTCTTTCTCCCTCTCTTATTTTTCGCTATTGATGCCCTCATTTTTGAATTCTGAAAAAATTCATCTCTTAAAAAAATGTTTGAAAAAAGGATCACACACTTTTTTGGTTATATAAAATCGAAAAACAAAAAAATGTAGTTTAAAAAAAAGTTGATATAAATTTGTGTAATTGATGCTACTTTTGTTTTATCTTTTTAATGCACATTGATTCCATAAAAAAACTGGAAATCCTCATTCGAGAATTCATTTTTATTGAATCTTATGATTATCTTCTTTTCAACTTTTCCAGTTTTAGCGTAACCCGTCTTTTTAATTTGAGTCTTTTTGTTCAAAGAAAAATTTCAAAAATTAATTTTTGGCACCACCATCGAAAAAAGGTCGTTTTATTCATTCAAAGATTTTTATCTTTCCTTTCTTTTTACCTCCCTTTTTTGCAAAATTAATCTTTTTCTTTTTCAAATAACTTTTTTTATTTTTATATATTTTTGCCCATCATTTTTTGTACTTTTGCCATGTTTGAACCTTTGAACCTTATTTTTTCCCTCATAAAAAATATTGTCTGTGATTTTTTACCTCCTCTTTTTTTTATTTTCAAACCTGTCACCTTTGTCTCAAAGATCTTCAGAAGGTCAAAAAATGATGTATTGATAACAATTTTTCGGCTTCCAAATAAAAGAGAGGTTGAAAATTGTTTTTTGATTATTTATAGTTTCTGATTTGGAAAAATGATGTAAAAATTTTGATTCCTTTTTGATCTTAAAGTTGTAATCATTTAAAAAATATATTTTTAAGAAAACGGTAACATTTTTGAGCAACTTTTTAATTTTAAAGGATGACTTTTGTAATCGCGTTTTAAAATTAATTTTTGTGAATCGTATCAGCTCTCCAAAAATCAATCACAATGCCTTTTATAGCTTCTTTTTTTCTTCTGCTTCTTTTCCTTCTCCAAACACAATCATGCAAATCTGGCATATGGAATCTTACCCCATTGGCGACAGAAGAATGCCACATCATGTTTTTCCACCAAAGATGGTCACCACTGATCAACTGTTAAATCTTGCTGGAGTTATCAGTTATAAGGTTTTATCTTTCCTTCATAATTAAATGTATTAATTATATAAATATTATTAAAGGTTGATTTATCAGATACTTTATCAATGAAAAAGCGGCTTTCATATGTAAGAAATGAAAAAGATAAAGTCGCCACCGATGTTTTAACACTCGATGAAAATATTATGGATTTAGAAGAAAAATTGGAATTTCTGTAAAATTTTAATAAAAGTTTTCGGGAGATTTTTTAATTTTCTCTTTTTCAGCTATGAACCCATTGAAAAAGAAGAAGATGAAGTTTTTATGGTTTTAGAGGGTGCCATGTATTATGATGTTGAACATCAAGACGATAAATGGGTTCGAATCTTTCTTGAACGCGGAGATCTGATTATTATTCCAAAAGGAAAACCATATCGTTGCACAACAACTTCTACAGTAAGTCCAACTACTTTTACAAAGATCTTTTTTTGAAAAACTCTTTAAAATAAGAGAAGTAATTTGGTTTTTTTTGATACAAAAATGTTGCTTTCATTTTTGTCAAACAAACGCGTACTTTTTAGAATTTTGCAAAAATCCAACGCTTTGGAACTCGTTCTTCTGCCAATCAAGGATAAATACTACCCGGTTGCTGAATTACCTTTTTTTCTGTTTATAATCTTTCTTTCTCGTATTTATCAAAAAACTATATGATTTGTTATCACTGATTTGAAAAAAAATTTATTGTATTTTTATTATTTTTGTTATGGCTTTTGGGAAATCAATAAACTATTTAAAAATTGAAAAAGCTATGAAACTAAAACAATATTAAACATGTTTTTTCTTTAATGGGATATATAAATAACATTATTCAAGATGTGAAGAATCTCTTTCGAGAAGGGTAATATATGGTACAGTAAACCATGATGCTTTATCAACAGGAAAATATTTAACTTTTGGAGTATATTTGTGTTCATTTTCACGACGTTGAATATCAACAAGTGAAAACATCACAAAAACATGGTAACCAGCAATTGAGCTAACTAAATGAAAAACTGCATGAAGATATGGAACACCTACAAAATAAATATTTTATGAGGTCACAAAAATAAAGAGGGGAAAAAGTTGTATACCAAGATAGAGCCAAACGTCACAGAGAAGACGATCAGAAAACCAGCAAGTTGATGCAATCGCCCAAAGAACAAAAATTCTCCAAGTTGTCGAAATGGCAGCTGGAATTCCAACACTGAAATGAAAATAATTCATTAATGAGGCAGAAAAGTGTATTTGTAAGAATGGAAATAAGGTCACTTTTACACAGCAGTTTTTTTTTGCAAAAAAAATTGAAACAACGAATTTTTAGGATTATTATAGAAAGTAAACAAAATATTTGCTTTTCAATAATTTTTATGCATTTGTAAACAAATCAGTTTTCTGGTAGTGCCAAAATGTTATTTTAAAAAAACAAATAAAAGTGGTAATATTCAGCAATAACGGCTTAAAAAAGTGCTCTTCAAATAGTTTAAAGGTCATCACAATTGTAAATGTCTGCATTCCCGTTCATTTAAAAACGAAAAGACGAAACGTACTTTGAACCTTCATAATAAATAACAAAAACAGATGGAATTGAATATGTCATTAAAGCTAAAGCATTTAAATTTGGTTTAATAAAGCAAAGTCCAGATACAAGTACTGTAAAGCCAACAATGCTCCATCGAATTCGATCCCTGAAATAAATTATATTATGTATAAATTGAAGAAGGATCCAAAAAAACAGTACATATGATCTTTATATTGTTGTGGATACCATTTCATTACTGGCATATAAACAACTAAACACATATTTATTAACCACACTAAACTAAGCTCATCAACAAGTTGTCCAAAAAGATTTAATGTTGCATGACTAAAAATGGTATGATGAAATTATTATTTTGATTCCCAATAAATTGCAAATTGCTCTCACTAATAAGTTGATGCAAAACCATTAAATGTTAATAACAAATGTGGCAAAATAATCATCCAATTTACTTCACGAATATATCTCCATAATATTGCAATCTGAAATTTATTGAACAATTCATTTATTTATTTATTCATTCAGAAACATTTTTTATTAATGTCACTTACATTAACCAATGGAAGTATGATTATTGGCAAATTTGTGGCTGAATTTGCAAATTCTGCCTGGAAAAGTTTAAAAATATAATTTATTCTGTGTTACAAAAGTCAATGTATTTTAATAAAACCACTTACCACAAATGTCAAAGTTTGATATTTATAGGCAGATTCACACCAAGCATGACCTGATTCATATTCAAACCAAGGAGCCATAATGCTAAAACAAAATAATTAAAAAATTAAAAAAATTTTACTTTAAATACAAATTCAAATATTCACTTTAATGGCCATAATTAATTCCGAGTCAAAAAAGAACGCCTTTTTGAAAAGATTCAATTAAGATAAATTTTCCGCCAAATAAAACTTTAAAACAAAACTTTATTAAACCTTTTTTAAAAAAAAAAACTAGTTTCAAATAAAATGTAGTGTTACCTCTACATGATTAAATATTGTAAGGTTTTAAAGCTTTAATAGAAATATTATTAATGTCAATGAAGAGTAAAAGAAAACTTTATTTTATTTTATTTTTTTGCATGTCATCATCAGCTGTAAATATTAAAGTCTTTAAAGGCGAGACCCACGTGTATTTCTTTCAATTTGATTATAACTAAAAGAAGAAAGAATGCGACGGAAAAAAAAGCGTTAATTATGGGTTTCTAAAATTATGTGTCTCCAAAAACAACATTGTCAAAAAAATGCAATAAAAAAGTTTGGTCAAGACCGGTTAAGTGCAATTTAAATCATTGGAAGGGGGGGGGGGGGGGTGATGATGGAAAAAAAGACAACGGAATGTACTGAAACAATTTTTATGATTACAACGATATTGCTGCAAAAAAAGAGTTTTTTTAAATTAACTATGTAATTCAAGGAACGAAAAAAATATGACAAATCTTTTTTTTTTCCTGGTTAAAGATTTGATTCATACAAATATTCAATGATGCAAGAAAAAATAATTTGAAAAAAGTAAAAAGCGTGGAAGCATTTCTCTTTTTTTGGAAGAAAAAGAAGAAAAAGAAGAAGAAAAAGAAGAAGAGGAGAAAGAGAGGGTCAATGAAAGTTAAAAAAAGTATCTTCGAAGTATCTCCTTTTTTATTCCTTCACCTTCAAAAAAAGATCATCAAAAACTGGAAATAGCCAATCTCAACCGCCACCTTTTAACTCCAGAATCCGGCCAAAAAAATAAATGAAAAATTGGGACAAAAAAAGTTGAAGTGAAAAAACGAGTTTTATACTTCTTTTATTTTTTTGCATACGCGTGAAGCGGAAATTTATGGACAAATTTTGTTTCTCTTTTTTTCGAGCAGTAGCCCCAAAATAAAGAAAAAAAGGGGGGGGGGATTGAAACAAGATTTACGAAACGGATTCCTTTTCTTATTCTTTGAACGACCTTGATTAAATGTAAAAATCTTTTTTTAATAAAGCCTTTATTAATCAAGGGTTTAGCTTTTAAGAGTTAGGTAAGAATCACATTATAAGATATCATTTAAAGAAAAGAAAAACTCGACGATTTTCGCCAAAAAAAACAGAAGATGAAAAAAATTTGTTCAAAAAACTATAATATTTTGAAACATTTGGAAATTTTAACTATTTTAACCTTTTTTGTTCTTTCTTTTTAAATATTTAAAAAAGTGTTAAAAATAAACAAGGATTTAATTTTGTCTTTTTCGAAAATGTTTTAAAAACAAAACAAAGCCAACAACAATTTTGCTGTTTTCAAAAAATGCCAGAAAAAATTTAACTCACCGTGTTAATTTTTCAAGCATCTTTGTAGTTTGTGTCGTGCCAAAACAATTATATTTTTCTAAAAATGGAAAAGAAATTGTAATCCAGGAAAAAGAAATGTTGCCATGAAACAAAAGTGCAACAAAATTTCGAAGAAAAAAAATATCATCATTTTTTTGAGATATAAAAGAGTCGTCATAGGCAACAAATGGGATGGATAAAAAAAAGCATGGTCAAAAACTTGGAAAAAAATATTTAAAAAATTATATTTAAATGAATTTTTTAAAAAATATGGGTAAATTTCTCAAAACTTTTTGGGCAAAATAATCGAAAATAAAGCAGACAGTTTTTTTGAGATTTCGATTTCTAAAAAGAAATTTTGCAAAAAATTATTACACATAAATCATGTCTGTCTTTTTGATTTGTTTTTTTCTAAGCAAATGGAAAAAAAAGGAAATGAATCATATTTTTGGCGATTTTTGTTTTGATTTAGCAAGGTTAAATATGTGGAAAGTATGGCATATTTGAGTCATAGGCTTTATTCAAATACCGTAACATTTTTATAAACTAAAACAATAATAAATTTCAATATTTCCCAAAGTTTCTCGAGAAAAAAAATGGTGAGAACAAGTTAAAACTCAAACAGTGTAAAAACTTCGATGCTTATGACAAACTGCAACTGCTCTCTTTCTTTTTTTTCCTATTTGTACTTATTTATTTATTTCTTATCGTTTGTTTTTCCTTTTTTTTTCAATCATGTCATGTTTTTGCAGATCCAAGAGTAAAAAATGGGAGTAAAAAAGTAAATGCGCAAGAATAAATGCTTGTAAAAATGAAGTTAAGTTAAAAAAGAGAAACACCTGACGGCTTAAATAAACAAACTAACACAAAGTACAATGAATGAAATATGGCTAGAAAAATGGAATAGTATCTTTCAATGAATGTTTTAACAAATACTTTCTTTTTCCCTCACAAATAAAAAGTTGTTGTATTTTGGAAAAAAAGAATGATTTGAAAAAACATAATAAATACTTTTTTTCTCAAGACTTTGTTTTAAACTTTGACTTTTAAACTCTTGATCTTATGGATAAAGGAAACCATATTAAAGCTGTGATAAATATGCACACTTTATATTGAACAAAGTACAGTATCCTATTTCAATCAATCAGAGCAATATTAATCTTTGAAATTTGTATCACGGTGTACAAATTTATTAATTTAACTTTAAAGAGAAATTAGAAATTCAAATTTACAATCCCAAAAAAATGTGTTGAAAAATAACTACATGAAAACTTTGAAAATGCATTTAAAGAGATTTAGAAGCACTTCAAAAACTTCATTTTAAAAATTTGAAGCCATAAAACATAAGCAATGTCCATATTATCTGCCAACGACCCAAAACATTTTAATGCCAAAAAATTATTTATTACAATTTCACAGATTTGCTTTTTTTCATTTAATTCTTTCATTTATGGAAATAATTTTTTATCTTGTGATATTTGGGTGTCTATATTTTTCTTTCTTTTATTAAAATCCAAAGCTAAAACAGGTGCTTAGCTTTTTAGAACCTTTCTCTTTTTTCTTTGACAAAAAACTGAGAAAAAAAACAAATTAGATTTTTAAATACAAAAAAAAGTTTTGTGTTGTTTTATTATAAATGATCGAGAAAAAAAGGCACGGCCTTTTTCCCATTCGTTTCCCCGACAACGAAGGAGTTTTATTTTATATATTTTAGAGGAAAACAAAAGTGCCAACTTTTTGGGAGTTATTGTTTCATAAAAATATTCAGAAATTGTGTAAATCGCTCCATATCCTTCACCTTAATTATTTCCCTATATATGTGACTTTTTAAAGTTTTTTTATCTTTTTTATCTTTATAATGTTCAAATTTAACTTTTAAATTTTCCATTGAATATCGTGGAAATCCTTAAATGCAAAAAACAGTATAAAAAATTAAAAGCTATTTTTTTTTTTTTTTTTTTTTTTTTTATTTCACCGAAGTGATCTCACGACAAGCCGAGGCTTCATGAGGAAATTAGGTCTATTTTTCCTTTTTTATCCTGGTAGGGTCCATTTGAAATATGTACAGGGTGTCCCAACGTATTTCATGGTTTTCATTTGCCCGGCAAATTTTTTCTGTTGAAGTTATTCAAAAATGGATAGCGCAGTTGTGTTCATCATGGGATAGGATTTTTTTTGAGATAAAATTTATCTTAATTCCTTGAAATTTGCATGAAATTTGCATATCCTCCAATAAAATATGGTGATAGTAATGCTAAAAAATAAATGTTGAATGTTTTTGTTACTATCATTCTTTTTCATTGGAGCGGTTTTTTCAATTTTGACAGTAACATCAAATTTTTCAAAAAATGTTTTTCGGTTACTATCATTTCACAAAAAACCGCTCCAACAAAAAAAGTGATAGTAACCAAAAAAAACAAAAACGCAAAATTTTTGTTACTCTCCCTCCACAAAAAATTTGCATATCTGGAATCGTGAAATTTGTATCTCATAAAAAATCCTATGATTTATCGATTACAACTGTGAAGTCCGTTTTTGAATAACTTCAACAGAAAAAATTTGCCGGGCAAATGAAAACCATGAAATACGTTGGGACACCCTGTATTTTTTCCTTTTTATCCTGGTGAGGTCCTGGTCAGTGTTAACCCGAGTGAACCGGGGACGGGTGCGCATACTCATTTTTAAACTTCGACTAAGCGTGGATTCGAACCTGGGCATGCCTCATGTTAATCCAACGCTAGACCAGTCGACTACACGACCGTCAAAAAAAATTTCTTGTTTTACTCTTTTTTCAAAGCCTTAAAAATGCAAAACATAAATATGTCAATTTTTTTAAAATTTTAATGTGCTTATACAGGGTCTCTAAACGAAATTGACCCTTTTAAGAGAAACTCTACGACATTTTTTAAGTCGAGTGGCACATTGAAATTTTTTTGTCAATTCTTTTATAACTATTCGATAAAACTAGGTGAAAAAACGCTATTCCTAGAGTTTTGGAGCATTCTACCGTGTGAAACCGATTTCTCATGAATTCAAATATTGGATATAACGAAATTTCAAAAATTCCGGAAAAATCAGGAATGCAAGCAATCAAAAAGTTGTGCCCCATGATTGTACACATAAGTAAGGGCTATAAAATGGCTATAACCAAAAAAATTTATCTGACCTTTAATGTCGAAATTTCGATATCTGTAATTTTCGACCCCTGTAAAAAAATTTGCATATCCATTCTCCAGAGCTATATAGTGCACCGTTTGATAGCCCAGTATGTGTGGATTTTGAAAATATATGGCTTGAAACCACAGAGTGGCAGGGTTGCGATTCATAAATAGAAAAGTAGGTGCAACTAACATCTTCAACATCATCTCAATAATATAACTTTTTTATTTCCAAAGATATCAACTTCCGGTGACTTGCATTATAAAACATAATGTTGTTGGAGCATCCAGGGTGAGTTTCAGGATTATTGGTAGCGATTTCGAAATAGTAGGTTATTATAAAATTCGAAAATTTAGCAACATGGAAATATTGCAAAAATTTAGGTTTTTCTTTATAGATAAAGTTAAATGTGCATTCTAAATGTAAAGTATATGTGACAACACTAATACAAATTGCTAAAAAATGACGGGATTTTTTATGATTTTTTTAATTTTACTTGTTTTTGATCAATTTTCGAAATACCAAAACATTGGGAAAATCGTCATTTATCAATATTTTGATATTTTTTAGTTAAAATATAGCTTGTTTAAGATTCTTAAACCATGTTTCAACATCCTAGGATCAATACTTTTCATTTTCCACCTAACTGAAAACATGCTGAAAAATCAAAGTAAAATTGATCTAAAATCCGTGTTTTTCTTATAGAACTTTACTGGAAACAATTTTTTTAGATTTATCATAGTTTATTATAATAGTTCGAAGTATTTATAAGTCATTTTAGACAGTTATAAGTTTTTCAGAAATTACTGATTTTTCATATTTCGAGAAAATTGATTTGACAAAATTTGGTGCTGAAATCACTCAAAAAGTGACGAAATAGTGACATGTAAGCGAAAAAAAATTGTTTCCAGCAAAGTTCTATAAGAAAAACACGGATTTTAGATCGATTTTACTTTGATTTTTCAGCATGTTTTCAGTTAATTGGAAAATGAAAAGTAGAGATCCTAGGATGTCGAAACATGGTTTAAGAATCTTAAAGAAGCTATATTTTAACTAAAAAATATCAAAATATTGATAAATGACGATTTTCCCAATGTTTTGGTATCTCGAAAATTGATCAAAAACAAGTAAAATTAAAAAAATTGTAAAAAATCAATTTTGACCCCCCGTCAGGTTTTATCATGTTTTATTGATGTTATTACACCTATTTTACAATTATAATGCATATTTGTTTTTATTATGAAGGAAAAAACCCGAGTTTTTGGGATATTTCTAAGTTACTAAATTTTGAAATTTTATAATAACCTACTATTTCGAAATCGCTACCAATAATCCTGAAACTCACCCTGGATGCTCCAACAACATTATGTTTTATAATGCAAGTCACCGGAAGTTGATATCTTTGGAAATAAAAAAGTTATATTATTGAGATGATGTTGAAGATGTTAGTTGCACCTACTTTTCTATTTATGAATCGCAACCCTGCCACTCTGTGGGTTCAAGCCATACATTTTCAAAATCCACACATACTGGGCTATCAAACGGTGTATTATATAGCTCTGGAGAGTGAATATGCAAATTTTTTTACAGGGGTCGAAAATTACAGATATCGAAATTTCGACATTAAAGGTCAGATAAATTTTTTTGGTTATAGCCATTTTATAGCCCTTACTTATGTGTACAATCATGGGGCACAACTTTTTGATTGCTTGCATTCCTGATTTTTCCGGAATTTTTGAAATTTCGTTATATCCAATATTTGAATTCATGAGAAATCGGTTTCACACGGTAGAATGCTCCAAAACTCTAGGAATAGCGTTTTTTCACCTAGTTTTATCGAATAGTTATAAAAGAATTGACAAAAAAATTTCAATGTGCCGCTATGGTACAAAAAATTGAAGAAATCTGGTAGAGTCTCTCTTAAGTTACCTGGTAAATTGATTCTGTTGAAGTTATTCAGGAACGGGTTTCACAGTTGTCTTCGGTAAAATCATAAGATTTTTTTGACATAAAAATGTTGTGATTTCGAACATGCAAATTTTTTTTGTAAAAAAATATTTCAGCTTTTTATTATTTCGGTTGCCGTCACTTTTTTCGTTGGAACGGTTTTTTTGTGAAATGATAGGAACTAGTGATCGGATCCCGTCCCGTTCCCGCCGGGATTCCCGGCGGGAACGGGAACGGGATTCCCGTGTTTCCCGTCCCGTGCCGATTTTCAAAAAACGGGAATCCCGTATTCCCGTTCCCGTGTCCATTTTCATAAAACGGGAATGCCATATATAGCTTAAGTTGCAAAATATTGTTTCTTAACAACTTCAAGCTCTGATTAATCTGAAAGCTTTTCTTTCTGATGATACTTTAATATATGGAAACAAACAAAAAAAAAGATTATCTGCAGATTCTGCTCAAAAATTACTTAAAATTTTTGGATATTACATGTTACAAGTTTCCGACGGGAATCACGGGATTCCCGCGGGATTCCCGTAATTCCCGTCCCGTGTCCATTTTCAAAAAACGGGAATTCCCGTTTCCCGGGTTTTACCGAAAACGGGACGGGATCCGATCCCTAATAGGAACCGAAATATTATTTTTGAGAAATTTTTTCAAAACTGTAAAATCCGCTCCAATGAAAAAGAGTTACAGTAAAAACATTCAACATTCAGCATTTATTTTTTATAGCATTAATTGTTGGATGTTTTGTTATTGGTGAGGAATTAAGATACGTTTTATATCAAAAAAAAGCCCTATCCTATACTCAACATACCTGCGCTATCCGTTTTTACAGAAAACATTTCCCGGTTAAATGAAAAGGATCAATTACGTTGGGACGCCCTCTAAATTTTATCTTTTACATTTTTTAAAGACAGTAAACAAAGAACAGAAATAAAAACTTTTAGTATTACTGTCATTTGTCATAATGGAGCTGATTTTGTTTAAATTTTTGGTATTGTTAAAATACAAGGTTCTGGATTTATAGACCCTTTAAATATGCAAAACAATGGGGCAGTAATATGAGATTTAAAAAAGAATTAATTAATTATAAAACAAAGGGGGTCTGGAATTTTAAAGATGTTTTTTTCTATTAATTTTGACAGTGAAGCCCAAATTATTTTTTTTATCTGAATTTGATAGTTTGTTTTGTTTTTTGTAATAATTTTATGTAATCTTTTATCCATCTTGATTACAGATCAAGGATGTGAAATGCGGCCGACCAAAATTTTAGAAAATTCTTTGTTTTTACCATTCAAAAAAATTAAAAAAGTAGGCCGGCTCGGCCTTGATTTTGTCGGCCGGATTTCTCATCTTTGTTAGTAACAGGCTGTTACAAATAAGAACTTCAAAAAAATTAAATTTGAATAGCCATAATTTTGTGTCAATTACAATTTAAACTTTTTTTATTAAATCCCATAAATTTGTTATAAATCACTTGTCTAGAATACTTAAAGTTTTTATTACTTAAAATTTTATTTAACAGCGTTTTTTGAATTAATTTTGTTACATTAAAAATGTTATTTATTGGTAGTTTTGCCGTGTTTCAAATTTCTGTTTCAGAATAATTTAAAAAAAATATTTTTTTTAAAATGAGCGGGTTTACAAAGCATCCAGTAAAAGAGACAACTTCAATTTCTTCAACGCCATTAAAGCCAATTGAAGAGGAACTTCGATGGATTGATATTATGGCGACAGATGAATCGGGAAATTCGGCATTAATGATTGGAATTCGAGATAATAAAGAAGAAGTTGTAAAATTTATTATTGATCGAGCACTGTCTGTTAATAAACTGTCCGAAGTTTGTTCTTTTTTTAATATTTAAATACTGTATCCATTTTAAAGAAACAAAAAATGTCCTTTTTTTGTGGTATTTATAAATAAAATAGAGCAAAAAGTGCAAACTTTTTATTTCCATTTTTGTGACTTTCTCGAAACTCCGGACTACAAAAAACACTTTTTTTCCTAGAATTAATAATATATTTTTTGCAGGTTTTACAAATTATTAATAAAGATGATGAAAATGCATACAGTTTGGCGCTTCGAGCTGAAAATGTTGCATTGCTACGAATTATTGAAGATGCAACTGAAAAAGAAAAGAAACAAATTTTTCGAAAAAGTAGAAAGGTAAGCTTTGAACTCAAAATTTAAAGATTTTCACTTTCTCTCTTCCTTTCACAAATCCGGCCTGTTCGTATAGGACACTTTACATTTAATTCATTGTTATTTTCTGGTTTTCTGGATATCCATCCCGTTAGTACTACTTTTTTATTTTCATTAGAAACGGTTTGAGTATTGGGTCATTCATTATCTGTATTTAATGATATCAACGCAGCTTTTTTTGAAATTTAGGAACAATATTTTCGGTTTTAAAAGGTTCTATGTTAGTTCTAAGCTAAGGAGAAAAACATGCCCGTCGGAAATGTCCCGATATTTTCAACGGGATTGCTCGTTGCGTGCCGATCATGCATTGGGCGGAGAAAAGAGAAAGAAAATTTGAAATTTGGCAAAAAAATTTTTGAGATTTATCTCCATAATCCTGTGCTCAAAATGCATTATTAAAGAGGCGGACGTACTTTTTTTAGCAAGTCCCTGACAATCAGGATCTTGCATATTCGAACATTTTGTCGGATGAATTTCCAAAAAATAAATAAATACTAAAACAACAGCTTCCTTTAAAAACAAATTTTTCCTTCTGCTGGCCTTTCAATCCCCCCTTAAAGTTTTACAATAAACATTTATATTATTTTATGAAACATTTTTTTGATTTTAAAGTGGTTCAGTTTTTTGCGAAATAAAATGTAAAAAATGTATTTAACCTTTATTAAAAGTGCGTTAAATAAATAGCTATGTCATTATTTTTGCTTCTTTATTCTTTGTTTGTTTGTTTCTTTAATAATAATTTTCAAGCAATGAGACCTTATGACTGAAAAAAAACACACATCCAAAACAAAATTAAGCTTATATCTTTTTATTATCATTAAAAATAAATTATTTTAAAACAAATTTTGACGTTGATTTCTTTTGCGCTGAAATTGAAAAAAAAGGAAACAAAAAATAAAGCATTAAAAATTGCAACACAAAAAGCGCTTCTATTTTTTTTTTGCTGCTTCAGATAGATAGTTGATGACGGTTGCCAAGGGGAAGGAAGGAAAAAAAGAGAAGAGTGAGAGAGAGAGACTCATCATTTATATTTTTTTACCTGCTTATTTTAAGATAACTTTAAAAACATTACCTTACTTTTTTTTCTCTATTTTTTTTGCCCCGGAGGAGGAGTCTTTATTTTTTAACTGTTAATAAGGAAAATCATTTTTATGCATACTTTTTTCTCTCTCTTTAAATGCCATTACTTTTTTAGGCGTGTGGCATTTTTTGTACTTTACCTTTGCCCCCCCCCCCCTCCTCACATCACATCACATCAAATTCTTTGTGGAGGAATTCCCAGTAAATTTTTGTAGTTTATTAATTTTATGAAACTTTTTTTTTAGTTTTTAAAATATAAATCAACAGAAAGTTTTAAAGCTTCACCAAAAAGAATTGAAAAAATGCATCGACCAAAATCTGAGGAAGCTGTTGGATCTGCAAGTACCAGCGATGTGGAACCAGAAATTGATGAAAGTCTTCAGGTATTTTTTTAAATCCTAGACTCTAGAAATTTAATTTTAAAAGTTTATCTCCCTTTTCATTTTAGTTCAAAAATAATCGATCAGAAATTCATGAAGCATTGGTAAAAAGTTTGTCAGAACTTCAGTCTCCAGGCTTTGAAAAGCGTCCAAGCCTTACAGATTCTGAAGGAAAATCAATTGAAAAAACTCCAACAATTAAAAATTTGTATGTTTTTGAAATTATTCACAATTTTGAATTTTTTGATAACTTTTTCAAATTTTAGACATTCCGATAGTTTTACATTTGAACATGAAACAATTGATTTCACTCCCCTCCCAAATCCTGGGATAATGAATTCATTAGGCTGCAAATTTCGGAATTTAATGAGTGGTCGACGTGTAAGTAATCTTTAAAAAAAATATTTATTTGGAAAAATAAATTTTTGCGGAGTTTTAATTATATTTATGCTAAAATGCCGTTGGCGGTGGTAGCAATAAATAATAAGACAAAATTGGTGGTGATGATGAGATTTAATTTTTATTATTCTTTCATATTTTGATTATATTCAAGAAGAAAAAAAAGACGTCACAAAAGTTTTCGAAAGCAATCTTTGTAAAAATTTGAAAAAGAAGATTTTAAATAAAATAAATAGCACCCTTTAAAATCTGAAGAAATTTGGTTAAAAATAGTCTTGAAAAACCGTTACCAATTTTTTACGTCAATATTTGTTCGTTACTGTAGCTTTAAAAAGTGTTTAAATTTTCGTGAAGTTTTATTTGCATACAAAAAAATAGATAAACATTAAAGAGGATATCATAAATCCCTTGTGGATATTGATTACTTTGTAGCTAAAAAGGTGGTGGTTAAATGACTAAGTTGCAGTAAAAATAAAGAAGTTTTTTACTAATTTTTATGTGAGAAAAAAAGGCGCAAACATCTATTTAATTCTCATATGTGTATCTTCTTCTTCTCCCCCCCCCCCCCCTTCCTTCCCTTTTTTTAAAGCTTAAAAGGTGAATCAACTTTTATGACAAAGTTTGGCATCATTTTTTCAATTAAAAAAGCGGAGGAAAAATAAATTTGATAATGCAAAAAAAAGGTAGATATTTCAAAAGATAAGTTTGAAAAAATAACACGCAAAAATTTGTCTTTAAATATAATTTCTTTCTTACACCCCCTATTTTTTGGGGTAATAATAGTTATTTTTGAGTTTTTTGGTATGATTTTTAGTCTTTTATGGTTTAAAAAATCCATGCAAATATAAAGTAATTGAATAAAAAGTTGAGTAAAAAAAATTTATTTTTAGCAACAATTTTTTCTATTTTGAACTAATTTTCTCTCGTAAGCTTATTTTTTTCAAATATACCGTATTACATAAACATCTTTTATGAAAATGCCAAAATGGGGCTGTTCAGATATGACGTCATCTGAAAATCGACTTTTCTTGAGCCCCCCCCCCGACCCATAGGTGATATAACATCAAAGCTTTTTGCCGACAAAATCAAAGCGGTGTCATAATTTGCAACCCCCCTCCCCGCTCATCATTTGCATAACGTCATATCTGGACAGCCCCAAAACAGATTGTTCTAAATTAATGTTAGAAATTAAAATAAACAAACTATATTTTTTTAAGGATGATCCATCTCGACCATCAAAACGTTCATCGGTTACAACAACACAAGTTCATTTTACTTCAATGCCCTCAGATCAAAATGATGTTTATGATGGCACAGATAATTCATATTTAAATGATCCACCTTCTTCAAAACGTTTAACAATTGCCCATCATCATTACACCGATTCTGATGGAGATAATTCAGTTTGTGTTCCACCAGAATTTAGTGGACCAGAAGTTGTGAAAAAATTATCTGGTGATAAATCATCTGGATTGACACCAGTATCTGAAGCAATTATGAAACCAATTCGAAATTTACGTTCCCGTGGACAATCAAGTGAAGGTCGAGCAAGAAATTATAAAACTGTTGCCGTAGAACAAGAGGGAGATTAATTAATTACAAAAATGAGTAAAAGCAATTTTAAAAAATAACTTATTTATTAAAATTCAAAAATATCTATTTCAAATTTCCATTTTTAAATAGGTAAAAATTACTGTAAAACTTTTTCGTTACTGTATTTTACAGTAATGCTTTGATCTTCACTTAATTTGTCTTTAAATTTTGTATTTCGTTTTTCAAATTCTTCAACAGTTTTAAAACATTATATATATATTTTTATTGAGATTCTCTGGAAATATTTGAACCCTTTTTTTGATTCGTAACCTCCCTTTAAAGAAAATAAAAGATAATAAATTATTGAAAAAGAAAGAAAACACTTTGCATAAATAATTATGTAAACAAATCTTCAAAGATTTGAATGCCGCCGGAAATTGCGAAAACAAAAAAAAAACCCTCCTTCAACTGATAACCTTTTTTTTGCATAAGGTCATCATCGGTTTACAAATGCCGCGGCAAATGCCCAAAAAAACAAAGATACATTTCTTTAACTGTTCACTTTTGTTTTTTATGTATTTCAAAAAAATGCCGAAACTATCTAAATCTGATCCAAATTTGCTAACAATTATTTCTGCGGTTGAATTAATTAAAATTTCTGATGAATTTGGTTTATTTTTACAAAATCTTAAAGGGACCCAACGAGCATGAATAACAACATTCACCAGGGTTTTTCAGGCAAAAGCGCGCGAAATTTGAATTTTCATTGCTGTTCAAATCCTTTTTTGCAACAGTGAATTTTTTTATTCTTTCTTTTACACAAATGTTGCATTTTTTTAAATTTATATATTCGTTCTTTTTATTTTTGTAATTAATAGTCCTTATTAAACGTGAACATGAATGTTTTTAATAAAATTGTTGCAATTTTTCGTGCAACTTTAGTGAAACTGTCGTTTTATCCATATTTTTAGGCGCTGTTCTGCTTATGGATGAGATGAAATTTAGGAGTAGGAACAGGTAAGTTTGTGTGGTAAAAGGTTAGTTATTATATTATTGCATATATATAAGTTCTAATATTTGCTTTTGTTTTAGGTTGTGAAGCTGGCAGTGGTGATTTTGCACTACTGTCAGCTTCGGTAGATATCATGGTCGCTGCTCCAATGGATGTTGGAGCAGATGCTTCTTCAATAGCTGATGTTGGTTGTGCTCCAATGGATGGTGGAGCTGCTGCTTCAATGTTGATAGTGGTGCTCCAATGGATGGTGGAGCTGGTGTAATACGAAGCAATGCTGCTGGTTATTCGTTATACAGGTAAGTTTGTGGTAAAAGGTTAGTGTGTTGTATTACTTCATATATATGAAATAATATCTGTTTTTGTTTTAGGTTGTGAAGCTGACAGTGGTGCTTTTGCACTACTGTCAGCTTCAGCGGACATGGAGCTGAGCTGCTGTTTCACTGAATGATGTTGGTGGTCCAATGGATGGTGGAGTTGCTGCTTGTTCAATGAAATTAATTCTTGTAAATTTAGATGTCCCGTTCTTGAGCCTCTTCCACTTTTATCTTCTGTTTGCCGTCAAATGTTTAAAACAAAGCGGCGAAGAAAAGAAAGAATAGAATTGTATAAATTGTATAGTAATTTTTATACTTTTAATAAATATTTATTGATTTTAAAATTATCTTTTTATCAAAAACAACAAAAATAAATGACTAAATTATTAATTTAAAGTTTAATTTGAAATTTGATAATTTGGAGCTTGTGGAATCTCTTGAATCAAAGTTGGTGCCATAGATCAGAGAGTTGGAGTTGAGCCACCCATTTGGATAAGGGTTATCCATATCAACCGAAGCACCAACATCATTCAGTGAAACAGCAGCTCAGCTCCATGTCCGCTGAAGCTGACAGTAGTGCAAAAGCACCACTGTCAGCTTCACAACCTAAAACAAAAACAGATATTATTTCATATATATGAAGTAATACAACACACTAACCTTTTACCACAAACTTACCTGTATAACGAATAACCAGCAGCATTGCTTCGTATTACACCAGCTCCACCATCCATTGGAGCACCACTATCAACATTGAAGCAGCAGCTCCACCATCCATTGGAGCACAACCAACATCAGCTATTGAAGAAGCATCTGCTCCAACATCCATTGGAGCAGCGACCATGATATCTACCGAAGCTGACAGTAGTGCAAAATCACCACTGCCAGCTTCACAACCTAAAACAAAAGCAAATATTAGAACTTATATATATGCAATAATATAATAACTAACCTTTTACCACACAAACTTACCTGTTCCTACTCCTAAATTTCATCTCATCCATAAGCAGAACAGCGCCTAAAAATATGGATAAAACGACAGTTTCACTAAAGTTGCACGAAAAATTGCAACAATTTTATTAAAAACATTCATGTTCACGTTTAATAAGGACTATTAATTACAAAAATAAAAAGAACGAATATATAAATTTAAAAAAATGCAACATTTGTGTAAAAGAAAGAATAAAAAAATTCACTGTTGCAAAAAAGGATTTGAACAGCAATGAAAATTCAAATTTCGCGCGCTTTTGCCTGAAAAACCCTGGTGAATGTTGTTATTCATGCTCGTTGGGTCCCTTTAACAACAACAACAACAACAATCATGGATTATTGTCTCGAAGGGAAAACAAAATTATTCAAATATTCGATTTTGATGTTAATATTGGGCATTTATATTTTGTTTTTGGATATTCTAAATCCATTCTATCCAAAAATCTTCCCAGTGTTTCTTCCATAGATTTTGTCAATCTTCTTCGAACTTTATTCAAAAAATTCATTTCATTATAACTTTTAAGGCCTTTGTGATAAGCAAATATATCATTGATTATTGCAAATTTATATCCAGCTCTGCACATTTCCCATCTCTGTAAAAATTGCTTTTATTGTTTAAATAAAAAAAAGGTGTTCTCATGCTTCTAAATTTACCAATACAGTATTATCTCGTCGGGGATATCGAAATCCAATATCAAAAAGGGGGATGTCAGATTTCGAAACAAATTGAGGCTCCCATTTTGGTGAATCATATTCTTTGAAAAATTGGATACTGGGAAAAGATTCAGTATCTGATTCTGGACTTTCAAACCATTCATTTAAATGTTCAATTGAATGATCATTTGAAGTATGATGAAATTCAAAAGCTTCATCAGATTCCATCATATTTTTTAAATCTGTTTTTGTTTTTGGCTGAGTTGCATTATATTTTGTTTCAAAAATTCGATAAACAAGGGCCGTTTTTGGGTGCTTTTCTAAAATTGAATTTGACAAAATTCGCATTTTTTTTTCAAAATTTAATGAAAAGTAATGTCCCAGATCAGCAACTAAAATATATTTCGTAGAAGCATGCTTTCGGCCAATATTTCGAGCTTTATTTATTCTGAAAAACATATAAATATTTAAAAAGTTTTAAAAAAAGTTTGCAATGATCAATCAATATTGCATTTTTGCTCTTTAAAATTAAAAGGAAAATTAAACATACGGATATTTAATAAGTTTTGTTGAAATTTCAAAAGCTGTTAAATTTGTATCTTTTGTTGGCTCAAAACATGGTTCAACAGTTTTTAATGCCAAAATGGCACAATTAGTAATTGCTGAATTGTCAATGAGAAAATGAACCGAAAGGAATTGATCAATTGCTGAACTTTGATTTTTGAGATCTTTTAAAAATGATGAAATACATCCGATGCTTTGTATCATATCTTTGTCATAAAATGCAATTGCCAACGAAACTGGAGCATTCCAATTTTCAACTTGTTCAACAATTCTTTCATCAATTCGATCACTTGAAGCATGAAGGATTAATGTGATCCTATCGGGATTATCTTCTCTCCGCTTTATCACATTTGATAAAATGCATGACGAATTACTACAACAAAAATGCATATTTCTTTAAAAGCTTTTGTTAGACTCACTTTAATTTTTTTGAAAATGTTAAAGTTGTGTTTTGTTTATTATCATCAACAGATTGCTGGATATAAATAAAATATACACATACAATTGCTAATAAACTTAAAAAATAGAAACAATATCGAAGCATTCAAAATTTATTAATAAACAAAAATAGGGGGGAAAAGCTGCCGTGATTTTGATATTCCCGAAATCTTGAAAAAAAAAACTGACCCGGATAACTTTCCATACTTTTTTTTTATATTTTCACATTCAATATCCCCCCCTCTGAAAAGTGTTAAAGTTGTTATCATTAATTATTTTCACATTGATCTTGTTCAAGACGACTTTAATCTCTTCTTATTCTTTCCTTTTTTTTCTGATCCATGGGAAACTTGATTTTGTATGTTTTGTTTTGTTTTATCTTTTATTAACATTTTCGTGTTTTTATAACGACCCTTTTTCAAACACACCCTTCAAAAAAAGAAAAGAAGAACTCATAAAAAGCGGAAGAAAAAGAAAAGCAAAACAAGTTCAAAGTTTTTGTTCAAAAAAAAACATGTTCAAAAAAACATGGATCGAAAAATGCCAGCTTTTTTTGCAAAGAAAAACACAAAAATTGATTTTATCTTTTTTTGTGTGTTTTTTGGTGTTATAAAAATAATTAGAGAGAGCTATTTGTAGATTTGTAGAATATTTTTTTATGTTGTTGTTGAAATTGTTAAAGAGGCTGCTGCAAAAAAAAGTTATGCTTTCTGTTTTATGCTGATGACAAAAAAAGAAAGTGTGAAGAGAAGAAAAGAAAAGAAGAGAAAATGTATATGAACGATGACCATCAACCAAAGATAGGAGAGGGAGAGAGGGGGAAAAAGAAAGAATACATTTTTATTTTTGTGTTCTTTTTTTTGTTTGTCATCAAAAAAAGATGAATGTTGAGGAATATTTTTGTAGTTTCATTTTTGTTCAGCAATGTTAAAAAAGAATGTGGGGTATAAAAGCAAGAGAGACTTTTTTCATTTTTGTTGCTTTTTATTTACGTCTTACATTTATTTAAATGTGCTTATTATTTTACCAAAAAAAAAATAAAATAAACAAAGAGAGTCTCTGCTTTGTGGAGAGCAGTGTTTTCCCGATTCCAATTCCAATTCCAATTCCATCGATTCCCTTATTAAGGATCGGGAAAAAATGGAATCGGGAAAACACTGGTGGAGAGTCTTTAGAGAGTCTAACAAATGTTTGCCGTTTTTTTTTCGCTTTTTGTGTTTTTGGTTTTAAAAAATAGAGTTATTTTTAATTAAATTATGTAATTTTCAGAAGCAAAAATATATTTTTAAATATGTCTCAACAAATTTTTGTTGTAACTGGCGCAAATCAAGGTATGTTTTTCCTCTTGTAATTATTCTTCCACTTTAAATAAATTTAAATTTTCAGGAATTGGTTATGGAATTATTGAAACACTTGCAACAACCATTGATAATGCAATCATCTATTTAACTGGTAAATTTATACAGTACTTATATATTACTGTAATATTCATAAAATAATAATTTTAGCTCGAAATGAATCTCGTGGAAAAGATGCCCTTGAAAAATTGGAAAAAAGTCTTGGAAATAAGAAAAAGAGTGAAATTCGTTTTCATCAATTGGATATTGAAGATGAACAATCATGCAAAACATTTGCTGAATATTTAAAAAAGACTCATGGTCAAATTGATGTCCTTATCAATAATGCTGGATTTGCATTCAAACAAGATGCTACAGAATCTGCTGAAGAACAAGCAAATGTTACAATTGCAATTAATTATTATGGAACTAAACGAGTTAGTTCTCATCTTGTTCCACTTGTTAAATCTGGTGGCCGAATTGTGAATGTTTGTTCACAGGCTGGGGTGATGAAAGATATCTATGATGATAAACACATTCAAAAAATTAAAAATGCTTCATCTGAAAAAGAAATTGATGAATTCGTTGAAGAATATAAAAAGTAAGGTTTATATCTTTTTGTCAATAATACTGTAGAATATTCAAATTTAGAGCTGCAAAAGATAATAATCGCAAAGAAAAAGGCTTCCCAGAAAGTGCTTATCGTGTTTCGAAAGCTGCAGAAATTGCTTATACTCTTTTACTTCATCGTCAACACAAAGATCTCAAAATTAATGCTTGCTGCCCGGGATATGTATCAACGAATATGAGCTCCCATAAGGTAAGGATCTGCATGTTAAAGATAAACCTTTTTAAGCGTTAAAATTTTAGGGCCCTTTAACAATTGAACAAGGAGCTGATACTCCGGTATATCTTGCAACAGATTCAAATGCTCCAAATGGAGATTTTGTTTATCAACGAAAAACAATTTCCTGGTGTTAATTTGATCTCTAATATCTTCTTCTATGTTATTTTTTGTCAGCTTTATATATAATTTTATGATTGCATTTTCTTGTAATTTAATGAATTTTTATTGTTTTTAAATGTTTGAAAAGTTGAACAATTAATTTTTAAATTTTTTTTTGTAATTTCGTCATTTTTATGGCGATAAATTTATTTATAAAGATTTTTTAAATAAACAGTTTTTAAAAAGCGGTTCTCAGAATATATTAAACTTTTTTCAAGCTCTTTTATGGCATAAATGCTATTTTTCGATAATAAAATATCCCTAATTATTAAAAAGTTTTTCTCTTCAAATACAAAAAACAATAAAACATCAAAGAAAAAAGAAACGTAAAATTTATTATTGGCCAAAAAAGGAATCAAAAATCGCCGACAAAAAAAAATTAAATCATTCAATTGAAATTGTAGATTCCTTTTTTTGCTGCAAATAAAAAATAAATAAAATCTTTAACGAAAATGGTTTTTTTCATTTGTTTTTCCTTGCTGCAATTGAATGTGTGTTTTTAAAAGCTCAAAGCTTGCATCAAACTTGAACGGACAATGTTACATATATTTTTGTTGCCATTTTTAAATCAAAGAACAAAAATTTCTTCTTCTGTTTTCTTTTTCATCGACCTGGCAACTTGCATCCCCATTGCCAGAGACATACATACTCGATTAATTCAAAGACAAAAAATAAATATTTTAACGAAACCATTTTGATTTCTTTCTTTTTTTAAAATTTGTTTTTTTGTAAAAAAGTGAATTGTTTAATTTAAATTTAAAAAAAGTAAAATTAATTTTATTGAATTTTATTTTCTCTCTGTTGTATGTGGTACAAAGAAGAAAGATAATCAGCTTAAAAAGAAGTAAGTGAGTGATATTTTTGATTGTCTAAAGTCTTTAGACTAAAGTTTAAAAAAATACCTATCATCTTTTACAGTCAAGGGTTGATATCGGTCAAAAAAAAGATAGATACGAGGTTTCAATTCAAAGATTCTTTTATATTCTTAAAAAAATCAGTGTAAGTAATTATTTTTTATTGAAAAAGTTTTTTTATTTAAATTATGTATAGACGAAATATGTTAACACTTAATCGAACACATATGTTAGCCATTTATGGGACAACCCTATTACTAGTTCATATATCTTCAAATGGATTTCGGACAAATGTTCCGCTTGTTTATACAATGCCATTAATAGCTTTATGTGGAATGGGATTTTGTACAAGAATGCAATGGAATAAACAAGTTGCAACAATTGGATCTTTCTTATCATTAGGTATTTTTAATCAGATTTTCTTCTGAATAATTTGCATATATCCAAACATTAATCTTACTCCCTTTTTTTTCAGCCATTGGAGTATTTCATTGGACTTTAAGCCCAAAACATTTAATTTATCGAGCCATACCATTTTGTGTTTCACATCTTTTATATCTTTACACCTTTTGGGGATGTGTTCGTAAATTTTGGGCTCCCTTGGGTATTGTGCTATTTCTATATGCTGCAGGATTAATATATTTTTGTGTTGGAGATCTTTTTCGTTCATTGCCATTACTCGTTATTTCTGTGGCCGCCGATCTCTTTACCATTACTCTTTCCCTTTTTGCTGCCGGTTCATTATGGAAAAATGGTGTTAAAGGCAATCGAATTCATGAAGCTAAAATGGTAAGAGCTTTTAACTACAGTACCCTCGGATTACTGTATTATTTTGAACAATATTTAAGCAATGCAAAACAATTTTAGGCAGCATTCCTTCGATTTTTTGGACTTTTTGTTGAACTTATTTGTGGTTCTGCATTACTTTTAAATCATTTTGTACATCATAACAATTTTCATCAATATATGATTTATTACTATGTTGCACAATTCCTTCTTTTTGTTTCAAATGAACAAACTTTTTAGCAAATTTAAATATTTTAGCGTTTTCAATAACTTGTTTTGCATTTTTTAAATTTAAAATTGTAAAAAAATAAAATTAAAGAATAAATTTGTTTATATTTTTCAAAAAAAAATTCATCCAAGAACAAATACCAAAATTAATATTAAAGTAACACAAAAAAATGTTGCAAAAGCGAGTAATGAAACCATAAATATTGAAACATGATGCCCTAAATTTGCAGATTCTTCTTCATTCATACAACAGGGAAGAAATGTACATAATTGTGATAAATCTACAGCTGCAGATTCTGATGATGATAATGTTGACGTTGAAGAAATAGATGATTCAATATCTTCATCTTTTTCAATTAATTTATGGGACATTTAAGCACGGAAAAATACAGAAAAAATCAATTGTTGAAATGAAAACAAAGTGATTGAAAAAAAATCTTATCATCAAAAAACGGAAGGAAGAAGGCAAAAAAAAATAAAGACAATCAGTCACAGGACGCTTTAGGCTTCTTTTTTTAAGCTTATTTACACACCTTTGCTTTGAATAAGTTTCATTTTAAAATGATAACTGACAAAAAAAAGCAAACAAATTCATTATTTTTGGAGAAAAAGTTTTGCGAAGTTGTTTGACTTGGAAATATCGGATTTTCACCGTTTAAAAATGCTACTTTATTTCATGGCTGCAGCACCGTAAACTAATTAAAATTCTTCGAACTCAAATTTTGTAAAGCAGGGAACCGTTGCATGCTGCAAAGACAGCTGTCAAAAAGTTCATTATCTACGAATATTGAAAATCCAAAATTTTTATTGAATACATTCAAAAAAAATACAAAAGCAGTTACAAAAAATGAAAAGTTGTCACAAATAATGTATGTTAAACATCACGATAAAACTTGAGAAAGTTCAGTTTCCGCCACGAAGACGAAGAACAAGATGAAGAGTGGATTCTTTTTGGATATTATAATCAGAAAGGGTACGACCATCTTCAAGCTGTTTTCCAGCAAAGATAAGACGTTGCTGATCTGGTGGGATGCCTTCTTTGTCTTGAATTTTGGCCTTTACATTTTCGATGGTATCAGATCCTTCAACTTCAAGGGTAATAGTTTTGCCGGTAAGGGTTTTGACGAAAATTTGCATGCCGCCACGAAGACGAAGAACAAGATGAAGGGTGGATTCTTTTTGGATATTGTAATCAGAAAGAGTACGGCCATCTTCAAGCTGTTTTCCTGTAAGTGTTTGCTATTAAAATTTATATACAAGTATCAGTTCAAAATCATAAAAGATTCATTAAACGGATGTTAAAAAAAGTTCCATTTTTACAACAGATAGTAAACACAGAAAACAAAAACTTGTTCTTTTTGTTACTGTCAAAAATTAAAAGTAACAAAAGAATAAATTGTTTCCACTTTTTCGTTTACTATGGTTTGTCAAAACATTGCTGTTTTATCTTGGTTTTAAAACAACTTACCAGCAAAGATAAGACGTTGTTGATCGGGAGGGATGCCTTCTTTGTCTTGAATTTTGGCCTTTACATTTTCGATGGTATCAGATCCTTCAACTTCAAGGGTAATAGTTTTGCCGGTAAGGGTTTTGACGAAAATTTGCATGCCACCGCGAAGACGAAGTACAAGATGAAGGGTGGATTCTTTTTGGATATTATAATCAGAAAGGGTACGGCCATCTTCAAGTTGTTTTCCAGCAAAGATAAGACGTTGCTGATCTGGAGGGATGCCTTCTTTGTCTTGGATTTTGGCCTTTACATTTTCGATGGTATCAGAACCTTCAACTTCAAGGGTAATAGTTTTACCGGTAAGAGTTTTGACAAAAATTTGCATGGTTGTAGAAATTGGTTGTGCAGAGAACTAAATTGGCAATATTGAGAAATTTTAATTTAGAAAAAAGTATAAAAAGGGGGCACATTATATAGCAAAATCACGATTGAAGAAAGAGCTATTACAACATTAGTTAAGAAATTTATAGTTATTTTTAGAGCTATGAAATGGTCCATACTTGGAAAAATAAATTATAATGAAATATTTTTTCTAAATTCAAGATTTTTAAAAAAATCAGCTGACACAAAACAGTCATGAGCTTGCAAAAAACCATTGAATGACTGGTTAGTTTAAAGAAAAGAGCCAGAATCGATTCATTTATCATAAAAATTTCGCTTTAAGACTTTTTCATATATTTTTAACATTAATGTGACAATATACCAATTAAATAATCAATCCTACTGTATCCCAAAAAAAAGATCTCAGAAAAAATTTGGGCAATTCCTTCGACAAATTTTATCTCAACATAAAAAAAGTAAGAAGCAATGAAAGCAATTTTTCTTTAATGAATATTGCAATTTGCTTCTTTCAGTTTGGTATTACTTTTTGAGCATAAATATTCTAAGGTTTTATCTCAAGAGTTTGGGAATTTTCTCTAAGATTTAAACCAATTTTTATGAAGGTTGAAATACAGGAAAACTTGCTATATTGATTGTATGAAAGACGCACAATGTGTATGTAGCACAACAAGGCATGACTGACTAAAAAAATTAGAGTTTCATTGCTTTGACCTATTAATATTTGCTGCACAAATAGACTTTTGCCAAAAAGGGTGATTTTTTTCAAAAAACTTTTTTGTAATGGTTCTTCTTACAGATCTTATTGATTTATCAAATCCGTCGGCACAATGTTTTACATTACCAAAACCATTAATTAGTTACATTGTAGAAAATTCAATTCTTTTACCCTCGCAAAAATTAATGAGAAGTTGTAAGACTTTAAAATTATTACATCTGCGAAAAAGTGAAGGACATATTAAAAGTTTGGATATTTTTCCATCGGCACATGAATTCGGCATTGAATCATATTACAGGATTTGTCGGGATAGAAATGGCAGACACTTTGATATTAAAATTGATGCAAATTCAATTAAAATCTTTGAAACATTAAATTTACAGTATACTTCTGTAAATAAATTCAAAATGTTAATGGAAAAACTGGATTTGTCACAAACAAAAGATATTTATATTTGCATGAATTTTGCGATAGAAGAGATCTTTTTGGAAAAACTTTTTCAACCATCCGTTGAAACTTTAAATATTTTGATTCATCCTTCTGACAAAGTTAATCCAGCTTTATTAGCTTTTCAAAGATGCTTAAATTTGAAAAAGATAAAGTAAGAAATTAATTGTATAGTTTTTTGCACATTCCTCGCTTTTTTAGTGTATCCTATACAGTAACTTCTCCCGTACGATTAATTACTAAAGAAATCTTTAAACAAATGAATCAAATTAAGAGAAAAGCTTCCTTTGATCGATGCTATTTTTCCAGTGTATCTGATGTAAACATAGAAGATTTAACGAAATTTGTGGATAATCATATGTCAACAAAGAGTGATATTTACTTTAATTTTATTGATCTATCAGAACTCAGGTCAATGAAAGAATCTCTGGTTAAAATTGAAGAAAAAAGAATTTTGAAAGGAACATTCATTCTTCTTAGATACAACCTTGAAGTACATTACAAAGCTCAACTTTAACTTCTTTTTTAACGAACTGTTTCCAATGTTACTTTATAAAAAACCGCACTGCTTTGACAAATGACAGTAAACAATAAAATGTAAACATTTTGATTTCTGTTGCTATTCCTTTTAGAGAATAATCAAAAAAGCGTATTTCTGCAATTTATTTTTACTGTCTTTTGTCAAAGACATGCTGGTTTCTCAAAATCCTATTTTTTAATAAATTTCTTGAACAAAATTTTGGGAAAGATTGTGTTGAACTATAAATTTTTTGTCATTTTTTCAAAATTTAATGTAAGTTGTGAAGATTTGCTAGAGATAACGCCTATTGATCTTCAACATTCATACCTTTATTATTCACATCAAATTTATAATAATAAATTATTTATTTATAATTTCTTCAATAAAAAATCTTTTTAAAGTGGCTAGTTTTTTTAAACTTCAACCGCATCGGATCTTGCCATCAAGATATCGTCTTGATAATTCCACACTTGTTGAACCTAATGTTCTTCTGGCAATAAAGGAACATTTGATTTTAGGTAAAAGTTATTTGTATTTAAATGATATTTAGTTGCAATAGCCATCTTCATCACTTTAGAGATTGTCCACCTTTGATATACTTTCATTTCAAATTTTGTATGTTTGTTAATCACAATTGGATCACCAGTACCCATTTTGTCCATGATTGGTAAATCCATGATATTTCGCTATATTTTTTCTAAATTTGTGATATTTAAGCCATCAAATTGTATTTTTATATTAAAAGAATTTGTTTGGCGACTCAAACTTTACTTGCTTTAATTGTTTAATAATGTAAAATCTCTTTCAATGATCGTTTAATGGTAATAAGCTTCTCCCATAAAGAAAACAACTTTTTGATTCGTTTTTCCCTTTAATATTTCATAGATTAATCTTTTATTTTTGTAAAAAAACTGCAGTGATCATTTAATTTGCAGCACATTTTTAAACATGTTTGTTATTTGACCATTTTAAAATCAAAAAAACAATGTCCGTTTTTTAATTTATGCAAATTAAAGTTTCAATCATCATTGATTTTTGAAACTTAAAACTTTTAAGTTAAATGCAAGCCACAAATCTGTCATGTTTTTGTTGTTTTTTATTATTTTTATTTCTTTATACACGGATTAAAGAATACAAAAATATCTAACAATTTTTAAGTTTTTTGCTGCACTTAAAAATATAGAAAGTGAAAAAGAAAAATAATAAACAAAAATGCTTAAAAATTATAAAATTTTGTAAAAAGATGGAATTGGGGGGGTATAATACAATTTTATACAAATTTCTTTCAATCAAAAAACATACAAAAAATAATAATTTAAGCAAAATAAAGTTATTACCTTAAAAATGGAATACGAAAAAGAAATAATAAATAAGTAAAGCGAAGGATTTTGAAGGAATGAATTTTCCGAGGATTTAAAGCCCCGTTATTTTATGGTAAAATCGCAAAATGGGAGATCTTCTGATCTATTTACAATCATTTTTTTGGAGACAATAGAAACAGAAAATCATATAGTCAAGTTTAAAGAGAAATATTTTTGTAAAATTTTTCAACTTGCTCGAGGTTACAATGAGATTTGCAAGTACTTTTTAAGACAATAAAAATTTGGAATTAATTTACAACAAAAAATTTATATTTAAAAAAGTTATAATTCAAATGTTACTGTAAAAATTACTGTTAATGAAATCAAAAATGTATGTTACAGTGCACTTTTCGCTAAAGTAACATTTGTAATAAAATTCTAAACTACGAAAAAGAAATTTGAGAAAAAAACAACCAATTTTCACCAGGCAATAAAAAAAATAATGACACGAAAGTAAAATTATTTGTAAAAAATATCCCTAAAAAAATATTTTGTAATTTATTTCTTTTCTGGTTCAGTATCTTCAACAGGTCCCAAAGTATGCCATTGAGCGATGGGTCTTCGAGGGGATGCCAACATATCCATCCAATGTCGGAGTTCAGCTCCTGTTGCCGCGCATCCCAAATAACATCTTCCAATGGCATCATTTGAACCAAGTTTATCGTAGTCCATTACAGTAATCATTAATGTGACTTTCTATAAAATAAAACATTTCATTTCAGCTAATTTTAATGGGATAAAAGACATACCTGAATTTGCTCTAATGGAACTTCAAAACTGAATGATTCATTATAATATGGATTTAAGGTACACTTTTTGATGCTCGTCTTTTTCTTCTTTAAACGTTTTCCATTTTGCATCAAAACAATTTTGACGTATGGATCGGACAATCCGCCAACATCCATTTTTTTAAGATTTTTAGCCTCCAAAACAACGACCGTAAGCTTTCCAGCGTTTGGAACGTATCTCAAAGAAAAGCAAATATCTCCCAATGCTTTCTCAGCTTCTTTGTCATCTGGTGGTGGAGCGATATCCTTCCATTCTTCCAAAACTTGTCCCAAATCTGTTTTCCCAAGGGGTAGCAAAACTTGTCCAATTTGATCATGCTTTGAAAATCGATCAAAATCATAAATTGAAAAGACAAGTGTTTTACTTCCAATTTCATTAAAAGGAACCTTAAAAAGTTTAGAAATAATAGGAATTTGAGAAAATAAAAAAATAAAGATAAAACAAACTTTGAAAATGAAGGTTTCATTGAAAACGGGATTAAGAGTTTTTCGATGAACTTTTGTTTCAACCTTTTTTTTCTTTTCTGGAAGGAGATAAAGTTTGACGTAGGGATCAGATGTACCTGACATATCCATTCCAGGTAGGTTCTCGGCTTGTATGACAGTTACCGCAAGCTAAATGATCAATGGATAAATAAATGTACAAGTCATTTTATCTATGGGTAGCCCAAAAATTTTAGATTTCTGAATAGATAAACGCTAAAGCCCTCGTACAATTTTGCCCATGCATGTTATGATATAAAAAAAACCCTTTCGTGGATTTTTAGATGCCTATCTTTGATACGATCTTACATGTTTATCATGTTGGGATAGTTGTTGATTGAATTTTCAATTACATGGCAAATAAAGAATATAAATCAGATGGTCTGGTCAAAAGCCATCGTATATATTTTATAATTAAAGTACTCCCGGGAAGATGACGATCTCATTATTTTACTTCAAAATATGCTATATAACGTCCCCTGGACCGTAATATGCGTTCAGAACTGGTTTTAAACGCCTATTAATGCTTCAGTTAAACTCCCCGACATTGATTTAGTTAAAATTAATCATATATAAATTTCAAAAAAGCGCAAAAAATTTTTCTTCAAATAAATGGAGTTTTCACAATACCCCCAACATCATTGGGATGCTATAATTCCAAAATTTGACTTATTATATAGAGCGGTAAACGATTTTTATATTATTATTTTAATATCTTAGTTGAACAAGCCAAATACTAAAAACATGAAAAAACTGTTTTAAAAAAATTGGTCATTTTTGAGCAAAAATAACTCTTTTTGACCCCCTTATCTTTTAAAAATTTTTGAAAACCAGGCAAAAGCTATTGTTTTTTCTTCATTCTTTTTTTCATGCATTGTCTATTTTTATTCGCCGTCCCCAAAAAATTATGTTGTTAAGTTTAAATCCATCTCTACAAGACACTGTGGTATTGGCTCAGTATAGATAATCTAATATTGATCTTCTTATGAATTATCCGATTGCATAATCCCCTATCCCCTAATAATGATATAAAATATATATAAATCTGTATTTGTGTGTGCTTACTTGTCCCTGTTGAAAATCATAATCAAGTTTATATTGAATTCTTCCAAGATTGACTTCTTCCTTTTCTTCAGCTTGTTCCTTTTCATTTTGTTCCATATTTTCTTCCAAAGTCTCCAAATCAGCTCCCGTAGGCTTTGTAGCCATTGGATTTAAATCTTGGGCATTTTTACCACCAAAAAATCCCTTGAATCCTTTTGCCTTATTCTTTTCGCCATGACGTTTCTTTCCAAATAATTTTCGGATTACAAAATATGCACATCCAAGTATAATTGCGAGCGAAATTATTCCAAGTATAACAATCGGAACTAAAAACGAATCATTACTTAATTTTACGGACATGATATCAATGTTTATGAAATGTATCATATATATATGTTTTAAAAAACCAAATAAATATATAAAAAAACCCCCCGCATTAAAAAAACAAAGAATTTATGTTTCCTTTGGTTTTTTATTTTACTTTACTTTACTTTTTTTGCTGCAAACATAAATCTCTTTTTTCAAAGTGCTTTCAAAAAATGATAAAAAAAAAGATTCTTTTTTTTAGGCGATAATGAAACTTTTGAAAAATGCTGCAAAATTTGTATTTCAAAAAGATACGGTAAATTTTCACACCTTTTAAAAATGTTTTAATAAAAAAAGACAAAATTCACACAAAAAAAAGCGTTTGCATTTTCTCAAATAAAAACGTAATAAGTTTTTTTTGAATAATGAAAAATTCATTTAAATGTCAAAAAGGAAAAAAAATTGTTGAATTTTTAATTTTTTTTTTCGAAACGGAAGATAAAAAAAAAACAGACAACAAAAAAATGTAATATTTTTTTTTCAAAATAAAATATTTGTTTAAACAAATAAGTCTGTATTTAAACACACATATGATGCAAGGAAAAGTGAAAAGGAGGATATTATTATTATTATTAATAACTTACTTCCTGTTTGTTGCATAACTTTTTCTTTGATCCGATCTTTAACGTCAACGGCTTGATTTGCAATAAATCCCGTAACAGATTGCTTTGTTGGGTCCCTGCAAAAAAAATCAACACTATTTATTTAATTTATTGAAGAAAGAATCTTTCATCTTTTTGTTTGACCTTTTTTCTTTTGTAATAAAATGACTAAGATTTTTTGTGTTTTTTCTTCTAAAAAAGGGTCAAAGATGCAAGAACAATTTTTATTTTTAAAATTTTGTAATTTCATTTTTTTTACACTTTTTTAATTACAGTATTTAACATTTTTTTGTGTAAAAAATAACGATAAACAAGATTTGTTATTTTCCTTCAAAAAATGAATAATTAAATAAATGGATGGATGCAAAAACATCCCATCTTTAATTGTTTACGTTTATAAAAATGCCTTTAAATAATGAGAAGAAAAAAAAGAGGGGGCAAAAAATGAGTTTAATTTTGTTAAAAACAACTTAAAAATATAAATGAATGAGTTTAAAACATAATTTAATTCATTTGAAAAAAAAACCCAAAAATGTTTAAAAAAAGACAAATGAAAAAAAGGGGGCAAAAAGGCTGCTGCTGCTGCTGGCATTTTTCAGAATTTGTTTAACTTTTTTTTAATTCCATGTCTTTTTTAGAAAAAATCAATGCCATTTTTTATTGAAAAAAGACAGCTTTAAAAAAACTTTTTTTATAATTCTTTTTTAAAAAAAAAATGAATTTCTCACGGTTTTGAACTTTTTCGGGGGGAAAAAAGCTTACAGATTTTGAATTATTGGTGGTGGCGTAGCAGGAATATGTGGGGCAGAAGAAGAAGATGGCACCTGCATTGGAATATCATCGGGTATTTCTTCCTTTTCCCCAAGGGGGGGATCATCATGAATTTTAACCATTTCTTTTTTTGGGAAGTCTAAAAAAGTGGTAGCATAAATGTTTGTGGACGAAAAAGAAAGATACAACACTCTCAAAAGAAGAAGTTATAGATACACAAATATATAAACATTATTATTCCCTTTTTTTACCCAAAAAAAACAATAAAAAAAATCGAAACACGCATGTAAGAAAAAGAAAAACGGCATTTCACATATGTATGCTGGCTTTGAGTTTTTTAAAAGAAAAAACACTGGGGGCAACCACAAAGTCTCCGGCGTCAATATTATTTTATTTTTTTTTGCTTGCCGGAGGAGGGCATCTGAAGAAAGAGAAGAAGCAAACGTAGAGGAAAAATGAAAAGACGGATGAACAAGAAAGATAGGGAGAGAAAATATGACGGTAAGAAGAAAAAGAAGGGGGCATCAGAAGCAGAAGCAAGCAAAAAAAGTGGGAGATAAAAAAAGGTAGTGCCAAATGTTTTGTCTGCCCTTATATGCCATATACATATATATGTGTACAATGAAAGTCTTCAATTTCTGGCATTCTCGCGTAAAAAAAAGAGGCATAAAAAAAGTCTTTTTTTTTGTTCATGGTTGCTCACAACAATTTATTGCAATGACAAGAAAAAGGAGAAAAAAGAAAGAAGTTATTCTTCCTTTAAGACTTCCAAAAAAAACGATGAAGACTTTTTTAAAAAGGAAAAGCATTTTCTTTTTCAAAAAAAGCAATAAATAAAAAGATGTATGTTAGAAACACATGATTCACGCTGCCTTTCCTCAACTCTGCTTCCAAAAAAACAATGTCAATCAAAATTAGAATTTATAAAAACAAAAAAAAATTTAAATTCAAAATGATATATTGTTTTGATAAAATTTCAAAACATATTTAACTTTTAACGAATTTTTTTTATGAAAAAAAAACAGGGAAGGATTAAAGGTTGGTTGTGTTTTTAATTCTATTTTTTAACGCTTTTGTATTTGAAAAACGGAAAAGAAAGCGGCAAAAAAGAGAGAGAAAGAGAAAAGGCAGAAAAACAAGTCAATCCAAAAACAAACGCAGATTTTTAGTTAGGAAAAACACTGAATAAATGTTATGACTCTTTTTTTGGCTGTTTTTTTGACGAAATGGATAAAAAACAATGTGGTTTAAAATATTAAATAACAAATCAAAATATGACAAAATTTTTGTGCAAAAAATTAATGGTTTAAAAAACAAAAATAATATTCCCCTGTTTTTCTATTTTCTATTGCAAATAAAAAATTTATTATTTTAAGCTTGTTTCTATCTCTGAAGAGTCTTCTGCTTTTCCTTCTTCCATCAAAACAGTCAAAACAGTCAAAAAGAGAAAAAAGAAAGAAAAACTGTAACAACCGAAAAAGCTTTTTGTTGCCGCTGCTTTCTTCTCATGGAAAAAAGAAAAGCTTTTTATTTTCCGTTCCGGCTTTTAAAAAAAAAGCCGAATGTTTGTTTCAAAAAAAAACGAACAAAGAAAAAAAAAGAGGCCCAGAGGGTTTAAATAAATGACATGGACGTGTTTTTACGTAAATGAAGTGGAAAAGCAAAAAATAAATAAAAAATATTTTGAGGAAGAACACAAATGCTTAGGCTGCTGCATACAATTGGAAAAATAAAAAAATAAATAAATTTATGCATTCATTCAAAACCTAATCAAACACATGAGCATATAATAAATATTGTTACGTAACATAATTATGAGCTCAGATGAGACGATTTTATTCGGATATTATAACCAAAAAAGAATAAAAAACAAATTCCGGATGAAAGAAATGCTTAAACATATAGACAGACAGTAATAGTAATGAAATGGAATTTAAAAAAATGTTTTTCAATATTATTATAAATGTTTTTTAAAAAAAAGGGAGGTATCAAAACAAATTTTGAAAAAAGTCATTTAAATATTTTTTAAATATTATTATAAAATGTGTTCAAAAAAGTTAATGGAAAATAACAGGATTAAGTTTTGAATGAACGAATCAGAATTCAAAAAATAGCAATAAAACAATATTTTTAATAAATCCTGTTTTATTTTTTCTTGCAAATAAGCAAACTAAACGGAACAAAACATTGATGATCAACTTTGAAATTATCAAAGTTGATTCATTTTCGGGAAAGTTCCCTCTCTAAAATTGTCACCATTTTTTTTTTGGTGAAATTCTATTTTTAAGAAAACTTTACGTTTCTTTTTCCCCAAAAAAAAAACTTTATTCCAACTGTAATAAAGTATCTTCGAACACTTAGGCTTAGGGGGTAACAAAGTGTCTTGGTAAAGAAATGTCATATATTCTTCCTTTTTGGAAAATGTAAAAGTTCAAAACCTAGGGTTGTCAATTCCCCGGGGAATCGGAAAAATTGGGGGATTCCCCGGGGAATCCCCCAACATTCCCCGAATTTGTGTTTTGGTTGTTTTTTGTTACATTTTCCGTAAAAATGGCTTTTATATACGCTTTAAAACTTTTTAAAGGTTTAGTTAAAGCAGATACATCAATTTTGCAGAAATCATTATTTAAAAAAAACAGAACGAAGTTATTTATTAGCTTATTAACATCCCCAAGTCGAAAAACGTGGAGATTTTTATACCGTTTTTACTCTTGAAAAAAACTCCTTCTTCCTCGACACTATGAGAAAGAAAGCTCATGGCTGTTGCTAAAACGAAAAAATAAATGTAAAATTACACATTATAAAAAAAAACGAAAAATATTATTTATTTGCTTTTTAACGTTTACTTTTAGCGCGGAATTTGGTGTCATTCCCCGGCAAAATCGGGGAATCCCCCGGGGATTCCCCGGGGAAGGGGAATGAACAACCCTATCAAAACCTTTTAATTTTTTTTTTAAAATTAGCTTTTTTTTCTGCGTTTTTTTAAAAAGGTTAAAACCAAAAAATGTGCCCTTTAAAAGTGCCACCAAAATTTCAAAAAATAAAAAGTGCAGCTTTTTTTAAAAAAAAGTTTAACGCACTTTTCAATTATTTTTTTATAATATTTTATTATTTCAAAAAAAGGAAAAAAACTACTTCCAAAAATTGAAAGAACTCTTTTTAAAAAATTCATGAAAAATATCATTTTTTTGTCTGCCTGTTGCTCCTAAAAAAAGCATTGTTTTTAGTTTTAAACAAAACTTTGAAGTTATTTTTTAAGTTCCCATGGCATCGTGATGCAAAAAAATTGGGAAAAGAGAAACGTAAAGTTTTCTTAAAATTAGAATTTCACCAAAAAGTTCATCCCCACAATTGCTGGCGGGCGCCATCATTGGCATTTTAAAAAAGCAATGAGGCAAAAAGGAATAATGTAATTTTTAAAGAAGTTTCCTGTCCAAAAAAAAAGAAGTTTTTGTCGAAAAAATACAGTATAAACGTCACGTCATTTGAAAATGCCAAAATAATATTGTGAAAAATTCATTCGCATTTTAAAAACAACAGATTGTGACCGCCAAATAATGAGTTAATTAAAAAAACAGCATTTTTTCTTCTGATTTTATTGAATCTAAAGGAAACATAAATATTTTTAGCTACAAAAAAAATAAATGGATACAGTAATTCTTTAAAAACGAAATTCATTTTATCAAGCAAGGAAAACACTTCGGGGTCCCGAAACGATTTTCTTTAATCCAAGACTTTTTGGTTTTTCATGAACTCTTCGAATTTCAGGACCAGCTTAAAAAAGGAGGAAGAAAAAATAATTTTTTAAATCAATAATAATAAAAACATACTCATTTTTTCTTCCATTTTAGTAATTTGTTCTTTATTTGAATCATTTTCAAAGGTAATATTTCCAAAAGTTCCATCAACTAATTGAATTTTACTTTCCCCACCTCCACCTCCGTCACCGCCTCCAGGAATATCTTGTGCTTGCGTCATTCCAGTAAGTTTTGTATTTCGATATGCCGTCTCTTTTCCAATTAAATCATCATCTCCAACTGCCAATGGAACCTTTTCTTGAATAATAAAATGTTCAAGTCGAATCATTGAATATAACTGATATGAATATGCAGCAATTAAAAATGCAATTGCAATTATTGTTGCATATAATGACACCAAAATCATCTAAAAATTATATTAGAAAAAATTAAATAGTATCTCTTTCACTTTAAAAGAACATACATTTCTATTGAAAGGAAGGGCAGCAAGATGATATTCGGATCCATGATTATCACAATCTATCATTTTTTGTAGTACCTGATTTCTGATTATCAATGTTTCTTTTAAAAGTTTTAAAAAACAAAATGCAAAACAAAATACACTGTTTATGTAAATTTTTAACCTTCAATTTTGCAAAAAATATTGAATGAATTTTGCTGATTTGAATTCTGCTTCGGTAAAAAATTTTCATTAATTGAAATCTCGCAACAAGCCTTTCAAACTGTTTGCTTTTTCTTTTCCATTTTTTTACAAAATCCATCAAATTTTTTAAAAAATGCAGCAGTTACTTTATTTTATTTATTTATTTTAAATTGTTGATTTCTTTTTTGTTTCATTGTTAAAAAAATTAAATATAGATAATTAAATAAATTAAATATTAAACATATAAAAGTTACCGTTTTTCGTTTTATAAGTTAATGCATGAAAAATCTTGCGTGGCATTTTTTTCAACAAATATTTTCGGTCAAACTTTAAACATAAATTTAGACATTTAAGATCTTTATAATTAAATTAAATCAATAAAAAATATTTCTTTCCTGATATACGACAAATACGAAATAAATAAAGCATGTCACGCGTACACGGACAAAAAAGATGTTTAAATTTGTTTTTCATTAAATATATTTATTATAATGCTAAATCATTAAGGAATGATTCCAAATATTTTGTTATAAATCTGCAAATTTCCAAGGTTCACACAAAACTTTTCAAAGAAAAAATCCATTATTTATAATTGCAAAATAATTCCCATCAAAAAATGAAATCAAAAATAAATCTTTATTTTTTTAATTTCGATAATTTATTAGAGAAACAATTCTCCCTTAAAATACAATAAAATTAATTCTAGATTGAATTTAAAATATATAAATTAATAATTAAGCATGCCAGAATTTGTTCCTTTTTCCAATGGAGAAATAATATTTCGTTCAAAGAATGGCAGCTTTTTAGCTTCTTTTGCTGTAGGACGTTCATCTTGATAAAATGCCATCATTGAATCAATTGTTTGTTGGCAAATATTTGAAACAAATGATGGCCAACGATATTGTTTTCGACGTTGTTGTTCAATAATTGCAGCATTTGTATTTGATTCTTCCCGAAATGGCATTGTATTTGTCATTGAAATATAACAAAGTACTCCCAAAGACCATACATCATTCTTAAAAACATCATATGGAACACCCTTAAGAACTTCTAAAACATGTTCAATTTTATAGCTACAGTATTCCCCGAAACTATAAAAAACCTGGTGAAGAATAAGCACGGGATCCACAATATGTTCGAGAATAAAAATTATCAGATACTTCACAAACAAAACCAAAATCTGTTAATTTAACATTTTGACGACGACTAATAAGAACCTAAAAATTATCAAAGTAGTATACTGTAGTTGGTAAAGGAAAACATACATTTTCAGCTTTAATATCTCGATGACTAATTGAATTTTTATGCAAATATACAACAGCATCCAAAAGAGAACGCATCCATCGACGTCCATGGCTATCAGATAATGGACCATTTTTTTGAATGTATGTAAGCTAAAGTAATGTGATATCACATATGTATATATGTACATAACCCCCTATCAGTATTATAGAGCCTCCAATACACATCACCCCTTGACGGCAGCTTATTTTGATCTTTTAAAAAATTGTTTTACTTTTTTTCAAAGAGTCGCCTCCGGAGGGCTCCGGTAAGTGGTTTCTTTGTCGAGAAAACTCTATTAATCTTAGATCTTACCAAATCACCATTTTCACAATATTCCATTACCATAAAGAGATAATTAAATTGTTCACAACCTAAACAAGCAAATAATTCACAAATATTTCGATGTCGAAGCTTTGCCCAACAATCTTTTTCACGTGGAATAAAACGTTCCTTTATTTCATCACTAACAAGATCGAATTGAACAACTTTTATTGCAACCTAAAACCCCAAAACCTTTTATACAATTTTAAAAAAAAGAAGAAAAAAAGAATACCTCTCGATCACCTTGATATGCTTTATATACTTTTGAATAATGCCCTGATCCAAGGACATACGATGAATAAGTAATAAGACCAAAATGTCGAAGAACAGATGTTGGAGATGGTGATTTTCCATTAATAAATTGATGAGTTGAATAAATAGGAATTTGAATTATATCATTTCTTTTAGATGCACGAGGACGTAAATCATATCTTGGATGTTGAAGTTGGAGTTGGAGTTGAGGTTGTGGCTGTGAAGTTGTTGGTGCTTCATTATCATGAGCATCCATCCAAACCTTAAACCCAACAATCAATCAATCAAATAATTCATCCCAAATATTTTTAATCCACTTACTTCATCTTGTAAATTATTATTCATTTTATTTTTTTCTAAAAATTCGACAGCTTCAAAAAAGCAACACCCTTTCCAAAAAGCGTAAAAACGAATTCAATGAAAATATTTTTTTAGAAATCAAAAAAAGGTATGAGAAAAGAAGAAGATGAAGACTCTTTCTTTTCCCATGGGAAAAATATGTGATTTGCATTGTTTTTTTTTCTTTAGGGAAAAACAAAAGTTTATTTTTTCAAAGCACTTTTAACTGAGCCGATTTCTGCCTGGGCATCACTCGAGCCGATTTTTTGTCACCCCGGGCTTGGCCTCGGAATTCTTGGGTTTGGCATGCAAATTTTTGAAAAAATTACTGACTTTGTCTTAGTCCTTTCCGTGCAATCTGTTCAAAAAATCGGAAAAAAACCGCTTAACGAAAAGCCATGGGGTGAGTCGAAATAGCCTAATTCTCATATTTACTTCCTCCAGATCGTTTGCAGCTTTTTAATAGCTCCTATCTTCTAATTTTTAACTCTTTTCTATGTTCTTATTTGCCCGAAAAAACCGTTACCTTTTATCGTTCGTTTAAATGTACCATCTTTTTTGATTTTTTTTCACCTTTAAATACTGATGTAAAATACAATACAGACAATTTACAAAAGACAAAATAAGAAAAATTAAATACAAATAAAGGCCTAAGGCCTTTAAGACTTGTTCCCCAACAAGTAATCAAAAACCAACTCCTTAAAATTTTTTTATCTAAATTTTAGTTTTAAATCTTTAGGCAATGAATTAAACTCCTTTAAATCTATTCAGTTTTTATAAATCTTTTTAGTTCAGGATTTTATAAACAGTAAAAGATTTATTAACTCTTTATCAAATATTAAACTACTGTAAATCCTTTTTATTTGCATTTAAAAATTTTTTAAAATTCTAAGTTGCACATGTGTTGGCGAAATGTGTGTGAATGCCTTTTTGATTTTTACATTGAATTTACAATTTGGTTGTAAATATTAATTTTTGATTAACTTTTTTAAACATAGATATCGCGTTTACAGTACTTTATTTTTTTTACAAAATGATTGCTTTCATACATATTTTTATTTTCAGATACCTTTAAAAGAATGGCTGCAATCTATTGCAGACTAATACTTCAAGACTTCCCTGATGAATATATTCGTAAATTTGTAAATGTATGCTTTTTGTATTGTTTTTTATCTTGACACCATTAACGATCACTATATTTTAGTTAATACAAGATTTTAAATTTCAATCTCTTAATGAATTGATCACGGAAGGTGTTGTTCCATTGGATTCTGAAAAATGTGAAAAGAATACCGAAGTCCCATTTTCTTTCTGGCTTAGGGCAGCTCCTGAAGGTCGAAAGTTGGAAAAACAAGAAAAGTATAAACAAATATGCTTAGCTTTGTCTGAATTATCGATGACATTTGAAAGATTCCGAAAGGAATTTTTTCATCAAGGATTAAATGATTCTGCAACCGTTACTTTAACCATCGTATCAAAAGATATTTATCCGCAACACTTTAAGTATGAACTTTTTTTTATCGTGGATATGCTTTTTACTAACTTTTTAGGCTTCAAAATGTTTTCGCTATGGAAAAGCTTGTTTTTGGAAGTATTATTGGTCGACGAAATTTTGGTCCAACATATTTTTTTGATAAGCCTAAGAATCAACAAAAAGAACATGAAATTTTTGAAATTTATTTGGATGAGCAACGTGATCTTCAAAATTTTGAATCAAATATGCTTATCTGTTTTGAACATGATCGAGAATGTTTAACCGTATGTTTTCCTGATATTATCAAAAATTGGACAAGTGTCAGGGATGATAATAATCGATCACCAAATCGTGTTGTTGATGTTCGAGTTGCATATAAGGCTATTCGACGAGTAATTGCAACGTTATCGACAGATGAAAATGGTGAAATCAAAGTTACATTCACTTTTCAATTAAATTATCCCCCAACCATTCAAGTTTATGAAATGTCCGGTGAAGGAAATCCCTCAAACAATCCTGGTGGAAATAGAACTAAATTTAAACCACCTCATCGATTTTTATCATGGAATAATGGTCATGATATCGAAAACGCAGTATCACATGCTTCTTGTTTGGTTGTAGATTGCCATTTTGCTGATGTAAGTTTTATTTTACAATATCGTTTTTTACCTATAATCATACCGTTTTAGCCACGTACCTTGCTTGATTGTTTGGATCGTCTTCGAAAAAGTATAAATTATGCAATCCAATTTCGTTTTCTATATCGTCAGAAATGCATTAATATTAGAAACTATGAACAGAATTGTTTTGTGAACCCTATTGATTTGCCATCAGAATATGCAAAATTAAAACCAAAAGATCTTCAAACTGGAGCATTTATAGAGTATGACGAAAGAAAGCAATTTAAATATTTTCCACTTGTTTATGCAGTTCAGGTGGGTAAAAAAAAAATGTGTATCGGCACAAGAGTTGCATATTGGCTAGCAAAATCGGCTCTTTGATCTAAATTTAAAACTTCTTTAATAAATCGCTGCGTTTTTTTGCAGGCACTTTTAACACGTGGAGGCGAATTGTATGATTACTTTTTTCGTCCAGGATATTGTAAATTTTATGATTTTTTGAATATTGTTATCGACCATTATGATGCAGATCTTCGAAGAGACCCAGGCGCAAGTAAGTGTTTATATGTACAATCTTAATAATGCACGTGGATGTTAATTTTAAAGGAATTCCAAAAACTGTGAGCACATTGGAAAATATGTTGCTTGAAATTGATAAAGAACATGATGTCATTGAGCCTAGAAAGTACTTTTTGAAACTTTATGATAAACCTGGTCATAACGTTTTGGCAGATATTACTGATGATTTGGCTCTTGCAGGATACATGAGAGTTCGAAAAGTATGTCTCATACTTGCTTTGTGAATAATTGAATCTTTATTTTTTTAGATTATTGTAACGCCAACAAGAAGATTATATATTAATCCTGAATTAATAATGGGTAATCGATCCTTAAGAAAGAAGGGTGCTGATAACATGCTACGAATTGTGTTTCGAGATGATGATAACCAAAAAGTTTCTAATCTTCCACCAAAATTAATCCAAAAATCCGTTACTACTACTTTAATGACACCATTGAATATTGGATTTCGTGATTTTTCTTATTTAGGTTCATCAAATTCTCAATTACGTGATCATGGCTGTTATGTAAGTTTTCATGATAATTTTTCCCAAAAATTACAGTAATTTTTTTAGTTTTTGGCTGGAACGCCTAAAGAAGTTTCTGCATTTCGTGGTTCCTTTGGACGTTTTAATTGTGAAAGCGTTCCTAAAGTAATATTCTTGACTTATATTTTTACAATTAACGTAGGCACATTTAGTTAATGAGCCGAATGGGACAGTGTTTTACACAATCGAGAAAACTTGGGGTCGAAATTGAAGTAAGAAATTTTTTTGTTGTTTACGTTCATTTAATTATTCACAGTAATTTTTTCAGCGTGTATCATATTCTGAAATTTTTGATTATATTGGTGGTTCTGATAGTAATGGCAAAGCTTATACATTTTCTGATGGATGTGGAATGGTTAGCAAAGAATTTGCTCGCAAAATTGTTTCTGATATGAAACTTGGTGATTCTCTTCCATCATGCTACCAAATCCGTTTTCGGGGTTATAAAGGTGTAGTATTATTGAATCCTTTATTTGAAGAAGTACGACTTTGGGCCAAAAAAAATAAAGCGTACGTTTAAAAAAATGCCATCGGATTTAAAAAGAAGAAGATGAGTCTCCCGATCTTTCAAAAATGTTTTTTTACTTTAAGGTTTTTTGCTTAAAACAATTTTTTAGACCTTTAATGACAAAAAAGACTGAAAAGTTATTACCTTGGTATTGTCAATCACTTATGTTTCGACCAAGTCAAAATAAATTTTCTGCACCTCGTGAAAAGGTATCTGATTGGTTTTAAAACATTTTTGGTATACTGTAATTTTTCAGTACGTTGAAATTGTCAAAATCAGTGCTCCAATTTTGGTATCATTAAATAAACCATTAATTAATATTCTCGATCAAGTAGGCCGAATTATATTTTGATAGTTGATATATTATGATTTCATTTTTAGGTATCCGAAATGCATGGTCATGTTTCTCATAATCGAATGCGTAATCGTATCTTTGAATTAATGGAAGAACATCTTGGAACAGCGATTTCAAGCCTTGTAGATGAACCACATGCTTTTTTAACTTTGAGTGAATTTCCGAAATATATTTTGTATGATCGTCTTCGAGATTTTAATGTTACAGAAGAACCTTTTTTTCGTTCAATGTTGCGCTCTGCTGCTTTAGTTGGATTAAAAAGATTGGTGGATAAAATGCAAATTCGAATTCCTGCTTCTCAAGGACGTATGATGTTTGGTGTTGTTGATGAGACGGGTCTTTTGCAAAGTGGTCAAGGTAGGTTTTTATTTGTTGTTTCTTCTCCAAAAATTTATTACTTTTAATCATTTTTTAGTTTTTATTCAGTACACAACAAATGCAGCTCTCAAATACCCAAGTCAACATGCTGATAAAGTTGTTTTAACTGGCCCTGTAATGATTACTAAAAATCCTTCTGTTGTTTCTGGTGATGTTAGAATGTTTGAAGGCATGTTACTGAAACTATTTATATTAATTTAGTTGTATTATTTTTAGCTGTTGATCTTTTATGCTTATATGATCTTGTTGATGTTGTTGTTTTTCCTCAACACGGCCCAAGACCACACGCCGATGAAATGGCAGGATCAGATTTGGATGGTGATGAATTTTCAATTTTTTGGGATCCACAATTATTTTTGGATCGAACTGAACCAGCATTTGATTTTACGAGTACAAAAACCACTTCCCAACCAGTGTTAAAAGATGATTTAACTAAACAAATGGTTGACTTTTTTGTATTATATGTTTCCCAAGATTCTATTGGCACTATTGCAAACGCGCATTTGGCTAATTCAGATCTTTACGGCATAAACAGTGAAGTCGGAAACTTATCTTTTACGTACATATACTGTTATATTTTTTTTTGAATTTTAGCATTGTCATAATATTGCTTTAAAACATAATCAAGCGGTTGATTTTCCTAAAAATGGTCAAATTCCTGAAGATTTAACGAAGAAATGGGAAGGAGGATTACCACCAGGTTTGGTTCTATGAATATAATATTGTGATATTCACGGTGAATTTATACAATTTTAGAAAAAGTAGAACGATTTCCTAATTTTATGACGAAAAGTAGTGCATCTGCCTACAAATCTAATCGACTTCTTGGCGAGCTTTATAATCGTGCAATGGGTAATTGCTTAATAAAATAGAAGCAGTATTATAATAATGAATACTTGTTACAGAAGTTGGGGAAGTAATTAGAATTGAAGAAATTGTATATTTGGATGAAAAAGTTGAAATTGATGAATCAGTATTAATTTCAGATGATCATATATATGAAGATATCGCTCAAACAGATTATGATGAATATCGTACTTTAGTTGGAGTATGTGTTTTTAAACCATTTTTGTGAACCGTGTTAACTCATATTTTAGGGAATATGTGAAAATTATGGTATTCGTAATGAAGGTCAACTATTTTCTGGTCGTTTTACAGATTTAAAGAAACGTATTAGTGATAAAGATGATGATAATATGTGTACGGAATTTTATGGATTAATCTGTTTCTGAGAAAATTTTTTATTTTTAGCATTATTTAATACCCAACATATGATTGAAGAACAAGTTGCAACAATTTATGCTAAATTTCGTATAAAATTTTTTGATGAATTTGGTGGCATCGAAAAAAATACAGATATTGATGAACGAAATTTGAATGGTGTAAGAGAAACATTTCGAAGAGTATGTGTCTTTCCATCTGAAGAAATGCGAGGAAAAGCTTCGGCTTATTATCGCGTTGCATACAGCAATGGAACATTTCTTTCATTCGGATGGATTGTTGCTGATATCTTATCATTTAATAGACAAAAATATCTTCTTCAACCTGGAAATTTCAAGCTTTCACTTTGTCCTTTGATTGATCATTTATCAAAATCAATCAATGAATTTTGTAAATCTGATAATAATGCTGCAGAATTCAATGAATATTGTAAAATTCTGGAAAGGTCTTTTACTTCAAAAAAATCAACTTCAGATGTGTCAAATTTTGTTGCAAAAATGTGTCAAACTTTTGTTGGTAAGTATTTATTATTTGTGTAAGATAATTAATCTCTGTTTACATATTTTAGGTCTTAATAAGTTGCTTTTTTTCTGTCGCAAGTGGGTGAAATGGCATGCTGTTGGATATGGCAGTGATTCCGGAAATGAAAATAGTATTCGACCAAAAATTATGGATTCTGTTGTGGTTCTGTTTGGTTTGGGAGATTTGAAAAAAGGAAATGTTGGCTGGCTTACTGTAAGTTTTGATACATCTGTTTTAAAATAATAATTAATGAATTTTCTTTATAGGCATCTAATTTTGAAGAAAACTATACGATTGATCTTGAAGAACAACTTGGTGGTTTGGGTAAAAGATTTTGGGATTTAATTCGTCTTCTTATGTCCCGAAATTTTGGATTTTCTGAAAGAATTTCCCTTCAACCTGTAACAAAGAGTTATTTGGAATCATCTCAATGCCTTGCACTTCATTTTGCAGCAGAAGATACCTTTTATCCAATTGCAATTAATCGTCGATATGCTTGTTTGCCGGGTACTCCCGAAGATCAAAAATTGCATAAAATTACTGAAGGAATCACTTTTATAGTTGAAGTTCCAAGAAATTCTTTTGATTACAAATATTTGCTTGAAACACTTGCAAAAAAATGCGGATGCAAATACCTTGTTTTACGAAGAAAACCTGATCGAATGAGTACCTTATTTTATTTTATTATGTTATTATTTTTGTAATTATTTCATTTTTAGATAACAAAAGTTTTCGAGTTGCTGTTAAACCCGTGGGAAGTTCTATGGCTATTCGAAAATTTCGCACTTTATTGCAAGTGGCTCCTTGTATATCGGAACCTGATCTTCAAACACGCTCTGATATGATTGCTGAAGAAGTTTACAAAAGACTCCAATTTTATACTGATGAAAAGCGCAGCGTTGATGATCAATTTTTGCTTTAATTTTTATATGCAATTTTGTTTTGTTTTGTTTGTATATTTCTTTGTAACACATACGGTAGCTTTACCTTGTCTTTCTTTTTGAATCAAATTTTTGTTTAATAAAACTTTTATTATAAAAGGTTGTACATTTGAAAATGGGTAGGTATACTGTAGAGGGATAAATAATGAGCCTTTTTTTAAATATTTAAAGATTAATTATAATATTTCTTTTTCCAGTTGGGCAAAAATATTAATTTCCTTTTTATTCTTGAAAAAAACTGCCAAAAAATAACAATAGATTATGAAAGGCAATGTTTTTTTCAATAATAATAGCCCGAAAAAGAAGAAGAAGAAACAAGTCATTTTAAAATTGAGTAGTAAAAAAGAAAAAGAGAGAGGGAAAATGCTTGCGTACTTCTTTTTTTCGAAGCTATCTTTTTAAAGCAACAACATTTTTTGAGCATTCAAATTTCAGACTTTTTTCCATTTTTCAATTTATTTCTTTGCCGATTTTTTTGCAAAGTAAAAAAAAAATAGGAAAAAGAAAAGTTGCCGTAAAAAGATGAAGTTTAAAATGAATGAATGAAATGAAAGAAGGAAAAAAAGAAGAAGGACTTTGAAACTTTTTTTTCGTCGTCGATGAAGTCGATTTTTAAAATTTTTCACAAAAAAATTAGAAGATGGGCAAAACTTATCTTTTTTATTTTTTGTTAATATTCTTTTTTATCTTTGATTACGGAAACTTTAATCAAATAATTAAACATAAATTTGCAATTTTATTAAATTTTCCGTCAGATTCTGAAGAATTTTTTGAAGTTTCCAAAAAAATACAGGTTTATTATTTTTGGATTTAATACTTAATTTTTTAATATTTTATATGATTTTTAGGAAACAATAAATGCTGTATTACAACCTTCAAATTCCAAACTATTAATTAATGAAACAAAAATAGAGCTTTCAGCTGAAATAATAAATATGAATAGTACAGATGATGAAAATCGGTGCATAACTTTACTTTATTAAAGGAGGCGGGATCTTTGATACTTTTTTATTTGGAAGGTCTTACAGCGATTTTGTAAATAACTTGACAAAACCTTGGAACATGGATAAACCTGATTTTCAGGTTCATCCAAAAAGAGCCCGCCTCCTTTAAAGAAGAAGATTCGTTCGGGGATGCATTGCGAAATCTCAAAAAGTTTCTTGCACCCGATAAAAATGCGGGAAACGTCTTATAATTTAAAAAAGAGAAAATTTCGCAATGTCATCAACTAACGAATCTCCTTTAAATCCATTATCTAAAATTAATTAATTAATTAATTAATTAATAAAATTTTAGAGAAATTAATCGTCTTCAAGTCACAAAAGAAGTAGTATGCCAAGAATTATTAAATGATTCAATTGCAGTAATACTTTTGCAACATTCATCTGTGACGAAGGGAAGTGTTCGAGCTGCCTATTCTGCGGCAGCTTATGCCCTTGGATTTTATCGAGTTCCTGCAATTGGAGTTATGATTCAAGATGCAGAATTTTCGCGAAAAGTTTGTTTTTGGAAAATTTGAATAAATTTGTATCAAAAAAATGTTTTAGAATCTGTATCCAACATTTTTGAGAACTTCTCCCCCCTTTAGTCACGAGGCAGTAATAATGCTAAAATTGTTAAATAAATTAAAATATCGTCAAGTGGTTGTTTTAAGCATTGAAGGAGACGTAAATGGACAAGAATTTACGACTGCATTTGAAGATTATCGAATTGAATATGAAATTCATGTAAGTTTCTAATTAAAATTAAAATATGATCAGTGTTGTATACTGTAATTATTACAGATATTTAAAAAATTAATTTGTTTCAAAAATAAGAAAGTACAGTACTTTTCTCGAAGCCGAAAACTTTTTTATCATTATTTTTCTAAATTTTACAGGTTCAAAAATACATTGAATTATATTTAAATGAGTCTTTAACAGAAATTATTGCAAAAGAATTTGAAGAAGTAACATCAAATACAATAATTATGTGTGCAAAGTAATTAAATTAAATGACATCACTTTAATTAATTAATTATTATCTGACAATTTTCAGAAAAGCCAATGCAGAAACAATATTTTTGCATGCACAAAATTTAACAGGTTTTGGAAAAATGTGGATTGTAAATGAAGCAGCTTCACAAGCTTCAAATCTTCCAAAAGGATTTTTAAGTGTACATTTAAAGCAAAATGCCGTTAGTGCTTTAAGGGATGCATTAATAGTTTTAAAAAATGGTGTTAAAATTCTTGAAAATTTTAATGGAACAATTCTTCCCCCGTCACAATGCAGCAATACTTTAATCTCAAATGAATGGACAAATACCGTCGGAACAATGTTTTACAGGTAATTATTTATTTATTTATTTATAATTATATTTTCCCCCCTGCAAATATTTAAGACATTTAATTTCATCAACAATTTTTGGTGAAAAAAATCAAATCAAATTTAATTCAAAGGGTGATCGAATCAGTATTGCATATGAAATTTTAAATCGACAATTGGAAAAATTTCTTGTTGTTGGATTTTGTAATGATGAAGGAGATTTATTTTTGGAGGAATCTGCAATCATTTGGCCCGGGACAACAAAAATTAAACCACTTGAAATTACTTTGCCAAAACATTTGAGAGCCGTAACTGTCGCTGATCCCCCCTTTGTTTATATCTTTGAAGTGGATGACCCAAATAAATGTTCTTCTTTTAAAATTATTCCTGTTGATGATGTTTATGTGGTAAAAAAATGTTTCATTGATTACTAGTCAAGTTCTATTTTTTTAGCCAGGTCCATGGCTTCCATGTCCAATACATCGATCAGATTCAGATTCAGATTCAGCTTCAAAAGTTGTTTATTGTTGTGCCGGATATGCCATTGATTTGTTATCAAATTTATCTATATCAGAAGCGGGTGCCATGATTGATACCGGTTTTACATTTGAATTACATTTAAATACTTCATATGGAATTGTTCAACTTGGTGAAAATGGATATTCTCTAAATGGCATAATTGGAGAATTGGATGCCGATCTTGCTGATATTGCTGTTGGAGCTTTAACAATTAATTCTGAGAGAGAACAATATATTGATTTTTCGGAGCCTTGGCTGTATCATGGTATTCGAGTACTTGAAAAATGGGTTCGTGTCAGTTTGTTTCCACGCATTTTTATTCTTCTTCACGCTTCTATCTATCTATTTTCTTTCTTTCTTTCTTGAATGAATGCACTTAAAAGTTATGCAAATTTTTCGACAATTCTTTTTCGCCCTTTTAGAAGCCTAGAGATTCACCAATGCAATCATTTATGCAACCATTAAAGCCATCACTTTGGTACACTTTATTGACAGCTGTTGTCTTGGTGGGAGTAACTATTTATGTGCTGGATTTAAAGTAATAAATCAATTAATATTAAAATAAAATGAGGATAGAATATTTAAGATCACCATTTGATCGATTTTATCATGCTCGAAATATTCCAATTGATCCAAATGATCCATTTTGGGAAAAAACTGAAGATGATCGGGTGACATTCGGGGAAGCAATGTGGTTTGTTTGGGGTGTTTTATTGAATAGCGGAGTTTGTGAAAGTAATCCTCATTCTTATATATTACTGTAATACTCCAAACAAAAAATAAATGCTTTCAGAAACCCCTCGAAGTTTTAGTGCTCGAATTTTGGGACTTGTTTGGTGTGGATTTGTAATGATTACAACGGCCTCATATACTGCAAATTTGGCAGCATTCCTTGTTTTAGAAACCCCTGAAAAATCTTTGACTGGTGTTAATGATCCAAGGGTATTCAATCTTATTATCCCTTTAAACTTTAATAATATCATATCTCTCTCACATATTTATAGCTCCGAAATCCATCAGCAAACTTTTCTTATGCTACCGTACTGGATACAAATACATATCAATATTTTAAACGGCATGTTGAGCTATCAACAATGTTTCGAAAAATGGAAGGTCATAATGTTAGAGATCCAAAGGAGGCAATTGGGGCTCTAAAAAATGGGACTTTGGGAGCATTTATTTGGGATTCCACAAGACTGGATTTCGAAGCAATGAAAAATTGTGAGCTTCGAACTCGAGGTGCTTTATTTGGGAGATCAGCGTATGGCATTGGACTTCAAAAACATTCGCCTTGGACTCCACATATCACAAATGCCATTCTTAGATTAGCTGAAAATGGAATGATGGAAAGATTAGATGCAAAATGGATAAATGGAGCCGGAAAGAAACCATGTATTTATGAAACGCATAAAACTCCAGCTCGATTAGCTTTGGTAAATATGCGAGATATATTTGTTCTTGTTGCTGGCGGAATTTTAATAGGTGGCATTTTTTGTGTTTTCGAAGTTAAAATTGGTAAAAAGAAGCGACAAAATTTGTAAGTTACAGTAATTAATAAATTTTAAACATTAATGGAATATTTTCAGAAAGCGAAAACAATTAGCTATATGTTATGCAAATATGTGGGCAAGAAAAACTCTTCGCCGAAAACGTTCTGCCCTTTTATCCCCTCCTCCTGTTCCACGAAAGTACAGTGAAATGGCTGTAAGAGCAAATAATTCTGTAAATGTAAGAAATCTTTTACACAAAATCTTCAAAAATGATTTAATAAATAATGTTGCAGAATAATAAACTTGGTGCACACCGAAATAGTGATCCTCGACTAAGTTCTCGATCAAAACCACATCGAATTCGTCCCGATCATAATTTCACAACAAAATCTGTAAAATGTTATTGTAGTCGATGCAGGGTAAAAAGTTTTATCTCACTTTTGGGCTTTCATATATCCACTTTTTCTCTTTTGTAGAATGCCGTTGAAACACGTCCTCGAGCAGTTGTTGGCAGATTTACGTATATTTCAGTGGCATTTTGTATTTTAACATTTTTATGGCCATGTGCCCCATTGCCATGCTTTTTGACGGCATTTGCCGATTACATTCATTATTGTCCCGAATGCGGGCATATAATTGGTCGATTTCGACGTGGAGCAAGTCCAAAATTTTACGTGTAAAATATATAAACACTTTATTCATTTATTTATTTCAATATAAACTTTTATTTATTTACAAATTATAATTGCATCTGTTGTTGGAACAATTGCATGCGGATCAATAATTCCCAATTCAGCTTCCGTTAAACGTTTTCCGGCACGACTTAAAAATGAAAAGAATACAAAACCAATAAAAAGAATTGTCACAGATGCCACTAAAAGAGGCCAAGGCGGCAGGGTAAAAAGAAAACCAAAATATGCAACAAATTCCAAAATGCATACAAGCCATGCAAGGGTCTAAATAAATATATAAATGTTTAAAAAAATATAAAAAATAAAATTTACCAATCGATGAAAATGACTTCCTAAAAAGCTTCCAAATGGGGCAAAAAACACAACAATGGGAACGGAAACTCGAAGGTAGTTTAAAGCGTCTAAATCAATATCAGCTGTAACAATTCCACGCCAAAAAAAACTAAATTGCGATAAAAGTGCCATTACTACAATTCTGAAACGTTTAAAATAATTAATATTTGGGCAACAGAAAGTTTAGTTTCTACGTCGTTGGAGTTGCTGTTTTTTCATTAACTTTAAAAAGTAAAGTTATCACAGAAAATGTTGCAATATCAACTCCACTTCCAGCAAAAGATGTAAAAATTCCTAAAATATGTTTTAATATTTATGCAAATTAATTGGATGGGATCTACCTCCAATAAATCCAGTTCCCATTAAAGTCACAGCTTTCCAAAAACAAAAGCATTGAATTACGGGTACGGTAGTTCGCTTCTTTTCACGATTCAAAATATACAATGAAATTGCAAAGGCGGCCCAAATTGAAACAAATAACATTTTTTTCTCAGGACCGTTAAACAAATCATCAATCTGAAAGTGACTTCTGAAAAGTAATAGTTTTGGTAAAAAAAGTAACAAACCACATGAAATCCTAAAACCACTCCAGGAAGGGCTCCCAAAAGTGCATAAGTAATTGCCCTCCATTCAATTTGAATTCTCATAAATAATATTACAAATAAAGCCAAGGACATTCCTAAACGTAAATTAATTAATTAATTGTCAGGTTTCTGTAAGCATCACTCATATTAGGCAAAAATTCTGATATCTTCTATTTTCTAATTTTTCCTTACTTCATTAACTGTTTGGACATTGATATTAATGGGTATGGTAAACAAATTAAAATTAAATAAGAGATGAGTAATAAGATTTTGATACATATTTTTTTCGGGAATCATTTATGCGGACAGAATATTTAGGGACTGAAATTTAAGGAAGAGATGTTTGGGAGGTAACTAGCAAAAGTTTGTTGTTAGTCCCCAAAGATCTCGTATCTCGTCCTATCCTCCAATTTCTATCTTCAAAAATTTGTCAGCAAAATCAATCCCAAAACATAACATCTCCAAACATGTCGTTCAAAATCAATATTTACGTGATTTTTGAACGACATGGTCAAAGTTATCAATTCATTGTTAAAAAGAACATTTTGTAATGTAAAAAAGTCAGGGAAAAAATCGAAATTTTGATTTCGGAGGTGTCTCATCTCCGAAACTATTTTTTGATTGTTTTTAAGTGATATGGGGGTAATTATTTTGACGATATTTCATTCTTTTATCTCAAAATCCGTCTCTACAAAACTTCCAATGATCCCGTGGTGTATCTTACCGATAGATTGTATCATAAGGGAAAAATCTCTGGCACATTTTGGTGATAGATGAAGGATAAACGTCATGACTGGAAAGGCAATGGCACCACCTCCCTCAGCAGTCATTCCTGCAAAAATATATATATTAAACGTTCTGTTTTACAGTATTTCAATAACATTAACAATGAAATCACCTGAGAGAGGGAGATCATGGTTTTTTGCAACCAAATATAGTTTTAACCATTCCTTGGGGGTCAAAAAAACACAAAAAACCATGATCTCTTTCTTTTTCGGTGGTTTCCTTGTTAATGAGGGAGTTGCATTTCAAACAAATTTTTGGGCAAATTTTACCATTCTTTTTTTTAAAAATTTTTATACGCACTTTCGCATTGTTATTCTTTGGGACTTTTTTGGTAAAACTTGCCCAAAAATTTGTTTGAAATGAAACTCCCCCTTTTAATATTAAACTTACCAGCAACAATGGCACCCCCAATCATTGTAACCGGTAATTCCCAATGTGTTTCATACAACGAAAAATAATCAAATCGTATTGCTGTACACCACCATACAAACTTAAAAACAATTACTATAAAAGTTTAACAGAGATTAAAGGAATGAAATCAATTACCTGAGCAACAATAAATGGAATTAAAAAAGCAAAAAATTTTCGATATTTTTGCATTAAAATATGGTCAAAGCTTTCAGAATTTGATGAAACAATATTTATTTCTTGCTCGTCAATCAATTGCTGGCCTAAAATATTGATATTAAAACAATTTAATTTAAAATTAAATTAAATTCAATGAAAAATATTACCATGTAAAAAATATTTATGAAGGAATTCCGCGGGGGTCCGCTTTTTTGGATCAAGCTGCCCCATTTCGGGATTCTCCAAAATTATTGGCATTTCTAAAATAAATTATTTTCAAAAAAGAAATGGCAACGAAATCAGTTTTATCTATCTAGAATTAAATAAAAGGAACCGATGCAACAATTTTTTTGAAAAAATGCAACTGATTTTTTGCCAATTAGAACGCAAAAAATTTTATACTTATATAAACTATTTTCACTGACCTTTTTTTTCACCATTCTGATTTTCCGTCATTGAAAAATTCTAACAACAATTCTAAGGACAAAAATTTGAAGTTTTTTTTTATCAAAAAAGAGGGTAATTAATAATACACTTTCTTTTTGCGTAACAAAAAAGAAAGAAAAGGACAGAAATCAGTATTGTTGAAAGTTTCCTTTTATAATTAATGAAAGAGTATCTTGTAGCTTGCCTTTTAAAACTACATTTTACATGGAAATATGCAATAAAGAAAAATTAAACGAAATTCTTTGATTAATGCGATAAAAATCAAAGCGACAAATCCGGTAACAAACACACACAAGTTTTCTTTAACTTTTTCAACCTTGACTTTTTTATTTATCTGCTTTTAAAAAAAAAAGATTTTACACCGGTTTTTGAACGTTCATTAAGTGGTTAATTTCAATATTCACTCGATATTTTATTTTCAATTTTTTTAGATTGATTTTTCGAACAAAACATTTTTCAAAAGCAGTTGTAATCTATCAATCTACTTTTTGCACTTTTGATATGATTATCATCTGTTCGGATTCTGAAGATTTTAAAAATTGACTCTGTGTCAAATATTCGTTATAAGATTTATTTATTTGAATAATAATAAGATTAACAATATAGCACAAATTTTTTTAAAAATGGCAAGATAATACAATATTTTTTGCAATAATATTTTGGCATTATTAAAGTCGTATTCAATGGCACAAAAAAAGTAGGAAAATTAAAGACAAAATGGGGGGTATTAAAATGGCAAGAAAAAAAAAGAGAAACTGATGGCACTTGAAAGTCGCCGCATTAAAACTTAAACCAGAGCACAAAAAAGGATAACATAAATCCAAAGAAAAAAAGTGATATGACTACAATTATTTTTTCTAAAATTATTAAAAGTCTGTAAAAAAGTGACGACAAAAATTCAACAAAAAAATTATTCATTCATTTTTAATATTTTCCATAACAATAGGTCCAGTGGAAGATACAATTGTATCAGACATTGTGGAAACGGGCATTTCTTGAATTTGATGAGAATCAATTGGGATGAGGTCAGTGGAAGATGCGGTGGTTACAACAACAGCAACAGCAGCATTGGCAGCAGCAATCGCGGCAGCAGATTGATTTTTTCGGGTTCTTGGGGCACGAGTTCCGGTATTATTTCGACGATATTTTCGTGGTTGTGGGGCTGGAACGGCTGGGATATTATTAAAGTCTTGTTGTTGAGATACTTGTGGTTGTCGAAAAACTGTTGCTTGCCGAAAATATCCACCTATAATTAATTTCATTTTATTTCATTTGCTATAGAAATTTCTCTCTCTCTCTCTTACCATTATCATCTTCCATTTCGGCATCAATGTATGGTGGTCGAGTCTTATAAAACGGGGGTCCAGATACTTGAAGATATTCACTCGAAATGGTGTGAACTCCATTTCTTGCTGTCATAATATCAGTTGGTTTTCCCAAATCTCCCAAAGTTCTTTCAAGTCTATCAATATAATCAATGGCATTTCGAAGGATTTCAACTTTTGGTAAACGTTGATTCGGATTTGAACATGTTCTTTGTTTTACAACTTCAAATGCTTCATTGACTTTTCGCAATCTTCGACGTTCACGCCTATAAAAAGGGTTACGGTAATTACAAAAGACGATATTCAACGGATAAACTTACATTGTTGCAGCCTTTCTTCGATCCACTAAAACAAATTACGGTAATTATGAAAGTTAAGATATCGTCGAAAAAATAAACTTACAACGCTTTGTTGGTTGTCCATTATTTCCACCTTTTTTTGTTGGAGTATTTTCAAGGCTATCATTGATATCCGAATGATCAGTTATTCCACTTGATGAGGCATCTATACCTGCAAATTGATGTTACTTTTTGCCATTTATAAATGTGCTTTATGGATTTTACAGAACAATCTTTGCATGTTGCTCGCATTTAAAATCTCGAGGCCTGTTTTAGAATTTGTTCAATTTTTACCACAAAATTTTTTAAAATTTACATAAAATGCCGATCTCAATTTTGTTTCAAAAAATTGCATTAAACTTTCGCGCAATTTCAAATAAATCAAATCCCGTGCCTTTGAAATCTCTTTGTTTCTTCAAAGCTCGATCCCCCGGCGTCCCTTTTATTCTTTTCTGGAATGAACAAATTACATTTTTTCTTTCCCAAATCTTCCTCATTTTTTGTTTCCTTTGGTTTCCCTGTCGGCACTCAAAAACGAAAAAAGAACTTCTTCCTCTTTTTTTCTTTCGGCATTTAAAAACGAATAAACACTTGTTAAAGAGGCTATTTGTCTTTTTCTTGCTTACTTTTAATCCTTCAAAATTCTGCATTTTTGCGCGACTTTTTTATAAACAAAAAAAGTGGAAGGATTCTTGAAAAAAAAGGAAGAATAAAACTGACCATCTTTAACATCAAATTGATCCTTCTTTTCTTGCTTTACAATTTCTTGTCGTACTGGAGCTTGTTGATTCAAGATTATTTGTGGGGGAGCATTGTTGATATTTGAAGATCGAAATTCTTCCGTTGATCTTGGAGGTGGAATTTGAATAAATTCTGGAGTTGTAAATTCATTGTACAAAGCTGTTTGTTGAACAATTGGAGTGGCAGAACAAATGGCATTTGGAGCATATGTATAATATGCGGTTGGCTGATAACGATAAATTGAATCATAATCTTGAAAATTTTGTAATTGTGTTATATCAGATGTTCGAACTTGAACTGTCGTGGCAGGATTATAATATTGTAAAGGCTCATAAGATTGTTGTTGTTGTTCTTGATTCATCTATAAATGTGCCATTGATATTTATCTCAAACATGTTTTATGCAATTTTAAGATGATCAAGGATTCTTGCATGCCAAAGTATGCAATTTTGCTTGAATTCTTTGGCACTTTAATTTTTGTTGTTTGCAGAAAACAGGCGGTAAAAATGCGCAAATTTATTTCCACTCTTGGAAACAAAAATCTATCTTTTGATAATTATATAAACAGTTGGTGGTGGAGGAAAAGAGGGGGGGGGGGGGGGGGGGAAATGTATATAAGCTTTCTTACCTTTTTGCCACAATCGGTTTCAAGCTTTTCCAAAAAGATGAAGAAGAAGAAAAAAACAGAATAACGACGTGTATTGGCAGCTGCTGCTTCAACAAATTCTTTTTTAAAATTAAACAGAAGTGCCTTCAAAACCAACTGACTCGGAATTGTCTATCAATGGCCAACTGTTCGAATAAAGCAAAAAAGCGGCAATGGCCCTGCCATGAGGAAAGTCATCGAAAGGAAAACATTTTTTTTGTGCCGAACTCCGCCTTCAATGCTTAAATGAGAAAAGGGTACTGTACTTTGGCATCCAAAATCAAAGAAAGGGGGCGGGATTAATTTATACTTTTTTAAAAGTAATATTTTGTGTTAAATAATTACTTGGTAAAAAAATTATTTGATGGTAAAATTTTGAAAACTTTTTTTTATTAAAATTAAAAAAACAGTTGCGCTTTCAAAATTTTTTTGGCACAAAACAAATGTTAACACAAGCATTTTTGATATTCAGCTGTTTTGCGACGATTAAAAACAAACTTTTAAAACAATTGTTGCAGCAAATGCTTAAAAAATCCACCAAAATGACGATTTTTGGCGAAAAAATTGCATTTGTTCCTGCAAAAATTATATTTCTTTTTTGAAGTCAAGAAACAAAAATTTTTCATTTCATACTTTTTAATTTTGTTGAAAACGGTTGATTCTTTTTCTTTTGTCTCTCAAATTTGATTCAAAATATTTTAGATTCGTTTGACTTTCAATTTTAAGCCTTTGCTCCCTGATGGCAATTACCGTACCCCCCCCCCCCCCCTTTTTTTATTTTAATTGTTTATAAAATTTTATTTTTTACACTGATAATAAAAATTAAATTGTTTTGTTCGAATATTTTTTTCAATTCTTTGAAATGCTTTTACAGTGTTTTTCTTTGATTTCTCTTTTTTTAAAAAAGCAATAGTGATCAATCAGGTCTACAAAATAATTTAAGCGCTCACTGCTGCAAATCAACAAAGCTGTCAATGAGGCATCGTTAAAAAAGACTCTCTTTTTTGCTCCCGTTATTTTATTTCTCGAGAAACAAAAAAATATTCATCTCTCTTTCAACAAATCATCACATCATTTATATTTTTCATTTGTTCAGAAGAAAAGTTGTAATATTGCCGTCCGTCTTAAATATCCCCTCATCCCCCCCATCCATTCATTCATTCATCCTAATTCATTTTCGTTTTCATTTTCTTTGACGACATTGTCTTTCTTTCTTTTTTTTTCAATCTATGAAAGTTTTTCCAAAGGTGATAGAGATAGAGATAGATGGATATACCTTTACTTTTTTTTCTGACTAATTTTTTTAACGAATCTTGAAAGGGGAAACGAGATGTGAAATTTTAGGGAACTTAAAAAAAAGTGAAAAATGAAAGGCAAAAAAATGTATGATTGTTTTTGGCTTTGATTGATATGTTTTTTTGGGAAAACACAAAAAAGAAAATTTAAAGCAACTTTTTTTCTCGACTAAAAAAGAAAGGTATTTTTAGAAATTTAATCGAATAAAGCGAAAAACAGAGGGAAAGATTCGTCGGTTTTTCATCAAAGTTCTCGAGTTTCTATTACAAATAAAAATGAGTAAAAAAGTAAAAGGGAGAAGAAAAGAGAGATTACGATAATCTTTTCTTTTTCTTTTTCATAGCCTCTCTGAAAGGGAAGACCTCCTGCCTCCCAAAAAGAAGTGTGAATCTTTGATATATATATTAAAAAAAGACTATATTTTATTACAAAGCAATGAACTTCTTTTTATTTTATCCACAAATGAACAGACGCGCAAAAAAAGAAGAAAAATCGGCAACAAAAACATTTCGGGAGGCCTCCTTTGACACGCTGTAAATTGGATTTGATTATTCTTATAAAAAAAAAGAAGTTTTTTTTGGATGCTGCTGCTGCTGCTTTTCTTTTATTCAGAAAAAGGGAAAAGAGCTTACCTGAGATCAATTGCCAATCCAATGTTCAATCCCTTTCTTCCTTTTGACCCCTTTAAAATATTTATTTTCAAGGGACCCTTAAACTTTGATCTAAAGAAATCTATTTTGCCTGTATTGGTTTTTCTCAAACCTAAAGCATTTTTTTTTTGAAAAATTCTAAACTTGTCAAAAAAGTTCATCACTTTTTTTGCTGAAATCTGTCAACGAAAAAAAGTGAAAGTACATCACTTGCGCATCTTTTTTTTATAAAATGATAAATTGCTTTAAACCGCACACAGCTGGTGGCAAGTAAATCTTCTTCAAAATTACCTCCCAAAAAAACTGAAAATAAATTTGATCGTAAATCTGTGTTTGAGTTTTTTTTTGACAAATTTGTCGTTGTTTTTTTTGACCTTAAACTTTTTTTGGTTGAAAAAAAAACAGTTTTTGGACAACAAAATACCATAGAAAAAAAAGTGTATTGCAGTTTTGGCATTTCAATTTTTGACACTTTTAAAGCTTTATTTTTTTCAGAGACTGGATAAAAAATATAAACCAGAAGGAAGAGAATGGTGCCATCCATATTCGATGGCTGTAAAACACTTGAGCGCATTGTTTATTATCGTCTTGGATTTTTATTACTATTATTGCAAATTTTCGCGGTTCTTAAGGTTACAGTAGGAAAAAAAAGTTCATCAAGATTGACAAAAATGTGAGAAAAAAAAAACAGTTTCAAGAGTTGCTTTCAAAAAAAGGTTTCTTTAATAACCTGGGATAAAAGAAATAAGCTTTGCAAGCTTAAACACTCAATACCTGTTGTTAAAAACATGGAACAACAGCATTGCCGTGACGTGACGAAAGACATTAAGCAGAAACTAATTAAAACATTTTGGTTACTATCAAAAAAGACAGTAATTCAAAAATAATTTTTTTCGTTTTTTATGTTTAATGTCGTTTGTCAAAGCAGTGCTGTTTTTTGAAACTGATAAAATTCAATAAAAATTTATTGCACATTCACAGAACGATTGAAAGAAGATTCAAATTAGCATCTAACAAATAAATAAAACAAAAAGTGATAAAATAAAATGCATAAAGCTAAACCAAATCCACACAAATAAAACAAAACAAATAAATTAAATTACACGTTTTTTAATAACACAAAGATACGGCTTTGGTGACACAGTTAAACCATACACTCTTTCAAGTGATGGCGGATTTTCTGGATCAGGGCAGATAAAATCGAAATTTCTTAATAAATTTGCAAAAATTAAAAATAATTCAGCTCGTGCCAAAGATTCTCCAAGGCATTGTCTTTTTCCGATCGAAAATGGAATCAAAGTTTCAACTTTCTTTAAATTATTATTTTCATCAATAAATCGTTCGGGTAAAAACTTTTCGGGATTTTCAAAATTTTCTGGGTCATTCATAGTGATCGAAATTTGTGGTAATACCATTGATCCTGCAGGAAACCGATATCCATCAATTTCAATATCTTCTGCCACGGCTCGAAGTAAATTTATTGGAAGAATATTTGCTGTTCTTTGAATTTCATTGATTAAAGCATTGACATAAATTAAATGAGTTTTATCAGAAAGTACAATCCTTTCTGGAAGTTGATCAAGCTCTTCTTGAGCTCGTTGAGCAGCTTCTGGATGTAACATTAACATTAAAATGCCCCATTTTGCGGTGGTCACAGTTGTTTCCATTCCAGCAAAAAATAAATCCAAAAGTAACATTTGTAATTGTTTTTCGCTACAAAATACTTTATTAAAATAAAGTACATATTTAAAGCATTAAATATGATATTAGATGCATATTTGTTATCCACTATTACTATCATCAAAAACATCTTAAAAAAGTGCAATAGGAAATGTAAAAAGAATGAGTAAAATGTTAATTTAAATAATGATTACAGTAATTTAACTTATTTCTTAAGCTGAATTTACTTAAACATTTTTGAAAAACTACTGTTTCAAAATACCGATACACCTTCAATTTTTTTTCCTTTAACAAATGAAAGTAAGAAAAAGTAAAGCATTGTGATGTTTAATTTACTATCATTTGTCAAAACAATGCTGCTTTTATATAAAAGATGAGGAAATTCTATTATAAATAATATTACAATGTTTCGAGCACTTTTGAGGCTTTTTTATTTAAGTTCTTATTTGTGTGTACTTTTGATGCTCCAATAAAATCAGAAAAAAACTTACTCAAAGAATCCCATATTTTTATCACCATTTTTGCGGTCATAAATTTCGTTTAAATATGCATAAGTAAAATCCGTTGGTTCAGCAATCGGACTAAAATTTTTCTTGTGTTCCTAAAATATTCATGTTACATCGACAAAAATTGTTCGCAAAAACTACAGTACTATAATTTGTTCAGCTAAAATTCCCCAAAGGGTATCTCTAATTTCCATCAAATCTTTCCAATACCAATTTATTACAGGAATTTGTGTAGTAATCGGTGCAAGAATGTATAGTCCCATAATTGGATTTAAAACAATTTGTGATTGCTTATCCAACATTTTTTGCATCTTTAAAAACTTCTGATCTGTCTAAAATTAGAATAAACTTTGATTGAAGGCAACGGAACAAAAAAAAACAAACATGTTCAAAAGTTTTTCCAAAAAGCATATTATTTATAATATTTCCAACACAAACAGCGATGGGTTGGGTCATTCCAATTGCTTGAGAATCAAAGCTTGAAAGATGCTTTATCAAGATATCAACTTCATGCATAATTTTATCTTCCATCAAAGCTCGGCCAACACCAAAATCTCGTAAAACATGAAGAGAAAAGCGGCGTTGTTCTCGCCATTTATCACCATCTATTTGTACGACGCCATTAAATCCATCTAAAAAGTTTTAACTCCAAAATTTTGTTATTTAAAAATCCCATTACTGAGAAAATGCTTAAAATATTTGTGTAGAGACGTGCACGCGCGACTGAAACGCGAGTGTTCCCTGAATTTTTTTTAGCCAAAAGAAAATGAAAGAGAGGTATACTGTAGAAATTAAAGTTTTTATTTATTATTTTCATTTTTATCCTTCTAGATGTAAAAAAATACGGAGATTCCAAAAATCCAACTTTCAAATATCGCTTTCATACAAAAAATCGGAGAAAAGCCTAAAAAACCGCAATTTTTTACGTTTTTAAAAAATGTTGCACGGTGGCCCCAGATGCCCCGATTAGGGATCACACTTATCCGATGCAGAATTTTTTACTGCATCTGACCGTATTTTTTAAACTTTGACGAAATGTGACGGTGGAAAGTTAGCGTTGTGGCCGAGTGGTAGAGACGTTGCGCAACAGTCCTTCGGTCACTGGTTCGAATCCAAAAATTGCATACTTTTTTGATAAATAAAACTGATTTTATTTTTGGATTCTCCATGGTCTACAGCATATAAAACGCTGACTTTAAAAATATTTCTGACAAGTCAAAAAAAATGGAAAAAACGATGAATTTTACTCACTTAGGCAAAAATTATTTTTTTACATTATTTTACTCATTTTAATAAATAAGAGGATTTTTTATTTAATTTTTACTAATTTTTTTCTTGAGGCATTTTTGAAACAAAATTTTATTTTTGCCTCACTTTTTTTGAGGCAATTTCATTTTGCCTCACTTTTTTTGAGGCAATTTCATTTTGCCTCACTTTTTTTGAGGCAATTTCATTTTGCCTCACTTTGCACGGTGCGTCGAACGCTAAGAAAAGTGTCCAGTGAGAAAATTTGAGAGAACACTTTTCTTTACATTTTTTCCATACAAAATCTTAAAACCTAACTTCTGAGACGATGAGTAAGTTTAAACGTTTTCTGTAAAAGGGAAATACAAACGTACCCCCTTGTTAAAACGCCAGTGCAGGGAAAAGTTAAAAAGTGGATTCTGAATCCGATGGATTCAGAATCCTTGAAAAAATTTTCTTCAAATTCTACAAAATTACTATCATTCGATTCGTCTCGATGAGTAGATTACATTAAATGTAAAATTAGTTGTTGGAAAAGATTCAGAAGCCGTAGAATCCAAAAAGAAAAAATTTAAAAATTTTTTTTGAAGTATATGAATTTTTTTCAGAATCCATTAACAACAACTAATTTTACATTTAATGTAATCTACTCATCGAGACGAATTGAATGATAGTAATTTTGTAGAATTTGAAGAAAATTTTTTCAAGGATTCTGAATCCATCGGATTCAGAATCCACTTTTTAACTTTTCCCTGCACTGGCGTTTTAACAAGGGGGTACGTTTGTATTTCCCTTTTACAGAAAACGTTTAAACTTGCTCATCGTCTCAGAAGTTAGGTTTTAAGATTTTGTATGGAAAAAATGTAAAGAAAAGTGTTCTCTCAAATTTTCTCACTGGACAGTTTTCTTTGCGTTCGACGCACCGTGGTTTTGGCAAATTATAATCAAAAAGCAGTACTTTTACTTATTGGAAATTATGGGAATGATCCTCCTTTGCTTACCAATAAACAACCTACAGCTGTAATAAAAATTTTGATGGAAAGTCCAATGCTTATTGGTATATTAAAGAACTCTGGCTATTTTAAATATATATAATTACATTTGTAGATCGAATTATCACAGCTTTACCTGATCCTGTTGTGAAAGCAAGCTTATACCTTCCAGGGTCCCCAGAAGGAAATCTTGAAGAAAAAACAAAGTATCTTAGCGAAAAGGCACAAGAACAAAATTGTTGTTTGGCTGCAACTATGGCAGTGGAACATATTTACGAATTTGCAAGTCTCGCTTCAGCCAAAACTAAAGCACCATTATGTTTTGTTTCAGCAGAAAGTTAGTTGTTCAAAATTGTTAAAGTGTAAAAACTGACATTATTTTAGTTGCTCGAATTTTCCTTACCGAATGCAGCTTTTTTAATGAAATTACGGTAAAATTTAAGTTCAATAGTCCATTCTATGACAAGTCCACCACCGAAAAAAAAGAAGGAAAATGATAATGAATTTTCGTAATTATGTTATTTTTTGCTAAAAAAATTTTATTATTTTTTCCTGTACATTTTTGTAAATAAATATATTTTGTGTTAATAATGAAACTAGAAGCGCACATGGAGCTTTAGAAGGGAACCACTTTTTACACCTTCATCTGAGTTTTACTTGAGATCTTTTTCCATAGAGCTAATTCGGATCTGCAAACTGGAGATACCGCAAATATCCAATTTAACATGTTGATCTCATTACTCATTGTAGATTCCTCTTTGATAGTGTAAGCACAAATTTACCCTCTTATACCCGCACTCCCAATATGCATGAAGCAATTTACCTATGGTTTTAAAAGGGAGTCGGGCGTAATGATCATCAACCGCAAATATCATTACGTTAGATATAATAATCTGCAGCTATATTTATAACATTGTATCAGGAAAGATTCCTTGAATAATACAAATGCCAAAAAGTTTAAACGGTGAAATATTTGGCTACCTCTGATGCCAGATTAAACCGATATTCTTTGTCGTAGGACACCACAAATAGCTGAAGTTATGAAAGGCAACCTTTAGGTAAACCTTGTTGCAACCTCTAATGCCAGATAATAACAGTGCTCTACCTCTTCTGTTCTTTTTTATAAACCATATATATAATTAATCAAATATCTAATTCGTGCTGTGAAACTACTTTGTTCCAACATTCGAACCACATTCGCGTTGGATAAAATAATAAAGCTTCATGCAAAGTATGCGAGTTGATAAAAGTGTAATCTCCTTTTGAAACCACAATCATTACAATCCTCTTAGTAGCAAATCTCCACTTCTTTTATGCACTTTATCGCCCGCATTTGATTAGGAAAAAATTTCTCATCTTTTAAAATTTCGGGCTTACCGCTTTAAAGCTCCTAATTTATTTGATTAATGAAAATCTATCCTCGTTACTCGGAAGCAAAGATTTTGTTTAAAATTAGCATGTAAAAGTTCCTGTTTGAAAGCCATAAATTTAAAGTAACACAACACTATAGTTTTAAAAAAAAAAGTTAAAAAACAATTCTTTATATTATATTTTTTTTCGACCACAAAAAATTGGCGATAGGACAAAATGCATTTTTTTTAAAACGACGTGAAACTTTCAGCAAAAGCTTCAAGCTACCGTCCTCAACAAATTTGATGATACTATAACAACGCCGTATTTAGGGGGGGGGGGGCACTTGGGGCCCGTTTTTTTTTTTTTTTTATAGCCACCTCCGGAACTCACTAATATCCAAAAAAAATTTGTTAGAGGTGGGACTCCCCCTTTAACGCCCAAACAACGTATAAAACAAAAAATTTTTTGGCGGGCTAATAGCAAGCTATTAGTCACTTCCCGGCTAAAAATCACAGCAATACTTCCGCCGGGAAAAGCAAAGCTTAAAGGAAGAAACATAACGTTTCAACTTGATTAAAGCTCATACGAATGAGCTCAATGTTTCTGCACTCATTTACTTTTATATCAATTTTAAAGTGCCCATGCAAATCACAAAACTCATAGCCAAAATTCAAAAAAACTCATTCACATTTTCTTTATTCCCCGGCAATTTGCATCAACTTTTTCATTCCCTTTCGGATCTCACTTTTAAAGGTCCGTATCTTTTTTGCAATAGTAACTCCGGAAGATGCGCCTATGATTTTTGTTTTACTCGCCTTTTTATCTTTATTTTAATACCAAATAACAATAGGACGCTCGCTTACGTAACAAACGAACATTCTCTTTTATAGGGTAGGATATTACTATATTATTTATTCTAAAATGATAAAATCAATAACAAAATGAAAAAATGCTATAAAAAACAAAAAACAACCAAAAAAGTGCAAAGAAAGAGAAAGAAAAACATCTTTTTCTTACGTTTCTTTTTTGACGCGCGTTCTTGTTGTTTCAATGGCCAAGTGGTTCAAACAAAATGTTTGAAGCACAGAAGTCAAAAGTTCGAACCCCAGGTGCCTCAAAGTGAGGCAAAATGAAATTGCCTCAAAAAAAGTGAGGCAAAATGAAATTGCCTCAAAAAAAGTGAGGCAAAAATAAAATTTTGTTTCAAAAATGCCTCAAGAAAAAAATTAGTAAAAATTAAATAAAAAATCCTCTTATTTATTAAAATGAGTAAAATAATGTAAAAAAATAATTTTTGCCTAAGTGAGTAAAATTCATCGTTTTTTCCATTTTTTTTGACTTGTCAGAAATATTTTTAAAGTCAGCGTTTTATATGGCCGTCGGTCAAAAAAAAAAAAGATAAAAAAAAAACCGGACAAAAAAAAAACTTTTTTTAATGTCGGACAAAAAAAAACGGACAAAAAAAAAACGGATAAAAAAAAAGCAACTAGTAGGGTTGACAATTTCCCGTTCCCGGGAAATTTCCCGATGTTTGCAGGACGCCGCAACTTTTGCGCCAAAGACGTTTGTGCCGATAAAATGACATCTGCGCCGATAAGACTTTTTGGGCTAGATCCGACCTCATTAGGCTAGATCCTACCTCATTAGGCTAGATCCTACCTCATTAGGCTAGATCCGACCTCATTAGGCTAGATCCGACCTCATTAGGCTAGCAGATGGGCCTAAGCCTTAGCCTTAGCCTTAGGCTTAGTAGGCGCCCGAAGGGCGCCCTCAGCTTAGGCTTAGGAGGCGCCCGTAGGGCGCCCTTAGGGAATGGTGGAGAGTATAGAAATCATTCTGTGGATTAAGGAAGATATTATGGGTGAAATTTAGTTGTTTTATTTTATCGGCACAAATGTCTGGGAGGCCCTTTTTTATATAAAATTCATATAATTAAGAGGTTTTTTTGGGGGATAATTAAAATGGTATAAAAAAGATTAATTTTTATGCGCTGTTTATGTTTATAAATTAATTATCCGTAAAAAAAAGGGACTGCAGCAGCAACAAAATTGTCAGATTTTACGGATTTGAATAGTTTACAAACAAAAAAAGGTTTAAATTCATGGAATAAATCGAGCAAACATTTATCATCAAAATTTCTGACTCTTAATCGTGAATCTGAAGAACAACAACGTGATCTTAAGAAATCAATTTTTTTTATCCGCTTTTTTTGTATCCGTTTTTTTATTGTCCGCTTTTTTTTTGGTCCGGTTTTTTTTTTGTCCGTTTTTTTAATTTTTATTTTTTTTATCCGTTTTTTTTTTGTCTTTTTTTTTTTGTCCTAGCACCTTTTATATATGTACTAAAAATAAACTCAATTGGAGATAAAAAATATTTTTGTGTTTCAGCTGGGCATCGAACCTGCGCTATCGTCTTTGCAAAAAAAATCCTTTTTTGTAAACGACACTGCAAAAAAAGTGTGGTTTGCAACCGCGCCACGAAAATATTTATTGAAAAAATGTGTTCCCCAAATCGCATTTTCTAATTTTTCAACCATTAATAAAAGCAATTTTTTGTAAGAATCGAACTTTTTCGCCATTTTTTGGCATTCTGAAAAAAACCAATTTAAAGGTTGAAGGCTAATTCGCCCGTTTTAGACCAAATCGAGGTCGCTGATCACGAAAATGAACTTTATTTCGCTCAAAAAGGTCTGAGTGCCGAGTTATAGGGTAGTGCGCTGATACCACCGAAAAAAAATTATTTTTTAAAAAAAGTCTAGGAAATGCATATGAATCGACTCCACTCATCCCATTAAGCAATAATAAAACCATTTTGGCCTTGCAAAGTGGTTTTTTTAATGGGTTTTAACTAATTAAAGTTGGAAGTGTGCGGTAATGGCATACCAACCTCCAAAATTTGAACCACGGGCATAGGTTTTTTTGGTCTTAAAAGATGTCCCACATGATTTTACATATATATATACCGGTTTGACAAAAAAATCCGCGGGGTCTGATACTTTTGTTTTTAATTGAACGTCAAAAGTACATCTCCAGCACCATTTGGATAGTAAAATTCCATGGATATGAAAGATATTGACATGCGGTGACTTTTGTGATATAATCCTATGCTATACGAGTTATCCTGGCAAGTTGGAACGTTTTTGGTAACAATTTCGAAATATGGGACCACTTTGGAAATCCAAAATTTAACAACATGGAAATATTGCAAAAATTCCGGTTTTTTCTTTCATAATAAAATCAAATGTGCTTTCTAAATGTAAAATACATGTAATAACAGCAATATAAATAGGTAAAAACTGACGGGGGGTCAAAATCGATGTTTTTAAATTTTTTGAATTTTTAAACTTCGAAATTACTAATTTTTCAAAACTTGAAATTATTGATTTATTAATTCTGGATACTCAAATCGCTCACAAAGTGATGAAATATTGAGAATAAAGCCGAAAAAAATGTTTTTAACAATATCGTATTGGAAAAACACTGATTTCTGTGTTTTTTTTTCTATAACTTTTGAGCGTATTTTTACTAAGCGGGGAAATGGGAACTAGTGATTCCAGGATGTTGTAATATGGCCCAAAAGTTATAAATAATCTATATTTTATCCCAAAAATATCAAAACATTTAAATTTTTCGATATTCACAATATTTTGGTATCTTGAAAATTGATCAAAGATAAGCAAAATTCAAAAAATTTAAAAACATCGATTTTGACCCCCCGTCAGTTTTTACCTATTTATATTGCTGTTATTACATGTATTTTACATTTAGAAAGCACATTTGATTTTATTATGAAAGAAAAAACCGGAATTTCTGCAATATTTCCATGTTGTTAAATTTTGGATTTCCAAAGTGGTCCCATATTTCGAAATTGTTACCAAAAACGTTCCAACTTGCCAGGATAACTCGTATAGCATAGGATTATATCACAAAAGTGACCGCATGTCAATATCTTTCATATCCATGGAGTTTTACTATCCAAATGGTGCTGGAGATGTACTTTTGACGTTCAATTAAAAACAAAAGTATCAGACCCCGCGGATTTTTTTGTCAAACCGGTATATATATATGTAAAATCATGTGGGACATCTTTTAAGACCAAAAAAACCTATGCCCGTGGTTCAAATTTTGGAGGTTGGTATGCCATTACCGCACACTTCCAACTTTAATTAGTTAAAACCCATTAAAAAAACCACTTTGCAAGGCCAAAATGGTTTTATTATTGCTTAATGGGATGAGTGGAGTCGATTCATATGCATTTCCTAGACTTTTTTTAAAAAATAATTTTTTTTCGGTGGTATCAGCGCACTACCCTATAACTCGGCACTCAGACCTTTTTGAGCGAAATAAAGTTCATTTTCGTGATCAGCGACCTCGATTTGGTCTAAAACGGGCGAATTAGCCTTCAACCTTTAAATTGGTTTTTTTCAGAATGCCAAGCAATGTTCGATTTTTACAAAAAATCGCTTATAAAACGTTATTAATAATATTTTTTCTTTTTTCTTTTTTTATTCCCAATGATTTTTTTAAGGCGATTCTGATGGTACCAAAATTATAACATTTGGCGAACTTTGAAAAAACCGTGAACGTCTCTAAATGAAAAAGAACTTAAAAGGTGTGATTCCGATGATATAATTTTTTTTCATAAAAAAGTGTTTTTTCATTTTCATCTGATATTGTTTTATATCTGATGATAGCAAACCAAAAAGTTTCCTTAAAAAATTTCTGTTTCAATTTTTCACATGAATGAATTAAAAGTTTTTCTTTTTTCCCTCATCTTTCAGCCCCCCTTCCCTTTTTTTATTTTAAAAAGAGGTGTAAAAAATTTCTTTAAATTTGCCACTTTAATTGTCAAAAAAATAATCTTGCATTTTTAAATTTAACAGCTGGACAATAATTTTTAAAGCCAAAAAAGGTGCTGCTTTTGTCGGCTTTTTTTTCATCCAAATAAAAAACAGGTTCTATTTATTTTATTTTTTTTTATCGTGATTATCTCTCTTCCTTCTCCTTCTCCTTCTTCTTCTTCGCAATTTCGGATGCTTCTTTTCTTCCATCATTACACAATCAAAAGGAAAGAAAAGAAAAACAAAATTAAATTCAAATAATTTTTAAATTTCGTCTTTTTTCCGAATTTCAAAAAAGTGACAGATTTGTTAACCTTCGTGTGTGTTTTTTTAGAGTCTTTTTTTAAAAATTAAACTTACCCAACATTGAATCGGTAATAAAATTACGCCATCGATGAGAAAATGATTCTGCATTTTTAACAAAATATCTTTTCATAATTTCAATATCCGACACAAAAACCATCGGAATGGGGCCCATCCAAAAAGTATAAATTCCACCGTATTTTTGTTTCCATTTTAGAAAAAGTTTATCAAGATTTGGATTTAATAAAACTGAAAGCATATTTCCAGCTGCAAAAAGGGGAATCGGTCCAGGAGGTAATTGACGGCGTTTAAAATATAGTTCATGGCAAACATAAATGAATAAAAGTAAAAAGGCAGTAAAATATAACGGCTAAAATAAATTCGGATAAGATTAAAGGAAATACATTTATATTTAGATTTAGATTATTACATCTATTAACTTGAGACAATAGTGTAACAAATAAAGCACTTATTCAGTTCAATTTGTATCCCCTCTATTTTCTTTTTTTCCCACCACTAAATTGGTGGAACCAATTACAACATTTTTATGTAAATTTTTAAATGAAAAAAAAACTGAAAAAGTGCCGCAAATAAATCTAATCAAGTTTCTCAATTAATTATGCAATATTAATAATAATAATGATCTCATCCAACTTATTTAATCACTTACCGCTTTATATAAAAACCAGCTTTGAATAATTAATTTTATTGCCGATCGAAGCACATAAGCTGCCGAAATTACAGCAATAAAACCCAAGGCAGAGCTCTTCATCTTATTTTATTTTTCCAGACAAAACTAAAAAAATGCATTTTTTAACGGTGTTTTTAAAATCTAAATTTCATTGCTTCTTTCAAAACAGTTTTTTAACCAGTTTTTAAAAAATCAAAATCCGAAATTAGACAAATCCAGAAAAAAACAGATTAAAGTTTATATTTATGAAATTTAATCGAATAAAGTTTCAGACATTATTTAAATAAAAAAGATAAACTAAAAAGGGGGGGGGGTATTCAAATTTAATAAATCAATGAAAATGAAAAAAGAGAAAGATTAAATTAATTGTGCGTTGATTTGAAAATAGCTCTAAAAATTGATTCCGATTTTTGCAATTCTTTTTATTTCAAACGATAAAAAGAATCATTTTTGACGGAAAAAAAGGGAAAAAAAGAGATACCTGGAAAAAAGAATTTTTTAGAATAAAATAAAAATATGTCAAAAACTTTTCAGGTTAAAACTTATTTCACTTTAGGTCATCAAAAAATGATTTTTTTTGTATAAAATGTAAAAAAAATTGGGGAAAGACATTTTTAATTTTTTAATTTGCGTGTGTTTTTTCTTTGTCATTTTTTTAATGGATTTAGTTCAGTTTATTTATTTTTTTTGAGGTTGAGTAAAAAAAGGAAGAAAGGAAGGAACCTTGAGGATCATCTTCCTTCCTTTATTTTGTATTTATTTTTCTTGTTACAGATCGAAGAAATTAGGTCGGTACATCAAAGAGGAGGGTTAAAAAAGAGAGAAAAAGAAAAAAAAGGGATTTGTAGAAAATTATTTTTGTTTTCAAATGTTTGTTATTTTCTTTAAATCTGCTGCTGATACTTAAATAATGATGAGTAATACATTTATTTAAGCAATTTATAAATAAATCGTTAAAAAACAGAAGAGCATTTTCGAAAGATATTTACAGAAAAAACAGTGTATTTTTTTTATGATTAAAAACCGATTTATTTTTGGCCAATTTTGGTCAGACTGCAGTTTTTACAGTCAAAATAAAAAACAAATTTCAATATTTGAAAAAGCAATGCCGTTACATAACATTAGATTTTGACATTTTTTGATTTTGTTCATTTATGATTTCGTTTAAAATTTTTAACCATAGCCAAATTGGAGATTTAAAAGCAGAAAGAAAAATACAAGTTTCTCCAAAAAAGCTTTGCAATAAATAAAGTTTTTTTTGGCTGAAACCCAAACTTCCATGCTTTACAAACATTCCTACTCTCTTTTTTTCTATCTTTTTCTTTTGTTTTAACTTTTAAGTATTTATTTGCAAAACTTTTAAAAATGGGACAGTTTTATATTGTTGTCAAACAGTACAAAAAAAAAATGTTCCCAATCTCCTTTTCCCCTTCCCTTCTCTAATATTCACTCACAATATTTTTCTTCATTTTCATGATGATGGTGACGTTCCTTCCTTCCTTCCTTCATCACTTCTTTCCTTCATCACTTTTTTTTCCTCTTTTATCGCTCGCTCTCCGCCGCCGCCGCCGCTGATGCTGCTGCTGCGTCTTCACTTTTTTTTTATTATGCTTTGCTGATTTTTTTTTCTTTCTTTACTTTTTTTTGTGTTGTTTTTCCAAACAAAAACTGTAATGGCGATTTTTCTTCAACAAAAATAATCGAGAGTCGATTAAAAACACGTTAAAGACATTTTTCAAACAAAACATTTCATTTTATTTTATTTTATGAGTATTTGAGTATTTGAGTTTAAGATTTTTGTCTCCATCTTTCAAGCTATAACTTTTGTAAAAAGCACACATGAAAAATATTCCAAAAATATTTTCATTCATTTTTGCGTGTTTAATTTCTTTTTTTTAAATACAAGTGTTGGAAACCACTTGACCTTCAGGGGCCACCCCCTTTCCCCCCGATCACGTTCTTCCTTCCTCTCTCTCTTTTGTTTCAAGACTTTTTTTTTTTAAATAAAAAATTAAATTAAAAAAAATAACGACAAAATGAAAGTGATCCGATTTTTTCTATTTTTTGTCAATAAAAGGAAATTGAACGGATCTTTAAAAAAGTAAAAGAATTTCAGCGATTTTTCCTTCTTTTTTCCCAGAGTCATGAATCACAAATTTTCAACTATTTTATACTTTTTTTATATAGGTTTTTAATGAGGTTTTTTCGATACTAAATGAAATTCATTCTTTTTTTCCGGTAATGTTTCAATGATTTTAGCCATCCCTCCAATCTCCACCCCCCCCCCCTTTTTTTTGGTTACATATTCCCATTGTTTTTAATGGCAATTTTTTGATACCGTTTTTGTTATTTAAAAAATTGAAAATACACACCATTTTTGGTGGTGACTGTTGAATGAGAGGGGAGGAATCATTCAACGGCTACTTACTTTTTTTTCTTCTTCTTCTGTTGATGCTGGTTTTATTGTTCAAGGCCATCAAATAACCGCTATCCCCCCCCCCCTCTTTTTTTCCTTCAATATATTATTCTTTTTTTTTAAAAAAAAAATGAAGGACAATCTTAGACACTCTTTTTCTTTCTCCTTCCACTTTCGACTTCTTCTTTTTTGCCTTCTAAAAAATGCTCCGCAAAAAAAATATGAAAGGTGACTTTTTGGCAAAAGAGGCAAAAATCGTGTATGAGAGAGGAGGGAGGGAGGGTCGCCGTCAGTGCCCCTCCTCCCTCTTCTTCTTCTTCTTCCATCGTTTCGCCGATCGTGGCATTTATATATTTTATTTCCTCAAACATATGAAAAAGAATATAAAAAAACTATTGGGGGAAAAAAGAGTGTTGGCAGCAGCAGCAGCAGAAAAAGTAAGGCAGCAATACCACTTTACAAACCATTCAAGCAAGCAAAAAAGAACTCGATGAGTTGCTGCTGGTCAACATACCGACCAGCCGCCGCCGCCACCACCGCCATCGCCAACGTTCGGTTTTTTCTGCGCGCTTCCACTGGGATGGAAGGAGAGGGAAAAAAAATAGGGGCAAAAACAGCAGCGGATCGCTTCCTTCCCTTATTTCTCCCCCCTATTATTCATCGTTTTTTTAAACCCAAGACTCCGTTTTGTATTTAAAACTTATTTTTTTCCTCGCCCAAAGTGTTTTTTTTTCTTCAATTAAATCAATAGCATCCTCCGAGAAGATATTTTTTAAATGAAAGAGAGTTTAAGTTAAAACGACTCAATTTCATTTTCAATGAGAAAGATCTTCTTTTACCAATATTTACGCGTTAGATAAGTGTTGTAAGTTTGGAAAAAATAGAGTAAAACTATAAGGGTTTAAAAGTTAAAATTGACTTTTTGTCATTACTTTTTTTGATGTTAATACTTACATTTATTGATCAGAGTAAAATAATATTTAAATTTTTATCTTTGATAAAATTATTATTTTTGACCCCTTTTATGGCCTCAATTTTTGTTGTTTATTTTAACCTTTTTTTACCTTAAAATGTTATATTGTAGTAAGTATTATTTTATTTTAAATTTGAAAAAATCAGTTTCCATCCATAAAAAATTTGTGTCAAAAAATCAAAAAAATGTAGCGTTTTTTTGGGCACTTTTTTTTCTTGCTTCCATTTTTTATTCAACCGTTTACAAATTTTGAAGGACCTTTTCAGTTTTTTTACAATCAAAAAAATCATACAATTTTGTTATTTTTTTTTCTTCTTTTATGTATCTTCTTCAAAAAAAAAAGAGAATTTTTCCAACAGGTTTATGTTTTTTTAAGTGCATTTTTGTCTCCGGAAGCATGCTTTTTCGATAGTTTTTTTGCTGCGATAAAAAAACATTATTAGTTCCCACTTTTTTTTGCTGTTATCAAACCTCTTTTTTTATTTTAATGTTTTCTGTAAAAAGAAGAAGCTGACTGATTTTTGATTTGAAAAAAAAGCTGTTGAAGAAATTTTGGACAAAAAAACAAATAGTTTATTTTAGTTTTTTCCTTTCTTTCTTTCAACAATTTCATGCATGTTTTTTTAGAGAAAAGTTGCGTATGTACGTAAAAAGTGATAACTTTTGATTTTGATCAATGCCGGCAGCAGCCATCTGAAAGAAGGGGGGACTTGAAAAAGGAAAAGTAGAAGAAGATTGACTAAAAATGGAAACCCATCATTTTTCTTGCTTCTTTCCTTCCTTTTTTTTTGGTTGTTGTTGCTGCTGCTGCTCGTCGCTCGATCCGCGCTATTTGCTTTCCTTTTTTTTTATTCGATGTAATTTTTTTTTGTGTTTCGTACACAACCTTTTTTAGCGACGACGGCGAAGAAGGGCTCACTTGCTTGTGAATGAGCGTGGAACACCGCCGCCGCCGTCGCCACCGCCACCATCACCAAAAAAACTATGGTTGGCAGCCGAAGATAAAGAATTAAAAAAATAAATATATATATATATTTTTATATTGGAAAGAATATTTTCGTACATTTTGTCGATTTTCCTTTTTGCCCGTTTTTTTCTTCTTCTTCATCTTTGATTGATTCAAACAAAAAAATGTATGACAAATTTTTTCAGATTTTTGACACCTTTTTCATGTTTTTCAACATTGTCATTATCTCTCTCTTTTAATGGTTCAAAATAATAATAATTATTTATAATTAAACCTACAAAGAAAATCAGTGATAATCTTTCAAGCCGTTATGCAAATTATTTGGTAAATGGTTGATCGTCGGTTTAATCGTCGGGGGGCCCAACCTGGTAAGTGATCCTTACTTATCTCCTTTTAATTCAATTTTGCTTCAAGCTTTTCGAGAAATACTTTTTAAATAAATTAAATGACTGTTAAAAAAAGCTTATAAACTTGAAGCAGTATTAGTTAAGCCCATTTTTTTTCTGAGTCATTGCGGAGGTGTTCTTTTTGATATTGATAATCACAGAGAATGAAGTAAAAAAAACCCTTTTTTTTGGTCGTCAATATTTAATACATACATATTTGAGACTGAACTGATTCATCTATCTGTGTCCCCCTTTCTTTCTTTTTATTATTCCCTTTTTTTCTTTCTTTCTTTCTTTTGGTGTCTTGCCCCTTTTCTTTAATACCATATAACAACTAACAATAACTAACAAATAATAATCTTACGGCAATGGCGATATTATTTGATGATGGCTATCGGGGGATGGTTCCGTCATGGAGAAAATGAGAGGGGGGGAGGAAAAAAGGCTTCCACCAAAAACAGCTTTGACCTCAATTTTTTTTTTCTTCCCTCTTTTTATTTCTCCCAAAAAAAATGAATTTTATAATAAAAAACTATTTTTTTATAATTTTTTTATAAATAAATATAACATTTTATAAAAATTAATTAATTGATATTTTATTTGTAATATTTTATTTATAGGTACCTCCTCAGAGATGCATCATCGAGGACGTTCCCCTCAAACCAGGGATTCAAGTAATGCCAACAAAGCTCCCCTATGTCCACAATATATCTTTGATCCAAAATATCAAACAACTTATACCATTCATCAATGCCTTGGAAAGGTTAATCCCTTTTTCTTTTTTCTTGCCACGAAAAATTAAATTTATTTTTCTAGGGTGGATTTGCATACGTTTATCGAGCAACTTCAGATTCTGAAACCTTTGCCATCAAAGTTATCTCTTTATCAAAAATTCAATCCCCAAGTTATGGAGATAAAATTCAACGGGAAATTGATATTCATAAAAAGTTACAACATTCAAATATTGTATCACTTTTTTCAACGTTTCAAGATCAATATAATGTTTATTTACTTTTGGATTATTGCCCATATGGAACATTGTTAGATTATATCAATAGTCGACCAAGTAAGACTTTTTTATTCCCCCCTTATCACCACAAATATTGGGTAAAAACAAATTTTAGATACAAAATTGAGTGAATCACATTCAATTGTATTTTTGAAACAAATTTTAAAAGCAACAAAATATTTGCATTCAGAATGCCAAATTTTACACAGAGATATTAAACCTGGAAATGTTTTACTTTCGGCTTCAATGACCGCAAAACTTGCGGATTTTGGATTTTCATGTTCAATTAATCAAGAAAAGAAAGCAACAACTCATTCCCTTTGTGGTACTCCAAAGTAAGCAAAGCAAAGCATACATTTGATTTTGTGCAAATTATATTCACGAATATCTATTTAGTTATCTCGCCCCAGAAGTTATCTGTCGAAGAGGACATTCAATTGCAACAGAGGCATGGGCCATTGGATGTACATTTTATTGTATGCTTTATGGGAAGCCACCATTTGAAAGTGATCATCTTCAAAAAACATATGATATGATTCGACGATGTGCATATTATATTCCTGACCATGTACCAGTGAGTCAAAGATCTCGAGAACTTGTTGTCAGGTAAAACACAAAAAGACTGTTAAACAACAAAAAACAATAATAAATTTTGTAGAGTTTTGATTGATAATCCAACAAAGCGTTTAACAATTCAAGAAATGCTTCGACATGAAGTTTTCTCAACCCTTAATCGATCTTCATCCCATGGAAGTTGCCTTAATAGTCAACTGGATTATTCATATTCAAAATCTTGCCAAAATCTTTTATCTCCTTCTGCTATCAGTTCTCGAAGTCCCCGGTCCCTTTCACGTCTTTCATCAAAAATTAATGTTGATTCTGGTTACGGTAATGATCCAAGTTCTTCATTTAGTCGTGGACTTGGAAGAAGTAAGAAAATTTAATTAATATTAGATAATAATAACAACAATTATTACAAAAATTAATAATTTAGCACTTGAAAAGTATGTTCGTTTTGTTGATACATTGTTGGAAGATGCAGGAGAAAGTTCAAGCAAAGTAACGGCCGATATTTGTGATGAAAATACTCTCCCAGATTTATATGTCTCAAAATGGGTTGATTATACAAATCGTTTTGGATTTTGTTGTACTTTAAAAAATGGTATTCGAACAGCACTTTTCCTTGATGATTCAGCTATTTCTGTCACGTATGTTTTTCTCCTCCCTTCCCTTTCATTGTATTGTATTCTTTGAAATTGAAAGAAAAGCTATGACTCAATGTGCTAATATATTTTTTTATTTTAGAGCGGACGAAAAATTATATGCATATTGGCCAAAAAAAATGAATGATGAATGTAATTTATTTACGGCCAGATCAGTTTCACAATGGCAATTAGAATTAATTGAAAAGATGGAAAAAATGCGGCATTACATGGATTATAATTTGCATGCAAGTGTTCCAGTAGATAATTCTAAGCGTGATGTAACACCTGATTGCATTCATATTATTGCATATAAAAAATTTAATAAAGGCATTTTTATGCTTCTTTCTGATGGCACATGTCAAGTACGTGAATAATTGATAATTAAAATTTCTATTATCAATGATATATAATTTTAGGTCAACATATCCGGATATGTAAAACTTATCTTTCGAACCCATATGGATCATATTCTTGTAACAATATCTCAAGAAAGTCGACATACAACTTTCCTTCTCCAAGAACATCCTGAAGATGTTTTACATCGAACTCAAAATGTTTCAATAACTGATTTTGGTTCCGCTTTATTAACGGCAACGGATGTATTTCGGGATTTTTGTCGTGATGGATCTTCCGGGAATTTAGCACAAGTTCTCTCAACTGCCTGTTAAAAAAACTACTATTTCTTGTCTTTCTTTGTAAAAGTTAATTAATTAATTTATTATTTTTCGGGTTCACAATTATTTTTCTCGCTTACCGCAAAAAACAAAATTAAATGCCACTTTCTTTTTAACTTTAAACAAAAATTTAATTTTAAAAACCCCCCTTTTGGGTTGTTTCTTTTTTGACTTTTTTCCATTGCCAAAAAAATACATATATATCATTCATTCATTCATTCATTTATCATTTAACATTTTCATTGCCCTTCCTCCTTCTCCTTCTCTCTCTCTATTTCAATTTATTTCATTTTTGTTCCATGACCCCTGTGGTGGTGTCTGTCATCATTTAATTCATAACATTCTTTGATTTTTTCTTGTTGCCTTTTCTCTTCATATTTTTATCATTTAAAGTTACTAGTTTATTTTTAAAAAAAACATTGACAATAATTTTAGGGAAATAAAAAAAGTATATAAATATCAAAATTTAATTGCATTTTAATCTTAATTAAAATTAACCCCAAAAAACTTCTTCATATTTTTTTCCAAGAAGATTTTTTTCTTTTTTTTGCAACAACTGTTTAAAAAATATATATATTTTCTTTTTTTGTGTACATAAAAGAAATAAAAAGAATTTTCTCACGTATTTTATTTATTTATTTATTTTTATTTATCCCTATTTTTAAAGTTTAAAAACATAGCTATTTTTTTGAAACAAAAAGGTTGATTCCTAACTTTGGTTTATTTTTTTATCTTCTTTTTTTACCAAAATGGGTGCACAGGTAAGAATTAAAAATGAAAGAACCTTCAAATAAATAAATATTGAAAGACTCTATAATCAATAACTTTTGTCTGTCTAAAACATTTATAGACAGATATACCCAAAAAACAGTGAATTTTTTGACCCAAAATTGCAATTTTCATTTTTTGACAAAAATATTAAAATTTACTTTTTTAAATTATTTGTAGATCCATTCTTCTAAATTTAAGCTACTAATTTAGGGCAACCAAGCAATTTGTCAAAAATAACGTGCTAATAATTCCAACAAAATTGGAAAACTCACGTTTAGTTTTTTTTCTCCATAAAATGCATGAAATTTTTGATCTCAGCTGTCTGACTCCAAAAAATTAATAACTTCGTTAAAATTATAAAAAAGTAAAAAAAACAATCAGCTATTTTTTATTTGCTTTTTAAAATTTTTAAAAGAGTTCAAAAGTTTTCATTTTTCGACACGACATTTTTTTTACATTCATTTTTGAAAAACAATTTTTAAAATTTTTTGTCGAAAAAAAATCTTGTTCAAAATTTTTGCTGTATTTTTTAAAAACAATTTTTATTTGATCAATCAATCCGTTTTTTTTTTAAAATATTATAAATGTTTTAAGATGTCAAATCGACGTGGATCTTCAAGTTCAAATGGCTCTGGATGTGATGCCTGTGCACAATTAAGTTTGCTAGAAATTGAAGCAATTTCTGCGGTGAAAGAAGTTGCAGCATTTGTTCAATCAATTTGTATTAGTGAAGTATTATCTCGTACTCCTGATTTGATTTTTTTAAATTTGCACACTCTTGAAGGTATATTTTATTTTTTGTCAAACATATTATGTTTGATGATTAATTTATAACAAGAATTTTAGGAGACACATATTGTATTGAATTAACTCAACGTGGATGGAGAGTTTGTTCAAATAGGGAAGATTGTATGAACGGTGACTTTCGTAAACTTGATTTTCATTCTCGCTATTTTGAAACAATTTATCAGTTATTAGATGTCATTTCTCCGTTATATCGTGAACAATATGCAAAAGCCTTATCAGAAAGATTAAATTTGCTAGCAACTTCGGATTCTCCTCCTCCGCCACCACCACCACAAGATAGCAACAATCAAACTTCTGGAAATGATGAAGGAAAGAATTAAAAAGAATATGTTTTGTATGTTTCTAATTAGTTTTTTTTGTATGTACAAATTTTAAGTTTTATTATTTTTGTTTAAAATTCTATTTTTACAAAAATGCGTTATATTGTTTCACTTAAAAAAAGGCTAAAAACCGAGTAAAAAATGTTTTTTTGTTGCATTTGTACATGTTTTTTTAACCACCATTTGGGGATCGAAGGTGTTGTTGTTGTTGTGAAGAAGATGGAAGACAATTTGAATCAGATTTTGTTGGCTTCATAAAGAATTTTTTGAATGAAAATGGTCGTGATGCATTTGGTGGAGTATAGCTGGGACTAAAAGTTGTTACTTTCATTTAGGATATTGGAGATATGTACATGTATAACTTACCGATGATGTCTTGAACCGGGTGGCGGGGAAGTTGTTGAAGTAATTGGACTTTGGGCAACACTTGATTGTGAAGTCATTTGTGATGAATGAGCTGTGGCCAATGGAGGATGAAAGATATTTTCATTGCTAGGTTGTCGATTTATGACTAATCTTTTAAGCCATGCAACATCCACTCCCAAAGTATGCCGGGCAAGAGATCCCCTGGCATGACTCTTTTTCTTATTTTTATTTCGTGGAATTACCCCTGCTCGGGTGGGCGATGAAACTTCTTCTACCGTAATCGGCTGCTCTTCATATGGACTTCGAGTTGCTCGTCTTCTAGGGGATTGTGTTAATTCAGCTTCTTTTTCAAGTTCTGGTGGAATATCCAATTTAAAGAGAGATCTTTCAGCATGCTCAAAATCTTCTTTGATAAGAGTAATTCCAGTACTTTTAAATTCTGATGGCTTACAAAATAAACTAATACAATTTCCAATTGGTGCCCCGGGTTTTCTAAATTCATTATTAATTACGGATAATGGATTAGGTGATTGTGAATTTTCTCGTGATATTTTTAAGTCTAAAGCTAATGGAGTTTCAGCTGCCGTTGAATTTCCATCCATCTCTTCTTCAGGATCCCATTCTCCTACTTTAAATGCAACCACTGAAGCATGATCAAGTTTACCCGGCATCTAAAAAATATTATTGTATTATACTATTGTAATCTTCCTTTTTTTATATTAAACGTACTTCCATAATCATATTTCGAATCATTTTTCTTCGAAGTTTTTCTTCAGTTTTTGAATGAGTTCTTTGTCGATATAATTCTGGATCTTCTAATGTTCTACGTTTACCTCTAAAATAAATATATATTTAATTAATCATTACATCTCTTTTTATACTTACGCTGATAATTGTTGAGCAAATGATATCAAATTTTTGCAAACTTCTGCGGCAGTTGTTGAATTTCTTCTTGAAACCCGGGGGGAGGTTACGGTATTATGAGATGATGGAGTTCCAATTCCTGATTCCGGAGTATGGGGTTCAGTATAGGGACTATTATCTTCAAAAAAATGATTTTTAAGATTTACACCATTGGCAATAACATCTGCCATTCGAAGAAGCATAAGTTCATGTCGTTCAATGGCATCCACGCATGGCAAAGTTGCATTACATCTTTGTCTTTGGGGAATGCATGAAACAATTGGATCAATTTGCGGAGTTTTACTGTTTCGATTAAAAAATTGAGCTTTGCTAAAAAAAGAATTTTGATAAGAAATTTATTAGATACAATCCGTGTGAGAGAGACGAACCTTGTTTTTGGTGCAATTTCTTCAATTAATTCACAATTCTCCTTTTCGGATTCATCTTTTTTGATAACACAAAATTTGCCAACAACCGGGTCTAGATTATCAGAAACTCCATCACTTGTTATAAACACGATATCACCCTCTTGAACAAATGTCATGGAACATGTAAGATTATGAAGTTGAGGATTTCTGCCATCAACTGGCCCCAAAGCTCCTCCTGCATCTCTCATATCTCTCATTTGTGCAATATCATGTGATGCAAGAGTTACTTCTCGAACTCCCGAAACATGATTATAAACAAAACAAAGTGAATCTCCAACATTTGCAACACAAAGGGCATAATTATCACTATTTTTAATTGGAGCAACAAATGCAACACATAAAGTTGTCAAAGCTCCACCCTCTTGAAGAATTAAAGAATGCCCGGCATGAAAGGCACCCAACATGCAATGAAAGACATCGGTTGTAGTTTCAAAGGAATCCTTTTCAACGGCAGCATTTACATGATCAAGAGCTCCTCGAATGGCACATCTTGCAGCTAATCGAGCCCCCTCTCCCCAATTCACTCCATCTGCTAATGCAATAATGGCATTATTTTCTCGGGAAATAATTCCAAATACATCTGCAATTGGAGTTCCCGCATTCATTCCTGTAACCGGATGCTTTTCATAGAGGGAAGTTGAAGCTCCAAATGATCTTAATGGATTACAAGTTGTCCAATCAAAAGTATCCGTAGAACAACAAGGTGCTAAATCAGTTGGATGAAATCCTAATGCTTCCATTGAATGTGACGGATTCATTCCACCATCTCCAGAAATATTTAATCTTGCTGTTCTTCCATCTCCTTCATCATCATCTTCTTCTTCATAAGAAGATAAAGAAAGTTCATCATCCAAATTTGCCATTCGAACAATTGGTTGTTGACGCATTTGTCCAACTCTTGTTAATCCACCATCAGGTCCAGTATAACATGATCGAATATGTTTTTTAAGTGGTGCCAAATGAATTACAGGCAAATCTAATCCAGTTTTTCCGGCATATGTTTCTGGAATTTCAACCTTTTTTCCATGTCTTCCAGTTAAAATTCTTTCATAAATAACATTATCTTCTGCAAAATCTGTTGCCTTTATATCATTTTGGTGTTGATTATTATTACCATTTAAATGATTACTCCTGCCACGATGATTTTCATCATTATTATGTGTGCTTGATGCATTGGAAAATGTATTCTTTAAAAGTCCTCGAACACGCTTTCGAATAAATGATGACATTTTTTTTTGTTTTATTCGGATTTGCTTCTTTATTTATTTGTTTTATTTAAAGCATGTCTGCAAAAGAAGGAAGGATTGAGATTTATAATAAATTTGCATAAAATGTTTTTGATTGTTACAAATAATAAAAATAATAATAATAACTCGCTGCTCGAAGAAGAAAAGATCCTAAAAAAATGGTGACGATGACCTTGGAATTGGTGCGAACACAAATTTGGCAGAGGATATTAAAAAATGGAGGTCATTTTAGAGATTATAAAAATTAGCATAAATTTATTAAGTATAAAAGTTAAAAGGGTGATTTTAAAGGGAAAAGGATTTAAAACTTTGTTTTTTCAGGATAAAACTCATGGAAAATAACAGAAACAGAAAAAAATTTTTTTTGTAAACATATCCCGGCATAAAAAATTAAGATATGTTTTGCCTGCCTTTCTTTCTTCTGATCGGGATAATTAAAAAATTCATAAAAGCTTTACTAAAATTCACAAACATAAAAAAGTGATATATAGCAAAAGCAATAATTTAAGAGATATTATTGGCATGTTTCTTCATGCCAATAATATCTCTCTTTAAAAACTTTTCTTTTAAAAACAAGCAATAACAATCAATCTTTTTTTTATAAAAATTGTTCTTAAAAAAATTTAAACTTGCAAAAAAAAGGGGGGGGGGGATAATAAAAAAATGGAAGATGGGGGGATATAAAAACAGGCAAAGAAAAAGACACGGACCACGTTTTTTTTCTTCTTATTTTTCGATGCCAACAAAAAGAGCAAAGAGAACGACGGGAATAGAAAAAAGAGAAACGTAGTTGGTGTTTTTCACCAACTTATATGAAAGAAGAAGACAAAAAAATAAACTCATGTCCAAAGTTATATGTATTATTTTTTTTTCCCCAAGAGAAAATAAAAACAGACAAAAAAGCCGAATTGTCGCCTTTCAAAAATTTTTAAAGGGTTTTTTGCGCGTTTTTTTCTTTTAAAATCGAATATTTTTACTGTTTTTTTGTTTGAAAAACAAAAGGGAACTTTACTGATATCCATGAAAAAAAAGTTGAAGTAAATTTTGTGGAAAAAAAGAGATATAAAATTTGGACATATAAAGAAAAAAGTTGTTTGAAGAGATATCATCGTCAAAAGCAGGAGGAAAAAATAAGGGGGGAAAGTGAGAAATAACAAATAAATTTGACAACATTGAAAGGAAGGAAAAGAATAAAGGAAAGAAAGAAAAGGAACGAGGAAAAAGTAAGGTCGTCAATAACTTCGCGCTTTTTTTAAAAAATATTTTTCAAAAAAAAGAGGCATTGAGATGGATGGATTGGGAAACGTAATAATAATAAAAGAGTTTTGAACAGAGAAAGAAGGACCACCTGGATTAGACATGCTGAAAAGCTTTCTCACAGGACACAAAGATGATGACAATAATGATGGAAGAAAGAAGACATTTTTGGACATCTTTCATCCCATTTCATTCACTCAAAACTCAAATCAAAAAATGCCATTTTGGATAAAGAACTTTCTCATTGCTGCTGCTTTAAAAACAAAAATATTTGAGTTAAAAGTGGCTGTCAGAAAAGGCATTTAAAAAAATGAAAATTATATTATCCCATTTTTTTTAGTTTGGTGCCAGTTTGTTCACATAAAAATGAAATGAGAGAGAGGGGGGGAGAGAGGGGAGAAGTGACAAAAAGTGTGAGTGAGAGAATTTTGTTCTTTTTTTCTGCGCTTTAGTTAGTTAAAAAGTCTCTTTTTAAAAAAATAACACAGAATAAATACATGGAATGAATGAATGAATGAAAATGAGTGAAAACAAAAAAATTCAAAAAAAAGGGTCCACAAAAAATGATGAGTGTGCCACATCTTTTCTTCTTCTTCTTCTTCATCTGAAGATGAAGCAACTGAAAAAAAAAACATTTTTATTTCTTAAAAATTTCGAATTTCGTACAAAATATATATATATTCTCTTTCTTAAAAACAATGTTTTTGGAAAAACATTTAAAAACAAAAATAATGGAGACGGGAAAAAAAGGTTTTTTCTTTCAAAAAAATTCTTTTACGGTTGCTTCTTCTTTTATAAAAATGGAGAGAAAGTTAGTTTAAAAGGAGAAAAAAAGCTATTTTTAAGTTTAAGGTTTCTTCTTCTCCCATCGCCGAAAAAAAAGAAGCTATCATTTTGCACTTCCAAAATGAAAAAGAATGTTTTTGTATCAAATTTCAATCTGTTGTTTCTGTTTTTAAACTCTTTTCGCGCCTAAAAAATTAAAAAGAGTCAAATTTCGCGGGAAAAACGAACATTTTTTAAAATTTATATAAAAAACTACTGTAAGCAAACTTTTTTTGCTCCGAAATTGCGTTAAAAAAGCTATTTTAGAAGGTCACAAAGAAAGAAATAAATGGAATTAAACCGTTAAAAAAGAATGTCGTTTTTCCGGAAAACAATTGTTTAAAAAAAGCTGTGGAGTTTTTTTGGGATGGCACAAAAGAAACCACAAAAAAAGAAGGCACAGCTTTTTTTATGTATTTTTTTGTTAAAAAAAGGGGGGGATGCCGAAAACGGCAAAGGCTTTGTTTTCCTTATAGATTAGATTTTTAACAGCAGCATCAGAAGCAGCAATAGAAAAGAAAAGTGTTACGAAGGAGGAGGGGGGGGGGCAATATTTTAGAAAAAAAGGGGGAAAATTGTGGTGCTAAAAAAAGGAAAAGAAAGAAGACGAAAATGGACTTGAAGCTATGTGAAGAATAAAAGAGAAGAAAAGAAAGAATATGACACAGCTTAACTATTTTTTTTCTCTCTCTCTCGTTTTTAAAGTCCTGAAAAAATATATATATAAATATAAATAGAGAAACATACGGCTTAAAAGAGAGAGAGGGAGAGAGAAAAAGTAGAGTGAATAGATGAGACTCCCCCCCTTCACGCAACAGGGAAAAAATGGAAAAGAAATGACTGGACAACGTCCATTTTTTTTGAGGGAACACAAAAAAAAGGAAGGAAGGAAAGATTGCGTGCAAGGGTGAGAGAGAGACAGTAGCGTCTGTTGTGTTACAAACTTCTTCATCGGTCACTTTTTTTTATAATATGCCTGCCAAACACGGACAAACGAGAAAAAAAAATACAAAAAAAAGACACAGGAAATGTCCATCTTTTTTTCCTCTTCTTGCGCAGTCAGATATTTTAGTTAGCAACGAATACTTGAAAAAGAGATTATCGGGATTCTAAAGAAAGGGGCTTGCTGCTTCCCCTCCCTTCTTCCTTCTTTCCATCCACGATGGATGTTTAAATTTTAATTTAATAAAAAAAAGAACTTTTTTCGAATTTTTGCACTTAAGTGAAAAACCCAAAATATGTAATAAAAAGTATCCTTAAATTTAATTTCCTCTTTTTTTTCAAAGGGATACAGATGATTCGATTTTGAATGAGTGACCTGAGCAAAGCAAACCGCCTCGAACAAACAACAAGCAAAAAAAGGAGATGAGTATGAATGAAATGCAAATTTTCAATGAAGCATATGTATAATAATAAAAACAATGTTAAGGGAAGAAAAAAGCAACGGATATTTATTCGGATGAATAAATCCAGGGCAACAAAATAAACATTTTTATGGACGCTGAATTGCGATGCCATAACCATTATTTATTTATTTATTTATTACTACTTTTTGGTCACTTTTTTGAAAATAGTAAAAAAGACAATTATTTTTTAAATTTTAAATTAAATAATCGGCGCATTTTTTAGGAAAGTCTGTATTTTTATTCATTACTTTTCTTTTTGCAAAATTCTTCTTTTTTGAAAAAAAACTAATAATAATAATCCTTTTTGGAAGGCAAAAGGGGAAATCTGGGAGGGGGGGGGGGGGGGGCAAATCTCCCATCTGGAAGTCAAAAAAAGAAAAGAACACGTTTTTCAGTTAAAAACAATATTTACAAATGTTTGCTGTTTTTCAATCTCAAAATTTTGCCATTTTTTCAAAAAATAATTTGACCAAAGTTAGTTTACGCTTGACAACTTTTATTTTTATTCATAAAATTTTTTGCTTAATTTTTTTAAAAAATAATATAAAAAAAGCAAAACAAATTTGAAATAAATCAAAAAAAAGAGGGGATATTTGTGAAAGATTTTTGAGGAATAAAAAAAGCAGCCGATAATGTTGATAGAATAAAAAATGGGAGAAAAAAAAAGAGAGGAAAACCACTTACGAGTTTTTACTTTTATTATTCCCCCTTCCCTCTCTCTGTCTCTCTGTCTCTGTCTCTCAAGGGGATTGATTCAATTCGAACAATAAAACCGGCTTCCCTCAAACAAACACATAAATAAATAAAACGGATATAAATAATATTTATCCAAACAAAACAAATAAAATGTTACAAAAAAAAGTGTTTAAAAGCTGATAAATAAAAACGTAGTTGTTTTTCCCAAAAAATAATGCAATAAAAATAAAATTAATTTTGTTTCCGTTTCTTTCTCTTTTTTTTTTTCTCTTTTTAATTTATCAGCAGTTTTTCCGTTGCTTCCAATTTAATTTATCAATATCGATTAAATAAAACTAATTGCAAAAAAACTAATGAGTCAATAATAAAAAATAAATTTAAGAGTTCTTTTTAAAATAAAAATTATATTTTTTCTTTAAAAATGAGTAAACAGAGTTTTCGATTTTCTTTAAGAGCTGGCTGTGGTGCTTCAAAAAGACTCAAACAAATCAAAAACAGAAAACATAAGAAGGACGGATTTTTTGTCAGCTGTTTTTTTTCCTAATAAAATAAAATCAGGTTTTGTCACGGTTGTCCAGTTTTCAGAAAACAAGAGAGAGAGTTAAGGGGAGGGGAGGGATATTGGACATCTTACAACTGTTTTTTTATGAATAATATATTTGGGAAAAATGTGAGTTAACAAAAAAATGATATCATAAGGTTTCAATCTCTTTTTTTTTCGGCTAAAAAGTGAAACCTTGGAAAAATAGGATTGACAGCTTTTACGTCGTCTATCATCGTCTGTCTACTAAAAAATTAAACAGTTTTATTCTGACATGCAGAAAGTAACTCTTCAAAGTTCCTCAATCAAAACAATTTTGAGAAGAAACTTAAAATAAGGCATCTTTGTTGATTTAATTTTTGATGAGTTAAAAAGTAAAGTTAAAAAGTAATTATTGTTACAACAAAAATGAAAAATAACACTTGACACTTCCAAAATAGCCTTCAAAGTATTATTATACAAATTTCAAAAATTATGATAAATAAAAATATGCACTAAAACATCAAAATATTTAAAAGATCGAAGCGAAAACGAATAAAAGCTACAATAATTTGCATATATTAATTTCACACGGTCACTATCAATGTCATGATTTTCTACTTTTAATTAAAGATTTAAAAATAGTTGGTATATTATCACTGATAAATAAATAAAATATTTTTTAGCAGTGTTATCATGCCCCCCCCCCCCCCCCCACAACAAATATAGTCACTACCGTTGGCGGCTTCTTTTGATCTCCGACAAAGGCATGTGATTTTTTCAAAAAATGGCCAGCCCTCCAAAACCGGTGTTTGTTTTACTACAGCTAATATTATCACTAACATTTATGAATCATCAATTATTTCGAGGTCAAAATAAAAAAGCATAAAATTTTTTTAAAAACCCATTTAAATGAATGAAAAAAAACCTCTTTGAAATCAAAGAAATTAGTGTTAATGTGAAAAATAAAATGAACGAACAAAATCTTTTAAGAATCAACTCAAACTAATTTGTCATTTGATCATTTACCCCCCTTTTTTTTAAAAAACCTTGATGTGTTCTTTGTCAAACATTTATTATTTATATCTGTGCAGAGATACTTTTTGTTTTCTTGTCTCGTAATATCATGATACAAAAATATAATAATAAAGATTATTAATATTATTACAATTATTTCTTCTCCATCATTTTTGGTGAAGATTGTCAATTATTATTACGTTTTTCTTTCTTTTAAGAAAGGTTTTGTTTTAATTGCCTTTTTTTCAATCATTTTTTTCCCCGTAAAACTATTATTTTTTTGGAACAATCAAAACCGAAACAAAAAAAAAGATAACGGACATTAAAAGATTTATCGCCAACGGCAGGAAAAGTAAGTTCTATACATTGCATTAATCTTGTCCAAGAAGAAAAAAAACAAATAGGTGGGTTGTCCGCAGGGCACTTTTTTAATTCATCTTTTTTTATCCCACAGGTGTGTCTTTCTTTTTTTTTTTTTCTGCAAAACTTACGTTTCTGTTTTTCCAGTTTAAAAAAAGGGGTGAAAATCCACGTTTGGAAAAATTTTACAACATTCTTTTTTTTGTTTTTCCCATTCTTTCTTTTTCTTTCCCGTTTTTGTTTGAATCAAAAAAAAGAACCCCCTGGAGCGAAGGAAGGATTTTAAAAAAGTTCAAGTTTTTTTTCTTCAAAAAAAAAGGTTTAATGCTTCATCAAATTTCTTCTCCTATTTAATTTGCATTAATTAAAATTAATATATAAAATGTTTTGATCATTTTAAAATTTAAAAAAAAAACAATAGAAATTCAATTAAAGGGAGTGTCGACGACAAGCAAAAAAAATTTTGTGTGGACAACAAGTATGTTTTAACACGAAAATGAGTTAGAGAAAAGAAATAGCATAGAAAAATGTCTTATTCGTGTAAAAACATACTTGTTGCCAAAAAATTTTTTTTTGCTTGTCGTCGACACTCCCTTTAAGCTAATTCCAAGGAAAAATTAATGTAAATCTTTTTTTTGTGCTAAAAATCTTTTTTTTTCCAAACTACAGTATTTTTTTTGTTAAATTTTCGGTCATTACCCTTTACATTTTACATTTATTTATCCCGCTTCAGATATATCCATTTCTATTTTTAAACTAATTTTTTACTAATTAATTCATTCAAGAAGAATTTATAATTAAATGAAAAAATCTTTGGAATTTTGATGCCTATAAATATTTCTAAAAAATACTAAAAAGTTTTTTCATTTTTATTCCGCCTTTTTAAAACTGCTTTTTTGGGTTTTTGAGAAACCAAATTGTTTTATCTCTTTTTTGCAAAAAGGCTTTGTTGATTGATTTTCTCCTTTAATTGTTCTTTTGTCGCTATCATTTTCTACTTTACTTTTTTTCCTACTTTGATTATTTTTCATAGACAAATTTCGGGGTAAATAAAAAATGTCTGGGCTGCTTTTTTGGAATTCCACGTTTTAAAAAATTGTTTGCTAACAACAATAATTATCATAGTTCAGTTTTTTGGGGGTGACTAAATTTTTAAGTCTTCCCGGAGTTAGTTAAAATTAATTACAACAGATGATTTGAAATTGTCTCTATAAATTTTTCTGAAACATCTTATAAGATCAAGGCCAAAGAGAGGTGGGGGGGGGGGATTCGGTACCCCCAAAATTGAGAAAAACCTTTGATCTTTTGCCGCAAACGGAATGAACTTTTCAATTATTTTAAAATAATTTAGATTTTTATTTAAAAAACACAATTTCTGTGAATCTTAGGAATTATCAAAAAGTTTTCTCGATTTTTTGAAGAAATATTCATAAAACTTGCATTGATTAGACAAAGCAACAGTTAAATTTTTGCTTATTTTCAAAAAAATGAAAGGTTTTTTTTAAATATCATCGATGCATTAATTGATGGTACCATCCAGAAATTTAATAAAATTTGAATGACATTTTTTCACTATCCTTGATTTTTTAATAAATTAAAATACAGAAATCCGTTACAAATTTAATTTGTATTTAGTTTTCGAATCACAACGGAATTTTTATTTGAATTTTTCAATGTTGCCGAAATTCACATAAAAATTTTTGAGATGTCTTTTTCCTCTTCTTTTCTCCTTCGTCAATGATTACTTTTCATTTCAAAGATTTATTTTTTCTTTGCTCAAATTTTATGGTTTGCCTTTTGAATTTTCAAAAAAAATTGATTTTTTCTTATAAGCTTAAATTCGATCAACGTTTCTTTGTCGGCCGTCCTCTTCTGATAATAAAAAATAATCAGGCTTCCATAATTTAACTGTCTTTGTTCGTTATCATTTTAACTTGCCTTTAAAATTTCATGAGTGTCAATTTTCACACGGTTCCAACTTCAGTCGATTATTTTTTTGCTTTAAAAAAATTTTATGTTTAAAATAAATCATTTTTAAAAAAAGTGAATGAATCCCATCTTTGATAACTTTGTTAATTTTCTCCCATTTTTATGATCAAAGGCAGTTTCTCCCTTTTTTGAACGATGTCGGCTGCCTTTTTTCTTTTAATCAATGTTTTTTTTTAAAAAAAAGTCACAAAAGTGTATGCCTTTTTATGGTTTTCCAAGGAAGAAGAAGCGTCAAAAAGTCTGTTTGCTTTTGACAAAAATTTTCTTTGAAATATTAAATAAAGGAATGCTTTTATATTTTTGCTGCAAAATAAAACTTTGTAAAAGTTTGCCTTTTATGAAAGATCTTTTTTGACGTGGCAATAAAATATTAAATGTTCTCATATTTTTTTTTGGAAGAAGTGGGTTTATCATTTTAGGATTCTTTATTTTGAAAAAAGAAAGACCAAAAAAGGACTTTTTTTCGAGCATCTAATATAAAAAGCTTAGTTTTGTTTTAAAAATATATTTTTAGGAATATATTTTTAAAGTTAGATTTTTGATTATCCGATTATAAGCTTTATTCAAAATTTCTAATTGATGCTCTTGTCTTATTCATTTTGATAAAAAAAATTCGAAATTTTTAGATTAGATCATTTTCAAACTATTAATGAAATAATTTGAAATCTTTCAATTTTTTTTTAAATTATCAAAAAGCAGCACCTGTTTGACAAAGACAGTAAACATACATTGAAAAAAACAACATTTTTGAGTTACTGTCCAAAAACGATAGTAATGCGAAAAAACACTTTTTCCAATATGTTTTTCACTGTCATTTGTCAAATCAATGCTGTATTCTTGTCCCATGTGGTTAGAAATTCTTTGAGGTGATAATAAAACTGCATCATTTAATTCCTTCTTTTTCATGCTTTTTATTAATAAAAATGTCAGAAAACACTTGAAACATTTTTTCGGTTTAAAGTACTTTTGTTTCTGTCTCCTCCACTTTTTTCAAATTAAAACCTTAAGAGCTAGATTGGTTTTTGTATTGTTTGTTTCTTCTTCTCCCAAACAAAAAAAGAAGAAAATTGACCGTTCCTGTCGGCGTTTAATTTGTCGATTAAAAAACTTTCTGGTCTCTTTCATTTTATTATTTAATTTATACTGTTTGCAAAACTGTCAAAAAATTATTTCTTTTCCTCCCGGAAGTTTTTCTATCACTTCTTTATCGTCCAAAAATGATTCTGAAACAAAAGTAACAACCTTTTTCATTCTTGAAAGTTTTTAGTTTTCTTTGTGTTTTACCCTGAATTTTGGATTAAAGCAATAAAAAAAGTTTTTGAAAGTAATTGAATCATTTTTAATCTGATGCGTTTTTCTTTTTCTTTTCTTTCTTTATTACTTTTTTTGCGGTTAATCCCCTGTCCTCATCGTGCGCAATCACAAAAACCCGATCGACGAAGCGTGCCTTCCTTGCTTCCATTCTTTTTTTTATGATCATTCCAAAAATCCGATTTTTCTCCAATTTAAAATCACTGTAAATACCAGTTAAAATTGGTTATACATGAAAAAATTTAACAAAAACGTTTTTATGTGATGTATGACTTTTTGTTTCCCAATTTTTTTCGGCAACAAAACATTGTACTTGGTAACCACCGTGATTGAATGACCACAGAAAAAAGAAGTTATTTCCAAAAATGTTTTCAAAACACGTGCATTTTTTTGTTGCCATTATTTTTCTATTGTTGTTGGGTCAGCAGCAATAACATTTGCCCTCAAATAAAAAGAACTCTTTTTTTTATGCAAATATCTGACAAAATATTTTCTTTTTTTCGCCATCATTTTTCTGGTTGGCGCTAATGTAAAAAAATCAGCGAAAAAATTTAATTTTTTTTTCATCTTCGATGAAGCAAAAGTTTTTTTTCTTGCGTGAACCGGATTTTTGTTGATCCTTTTTGCATCCAAAATTTTGCTCGTTTTAAATGGTTTTTTCTCCTTCTTCTTCTTCTTGGCATTGATATGTTTTGGGCTGTTAATTTTTATTCAAAACATTGATTTTTCAATTGTATTTTTTTTTTAACTTTAACCTCGCCCTTATTTGTTCCAAATCATTTTTTATGACTTTTTTAAATGTTTTAGTGTTTCACACTTTTGAAAGACTTTTTTGGCGTTTTTTGACGTTAATCATTTTTTCTTTTTCTTATCACTCATTTCCAATCAACAGCCTTAAAGAATCTAAAAACACATGTTTTAAGATTACCAGTTTTTTATTGTTTTCTTTAGCATAAAATTCTTGCAAAAAACTCCTTGATCAGTTTAACAACATTTTACTGATAACCAATGTTTTGCTGCAGAATTCTTTCAATTTTGGCATTCCATAGCTTCTAAATAATTTCTTTTCGCAACATTTAACAGTTTTTGAAGAAAAATAAAATAAACGTACATAATATTTATTACATTTTCATGTGTTCCGCTTCTCAACTTTTTTCAATAAAAGAAACGTATTCCTTTTGAAGAGTCATCGCCACCATTTACAATGGCTTTTTACATCCCTTCTTTTCTTTCTCTCTCTCATTTTAAAAGACGCAACTTTTTTTTGTGGTCATTGCAGGTCGGCATTTTGATTTTATTTTTTTTCACGCACACACGGGAGAAATAAGGAAAAAAAGAAACCCATTTTCTTCCATTTTCCACAATTAATCGTTAAATTGCTTTGTCGCAAAACAGACCCCCTGTTATCAGTCAAAAAAAAAGTTTTATTCGTTCTTCTTCTTTTTCCGACGACAACGAAAGTCCCCTCCAAGGCCGTCATCAACATTCAAGAAATAATATTGGTGAAACACATGAAAATGGAAAAAAAAGAAGGAAATATAACACTGTTTTTGCGCACTGTCTCGAAACAATTTCATCTTAATTTTCTTTTTTTTTATATTTCTGTCAAACTTTTTTTTTGGGTGAAAGAATTTACAAAAGTCATGAATGAATGAATGAATGAGTAAGTAAGTGGCCTTTCTGTTTTTGATTTTTTTTGGCATTTGTTTGTTTTGTTTTTTGCGCTTCCTTTTTTCAAACAAAAAACAATCCCTCCGAAAAGGAAAAACTCATGCAATCAAACCCAAAATATATTTTTTGTATATTTGTTTAAAATGTTTTTCTTCATTTAATGACCCCCCCCTAAAAAACCTTTTATGATTTGCTTCCAAAACAAATTTATCCATTTTTCTCACATTATTATTATACTTTGCTGCTGATTTTTTTGTTCATTCAATTCTTCTTCTTCTTCTTTTCCTTGCTTTTAAATCTTCAAGATGGTGGCCACATGTTTTGCGCAGAGGGCTACTCTTCTTTTATTATTATATAGGTCCTAATCTGTTCAAACTTTTTTCTTCTTCTCTTTTAAAAAACCGAAAAGCGATCTCCTTCACGGAGGTTAAAAAAAATTATATACTGTTTTTGGTTTTGTTTGTTTGTTTGCATTTCATTCATTTCATACATTCCTGCTTTCTTCCCTCAAACTACCCCCCCCCCCCTATCTCTTTCTCTACCTTTTTCAGGACAAAAAAAAGTAGCCCCCAATTGCGCAAGAAGCCCTTTTTCTCGGTATTCCATTTTTTTTATCTTCTTCTTTAAAATTCTGACCGAAATTTTGATTATTATTTTTTTAAATAAAATTGAAAGACTTTTATTTATCGCGATTTTTCAAGTGTTTTGATTTTTTCGATTCTTGAAAATGTTTTTTTTTCATGAGCCCTCCTTTTTTAGTTTTTCTTTTTAAATTTATACGCCAAAATAATGGCGCCACAGCCTTCTGGCGGCACTTCAGCGACCGCAGCAAAACCCCCACAACCATCTTTAAACGGTATATATAATAATTTTAATAACAGAAATAATGGGGGAGGAGGAGATGAACTTCGGTGTCGGTGTTGTCCATATGGATTTCATATTGATCTTGATTTTGTAAAATTTGCTGAAAATGTGACCGCCGGAAATGATCAAGCACATGTAAGTTTATATAAATATTCTGAAAAACCCTAAAAGGTGAAAAAATATTTTTAGAAATGGAATACCCAACCTCGACGAACAACTCGTCGAAGAGGAAATTATTCCGTTGATGAATCAGCAACAACTTTACCTCGGCCAATTATTACCCGTGATACAAATAGTTTTGATACACCGGATGAATGGTTATTATCAGCTGGAAATGCTACCTCCCCCATGGAATCAAATATGAGTCAATCAACAAATGGCGGATTTTATAGTGCCGCAGATGATGACCTCCTTCCCACCCAGGATATTCCATCATATAATAATTATTTGGCAAAAAATAAATCTGATTCAATTGTTGCTCGATTAATTGGAGAATTGAATGGAATTGATAATGCCCGAAAACCTCCAATTCCACCTCCTTTATCCTCTTCAACCCCTTATCCGGGACAAGATTTTGTAAATCATAAACCTCAAAAATCATGGCATGGTGCAACAAGTGGTAAATCTAATTTTTGTTATCAGTGTTATTCAAAGCTTATCATTTTAGCAAATACTGAAATCCATGAAATTTTATCCCGCCAACAACCAACTTATTCAACAACCAGAGAATTTTCAAAAACTGTCACATCTGCTCCAAGTTCACCAACACCGGTAAAAAGTAAATCAATAAATTTTAATACCTTTTTTTGGTGATAAGAATTGTTCGTTTTTTAAGCGTATCATTCCGCAGTTGCACAGTCAGCAGCCCGTAAAGCTCAAACACAATCACATTCATCAGCGACAACCAGCAAACATCCAATTACACCTCCAAGAAGATATTTTGATTCAGCTCGTCCACGAGTTTTATCTCCAGAACCTGCAGCTCGAGATCGAAGCTTAGCTCCAACAGCTTTGAGAACTTCAAATTTTCATAGTCGAACTTATTACAGCCCTACAGCTACAGCTACAACCACAACAACTGAAAATCGTCATGTTCGGGTACCGTACAGAGGTGCAACAAGTTCACTTTCAACTGGACTGGATTTCAATAGTTTTGCAAGTGTTCGAAGACAACGCACAAGCACAGATGAAAGAAATCGGACATTATCTCCTGTTTATGTAAATTATTTTTCAATACATTTTACAAAATCCTAAATAATCAATTTTTAAGAATCGACAAACGGGTGGTTCCAGATTAGATGGTTACACAAGTGAATCTGAATATCGTACAGCATATCGTTATGAAATGTCACCTCCACCACTCCCACCACGATCCCATCCACCTCCTTTAACTCCAACAACTCCTACAAAGATATATTCATATGGAAGTTCAACAATTCTTCAAAAGCAACAACCTGAAAATGTTTTTGAAAATCTTAAAAAGCCTGACACCGTTGAAAGAGGAGTGGATGCATTTGAAATTCAAAAAGCAGCACCAAAACCTGTACTCCAACAACATCAAGAAAGTCAAACAAGGATACCACCAGAACAAAGGGTAAGAGGGCATAACTATAATCTAATACTTGTATTTTTTAAATAAATTCAAACTATAATCTATGCATAATTTTTAGCATGTTTCAACGCTCACTGATACGGAAGAAGAAAAAGAAGAATTATCAAAAACTGAATTATCAACACAAATAACACAAACATCAAAAATTGATCAAAGTACAATTGGATGTAATACTGATAAAATTCCTGAAGAACCTTTTCAACCAAAAAAAGATTTTTCCGTGGAATTTCAATTTGCTCTTGGCCATGAACCAGAGCATCAAATGAATCCTGATGAAATTGCAGCCATGTTTGCAGCAGCATCTAAAATTCCAAAAGAAACAAAAGAGCAAGGAAGTGATGCAATTAAAACTGCTCTATTTTCTATTGGAATGAATACCGATAAAATTTCAATGGTTGATAAAGCTTGTATGCCAATGCCACCCCCCGTTAAACCAAAAACAGCTGAAAAAGGTGTTGTCACAGATTCTTCAGAAGACATCAAAAAAGATTCTGCAACAATTGAAACTCAAACTGAAAAATGTGAAGAAGAAGAAAAAGAAGTTACAAAATTAATATCAGAATCCATAACAATTGAAACTCAAACGGATAATGATTGGATTGAAATTGAAATTGAGCGAAGAATGAAAGCTGAAAAAGCTGAAAGAAAATCTGTTGATAAAATTACTGAAACAGAAGAAGAAGAATCTGGAGAATTTATTATGATAACATGTACAAAATGTGAGCAATCTTCCCTTTCAAATGGTCATGAACATTATGAAAAAATTGTTGAACATCAAGTTGATGGAGCAGAAGCAGAAGACGATGAAGCAGATGAAGAAGAAGAAGAAGTAGATCCATCTATTCATACACAAACGGATTCAATTGGAGATCATGAAAGTGGATTCTCAAATTCTTCAACAGATTTAGAAGAATTTGAAAAACTTGAACAATCCATTCAAGAGCAAGAAAAGCAAGATGACCATGATATTCCCCCAGAGCCAATGTTTCGGCATTCCCTTTCATCTGAACCTGAATATTGTAGTGATCATGATAGAGAATCATTGGATACAGTATCAATAAAAACAATGATAATGGTTGATTCAAATAATGTTGAAGAAAAAAAGCAACAACCTGTTGATTCATCAAAGGTGGAAGCAATCAGAAAATTATTGACAGAGCCTTCAAGATCCCCCTTTTCAAGGGAATCTGGAGCATATCGAAGTTATCGAAGTGAAAAAGCTAAAACTACTGATGACCTTGATTTTATAACTGATAAACATAATTTACATGATGACACTGGAGAGCCTTCAACTCCATCAACAAATTCTCAATCAGCTTTAACTGATATGGTTAAGCTTAAAAAAGAAATACAATTTTTATCACTTGTTCCTGAACCAGTTGCAGCAAAAATTCCACGACCAAAAGTTAGCAAATATAATCTTACAGCTGAAGAAGCTTCAACCCCTGATGAAGAAGAAGAGGCTGCCGATCGATTAACACCTTTAAGATCAGAACTTCGATCATTAGCTGCTTGGAGTCATGGAGGTGGACCATTTGGACCAGCACAAGATATCGGATATCGAAGATTTGCGGCTGCCCAAAATGCTGCCGTTTCACGAACCCCCATTGAAGATGATGAAGTTGTTGGAGAAATTCAGAATAGTGGGGCGTCCTCAGAATCCGACAGTGAAGGGACATATGAAATGAGTGATAAAGAAGATGCCGAAGAAATTATTGAATTTGAAATGTCTGAACCTTTGAAGGAAGCTTTGGAAACTTTGAATGATCATTTGAAGAAGCCGGATGATGTTGCAACACAAGCGGTAGATTGGGCTCAAAGATATGTTCAACATACATGGCTTAAAATGGCAACAAAGAGAAAAGCTACTGCTGGTTGGGTGGAAAAATTCTTGGATGCCTTGGAAAGTTATGAGCCAGCTTTGATAGAATTGATTGTTAACTTTGCTGATAACAATGTAAGTGATTTCTTTTTAAAATTGAGATTTGAATATTCAAATTTAATTTTTTAGGGAAATACTGCACTTCATTATGCTGTCAGTCATGAAAATTATGATCTTGTTTCGGTAATGCTTGATTCAAAAGTCTGTAATGTTGACAATAATAATATTGCCGGATATTCACCGGTAATGCTTGGATCTCTTTGTGAAATTCACAATGAAACTCAATCAACAATTATCCAACGACTTTTTGAAATTGGAAACGTTAATGCAAAAGCAATAAAAGTAAGCACAATTTTTTTACAATAGAAACATTTTTTGATTCAATTTTTTTAGCACGGACAAACTGCTTTACAACTTGCAGCTTCCCATGGAAGAGTGGAAACAACTCAACTCTTGTTAAATTGTGGTGCTGACGTAAATATTCAAGTTTGTACTTTTGGTTTTAAAGCAAACCTGCACTTACAAACTTACAAATGATATATAATTGAATAATTTAGGACGTTGATGGATCAACTGCATTAATGTGTGCAGCAGAACATGGCCATAAAGAAATTGCAAAAATGCTTTTAAAATGCTCAAATATTGATGCATCTTTAACCGATTGTGTAAGTTTAATTCCAAAAATCCCATCTTACACAATCTAGAATATAATTATTTTAGGATAATCAAACAGCCCTTTCAATTGCCGTTCAACAAGGCCATAAAGCTTTGGCAGTTTTAATTTATGCACATTTAAATTTTCATCGATATCAATCCAGTGAAAATTCTTCGGCAGTTTAATTTTTAATTTTGCAAATATTCTTGCCTTTTTTTGATTTTTAAACCGGTTGTATATTATAATTCATTATTTTTTGTGTCAGCTCTCTCTTTTATCAATATTGTATTCTTGTCAAAACTAATTTTTCCAATTTTAAAAACATGGTAGTATTTCACCGTTTTTTTCTGTATTCAATCAAGTCATTTCAAAAAGCAAAGTACCGTATACCTATTGTTCAAGATATTTGTATTTTTTGTCAAAAAATTTATAAAAATAAAAAAATTACTCATTTTCAAAAAAATCGAAGAATGTTGCATTTTTTAAAAAGTTTTTTTCTGAAAGATTTTTTTGTGATTGCATTTTGGATCAGAAAAAAAAGCGGACACCACAGAAAAGATTTTTTTTGCTTTGCTTTCTTTGAATTGTTTGCTAAGTCGAGCGGCGACAGGTCGATGCTCTTGAGATCAGTCTCCCCTTCCCCAACCCCCCACCCCAATTCTCTCATTCATTTTTCCTCTCCCGGTAAATAGCAGAAGAAAAAAAATATATTTAGTATTTTTTTGTACGCATCAGATTCCTAGTGTCCAGCATTTAAATGAAGCAGCAAAAACAGGATAGTCTCTTAACCTTCTTTTTTCCTTCCTTCATTCATTTTTGGCTTTAAATTAAAAAAATTAAACAAGTAAAAAATTTTGTCTGCTTTTTTTTATTTAATATTTTTTTTATTTCTCGGTTAATCATAGCTAAATTTCTTTTTTGGTTGCTTATTAGAGATGCGAGAAAAGAGCGCAACAATTTTCACTTTTTTTTTTTATTTCAGGAGTGGCTTTCCCAAATCTCCGGAAAAGCTAAAGCTGAAGAAGAAGAAGAAAAGCTCCCCCCCCTTGACTACACGTGCTTTATTTTAAATATTTCCTTTTTTCTCTACTTTTTTGCCGTTGTTGTTGTCGTCTTCATCGTTATGCAAACAAAGTAACTGCCTTCGACCTTACAAGGTTCCAATCCCCCCCCCCCCTCCTCTCCAATATTATTATTATTATTATTTATAAACTAGTGCAGGAATATAAAAAAAAAAGAATATATAAATTTCTTCATTATGTTTTTTTTTTCATAAAAAAAAGTAGCAAAAACGAAAGAAGGAAGGAAAGAAGGAAGGATAGATTCCCATGTTTTCACCTCTTCCTTCATTTTTTTTGTTTCCCTTTAAGCTGAAATCTCTCAGCTTTTTTCCTCCCCAAAAAGACTGTTTTTGACACTTTTTTATTTTTGAATAAATTTTTTTGACCTGTCTAAATTTTTAAGTATTTTTTGTTATTTATTTTCGTCATATTTTTTGCACCTAAATTTACCCAACTCAAAAAAAAGAAAGAGAAAGAAAAGATTTAACAAAAATGCGCAGTCCCAGAAAAACTTTGATAGCGTTTTTGTAAGTAACTTGCTTTGCGTGCTTTGCCCAAAAAAATGAATACTCACTCTCCTACCGATGCCTGTGCAAACAAATCGCGCAGCACAGGAGCGGCTTCCGGTCCCCCCTAAAAAAAACCCCACAACGAAAGAAAAAAAGAAGAATGATGAGTGAAAGCTTCTCAGAAAAAGTAAGTAACACAAAAGCGGGAATTCATTTTTGTGAGGTCTTTTTCAATCTCTTTTCCGTCTTTTTATTTTTTCTTTTTGCATTTAAGAGGTTTTTCTTCTGTGTGTTCAAAAAAGACAGAAGAAAATACAGTTTTATTTATTTATTTATATTTATTTCCAATGTTTGAGTCAAAGTCAAAGGTGAAAGGAGAGAAAAGAGATTTTTACCTGCTACTTCTTTTCTCTTTTCTTTTGCCAAAGAAGAATTGAAAAAAGGCGGAGCTAAAAATTATTTTGTTGTTCCGCTTTTTTTCAACGGAGAAAAAAAGTACGTAAAATTGAGTACCGTTATTGGAGCTGTGATGGCGAAAAAAAAATATTGCTTACTGTTTTCATTTGTGTGAAATGTCAGTCTTCAATTTTTCAAGATTTTATTTTGCTTTTAAGTATCTCTTTTGTTATAAATAGTAAATATTGGCCAAATGCCTGACATTTGGCCATCTATTAGTTTCAAATGAACATTGATTTTAACATTCATTTCATTTACAAACTTTCTTTTCAAGACATAATTTTGATTTTTTTATCGTCAAAATTAGGTAAAAAATTTGATTTTTACTTTTAAAACTTTTTATACCTACATTAAAACAATTGTACCAAAAATATTGTATTTAAATTGTCCCTTTTTTCTTTAATAGTAATTAATAATTTTCCAATTATCTCCGGCAGACATAAAAATGGTCTTTGTCTGCTTTTTTTGTTAAGTTTTTATAATAATTAACAAAAAGAGTAATATTTTGTCAAAACGAAATCAAAAAAAGGAAATAAAACTTTAAAATTGTTGAAAAAAGCAGCACTGTTTTGACAGATGATAGTTACCTATAAATTAGAATGTATTATTTTTTATCTGCTATCATTTGTCAAACTGCTACTTTTATTTTATTTTATTATTTCATCCGCTACAAAATTTAGAAAATTGTTCTTTATGATCTCTTTTTTGGTGCTTTTATCATGGCCTTTTATCATGGCATATTTGTTGTTAAAAAAGAAGGATTTTTAATAGAAAAATTTATTTACTATTAAAATTAAATTACAAATGTACTGTATTTTATTTTTTAAATAAAACCAAAAATGAATTTTGTATTTCATTATTATTTCAAATTATAAAGGGTGGATGAGGCAAGATGTTGGCATAGCTGATTTGCATTTAAATCGTCAGCAATGCTACATATGGCCATGTCCCCCCTTTTTTTGCTCCAATTTATTCTTTATCTTTAATGAGATCGACTTTATTAATTAATGGTACTGGTAAGTTAAACATTTTAAATATAATTAATTAACTTTATTCAGCAATAATTGATTCTTCGTCATCTTCAAAATAACTATATTGGGGGACATGTCCACCATATTTACATTCAAATTTCCAACGATTTGTTTGTCCAAAATGAAAATCTGTTGTTACAGATGTTCCTGAAAAAAATTGAAAAAATGTATATCCATGAATAATAGCATTTATTCATTTTTTTGATAAGCAGCATTTATTATAATAATTTAGCGTATGACAACTTCGTTATAGGATACCTCAAGTGAATAGCTTTGTTATAAAAAAACTTTAAACTTCTGCAAAATTCTTTTTCAAATTTAGCAACATAAAAAAATATAATTGTAATTAAATATTTTACTTTTTTTAAAATAATTATTATTAACTCTAAAAATTTGTTTTTCTAACAATTAATTAATCTTTTTAATCTTTAAAACCACACTCCTTTTTATTTAATTAGTCGTCCCAGAAGGGCAACAACTTTTTTTTTCATTCAAAAAAAATAGTAGTTTGTGTCTTACCTGGAACAACCGTTTTAACTTTAATATTACTTAAATCTACAAAAACATGTGGTAAACAAAGTTCATGAACGGATTTCCATTGCGAATGACTATAAGAATATGAACAACATGGATCCTAAAAGAAAATAATTTTTAGCTTAAAACTTCTGTGTTCACAAATTCTTTTACTTCGCTTTCAACAAATTTTTGATAACAACATTGACTAAATTTATCTGTTCCAGAAGTTGGGTCACCTTGATGCTCATCCAAACAACATGTAGATTTTGCCTATTAATTTTTACATTTTAGATGGATAAAAATTAAGAAAAAGTTTATTTACTTGCAGAAATTTTTGAATGCAACAAAGTTGTTGAGTTGCATTGGAACAACGTCCTGGAATGCATTGATCAGTAAAAAGTACCCGGTGCTTACAACATTTATGAACTTCGGTAGCAACGAGTTGAGTTTGCTGAAAAATTAATTATGCATGTGCCTTTTAAAGTTGCAATCATTTTTTAAAATGTTTTTATTAATATTTAATTTTTTGTTTAATTGCTTTGAATTAAAAATTTATGATAAAAACTTACTTGCTGATAACAAATATCATCAGTATATCCAGCACATGGTGATACAATTCGATCTTTAATGGATGGCATTTTTGTTGGCCATGCCGATGATGGAGATGTTGGCTTTGGAATTTGAACCTATAAAAGTAAATAAATAAATATTCGGTAAAAAAAATTGATATCCGTCAAAAAGGTTTTGTTTTATTTGTCACAAAAGTCAGTCAATCATTGTGAGTTATAATTTTCAGAAAAAAATAGTGCCATTTACGGCGGCACAGTTTTTTGTTTTTTGGGTTTTGGGTTTTACAAAAATGAATAATTTGAAAAAAAAGTGATTGTTTGCGAAAGCGATCAAGTTGCGAATTTTTCTTAGCCGAAGAAAAGAAAGGAAGAAGGTAAGCAAATTCCGATTGAATGACAAATCTACTTCAAAATGGCAAAAAAAAATTGTTTTGGGAAGGAGAAAAATAAACAATTATTACATTTTGAGGGGGGTTTGGAGTGGTCCATTCTGAAACATAATCATAATACTCTGATGGAGCTTGAGCAACTTCGGCATCATCTGAATATAACGGCTCAATTGGTTTTGGATTTGTATTTAAAGTGGGTGTTGAAGAAGAAGTTGTTGGCAGAGATTTACCATTTCCATTAAATTTTGTGTTTCCACTTTTTGGGGCTGTTATTTCTGTGAAAGCTTCTTCCTCTTGCCCAAAAACTCCGGGTTGTTGTTGTTGGGCATAAATTTTGCCGCTACTTTTTCCATTGTTACTGTAATCGGCTTGAATTGAAGGGAATCGACCATTTCCATTTCCATTTGATTGTCGGATATCGGTATTACTTTGGGAGATTTGATTCCCCCCTTCCTCCTGCTGTTGCGATCCCTTCCATGTTTTTGGATGTGGAACAACATATGCCGTAATTTGTGGGGCAAAAACTTGTGGGGTCGTAGTTGCCCGATAATTCATATTTATTTGAATCCTTCTCTCTGATGCTGCATCATAATTACAAAATCCACATGGATGTCCCGTTAAAATTGTTCGTAAAGTATTAAATAATTCTTGTGAAATTTCAACACTTTGTCGGGGAATTCGAATATGCTTTGCAAGACGTCCACAGCTAAAACAAAAAAGAAAGAAAGAAAGAGAAAAATGGCGGTTGTTCCGTTCAAACAAAGAATGTTTAAGCCAAGAGGGATAAAGGAAGGGAAAGAAACTGACCGATCAAAAATAAGGCCATCGTGATGACCAACTCTTAACCATCCCCAAAGGGGCTCTTGATGTGATTCTTTAACAATTCGAATTCCAGGATATTTTGATTGCATTAATGAAATTCGAGAATCATGTTCTGAATGTGGTGCAACAATTACAATATTTAAATCATGACTAAATCGTTCCGTTATGCCATCACTTCTCATAAAAGTATCCGCTCTAAAATATTCATTCGGTCAAAAAGATTTAGTTCAAAAAATGCAACAAAAAAAAACAAACTTTGAAATAATATCCAAACAAATTGGACAATCAAGTTTTAAAAATGCCAAAAATAAAACTTTTCCTTTATATTCATCAACAAATGCCCTTCCATTAATTGACCATGGCTTTGCTTTTAAGCATAACTGTGGAATACCAAAACATATATTTATCAATAAAAAATTAACAAAAACTTTGAACAAAAACATTCTTTCAATTATTTTTTTTTAAAACCTTCTCGTCTATCATCGACGAACCTTTAAAAAACTTCCTTCCTCTCTTTAAAGTTTTTTTTGCCACCTTAAAAATTTTTTTTAAAAACTTCTTTTTTTAAAAAAGGACATTATCGGCAATGGCGATGAACGAACAGGTGTTGAGGATATTGACAACCATCGTAGCTTGGCCTTTCAGCCTGCAGTGGCAACATTTGTCCATTTCCCCCCTTTCCCCCCTTGGATCAAATCAATCCAAAAAGATTTTTTTAAAGAGAGAGGGTAAAATTCATAATGTCAAAGTTTTTTTTTATCTATCATTTATTTTTTTATCCATGTTGCAGAGATAAACAAGAAATTTACAAACAAATCTTTCAATCAATCAATCATCTTTCTCTCTCTATCTTTTTTTTGTTTAAATTTGAAAGTAAAGACAAAATTAGAGAAAAAGAAAGATGGCATTTTTTATATTTATTCATTCATTCTTCTTTAACAGATTTTGTTGGATTTCGAAGAAAATAAATTACGTAAAATAATGAAAAAAGTGAAAATGCAAGAATGGTAATATTACTTTGTAAAATACAGTATACACAGGTTACTGTAAGTCGAAGAATATCCAATGGAATTGCAACTGGTCTAAAATTGATTAAATGATAAAAGTTAAATAATTTTGGGATTTACCTTTTATCAAGATAATATCCAACCATTTGAATATTTGATAAAAGATATGCCGAATATGCAATAAATAATTGCCAAGACATTTCATTTCGGTGCGGATAAAATTCTGTTGAACATCCAAATGAGGTAAGGAAAAGTACAACAACATACAAAGTTTCATACAAGTTCAAAGGTTGACTATATCGAACAACATCTTTTTCAATCTAAATTCACAATCAATCATTTTATTTCTTTTAACTTCTTCCTTACTTTTGGAATTCCTTTTCCAGGATCTTCCATGCATCTCCACCAAAAGAATTGTTTCGTTGGAAGACCCCGAAACCAGCCCGGTGGTGCAACAATACATTTAATTTTATTCCAAATTCCCGGGAATCTATCTTCCCCCTTTTTATTCTTCATCCAACCTTTATCCCATCCAATTGCTTTAAATTCAAAAAACTAAATGTGCGTCTATATTATATCCATAATTACAGAAATAATTATTATTTACCTGTAACCAAAGAGCATCAAAACTTTTTACATTTGTAATTAAACCATATACAGGCTTTTCGGCATCTCTTTCCGGCTCAAAAGTGCCAAAAATTTTATCCCAAATAATTAAAACTCCTGCATAATTTTTATCAATGCAATATGGATTCCTTCCATGATGAACTCGATGATGTGACGGGGTATTAAGAAAATATTCCAAGGGACCAAGCTTTGGAATAACTTCTGTATGAATCCAAAATTGATACAATGTATTCAAATATTTGTGTGCAAGGAATAAAGGGGGCGGAGTTATAAAAGATTGTAAGCATTCAAAGAAAGTTGTGCCCATTTCTTGAATGCAACCTTGTCGAAGTGCCGTTGAAAGATTGTAAAATTCGGAAGAATGATGCATTTGATGAAAAGACCAAAATATTCCAGCTTCATGAATTGCTCGATGTGCTAAATAATAGGCGAGATCATGAGCTAAAAAGGCAAAAATCCACATCCATATTGAATCAATTGGAACATCAAAAAATCGATAATTTTCATAAATGTAAGTGTATAAAGTTAAACCCATTGCCCGACCACCAATTCTATAAATATTCCCTTTTAATTAATTAATTCCAATCAAATTATTTGACAAACTTTGGCAGCAAAGATAATATTCCGGCATTCATTGAAGTGATAGTATCATTTAAAGCATAATGAGATTTATCCGTTAATCTTCCAACAATAAATTCCATAAAAACCAAAAGTAAAAACCATGGACGTGCCTAAATTTTCAAAATTTCAAAATATTTCACTTTCTAATTTTTTTTCAAACTTTTTCAAAATAATCTGGAACATCTTCAATCCTTGAATATGTGGTCTCATTTGGAGTAACAATATAAAACATTGTACGCAAATTTTTGAAAGTTAATTCATTTTGTAATTTTTCAATAATGGAGGCCATAATAAGAAAGTAATAATTATAATTATATTTTCGTTGATTTCAATTGATTAATTGATTAACAGCTGTTTTGTTCTTTCCAAAAAAAGAAAAGAAAAGGGAAAGAATGAAGGCCACCAAAGAAAACGTAAAAATTATGTGTTTTTATTTATACTCCCCAAATTTTTAAAAGGACATCAGTGATTATAGTCTAGCACGCTTTTTTTTTCTTTATCACTGGAAAAAAATAGAGTATAGTTTCAAAATATATATTTTTTTCCTTCATGTTTTGTTTTGAAAGACGCTGAAAAAATGAAAGAGGTTTTAATTCTTAAAAATTTTGGGAACTTTAACCCGGTCTTATTTTTTTTGTAGGCACCATTTTTAACTATCATTTTTTGCAAGGAATTTTAGAGAATAGAATGTAGGTTGTTTTGTGGCAGCAGCAAACTGCTTTTTCCAAAAATGCAAATATATGTTAATGCAAAAATAAAGCACTTTAACGAAGTCATAAACTATACCGAAAAAAAAACTTATCTTTTAGCAACAATTTTCAGTCTCAGGTCATTTCTCTCTCTTTTTTTTCAGTCAATCAATAACAGAAAAAAAACTTTCTTTGAACTGTCTCAGTTTTTTATCAATGTTTTTCATTACTTTTTTTTCAATATTTCAAATTATAATTTTTTAGTTACAAAAAAAAAGAATGCCTCAAAAATTTGTTATTGATACTGATGGAGTTGCGGATGACGTTCGAGCAATTTCCCTTGCCTTACAACATGATGACGTTGAAGTTTGTTTGTTCTTTGTTCCATTATCTCTCACTATGTTTTTTTTGCAGGTTTTAGCCATCACAACTGTGATTGGTTGTGTTTCGGCGTTGCAAGCGACGGCAAATATTGCCCGAACTTTAAGGGCAAATGGAGTTGATCCAAAAAAGATTCCAATTTATCGAGGAGCTGAAACTCCTTTGATTGGAAATGGTCATGATCATGAAGGAGAAAAATGGTTTTTTGGGGCAGATGGAATTTCTGGAAGACCAAAAGATTTTCCTTCTGTTGAAGCAGAAGATTTTTTGGCACATGTTGAAGGAAAGCATGCAGCAAATGCATTAATCGAAATCTTCAAAGAACATCCAAATGAAATTACTCTTGTGTGTTTGGGTCCTTTAACGAATGTTGCAATGGCACTAAAACTTTGTCCAATGTTTTCACAATGGCCAAAACAAGTTGTTTGTATGGGTGGAAATATTTATGGCAAGATGTTTTAGATTAATAATTACAATAATCTAATAATATTAGTTTCAGGGGCTGGAAATGTCAAATCATATTCCACCGCTGAATTCAATTTTAGCAATGATCCCGAAGCTGCTCACATTGTTATCAAAGAATTTCAATGTCCTGTAACGATTGTTCCATGGGAATGTTTTCTTTTTCCTGCAACTGATTCTAAAATTGATTTTCATGCCCATCTTAAACTTGATACACCATTGTCAAAATACTTTAATACCGTAACCTTATCAGGTCGAGAAAAGTTGGAGGAATCCGGGATACAGTATGCTTATTGTGATGAAATTGCAATGGCAACTGCGATCGATCCAGAAAATATTATTATTGAAGATAAAAAACTTCGTGGTTCTGTTGAACTTCATGGATCACTAACACGGTAAATATTACTGTAAAAATGATTGATAAAAATTATCGTTGAAATAATTTTATAGAGGCCAACTTGCCCTTGATTGGACCGAAAGTTTATGGAATGAAGAAAAAATGACATTTGGGAAATTTTGTAATAAGCGAAGACCAATTCGATTTGTTGTAAAATACAATATTCCATTGTTGGACGAAATGATTCATAAAACTGTTAAAAAATGTTTATAATTTGTTATTCACTTTTTTCGTATTTAACTAAAATTTGTATTTTTTGTTCAAAATCACCTTTTTTGTTTTTTAAATAAATAACATCGAGAAATTTGGTAAAATGAAAAAATGATAAAAAAAACATGGATTTTTGTGTAGCGCTGAAAAATATTCTGTATTGTTCAACCATACACAACAATTTCAGAACCCACATTTTAATTAAAATATAAAGGTAGATCAAATGTTTTATAAATTTTTCACATTTTTTTAATAAAGTTACATTTAATAATCATTTCAATGGCGAAAAAAATTCCAAAATGTGAAAGAGGAATTCCGAAATTATTTTTGGCCCTGAAACATGTATTCTAGACTTTTGCAATTGTTTTATTATTTTTACGCTTTCTAATATTTATCAAATGGAAGATTCTGTGAAACACCGCGTGTCACAGTAAAGAAAATTTAACAAAATTAAATTGTAAAAAAATATGTAAATGCCATTTAGTTTTTCATTCCTTCAAGGGTTATCAAAAACATTTGGGTATTTTTTTTATTCCTCCCCCCCCCCCAATCCCTCCCTCTGTTTTCACTATCTGAAACTCCTGAAAAAAAAGGTAAAAATATCCATTTTTTACTCTTTTTTAATTCAAATTTCATTCAAATGCCTATAAAAATTTAAAAAATAAAAAATGGATGCATTCAAAAAAAGCTGTGATGAATTCGTCACTATGTCGTCACTATTAGTAATGAATTCATCACCAGTGAGGTTTTTTCATTTTTTACTTTAATCCACACCTTTTTCTCGGTGTGGAGTAAAGTAAAAAATGCCAACATTTAATTAAAATCAAAAAATTTTGTGCCTAATTATATCTTTTTTTTGTAATCAAAGCTTTGTTTATTTTTCACAGTTTAAAATAAAAAAATCAAATTTATGAAATTTAAGGCCACCAAACTTTGCTATCAATTCGTTTTTCAAAATTCCATGCATTTTCATTATTAATTCTTACATCATTCAAATTACTCCATTTAACAGTATACGGTGGAATGGTTGGAAGTTTTATGGGTTTTGCGTAAGCGGGTCCCTTTGCAAATGGAGAAGCTAATGGACTTTGAATGTATGCAACATCTTGATTAAAAAAATCTCCCGCATAATTTCGCTAAAATATTAAATTTTTTTAAAAACTTGAATCTTTTTAAGTTTTTAAAGCAAACAAAGATTGAAAGAGGCTTACACCTTTATATGGAAGATTGATGGCTCGAAAAATATATGGGGAAAATTCTTGATTTGCACCTTCTTGAGCATAAGTACCACCATCACCAAAAAATAATAATAATAATATAGCCGCTATTAAAAAAAGCCTTTCAAATTTTTTCATCGTCAACATAATATTATTTATTTTTCAATTTTTGAAGTGTTTAAAGTTTTTTCTGATTTTTCAGATTTTTGGAGACGCATTGATTTCATTTTATTTTTTTGTCCATTTTTTGATTGAACAAAAAAAGAAGATTGTTATCTGTGCGCAATTTTTTTACAACTTTTTTTACTAATCCCTTTTTCGCTTATGTCCATTTTAAAAATAGAGATGTCCACGGGCAAAAAAAAAGATGGAGAAAATTTTGGTGAAGCAACAATTGTCATTAACGAGAAACAACAAAAAATGACAGCAATAAAAAATGCCCAAATGTGGAAGGCATAAAACATTTGTTATGACCCCTTTCGTGTGCAATTGGAAGCCCTTAGAAGAAAGAAAAAAACGGAAAAATTTAAAAATCTTACATAAATGCATTTTTCTTTCTTTTTGTTTCATTAGCTTCAAAATAGTCTTTCTCAAAAAGGGATAGTTTACAACTGAAAAATTTGGAAATTTTAAACATTTAAGCTTTTGTTTCAAATATTATGATAGTTTCATTCAGTCTTATTTTTTTGCTTGCAAAGCAGGGATCTTCAAAATAAAAGCTTTTGTTTTAAACCATACATACTTTTTCTTCTATTTTTGTCGTTTTTCGGCGTCAAAAAAGAGAAACGGAATTGGCTTGGAAAAAGAAAAATATGAGCGCAATGAACGGACGACACTTCACCTTTTCTTTTTTTGGAAGAAAAACGAGCAATTTTCCGACTGGTATATATATATTTTTTTAGTGTTTTTCACCTTCCACCAAAAACATCAATCTTTTTTTTTTCATTCAAAGAGGAGCACCCCCCCCCCCCCCCCTCTCTCTTTTGTACAAACTATTTTGGCGCACTCTCACACAGACTTACTTACTTACTTACTTACTTGAAATTATATTTTTTTAGGTGAGTAAATTGGCTGCTTCTCTTCTTCTTCTTCTACTTCTACTTTTTGTTGTTGTTGCTGCTCATCATTTATTCATTCATTCATTACCCATCATCATCCGCATCAACGAATGTGATCGCGCAATCCCCCCTTTTTTTCTCTTTCGGTTTTTTTTCTACCAAAATAAAACTTTTTTTTCCAACAGAAACTAACACAGAAAAACATAAAAATATTATCGGAAGGACAAACTCCAAAGTTATTCAATCGCTCTTTTTTCCCTTTCCTTTTTTCCTTCCCTTTTCTGTGCAACAAACACGAGGAAAAAAATAGAATATTGATTTGTTTGTTTTTGTAAAAAAAAATGTTTCATCCTTTTCATCACCCCCCCCCCCCCCTCCCCTAAAATCCAAAAAAAGTTGATACATTTCATACTATTTTTGTTTTAATTTCAATAAATCCGTTAAATTGAAAAAAAGTCTTATATTTTCATTTTACAAAAATTTTTTTTAATCGCAACAACGCTGGAATTGAATTTGTTGCAAATAAAAAAGCAACGTTTTTGAATGAAAATTACAATTCCTTTATAATAAAAAGGCTTTCTTTCTTTCTCCCTTTTTTCCGCAAACCAGATGGGTGTTTTTTTTGTGCTTTCGTTTTTTGAAGATCTATTGCTGTCTTTGAAATCTCTCTTTAAGCTTATCCAACAATTGCAACAAAAAATAAACGGTCAAAAAAAAAGAATAATTGTTTTTCTTTATTTTTGTCTCATCATCACTTTTGTTATCCGTGTTTGTTTTTTTTTGCTTTCCCTATCACTTCGATCAAGTGTTGCTTTTTAAAACATTCCTTTTTTTTCTTCAAGATGTTGCTGATTCATTTTTTTTAAATTGTTTCAAATTTTTGTTTGAATACTCATTTTTTAAAGGCTTCTTCCGTGAAAATTGTTATCTAAATGTTATCGACATTTTGGCGTAGGTTATCTGGAAAAAACAATATGTATTTTTTATAATTTAAAATTGTATCTTTATTTTAACCTTTTATAGATAGATTTTCATGGATTACATTGAGATTATACCTTTGTACTTGTTTAATTTAACCTCTAATTTTTATATTTTTTATTTTTCGTATAGTTTTGTATAGTTTTATTACTATTTTTTTATCAACATTTTTCAATCTTTGATTTGCTTTCTTTTTTTTAAATTTGATTAAAATTTTTATTGAACCAATTTTCCGAGTCTTTAATTTTATCTTAAACATTTTTCGTTGCTTTTATTTAATTTGTGACAAATTTCTTATTTATAGATTTAATTCAATTAATTTAAAACAACAACAACCATGTCAATGAAAGGGACATGCTGTTGTTGTTTCATCAATCATGCTCGAAGTCTCATTTTGTTACTATCATTCTTTTGTATTATTTCACTTTTTGCAAATACAATTCTATTAAATTTTGCTATAATTCATAAAGAAAATTTGATACCAAAACATTTTTTACCATTATCTCCAAAAACTTATGGTATGTTATTTTTTTTAGATGAAATAATACTGTATTCGAAGCTTTTTAGGTTTACCTCCATCAGAAACAACTTTGACGAGAGTAAAGAGACGATTAAATGAAACTGATATTAATTCAAATGAAAAAGAAGAGGAGGAAGAAGACGGTGCACCGGTGCCGATGGAAGAAGATGAATTTTCAACTCAAGCTTTGATATCGGAGCTTCAAAGTGACAGCAAAGAAAAAATACTTAAAAAGAAGCCCGAAATGGATGTTGATGAAGGTTTGTTTATTTTGTCACAGAATGAATTAGTATTGCTCTCTTTTTTTGTAGGATATCCAATTCCATCGATTGATAGTTCAATAGAAACAGCATTTGAAGCAGCAACATATCCTCCAACAATTAAAAATACTCGTTTAATTCTTCTTACAAAAGCTACAGTACCTGTTGAAAGTGATAACAATAATACAGATACCGATTTGAATGACGAAACTCGTAAAGCTGCTCCACTTATCGCAACAACAACGACATCATATGTTTCATCAAAAGGTTTGTATTTTCTTTTGCTAAATTACCGTAATCTTATTGATTTTTTAGGATTTTTCATTAATGATAAAGATACCGTACTCCCAATTAAAGATGGAGAAGAAAAAACTGTTTTGAATGCAAAAGAAGAAAAGTAATGATTTTTCATTGGCCCCAAACAGTGTTTTCCCGATCCCATTTTTTCCGTTTCCGATTCCTTCGATTCTCACATGGGAATCAATTCCTTCTGATTCCTTATTTTTTTCGCAAAAAAATGCTAATTTCTGCTTTAAATATCAAAGTAGAAATCGGTTAGGGGCTGATAAAAATTGCTTCTTTTTGATTCCCTTATTAAGAATCGGAAAAAGACTGACTTCAAACTGTATCACTTCATTATTTTCAGATTAACAGATTATTCTGGCGTATCATTTTTTGATCGATCAATAAATGATGAAATTTTTGATGGATTATTTTTTGTGACACCTGGAATCGGAATGCTTATATCACACATTTTTTCAAGCATCCTTTTTCGTAAAATTGGATGTCATCGAGTTATTCTTGTTTCTTTAATTCTCTCTGCTGTTTCCACAACTGCCATTCCATTTCTTCTTTCATCTGGTTTGTTTCTTTCTTTATTCAAAGTTTTAACATTTAATAATTACATAATATTTTAAAGGTCATAATGCTATTATTGGAATTCGTGTTATTCAAGGAATTGCATTTGGTCCTGTTTTTAATTTTATTGGAAAAAATGCTGTTGCTTGGGCATCCCTTAAAGAACAGCTGTGGTTTCTTTGCACCTGCATTTCTGCATTAATTGTAAGTTAATGTTTACTATTTTTAAATATATTTTAATTACATTATATTGATTATTTGTTGCAGTTGGCACCAATCATTTCTTGGTCATTTACAAATGAAATTATCAATGATGATAATTTTAATCTTATCTTTTATCTTCATGGCATTTTTGCTTTTGTGCTATCAATTATTTGGCTAATATTTTATCGGGATACACCCCAAAAACATCGATGGGTAAATGGATTAGAATTGAATAAAGTAATGACTGGAAAAGCGCAGGTTTGTTTTATTCAAATACTACAATATACTGTAACTGAAAGGGATTTCAGAATAATAGAATTATGGAACACAATGTTTTTTCTACCGTATTCAAATCAATTCCAGTCATTGCAATTTGGATTGCTGCATTTGGTTATTTTTGTGCCTTTGCTTTATTTATTACATTTTTACCCGTTTATGCAAATTCTGTCATTCATTTAATACCATATCAAGCAGGATCTTTTGCTATTATTCCCTTTGTTTTAATGGTATTTTTATTTATGATTTTGATTACTAATTTTGGCAACACTATGTTTTTTAGGCATTCGTTCATTGGATTAGTTATTTATTGAATAAATTTTTAAATGTTTGTGGCTTAACTCTTAAAGTTCGACTTTATAATACAATTGCCTTCGTTATTTGTGCCTTTCTATTTGTTGGACTTGCAATTTCTGCCGCCTTACATCATTATAATGAATATTCAACTTTTGTCAGGTTTGTTTTTTTCTTTCAAATATTTTATTATATTTCCAAAGTTTATTTCAGTTTTGTACATTTTGCTGCATTATTTTCCCTGGGATTTTCTATAAATGGATTCTTTCAATCTTCAATTATTGTTGGACGATATTATTCTCAATATATTATTAGTAATATGATGATCCCATTTAGCCTTGCATTTATATTTGTACCAATAATTACAATATTTTTTACTCCATTAAAGTATTATTTATTGTTATCTTTTATTCTTTGATTATACTTTGTTATTTTTTTTAGCTTACTTCGATATTGGCGTCTTGTTTTTTTGGTGATTGCCGTTGTTCTTCTTCTTTCAGCAGTTATTTTTGCAGTTTTTGGTCGGGGACAACCAACAATTTGGGCTGAAGCATCTTGGGATCCGACATCTTCTCAGCGAATGCTTTCTTCTTCCCATGCTACCATAGATCGAAATGCAGAATGTGGAATTATTCAAATGAGAACAGTTGATGATTATTATCTTCAAAAAAATTAAATAATTTACATATTTCAAATCAAGACACTTTCAATCATATCTGCAGCATTATTACCGGTTTCTTTTTTTTTGTTTTCGCATGAATCTCGCCTTTCTTTTTTATCATGATTTTTTTGTATCAGTTAAGTGCCTTTTATCTTTCAGTTATTTAAATAATCTTATATTATTTTTATTGTGCAATATTACTTTTTTTGTTGACACTTTTTTTGTTATTTCTTACCGGTTTTTTGATACTTGTATTGATCAAAAATAAACAATTATTACAAAATTTTGTTGTAGTATTTTTGCGAAACTTGTTCAAGTGCCACTACCGTATACCTTTTTCGCTTAACAATCTCTAACACCTTTTTTTAAAACTAACAACATTTTTGCAGTCCCCAAAAAAGAAATGGAAAAATTCAAAGATGGTGGGCGGCAAATTACAGCTGGAGGTTCCGCTGGATTAGTTGAAGTATGTCTGATGCATCCTTTAGGTTTGGATTACTGTAATGAATGTTAGAAAACTTTATTTGCATTGTTTAGATTTGTTAAAAACTAGACTTCAAATATCTGGTGGAAATTATAAAGGTTTAACGGATTGCTTTAATCAAACTTTAAAGAAAGAAGGAATTATGGGATTTTATAAGGTATGGATTACTGTAGTTGTTGAAATTGTAATTATATCAAAATATTTTTTAAGGGAATTCTGCCACCTATAATGGGTAACAAAACGTTGCAGCCTCCTGCAAGAAGAAATAAGAATATTTAATGTTTTTTAGTGTTTCAAAACGCACGCTTTTTACAAAAATTACAAAAGAGGAAAGAAAGAGAAAAAAGATCATCGGCAAAATTGTGTTCGCAGCAAAAATTTGCAAAGTGGCACTTTGCCGATGATCCTTTTTCTCTTTTTTGCCTCTTTTTGTAAAAAGCGTTCTGAAACACTAAAAAGCATTAAATGTTCTTATCTCTTCCTTGGAGGAGACTGCAACATTTTGTATTTTAGCGGAAACTCCAAAACGGGCAACCAAATTTTTTACTTTTGAACAATACAAAAAGGCTTTTGCATTTGATGGATTTCCTGTTTGGATGAGTTTATCTCTGGCGGGACTCGGTTCGGGGTTGACTGAAGCGGTGGTTGTTTGTCCATTTGAAACTGTTAAAGTTCAAATGCAATCTGATCGAAGTGCTGGAATTGATAAGGTTTGGTTTTAACATATTTTTTTTGTTGCTCGAAAAAAGTTTTTTTAGAGTCGAACTACCGCATCTGTTGCTCGAGAAATTATTAAAGAAAATGGTTTTGGGACAAAAGGTATTTTTCGGGGCCTTGATGCAACCCTTGGAAGAAATGGTATTTGGAATATGTTCTATTTTGGAATTTATCATAATCTAAAACACTTAATTCCGGTATCGGAAGGAAATTCTCAAGGATCTGTTTCCCTTCGTTTGCTTCTTGGATTCACCGCGGGATCCCTGGCTTCAATTGCAAATATTCCATTTGATGTTGCAAAAAGTCGAATTCAAGGTCCTCAACCTCCAACTGGACGAATTTATCATGGATGTTTTCAATCTATGGCATTGGTGGCAAGGCAAGAAGGCTTTTTAGCATTATATCGGGGACTTTTACCTAAAGGTTTGGTTTATTTTATATTGGAGAGGGGTTACTGTAGTATTAATACATAAAAGTTGCTTTAGTGATGCGTTTGGGTCCAGGTGGTGCCATCATGCTGGTTGTGTACGAAACAGTTTATGATTTTCTTCAAATGCGAACTTAATTCAATAGAAAAAAAAAACTACAGTAATTTATATTACATATATCGTTTTTTAGAACATATCTATTCCATTTATTATTTCACTTGCCACTTCTTTTTTTTAACTAATTCACTTAATTTTAATTAAAAACGTAAAAGAATAAATAAATAAATGTATAAGTTTAACAGTATATTACGGTATTCCTTCATAAAATTCAACATTTAAATTTACAACTTTTTTTAAGGCTGCAGTAAAAACTGGTCCATCAAGAACTGTAAAACCGTAATTAATTTGTTGCCCAGAATTTATTACAATATTTGTTTCAGTTGGTGGCGGAGAACAGCAGCATGAAAATGTATATCTTGAATAATCAAACGCCCACATAGTTTTTCGATTTAATCCAACAATGGCCACCGAGCAACAATCAAAAAAACTTTCTTGATCTTGAAAATATACTTTTTTGATGTCTGATGTTGAAATCTCTTTAATAGCTTTTGAGCCTTTTGGATGTTCAGGAAAATGAAATATTTTTAATGTATTTTTTGTTAACTGAAAAAAAATGGAAGCATGTTATAATTATATTTTATATTACGGTACTTTGATAAATTAAAAAAGAGTAACAAAAATATTTTACCTCACAAAATTTATCTGAATACAATATCGCCGGCTTTTCCTTTTTCTCGGGTGGAGGTGGAAAATTATAATGTTCATCATCTGCAGATACATCTGTTGTTGCCATCGGATGTATCATAATCGTTGCAGGAGCAGCAGATTCAAGCCTTGACAAACTAATATCTGTTTGGGTTCTAAAATATTTTTTAAAGTAATAAAATTTCTAGCAATATTAAATAAAAAAATATTACCCAATATCAACTTTTTGATGTCGTTTAAAAAAGTCTCGAAGCATTTAAGAAATAAATGATGTTTTTTCACAACAGCTGAAGAAAAAAGGGGAGAGAAAACTGCTTGCGTCAAAGAACTGGTTTAATGGCTGCTGCTCATATTAAAATTTAATTTTTTATGAAAAATTGAAAAAATATTTTTCACCTGTTATTTTTAGAATTGTTTTTGAAAGAGAAAAAAAAGAACGCCTAATTTTATTTCATTTTTTATAGCAGAATTTAGTTTTTAAAAATTAATTTGCGGCATGAAATAAAGAAAGGAAAAAGAACAAAGATTCAAATATTTCAGTCAATTCACTTTCTTATCTCTTTTATATCCTATTTAATTCATCTGAATCTAAGAAAAAAAGGATAGCGATGCCAAAATGGGCTGGATAGCGATAAATTTTGGGGAAAAAGGAAAAAGGGAAGGGGGGACAAAGAAAGAAGGAAAAGACGTTATTTATTTATTTTTTGTAAAACAATGCTATTCAAGCTTCATAAAAACAAATCTTTAATTTTAAAAAAATATAATTTGCAAATTTTATTAGTGCAACATGAGTTATTTAAAACCCATGTTCTACATGCAGGTTCATTTTTGTAACTTGTTAAGATAATTTCGTTATTGCAACCGGCTCTTGCTTGATACCGGAGCATAAATTTTTTTGTTTGCATCTTCACAACATGTGTCGTGAGGTTTGCAGCAAGTTTCACTTAGGGGCTGTCCAGATATCACGTGATAGAAAAATTGGCTTTTTTACCCACCCACTGATGAAACCTCAAAGCTTTTTGCCGCCAACTACAAAGCGGCGTGATAATCCGTTTACCCCACCCACCCATCTCCTCTATCACGTGATATCTTGACAACCCCTTATTGAAAAAGAAAAAATGCAGTAACAAATTTAAATGTTATATAACTTACATAAATCACCATTGCAATCCATCGTTGCTAACTGGCTTAAAAAAATTGAGAATTTTCCAACACCACAAAGATGTTCAGGAATTCCAGGGTTATGTAGAGGGTATTTTTTCCCGACCCCAAAAATAGACCAAAATGCTTCCTGTGTGATCCGAGTCTTCTATTTTTATGCTTTTTACTTTCCGTTTATTCCTTTCTACAGACCGCATAAAAACATTCAAGCATACAATAGTAACTTTATTTGTGATAAAAAAAACCTTATAAGGCCGGCCTCAGAGGCTTCAGCCTGGCCGGTCTCGGGCCGAAAAATAATGAGCAGGCCTGGCCTGAGTCCGGCCATTCAATAAACAAATTGCTGGATTTTTAAATTATTAAAATTAAAATTAAATAAAAATAATCCCAAAAAAGAAGAATATTTCCTTTTTGAAAAAAAAACGAAATTAAAATAATGTAACGGTTTTTGCGGCCAAAGAATTTTTAGAAATATTTCCTTTTTTGAAAAATGAAAGAGCTGTTTTTCGAACCATTCCATTAAAAATTAATGTTACAATAGCATTGACAGAATACAAAAGAATGTTGGAAAGCATTACAGCAAAATATATCAATTCTTTACCATTTTCAAAGTTGGAAGTAACAAAAGGCAAATATGTCCAACAAATATGTTGAATAAAAAATGTTGAACAAATCATTGCTGCCTAAAAATATGCCTGTTTTAAATAAATTTGTAGTTACATTTGTTTATTTTTTACCTGAAGAAGTAATTTCATTTCTGCGCGATTTTGGGCTGTTTTTGTTTGATTATTTTTTGGAAGCAAATTACTGAGGCTACAACAATAGCTATTACAAAAAATGCCAATCTTTATTTCGGCATAAATTAAAATGTATTGAATAATCATTATCACTGGAAGATAAGTGGACAGATTTTGACTGATCTAAAAACATGCAACTACTTTATTTTTGTTTTTTTTAAATCAAATTCCTGATGCTTGATTTCTTCATTTTTTCATTTTCCCTTTTTGCACGGTGTCACGTGATTTTTTAAAGTCGTAAATTATGAAAAAAAAGTGAGTGGGAAAAGTGCCACATTTTTCGAGTGTCTTTGAAAATTAACTTACATAATTAAATACATTTGCTTTTCCTCCAATACATTCAAATCCGAAGCCCAAATCTGAAAAAAAATAAACACAATTGTTTTAAATATAATTTTATTTAAATTTTTAAATGTTAAGGAAATAAAATTTTGTGTAAACATATTTTTTCATTGGGGATACTGTAGAAGTACTTAACAGAATATTAAACATACCTTCAGGTTTGGCAACAACTGGACATGGGCTTAATTCTAATGCTATCGCCAATCCACCAGCAAATGCCCAAAAAATTATAATTATGCTAAAAATTACATTGTTTTGTTAAAACCGTTTAAACAAAAAAAACAATGCAAAAATTAAAAATGAAAAAATTCGTTTATAAATAAAAAATTTTTGCATCATTTTTTATCACAAAAAATTTGTTCGTTTTAATTCTAAAATTGCTAATTTCCTATAATTCAGAAACTTACACATAAATTTGGGAGGAATCAAAGAGAACAGCCCCTGATTTTGGGAACGCAAAAACCATTAATCGATTTAAAGTTAAAAGGAATGCAAAAAAGAGGAGGCCATTGTAGGAAAGGCATTCAGCAATTGATAATACGGTATAGACTTGTTCAGAAAATATCAGTTTATCAGATATTGCCGTGGTTGTCATAAATATTATCATCACAATTACAATAATTAAATTACAAATAAGCATTTGGAAAGAAATAATAAAAAATGGCATTGTTTTAAATACTTTTCTTTCCTAAAAAATAAACAAAAATTATTTATCTTCAAATTTTTATTCGTTTATACTGGGGGCATAAATTCAGCGGATTATAAAAGAGTGAATTTTATATCCCTAAATTAAGGAATAAATCGAAGAAATCCGTTGATATCCTCTATTTTTATTCGATTCCCTCTTTGAAACAGTATATATATAAATATATATATATATATATTCATAAAATTTAAAAAGCGTCAAAGGTTTCTATTTTAATACGGTAGAATTTAAGCAGCTCAAATTTTCAGGTTTTAGGCTTGTTAATCATAGGCGAAAACATAGAAACAGGTTCCAAAAAAATTATGCAAAAATTAAAAATGAAAAAATTCGTTTATAAATAAAAATTTGTTCTTTTTAACTCTAAAATTGCTAATTTTCTATAATTTAGAAACTCACACATAAATTTGGGAGGAATCAAAGAGAACAGCCCCTGATTTTGGGAACGCAAAAACCATTAATCGATTTAAAGTTAAAAGGAATGCAAAAAAGAGGAGGCCATTGTAGGAAAGACATTCAGCAATTGATAATACGGTATAGAGTTGTTCAGAAAATATCAGTTTATCAGATATTGCCGTGGTTGTCATAAATATTATCATCACAATTACAATAATTAAATTACAAATAAGCATTTGGAAAGAAATAATAAAAAATGGCATTGTTTTAAATACTTTTCTTTCCTAAAAAATAAACAAAAATTATAGGGGGAGAAATTATTTATCTTCAAATTTTTATTCGTTTATACTGGGGCATAAATTCAGCGAATTATAAAAGAATGAATTTTATATCCCTAAATTAAGGAATAAATCGAAGAAATCCGTTGATATCAGCTATTTTTATTCGATTCCCTCTTCGAAACAGAATATATATTCATAAAATTTAAAAAGCGTCAAAGGTTTCTATTTTAATACGGTAGAATTTAAGCAGCTCAAATTTTAAGATTTTAGGCTTGTTAATCATAGGCGAAAACATAGAAACAGGTTCCAAAAAAATTATGTTTTATGTCTGTGTCAGCTTAAAAACTTCCAAGAGTTCATTTTTGTTTACCTTAATATAAGCAGCCAATTGAAGTAAATTCATAAATAATGATATGATTAGCAAAATGATAAAAGATAAGGATGCAACGAGGCGAAAAGTTGGCGAAAATTTAACATCTGCCGGTGTTGTCGTTGTGGCTGCCTCCTCGAAAACACTGGTTTGAAATGAATCATTCATTTTTGTTTTTTTTTCAGACAAATAAAAGTGAGTTTTTTAAAGATACAAAAATATTTGTAAATAAAGTTTGTTACAAATATTTTTTAAAAATTCTGTAATTTTATTAATTTAAATATTTAGAGTAGGAAGTACACATTTGTATGATGGTAAAATAACTCAATTTCAACATTTTAATTGATTTAAAATGATTATTACTTTTTTAAAAGAAATAAATAAAATTAAAACATTGGTAAATAATTTAATTTTCTTCTTTTTTTCATTTTCCATCCATTTGGGGAGGGTCAAACTTTTTTGTTTTCTATTTTATTTAACTTTTATGGAAATTAAAAAATATTACTACAGTATACTGGTAACAAAGACATAAATGAAGCAAATGGATTTAAAATTGTGGTGTTTTCTTACAAAAATGTTTAATACTTTAACAATATTTGATAAATCTATATGTGTTACACCAAACTTTATTCAAGTCATTTATAACAGAAATGATGAAACGAAAAATGTTTTCACAAAAAAGTATACGGTTCAAAATATTAAAGGGTAAAAAAAGGTTTTACAAAACTGAGTTTATAAAAGGGTTATGCTACAGTAGCGAATCACCTGGGGAAAGAAGAAGAATTAATGCAGTTTATTTATATAAACATGGATACCGAATGTTTTGTGGCTTATTTTTTGATTGCTATTGAAGAATTTTTAGCGCTGATAATTTTAATGAAAAAAGATCGACGAAAAATAAAATTAATGTAATCATTTTTGATAAATTTACAAAGTAATAATAATATAATTGGATTGCATAAACTTGATGCATCTGTAATATATCCGAAACATTTAACGGCAAATGCTTGAAGTTCTGGCAAATTTTTTGCGGTTGCAATTAATCTCAAAATATAATATGCGGCAAGAGCCAATTGAAAAAGTAAAATTATTAAAGCTTGACAAAAAAGTAGCATATCTTGTTTCATTGTGGATGAAACAGTTTTATATTGTTTAACAAGATATTGATATCGGAGTATTGTCGTTATGGCAAGAATGAAGGAGATTGCGGATGTTGAAAGGACCACCGAAGGACCCGCAATAGAATGGTACTAAAATGAGGTCATTTCATAATGTATTTCTGTTTTAACAGACGTATGCCATGCTTTTTAACAGACTTTGAAAAGATGCCAAAAAAAAGTGTTAACAGACTTTGGCACTTTTCCTTTGTCTTAAAAAACACATGTCTTGAAAGAGGCAAAATTCAGGTGGATCAAAATTTTGTCACAAATAAAAACTTACAATTGCAACATACGTTTCCTGATACTTTGAAACAATTTCTCCGTCAGCAGTATAAAAGTAGACAGAATGTCCGGCAAATCTGACCGAAAGAATTAGAATTGGAATAAATGGTAATGTCCAAATTAATCGATTTCCCCATTTTTCATCAATAAAATGTTTAAAGATAAATGCAAAAGAAGTCAAAAAACGATTAATTGCAATTGAAGTATGAAGAATGCATTGAAAATAAATTAAATATCCAGAGATTAACCAAAAAGTTGTATCCCATTCTGGATGCTCAAAAAACCATGGCTTCCAAGAATTTATAAGAATAATTTTTTGACAAAGAAAATTATTTATTATTGTTGCAATATCCGCGCAGGAAATCATTAAATACAGTAAATAAAAAGATGAACTGTACATTTTATTTTTTTGAATTTGTTTCTTATAAAATATAAAATATGTTACAGAACAATGAAAGAGTAATAAAATAATTGTTAAAATCCATCGAAAAATATCGTATGTTTGAACGGTCATATTTTTTAGTTAAAATCACACGTTTGAAAAAAGGAAAGTGAGAAAAAAACGGTAAAAAAACTTGTTAAATAACGAAAGTTTAAATATAAATTTTAAATTATCTCCATTTCTTCCAAATCAATTTGCATAAAAGAAAAACCACTTTTTTCAATTTCTTTTTGAAAATTAAAAGTCTCTTTTAAAAATTTTGGTTCAGTAATTGTAAATTTTTTCATTTTCCATTTTTCAAAGAATATTATTTATAATAATTAAATTAGGTTTTAAATTTTGAATAAATTATAATTTGGAAAAACCCGTTGCAAAAGAATTTTTGTTTGTCATTACTTGATTTTCTATCAATAAACTAATAATTAGAAGCAGTTTAAACGAAAAAGACGCCTTCTCGAAGAAAAAAGAAAAATTTTAGCATTCTCCTTTGAGGCTTGTCCGGATATGATGTCATACAAAATTCAGGATTTTTAAGATTCCCCCCCCCCCCCCCTCGTAATGCTTGCCACTTTGATGCACCGCCAAAAAATCAAAGGGTGCCATCATCGGCCCTCCCCCTTCTTGTATGACGTCATATCTGGAACTTTGAATTTCTTTGAAAAGTTTTTGCTGTTCTTTCTTTTTGGCACTAATTTCAAAAACTTTTTTTTGGCATCTTTCCTGTTTTTTTTTCTCATTTTTTATTACTGATAAAAACTGAAATTTTTACAACATCTCACATTTCAATTATATAAGTATATTAATCATGAAAAACAATCTTTCCATTTTTTATGGTTTTAAGAAACAGCAAAATTTTTATGAAATATTACGTTTTAATGATTCTTTGAATAATATTTTTTATTTAAACAGTGAGAAAGAAATGTGACTTTGGAAAATTCTAAACAAGTCTGAAACAGCTGAAAAGAGTTCTTAAAAGCTAAAAATTTAATAAAAAAAATTAAGAAAGTAATTTTTTTTTTCATAAAAGTTCAACAGCTGTAAACAACTGAATAAAAACTTCTATTTTAGTTTTAAAAAAAAACAAGTTTGCCAAAAAAAGTGGTTGCCAGAAATCGGTTGTATCAAAAATGGAATATCCAATTGAAGAAGATTTAATTCAGTGTGATGCCCCAGGAAAAAATGCCAGCTATGATTCATATCTTTCATGCATAATTTTTCAAATACCTTTTAAATTGGAATTAATTGGATTTGGCTATATTTGTATGGGATTATTAATCCCAATAATTATGATATCAATTTTTGGTAAAATTAAAGAAAAATATCGTTGGTTTATCCTTAATCAAGCAATCTGGGATTTGTTAATCGTATATGATTTTATTTGTGAAAAGCCAACCTTCTACGGATATTTTCAACGACAAATTGGTCTTGATACGATGTTTTATGAACCGGCATATTGTATATACGGTAATACAGGAACATCCGGAACCTTCATCTTTTGGGCTACAAAGGCTGCCATAAAACATGTCTCATATTTGCCATTATTTTTATTAACATTTTCTCGTTTTATCTGTTTATATTATAATCCATTTTATCAACGGCATAGTAGCACCCCTAAACTTTTTACAATAATTGTAATTTTTAATTTAATATTTTTGCTTTTAATTACATCAAAACCAATTTATGATATTTTTGCGGACGTTGCAACTTTTAATTTGGAATATGACACGGCATTTCGAAAATGTCATTTTGATAATTGTCCCAGGAATCCTGAAACATTGATTCCTGAATGCAATCAACCAATTATTGATGAATGTGTCGCAAAGTTACCGGTAAGTAATTACACTTTTGATAAAAAAGGAAGGGCATATGAATATGCAGAATACAGTATGTTTTTTCATGATTTTCAAGATTATTTATAAGAAAAAACTTGTTTCAAATGTAACTTCGCAAAAGTATCTGTGTTCTATACCATCCGTGTTCTATAATAATTTTTATAGGTATATAATCCTCTATGGTCAATTATTTTTGAATATATGAAAATTGCATTAGCAATTATCTTTTTAATTGCTTCCATAATCTTAGCAATTTTAATGACAGCAAAAGTTGGAAAACAATTAAAATTTCAAATGCAACATAATCGATCCAGTTTACAAACAACCCTTCGAGTTTCGGCAGTCTGCTTATTTCAATGTTTCACAATGTCAATTATGCTTTTACTAATATTATTCCATTCAATCACAGATTTACATAATTATATCCCCGGAATCTCATTCAATGAATTTTTTGACAGTTTACCTTCGTGGGCTACCCTTTTACAACAAGATTTTACCGTACAATGCTTCAATGTTATTCGAGTTTTTCTTGATTCTTTTATTGTTTTAACAGTTTTGAATGGATATCGTAAAAATTGCAAATATTTCGTAATTTTTATTGCCAAACTTTTTACGAATCCAAAGAATGCCTTCAACGCTGGAAGCATTACGACGACAACAAAAGTAACAACAATCTCTATCAATAAAAGTAAATAAAATTGTTTTAGAAATATAATCTCTTTGATAAATACTTTCTTTTTGTTTTAAAATACACAGTATATTTTAGTAAAGTTTGTATTTTAAATATATCTGAGCTTTAAGGCTACACTATTATTAAATCATTGATGATGACGTAAATAATCGGCATAAAGTTATTTTAACATTTAACAAATAAATCGTCAGTAAATAAAAGTTCGAACAACAGATGCAAAAAAGATTGTGGGCAAGGAAAATTGCATAGTTTGGCGCAAAAAAAACAGCTTTATAAAAAGAGGTTACTGTAGCTGGGTTTAATTTAGATTTTATATTACTACAATTTAAATAACTTGAAAATATCTTCAAATTTGCTTCAAGTAAATAAAAAAAAGCGATAAATTGAAACAGCATATCTTTAACAATTATATGCTTATGAAGATTAAACGATAGCTGTAGCATACTCGATGTTTTCAATAATATTTGATAAAACTTTTTTGTTTCTTTTCTTCAATGGAAGTTTGCCTCCATCAGAAACAACTTTGACAAGAGTAAAGAGACAATTAAATGAAACTGATATTAATTCAAATGAAAAAGAAGAAGAGGAGGAAGATGGTGCACCGGTGCCGATGGAAGAAGATGAATTTTCAACTCAAGCTTTGATATCGGAGCTTCAAAGTGACAGCAAAGAAAAAATATTTAAAAAGAAGCCCGAAATGGATGTTGATGAAGGTTTGTTTATTTTGTCAAAGAATGAATTAGTATTGGTCTCTTTTTTTGTAGGATATCCGATTCCATCGATTGATAGTTCAATAGAAACAGCATTTGAAGCAGCAACATATCCCCCAACAATTAAAAATACTCGTTTAATTCTTCTTACAAAAGCTACAGTACCTGTTGAAAGTGTTAACAATAATACCGATACAGATTTGAATGACGAAACTCGTAAAGCTGTTGCTGCAACAACGACATTACATCTTTCAAAAAATAAAGAAACTGTAGATATCCTTGGGCAATTCCTCTATCGGTCGATATATCGATGTAGAAAAATACTGTATCGATTGGGCGACTCGATACATTGCCCGGGCCTGCTGCCCCTCATATAAATGTGTTTACTTGCATCACAGTAAAAACAAACCCTACAAGAGAAAAAATCGTTAAACAAACTGATAATTTATTCATTCAATAATAACAAGAGATAAACACTTTTTACGAGGATGATGACTTTTTCGCGTTATCTTCACACTTTTTCATTCGTGATATTTGCCTTCCAAGGATATCAGCAGGTTGAGTGGCACTTAAATTATACTTTTTTTGAAGATATTTCATAAATTCATGACTTTCTTTTAATAATGCTTCACTTCTTTTAACATTTAAATCATCTGCAAAAAAACAAAACACTATATATATATAAAAAATAAAGCAATGACAAACCTTTATTTTTCTGAAAGATTGCATGTTGACTCGGTGTTTGTATAAGAGAATTAATTGATGTTGTTAATGATGTTGAGGCATCCCGAAGTGTTGAAGATGATTGAATAATATTATTGTTTGTGGTAGTAATATCAGATCTTGAAGGTTGAAGACTTTGAATTCTTGGAGCAAGATGAAGTTCAATTCGAACTGTTAGCTGCTCATTCAATGACATAATTCTTTTCTTCCAACAAAACAAAAAAAAGAAGTGCACATAATAAAAGTGAATAATAAATTTCTAAAAAAAATGATTCTTTGTGTTTTATTATTCAAATTTTTCCATGTCCATCAAAATGCATTTCCAAGAAAGCAATGGAAAAAAGTGCAAAAATCATGGGACAACAACAATGGAAAAAAGCTAGTGGTTTAAAAAAAGGATCCTCCCAATGAAATAAAACTTTGCAAGTGTTTAAAAATGTTTTTTTAATTTAAAATTTAATCTTTAAAATTCAAGGAACTCTTTCGATTCGAACTTTGACTTTTGCACCGAAAACAACTTTCATGGAAACGGTTATTTTTTCTCAATGACCTCTATAATTGTTTATCCACTGTGGTTCATTTTAAAAAATAATTCATTAACAAAAAAAAGATTCTACACAATAACAAAACAAAAATAGATATTAATCTCCGTAAAAGATTCAAATAAACTTAAAAATGATGATCAGATTTTTGAAGAAGTTCTTTTCTTTGAAGAGATAAAGAATTAGGGAATTCAACGTCAAAGGTGATAATCAAATCACCACGTTGATTACCCATTTGTGGATTCGGTAAACCATGCCCAGCAAGTCTGTAATTTTAATTAATACTAATAAAAAGTTTTTAATCAAGATATAAACATACCTTTGAGTGGTATTAGGTTTAACAATTCTATCAATTTCTACTTGTTCAATTGTCCCATCTAAAGTTGGGATATAAATAGTTGTACCACAAAGAGCTTCTTTCAAAGTTAACTTTTGAGTATAACGAATATTTACGCCTTCCCGATTAAATTCAGGATGAGATTTATCTTTGATTATAAAAACGATATCTGCTGGAATATGTCCTGGAATTTGATCACCTTCTTTTGGAAATATAAATTTTGCGCCATCTTTACAGCCTGGTTTAACGTTAACCTTCAACATTTTAACTTCAGATTTTGAGCTACCATCTCGAGAAAAAATTTTTCTATAAAATTTAATTTAAATAAAAAGTTATCCAATCTTCAAAAACGAAACTTAGCAAACCTTGTAACTCGGATATTTTTGACACAACCTTTGTATATTTCTTCAAGAGAAACCTTTAAATCATATTGAACGATGGGATCTTGAAGCTGTCGTTTGGCGGTAGCTGTTGGTCTGCTGCTTCTGTTGAAATTTTCTTCTTGAAAGGTTTCAGCGTTGGTATTACTGGTTCTACGATGAGAAAATGTTTCCATAAAGATACCACCAGGTCCATTGTCCCTAGAAATTCTTGTATAGCTGAAGGACATATTTCTTCTTCTCACGATTCCACCTAAAACATATATGCTCTTTTTTAAATTAAAACGAATATATTTTACGAAAAAAAAGTTGAAAAGTCAACAAAAAAGTTACTGAAACTAAGACGGAAAAAACAAGTTGCAACTGACAGTTCGAAAATGGAAACAAAGATTTTAGTATTAGAGAAAAACGAAAATTTTTGAAAATTTTCGGAAATTACTGAAACAATGAAAAAAAACAGTTTTCGATTGATTTCGTTGATTTTTTGTTATTTTTCGTTTACTTTCAAAAGGCTAAATGGGGATGTCCAGATATGACGTCATACAAAGAGGGGGGTCAGCCAATTATGACGCTCTTTGTTCTTATGCCGCCCATCAAAGGCGGCACCTTTGATGACGCCGTAGAGGGGGGGGGTCCCAAAATCCCGATTTTTGTATGACGTCATATCTGGACAACCCAATGTAGAATATTGGAATTTATTTAAATTTATTTAGATGCAAAGCAGTGTTTTCCCGATTCAATTCCCTTATAAAGAATCAGAAAAAAATGGAATCGGGAAAACACTGATGCAAAGTTACTGTAATATACAATAAAATCAACAGGATTGTTTATTTATTATTTAACAACTTTTAAAAATATTTTATTGCGGCACTTTCTTTTGTACTAGTAAAAAATGATATTTTAATTTTTGGGTATAAATACAAAGTTATTAAAAACAAGGTGTCATGTAATTTTGTGGCAGATTTTTATTGTAAATAATAATAATTAAATAAACAAATTATTTATCTCTTATCAAAATGCAATCATAAATAGCTTTTTGAATGGAAGCAAATGTTCGAATATTATCACTGAGGCCACATTTTAATCCATTACTAACATATCCGAAACACAATTCATTTTCTAAATCCACTTTAATCATTTGTCCACCAAATCCACAATGTCCAAAAGATTTACATAAAGTTCTTGATTTTTTATGAAAAAATTGTTTATGAAAAAGGCCTTGTCCCCGGGTATTTGACATTCCAACAACTTTATCTTTTACATCTATGTATGGAGATGCAAATTTTAGAAGAGTTTCAGGATTTTTAAAAAGTTTTTTCTCAAAAATTGCCCGATGAAATATTTCTGCCATAGATTTTCCATTTCCAATTCCCATCACACCCGGATGTTCAAGGGTATATAAATCGGGGTTGTTGAGAGTTATCTCCTAAATTATTTAATAAATGTTGAAAGACTTTTAGGTGTACTGTGAAAAAATGTCATACATGTTTAAAAAACTTAAACCAAGTTGGATTTGCTTCAATTTTTGTAAAAATTCCATTTGTTGCAAAATCATGTAAAACTTGAAAATAATTAATTGCTTTTGGATTTGTAAAGAATTCAGAAATTCTTTGTGAGACCGTTGGACATTTAAGTCGAGCAACTCGATGAGATTGTGATGGATCAAGTCCAATATGGTAATCTAAACAAAAGATTATCATGGTAATTTATTTATGATCTGTACCTGCGCCATTTTGAATTTCATCTCCAAAAAATTGTGCCAAAGATCTTTTTTTTGGATCAACTCTTCGAACAATTTGATCTGCCAACCATCCATATGTAATTGCATGATATCCAGCGGCAGTTCCAGCTTCCCATTTTGGACTTTCATTTTCGATAATTTTTGCCATTCTTTTCCAATCTCTTGCATCTTCTTCTGTAATCTCTTGATCAAAATATGCTAGCCCTGATAAATGTGATAAAATCCATTGAACTGTTATCAAATCTTTTCCATTCTTTCCAAATTCAGGCCAAAATTTTACAATTTTATCTTCATAGCTTAAAAGGCCTCTATCAATTAATAGAGCGATGCATAAAGCCGCCATTGCTTTGGTGGATGAAAATGTTATTGTTATTGTATCACTTTTCCATAGTCTTCGACATTCCTTATCTGCATATCCACCCCAAATATCAACAACTAACTTTCCCTTGTGATAAATTGCTAATGATGAACCTTCTGGCTCCCAACCATTGATAAAATTTTTTCTGAAATATTTACAAAGTTTCAAGGCTTTCAAGGCTTTAATGCTATTTAAAAATACTTACTCAAATACATCTTTTATTCCCTCATATCCAGGAGCAACAAAGCCTTCAACATTAATTATTTCTGGAGTTGTGTAAAAAATTGATTTTATCAATGAAACCATTCTTTTTCTACTGTAAAAGAAATGATGAAAAATTACTGTAAAAATAAGAAGAAAAAAGCTGTATCAAAGCGCCATGTAATAAATTTATACTGTATAAAAAAAATTAAAATAAAAACAATTTTGGTAAATGTATCTTATTTTAAGAAATCCTATAATTCTATGATCTTTGAATTGCTGCCTTCCCATTTAAAAACACGGGAAGCAAAAAAAAGTGAAAGAAAGAAAATGATCCCTTGGAAAATTAAAGAAAAAATGATAAAATATTTGAGTTTTAACTTTATGCATGACCTTTTATATCGAAAAAAAATATGACCATTAATTTATTTATTTCGGAGAATTAAAAAAATACTACGAAAACAAAACAGTAAAAATAACCTGTTATTATTATTATTATTCAACGTAATGCCTACGTAATATCTCTCTCTCTCTCTTTTTTCCATTGTTCAAGGTTTTTTTTTATCAATGCATTAAAATTTTTGTCTACATTGAATTCATTTTTATTTGGTTGAAGAATGTGTTCCCCGAATTTGCACTCATAATTTTTCTTTTCAGAATTTAAAAAAAAACAACCACTTTCTTTGTTGTTTTTTCAGAATTAAAAAAAACATTTCCTTTTAATTTTCAAAAACCTTTGTTTTGTTTAAAAAAAGTGAAACCAAAATGGAACCGAAAACAATTAAGCGAAAAGAAAAAAGACAATGAAATTCCATTCTAAAAAAAGTTGTTAGAAAACTTTTTTTTTTATTTTGAATGCTAAATTTCTGAAATTACCCATCAGGGTTGCACGAAAGTTTCGTTTCGTTTCGTTTTTGCGAAACAAAGCCTGAAAGTTTCGTGAAAACGATGTGCTAAGAATGATGTAAAAACCCAAAACTTTTGGAGAAAAATGAGTGACAACCAAGTCGAAAATAAAATCATAATTTGTTTTTTGAGTTTAATTTTGGCGCTTTTTTGGAAAAATTTTCTCTAACGATGTTGCTGTTGTTATGCATTTTGCCAAGACGTTGATTTTACACAAAAAATCTTTTTAAATATTTTTAAAATCTCTTTGATTCATTTTAATCTTAAAATGTCGTCATCAAAATACGATAATTATTTTACAAAAATAATTTTACCTTCAAATCTTAATCAATGGAAATGCAAACTATGCACGTACACTACAAAACAAGTTCAACATACTTCGACAACATCTCGTGAAAATCATCTACAAAATAAACATAAAAAGCAATACGATGAACTTATGACAAAAACTAAATCAGTAAAAGAAGTGAGAAAAAGAACTAATCCAGAAGCTCCTGTCATCGTTCCACCAAAACAGCTCAAAGTCAATGATGGTAATTTTTTTCTTCATTATATGATAACTAATGTGCTTTTGTTTAAGGACTCTTTCTGTCAACCACTGATACAAAATCTCGTCAAAATGATAACTTGATAATGGAAATGATAGCAACACAAAATCTTCCTTTTTCATTTGTTGATTCTGCTGGCTTCCGTCGTTTAATGAAGCAACTTGATCCCAGATATGATTTAAGGTAAAAGATTGCTTTTATGTATAAAATTTGATAACAGTATTTTTAGATCTCGTAACTATTTTTCTCAAGAAAAACTGCCAGAAAATTATGAAAAAGTTAAACAGAAGATCAAAGAAAGTATTTCAAAGTTGGAAAGTTATTCAATTGGTATAGATGAATGGGCTGACGAAGGAAATTCTCATGTTTTACTTGGAGTCACGCTGCACTTTTTGGAAGACTTTGAACCGCGTCATTATATTTTGGCCGCTCAACCAATCAAAGGAGGAAAAGATGCGGAAAATTTATCAAAAATTTTAAATGAAGTCTTTATTGAATTTGATATTGCGAAAGATAAGATTTCGTATGTTCTCAGAGATGGTGCTTCAGTTGTCGTAAAACTTGCAAAGATTAATGGATTGGAATCTGAACATTGCCTTGCTCATGCAACTGAACTTGTAGGTTTTTTATATTTTTATATGTCACTTCATAATTCTTGCGCTGTTTAGGTTATTGGGGATGGAAAGAAAGTTGTTCCAGGACTTGAGACTGCAATCTCCAAGATTAAAAAGCTGATAAAGAAATTGAAAAAATCCGGAAAATTAAAACAAACTTTTCATGAACATCAAAAACTTGAAGCTTTGCCTGAAAAAAATTTAGAAGCTGGGATTGAAGTAAGATGGAATTCTTTGTATTTGATGTTGAAATCTTGTCTTAATAACAAAAAACCGGTTCAAACACTTTGCATTGAAGAAGAACTTGAACAATGTGCTCTAAATGGGGAAGAATGGAAACTCGTAGAAGATTTTGTTGTAACCCTTAAAATTTTTTACAGTGCAACACTTTTTTTGCAACGACGTGATACCACAATCTCATATGTTATTCCAATTATTAAAGTTATACTTCATGATTTGGAAGAGAAACAAAGTTTGGAATTTGGAAATGCAACTTTTATTGAAGCTTTATTAAATTCTTTAGATGCACGATTTGGAATTTCTTTAACAAAAAAGTGAGTAAAAACTGATTTAAACTATAATAAACCAATAATTTTAGGAATCTTATCATTGCTACATTATTGGATCCTCGTTTCAAATCTGATTTTTTGGATAAAGAAATGTTGGAAGTATACAAAAAATGGATTGTTGAAGAAATTGTTGACAAAAAGAAAAAAGGAGAAGTGGCAGAAGCTCAAGTTGCTGAAGTTCAATCAATGGAAAGATCTGATATTTTTACATCCTTTTTAAATATTAATAAAGCTGCTTCTGAAATTGAAACACCTGAAAAATTGGAAGTGAAACATTTAGTTGAAGCTGTGAGTTTTTGTATTGAATAAACTTTTAAATTTATTTCTTTTTAGGAACTTATTGGTTATCTTTATGAACCAACAATTAGTCGTGATTTAACTGCTGGCAGTTATTGGAAAATCAATTCAGGCCGATTTCCGTATTTGTCGAAATTATATTGCAAACATGCAACAGCTCCTGCAACAAGTGCTGAAGCTGAAAGACTTTTTTCAATTGCTGGTTTAGTCCTTGATGTAATGCGAAAGAGATTACATGATGAAACCATTAAAAAGTTACTGTTTTTAAATTGTAATTTAAAGCTGCTTAATTATGATTATTAAAACTTGTTTTTGTTTTGTTGATTTTTTGTTTACGTTATTAATAAAAAAAATTTTTGAACTTTCGTTTCGTTTCGTTTTGCGAAACTTTCGCGGTTTTTTTAGGTTTCGTTTCGTTTCGTTTTGCAAAACCTAGTTTCGTGCAACCCTGTTACCCATGGATCAAAATTATTCAAATTTTTCACTGCTTGATTACAGTATCTAAACTGCCTTGACAAAAGCAATATTTAATTTATTCTCACAAATATTTCACTTCATTCAAGCAAAGCTTAGTGAAAAAATGTTCCCAATGAATACAGTAATCCATGACAAAAATTACAAAAATAAACAAGTGTAAAAAAATTTAAAAATTAAGAAACATATTTAAAAATGTTTCTATTAGGGCATGCCCATAAAATTTGCAATGTTAAAACAAAAATTTATCGTTAAAAAAGTAATAAAGTCGACAAAATGATAAAAAAAAAATTAAATTGACAGATTCTTAACAAATTTTTTTATGGCATAAGTTGTTTGGGGGGCACGCCATTGTGGGGCCATATGTCCAGCGCCACGAATTGTCAAAAATGTTACACCATCATAGATAGTCTTAAAGCCAGCTATTTGTTTGTTGAATTTCCATGTAGTTTTTGGTTGAAGAAGAGGATAACCAAGGCGATCAGCAAACTGTTGTCCCATCTAAATTATAATGTTTTAATACATACATTAAAAGTTATGACAACAGATTACCATAAAATTGCAAGCCATATCTGTATCACCATAATATAGAAGAACTCGAACATCAGCATTGATAATTTTTCGAACAATGGGCGTCATATCAGTATATTGTTTTTGATAGCTTTCAGTGATGGATTCAGAGCAGATATTCCATGGTGGAAGATTTTCATAAATATTCAGAGCACCTCGGACGCCATCGCTGTTTAAATAATTTCGAATATTTGTATCATCCAAACACGGCACTGCAACACGATTTTCTTGATCTCGAAGTTTAATTTTTAATTGAAGAAATTTTTTGGGCAAGATTCCAACACGAAGTGATTCCATTTTAGTGTTATCAAAGCTACCATCACAATCTCTGTAAATATCATATGGATTTATTCCGCCATACCATATAGTCTTAATAATATTTTCAATCATTGAACCACATCGTCCAGTTAGTTGTGTCAAATCACAATCTTCAATACAACCATGGCAACATTTTTTCTTCAAATTTTTCCAATTTGTTTCATCAATATATCCGTGATCATATGCAAATCGAATAGAAGTTTCAATATTCATCTTTTCATTAACATATCCATTTCCAATTGCAATTCCATTTAGATTAATATGGAATTCTTTTTGTCCATCAATTATTCGAGCGGCTAAAGTTGGAACATATATTCCACCGTATGATTCACCCATAATAAATACTGAATGATTTCGAAATGATGGGTATAGCACAAAGAATTTTCGAATTGCTTCATAATTTTCAAGTGCAGTCTAAAAATATATATTATATCAAGTAAATGCGATTTCAAGAAGACAAAACATACCATTTCATCGTTTGCAGTTGTATTTCCATCCGAGGAATATGAAAAGCCAACACCTAAAACAGAGATGTGTATGTATGTATATCAATATAAAGTTAAAAAATAGAAGAAAGATAATTTAATTGATCTTTGAATTTAATAATTATCTCAAGTCAAAATACAAAGATTAGTTTTTTTGCAATGACTTGAAAAATTTGACTTTTTTCAACATTATTTAATTATTTTAGGTTACTGTATATCGTTTCATACCAGCAGGTGATTCAACATAAACAACTGAGGCAAAGGTATTCCATGAATGAGGATTTGGACGCAAAGTTTTTCCATCTTTATTAACCAAAAATGGACCCATTTCATTTAAAATTCCCTAAAAAATTTATATATATTTTTAAAGATTTATACAAAGAAGTAATGTACATCCAAGGATGAACAACCGGGACCACCATTAAACCAAAAAATCAATGGATCACTTTCTGAATTATTTTGTGATTCAACAAACCTGTAAAAAAACAATAACAATGTTAGATTGAATGAATATATGAAGAAAGAATTTACCAATAATGAAGAAAATGTCTTTCAGATACTTGAAGGAAACCAGAATATTGTTTAAAATTGAGTTCATATTTAAGTCCTGGCAAATTTTTAATTTCATTGAATGGATTAAAAAGTGTTGCAAATGTTGCAACAAGAGTAGTAAAAACAGAAGATGGAAACATGTTTCGAATTAGTACAAAGTTAGAAATGGTTAATAAAAGCTGTTTTGAAAAATTGAAAATTTTTTGGAAAAAAAATTATCACAAATTTCGTAATAAGAAAAAAAAACACAGCAGCTTTGAAGCTGAAAATAAAAATGGCTAATCGATCGCGATAAAGTTTATCGAAAAATTTTAACCTAAATAAATACTTATAAAATTTAAAGAGTATTTTCTATTTCTTCACAAAATTTGCTGAGAAATCTTTATTTTTACTCTCAGTTACTGTAGAATTTCGATGACCAAAACTTTGAGACCATTATTAATTTTTTGAACCATTTTTACAGTAAATTTTTATCATGAAATACATCATCATAAATATCTCAAGTCATTACGATAGTAAAAGTTTTTAATTATTTACACATTACGGTACATTTGCAAATCAAAGATGCGAAATATTTTTTTAAAAAACAATTATTACAGCATTCTTAAAAAATATGCCACAAATATTAAATTACTGTATGTTTAACTTTTCTCTATGTAGTCGACCAATGACAAATACCTGATTTATTACAATCAAGGCCGTATTTAGGGGGGAGGATTCGGGACCTGTGCCCCCCCGAAATGGAGGAATTTCCTTTGATCTTTTGCCGCTTAGTGTTAGCGGCGGCAAAAGATCAAAGGCGTGCCCCCCCAAAATCGCTGTGCCCCCTCCGAAATTTTTTTCTGTGTACGGCCTTGATTACAATCATTTATTTTATTTTTGTTTAGAATAAATTTATTTTTAAAAAAAATAAACTGTTAAAGTAATACAAATAATATCATATTATGACAAAAGATAATAAAAGAATTTTGAAAAAAACTGTCAACAAATTACAGTATATCCATTTTTGATTTTTAATTATTTTTTTTTTCGATTTTTAATTATCAGAACATAATTTAGCCATTTCAAGCTTGATTGGACTATTTAAAGCCTTTAATTCCACCGTTTTTTCGATATAATTTAATGCCAAAAATTCCAATGTTTGTTTTCGAAGTGTTGGCAAAATATGGAGATCCGTGAAATTTGCATATTCAATGACGTTTCCAATTGTAATCTTCTTACAAAGTTCTGATTCTGCCATGCCCTGAAAAATATTTAATATTATTATTGATTAATTATTAATTGCAGAATTAAAAATTAAATTTAAACCTTTAACTTTTCACTTTCGAATGTTTCTGCAAATTTAATTAATTCAAATAAGATTCCACTGAAAAATGGCGGGGAAATTGGTTGATTGTAACAAAAGGCCGCTGCAGCTTTAACAACCATGAAAGAAAAATTTGTTACACGATGCTTTCCACGTTGAGAATTGAAAGTTAAATAAAAATTTGGTAAATTTTGTTGGATAACAGATTTATGAACCTAAAAACTGGGTCAAAAGCGTTTCAAAAATGATAAAAAATAATCTGATGATTGCTACCGTAATAATAATCAGTAACACTATTACTGTAACCAGTGCTGTCGGTTAATCGAATTTTTTCGGTTTTCGGTTTCGGTTAACCGAACCGAACCGAACGTTTCTCGGTTTGTCGGTTCAGTTAACCGAACCGAACCGAGATGATCTCGGTTTTCGGTTAACCGAACCGAGCATTTTTCGGTTTTTTTCGGTTCGCAATGCCAAAAAAAAACACTTTATAAGTCAATTCTAAATCTTTCTTCTTTTTTTTCAAAAAATATAATCAAAATTTTTTAATATTCTTATATTTTTACGCTCAAAAAAGATTCAATAAAAGATTTTCCTGTTCAAAAATGATGGGTTTATCAACCGAAAAAAACCGAAACCGAATGGCCTCGGTTTTTCGGTTCAGTTAACCGAACCGACCCGAGAAGAACTCGGTTGACGGTTTCGGTTAACCGAAAAACCGGACCGAACCGAACCGAAACCGAACCGAAAACCGAACCGAAAACCGAAAAACCGACAGCACTGACTGTAACTAAAGCTATAAAATAAAATCATACTTGAATTTTTTGTCCATCAACAAAAATACAGTAATCAAAATTGATAAAGAATGGCACAATTGAAGTTGATTCTTTAACCTTAAAAATTCCATCAATTTTAATTTTGATTGATGCAATTTCAATGTATTTATTTTTTGTTTCAAAAACATGATATCGATTGAAAACTTCGTCACCCTTTTTGCCAGATTTTGCAAAAAAATGTCGGCAATATTTTGAATATCCAGCTGATGGGACCCGAATATGATATTCAGCGGTGATGGATTTGTTTTCAGGAATTTCAAGATTTAAATAAATTTTAAAACGGGAATGCTTTTCATCAATATTTGATTCCATCGAAAAGAAATATTCTACCGAAGAAAGTCCGCGGAAACATCGTCGACGATCAAAAACTCCGTGAACATATCGCATTGCTTGTTTATGAATGGGCCACAAAATTTGAAGTTTGTACTCTTTTGCATCCTAAAAATATTGATATTACTGTAAATATATAAATATGTGATTTGCCTCCAAAAAATAACAACAATGTCCCAGACAAGGCTGTATACAGAAAACAATTTCGGAGGGGCACATCGATTTGGGGGGGGGGCACACCTTTGATCTTTTGCCGCCAACATGAAGCGGCAAAAGATCAAAAGAAATTCTTCAGTTTCGGGGGGCACGGGCCCCCAATGCCCCTCCCCCCTTAAATACGGCGCTGGAGGGGGGAGGGGGTAAGCAAAATCTGACTAGAGTTAAAGTTCATTATTGCGACGATATGCAGATTTAGAGGGGGTGGAGTTTAAAAATTTCGATTTTTTCCTGACATTAGCTCAGGGAACTCTTAAAAGGTGAAAAAAATGGCACCAGTTTCAGTTTCATATGCCCGTGGCCGGTGAGCATTTGTATAATTATATTTAAAAGGCAAAAAAATATCTGTTAAAAACTTACATTATTATTAAAGATACTTGAAGATCTTGAAGAACCAGAAGAACTTAAATCTTCTGGAATGATGACTTCAGAATTCATAATTTAATATATTTTATAATAAAATAATAAAACCTTAAAACTTTTGAAAAGTAAAATAAATGAGTGTTGTATCCTTAGGTTATACTATCATTACGAATACAACAATGAGGATTTATAAAAATAAAAGATAAAAAGAATCGGTTAAAAATTACAAAATAAATGTAAGATTTACAAAATGTTTAAAAATAAGGCATTTAAAAAAGCTGTCAAAATTAAAGTAGTTTTCAAAAAACAAATTTTGAATGCTAAAAATTAAAGAATCTTTTGGCTTATTTTTGCTAAAATCGGTCGTGTTTTCTTTATTTATTATTACACATTTTAGTTATAAAACGTTTTTTCGAAGAGATTCAAAATAATATTTTTTGGGAAAATATAAATATCGTGTACCAGTCGTGATGGGCCACAACGTTCGAGTGACTTTTTTTGATCTTTTTTTTTCAGTCTTTTCGATTTTGCGCAAATTCTTTGGAATTATTTTTCACCAAAAAAAGGATGTTACGAAATTTGTAAGCAAAACGAATTTGTTTAAAAAAAGGCATTTGAAAGATAAAAAAGATTTTTTAAATGTTTTAACTTTAAAACTTCAAATAACATTTTACATTTTGTCGCAGTTTTTGGTCATCAAAACCGAGATGTTTCTAAAGAACAAACATCCTTTCAAACTCAACTGTCTGCCAAATTGGATGAAACATAGAAAAGAAGGAAGAATGTCTTTCTCGCTTCTCCCATTTGTTTTTCCTCTTTTTATACTGCTTTTCCTTTCACTGTAATGATCGGCCGACCCACTCTTGTAAATGAAATGTTATTGCACCGATTCAAGCAAAAAAAACATTTATATAATTACAGAGAAACTTCAGTTTATTCACTAATTTTATACGGTAGTTTTTTTACAAAAATATTTTTTGACAAAATAAAGTTCAAACAAAAGATTACTAAATAAATAAATGTTGTGGTTTTGTTTCAAATGATTTTCAGAAATTATATTGAGTACCGGTAAAAACCAAAAATAAGACAATAAAATATTGACAGAGACAATATAAAAAACAATTTCAGTGAGTAATTTTTGATAACGGTTTAATTTCAATATTTTCTTTATCAATATGAACATTTGGCATGTAATCACGAGCCATAAGGCATGCAAAGACAGTCATAACCATCTTAGGATTAACTTCTGTAATGTGTTCAGGAAGAGCGTAAAGACTTGCACCAATTTTTCGGCCCGAAGTTAGAGCATATTTTGCATTTTCATGTTTTTCCTATAAACCATTTAAGATATGCAACTTTATTTAATAACGATTACCTTATCAGTGCGTCCTTTAGTTACGACATCATAATTGATAACACCTGGCTTTATCGCATCAATTAAATCCAAAACGACAATAGAATCGGCGATTACAGGATCTTGAAAACTTCGAATATGTGTTGTTTTTCTAGCAGACTGAAGTTTTTCATTTACCCATCGAATAATTTCTTTATCAGTTGCAAGAATACCATTATCTGTGCAACGAGTTAATACAGCTAAAGTATATGCACGCATAAGTTGCCAAACCAGTGCTAAAAATACAGTTATTAAACACAAATATATAAACAAATATAATTTTACATACCAAGTGTTAAAGTACGATTTCCATCATAAATATCTTTCCCCTGAATTCCAACTAAAGAAAATTTTAACTGTTTTCCAAGCTCAACTGCATAATTACAATTTTGGATTTGATCCATCATTCCTTGCAATTTACGAAAATGTTTTACAACCCGTTTCCAATTTACAATGCCTTTTTTAATTACATCATACAACTAAAACAAGAAAAAGTTAAATTAAGAATTACTAATTTTGCAAGAAAACAATCCTGGAAGATAATTAAACCATTTTGAAGATCATTATATAAATTGTTAACATTAGGTTGAACACCTAAGCTATTCATCCAATTACGGTAAGTTCTTTCTTCAAGTGGTTCTTCAACAATTTTCATTTCATCTGCGCCAGGTTCTGGTAAAGCCGGATATTTGCCAAAGAGATTTGCAATAAAAGCCAAGTTAAGTTTATAATTTCCTTCAGCAACATCTTCAGGGGTAACAAATGCACGACAATCAATTTTGGCAGCTTCATTCAACATTGCGGTGGCACGTTTAACATTTCCTTCTTCATTTAAAGGAGAAAGCGAAACACCTGCTTCACGTGGAGCAATTTGAGTGAGTAAATGAGTGTAAATGGTTGAATCAATAATATCAGATGTAAAATTCTTCATTTGAAAACCAATGTTTGCCTAAATGAGAATAGAGTATAATTTCAAAAAAATTAAAACTTTACATTCGCCAAATGATAATTAACCCATCGAAGAAGAAGTTGCTCAGGTGAAAGCTTTCGCAATTCATCCTCTTCTTCACTTTGTAATTTAATCATTCCAGGAACATGTTCCAAATTAATTGCACGAAAAAGACCAAGACGAATGATTTGCCAAATAATGCCAAGAACAAGATGAGGCTTTCCTTTACTAATATCATCAGCATCGATGTTAACAACATTGCAACCAATTGCAGAGCAACTTTGTAATGCTAAAACTAAATTTTCCAATTTTGAGTAAATATTTAGACTGGTTTTATTGATAGCACGTTCATCTATGGTATCCGGTTGAGCAATATTGATTAGTTTACAAATGATAAGACCATCTTGAACTTTTTTGTATAAATCTCCGTTATCTTTTACAACTGGAAGTAAATGTTTTAAATCAGGATCACCGCCAAGTTTATCATTAATCCAACTAGAAAATGCTACTTCTTCCTAAAAAAGCATCATTAACACAGTTCAAAAACAAATCCAAAGAAGCTTACAGCAATTCTAATTGTATGAACAATTTCATCAGCGCCATGTGTAGCAATTCCTTGAACTTGATATGATGCTTCGTCAACCCGAACAATACCTTTCTGCCAATGATGAACATGAGCTGACTTCTCTTCCATCAAATTTCCATAAAGTTGATTCAATTGTCCAATTGAGACTTTATCACTATCACCAAAAGATTCCATTAAATCACGCAATTGATAACCAGGCACATCGAATCCAATAGTTTTTAATGCTTCTCCAACATCCTGTCGCAATACGTATCCTTCACCATTCACCTAAAAATAGGGTAATACAAAAGTTCATGGCCTCTTCTCATTTTTCCACAAAAATCAAAACGGGCTACAAAAAAAGTGGAGGCAAAGTTTGTCCAGCACTTAGCATTAATTTTGCTTAGGCTGGTTTTTTGTCTTTATGATTAACGGAAAAGTATGCCCGACGAAATAGGTTTTTTGACAGACGGTTCTGCGACCTAAAGTAATACTCATGGAGCACAGTTAAAATTAAAAACAGTATTTCTAGAGATGAAAATGCTCAGCTGCCTTAATTATAAAACATACCGTAGGAAATTTCTCTTCCAATTTGCTGATCATTTCAGAATTCATCGTCATAATTATGAATTAGTTGTTGTTTCCCTAAAATTATTTAAGATGAAACAAAACAAAGATCATCGAGCCACGATCGATGGATAAAACAAGGAAAAGAAAGAGTTAAATTTCATTTCAAAATGAAGCAAACAATATAAAATAAAAGAAGAAAATATTGACGAAAAAAGTTCGACAAAAGATGAAAAAAATGTTTTCGGAGAAACCTTGTTTGGCATTGTGTCAGTTTGGAGGCGGTTTTGAAGCGAAAACAATGAAGTAAAAAATTGAAATTCCTTTAGAAAAAACTTTTAAAGGAGCCCGGTCAGATAGCACAACGCTCTCGTTTTCATCAAGACGACAAAATCAGGGAAAAAAAGAGTGAGTGCGCACTATTTCTTTTCTCTCACTGGAAAAAGAATGTCTCTTTTTCTCTGCTCCCTCTGTTGAGAGAGTTGTGCTATCTGACTGGGCTCCTTTAAAAAAGGAGGATTTTAAAGGGACACGGAAACTTTCAGTATGAAAAATTTAGCCAGTTCAGTTGCAAAAAGGTTGCATTAAAAGAGTATTGCAAAAAGAATATTGCGGATACTTTTTTCAGATATATTTCCGGTAATTTTATCGATTAAGCATACCCGCAATATTTAAAAAGATATAGTTTTTTGTTGCAACCTTTTTGCAACCGAACTGGCTAAATTTTTCGTACTGAAAGTTCGCGTGTCCCTTTAAAAGTTCGGGAAAGTCGAGGAATGTTTTTATTTGAATACAGTAGATCGAGAGATATTTTTTTATGTTGAATTAAGAAAATGAGGCAAATTTATAGTAAATTTAAGCATGTTTATAAATGTTCCATGTTTTAAGACTCTTTGGATCGTCTCTTTTGTTATTATTTATTTTGTTTTAACACTTTGATCAGTACACCATTTCTAATTTATTAAAATGTACAATACACTTGAAAAAATTCAGTAAAAAAGTAATTAAAAAATTGTTTAAACAAGTTTTTCAGCTTTTTTATCTTTGTCTTCTTTTGTGGCACCATTAGCTTTTTTATCACCGGCATCTTTTTCCTTTTTATCAGAATCATCTGATTTCTTTTCACTGGCTTTTTTGTCAGTTTTATCTTTTTTCTCGCTTTTACTGTCCTTCTTATCAGCAGCCTTACTTTCTTTTTTAACATCAGCCTTTTTATCAGCATCACCTGCTGCTTTTTTATCACTAACTTTGCTGCTTTCTTTCTTATCAGCAGTATTACTTTCTTTCTTATCAGCTGCTACTTTTTTATCACCAACTTTGCTGCTTTCCTTTTTAACAGCATCTTTTTTGTTTTCTTTCTTATCATTGGTAGTAGCAGCAGGGGCTGGAGCAGAAGGTTTAACAGAATCCCCACCACGTTTTGCAGTTGAATTACTTTTTCCACCGTCTTTTTCATTTTCATATAATGCTAAAAGAAATGTATGAGTAAAAATGAAGAAAAAGCGCATCCAGACATATCTAATCTAGGACAATACAATATATCACTTACATGGATCAAGGCTCACGGGACCACTACCAGGATTTTTAGGATCTTCTGAGACACTTGGTCCTTTTTCATTTTGTACACAAAAAACTGTTGTAATAAAAATAAAAAGAATAAAAAAAGTAATAATTAAATATCGCATTTTATTATTCTTTGATAAAAAACAGTTTATGAGTGACTTTTTTTGATGCTTTAAAGTCTTTTATATAGATTTTATTACTTAAAAATTATCAGGTTTTTGTTTGTATGTTTAAACAAAGAAAAGTTAAAAATTTCACGGTTATAACACTTTTTTTTCAATCAAAAATGTTTTTTTTCTTGTTTCAAATTGATTCAGAATATTTTTTTGTGACATAATTTATGTCAATCAAAACACTTTTTCTATCTGTTAATGGTGTTGAAAAGATAAAAAGTATTGTTGATATGACAATAAATAAGCCATTGTCTGATAATAATGTTTATATTTGACTGTTTTAAACGATATTAATTATTGGGATATGGTATATTTGCAGTTATGGTAATAAATTACAGCCGTTCCGAACGTATAAGATTTAGATGACACAGTTTTAAAGAAAACTTTTTTATTGGGGGAGGGAGAAATGACATGAAAAACATGTATGTTTAACTTGAACGCTTTCTCCTTTTTTTCAAATGATTGATGATGAAACACCCGAAAAAACATGTATCATTAAATTTGTTTCTTTTGCAGCTTTTTTTTTGAAAAATACTTTTTTTGTGAAAAAAAAAGAAAAGTGATTGCAAAAGTTTTAATTGTTTGTTTTAGTGTTTTTCTGTAAAATTTACAGTTTTTATAACACTTATTTTATTTATCTGTAAGTACTGTATTTTTGTAAAAAAAATTGAAATATTATTTGTTTGTTGCATTTTTAAAAAAAAATTATTTAATTTTATCACAACTTGATAAATTTAATCCAAATTTTGCCAAGAATTTTACCAATCCATTTAATTGCATCTCGAAGATCTTCCCGATATCCGGACATAAAAGCCAACACAATAATTGCGTCAACAAAACCCCGAATTTCTTGAAACGCTTTAACACTTTTATCTTCAAAAATCAAATATTTAATTCAATATGGAACTTGAATTTTATTGTTTCCATAAATGTTTACCGAAAAAGTGACTTGTAAAAATTTGAATACGCCTAAAATTGCCAAAAATGTCGCTTGAACTAACAAAACTATTATTATTCGAATGTTTGTTTTTAGCATTTCTTTGTTTGTTGTGGCTTAAAAAATGTTTTTTGTTCCCTTCAAGACCTTCTTAAAAATTTAGTTGAAAGTTTTATTGTTTCAGAAGCTTAATAGCCAAAAATAAAACAAATATCACAGATAAAGTGATAAGAGTTGGATAAAAATGACTTAAAAGCGCAAAATTAGATATTAAAGAAATTGTTTTAATTTCGTGTCTTTGCATACAAGCCCAAAAATATGTCAAATTTGATGAATATTTTTCACAAGCAATATTTTCATAAATAAATTCATTTTCAAGATTATTCCATTTCACGCATTCATTTATGGCATTGGCATTTAAAACTTTTAAAATCCAAGCTCCTGCGAGCGAACGTTGATATCAGTAAACTATTCATGGTTAAAATGGCTAAAAATAAGCAAGTTTTAATTCTTTTAAATTATTTAAATTTTAAGTATTTACACAGAATCATTTTCCAGGTTGAATTAAATTTGCTGAAAAAAATTGGAAAAAAATATTTAAAAATCTTGAACCTGTACGAAGAAATAATCCAAAAGTAGGTAAACGTTTCAGAATTTCCAGTGCCGCAACTTCGCTAAAATTTCGGAGGGATGCATTCTTTGTAATCATCCCATATCCCACCCCCGCAAGTTGCGGCACTGACAATTTCAACTTCATATTTTAAAGAGCATGTTATAGACCGATTTCTTTAACATGCTCTTTATCAAAAATTTGCGAAAGAGTAGTAAAACATCATCTTTTAAAGATTTTAAATGATACTAAAATAATTCCCTCATTCCAACATGGTTTTTTGAAAGGAAAGTCAGTTGCAACTCAACTTGTTGGATTTTTAGATTTTTTAACTAGTAAATTTGAACATAAAATGTTTAGTGATGTAATTTACTCCGATTTCAGAAAAGCTTTCGATAGTGTCGTCCACGATCTTCTTTTAGCAAAATTATAAAATGCTGGTATTAGTGGAAATTTCTTGAACTGGATAAAATCTTTTCTTTGTGATAGAAATGCAAGAGTTTGTATAAAACGTTGTCAGATTACTTTGATATTCCTGCTGGTGTTCCGCAAGGATCAGTCCTTGGTCCAATTCTATTTATTTTCTTTATTAGTGATCTCCCAAAAGAATGTGAAACTGACGGCGTGTACTGTGGACTTTTTGCTGATGACGTAAAAGCGGCTTCTTCATCTCCGGAACAACTCCAAATTTTTATTAACAAAATGCTTGAATGGAGCAGAAAAAATCTCTTAGATATTGCTGCTGAAAAATGCAATGTGTTTCATTTTAAACCAAATAACCCTTGTAATAATTACTTTTACGGAGATACTGAAATTCAGACTCATACTGGTCCTATTCGAGATTTGGGAATTTATTTATCTTCCGATTTCTCTTTCTCTCCTCATATTTCCATAATAATAAATAAAGCAAAAAGAAAACTTTATTTACTGTTAAAAACTTTACAAACAACTGATCCTTCCACTCTTGCGCAACTCTATGGGGTGTACGCTAGACCGCATTTAGAATTTTGTAGTCCTATTTTTAATCCTGCTCTTAAGAGACTTAGCGATGAAATCGAAAGAGTTCAAAGACTAGCAACGAAGCTGATTTGTAAACGCAAACCTAACTTAATTACGAAATCTTATGAAGATAGACTTTTAGCATTAAATTTATTATCGCTAAAAGACAGGAGAACGGTGGCAGACTTGTCGCTTTTCCAGAAAATCTACTTTGATTTAGCACAAATTGATCACAATTCTCCTGGTTATCCAAAGATGCAAGATTCATTGCCACGCCATGAAGGAACACGTTTTGTAACTCCGGTTTGCACTAAATTTAAAGTTAGGGGAAACTCCTTCCTCATCCGTACAGCCAACACATTTAACTCCTTGCCAAAAAATTTAAAATTAAAACTTGGACAAAAGAATTTTAAGGAGTTGATATTTGACTATCTGCTGGGGAACAAGTCTTAAAGGTTAAAGACCTTTAATTATGTTTTTATTCTTTTTTTAATTGAATCTATCTTATTTTAATTGTAAATTTTAATTTTTAAATGTATGTAGAATTTTCTCAATGTGTCATGGGCACGTAAATAAATAAAAAAAATAAATAAATAAAAAAAAATTCTCCTCCCCCGAACCCCCGGGGGAAGGGAAAAAGGGGTCCCCCTGGGGAGACAAGGGGATGTCGGAAATAAAACAAAATACCCTTGATGTTTCAAAATCTTCCCCGTTCCCCCGCCCTTTCCCCTCCGTTTTTCAAATCTCCTCCCTTTCCCCTCCCCCGAACCCCGGGGGCGGGGAAAGGGCGGGGGTTTCATAGCACTGCTTTTGTCATAAATTTTGTGCAGCGCCCCAAATCGAACGGCCTTTTTCGTTGATTATTTATCGTGTTTCTTTTTTCAATTACCGTATTTCTTAGACAAAATTGGATTCGGATATTTGTCTTGTTTTGCCGTTTTTATTGTTACCGTAATAGCTATAAGTAAAATTGGCTCTATCGGAAAATAGCCCACTTTAAAAAAAAAGGTGGCCCCAAGAAAATATGATGGCCCTAAGCTTAGGGCTAAGACTAAGACTAAGGCTTAGGCTAAGGCTAAGGCCCATGTGCTAGCCTAATGAGGTAGGATATAGCCTAATAAGGTAAGATCTTGCCTAATGAGGTACGATCTAACCTAAAAAAGTAGGATTTAGCCTAATGAAATAACTCGGGGCCATCATATTTCCTTGGGGCCACCTTTTTTGTAAAAGTGGGCTATTTTCCGATAGTGCCGTAAAATTTTAAAATGTTTGAAAAATTTGTACATTTTAATTATTATTTTATTGACTGATTTATCCGTTTGTTATGGATTCTTTTCAAATCGAAAAATCGATAATAATGGACTTAAAAATTGTTATATTGGATTAAATCGATTTTTTTTTGGACAAGAATGGAAAGAATTTTTTGGATTACGGCATTATTTTTAACATTTATTTGTATCATAATTTCTTTCGTTAAAAATTTTACACGGAAATTTTTCAATAGGGTAGTTATTTGATTTTGATTAAAAAGGCGGTGAAACAATAAAAGACTCATTTTTTAAGATGTAACATTTAAACATTATTATTAAAAGAAATTCTGTTAAAGATGTAACATTCAAAGATTATTTGGTAAAAATTATATTTTTAAGATGTAACTTTTTATCATGTTACTTTTAAAGATTTTTCTTTAAAGATTTAAAAAAAAAGATGTGACATTTAAAGATTTTTGTGAAAAGAAATTCTGTTAAAGATGTAACATTTAAAGATTTTTTATTAAAGATTATATTTTTAAGATGTAACTTTTTATCATGTTACTTTTAAAGATTTTTCTTTAAAGATTTTAAAAAAAAGATGTGACATTTTAAGATTCAGAAAATGTGCAATTTGCAGTCAATTTTATTCATTAAGAAATTCATAGCTGTCATTTATTTCAAATGACTGGTATTTGCATTCATGATCTGAAAAAATTTGATGAAAAATCTTTAAAAGTAATTTAAAAGTAACATGATAAAAAAAGTCACATCTTAAAAATATAATCTTTAACAAAAAATCTTTAAATGTTACATCTTTAAAAAAAATTCTTTTCACAAAAATCTTTAAATGTCACATCTTTTTCTTTAAATCTTTAAAGAAAAATCTTTAAAAGTAACATGATAAAAAGTTACATCTTAAAAATATAATCTTTACCAAAAAATCTTTAAATGTTACATCTTTAACAGAATTTCTTTTCTCAAAAATCTTTAAATGTCACATCTTTTTTTTAAAATCTTTAATGAATAATCTTATATGTATCATCTTTTAATAATAATGTTTAAATGTTACATCTTAAAAAATGAGTCTTTTATTGTTATACCGCCATTAAAAAATGTAAAATTCTACAGTATTCCATTGATTTCCTAATTTGCAGTTATATGTTTAAAAAAATTTCTGATTCATTCAAATTTATCCGATTCGAAAAAAACAAATATCAAAACTATGATACTTTTAAAAATTCAAGTATCATTTTTAATCATTCAATTTTTATTTGATTACATCACGGATGTCACATTTTCTGCTTCTTTCAAAGCTTCATTACCGAATTGGTTAAAGTGGGACACTCAAAAAGGTGGCGCAATTCGATCACTCCGCGAAATTCGAGTTGTAATTACTTCTTTGATTATTCTTTTTATTATTTCTGAATACAAAGAAACCTTGAAAAATGCAATACTTTAGTTCATTTCTATTCCTTCAAAGATAACATTACAAACTAAAATTGGATAAATGACCGTATTTCTTTTTTAATTACTTTAAAACGGTGTTCTTTTTGTTTTCCCGATTCCGGAATCGATTCCTTTATAAAGAATCGGAAAAAAATGGAAACGGAAAAAAGTGGAATTGGGAAAACACTTCTTTAAATCGGCGCCAAAATTATCGAACACTCAGATATTTAAATATTTGTTGAATAAACTGTTGATTATTACCTTTTTTATGAAAAAAACCATGTTTCCAAAACTGTAACAAAAAAATCTCATAACTTTATTGGGATTAATTATTAGGCACTTATTTAAAATATATATTATATTTACAAAGAAAAAACTTAAAAAAGTAGACCGGATTTAAAACTATGAAAAAAAACGCTAAAGATTCACTGAGTAAAAATGAGATTGACAAAATCAGAGAAAAAAAGATAATTTAAAAATAATGAAAAATACAGAAACAACCTTCGAATGAAAAAAACAAAAAAGAATACTTAACAAATAATAATAAAGCACACATAGGAGAAAAAGTGAATTCTATTTACCTGCATGATTGATGTTATTAGTACTACTTTGATTGCAAGTATGGAATGATTCAATTGAACCATCTTTTGGCGGTTGACTTAATTCATTGATAATCTCATCAATCACATGACCATCACGTTCCTTTGAAGCTTTCGCGATAATTCCACGGAATTTTGGCCCATTTAATTCAGAATCAACGCCATCACTTTGTTGTCTGCTGGGTGTTTGTGAAGCACGAGAAGACGTACTCGCATGTCGTGAAAGTTTTCCAATGATTCGACTTAATTCTGCTGGTGGCTTTTCAAAGGGTATTCCATCTGCAAATGTATTCCCCGGTTGAATCGCAATTTCTTCATTATCTGCAGGTCGACTTTTGTCGTTGAATATTCGATCATTTGGATCATAAGTTGTATGGGGTGAATCATCTCTTTGAGTCATAAGATCATCTTGACGTTGAAGAATTGCTTGACGAGCAAGATATTTTTCACGTTGAACTTGTACAACAATTTTGGTAGGAATATCAGGAATAAGATAAGAAAATAATGATTTGATTGTAAGAACAACATGTTCAAAAATCAATACAAATATAAGACGATAAGCAAGGATTATAAAATATTCTGTTCCATACTCGTAACTATTACCACATTCCACATCATTATTAAATGGAGTTGTCTCATTACTTAATAATGAGCAAGGTGGCTTACGAAAATCACGGTATCTGCATATGGTCACATCAGCATAATCAGTTTTTGTAACATTTAAATTTCGAGCATCAAAATAAGATAACGAAAATTCAACATATCCTTCCATCGTGTATCTCGTAGAGTAATAATAAAGTTTTGGAATAAAATCGCTTGTAAAAGCAATTACAAATGCCTATAAAATTATATCCGTAATTTAATTACATATCAAACAAAAATATTCAGCATCGTATTCAAGGGAGAGGCACCGGATGCCCCTGCGCATCTCTGAACTGTTGCCGTAAGCGGCAAAATATATTACTGTTTTTTTATATACGGTCATGAAAATACTCACATTGCAAATAACAGCAAGATTACTCAAAATATCAAGAATTGTAAGCCAAATGCCAATATTCTAAAATATAAAACAAATGAAAATTTGAAAAATTGATATAAAAAAGTGAAACCTTTGCTTGAGCGGGCATGGGTTTTCTTGAGGTAACAATAAATTTGTAAGCATCCAATCGAATTTCCATAATATTATTGATAAGTGCAAACAGGGGCGCCAGTGGAAATGCAGCAACAAATAAAGTAATAAACCCAAATTGTATTACTGTAAAAATTATCACCGATAAAATATTAAATATAATAAAATAAAAAAACTGACCCATTTCAAGATATTCATCAAAAAGAAATTGATCTGTTGGGCCATTCAAAGCAAAATCTTTTTCATACAAAGTTACAGTTTCAGGATTCGCATCAACAACATCATGTTGTTGCTGAATTCTTTCGCGTTTAAGTTGTTCTTTTTTTGATTCAGGTAACCTAATGTGCCATCGACGAAACCATCCCATAACAATTGGATATCCCATTTCCAAAAAGCTATTGTAAAACTGTTTGCCACACATAATAATTAAAAGTTGCACCACCAATTCAAACATACATCCGGCCGGATCACATTCCTCCAATCGATGTCCATCTATTTGTATCTGTTTATTATCTATAGTCCTTGAACCAGGTGCCCCAGATAATCTGCCTTTAACAAAAGCAATGTAAAATAATGAAGAATAAAAATTGATGAATTGAAACAAAAACACTTTTACAGTATAACTGCTTTCAAATTCCAATTGTGTCCGCGGGCCTAAAAATCCATTAGTATATAAAACTAATTACATCAAAGAAAAACATACATTCATATTCTGTCAACTTCAGAGCAAGAATATTGTAAAACTAAAAATATAAAAAATATTAGCGAAGCTACATTATTGTAAAACAAACATTCACTTAAATTGCTGTGGCAACAATCTCATAAATAAATGTCTAAAATAAAAATCTCAAAAAACTTACATAATTCAATATCAAAATAAATACCAAATTAATACTTGCAGCGGTAACGGATGTAACAATAACAGCTTTACTTTGAATGAATGAAACACCTTCCATTGCATAAAAAACTTGCATAACAATTGCCCGATAAACAATAATTCCAATTACTAATGCAATAACCAAGCATAAAAAGAATAATACTGTCATTCCACTACCAAAAACTCGAACAATTTTTTCCCATAAGGGTAAATATGGTTCATAAATTCTGTAAAAAAACAAACTCTATAAAGATATTAAAATTTTATAGAATTTACTGTGTAGCAGGATTTATTTTTCTCCGACGAATTCTAAATTGAAATTCAGGTCGCATAATTTCATCCTCCGTTTCTAAATCATGAATATTCCTGAAAAAAGTCTTGTTGTAACGTTTAACAATATAGTATGAATTACTGACCATTTATATGCAAGTTCAGCATGATATCTCTTCCAACATTCAAGAAATAAAGTTGCCCAAATACTCATTAGTGCAGCAAATATTATCGTTGATGTATTATCAAACAAATATGTCAGTTTTGCATAGACACAACTTCCACTCAATGGCACATAATCACAAAATTCATCACAACTCGGACAAATTAAAACTCTCGATCCAATACCATTATCAGCACAAATATCATTACTTGCTACGTCAGAGTTCATTGTTACAGCACCCCAAATTACGCATAATATACCAATAATTGCAATTCCATATAAAAAACGTGTATAATATCCTAACCATGCAAAATATAAACCTACAAAAATTGCAACTACAGTTCTGTTTTTTATTTATGTTTTCAACAAACCAATTTTTGTACCATAATATCTTTGAATTAAATGTAATGGTTGGTACTTATAGAAATTTCGGAATTTTACCCAACATTCATAAAGAAGTTGACGATCAGAGCATTTTGTTAAATCTGGGGGGTTATACCAATCGATTTCATCGTGCAACGGATAAGCTGCACTATACGTATAATTTTTAAGAAGCCTTTCAATGCCCGCACGAAATTTATCGGAATCTGATCGATCATAACGTGTTCGAATAAGAAAATCGTACACCATTCTTGAACGCGCTGTCCTTGGAAAGAAATTTTGTCGATCTTGATTACCGATAAAACTAGGTAATTTGTTAAAAATATCAAATTTATCGATATATTATTATTGCTTACCAATCTATATGTTGCTCAATAAATGGTTGAGTAAAATAATCTTCAGAATCCATACGTTTCTGTACTTCACCACCAAAATCGAGAAATTTAAATCTTTGTAGAAATTTATTTATTAAACCATCCATTAAATTATTTTCCTAAAACGTTTAATGTGAATGTTAAGGAGTTAAGTGATATTAATCGTACCAGCTTTTTTGCATCATTGATATACACCGGCATTCTTATTTTTAATAGTTCTGCTTGTTTGCAAAGCACTTTGAAAGGAGCATGAATCAATACAAATTTCATATCCATTTTATCAGATTCGTGCCATTCAAGTTGTAATCCAAGTTTCTCCAAATTTTCTTCAAAGATCCGCCTTCTTGTTGTTTTTCTCCAATGATTTTTTCGCGTTGGAATTCCATCAAGATCATCCAAAGCTTTTTCTTCGTCATTATTCGGATGATCCCCCATTACACTGTCATCATCATCTTCATCTTCGTCGACGCCATTATCATCATAAGCAAGAATATAATCAATTTGTCGTTTGCCATCAGAAAAAAATAACGAAGGTGGACCACCAGTAATTATTGAATTTCGTCTACCCCTAACTGCGCCATTTGCGGCAGTTTCAACCGTTTCTTGCTTTGATTCACCGATATCTTGGACTGGAATTTCTTCTTTCTTTGAAGCATTTGCATGATTTTCAGTGACAAGTGTCGACGTAGAAGATTCCATTGCATCTTGGGGCTTTGCGGATGGTGGTGGGAATGGTTCTCCAGCACCCAGAGGTTCTGTCAAAGACGCAACCGATTCATTGACACTGCTTACTGTAGCTTTCCTTTTTGGTTTATCTGCAACACTTTCAACTTTATTTGACCTTGGCATTGTATCTGATGATGATCGTTCCAATAAACTTAAATATTCAGCCCGTTGTTTATAATCTGGTATTGATGGACCAGTTAACAGGCGCGCAGTTGGAAGGGCGCGCTTGAGGTCATCTGAAATCATTTTAAAAATTAGCAAAAGTAATATTAATTATGAATCAGTTTATGACGCTAAAATGTTGAAATTAGGCTACAATTTTAGATGTGTGGAAAAAAGTAAAACTTTTTAAAATTAGCAAAGTTTTTTTACCACAAAAAACAAACTTTGGTTGCTAAGGTAATTGTGTTATCTTTTTATAAAATTGCAGTTACAATATTAAGTTCAAATAAATATGAAAAAGCATAAAAAGGCAGTTTTACCAAATTAAAGCTAAAATAAACAATCTAAGTTTTTTTTTACTTTTTTCAATCAATTAACGAAAAAAAGAAATCACAAATTAAATTTACCTTTATTTTCCCACATAGGTTTTCGGGAAAAACAAAAAGGTCTCTCCGAAAACAGCCAAAAATTTATCAAAAAATCTTAACAATCATGCGCAAAATAAATGAATCAGAGCAACAAAATTATCGAAAATAGTGTAAAAAAACAATGAATTAAATTGCTGTCATTGAATGTTTCTAATCAATGATCGTCGTTTTTCGTCTCCGCAAAAAATTATGTTGCGCAACTATTTTAGGCAGTCTTAAGTAAGGACACCTATACCTATACCTATGGTGTGGAAAATGAGACACAAAAAAAGAAGAGGTAGCATTTTTTTACGTAATCATATAGCATTATTGATAGAGTAAAAGCAGTAGTAAAAAGAAAATATTGAATCACAAAAGTGTTATTTTATAATCAATTTTAAGTAAAATGTGTTAAAATAAAAGTTTTTTCCGAACAATAAATTTAAAAACATATCAATCAATCAAACATGAAAAAAGGGGTTTGTCTTAGGAAAAAGAATGTAAACAAGAAAAAAGGCCGTTAAAAACGGCAAGAAAAAGATCATTTGAGTCAGCGCTTTTTGAGGAAAAAAAGCAATAAGTCATTGATTTTTCTACGTGAAAAAGGAACGGTAAAAAAAGAAAAAAATTAAATGGAAAAAGATTATTTTTTCAATTTACGTTATTTGAAGGTATGGTTTCTTTTTTCAGCAACGTCTATATTTTAAAAGTAACTTCGTTGAGCTTTCAAACTAAAAAACTAATTGCAGCTGCTGAAAGAAATATTTTAAAATTGCGTAAATTTTTTACCGCAGCAATATTTTATGTTTTAATGTAAAAAGGGCTCTTTAAAATTTAAAGTTTAAATGTTCTTTAAAATATTTTTAACGCTTAAAACAAGATTGATATTTTGACTAAAACAATTAACTGACCTTCTGACATATCGCTAAAAGTTAACATAGAATCAGGATCTGCAAAAGGACATGATTCTGAAGCTCCTGATGATTCACTTGATTCGTCTGAATGTTGGCGAACACCATTCCATATCTTTTTGATACCTGAAAATAAGTCTTAATAATAAAAATTTGTAACTGAATTTTAAACTTACGGTCCACCATTTTATTTATTTACAAAAAAATGACAACTTTGAAGTTCAAAAAAAACTTTACTTTGTCATCGTTGTTGCAATTACCTGAAAGAAAAAAGCTTTTTTTAAACGATCAAAGTTCTTCATCGAAGAATAAAAAGCAATCGATAAATGTGCAAGGACAACGCAAAAAAAAAGAAGTATATAAAACACAAAAATATCGAACAATTATTTATTTTTCAAAGAATAAAAAAGGATTTCAGCGTTGAAAAGTTGATGAACCAAATTTATTCAGAAAAAAAAGCATTGATTGGCATCCATAACACAAAGCCAAAACAGAAAATTGGATAATTCAAATTTCCGCCTTGTTTTTTTTTCATGGATGAAGAAAACGTCACATGTTTGGAAGGCATGCAAAAAATTTCAGAGCTAAAAAAGACTTAAAAAACACATAAATTATTGCTGATGTACCCTTTTTTGTGTTTTTTGTTTATGTTGGCATTTTTCGATAAAAAAAGCATAATTAATACATAACATAAAGTTTATGATTATTGTATCAATAAACTGTAATTTAGTTGAAGGTGAAAATATGTAATAAATAGCAGCAGTTTTGCCGATTACCATAAAACATATTGCTTTATTGTAGCATAATTGTTTGGTATAATATTACATATTTGCATTGTTAGAAGGAAGGAATAAACACTTCAACAATGTTACCATCCATTTTGTACGGCAAAAATAAAAAAATACAACAAACATGTAATAGAATGTTATTAAAACTGATTTAAAAACAATAGAATCTTGCATATTAATTGATTCCAAACATAACTAATTGATTAAGAGACGATGCACCACATTTTTTAAATCGAGTGTTACATCAAAATTTTGTTTTCATTTCTTTTATAGCCATTCGATAAAACTAGGTGAAAAAACGTTATTCCTAGAGTTTTGGAGCATTCTACCGTGTGAAACCGATTTCGCAGATTTTCAAAGATTGACTATAACCAAAAATTCAAAAAATCGGGAAAAATCAGGAATGCAAGCAATCAAAAAGTTGTGCCCCAGGATTGTACACATAAGTAAGGGCTATAAAATGGCTATCACAAAAAAAATTTATCTGACCCCTAATGCCGAAATTTTGATATCTGTAATTTTCGAGCCTTGTAAAAAAATGGCAATATCCCTCGCGTTAAGCTAAATAATGCACCGTTTGATGGCCCAGCATGTGGGGATTCCGAAAATATATGCCTTGAAACCATAGCGCGTGAAACCTGCAATTGCAAAATTGAAAAGTACGCGCAACTAACATCTCCAACATCAATCCGGAGGTATAACTTTTGTATTTGGCAAGGTATCAACTTCCGGTGACTTGCATTATGAAAGATAATGGTGTTGGAGCATCCAGGGACAGTTTCAACATTTTTGGTATCGGTTTCGAAATATGGCGGATGATTGAAATTTCGAAATTCGACAACATAAAAATATCAAGGAAAATCGGGTTTTTTCTGGCATAATGAAAAGGATTATGAATTCTAAATGTAAAATAGATGTAACAACACTGATATAAGGTGATAAAAAATGACGGGGGGTCAAAATCGGTTTTGTAGGATCTTTTAAATTTTGCTTGTTTTTGATCAATTTTCGAGATACCAAAATATAGGGAATATCGGAATATATTAACTTTTTGATATTTTCGGGTTAAAATATAGCTTGTTTTAGATTTTTGGGGCTCATTTCAACATCCTGGAATCACTAGTTTTCGTTTTCCATTTAATCGAAAATACGGTAAAATATCAGCGAAAAATATCTGAAAATATTACAGTTTTTCCTATACAAACATACTAAAAACGTTTTTTTCGGATTAAATGACAATATTTCATCACTTCAAAAGTGATTTCAACACCAAATATTATCACATCAAATTTTTGAAATTTTTAAAAATCAGTAATTTTTGAAAACCTTGTAATTATCTGAAATTGCTTTTAAACACTTCACTTCATTAAAATTAATCATAATTAATCCGAAAAAAACGTTTTTAGTAGTACAACAATTACTGTTAAAAAATTACAGAAAAGTTTATTTTTGTTTGTTTTTACTTATTTATTTAAAAAGGTAAGATTATAAGGATCATTTTTATATAAGGGTTTAATAGGATCTAAAAAAGATTTTGACACAAATTTCCACAAAAACGATGTTGATACATGAGTTGATAGTGCTAAAAAAAGCATCATCTTTTTTTCTACATATCAGAACTATACCTTAGTATGTTTTTTACAATCTTTAAAAGGTTTAGATTGATTCTTATCAGTTTTAGTTCATCAAGTTCTGAAGAAATTTTGAGATTTTAATCAAAAACTATATTCACACTTTTAATGTACTAATTTTTATATTTTTTAGGCTTCTATGGTATATTCATGTCTCAATTCTCGTTAAGAAGATTCAACTCAACCATTACAATTAAAAGAAACCCCAAAGATTGATGAAAAAGAAATTCTTGGTGTTGCAGATATGCTGGTGGACTATAAATATACTTATAAGTACGGTAAGTCAGTTTTTATAAAAATGTTTTTGTTAATGCATCAATATCATATATTATTGTTGAATCATGTATTCAGATGTTATTTGAAGGTTTATAGACGTCCATCGTGAACCGATTTAACTTTTTCGTGGAATTGTTTATATACTCCATGTTCAGCATACGCTCAAACAACTCGAAGTTCCTTAATTCAGTCTAAATAAAAAAGTATCCTTCAAAATAGCTTCCAATAACATCTAAAAACATGATTCAACAATAATATATTATATTGATGCATTAACAAAAATATTTTTATAAAAACTGACTTACCGTACTTATAGTCCACCAGCATATCTGCAACACCAAGAATTTCTTTTTCATCAGTTTTTTGGGGTTTCTTTTAATTGTAATGGTTGAGTTGAATCTTCTTAACGAGAATTGAGACATGAATATACCATAGAAGCCTAAAAAATATAAAAATTAGTACATTAAAAGTGTGAATATAGTTTTTGATTAAAATCTCAAAATTTCTTCAGAACTTGATGAACTAAAACCGATAAGAATCAATCTAAACCTTTTAAAGATTGTAAAAAACATACTAAGGTATAGTTCTGATATGTAGAAAAAAAGATGATGCTTTTTTTAGCACTATCAACTCACGTATCAACATCGTTTTTGCGGAAATTTGTGTCAAAATCTTTTTCAGATCCTATTAAACCCTTATATAAAAATGATCCTTATAATCTTACCTTTTTAAATAAATAAGTAAAAACAAACAAAAATAAACTTTTCTGTAATTTTTTAACAGTAATTGTTGTTTAAATTTATTTTTAAAAAATGCAAAAATTGCGTTGTCATTGAGGGACATAATAATTTCCATTGGCCACAAAAATGCAAAACGGGAACGCTGTGCCAATGACCATAGTTTTAATATTAAAAATGATTATAATTTTTTTCTATGAAACATAACTTTTAAGACGGTACAGCGACTCAAACGATAGCGGTGTTAAATTTATTGTATACATTTTTTTAAGAATTATTTTTTAACTCTTTCCTGATAAAAATCTTTTATGTTTTCTGATAATTTAACTAAAATTATGTTATACAAAAAAAGGCTGCACAGTAGCCCTGTCAAGTGTTGTCAAAAAAGCGACAAGGCGTTGGCTGATGTGCAGAAATCCCTCATGGCGTTGATGAACATTTTGCCAAAAAGTCTGTTTTTCCAGGAACGGACAACGCGTTGTCGCTTTTTTGACAACGCTTGACAGGGCTATTACACAGTGTGCGCAACATTCAAAATGCCTTCACTGGCCAGTGCACTGCACTGCACTGGTCGACAAATTTAAAAAAATGGCAAAACGAATTTCTCAAAAAAGTTTTTTTCCATTTGGGACCTTCTTTGAACTTCATTATTTTTGCCGATCTTAAAAGTCTTTTTCTGAGCTTTTGAGCTTATGAATGCTATATTTTTCTTTTAAGTTTAAATAGTAAAAATCTTTATTGGTTATTTTTATCAATTAAAGTAATGTTAAAAAATGCAAAAAAAGTTAGTTAAAGCTGGTTTCAACAAAATGACAGTTTAAAAAATTGATAACCCGTGAAAAATTTGTGGTAAAATGAAAAACGAAAAAAAAGTGGTTAAATATGAGAATTATTCAATTGATAATGCTTGAAAAAGGCAAGTTTAATTAATGAGTTAAAAATATCAAATAATATGTATGTTTGAAAAGTATCTACAGTATCCTCTTTCTCTCAAATATCATCAGTTTGTAACAATCTTGGATGAGCACTCATGGGTGCAACAACTTTTCGAAAACCTGGAGCAAGAGCGGGATCGGCTCTTAAAATGGATTGCCATAAAGAAATTCGTCCATGACATGGCCGGCGATTACTAAATCGATACCAAATCATTCCACCAAAAAGATAAATTAGAATTAAACAAGCTGTTGAAAGACATCCAATGAAAAACATTAGGGTACTATTTTGAAGGATATCATTTGTTTGTTGTTGCAATGAATCAGATTGAATTGATGTCGATAATGGTAATGAAAGAGTAACACCAGCTTGAGTAGTCCCAGCAAAATTTGTTAATTTACATTCATAAAATCCCATATCTGCAATACTGTAATGATAAATAAGTAATGAAGCATTTGAAGCGACAACATAATTAACACGGGTGGGAAGAATTGAACCATTCTAAAATTCAAATATAAATATATGGTAAATTAATAAATAGATTACTTACAAAAAACCAATTAACAGCTGGAGCAGGAAATGCATCGGTAAAAGCACATTCAATTTCAACCATTTCGCCTTCATATGGTCTTGAAGGGGTTGCAACAAGTTCAATATTGTCTTCCAATTGAGTCATATAAGAAACACGAATTCTTGAAATTTCGCCAATTTGTCCATTATCTTTTCGAAGGCACCAATAATCTCCTTCATCTTCCATTTTAATATTTGCAAGAATTAAAAATCCTACTTGCGGAATTGTGCTATTAAAATTCAATGTTCGATTTTCATATACTGCATTTCTTTCCCTAAAAATATTGATTTATGCAAATTTTATTAACGTCAAATAAGATCTCATACCCAGTAACATAAGCAATTTTTGATCCATCTTTATACCAAATTGCTTCCTTTTTTGCACCTTCTGAACTAAAAATGGGATCACAGCTGAGTACTGTAGAAGTGCCTTTTAGAGTTAATAAATCAATAATATTAACTTTATCTTGTTTAATTGCCCCAGAAGTATCAAAATTAATATTTGGTAAACCCAAGTTTGAGCTGGGTTTTGCTTGAAGTTCATTAATAAAAAATATAATAAATAATAATATAAAATATTGCTTCATTATATTTAACGAAATGTTTTATATGTGTTGCCAGATGGCAAATTCTTTTTTAAAAGATTAACTTTATAAAAAATGTTTCCACAAAAATCCTAAAAAAAGATTTTAGTTTTTTTTTCAAAAAAGCACAAAACAAATAGAATCCTTGGAAACACAAAAAAAAGGACACGATTTTTTAGTCATGAAAAAAAGAGGGGTGGAAAGAATGGGTTTATGCAAATTTAAAGTGACAAATGATTTACGAGAAAAATTTAAAAAAAAGGCTCTGGCATGTGAAAAAAAAGATTTTGAGCTGAGATTGAAAGAAAAAGGAATCAGATTTGGCCACTTGAAATGTAAAACATTTGTTAAATTGCTTTCAGTTTTTAGGCAAAGTTTTTAGAATTAATTATTTATTGTCCTCAAAAATTCTACCAATTTTTTGACCGTTCACAAATAATGAATGTGGTCATCCAAAACGAAGTTTAAACTAAACTAGTCTATCTTGTTTTTCTTTTTTCACGGATTTTAAATTTCAATCTAATTTTCATCAAAAAAAAAATAAATTAAAACTATCTCTTTTAATTTTCTTAAAAGTTTCAAATTCTCTCTCTCTCTTTAATAGCAAGAAAGAAAAGAAGGAATCCATCAAAAAAAGAAGAGAGTCAGTCGTAAACAGAGTAGTATTTTTTATATGTATATTCGCCGGGCCGATCTTCATCAAGTCAAGTCAAAAAAAAGCAATCTCTCTCTCTTTCTTTCTTTTTCCAAAACAGTTCAAAAAGAAGGAAGAAAGACTCCGCCTTGCGCGACGGTAGAAATAAATTGGGTGGCAGCAACAACGACGGCGATGTCAGAACTCAAGAAACATAAGATTCTCGAGGAAAAATTTTACGGAAATCGAGAAGGCACGCGTTAAAAAATTGGGCAGATTACTATCAGTTAGTTCATTTACAAGTTTACAAGACAATGATATAAAGGAAAGGAAAGATAAGTACGTTATAGATAATCATAGAGTTGATAATGATCAAATCCTTTTGGCGACACGGCTTTTCATCTAATAATCATTTCATCTAATAAAATTTTTCATCTAATAATCATTTCATCTAACAATCATTTCATCTAAAATTCATTTCCTCTAACAATCATTTCATCTAATAGCCTCTGAAAATCATTTCATCTAATAACAGTTCAGCTAAGCAAAATCTATTGATTTATTAAAATTATAAGGTCAGTTCAATATTTTATTGCTTTGAGCTAAAGCGCTTTAACTCAAATAAAGCTTACAAAGTTCTTGTAAATAAAATGCGCCAAAAAAGCGTCAACAGATAAATAAATCAAATAATTATCGCAAAAATCAGTGTATAATTTCATTTTTGTCATCAAATATATTTATAAAAATGCTATTGGAAGTGATATCTTCCACCAAAAATGAACCTGTTATTTTTGATGGAGGTCATATTTACAATTCCGTTCGACAACACGAAACAAAAAAGTTTGGATGGAGAATGTACTGGAGATGTTGGCTGGATTCATCTTTTAGTGCCACTATAATTAATAATTTAAATTATGAATTACAAAATCGTGGTCAAACTCATACTCATGTTCCAAATCCTTTGGAAGTAAGTTGAATTTTTTTGGGGCTTGGCGTTTTATCTTTTTACTTTTTATATTTCGCGTTTTTTATAATAGTTTAACCGAATTATAAGGGTGATCAGAAAGTTCCTTCGCCTGTTTGAATGCTAATAATTTTAAATTTAACAGGACAACATGGGGTCAAATTTTGCATAGGGGTAGCCTCAGGAGTTGTGCGAAGGGCGTTAACATGGTTACATAATTTTTCCGTTTCAGAATTTTCTGGAAGTTTGGGGAATTTTTAGGAATTTTATAAGCTGGGGTACTGTATGTGTATTGGAAATGAAGCAAATTCATGATTTTTCTTATTTTTTGTTTAAAAATTATGCTAGAAATGGTAGAAAACACCCCTATGGAAAATTTGACCCCATGTTGTCTTGTTAAATTTAAAATTATTAGCATTCAAACAGGCGAAGGAACTTCCTGATCACCCTTATATTTTTTCAGGTAGAAAAACGGCGATTATTTTTCAACATTCAGCGTCGAGCTGCAGATACTGTCGAATCAACTGCTCATATTGTTACTTCAATACGATCGAATGCTGCCTAACCTATTTTGATTGCTTTACCATCACATAAAGCTTTGTCTCAAAAAATTTAGCGGCAGAGAAGGAAAGAACGTGGTGTTATTCATGAGAATACTATTGATTTTGAAATTCCACCACATATTAAGGTTTATGAACAAAGAAATGATCAATTTGTCCGAGAAAAAAAAAATTTGTTCAATTTGTTCTATATGATTCCTATGACGACGATATGGCAGACGAAGAAGATTCTGGTGATGAAGGTGGTGGTGAGCAACTTTCACAAGAATGTTTAGAAAAGTACAACAGTGGGGTGGTTCATCACATTTATCCTGATGCTCAAATTACAGGATGCAATTTTCACCTTTCTGACAGTGTTAGCCGCATGTTGCTCCGTTGGCCTCAAAGATGCAATTGCTGAAAATTCTCAAACAAATCTTCATTATAAATATATTAGAGCCATGGCATTTATTCTCTCCATTAACGTTTATTTCAAAAATTAAAGATTATCATGGCAAAGTATTAACTGATATTGTTCAACTTCGAATTGGAAAAAATCCTCGTCAAAAACAACGTGCTGAATGGAAAGAAAACTATGCTGCAAAAAGAAGAATTGTTAACACATATGAAAATCAACCAGATGAACTTTAGTTTATCAAAGATATTGCTGCCACTTTAATTTAATTAATTATACTTTTTACTTGTTTTTTTTTACTTTTACTTTGTTACTTTGTATGAAAGTTTAATAAAATTATTGTCTTTTACTTAAAATGCATTCTTTTTAAGTAAAAGACAAAAATAAAGCTTAAATTGTTCGTAAACTAAAGCTTAAATCAATAAAGTATTGAACTGACCTTATAATTTTAATAAATCAATAGATTTTGCTTAGCTGAACTGTTATTAGATGAAATGATTTTTAGAGGCTATTAGATGAAATGATTGTTAGAGGAAATGAATTTTAGATGAAATGATTGTTAGATGAAATGATTATTAGATGAAAAATTTTATTAGATGAAATGATTATTAGATGAAAAGCCGCCGCGCCAATCCTTTTACCTCGCATTGAAAAATGACTTGATTTTTCCGTTCATTTATTTATTTTGTAAGAAGAAAAATGATAGATTAGCAAAATTTTCAAAATTGTCACTCATCTTTTTTTCACTGTAAAAAACCTTTATATTCTATGATTCCAAAAAGTTTGTTGAAAGTTCAAACAAAGTTCAGCTTTGATACGAATCTCAAAAAAAAGTAGAAAAATATAATTGGATGTTTTTGTGCCAAAAAAAAAGAAAAGTGCCTTTAAAGAAAATAGCTAACTAAAAAAAAGAAAAGTCAACGACAGCTATTAGTTAAAAAATGTGGATGGCTTCCTTTTAAAAATTCACATGAATGACCAAAGAAATGAAAAGAAGCATACATCCATTTTCAGAGGAGAAAAGAATTCTGTTTCCGGAGTGGACATGCGATACATCCTCCCTGCCTCCCTCTCAAAAATACTTTTAATATAAATTTCCACTGTTTTTATTATTATTATTTTATTTTTTCGTTTAAAAAAATAAAAATCCAAAATTGTGTGTTAAAAAACAGCCGTTAAACCTGCTAACAAAAAAAAGACAAGAGGTAACAGTCGGAGAAAGCTTTGGATTTTTGCAAAAAAAAAACCTTTTGTTTTTCCATCAGTTTTTGAACTTTCTCAAAATTGAGGGATGAAAAAACATATGATCCTGGAGGCCACGAGTTTTTTTCTTTTTTCAAAATTTACAAAAAAAAAGGATTGAAAGAAAAAGTGAAAATTTGAGTGACCGATTCAGAGACTGACTTTATTGACTTTCAAAAAAGAGTTGGAAAAAAAAGTGACTCAATTCGGGTTTTTTTAATAAAAGGGATAAATTTAAATAAATTCATCAAACATAAAAGAGATGGAATGAATTAACCGTTTTTAAATTTTAAAACCTTTTTTTATTGAATAAAGCCAAGTCTAAAAAAGAATGCGACTTTTAAAATAAAAATAAATTTAAGATAAACCATTTTTCATAATTTTCTCACACATTTATTTTTTTAAAGCCCAAAAACAGAAGAATAAATATAAACAAAAACCCCCGAAATTTTTGCTGCTTCAAGATTTTTGAAAGCTCTTTTTTTTGTTAAACATCAATGATGGCTCCCTTAAGGCATTTTTGCCATCGTCGGGCCTCCTCTACTTGCTTATTTGACGGAAGAAGAGAACAATAAATAGTCAATGAAAAAAAGCAAAGAACGGAAAGCAGCAAAGTTAACTAAAAATTCTTCTTAGTTTTTTTATTACTACTTTTTTTTGCAACATCTGAAAAGGCGTGAAACAACTTCAACTTTTACTTCTTCTTTTAAAAAAAGCGTGATTTTTCAATAGAATGTTAAAAAATAAGGTCCTAATTCGACCTTATTTTTTAACATTTACTTTTTTAAACTTTTTTTAAGGTGTCAAAAAAGTTTTCAGCCTTCTTTTTTTTGGACAATATCGAAAAAAAAAAGAAAAATTTGCGTTAATGCATTTTTCTTTGTCGAAAAAAATTGCAACAAAAAACATGCCTAATGCAATGTACACATTTTTGAAGTCTTTTTTCCCTTTTTTTGATCCACGAAAAAGTTTGCTATATTTTTTTTGATTCAGAGGGAGAAAATAATACAAGTATTTGAGTGAAATGAAATGATTCCGAAGGAACCCCCCATGTTTTTTTGTTGTTGTTATAACTGATTTTTGATTTTATTATTATTGCTATTTTTGTAATTGAATTCAATTCAAGAAAAAAATAATGAAAATCTTTTAAACTGTTTTTTTTTATCCAAAGAATTGCCTGAAAGAATTCAAATTTTGATATGATCAAATTTGAGGGGTCAAAAATGTCACATTTTATTGTTAAATTTGTTGATGGAAAAAAAACAATTTAATTCAAAGAGAGAAAAAAATTATTGACAGCTATAATTTAATGACCTTTTGTAAAAACTATTTTTAATATGTTATTGGAAAATTAAGAAAATACAGTAACCCGCCTTTTTACAAACTTTATTTTTCATCAAAAAAAGTTATTTTTTGCCTTTTTCTTCTTTTTTCTCCTCATCACCAAAAAAAGAAGTAAGTAAGTTTAGTTTTATAATCCTCCAATTAATTGCGCCTTTTTTTCGCCAACAAAAAAACTCTTTCAATGCTGTGTTTTTTTTTCGATTTTCCAAAAAGACTCATTCCAAAAACAATTGCCTAAACTGATGCAAAGCAAAAAAAGTGAGTACAGTTCAAATTGCGACAATAAAGAAAGAAAGAAAAAAACAAAACTGCACCGCTTTTGTCTCGAATTCAAGTGGGATCCTTAAAAAAGGTCGTCGTTGTTGGAATACAAAAAAAAATCTCATCCTTGGTCAAGGACAGGAAAAAAAAGGAAAGAAAGTTGTCAACTCATTATTTACAAATAAGCAAGCCCCAAACACAGAGACAGGGTTCCAGTTTTTGGTATAATTTTTTTTTCGGCAAATAAAAGAAAAAGATTAAACGCGTTTATTTTAAAAAAATAGTTTGCATAATTTCGAGGACACTTTTGAATTTTGAGAAAAGAAAAAAGAGAGGGGGGACAAAGAAAAGAAAGGGGCTTAAAGATATCAGATTTTAAGTTAAAAATGGTTGGCAATTAATTTGACTTCTCCATTTGAGGATTTTGTGGGAAAACATACGGGTTTATTTCTCACATTTATCAGAGACGGAAAACATAACACTTAAAACGCAAGCATAAATCGTTAAATCAACTTCCTCCTACTTTTTGATGGACTAATTTAATCAAATAGTTTTTTAATTCCTCAGCTGGTCAGCTAACAACTGTTGAAGTTAGCGCTTATGCCAAATGGCTTTTATAAGATTTTTTTGGGGAAGAAAAAACGCAATATTATGAAATTGCTTTGATTCTGTAATTTCCGTTATAACAAAAAGTAAACAACAACTGTAAAGCCTCAAAAAATATATATTAAAAGGAAATGAGTCAACTGTTTTATGCTTTTTCTTCCTCCTTCTGCTGTAAATCAAAAAAAAAGACCAAAAACTAACTGCCTATTTTTTTGTTGTTGCCTCGAATGGAGGGGGCATTTGACCGCCCAAAAATAACCACATTATTTGTTGTAAGCAAAAATATATTTCACCATCAACACATTTTTCTCATCTCAAAGATCTCTCAAAAGTGTTCTCAATATTAATCACCTTTGTTTATTTATTATTTTTTTAAATAATTTTTGTGCTTTGATTTTTGCCAAAAAAAACACACATCAAAGTTTGATTTTTGGCACAAAAACATTTTTTTTCAAAAAAAATCCTAAATCGCCAACAGCAAGAAGACGAAAAAGATGTTGCATCAAATGACGGAAAAGAAGGAATGCCATCGATCATTGGCACAACAAATCTTTGGATCTTTTTCCATTTCCATTAGACAAAGATTGCAAACACACCCATCAAAGTTGCACTCAATCTTATTTCCTTCCTTTTTTTTGTGAATTTTTTTTAAAAAAATAATGAATTGACTAATTTTTTTGTTACTTTGTTGCAAAAAATATGTATTGAAAAAAGCGGAAAAGAAAAAGGGTCAGTTGTTTGGCAAATGGCGATGAGCTGAGCTGATGCAATCTTGTCGGAGTCTGAGAAAAAGAAAAATATTCAAACGGTTCTCAAAAAATGACGTTTTTAGCAAACATGTGAGAGAGTTTCGATCAGATGAAAGTCAAAAAAAAAGGTGATAAACAAGTATGTGCCAGTCAGTCACATCCAGGTATCATCCAAAAAGATGTTTATAAAACTAAACTCAACAACAACTCGATTGATAAATTTTGGGCATTTATTTATTAAAAATAATTGTTTGATGGAAAAAATTAAAAATATTAAGTTTTTGAACTTACCGTAATCAAAATTTGGCAATAAAAAGTATTTTTAAGTGTAATAAAATCAATGCAATAAAAAAAGCGTAAAAATTCTTACAATTTTTAGGGAAAAAAACCTTCAAAAAATTTGCCAAAAATCAGAAGGTAATTTAAATGCACATAAAATTACCGCAATTTTGGAAAACAAAAAAGAAATATCTCCCATTGCAACAAAGCGAAACCCTTCCCTGTTTGTCTCCATCAATGCCATTCATTCTCTTCTTTTTTTTAACGGTGATTTTGCACAAAACAAAGCTGTGATTGAAATTAAATGAATATATATATATATATATATATATGTATGTTTTGTATAGAACAGATATACATTTATAATTTTAGTATATTATTCAAAATTGACTCAAAAAAATTTGCAAGGACATTTGTTTTTCCAAACGCCATTGAAAGAGGGAGAAAAAATTATTAATTCATAAACGATTACTTTGCCTTTCCGGTGTACAAGCAAATCTCTTTTCAAAAAAAAAGCAAATGAAAGGCAACGAAAAAAAAGGAGGAAAAAGCCCAAGCGAATCCTGAAAGCTTGAATGAAAAAAAAGAGGGGGAAAAAAGATATTACATAAAAATTTGCGCAGTGTTAATGAGATCGACAAGCAAAAAAGAAATAAAACATACTGCAGTTTTTTTATATTATTTTTAATGTTGAAGGAAATGAAAAATGTAATAATAAAAGAAAAATGAGGTGTAGTTAGTTGAAAGAAAAAAGGAGGAGAAGAAGAAGGAGGTCTCTCTCTCTCTATGAATGAGAATTACGATCACCAGACTCCCAACAAAATAAAAATACAAGCTAATGGCACCTCCTGGTCAGAAAAAAAGAACAGTCATAAAAATATCACAGAAAAAAAACACTTTTTTTTTACATTTTTTTGTGATTATTATGTCAGAGGATGGGTAGAAAGAGAAATAAGTGGAAGCAGCCCGTCTGGCAATCAAAACATTTTTTCCAGTTAGTTTCATCACACATGGGTTGGGGTTGCAAGACACCAGACGCCAAGTTGACCTCCTCTTTCTCTTACTTTTTTTGCTCGAACCATCGCGCAAAAGTGTTGAGTTACAGAAGTCATTGCTGCTGTGTCTTCTTTAATTGCCTTTAATTTTCATATTATTTAAAAACCATACCAACATCCGCCCCGCCATATTATCCAATGGATGATGGGAACTTTTTTTGATGTGCCAAAAATGAATTCACAATGTCGTCTTCGCTTAAAAACAAACAAATATCTCATTTTTCGGCATCGAAGAAGAAGATGCGCAATGCCAAAACCTTGGGAAAGAAAAAAAAGATGAGTTTCGTTTTAAAAATAAAATGTAAAGGTTTACTTTTTTTCTTCGTTCTTTTAAAGACTTCTTTCCTATATGCTTTAAGTTAGAGGGAGCCAATAATATATAAGCCTTGCAAAAAAGCTAAATTTTCTTAACTTAATTGAGTCTTATTTTCCTGTCTTCTCCCCCCCTCATTTTTCACACACACGAACACCGGAAAAAAGTCTAAAAATTTTTCAGAAGCAAAAAATTTGGGTAAAAGAAAGAGAAGAAAAGTGAGAAGAAGAATAATTCAATTCATTTTTTAAAGAGTTTTTTGGGCTGTTTTTGTAACGGAAAGAAGAAAGCAGAAACGGCTGTTGCCGTCGTTTGCAAAAATGTTTTGAGCGAGAAAACTCATCCCCGCCGTCGCCGCTTTTCATCATCCCTGTTTTCAAAAATGAATGAACCTTTCTTTCCACCACAAAAATTATGTAAAGCTAAAAATGATGCCGGGAGTTTTTCTTCTCATTTTTGATATTCAAGGGAAGAAAAAAAATTCGTTTTAAATGCAGTTCATTTTATTTTTAGCTTAATTGAATTTATTCCAAAAATGAAATTTTTGAGAAACAAAGACATAAAAAATATTTAAAAATTTAGTTTCAAAAAAACATTACAGTTATTTTCAAAACTTTATCCGTTTCATTTTTTTACTAAAATATACTGTCACTAACGCACTAATAAATATAACTTTTAAAAAACTGAAAAATTTACAAATAAAAGCTGTCTACAACAGAATTGTAAGCAAAGAGATTTTATTATTATCTTGAACTCGTTGAATCCGTTAATCCCAGCTCTTTTGCTTCCTTTTCTGCCCATTCTCGAATTGTTTTTTCATCTTGATCCAATGGAAAATCATCTTCAGCATTTAAAGCATCAACAATAAATGACCGATGTGCATCAAGAATCTGAAAGCCATCATCTTCATCTGATTCATTATCAGAATCTCGCTCAGCTGATGCTTCTAAAAATATAATTTGCATATCCGTAAACTCGAAAACAAAAAAGTACCTTTACTTCCAATAATTTGCCGAAATGCTGCTAAACTTGTTGCGCTATAATCATTAAAATCCAAAATAATTCGGGTATCACGAATTCGAACTTGTGATGGCTCACAAACAGTGCCCCCAACAACAATAGTAATTTGTTCAACATCTTTTTGAGGTTTAAAATGTTTTATTAAAGCTTGTATGGGAGTTGATGTAACCAAAATACAACTGCTTAAATCTACATATCTTAGATACGCTAGATTTTTAAGTTCTTCAATTCCAGAATCTCCAAGATAAATACAATTTCGTAAAAGAATATCGGTTAATTTTAAACATCCCGAAATAATTGTTTTAAATAATTTATTATTTATTGCTGCAATTCCACTTAAATCTAATTCTTTCAAATTTTTAAGTTTTGAAATTTGGGAAAGCGAAGATTCCGTTAAAAAAGCGTCATTTCCAGAAAATCCAATTGAAAGCTTTTCAAGTTTTGGTAAACTGTCAACAAGCTTTGCAATAAGTTCATCAGTTACCAATGGATTATGATCAAATCTAAAAGAAAATTACTGTAGCCGAGACTCCAAGATGTGGCACAAAAAAACAGAAATGCTCAAATCTTTGTGTAGCAAAAGTTGCCCATCAAGAAAACTTACTCAAGCTTTTTAATTGTTTGAATTCGTAAAAATGGAATCAAGCCTGCTGTTGTAAGATTTAAAAATCGATCACCAGCAAGTGAAAATTCACGTAAATCACATAAATGTCTTGCAATTGTACTGATTGCAGAATCAGTGATAAGTCCACAGCCATTTAATCGCAAAATTTTAACATTTGCAGATTTGAGACAAATATCATCAATTGTTTCATCATCAACTTTTGTACATCCATCCAACAGAACTTCTTCCAACGACATTCCGCAAAGTTTAAAGCAGCGTCCCTTCAACCTTGTACAACCACGTAAATCAACATGCTTTAAATTAATTCCACAATTTTTAAATAAATACCAAAATGATTTTTCATTTGTTGATCTCATATCTCGATACGAAAGCTTTTGAAGATTACACAAATTTTCACTTAAACTTTGAAAGGCTGTTGTTGAAGCATGAATTCCAGAAATATCAAGCTCAAACAAATATGGGCAAAAATGTGCAATATCTTCAATGGCTTTATCATTCAAAACGTTTACGGTATCACTTAAATCCAAAGCTTTAAGATAAACACCATCTCGAACAAGAATAGCTTTAAGGGAACTATTTTTGAGGGGATTTGATGAAGTAAAATGTCTTGAAAGTGATGAATCCGTAGAGAATGAAAGTTTTGGGGAAGTGTATTTCCATGAAGCTATTGATGCTTCAAGAAATCGCTTTGAAACTCTTTCAAGTCGAATTGCATCAAGTACAGTACAATGTGAAAGAATTTGTTCCAAAACTTTCGTCGGAAATTCATCAAGTTGTAAATTTGAGACAACAATCGCTGAATTAATTGTTGAATTTGATGAAACACTTAAAACGGATGATGAACGTGAAATGGCATCTTCAGATGCTGAGGGTGGGGTTCCCGCAACAGCATTGGTTGCTTCTTGTACAATATTGACAGAAATTGTTCGTCGACGATTCATTGAAATATATGGTTGTACAGCCATTTGTTGGCCATAAAATGTAAGTTCTTCTGATGGAGCTGAGAGAGCAGCAAGAGCGCCTTCTTCCTTTGAAAATGTTACATGAGCAAGTTGGGATCGAGTTAAAGATTTTTTTGGTAAAGTTGAATATGCAGACTGCTTTTTGTCATCAGTTGGGATTTTGCAAACGGAAACTTTTCCAAATTTTCGAAAGAATGATTGTAGCTGCGCAGAAGTAACTCGAGGAGAAATATTTGTTACAGTAACCTTTTTGCCTTCGTTTTTTGAGTGTTTTGTTGTTCGGGCAGAAAATGAAGGAGGTTGAGCATCAAAATCATCGAATACACTTCCAGGATGATGTTCATCTGCAACAAGCATTGGAAGCAATCTACGATATTTCATAAATTCAACAGCTGAATGACTCCAAGTTCGCCTGCAAAACATGAATGATTATCTTTTCCTACAGTACCCTTCGCATACCGTAATCGCCCCATACTAAAGAATTTTGCACGGGTAATAAAATTTTGAAATGCTTCCGATAAATCATTTAGCCCTTGATTTTCAAGATTATGACCATGCAATCGTCGAAGGGTTTTAAACATTGAATGGGCTTGGGAAGACGCAGAAGATGGACCGCCTGAATTACTGCTGCTACTTCCTGTTGATGGACCACCACCATTTGAAGCTCCAAAGTTTGCAAAAGCATTAAGACCAGCCATCTTTAAAGGAAAACAGTTCCGAAGTGTTTTTGACATATTTGTCAAAGGTTTAAAAATATAGGTTACGGTATTAACCATTACAAATTCCAAAACAAAAAAGTTCATAAAAGCCATATTTATTAAATTTTTTAATAAATATAAAAAAACCCGTTTATCATTAAAAAAAACATTTAAAAAAGTGAATGAAATTCAGTATCTTTTAAAACATTCGCCCATTTTGCTTTTGATTCGTCTAAATTTGTTGGAATATTTTCCCATTCTTCCATAATTTCATATTTTTGTTTTAATACTTTTTGATATTTTCGTGAACCAAAGAAATCTGCAGCTCTGACACGATCTGTAGGCCGTCGATAGTTTTCTGTGCTTATTCCAACTGTTGAAATACAATCACGTTTTGGGCAAGAATTTAAGAACTGTGTCAAGGAAACATTTGCTTGAAGTGGATCGGAACCAATAAGATGATCTTCAATAAATCGATGTGCAAAATATGCATATCTATCAATAACATATACTCCAATATCTTCATCACGTTGATATGATAATGAATCTTCTCCAACAAGTGCAGAAGCAGTTGATACAACCTGAAAAAAGGTTTAAAATATATTTTAAAATAAACTTTTATTACATTTGGACTTGTAATTTCAGAATACATTGATGCAGATTGACATGAATCAACAATAAATAGAACTTCATTGTACCTAAAATTAAAGAAGTAATTTAAAAGTGGCATACTGTAATAACAATAGCTAAGTATTTAACACAAAAAACTTACCGTTTATTTTGTGACATTGTTTCAATAGCTTCTGCAACATCGGTTGAAGTAAGTTCTGTGTGATCTTGAAATTTAAGGAATCCATCACCGCCATGTCCACTCATATAAATTAGAATATTTGATTGATGATCACTTAATAATCTTTTATTTCGAGGTGTTCCTTCAGAAAGTCGTCCAGTAAGTACACGAATAAAATTTTCAACACTAACTTCATATCCTAAAAGTTCATTCTCATTTAGGATATTTTATTTATTATTTTTTTGCTATAAATAAAAATTAATAAATTTGAACTTACCACGATAATCAACTTCAACATCAAGGCCATAAAGATTTTCTCGAAGACTTGGAATATTAAAAATTTCACCTGAAAAATGTAATGTAAGTAATAAATTTACATAAAATAAAGCAATGATTATATTTTTTTAGTAATGCTTTTTTGTTTTTAGCGCAAAGAAAATGCAACCAAATCGTTTGACGATAACTCGAAAAAATTCTCGACATCAACATATTGAAAAAACTGAAACTTTTATTGGACGTCCGCAATCTATACCACTTTCAACTGGTTCAGAAATTGAAGCAGAAGAAGATGAAAGAATTATACAAAAGCGATGTCGTGGAACAATTATTACGCCAACAACAACAAAATTAATGCCAGTTTTTCTAAAAGCGGCTCCAAAGCTTGAAGGTTCTATTATCTCAGTTCCTCCACCACAAGATGAGCAATGTCATGAAGTAGCTGAATTAATTTCTCAACCGGTAAAACTATTTTTTTTATAAAACCATTAAAACAATAAACTTTAGTTGAATGCAGGAATATACTTATTGACGCCATCCGTAGAAGTTCAAAAAGAAACTGTTCAACAAATTTTTTCTTCTCGCAAACATCGCGCTCTTCAAGTTCATATTATTTCTTCACCAATTTATGAAGTACAATATGAATGCAGTCCACCGGTACAAAAAATTGAAGTAAGTTTTTAAATATAAAAAATAAAAATACAATAAAATCGTATAGGCTTTACAACTTTCAAACAAAACTTCTGTTGCTGAATTACTTTTAAAGCCACCAAAAATTATAAGAGCTAAAATATTTGATCAAATATGGCAAACAACGAACTTTGAAGTTGCATATGGTAGACATTCTGCTGTACCAACAACAATTCCACAAACTCAAAAACAAAGAATAACAAAAATTAATGCTGAACGACGAAAGGGAAAATTAACAAGCGTTTTGAATGTTATGCCACAAGCACCTGTTCAGGTAAGTTACATATTACTTCTTGTTTAAAAACTCTATCCACTTTTTGCAGATAAAACAAGTTATAAAAGCTCCACAAATACAAACCATTGAATTATGTTGTATTGATTCAACTGTTGAAGCAAAGAAAATTAAAGAAATATATGTTGAAGAATCAGAATATCAAATAATTCAAACTCAAGATTATTCTTATACTGAGTCAACAACAATTGAATATTCTCGTTAAATTTTTTTTAAATAATTATATATATATATTTAAAAAAGATCATACCAGGATGCGGATTCCTTGCATTACATGGAATATTATCAGCTAACATTAAAATTATATTACTAAAAGCAGTCGTTAATAATAGAATTAATATAAATATAATACCTATCTGGAATACCAAGTCTTTTAATAGATTGATAAATAGAAAGTGTATTTGCAACATGACGATAATTAAACCAAAATCTTGAAGTACATACCTAAATGGTTTATATAGTTGTTGGCATAATAAATAGAAGAAAAACAACATACAAGTACAGCCCAATTATTTGTATGAGTTGAAGGATCAAAAAATGCTTCAATTTTGTCATCATTATTATTGGATAATGTTGCAGCATTTGTCAAAAATGAGATAAAAAACAAAAGAAAAAGCATGTTTGCCTGCTTTGTTTTAGCTTGAAACACAGCGGATAAATAAAAAAAACGCGATCGAAGATTGTTTGTTTTTTTTTCGAAAAAAAAGTTGTTGAACAAATTTTTAAACCAGCTGGGTTGTTGGCAAAATGTCGTTTAGCATTGAACATAAATAAATATTTTTTTCATGAAAAATGTTGTCACGAAATTACAGTATCTTTTTTACTTATCTGTTTTACAATATGCACTATTTTATCCACTGTTAAAACTTCTTAGAAATTGAATTAACTCTTTGCAGTAATAAGATTCAGCAGCAACACTTCTTCCAAAATCTCAGCACGATTTAAAATTATGTTTCATTGAAGTTGCGACAACCCGGCTGCTGCTTTGCTTGCTTGCTTCTTTAACACCACTTTTAATCGATTCTTTCCGGCAATGGAATGACAAATTTGGCATTTTGAAAGCTTCAACTTCTTGTTTTTTTGAAAAATGTCGGCTCCACTTTTAACAGAAAATTCAAATACCCCAGATCAAAGGCAAATTAATTCTGCAGTAACCGGGCTTCGAAATTTCCGTGATAGAGGTCGCCATGGTATTGATTTATTGCTACCTAGTTTATATGTGGGCGGATTAAGAGATGCTCAAAACAAAGAAGAACTCAAACGGCATAATATTAAATTTATTGTTAGTATTTTAGATTTTGAACGAATTTTACCTGATTTTAATGGTATTTTTTTGTTAGTTTTGCTTTTTATTATAAAAACCGTTTTAGAAAAAACACATTTAGTGATAAAATTAAGTGATAGTCCACAAGAAAATATATTACCTCATATTCCAATCGTAAATGAATTTATTCATCGAGCAAGACTTTCAGGATGTCGGTAATTAAAATATATAAAGAATGTTTTTACAAATATATTTTTAGCAAATGTATTAATGCACTGTCTTGTTGGGGTTAGTAGAAGTATTGGATTTGCAGCTGCATATTTACTGTCGTGCACAAAATTATCGTATCCTGCGGCGATCGCTTTTATTGAATCAAAACGTTCAATTGCAAAACCAAATTTCGGATTTCGAATGCAACTATATAAATTTAGTCAAGGAGTAAAAATTATTGTTTTTATTTATTTAAAAAAAATAAACAATAGATTTATTTTTTAGTTAAATCAAGAAGAAAGAAATCGCCTCAAAAGTCTCTCTACAAATTTAAAAGCCTTTGATTCACAATTTTATGAAGATTGCCTTTACACTCATAGCTTATATGCATTGCCATGATATATAATTATTTATGTTCAAAATTTAAATTAGATCTCTCTTTTTTGCCTTTTTAAAAAGTATTATTAAAATACAGTGCTTTAAGAGACTGTCTACCAGATTTTTCAAATCGAGCGGACCACACAATTTTATTTTTCAAATTTTTTTTTGTTTTTTGGTAGAACCTGGTCTAAAAACGTTATTCTGAAAGTATTACCCGTTCTTATAGTACTAGTTTTGGATTGGCACGATGCCAAAGTTCATAATTGAGCAAAATTTCATGACAAGTAAAATATTTTTGTTTCTTAACCAAAAAATTTGATGTTTTCCCAGTTGATACTAGTTGAAACAAGGTTTAAAAATATGTATCGTTTACATTTTTATCATATCTTTGAATACGATTTTTTTCACTTTGAATATTTCACCCCCTGAAAAAAAATTCCATTTTTCGTGGGAGGGATAGCCTGAAACGTGCAAAAGTTGCCCCAGGATCTCAGCATTCAAGTTATATATGATTCGTACCATAAGGAGATGAACTTAGCGATTCCTAAACAAATTACTTTTCTCAACAACATCTATAACATCGAATAATAAATATATTTCGGGAATGGGAGCAGGTATCGACTTCCGGTGACTTGCATTATAAAATATAATGGTATTAGAGCATTCTGGGACAGTTTCAACATTTTTGGTAACGATTTCGAAATATGGGACCACTTTGAAAATCCAAAATTTTACAACATAGAAATATCGCAAAAAATTGGGTTTTTCTTTCATAATAAAATAAAATATGCATTATAACTGTAAAATATATGTAACAACACCAATATAATATGATAAAAAACGACGGGGGGTCAAAATCGATTTTTTATGATTTTTTGAATTTTGCTTATTTTTGATCAGTTTTCGAGATACACAAATATTGGGAATATCGAAATATATCAACTATCTGATACTTCCGGGTTAAAATATAGCTCGTTTACGATTTTTGGGCAACATTTCGACATCCTAAAATTACTAGTTTTCGTTTTCCACGTAACTGAAAATATGCTCTAAAATTTGAGAAAAAACATCTGGAAATCAGTGTTTTTCCGATACAAGATCACTAAAAACGTTTTTTTTTGGCTCAAATGTCAATATTTTAACACTTTCTGAATGATTTCAACACAAAATAAAATAAAATAATTTTTTTCAAATTTTGAAAAATCAGTAATTTTTGAAAATCTTAAAATTCTTCAAAATGATTTCAAAACACTTCACCCAACCAAAGTAAATTATAATAAATCTAAAAAAAAACGTTTTTAGTGATCTTGTATCGGAAAAACACTGATTTTCAGATGTTTTTTCTCAAATTTTAGAGCATATTTTCAGTTACGTGGAAAACAAAAACTAGTAATTTTAAGATGTCGAAATGTTGCCCAAAAATCGTAAACGAGCTATATTTTAACCCGAAAGCATCAGATAGTTGATATATTTCGATATTCCAAATATTTTGGTATCTCCAAAATTGATCAAAAATAAGCAAAATTAAAAAAATCATAAAAAATCGATTTTGACCCCCCGTCGTTTTTTATCATATTATATTGGTGTTGTTACATATATTTTACAGTTATAATGCATATTTTATTTTATTATGAAAGAAAAACTCAATTTTTTGCGATATTTCTATGTTGTAAAATTTTGGATTTTCAAAGTGGTCCCATATTTCGAAATCGTTACCAAAAATGTTGAAACTGTCCCAGAATGCTCTAATACCATTATATTTTATAATGCAAGTCACCGGAAGTCGATACCTGCTCCCATTCCCGAAATATATTTATTATTCGATGTTATAGATGTTGTTGAGAAAAGTAATTTGTTTAGGAATCGCTAAGTTCATCTCCTTATGGTACGAATCATATATAACTTGAATGCTGAGATCCTGGGGCAACTTTTGCACGTTTCAGGCTATCCCTCCCACGAAAAATGGAATTTTTTTTCAGGGGGTGAAATATTCAAAGTGAAAAAAATCGTATTCAAAGATATGATAAAAATGTAAACGATACATATTTTTAAACCTTGTTTCAACTAGTATCAACTGGGAAAACATCAAATTTTTTGGTTAAGAAACAAAAATATTTTACTTGTCATGAAATTTTGCTCAATTATGAACTTTGGCATCGTGCCAATCCAAAACTAGTACTATAAGAACGGGTAATACTTTCAGAATAACGTTTTTAGACCAGGTTCTACCAAAAAACAAAAAAAAATTTGAAAAATAAAATTGTGTGGTCCGCTCATATGTGAAATTTTAAGATTTTCTGGTAGACAGTCTCTTAATTTAAATAAATTATTTTTTTTATTAAAACAGAAAACACGCAAAACCTTTAAAAAGAAAACATGTCAGCTCATGTAAAATTAGGGCTATCGTTTTGTTATTATTCATTTTCTTTAAATATGCATGTTAACATGGCATTTTTATAAAATGGGCTTTTCCTAATACAGTAGCCCTTATAAGAAACAAAAAAACATACATGCACTTTATAAATTATAATGTACATATGTTTTTTTGTTTCTTTCAATAATTGAAAAATAAATTTCGCAAAGTTCGTTCGTTTAATTAAATTCCTTAGTAATTACAAATGTCGCTCCATTTTTTGGCATCATCAAGAATTTTGAAAGGAAAAATATAAAGCTGCTTGCTCTCCTCTCTCATGCTTTTTTATAAAAATTTTTTAAACAATCGTTTCTTGCAACGAAAGAAAACTCTTTCAAGCGCATTTTTTTTAGTAAAAAAAATATACATACAATTTTTTGCTGTTACTTTTTTTTTGCGTTATCGTAGATTTTGTTATTGTTACTTTAAAACATTTAATATACATTTTTTTCAGCAAAAAGCGATATGTCTGAAAAAGCAAGTTTTGCGGCAGCTGCTAGTCAATTATGGAATCAAAACAAGTCAACATTTAGTTCCAAAAGCTTCAACATTAGTTTGAATAAAAGTCAAGAAGAAAAGTCAAATGATGAGGCAAAGCAAACGTCAGAGGCATCAAAAAAATCTTCTTTTGGTCATGTATTTGGATCTGGACTTGCTAAGAAAGATCAAGCACCAACAAGTGCTTCACAAATTTTTCAAGCTTTAGCAGCTAAGAAATCAGAAGGTTTTTCAGTAAGTTTATTCTTTGTTTTTTATTTTAAAAAATAGTTATCTTTAATTCTTTAGAATGCTTCAACTTCTGCTGATTGGTTAGGGAAAAATGAAAAAAAGATGGAACCGGAAGGACTTGAAACTGTTGAAAAGCCAAAAACTGGTGAAGAAAATGAAACTAATCTCTTCCAAGTCTGTTTTTTTTCCATTAAAACACTTTAAAAATTTTTTGAAGTATTTTAATGTTACTTAAATTTTTTCACTTAAAATTAAGTAACATTTAAATAACAATTTCAGGCGCAATGTAAATTCTTTCAATATGATGTTGAATCGAAACAATGGAAGGAAAGAGGTCTTGGAAATCTTCGATTGAATGAAACAAGTGATTGGGATATTAATAGTAAAGCACGATTAGGTATGTTTCATTTTTTTTTCATACATAGTTTTGAATTATTGTCTTTCTTTAGTTGCTCGTAGTTCTGGCACTCAAAAAGTTTTATTAAATTCTTTACTCTTCCCTGAAATGGTTTTTGAATCGGTTTCTGAAAAGCGCATCAAAATTTCTGCTCATACTCCCGATTCTGAACTTCCACAACTATTTCTTATTCAATCAACACCAGCTCAAATTTCACAATTGATTTCACTTCTTCGTAATAGAATCAAAGAAGAAACTCAAGCTGTTGTACCAGTGCTACCAAAAAAACGAAAAAATGAAGATGAAGATACTGACAGTATTAACGAAAAGACAAAAAAGTTGAATACTAATGCAGGATCTGAAGATGATGATGATGGCGAAGGTAATTCATTCAATGGTTCCAATGTTTCTTCTGCTTCCGAGTGATTTTTTAATTTACTGTACCTTTTTTTATTTTGTATCACTGATATCTATTGAATAAACATACATTTTTGAATATTTAATAAAGCATGATTTTTTTTTTAAATTTTTCTTGTCATTTGTTAAATTTTTATTTAAAAATAAACTTGGTAAAAATTCAAAATTTAAGTCAATGCTAAAAGGTTACAACCAAATAATACTTTCTTTTTTAAATATTTTAAAAAGTACTGTTACGGAATGTTTAGGTGAAAAATATGGGAAAAGATTCAAATTATCGTAGAAATCGTTCACGTTCAAAAGATCGAGATGTTGATCGTTACAAGTCATCAAGAGACAAAGAATACGATAGAAAAGATAAAGAAAAAAGCAGAGATAAATATTATGATAAAGATCGTAGCAGCAGAAGAAGATCAAGAAGTCCAAGACGTAAAGAGTCATTACCTTCATCTTCAAAAGAGATAAAAAAGAAAGATTTACCAATTCAAGAACGTCGTCGTCAACTTTCAATATCTTCAACATCAAGTGAAGAGGAACAAAAAGATCGGGAATTTGATGATAAATTGGAAGTACTTCGAAAAGAAAAAGCAGAAAAAAGGCGGATTCAAAAACTCAAAATGAAAGACATTGAAACACCTGAAGAAAAACGAATTCGTCGAATGGCAAAAAAGATGCGGAAAGAAGAAAAACGAAAAGCTGAAAGTTTATCCGATGTTATTGCTTATAATAATTTGAACAATCCCTTTAACGATACAAATCTTACTCAGCCATTTGTTTGGGGGAAAAAGCTGCAAAAAGAAGGCAAAGAAAAGTTGTCGAATAAAGAAATAGAAAAATTACATATGGAAAAGGTTACAAAAAATATTCGTGAAATGGAAGAACTTCGAAGAAATCGTGAAATGCGTCGAATGCAAAAAGAAGATGATGAAATGATGGCTCGAGATCGTGAAAAACAAATGTGTGGTGATTTTGGAGTTGTTGAATATAAATTTCATATAAAACAAGCAAAAGAAAGAACAAAAATTCGATTGAAAGAGAATCGACCAAAGCCAATTGACATGTTGGTACGGTATTCAGCATTTTCTGTTCCGGATGAAGAAGAACAATATGGTGAATTTGAACTTGTTGATCCATTAACATATATTAAAGGCCTCTCAATTGATGATTTTGAAGATCTTATTGCTGATATTAAAGTAAATTTATCATAATTTATAAATTGTTACTTGACTAAATTTTTTAGACATATAAAAAAATTGCAAATCATAAAGATGACGATTTTTGGGATGATATTCGAACGATTGCTGAAGGAGAAGTTACAAAATTAAAAGATGCTCGGCGTCGAGCAGAAATGGATGAAGTTGTTCATTCATCTGTAAAAAAAGATGTCATTGAAACATTTAAAGTATGTTTACTTTTTATTCCCTTTAAACATTTGAACAAACAAAAATGACAGTACAATACAATCATGTTTCAACAGTTCCTTCCTTGTCTTCTGCTTCTTCAGCAAGAAATTTATCATTAAACGTTTCTTCTGGATCAGCAGGAGTTTCTTCATTTTCTTTCTCTTCTTCTTTGGCATCTTCCTCTTCTTTGATGGCAATTTTTTCAAGGACAAACCGAGGTAATTCTTCTTCAGGGAGATCAGGAAAATCAACTTCAAAATCATAATTTTGTTCAGGATCCGTGATTCCCCCAATAGTTTCAAAGATTTCTTTACAAAGTTGCTTAAGTTTTGAGTAATCATTTGTTTCAACTTTTTTACTTTCCATAACAGTATTCCATAAATCCAAATATCTAAATTTCCCATTCAATTCTTTTACCCCGTAGAAAATAAAACTCACTGAGAAGGTAATTCCTTAAAATTATCTTCTTGACCAAAAAAGAGTTTTAAATTTTCAATTTTTGTCAAATGTTTTCCACTCCATGACAATTCTCCAACAACCATTTCATAAAAAATATAAAAGAATGCTTCAAGCTCATCCCATTGACAAAGTTCTGATTGACCATGATGCGAGAGAGGTGCATAATCTGCATATCCTTTCCATACAACAATAGGTTTAAGACCAAGTTGACGCTTTTTTGGATTAACTTTTACATGACTCATATCAGATAAAAAGACATTTCGACTACAAGGATCAAGGCTAAGAATATCCAAATCTAATTTTGTCATTAAAAATCCATTTTGATGAATAAAATCAAGAATCTAAAATTTATAATAACTAAATAAGTGATAGTAAAAAGTAAAAACGTACAGAAACAATATCATGGGCAAATCGGCCAGCAGTTCCATGAGAGAATTGTTTATTTTCAAGAAAATTTAGGCATTGATTTAATGATGGTCCACCACGATAATACATTGCAAGCCATGGAAATTTTGCTGTAAGATCATAGCTATGAAATTGAGTAAAGAATAAATGGCATTTTTGACTTTCAGCCAGTTTTAACAATGCTGCTTCAACAAATAATCCACTTGAACGTTCACTTGAATCAACTCGAAGAATAAGCTCTTTTTTAGATTTCAAAGGATGTGCAAAATATGTTGCCCCAACAGTATCATTCCATCCAATTCGTTCTTCAATCTAAAAATCTTGTTACCGTATAAAATATCAGAACAACACTTACAATGAAGCGATCTACAAATGTTGAATCTTTTAAAAGATGTGGAACACCATTAAATGTTTGAAATTCTTTCAAAGGTTCTCTTTTAATAATAGTTCCAAGAGCTTCAACTTCTTTTTCTTCAGGTGATGATTCCATTTTGGAGTAAAAAAAATAGTAAATCAAAAACAATAAAAATGAACAAAATGACACTCGAGAAAATGGTTTCATTTCCTTTTTATGCAGTTTTCTGTTTATGCTAATTTCTTAACATGTACCGTAATCTGGTTTTTGCAGCACAAAAATTATGAAGAATTGGTAAAACTTGAATCGGATGTACAAAATAAAATTCGAACAGAAACAAATGTTGGATTTTGGCAATATTTATTGGATGAATTACGTCCATATATGGCGAAATCTCGATTGAAAGCAAAACATGCAGCAAAACAGGCCTTAAAATTGCAAAGAATTCGTGAGGAGCAAGCAAAAGAAATGGACGAACATCAAAAGTTATTGGGCGATATTAAACCTGTATTACCAAAACCAAAAATGAATGAATCTAAAACAAATGTTGAACCAATGGAAACAGATGAAACTGATTGTATGGTAAGTTTTAAACACACTTTAGTTTACTGTAGTTGTATTTAATTTTTAATTTTTTTAGGAAATTACTGAAGAAGATGCTGTAATAATAAAAAAGCAAACTTTTAAATCAATTCCATTTACATTTGATGAATTAAAAGCAATGGATGATGATGTACAAGAGCAAAAATGGAGTTTATTAAATGATGCCCAATTGGAATTATTTACAGAACATTTATACGTACAAGGACGATATAGTCCGGTATTAGGAACAGATGGTGAAGCAATGCCGGGCATTGAAGTCATTGATGAAGTTGATGATTTTAAACAGTTACAAGCTGCAAGAAAACGAAATCGTAATGGCGATGCTGAACCTATTACGGTATGTTCAAAGTTTGTTTTTTTGACTACAATATTTGTTTATAGTCTGCTGAAGCTGATTTTATGAGGATGGCTCGTTCTGGAATGGAAAAAGAAGAAGAAGAATTTATTGATGAAGAAAAACTTGAAAAACAAACATATCTTTGGTCTGACAAATACCGCCCTCGGAAGCCTCGATACTTTAATCGGGTTCATACTGGCTTTGATTGGAATAAATATAATCAAACTCATTACGATCTTGATAATCCGCCACCAAAAATTGTACAAGGATATCGTTTTAATGTATGATGTTTTTTTTATCATTTTTAGGCGACTAGAATTTTAATGAAAACATTTTTAGATTTTTTATCCCGATTTACTCGATATTACTCATACTCCACAATATACTTTAACGGAATGTCAAGATTCTGATTTTGCAATTCTTCGATTTAAAGCTGGTCCACCATATGAAGATATTGCTTTTAAAATAGTTAATCGTGAATGGGAGATTAATCATAAACATGGATTTCGAAATCAATTTAAGGAAGGCGTTTTTCAACTTTGGTTTTTCTTTAAACGTTATCGTTATCGTCGTTAAATATTTTTGTTTTATATGTATTTGAATAAAACATTACTGGGTTTTATATTAATGATATGCATTTGTTTGACTGTTAATATACAGTAATAAAAAGATACTTTTTGATTTCTGTATTACGGTAATTAACAATTATTATTGTAGATGCATCGAAGGCGTCGAGGTGAACCACAAACATTACGTCCGATGCGACATGCATCACCGTCAAAGCAAAAACAATTTTTTGTTTTTTGGGAAAAATTATTTGCAAATTTTGAGGGATTTTTTAAGCAGCTTTGTAATCCTGCTTCACAAACTTTAGCAATCTACAGTATACTCTTTTCATTAGTTTTTGATACTTTCCTTTCATATTTGATTGTTCGATTACGGCCTTGTAAGTTGTATCTTTTAAATATGTTACGCAATAATTATGTGTTTTTCAAATCATTGCAGATACAGAAATTGATTGGTCAACATATATGCAACAGGTAGAATGTTATGTCAAAGGTGAAAGAAATTATTCAAATATTTATGGGGATACTGGACCAATTGTATATCCGGCTGGTCATTTGCATGTTTATCATTATCTTTATCAAATTACTGATGCAGGAAAAAATATTATTAAAGGACAATATTTATTTATGCTATTGTATTTGTTTAATCAAGCTACAGTATATTATATCTTTTATCAATCTCGAAGAATTCCACCATTTTTATACTTTTTTGTTACACTTTTTGGATACCGTATTCATTCAATTTATATCTTGAGAATGTTTAATGATGGAATTGCAATGTTATTCTGTTATTTGGCAATTGCTTTACTCATTTCAATCAAAGATAAATCAAATTTTCTTCTGCCAATTCTATCATCAATTTCTTTTTCAATGGCGGTTGGAATTAAAATGAATATTCTATTATTTGCTCCAGCATTTTATTTATCATTTTTATTCCGTTTTGGATATTTTCAAACTATTCTTTCCGGTATTTGTGCGGCACTTTTTCAACTTTTTCTTGGCTCCCCTTTTCTTCTCTTTGCTCCATGGGATTACATAAAAAATGCTTTCAATTTTAAACGAATTTTCCTCTACGTTTGGACAGTTAATTGGCGAATGATTCCTGAATGGTTATTTTTGGATCAAAGATTTCACAGTGTTCTTCTGGCACTTCATCTTCTCACATTAGCTGCTTTTATTGCTTTCTGTTGGATACGGTAATTGTTAAAAGTGTTGTTTGATTAAAAGTTATTATATTTTTAAATTTAGAATTCACCGAAAAAGTTTAAATGATATTTTCAAAATTATCAAAAATCCATTGTTGATAAAATTGAGTAATCACGGTTTGTTTCTTATTTAAGTTTTATACACTATTAAGTTTATTTTTAAATTAAGATATTTTGTTTGGATTATTTGTAAGCAATTTTATTGGAATTGCGTTTTCTCGTTCACTTCATTATCAATTTTATTCATGGTATTATCATACAATTCCGTACATACTTTTTTCATGGAAAACTCGAAAAGAAAAAACTGATTTTTCCGCCATCCTTGTTGGAGCTTTCTTACGGTATACAAATTATTTAATGAGTTTAAATAAAAGTATATTAATTTATAGGTTTTCAATTATGGTTTTAATTGAATATTGTTGGAACACTTATCCCTCAACGATTTTAAGCTCAACACTTTTATCCATATCACATGCTATCATATTAGTCATATCATTTTGGAATGCTTAACTTTTTTTTGCAATAATTTTTCATTGTTTTTATTTATTTTTAATTAATATATTAGTTTTATAAATAAAAAGATTTTTACATTTATTGGAAATTATCAAACTTGGTTTTTTTCCAAATATCAATTAATTAAATTCAATTACAAAAGTTTTATACAGTATCGAATTTAGATGAGATTAACAACAATTTCAAAAATAAATTATACAAAGTTGTTATTTGCGGCATCAAAGACAAGTGCATCTTCATTGAAGGTATACTGTAGCTTGTTATCTGTGGAATTTATTTTTATTGTTTCAGATTTTTGATCGAAAAACAAAATTAAAACAAAGAAATTGGGCGGCTGCACATCCGGATTTTGATGTTTGCCAATATGTGAAAGATGAACTTGGATATCGTGTGGCTGATAAAGTTTTTGATCTCACCAAATTTAATGATATTGTTTTGGATCTTGGTTGTGGAGGTGGACATATTGGACAACATTTAATTAAAGAAAATGTTGGAGTTTTGTTACAATGTGATATGTCAGAAGGAATGATTCGAAAGAGTAAAGGTGCCCCAGAAGATGAGCTTCTAACTTTAAGGGTGATTGGGGATGAAGAAAAAGTGCCATTTAAATCGCAAAGTATTGATCTGATTGTTACAAGTCTTTCGGCACATTGGATTAAGTATGCTGTTTTTAAATTTTAATTTTTATAGGTATACTGTATTTTTAATTTTTAGTGATTTACCTGGATGGTTTCAAAGATGTTATAATATTTTACGACCAGATGGTGCAATAATTGGGGGATTATTAGCTGGGGATACATTATATCAGTTAAGAGTTGCTTTACAACTTGCTGAAAATGAACGCCTTGGTGGAATGGGTACACATATTTCTCCATTTATTGAGTAAATTCTTTAACAAAAATTTAATACGGTAGTTTAAAATGATATTTTTTAGTGCACAGGATATTGGTGGTTTAATGAATAAAGCAGGATTTGAAATGATTACCTTGGATTCCGATGAACTTGAAATTGGATATCCAAATATGTTTGCTCTTTTATATGATTTACAAATTATGGCAGAATCAAATTCAACAATTAAACGAACAGCAAGCCTTCGAAAAGATGTCCTTATTGCTGCAGATTCAATCTATCGAATTATGTATGCCTCTGAAAATGGATATCCTGCAACCTTTCAAATTTATTCATTTATCGGATGGCGGCCTGGTCAAAAGGGTCCTCAAAAGGCAGCAAAACGTGGATCACAAAATGTTTCATTCAAAGATCTTTCAGAAGTTATCGAAAATCCAGATAAATTTGTGCCATCCAAAAAATAAATAATACTTTGGTAGGAATGTATTTAGCATAAATAAAAATATCTTTCGTATTTTTACTTTCGTCATTCTGTTACATATTGTCACGGTCGTATTGTGTGAGGCCCTTGTAACACGTTTGAGATATGTCGGTCAGGTCCCGGTCAGGATTTTCGGTCGACCGTGACCGGCGACCGAAAAATTTCGGTTGACCGCCAACACTGGTTGTATTATTGTTGTCCTTGTATTATATGTTCTTACTGCGTATAATAAAATTTTCCCCCTTTTTTTAAAAAAACTCAAATTTCTTCCCTGATTTTTCCACAAAACCCACTATTTAAAAACCAAAATATTTGACTGAACAATGTTTTACTGTAAAATTACTGTAATTTGTCAGTCGTTTTTGTGGTATTTTTATGCAAACAATTGTTTTTATCAATTGTTCTTTTAGCCTTACAATAAAATATAAAGCATTAAAATTGAAATTTAATTCAAAAAATGATAACAAAACGGATTGATTTGAATTAATTCATAAATTTTTCATTGAAGCAGATACAAAAAAACAACTGGTTTAACACTTTTTTGGCCCAAATGTTCCAATTATTTAGGCCAAAAAAGTGTTTAATCTTTTATTTTTTTAAATATTCTGTCTTTCCAAGTTAATCAGATGATGATATTTTTTGAGATTGAACTCTTTCTTCATTTTCCTTGTTCAAAGAAGTTTCCCATTAATGTTTTATATTTCTTATTTTTACTCTTTGGTCTTTTTAATTAATGTACTCACATTTTTTATTGGCGGTGAGCCTTTTCTATTATTTTTTTTTCACTGAGAATTGATCAATCCATTTTTGGTTTATTTTTTTTTCTTCTTATCAATTTTCGACAAAGACTTATACGCTTCAAAAAAATTTTTTGCCGACACACATTCGATCGACAGTGACAATCAAGTTATTTTAACAACTTTTTTTGTGATAACAAAATTTATTGGACAAAAAACATTACCCAAAAACAACGAAAGAAGAAGACGACGAAAAGTTTAAACATTTTTTTGGCAGTGAGAAAAAACTTTTTGTGTAAAAAAAAGTGTTGCGCATTTTGGTTGTCTCAAAATAAATATGAAAACTTTACCGTTCAAATTATTTCAATTAAGCCGTCGGCCTCATTATTCATTTATTACTTCTCAAAGACTTTTTAATTATGATTGCTTCGCAGATCGTCATATTGGTCCTTCTGAATTGGAAAAGCAACAAATGCTAAATTATTTGGGATTTAAAGTGAGTATCTCCTAAGAGAAGGGTCATATTTCTTTCACGTTTTTACTTCTATCTTTTAGGATTTGGATTCAATTACAAATACAAATGTACCAGAGGCAATAAAGCTTAAACGAAATCTTCGACTTCCACCTGCATTAGATGAATGGAGAATGTTGACAGAACTTCGAGGGATTGCAGAAAAGAATAAATCATATCGTTCATATATTGGAATGGGCTATTATGATTGCATTGTACCAAAAGTTATAATTCGAAATATGCTTGAAAATGCTGGTTGGACTTCTCCATATACCCCTTATCAGTAAGGCTTAAGCATTATTTTTTTAATAAACATTTTTTCACGAATTTGAAGACCCGAGATTGCACAAGGTCGATTAGAAAGTTTGCTAAATTTTCAAACAATGATTTGTGATCTAACTGGATTGGATGTTGCAAATGCTTCATTATTGGATGAAGCCACTGCAGTGGCCGAAGCAGCATGTTTAGCAGCACGAGCAACAAAAAGATATACAATTTTATATGATAAACAATTGCATCCACAAAATTTAGCAGTTTTGAAAACAAGAGCTGAGTAAGTCTTTTTATTACATGTATTACTGTAACCTAAATAAATTTTAGGCCATTGGATATTACACTTGTACCACTTGATGAAATTGAGAATCCTACAGTAACTCGAGATGTTGCAGGTGTTATTGTACAGTATCCTGATACAGAAGGAAAAATTTTTGATTTACAAACTTTAATTGAAAATACTCATAATGCTGGAGGACTCGTTATAATGGCATGTGACTTGCTTGCATTAACGATGATTCGACCACCTGGGGATTTAGGAGCAGATATTGCTGGTTAGTTTACCGTATACTTTTATCACTTTTTTGCTCTCTTTATTTTCAATTTTTAGTTGGATCAGCTCAAAGATTTGGACTTCCTTTAGGCTATGGAGGCCCTCATCCAGCATTTATGGCAGTTGCAAAAAGAGATTCAAAAAATTCATTGGCTCGATCAATGCCGGGAAGAATTGTTGGAGTTTCAAAGTTTGTTTTTGATATACTGTAAATTTCTATAGTAATAAATTTTAGAGATGTACATGGAAATAAAGCATATCGACTGGCTCTTCAGACCCGAGAGCAACATATTCGTCGTGATAAAGCAACATCAAATATTTGGTTTGCCATTTCTAGTTTTTTTCAAATTTTTTTTTATTAATCTAAATTCTATAGCACTGCACAAGCTTTACCAGCAAATATTAGGTAATAAAGGATTTTTTTTGTCTTTTCCTGTTTTATTTAATTTTTGTAGTGCAATGTATGCCGTCTATCATGGTCCACAACGATTAAATGCTATCGCAAAATCAATTCATAAATCAACTGCATATCTTGCTGAACGTAAGCATTTCCATTATTTGCTTCCGAATTAAATTTACAACTGTTTTTAGAGCTTCGAAAAAATGATTATATTGTTGCACATTCAACATATTTTGATACAATAAAAGTTAAACCTAAAAACTTAACTGATATTCGTGTAAAATGTGAAGAAAGAAGAATAAATTTGAGATTTTTTGATGATGGACACGTTGGTATTGCATTGGATGAAACGATTCTATCACAAGATATTCAAGATCTCCTTTACATTTTTGGTATTGAAATGGAAAGAGTCACAATTGAAAAAGAAATTTCTGAAACCGTTTGCCCCTTAATTGGTAACTCAGATCATGCTCGACGTTCACCATTTTTATCACATGATATTTTTAATAAATATCATAGTGAATCGCAAATTATTCGATACATGAAACGATTAGAAAATAAGGATCTTTCATTGGTTCATTCAATGGTAAATTAATTTTTTCTGGGTATTAACTTTTATGATACATGTGTGCACATATTCAGATCCCACTTGGTTCATGTACCATGAAGCTTAATGCATCTGCTGAATTACTACCATTATCATGGCCTCAATTTTCGAATATTCATCCTTTTGCTCCAACTGATCAAACACGTGGTTATCAACAAATTTTTAATGATTTAGAAAAATGGTAAGTTTTTGGGAATTTTCACATATCGTATACGTAGTGATACGTCTTACAAGAATGAGTAACCATCTTTTATTTTAGGTTATCTGAGATGACCGGATACGATAGTTTTTCACTTCAACCAAACTCTGGTGCCAATGGTGAATATGCAGGATTATTAGCAATTCGAGAATATTTGAAGTCAATTGGTCAAGAACAAAGAAAAGTTTGTTATTATGAAGAAAGCATACTGTAGGTACATTTCTTTAGATTTGTTTAATTCCTTCATCTGCCCATGGAACAAATCCTGCATCTGCTCAACTCGCGAATTTTAAAGTTTGCCCGATTGAATCTGATAAACATGGAAATATTAATTACAAAGATCTTTGTGCAAAAGTATGTTTCAGTTTTCATTCATCCATTAACTTTTGTAATTTGATGTTTTTTTAAGGTTGAAAAATACAAGAATGAACTCGCAGCTATTATGATCACGTATCCATCAACTCACGGTGTTTTTGAATCTTCAATTGTTGATGTTTGTAATAAAATTCACGAAAATGGAGGACAAGTTTATCTCGATGGTGCAAATTTTAATGCTCAAGTTGGTCTTTGTCGTCCTGGGGATTACGGTAGTGATGTGTCACATTTAAATCTTCACAAAACTTTTTGTATTCCGTATGTTATTTTTTTTGTTTAATTTTTTTAATAGTGTAACCTTTTGCAGACATGGAGGTGGAGGCCCTGGCATGGGACCCATTGGTAAATATTTTTAATAGTTGTTATACTTAAATTTTCTTTTCTTTTTTGTAGGTGTTAAATCTCATTTGTCTCCATTTTTACCTGGACATCCTTTGGTTCCATTACTTGGCCGATCAGAAGGTGCCGTTGCAGGCACACCTTGGGGATCATCATCAATTCTTGTAAGTAGTTTCAGATATCTTTTTTAAATAGTGATTATATATGTTTGTTTGTGTATTTTTATTATACAATATCTGTTTTTTTTTTAAAAAAATTTTTCAGACAATTACATGGGCATATATTCGTTTAATGGGCGGTGACGGCCTTCGACAAGTATGGAAATTTACTACTTAATAATTTATTCAAAAAAACATAACACAAAATTGCTAATGTCTTTTTATTACTTATTTTTCAGAGTTCACAAGTTGCAATATTAAATGCAAATTATATGGCAAAACGATTAGAAGAAGGCGGATATCGGGTTGTTTATAAAGATGAACAAGGCTTAAATGCTCATGAATTTATTATTGATTGTAAACCATTCAAAAAATCTGCGGGTATTGATGTTGTTGATATTGCAAAACGTTTAATGGATTACGGATTTCATTCTCCAACTATGGCATGGCCAGTTCATGATTGTCTAAGTTTGTTAATTTGTAATATGTATTACAGTAATTAATACAAAAATATTTTATAGTGATTGAACCAACCGAAAGTGAAGATAAAGCTGAAATGGATAGATTTGTTGATTCGCTGCTATTAATTCGAGAAGAAATTCAAAAAATTGAAGAAGGTTTATTTGATCGTGAAATCAATCCGTTAAAAGTTGGTTTGATAATATAATGAAAGTATTTGTGTATCATTGAAAAATTTAGATGGCTCCACACACTCTTCAAGTATGTGTTGATAGTAATTGGGATCGACCATATCCCCGGGAATCTGCAGCCTTTCCAGCTGAATGGTGTCATCATAAATTGTTTCCAACTGTTGGAAGGATTGATGATAAATATGGGGACATGAATCTTATCTGTTCTTGCCCTCCAATGGATACTTACAAGTAAATTAAATTAGATTAAAAAATTAGAATATACTGTAATATGTTAATTTCTATCTTTGTATAATTAATTAATTATCTTTCAAAAATAAAATAAATAAATTTTCGATAAACAAAAACCGTTTCATTCATTCATTTTTTGTTTGCAACTGACTGACTGCCTGAAAAATACTGTCGTCATCAAAAAATGGCATATTTAATTGTAAATTCAATTTTGACTTCAACTTTACCAACAAATTTTACAACAACAGAAGCATCAATCTTTGGTGAAAATGGATTAACTTTAGTAATTATTGGATCAATTTTGATTTTGATTGGACTGATGTTTCTTTGCTGTTTTTGTGCTTCACATCCAAGTGGAGGAGGAAATGTTTCTCGCCGAAGTCAATCCGTTCTTCCCGTTCAAGCTCCTCCACCTCAAACTACCGTAATCCGTACCCAATCAACAATTTATGCAAATCCAAAGGGACAACCAATTCTTAAAACTTATAAAGTTTCAACTCATTCAACTTCAAGTGGTGAAAGTATTCATGCAATGCAATCTCAAACTAACCTTCTTCCAGCTGCTTCAACTGCTTATAACTATCAAAATCAAAATCAAATAAAAAATAATTCTCTTTATGACCAAATTGCAAATAATAACACCAATCCATTTTATGAAGTTCCATTAGATACTGTATCTGCACCAAGAAAACTCACACATGATTACTGTAAGTTTAAAAAAAAACAATAAGCTATAATGGGTATTTTATAACAAAAACTTGTTTTAGATCAACGTCGTGGCCTTCAGCAATATTCTTCTGATATTTGAATCTAACTTCGACTGATTTCCTATTTTGAATTACTGTACTAATATGTGTAACTAAAAATATATGCACGAATAAAGTGTGTTTCTTCAACTTTAAAATTTGATTCGAGCTATTCATTTTATCTCATTACTTGTATACAAGCTTGTAGATCACTGACTTTAGGAATCACAGAGTTGCTTTCATATTTTGTTTTTGAAGTATCGAGTAAAGAGTCACTGATGCTAACCTTTTTTTGCATAAAAATAAGAAGGTTGCTTCAATCGGTCAGAATTTGAATTTTTTTTATAGAAGATATTCTAATTCAGAAGGAGCCCTTTTTATCTCAATCACATGAATTGCAAATTAATTTCATCCCGAAAAAATTTCCATTTTAAATTTCGTTCTGAGATTTTTTTGCTACATTTTTGTTCGATTTTTTGAGCATCTTTTTTTTTCAACACTGCCGCATCAATAAATTTTTTATGATTCATTCATTTTTGTAAACTAATCTTTTTTAAAATAATTATTAATTTTAATAACAGCCAAAAAAAGTATGTCGAATTTATCGGAAGTGGAAATTGCTCAAGGGCATTTACAATATTATGAAAAGCTTTATCGAGAGGTAAATTGCAATTATATTTTTTTTGTTTTTAAACAATGTAATCATTTTGTAGTTGAATACAAATAATGTTTTGGATATTCCTGCTGGACAAGCAGCTGAATTCTTAAGAGGTTCTGGGATTCCTATCCCAACTCTTTCAGTTGTAAGTTTTAAACTTGGTCATGAGATATTGAAATGAAATCATATATATATTTTTTAGCTTTGGGAAGTTGCTGATTACAGAAAAATTGGGAGCTTAGATAAACGTGGGGTTTTTATTGCATTAAAGCTTGTTGCAGCCGTACAACAAGGACAACCACCAATAGAAGCATCTTTAAAATTACCACTTGATGCTCCAAAATTTCCAAATATTCCACCATCAGCTCGTGCATCACCTTCCGTAACACCAGGCTTAAATGAATGGGAGATAACACCAGTAGAACAAGCAAAATATGAAGCTATCTTTAATAGCCTTGGACCAATTGGGGGGAAATTAAGTGGTGAAAAAGTTCGACCTGTACTATTAAATTCAAATTTACCTCAAGGACAATTAGCAAAAATTTGGGAGCTCGCAGATTTGGATCGTGATGGAATGCTAGATCTTCATGAAATGTGTGTTGCAATGCATTTAGTTTACAAATGTATTGAAACTCATACATTACCTGATAGACTACCGTATTCATTAGCAAGAAAAGGAAGTTTAGCTGGATCAAGACGAACAAGTGCTGTGCAATCACCAACTTCTTCAAGAATTTTACGTACGTTTCTTGTAATTTTGTTTTACAGTAACAAAATGTAATAATATTTTTATTTTATTAGCTAAAACTTTTAGCTCCACCATTGTCTTCAAATTCTCGTGCATCCTCGGTTGCTTCTGTACATTCTGATTATTCTCGACAAGCTGGAATTAGATCAATTTTTGATGCAACAAATTCTGATTTCCCTGTTGATAAACAACTTTGGGAAGAAGATTTTAATCGTCTCGATTTGGATCATGATGGATACGTCACTGGTATGGATACTCGAATTACTTTAATGGGATCTGGAATGCCTCAACAAATTCTTGCACATATTTGGGGTTTGGTGGATATTGTCAAAACTGGTCGATTAAATTCCGAACAATTTGCCCTTGTTATGGAGCTTATCAAAGAAGCAAAATTGGGCGTTAAGCTTCCAGAAATATTACCTGCACATTTGGTTCCACCATCTCTTCGAATCAGTCTTCCCCATATGGCACTGTCGCCATCTGAAAAAGCAAATCCAAAGGTAAAAGAATTGAATGACGAAATTCAAAAAATTATTGATGATCGAAGAAAAGCTGATATTGATTTAGCTCAAATGGAGGCAGATATTACAATTAAGAGTTCGACAGTAAAGAATTTAGAAATTGAACTAAATACTTTGGCAGCGACGGTAAAGCAACTACAAAATCAAAAAGGTGAAGCATCAAAAAGACTTGGAGAAATGGATCAAAAGATTGAAGCATTTAAAGCAACATTAGAAGAAGGCCGAAAGCGACTTGCACTTGAAGAAGATCGACTTTCCAAAGCTAAAGCAGATGTGGCACAAGCAAAAGAAAATGCAAATGTAAGTTTTTTATATGTATCATTTTTTCACTATTTAATACCAAAAATTTTAGGCTGAAGAACAAATAATGTTTTCACTTCGTGAAGAACTTCGAAATCTTGATAATACTGTTTATCAAAAGAAATTAGAATTAAACAAAATTAATCAATCAATAAGCCATGCAGCTAACGAAATCTCTGATATGGAAAAGAAAATTCAAAAGAATAATACTGAATCAGCAAAAATTAGAGAGAAGAAAGAAGAGTTAAAGAAAATTTTGGAAGAGCTTGAACGTGCCACATCTCCAACAAATGATGATCCATTATTACTCAAAAGATTCGATGAACTTAATCCTTCTGGAAATGCCATTGGTTCTTCAACTTCTACACATTCAAATTTGGATAATGCATTTGTAAGTGATCCATTCAAAAGTGTTGATCCATTTGGTGAAGATAACTTTGATCCATTTGGTGCAAAACGAAATTCAAATGCAGGTGCAACTGGAAATTTTGGAAGTTTTGGGAAAGATCCCTTTGCTCAAGCGTATGTTTTAAAAAAAGGTTACTGTAGTTGAGTTAAGATTTAATTTAAATTTAGTGATCCATTTGGTTCGTCGCCTGCCACTGCAACGCCAACAAACAACTTTGCAGATTTTGCAAAATTCTCTGCTTTTGGTCATTAATTTATTATTATTACATTTGGTATTATTATTTTTACATTTTAAAATTTTGGAATATTTATTTATATGGCCATAATATTTATTACGCTTTTTGTATTAGAAATAGATTTTTATATAGTTATTTAATAAAAAATATTTTATTACTTATATCGGTCGAAAATATAACAAAAAAATACAAATTCATATTCAAAACAAATGAACTATTTTAATTTTAAAAATAATAATTCATAGTTTTTAAATGGAGAAAAAACTGTGTTGTTGCAACTCCGATTCCAGGGACGGATTTACATGGTTGAAAGTGATAATTTGTTAAAAGCCATTTTTTGTATACGGGTTTGTCCAGATATGACGTCATAAAAAAATCGGGATTTCTAGATCCCCCTCCACGTCATAATATTACCTTTGATCTTTTGCCGCACATAAAAGGCGGGTCATATATGGTTGACCTCTTCCCACCCTACCACTGTATGAAGACATATCTGGACAAGCCCTAAACACTTCAGTGTTTCGTCACACGGGCAAAGAATACTCTAAAAATTCCACTGTAAAATGTGTCAAAATAAAATTTCATAAACTTTTCAGAAAGTAAAAAAAATCAAAGTTTTTTGTTAAATTCCGCTGTGCAATGTTTGGCAATTGATTCTTCAAAAAAAAAGCTAATTTTTTAAATTTTAAATTGATTGATAATAATTTTCTGTTATTGATTCTGTAGCGATCCCGACTCCGGAATTACAGCCGGGATCATTCCAAATAGAATAAAAAGAGTAACACCGAGAATAAAGCAAAAATCTATGACCTCGATTTTTGATAATAAAAAATAATAAAATGCTCTGCCAATTTAAAACAATGTAATCATTGCAAATAATTTATTTATTTTTTTGTGTCATTCTGTAAAACTATGCTGAAATAGTTATTCTAATATTTTAGAATAATGTTGTCCCTTATTTTCATAGATGAATTAATTGCTGTGTTACATAATCGTCATTTGCTATGATTTTTTAGGAATCTTTTTTAGAAGTATTTTTTTATTCTCCCCCAAACTTTGGGGGCACAAAGTATACTTTTTTTTCTTCACATTGAAAATGAGATCAATGGTGCCATCTGGCATGTCAAGCAAAAAATGGCATTTATAAAATCAATCGCGCATTTGAACAAACAAAGAGTCAGACGTTGCAAAAAAATATTTTTTTAAAAAACGAATCTAAAACATTTACCCTTTAAAAATTGCATAAAATATGCATATTTTCTTTGTGTGCACTTTTTGAATCAGCGACAAAAAAGTGAAGAAAAAAACAGATTCATATGTTTAAAGTGGTTACTGTAGACAAGGCCGTATACAGAAAAATTTTTCGATTTCGGGAGGGGCTGAAGCCTTAATAGCAACCCTCTAAATATGGCGGTGACTAGTCAACAGTCGACTGTAGATAGAAACAAAAGTTAATTTTTGCATTTTTTGCAGTAAAACATAGCAAATTTGTTTAATGTTACAGTATTTATGGTGCGTTTTTAGCGAAATTCAAGAGTAAATTCATAAAATTAAGGTTTTAGAATATTTCAGATTATTTCGGGGCACGATTTTTTACCCGTCAAAAAATGGGTAAAAACTTTAACTTAATTTTAACCTGAAAGAGGCAAACTTAATTGATTCAAAAAAAATAGGTTAAATTAATCGAAAAACTATAATGAAAAAAAGTTAATTAAAGGCAGACAAATGCAAAAGAAACTGACTGACCTTTGGTTATATAAAAGTTCCTTGGATTTGGATTTGGATGCCATGCCGTGCCATGATTGATTTCATTGAAAATTTTAGAGTCAGCAAAGATCACATTTTTTTGTTCACTCAAAATCAAAAGGGATAAAGCTATTTTTGCAATCATTTATCACCTCATCCTTTTTTTTCTCATTTTGATTAACGAAAGATTAAAAATCGTTTCTTTCTTCAAAAAAATATTCAAAAAAAGCGCCTGTCGATTCGGCCTTCTCCTTCTTCAAAAAAAATAAGTTTGATCTAGATAAGAAAAAAGTTAAATAAAATTGGAGAAAAATTTTTTTCTTCATTACATTTTTCTTATCTTTCATTTGCCATCATTTGAACTTGAAAGATGCGGTTCACAATTATTTTTGCTGCATTTTTGGCAGCAATAATTTCTTTTGTTTATGGAGCAAATGAAATAAAAAGTTTACCCGGGGTACAGTTTGATATTAAATTTAAGCATTATTCTGGATATCTTCAAGTTTCAAAAACTCATTTTCTTCATTATTGGTAAAAATAAGCATTTTTGTTGTAAAAGTATAATTTATGTTTAGGTTTGTTGAATCCCAAAATAATCCAACTCGTGATCCCTTAATCTTTTGGTTCAATGGCGGACCCGGATGTTCCTCGCTCGATGTAAGCATTTTGTCACAGATATTTAAAAAATTACTGTAAAATTCTTTTTTAAAGGGTCTTCTAAATGAAATGGGACCATATGAAGTAAATCCAGATGGAAAAACGATGCGCTCAAATCCAGATGCCTGGAATACCTTTGCCTCGGTCGTCTATATTGAATCTCCAGCTGGTGTGTAACATTTATAACATTTAAAATAAATATACAGTAATATCAAATAAATAAACAATATTTTAGGTGTTGGTTATTCATATTCCTCGGATGGAAATACCACAACAAATGATGATTTGGTAAGTGCCCCTTCAAAAAACTTACAAATATAAACTCTTTTTTTAAAGACATCACAAGAAAATTATGAAGGAATTAAAAAATTCTTTGAACTTCATCCAACTTTCCGAAATCAATCAACTTTTATCATGGGTGAATCATACGGTGGTGTATATGTTCCAACATTAACCGCTCGAATTGTTGATGGACAAAAAAATTTTCCCATAAATCTTCGTGGAATGGCTCTTGGAAATGGATATGTTAATGAAAAGCTTAATGTTGATACATCCGTTCGATTTGCATATGGTCATGGGTTAATTGATGAAAAAGTTTGGAATACCCTTGAAAAAGAATGCTGCCGGGGTTGCATTGATGTAATACATAAATATATACATATGTATATTTACAGTTACAGTAACCAAGAAAATATTTTAGGATTGTGATCTTACAAATATGACAGGACATTGTGCACATATGGTTGAAGATATCTTTAAATTTCTTTGGTTTGGTGGCTTGTAAGTTAATTATTATTTTGTCTCTCTCACAAGTAATAATACTAAATATTCTAGAAATCCATATGATTTATACCGGGATTGCGATCCAAATCCAGACACAAATTCTCGTCGAATGAGTTCATATCGGGAAGGAATAATTCCAAGAATTTTCTTAAAAAGTAATTTAAAGCAAAAAGATCCTTTCAAAAAACGTTTTCCAAGTTATGGCGCATCTGTGCCATGCTTGAATGACACGGATCTTTTGACATATATGAATGATAGATCTGTTCGAGCTGCTCTTCATATCCCTGATAATATTCCAGCATGGGATATCTGCTCTGAATCAATCACTGAAAATTATCAAAAACAATACACTGATATGGCACCATTTGTAAAAAAGATTGTAAATTCTGGTGTTCGAGTTCTCCTTTATTATGGTGATACGGATATGGCTTGCAATTTTATGGTAATATATTTTAATCTTTCGAAACCAAATTTATTATTTTGTTTTAGATGGGCCAACAATTTGCCGCAACTTTGGGATATCCTCGTCAACTCAATAAAACTCCATGGAAATTCAATAAACAAATTGCTGGCTTTAAAACCCTTTACAAAGGTGTCACATATATTACAATTCGAGGCGCCGGACATATGGCCCCACAATGGCGTGCCCCTGAAACAGCGTATGCCATTAAACAATTTGTTATCAATCATCCCATTTAGATTATCACTATTTTTTGTTTTGTTTATCTTTTTTATCAATCTGATTATCAATTTGTGATAATAAAACATTTTTTTAAATTGCATTTTTTATTATAAATTTTTTCAAAATATGAAACATGACTTAAATTAAAATAATATGCTAATTTTGTTTTGTCTTACATTTAAATCTTTCAAATTTAACTGATCGATCACCATCACATAAAACTTTTATTTTTATTATTTTATGATAAAAGCCTATTCTTTTTTATAACATTTCTTCAACAGTTTTCTAAGTTTTGAGATATTGTTGACTTAAAAGGATATATTTTTTTCGTGCTGATTTATCATTAATGTTCCATTGTTCTTTTATTTTACTTGTCGTCGACACTCCCTTTAAGAAATTTGTAAACGTTATTATTACGTTGCTAAATTTTACATGTCATATTATTTACTACAAAACAATAAGCTGAAACATACGTTCTCTTTTCCTCGTTTTTCGGCTTCTCAAGACATATCAAAAATATTATTGGTTTTTTATTGGTACACCATCGACTTGCGTCGGCATTCTGAACAACGTTTCATGCACACATGGACAAGGGGTGGTTAAGGTGGGATTTCACCAACCCGTACGTTCGTAGGCTATTTGGGGGATGGTTCGTTGCCGTCGTACGAGAACCTATCTAACATGATTTATTAAAATTTTAAAATCAATATGTATAAAAAGCCTTGCTTCTTATTTTTTACTTTTTTTTCTCAATTTTTATCTACCCGCTACGCAGAGGACGCCCCTATTCGCCGAACTTGTCCATGTGTGCAGAACGACTATGACCTGAAACAAAAATACGAAATTTTTTTTTCATTAAAATGATCCACCATGTTTTCAATAGCAACTCTCAGAGTCGGGGTGAAGTTATTTATGTGATATACCAAAATTTTTTATTTCGGGCCCAGTCATTCAAAAAATCATAAACAGCGTTGTCTGTAGTCCAGCAAGGCTCTTTGCATTGTAGTCTTGGAATCAAATCAACGCATTATGATTTAAGATTACACTGAGAAAAAAATGTCCCTTACTGTCCCACTTTTTTCTGTCACATCGAAAAAACTGTCCCGCATATAAGACAAAAATGTCACGAAATCGATGTGACATCAAGTCCTTAGGATACTTTTTACAGAAATTGTCTTAAACACACCAAAAACAATCATAATTATCAAATATTCATTAAAATGATCCACCTGGGACCTCTGAAAAACATTTTAACCTTTTCAGAGAGTTGTTGCGTCACTGTTGTTGAAAATCAGCTCAGTGACGTTACGGTGATGATTTATGGCTCCCCCCGATAATTTTTTTTCGATTCGACTATGTTTCGGCCTCTTTTTTTGTGAACTTTACTTTTATTTACTTTAAAAATGTACTATCTCTGTTTTACAAACCAAAAATATCAAAAATACTTGCTCAAGGTTACTGTAATAATTTATTTTACCAATTTACAACAGATATTGACTAAAGTTATACTTCATATTACTTGAAATTATGCTTTAATAGTTGCCCAAATTTTATTTAGTTGTTTTTATTCATTAATTTTATGTTTATAGTTGACTTTACTTAAAAAAACATTTAATTGTGAAAAAACGCCTGTAAAAAGTGCATTTCTTTGGCTGTCTGCTCCCTGCCTCGAATTCATTTCGCGTTCTTCCTTTGCATTTGACAAAAGCTCAAACTGATTTCTTAACAAAACAAAAAAGAGTAAGCCTCTATTCCTATTCTCAGTTAAGAGATACCAATAAATTATTATTGGAGGAATAAAAAATGGCATTAATGACCATTTTGGCATAAATGCCACTAAGTTCTAAAAAAGGGCTCAAAAATTTTGCGCATTGTTTTTGCGCAAGATTTTTCTTAAAAAATTTTGGGTACGCTACATGAAATAGTAGGGTCAAACAATCAAAGTAGAAAAAAAAATTATATATAAAAAAACTTTTGGTCCGTGACACTTTTGTCCCTCTTTCGGGACCAATGTCCCTTCCATGGGACAAATGTGTCCGTGACACTTTTGTCCCTCTTTCGGGACCAATGTCCCTTCCATGGGACAAATGTGTCACGTGCGACAAATAGGAAAATTTTGTCCCGTTTTGGGGACATTTTTGCCCTGTTTCTGGGACATTTTTTTTTCAGTGCTTATAAGCTTATGCAAACGTTGTTTTTTTTTCAGAGATGTTGCTGATGAAATTACTGAATACTGAATACTTTGGGTTAAGTTAATGTCAATTTTTTGAAACTCATCTCTTTTGAGCGCAAAAAAAGCTAGTTTGTAACTTTGCAGTTTAATTTTATATATTTACAGAAACTGTAGCTCCTTTTGAATCATTTTTTACTTAAAAACAACTGTGCTACTAATATGTTTTTAATGTTTTTGCATATTATTTTACAGTAATAAGTAAAAAGTGGTAAAATAACAGGTCGTTCAGAAAGTTTTTGTGTTTGGTTTTTTCACTAATAATAATGAGAACAAACGCGAAATTCGAATAATTCAAATTTCTTTTGCCTCTCAGAAGCTAATATTCAAGTGTTTTTCTAAAAAATGTGTCACGATTTGTACATTTGCCCTGAGAGGAAATCTACAAATCATGTACGTACCAATATTAGCGTCCTTATTTTTGTTGTTTGTGGGCCTGCCTAAACGCTAAACGCTAGACTCGCTGCAATAAAAACTGTTCTTTCTTTGTTTCTCTGTCTACTATTTCTTTCCATTCTCTGACAACGAGCCGTGGACAGAGAAACAAAAAAAAGAACAGTTTTTATTGCAGCGAGTCCAGCGTTTAGGCAGGCCCTTGTTTGTTGATTTTTATTTTTTGCAAAGCCAAAAAAAGTCGACTCTAAAGGTTTTTTTCTGAGGGTTATTTTGACTTTTTCTTCACAACACCGTTTTTTATTGGCTACTTTTTATCTTCACGGCATACTTTTTTTTCTCATTCACTTTTGAACTGAAATATCGGTGGGGACTAATTCCGCAACTCTCATTTTCCTCCTTTTTCTTTCCGGCCATTATGAGCAACAAAAGCATTTGAGTAAGATTTTTTAGTTGTATATTTTCAGAAAGTTCACAGAAAATTTAGTTTCAATAATTAAAATTGGGTTATAAATTTATTATTTTATCAACGTAATATATCTTTTTCCATAAGCTTTTGTGATACTGAAATGAATATCCCAAGTCATATTTTGGATAATCTTCCTATGATTTATCAGAATGCTGTTGTGCAGTTATTAAGTAACTTAAACGATTTACGTGGTATCCAACAGCAGCGTCAAATACTTGAAGAATTCTCAAGAAAATACACCCTGATCCCTGAAATTTTGCTGCTTTGGGAAAATTGAGTTTTTTGTATCAAATTTATATTAATATATTTTTACATCATATTCCAGATTTGAAAAAGACAGCTGGGATAAATCACTATGTTATGTTGAAAAGCTTGAAAAATCAAAATCTTTTAGACGCCGGCTTATTACTCACTTTTACATTCAAAATTCAGATACTTTTGAGTGGTGTAAAATTGACGTCAAAAGACCAGTTGTAAGTTGTGTTACAATTTTCTAAGTCATTTGTCGCTTTTAGTTTCCCTTTTACAGAAAACTTATATATTTTTCTCACAGCGAAACACTAAAATTTTCATTTTCTTGTGAAAATTTTTGTCATTCGAATGTTTACAAGTTGCTAAAAGAAGGAATACAGTTTCCACATTCAAAATTGAAAGACTTGATGGAAATGTATGAGCAATACTCAAGTAAAAATTTTTTATTATTATTTGAAATGTCCCGAGCAGTGTTGTCGGTTTTTCAAAACTGATCGCAGTGCCGCAACTTGGTCAGGTGACGTTGGGGTGATGCGCTAATAAAAAATTAAAAAAATTCATTTGTCTATTTTAATTTTTCAGTGTAAGTTTGGGATTTCTGTCGGGTGACGCGTCACCAGTATCAACCCCCCCCCCCCCCCCCCCCTCCCATGTCCTCCATGTTGCGGCACTGACTGATCGGTTTATCGGTTCGTGAACCGAACCAGTGTTCGCCATTTGTCAACTAGCACACTCCACTTTTTTGCTCGTTTTTTTCAAAGAGTGAGTGTGAGTGAGCAAAAAGAGGAGTGCGCTAGTTGACAAATGGCCGACACTGAACCGAACCGAGAGGGCTCGTTTTACGGTTTTTCGGTTCGGGTTGTGTCGGTTTTTAAAGGGGAGACGCACCTTTAACAAATTTTTTTTTACAAACTTTCCATGATCATCTTGAAACGAATAAAGCAAATGCATTGTTTTTGTTGAATTCGCATTTTTTTTGCCAACGCGGAATGAAAAAAGACAATGCTTTTTGCCTGATGTTGTTGCAAAAAAATTTGTTAAAGGGGTGTCTCCCCAGTTTTACAAAATTTTCAAGCAAGCTTGAAACAACTTTTTATGTCGTTCACTCCTAAAAAAACGAGGACAAATCTTTAAGGCTTTTAAATTTTATAGATATTGAGAATAGGATTTTGCTAACACTCGTCTTTTAATCCTTAAAGGTCAAAGGAGTGTGATCGACAAAATTTTTTTTGCCCCTGATGTACCTCTGTTGCGACGCGATGCACGGGCACTACAACGCGTTTTACACGGTTTTGCTTTTTTGTCAGAGAAAAAAAAGACAAGTGAAAAAATGAGAGAGCAGCGTTTCGAAAATTTTCGAAACTCTGGAAATGACGATGTAAAGTGGTTAATGTATTTAAAAAAAGAAAATTTTCAAAACGCTGCTCTCTCATTTTTTCACTTGTCTTTTTTTCTCTGACAAAAAAGCAAAACCGTGTAAAACGTGTTGTAGTGCACGGGCCTCCCGTCAGTGTTGTGTCCTCTTTTTCTTTTCGCCCCGACGGCCTCTCTTTTTTTAGTTCTCTCTCGCACGAGACAGTGGGGAGCGCAGAAGAGACCGGCCATAGATTTTTATTTTTCTCTCGCGGTACCTCTCTCGCTGTTCTCTTCTGCGCTCCCCACTCTCTCGTGCGAGAGAGAACTAAAAAAAGAGAGACCGTCGGGGCGAAAAGAAAAAGAGGACACAACACTGCCTCCCGTCGAATTTATATGTTGGGTATATTTTGATAACCTTGGACAAGGACAACACGATGGATGTGGTTTTTAATTTTAGGTTCTGGCAAGAAATTAGGTACTTCTTTAGTTTGTCCCCCCCATTCATTTTTACAAAAAGCAACCGCTTATTCAACCCGACCACCCACCCTTTTGAATTTTCAAGGTAAAGTTAACATTTTTATGCAAATTTGTGAATGAAAAATGAATGGGGGGGACAAACTAAAGAAGTGCCAGAAATTACTTGCTTGATTTTTTCTGAAATTTAGTTATATTTTTTAGCTGCACCTTTAACTCATAAACAATTAAATAACTATGAAAGCTCGCTTGAATTATATGAAAAATTAATTTCTGCTGAAAATGACGATGTAAAGTGGTTAATGTATTTAAAAAAAGTTGCGGATGAAGAGTTTGTTATTCAAAACATTGAATGGCGTTTAGGGCAAAATCCATGTAGTGTTCAATTATGGAAATTATACATAAAATTTCTTAATGAAACCAATAATTTAGTATGTTTCAATCATAACATAATTTCAAATTTCTAAAAGACAAAAGCGTATTTTTAAAAATTTATTTTAGAAGATTTTGGATGTTTATCATCGTTATTGCCGTTTATTTATTGAAGATCAAAACTGTAGATTATTATATAGAAGAGAAATCGAAAAATTTAACGGTCTTTATTTCGACGTTACTAAATGGTTCATTGATCTCATTAAGATTGAATTACAATTTGGTTGTATCACCGATGCTATTGACTTATGTAAAAAAGCTGTTAATATTATACATTTTAATTCAAAGCCTTTATTCAAATTTATTTTAAAAATTTCGAAAATGTATTTTGTGCCTGATCTTCTAGATATGAAAGAAGTTAATGAAAAAAGATTACTTGCATTAAAGATTTGTGATCATCAAGCAAAAATAGACCAAAACTTATTTGTAGATTTCGACGACACTATTAAATCTGTTTATGATTTTCAACTACCTCAGAACTTTAATCTTCCAACTTTTATCATACAGTATTTTATTTCAAATCCTACATTTGCTGCTGGCAAAAAGCTCATAAAGACTTGCAAATATTTTTTAATTAACAATAATAAAAAAATATTTATTTGGAATTTTCAATTTTACGGAAGTAACGTGACACCGCCAATGATGTACTTTGTTGATGACTCACTTTTTGCGTCTACAAATCATTATAAAACGGGGAGTTTAAACAAGATTTGGATTGGTAATTTCTTTAAAATCAGAGGGGATTTTGGTCAAAGCTGTTTATCAACAATTTTATCAAAATTACTTTTTTTAAATAATATACAATATCTTACAATAGAGGCTGAAGACATGAAATTTAAAGAATTTAAAGCATTGACAGACTCGCTGTGTATCAAATGTGTTAAATTAATGAATGTAACTATAACTACAGAAAATGGCGAAAATGCAACGCTTGAAGATGTTGTCGAAAGGTTTCCAAATGCACATACGATTGAGTAAGCATTGTTTCACTTTAAAGGAGGCGGACGGTTTGCGACTTTTTTCATTATTTGGGTCTCGCAACGATTAAAAAAATGTCCGACAAAACACTGGAGCATGCAAGATCCTGATTGTCAGAATCTTGCATTTCCCGAGTGCAAAAAAGTCGCAAACCGTCCGCTCGCTTTAAGAGTAGAGCAGCTGTATCAAACATACATATAATGTCATAGTAATTGCAATTTTACAGATGGTACCACATTCCACTCAATCATATAACGTTAAATACGACTGAAAAACTATCAAACCTAAAAAGAAATAAAAAATTAAAAAGGGTTTTATGGAACTTTACTAACTCATTTGATCCATACTTTTTTTCATTGTTTTTTAAGGTAGGTAGAAACAAATATATTTTTCCTACGGAAGGACCAATTAGTCCTTTTTGGAAGCACTGAAAATAGACACTTCTTTAGTATTCCAAAAAAATACAAATTTTTAGAACAATGCTGAAATAAATAGCGACTGGTGTATTTATATTCGAGATGAAAACAATTTACAATACAAAAACAATGTTGCAAAAGTTTTAAATGACACTCTGTCATCATGGATTCCAAAAACAAGTAAACCAAATTTATACTTTGAAATTCGATCGTATCTATTCCCAGATGAAATTTAATCAGAATTTGTGTTGACATGCTATAAATTCCACAAAATCACTCTTATTTATGTTTTACCAAAACTCTGCTTTTCCGTAAGAAAAAAGTTTTAAGCTGTGAAAGTATGACTTTTTTAATAAACTTTTCGCTGCAATATCGATATCGGTAATAACTCTTTTTTTGGTAAAATTATAACAAATTTCAGTTATGAAAATGCACAAAGTTTCGCCATTCCAAGGAATAATTATATTTTTTTAAATTTAAAAGCCGTTTTAAAAAACAATAAAACGGCTTTCTCCCAAAGCACTATGAATTATTTGTTTTGTGACACTTTGCCAAGCGATATTTTTTATCAATTTTTTATTGACAAAAGCATATGTGCAAGTGTACATATTAGTGGCAATCATAAAGGAATAATAGCGTTTAATATTTTTTTATTAATTTCAGATGACAGAGAACAAAAAAAGGAACAAAAAGAGACTAAAGATAGCAAGATTTATAAAGCGCGCGCAATATGCGCAGCATTCAAAGTTGTTGGTGATATTACAATGAAACTTAAAATCCCTAAAACTTTGAAATGCTCTTGCCGATATTTGTTTTTTTATATAACACTTGTTTGAAATCATATTTAGAAGAAATCAAATTCACAACATCTTTTTTTCGAGCAAATTTGTTTTCAAGTCATTGATTTTTTCATGATGCACTATATTAATTGCGCGCGCATTTGCTTGCTTTCTTATTTTTAAATCTTCTTTAGAAATCAATAAATAAATGACTTAACAGCTGATAGGTCAACCTATTTTTTAAAAAAAAGATCGAAAGAATATGCAACAACAATTTAATTGTTAGGGCATTCTTAAATGAGAGGTCAAAGACAAGTTGCCCTCTTCGATAGAGTTGTTTTTTTTTTGAATTTGTGATTGATTTGTAATAAAGATTGAACAAATATTTTATTGGACGTTCGGAATATAATGGGATAGGACCAGGGGCGCAAATTGGTCCAAAGTAAGGGGGTGGAACTTCCTTATAAAAAACCAAAAAAATCTCATTTTATCTAGTATGGATTCAATTTTTCCCCTTACATTTGGCAGACAAGGGGGGGGGAGGAACTTTCCCCAGTTCCACCCCCCTATTTGCGGCCCTGGATAGGACGTTCGGAATATAATGGCCCAAATTGCTGCAAAATTCTCAAGCATTTTGTTGATAATCTAAATCTTAACGGATGTGGCATTGATCTTTTAAGATTATATGCAAAAATCGAAGCTTATGCTGTTGCCAGAGATTTGACAGAAGAAGAAATTAATGGACTTGATCAAGCAATTAAAGATGTTTTTGCTTTAATCGGTGACAAATATCCAGATTTTCCTGGCAAAAAAACAAAGCTTCATATGCTAAAACATCATGTAATGCTTTTTGTGAGAGAACATAAAAGCTGGGGAAAGTTTTCTGCACAAGGTAAATAGATAAAAGAAACAAAGGCTTACCATTTTTATTTCAGCTCTTGAATCCAGTCACCGTGTAAAAAATGTATCGGATACCCGAATCCAAGGAAAAACTCCACTAGCAAAACGTAAACAGATGGATTACTTTATGAATTAACAAATGCTTATTAATTTTTTTACCAATGAAGATATTTAATAATATTGTTATTTCGGGAATATTTTTGATTTATTTAGTTAATAAAAGTTATAATTAAAGCATCGTTGAACAGATAAAGTGTCAAAATTTAATGCATCATAAAAAAATCAATGACTTGAAAACAATTTTGCTCGAAAAAAAGATGTTGTGAATTTGATTTCTTCTAAATATGATTTTAAACAAATGTTATATAAAAAAACAAATATCGGCAAGAGCATTTCAAAGTTTTAGGGATTTTAAGTTTCACTGTAATATCAACAACAACTTTGAATGCTGCGCATATTGCGCGCGCTTTATAAATCTTGCTATCTTTAGTCTCTTTTTGTTCCTTTTTTTGTTCTCTGTCATCTGAAATTAATTAAAAAAATTAAAAAAAAGTACATTTTAAAGAAAATTGTTAAAAATAGATTTGATTTACACTTTACTTTAACTTTTTTGAACTTTAAAAAGTTTTCGTTGCAAGAGTTTTGATAATTCATAGTGCCAAAGTTCAGTAAGTATAACAAAAAAAAGTAATTTGAAAAATAATAGGGTAGTGAAACTATTAATTATGGCACTTATTGAGAATTCTTCTTCCCTTTTATTGAAAATGAAAAAAATTTACATGGTAAAACTTAAACTTTCAAAATTGTGAATCAAAAAAGGCGGGATTCCCAATAAGTGCCTTACAAATGTTAATTATTAATGGGAGTATCCGCTTTAATACTCCCATTAATAATTACACCCAACTACGATGGAGAATGCATTCGTTTGCTGTGAATGATTGACAAAAAAGCACAACCGCTTGCATTCTCTTTGTCGACTTACGTTTCATGTTAAGAAAAATGTTGGATGTAAAACATTCTATTTTAGCTAAAGCGGACACTCCGTCTAAGGAAAACAAGAAAGTTTTACCACAGCAGTAACAAGCATTTGTTTAAGAATAGTTGCATGATCACGGATACCACAAAGTTCGTTGTTAACTGACCAAACTAAAAATGTATAGATCGTATATTAAAATTAAGCTAATCCGCGAAAATAAAAAAAACGAAATGGAGAGCAATAAACACGTAAACACGTAATCACGTAAACACGTAAGCAGGTACATTAATAAAAGTTGATAAACGAAAAAAACCCAAAGCAAATAAAACTAGCTCAGAAAATCTTTTTTGCATAAAGAAATAACTTAAAGAGAAAATATTTTTCTGATAGCGACAATAAGTAATACTGTAGAGTTAAAATATAAAATATATATTAACGCATATCATTTGATGGAGGTGGCATATTTTCAAGATCTTCTTCAAACGTAGGTGATGGTGGTGGTGTTCGTAATTCAAAAATTGGGAATGTCCGCATTTTATGAAAATGTTCATGAATCCATTTAGCCAAAGGGAAACGATCATATGGTTGAATTAATTCCATCATTTTTGTAATCTAAAATTTTGACAATAAAGATTTACGATAAGAAAATACTTCATACCTCAATGACAATTAATGGAGAAAGAATCCCTTGAAGATGAGTAATATGGGCATATCGGCCATAAAGACCCCCAAATAATTCAGAATCATTAATATTATCACCATTTTGAGAAATCCAAGTTTCAACAAATTCTCGATTTGCTTGAATAAACGGAAGGAGAAGAACATAACGTGGATAACTCATGGTTTTTTGATGATAATAAAGACGAAAAATAGAAAAAAATATATATTAAATTTGAAAAATAAAGAAGTTTGAGTTTTTGTTTTTTTTTAAACAAACAAAAATCAAACATAAATATTTTCATGTAAATGAATGAGTTTATTTTAATTTTACATCAAAATTTTGCATTTTGCGCTTGTGAATTCAAAAAGTCTAAATTTTGTTTTTTTATATTGTTTTACAAAGGAAAGGTATTGCTTACCGCTGCACAATGTACGTAAAACAAAAAGATTCCAACATTCCCTTAAATTACTTTTTTATTTTGACAAAAAAATATTTAATTAAGTTATCCAACGAAAAGATTTGACAAAATATTTCCAATACAATTTTGCAAGCAGTGAAAACCATCAAAAAATTCTTTTATCCAACTTAGAACAAAGGCAATGGATTTTTCTTTTTCCTGTTTGAAATTTGCTTCATTTCGAACTTATATTGCTTTTAAATATTTTGATCAGAACGATGAAACAAAGATTTATTTTTGTTTAAGAAAAGCTTATTTTTCAACAAAATATTTTTCAACATTTAACATTTTTTAATAATAGCAACCGTTGAGCCGGAACTAAGGATGGACAAGGGCCCAAATTTTCAGGCCCGGCCCGGCCCTTGAAAAATTTCAAAAGCCCGGCCCGGCCCTTGAAAAATTTCAAAAGCCCTGGCTCGGCCCGGGCCCTGATTTTTAAAATTTTTGTAAATTTTGTCTTGGTCCCCTCTGTGGAATTTTTAAATTTTTTTCAAAAAATTGAAAAGCCCGGCCCTCGTTTTTCATATCTAGGGCCCTGGGGCTTTTAAAAAGCCCTAGGCCCTTGTCCATCCTTAGCCGGAACATCAATCTCAAGTTTAATGTAAACTTATTTTAATCAGGTCAAGCCTTGGATCTCTGGTCACAGACCGAGGGGGTTCAGAAATCACGATTATCCAGTCACGTAATTTGTGGACCGTCCCAAAGGCTATTCATAAAAGCATATATGTTCTTCATAAAGGAACGTCCAAACTGTTCCAATGGTACAACCAAAGGAACCGGGAACTGAATAAATTTATTAGTATGTTAGTGGCCCACCCCCACCCCAAAAGAACCTAAAATATAACAATTTTTTTGATTTGATTTTTTTTTATTTGTTACAAAAGATTTTTTTGGAATTTTTTGATTTTTTTCAGAAATAGTAAAAAAATTTAATAATTAGCCCATGATTCAACAAGCAAAATTAAAGTTGGCCGAACGAAAACGGTTGAACACACAAAATAAATAAAATAGCCCATAAAATATTCATATGCAAAACGAATGGTACTATCGATTATGATGTAAATTTGATAAAGAGGCCAAAAAAGTCCCCAAACGAGAAATATTAGCCAAACAATTGCGTGTGTTAAAGTCAAGCCCGTATTTAGGGGGGGGGGCTTTGGGGGCTTCAGCCCCCCCCCGAAATCGAGAAAATCCTTTGATCTTTTGCCGCTTCGTGTTGGCGGCGGCAAAAGATCAAAGCTCCTTCTCTTTTTTGTGTTTCGAAAAAAAGAAAGAAGAAGAAACGATCAGCTTTTTCTACGTGATTGCAAATGCAAGAAGAAGAAAAAAAACCTGTCATTCGTTTCAATGTTATTTAAAATAACTCAAATATTCAAACATAAAAATTTATAAAAAAAATCTAAAAGAGCTCTTTCATGGTTTTCTATTGTGACATTTAAACGTTTATTGTCGTCCGGTACTTTATAAAATCAATAAAATTACAAAAAAAAATATATTATTTGCCTTTAGAGAAGCCAGAAATGACCCTCGAAAATTTTTTCAGCGAGGATATTTTTTTTCTTTTTTCTCTTCTTCTAAATGACAAACCTGGCTGCTTACAAACTATTATAACCAAATCCATCTGTAACATTTCGTTTTTCTCAAAATAAAAATTCTTTTGACAAAAAGCTTCTTTATTGAAAATGATTAAAAATTATTGGAATTTATTTATGAATTTCTTGGATGCCCATGAAAAAGAAATGATTTTATGGGGAACCTATTTTTTTGTTGCAAAAACTTTAATGTTTGAACGTGCTCGCCATTCTCCTATTTTTGGTGTCAGAAATCGATTTGATTGGATCTGCTCACTTTTAACTTATATCTCCTTTATTCTTCTTATTCCCACAACTCCAATCTTTTCCCGATTTTTTCCACAAATTTATCAAACAATCTTTCGATGCAATATCTTCATTGCTGTAAGTTCTCCCTTTTTAAAAAGTTGATTGGAATTTGCTGCAGTGGTAGATTATGGATTATTTTATTTTACAGATGCAAGACTTCGTGGCTCATTTTCTGATGAAAAAGATAGCAAAGAAAATTTCTTCTTTTTATATCTTATGTTTGCTTTAATGAGTTTAGAGAGATTTGTAAATTTTGATAATTTCTTGGGTCGCCATGCTGCTACCCCGTATTAAAAAAGTGATAAAACTTTTTGTATCGTTTCAATTTATTTGATGCTTAATAAAATAAAAATTATTGTTTGTGAAAAACATGGTAAAAAATGTACAGAATAAAACTCATTTTTCTGCACCTTTGGATGCTGTCGATTTTTAAAAATGGTCCAGATTTTTGGTATACGAGTTCCATAATAACATTCTGAAATAATACTGCTTAGGAAAGTTCTTCATTTCATCTAACTAGGAGTATCAGAATCCCCAGGTCGCAAGCATTGTTGTTGCGACTCCGGAGTCGGAGTCGATGGCTCGGAGTCGATTCATCGACGCCGGATAAAAATTTTTTTTTAAAACTTTAAAAACACTACATTCGATAAAATTTTTATTTTAAAACTCATTTTTTGATATATAACCTTATATGAAACCTTTAAAATGCTTGAAAAATCGATTTAACACTTTATTTAAAAACTCAAAAAATTTTTAAAATTTTAAAATTGTAGTTTTTGTCTTTGTTGTGGCCGTATTTGTATACTGTACTTTTCTCTGTTGCCACTTGGCGTAGCGTTCTTCGCTGCCACTTTCCTTTTCTCTCTCTTTCATTTGTCCCTCAAATGTTCATTCATTGTTTATTGCTTATCTCTCGCACAGTCCGCTCGCTGTTGCTCGCTCTCGGATATATCCTTATATCCATTTATATTGTATTGTATATATTTATTGTCTGTAATAAATATTCGTGTTATTGTTTAACCCACGGTTACAACAAATTGGTGACGAGTAGATTCGTATTCTGCTCTATATCCGGCTAAATTTTTGTGTTTCTCCTGTCCGCGTTTAATACTTTTTTAGCTTCAATTTTTTTGTATATATCCTTATATACATCAACATGGTCCGCTCTCCTCCATCTCCTGCTGTTGCTGTTCCAGTTATGGATGCTGCTGGCTTTGCTGCTGCTGTTGCAGCTGCTGTCGCCCAACTTCAAATCAACAATGCTGCTACCGCAAATGTTTCTCAAAATCTTCCGTCAATTCCCAAGTTCATCTGTGATCCTGCTAAACCTAATGGTGCTTCACTTTGGTTTGATCAGCTTGATTCACTTTTCCGGCTGCAACCTGTTACTGATACCGAAAAATGTGCTTTGGTCATCAATGCTCTGGATTCGTCAACATTTGAAAAAGTCTCTCGTGCTCTATTACCTGATCCAATCAAAACTTGTGTCGACTACAACAAACTTCGTGATAAAATGATTGGTCTGTTTGATTTTTCTGTTTCATTGTTTGCTCGTCGTTATTCAGCTTTGAATATGGAATGGAAAGGTCCTGAATATGAATCCATACCTGAACTGATGGCAAGGATTAAAGATGCTGCTACCGCTTTCAATGGAATCAAAGATACAGAAATCGAAACCTTAATGTTGATGATGTCCATGAAACATCCTGCTTTGGAAAGCTTCCGTATGCAAGTACTTAGCAAACTCAACAAGCAAGCTGATACTCCATTGAATGAATGTGGAGAAACAATGATCGCTTCGCTTCAAACTCAACGTGAACAACGCCTACCAATGGATGCCAGCATCAATTTCGTCCAAAAGAAAAAGGTCTTAATGAAGAAGGAGGAAGACAAGAATGGTTCTTCAACTACATCTCCGGCTTCTTGTTCATCTTGTGGTGGATCTCATCAACGTCAATCTTGCCGTTTCAAAGATGCAGTTTGCCGCTTCTGCAATATTAAAGGTCATATCGAAAAGGCCTGTCGTAAAAAGCTTGCTTCACATTCAAAAAGTAAACCAAATCACAATGTTCGTGTTGTTCAATCCAGTGATGTTAAGCCTCAAATCAACTCCTTCCATATTCAACAAGTATATCAAAATACTCCTGTTGCTTCTCTTCGACATATGGTTAATGTAACCATCAATGGTATCACCTTATCAGCTCAAATGGATGATGGTGCTGATCTAACCATGATGGCAAAGGTTGATTACACCAAAATAGGATCTCCTGCTCTTGCTGGACCTACTATATCAGCTAACACCGCCAATGGTCATGATTTGAAGCTCCTTGGCTCTTTCAAATCTATGGTTGATCTCAGAGGAAAATCCCGGCTTGTCGAATTCCATGTTGCTGATATCAAATCAACATTGCTTGGAACAAATTTCTTCAAAACCTTTGGTATAGATCTTGTTATGGATGGTGAAGTTCTATGCAATATGGTTGTTGGCCACTCCATGGCACCCGTCAAAAAGGTTGAAGAACTTATGGACAAGTTCAAACCTTTATTTGAACCTGCTCTTGGTCAACTTGCTGATGCTAAAGACGGAATGGATGAATGTTTATCGACCCGCCGCATAAACACAATTGTTACAGCACCTGTAACTGCTCATGAAATTAATGCTGCTCTTGCTGAAGATGTAACTGCTACACTTCGAGATAAAGGTAAGCGCATGTCGGGCATTAATTTCGATTGTTTTTCAGATATGAATGCTGATGATCCTGGTCGTATGAAAGAAACGTCGGTGACTCCTTACACGCTTTCTCTTCATGCTCCAACACCTGATTCTTTTCAAAATGCCGAATCTCCAACAGATGTCGCGCCGCCTGGAAAAGAAAGGATCAGCCACGCATGTTCAATGAAACTTCAACATGTTCCCACACTTGATTCACATCAGCTTCATGAACCTTCCGATGTTTGTGATGTTATGGAAGAACTTTCTCCACTTGCTCTTGGCTTTAAAGGAATTCTTCATGCTGGTGAATCTTCATCAAATGTTGCTGCTCAACATCCACCTCCTGCTCAACATTCTCATGCTCCATTACAACATTTCAAGTTCAATCGTCCGAAAAAGAAATCAACTGTATAATTTTTTTTATATACTCTTTTCCTTTTGTCTTTGTCTTATGTTGTCTCTTAATTCTTAATTCATTGATAATTAGCCCGCCTTTTACTCTCTTTTTTCGGTTTTATATGTTTCTGATGATTTCACTCTTCAAGTGGTTTTAAAGTGCGTGATCAGGACTTGGTGATGTATTCCTTTGATGTTTACTCCCTTGACCCCCGTCAACCACCACTATCATTTAAAAGAAATCAGATGAAACATATTTTACTTCATTCTATTTTTATCCGGCTAATTCTTCTTTGTTTTATTGTAAATTTTTTATCTCTAAAAAATTAAGTGGGGAGGGATGTTGTGGCCGTATTTGTATACTGTACTTTTCTCTGTTGCCACTTGGCGTAGCGTTCTTCGCTGCCACTTTCCTTTTCTCTCTCTTTCATTTGTCCCTCAAATGTTCATTCATTGTTTATTGCTTATCTCTCGCACAGTCCGCTCGCTGTTGCTCGCTCTCGGATATATCCTTATATCCATTTATATTGTATTGTATATATTTATTGTCTGTAATAAATATTCGTGTTATTGTTTAACCCACGGTTACAACAGTCTTTAAAATAACTTTATTTAATGATATAAAAGAGTTTAATAGATCGAATTTACTCTAAAAGAACATTTTTATATTTTTTTGAAGAAAATTTTAATGCCGGAGTCGACTCCAGTGACTCCGACTCCGGAGTCGGAGTCGAAAAAAACTAAAGGAACAACACTGGTCGCAAGGCCGTAGCGAGGATTGAATTTTGGAGGGGGCATTTTCGATTTGAGGGGGGGGGGCACGCCTTTGATCCTTTGCCACGTCTGAACCAAGCGGACATTTTCATTTTCCAACTGGTTCATGTCTCCTCGTCTCAATGGAGTGCGGCGCAAGCTTTGGATACCATAAGGCAGAAAAGAAGGGAAAATTTTCGAGTCACACTTGCTGTTGAGCTTTTTCTTGTCAGCAACGCAATGGGAAGACGAAGAAAAGGGAGAGGAGAGGAGAAGCAATGAAGGGAGACGACGAAAAAAGGCTCAACAGCAAGTGTGACTCGAAAATTTCCTTTTCATTTCTGCCTTATGGTCTCCAAAGCTTGCGCCGCACTCCATTGAGACGAGGAGACATGAAAAAATGGGCCGCCAGTTGGAAAATGAAAATGTCCGCAGCCAGTTGCTTTGATTCAGACGTGTTGCCGCAAGCGGCAAAAGATCAAATGATTTTCTAAATTTTTGAGGGGGCACAGAATTCGAATCCCCCCCCCCTCCCTACTGCCTTGCCAGGTCGTGACGCATTTTAGCCTTCAACAAATTTTATTTACTTTAGCTTTTCAAAAATCATGTTTTTTAATCCCACATGTGTTTAAAATTGGCATATTTTTACAGTAATATGATTTACGGTTCGAGGTCGTCAAAGTTAAATTTTTCTAATTAGGATCTCCCATGTCCTGACGCATTTTAACTTTCAACAGGTGCCAAAAAGATGTAAGAGATTTTTTTAAATTTTAGTGGAATTTTGTAGTTAAAATTTCTCGGAAGGCTCGGGTATATTGTAGTGGACGGTGACTCAATAAGAAGGTTATACATACACGGAGTAGTACCGAACCGTGGTACAACATAGTTTCTCCTCGACCAGATTGTTTATTGAAGATGGATAAGTTTCACGAATAAATGAAACAACACAAGTTGGGAGTGAAACTCTTGTCCCTAAATCTAACCGCTTATGAATTAACATAGTGATTTCTCTTTACGATATTATTCTCAATTGTTATGGAAAATGTTTTAGCTTTTTTTGGGTAATCTTGTTAGAGAAAACATGATATATTTTCTTCTTGTACACATTCTGTTTTTTTTTCTTGTTGAAACGTTTTTGAGATGAATTTAGACTGACTAAATATTTACGATGATTATTTTGTTATCGTATTTTATCAAAACCTTATAAAGAAAATCTATTGTACATTCTCGAAGTTGTTTTTGTGACTGGAATTGCAAGTGATGGAGGATATGAAACTGCAGTTGCAGATACAGAAATTGTTGGAGATGTTTCTCGAAATAAGAGACACTTGAATCTTTTGAATGCATTCTTGATAGCTTGACGATACGGCTTTATCATTGTTATAATTGTAATGGCATTTCCACACGAATGTAATCCAAAAAATTGAAGAACCCATTGTGAAAGGTCTATAAAAAATGCATAATTTAAAGATTTTTTAATAAATTGATGGGATTATTGCAAGATAAATTAAAGAATTGTTATGCAAATTTTAGTAGACTTAGTAAGCTTACCTTCAATATCAGGGATTTCAAGAATTATGCAAATATATAATCCGCCAACTGGAATAACAATAAAAATAAGAGGAACAATCATTTGAATAATTAATGCCATTAATAATTGTTTTCGAGCTTTATATGATCGATGTGACATTGAAAGTTTATATTTCATTAATTTTTGATTAATTTTATATCTAAGAATTACCATGGCACTATAAATTAGACTAATCTGAATTACGGCTGCCGCAAACCAAATTGTCATTTTGAGGCCCGGCAAATTCATGTTACAGGAACCTGTCAAAAATAAATCAAAAAAAGATGGAAAATTTTCTTTGACATAAATAATTGCAGCTTCGCGATTAACATTTAAGGCTGTGATTATTGCTAACGGAGTTGGATAAAGTAATGTGAAAAATGCCATGGCGGCGAGGGTTTTATACTGTTCCACCGGTAACATGCATCAAATAATCGCATTTAAAAAAATATTACAAATTGAATTATAGCACGATTTTTGAGAAACTCAAGCAATTTTTGGAACAGGAAAAAAAAAGTTTGAGGAAAAAAGGTAAAAACTTTTTCCTGGGGTAAATAGGGCCCAAAAACCTCATTTTTGAGGTCAATTTCGAAATTTATGCACCAGATTTCGAGATATGAATTAAGGGTCATTTTTTTGAAAAATTTTCAGTTTTTGAGATAAAATTACAAATTTGGTATCATTCGATAGCCCTTGATGAGCTGAGTCTAGAATATTTGGGATTTAAGACATTTGGTCATTTTAAAGAGGTGTTTCGGTTCACACAACGCCAAAAACTTGTTTTGGTTACGGTTATGAAGCAATAACTTTTTTCCCCTGTTATAATAGATGATTTTCTCACCGGAATCGGATTCCTCGCTATTTTTTACCCCTAGGGCCCAAGATATCGAACTTTGGCAGGGGGTATCCGGTACTTTTAAAAATTAACGAAACTTGTCGATCGTGATGTGCAAAAATCCAAAATCTAGAATTTTTACTGGAATTGACTATATTTTGATTCGAAATGGTAAATTTATGTTAGAAAAAATTAATAATAAATTTGTGTCAGAAAAAAAAGCATTTTTAGTGATTTTCTTAATGAAAAACATTGATTTTTAGAATATTTTTCTTAATAATTTAGCCTTTTTTTCATATAATCAGCCAATGAAAAGTAGTAACCCCATAATGTTGAAATGTTGCCAAAAATTATTAAACATACCGGGTTTAATTGCAAAAGTCTCAAAAAGTCGATATCTGTTGATATTCGTAAGTTTTTAATATCTCGGAAATTGGTCAAAAATAATTAAAAATTCAAAAGTCGGTTAAAATCAATTTTGACCCCCCGTCAATTTCTGTTGGCTAATTTTAGTGTTGTTACATATATTTAACATTAATAATACACGTTTGCTTTTGTGCGCGCAGGAAAAACTGAATTTTAGCGATATTTCTATGTTACTCAATTTTCAAACTTTGCATAGTTCCCATATTTCGAAATCACTATCAAAAATGCTCAAACTTTCCCAGGACGATCCACAGACATGGTATACCATAACGGAAGTCACCGAAAGTCAATATCTTACTTAATTCGAAAGTTATGCCCCTTCGTTGGTGTCGAAGATGTTTATTTTAACGGTTTTAAAAAAAAACAAAAATGTTCCCCCTCATTTATCGGAGTAAATCATATACCAAAAAAAGTGTTAGACAATAGCGCATTTTATGAAGTACTTTTCAGCTCCGCCGAAGTCCCACAAAAAATTTTTCTTCATGGATATAAATTTTTGTTAATTTTAATGTGATGGCAAATTAATTCTAGAAGGACAAAAAATCTGAAATTATTAATTTAGGCTCAAAATGGGTCCCTTAGTCGATTCTTTATACAAATATGGAAGAATCTGGAAGTTTCGATTTTTCAAGGTATACTGTAGCTGGGTTACGGTATCGAAATTTCGGGGAGTTTTCATGACATGTAACCCTTACCAATCATATGTTTGGACCAATATTACCCTATTTTGAAATTTTTTAGTCCATACGATCATTTTAAAAAAGTGTTGATGACCGAAAATTGAAAAAAATGCGTTTTATTTTAATTAACTGTTTTTGTTTCTGAAAAATTTAAAATCTATTAAGTAAAAACACATAAAATGGTTAAAAAACATAATAAAAATGTAAAAAAAATCATTTGAAGGCAATTTCATTTTGCCAAAACGTTTTAAGGAATTTTAAACGAAAATGATGCAACTTTGGTGAATTTTGACCTTTAAAAATTCAAAAAAAATCCAAAATTAGTTATTTTCACATAAATTATGCAGGATAAATTTTTTCTAACATAAATTTACCATTTCGAATCAAAATATAGTCAATTCCAGTAAAAATTCTAGATTTTGGATTTTTGCACATCACGATCGACAAGTTTCGTTAATTTTTAAAAGTACCGGATACCCCCTGCCAAAGTTCGATATCTTGGGCCCTAGGGGTAAAAAATAGCGAGGAATCCGATTCCGGTGAGAAAATCATCTATTATAACAGGGGAAAAAAGTTATTGCTTCATAACCGTAACCAAAACAAGTTTTTGGCGTTGTGTGAACCGAAACACCTCTTTAAAATGACCAAATGTCTTAAATCCCAAATATTCTAGACTCAGCTCATCAAGGGCTATCGAATGATACCAAATTTGTAATTTTATCTCAAAAACTGAAAATTTTTCAAAAAAATGACCCTTAATTCATATCTCGAAATCTGGTGCATAAATTTCGAAATTGACCTCAAAAATGAGGTTTTTGGGCCCTATTTACCCCAGGAAAAAGTTTTTACCTTTTTTCCTCAAACTTTTTTTTTTCCTGTTCCAAAAATCGTTCAAATTGCTGTAGTTTTACAAAAATTGAGCTTTATATAGACGCGGGCGGCACAACTTAATTATATTCAAGCAAAAATTCATCTGTTATTACCGGTGAACGACCATTTTTTCGTCATATCCGAAATCGATGGTTAAAAATGTCTTTAAATTTCTTTGGTTTGGTGGCTTGTAAGTTAATTATTATTTTGTCTCTCTCAAGTAATACTAAATATTCCAGAAATCCATATGATTTATATCGAGATTGTGATCCCAATCCAGACACAAATTCTCGTCGAATGAGTTCATATCGGGAACAGTTTTTATCATAATTTTTTTTTAAATCTGAACTAAGACTTAAATTGAAATAATATGCAAATTTTGTTTCATCTTACATTTAAATCTTCTAACTGATTGATCTGTATCACCTAAGGCTAAAAGCTTATTATTTTTCAAAACATCTCTTCAACAGTTTTTTTAGTTTTGAGGTATTATAACATTATAGTTAACTTAAAATTTTTTAAAGTTAAAGGGGGAGACGCACCTCTAACAAATTTTTTTGTTTGACATTGATTGGAGGTCTCGACGCGAATCAGCACTCATTGGAGCTGCTTTTTTTATTCATTGGAGCTGCAAAATGTCAGAAGAAAAAAACAGCTCCAATGAACCCTGATAAAAAATTTGTTAGAGATGCGTCTCCCCCTTTAAAATGATGTTTAATTTTCGTACTAATTTAATTTTAAATATAATTGATAATAAAATACTGACAATTATTTCGATTTTACAGTATTTTAAAAGATGTTAAATAGAAATATCCTTTTTTCAGTGAAATAAACAATACTAGCAAAAACTTTTGTAGTTTTGTCTATTATTTTGATCAAAGCAATATTGTTTTAAAATTAGAGTTTTTCTTATTTCTTGGTTGTCATTTATATTTTATTGTAACTAATTATTGTGAAAATGCAGTAACCTTTAAAAATAATAAAAAACATCTACATATTTATGGAATTAAGGATAATGCAACAGAAAACGTATTAACAAAAGTTTTATAACAATGATTAATACAGTAAGATTCTCATGCACATTTAATACTCAAAAAAGAAGAGAAATGTTTAATTATAATCATCATCAAATGACATTGCTCGAACAGGTTTAATGCATTTAACATAATGGGTTTCCTAAAATTGGCACAAAATTACTTAAACATAATAAAAAACGATAACAAAAAAACTTACAGTTGTTTGTAATTGTTCCATAATGTAACTAAATGAAGATTGTTTATCACTTTCATTTAGAGCAGCAGCATCAGAAGATGATTGAGTTGATGGATCAAGTGAAGTTGATTCATAAAAAAATTTTATCAAGTTGTTTGTTGAATTTGCCAATAAATGTTTTATTGCGACATGAAGACCATCAGTGCTTTGCTGTACCAGGGGTTTTGACTTTCTTTCAAAATTTTTAAGACATTCTTCTTTATTAATTGGAGAGCATCTTGGATAATCATTTTCTTGAGAAATATGTGACATCTTTTCATCACAGTAATCAATACAAAATTGTTCAAATGCATTTTCTTGCAGGAACTCTAAAAACTCAAAACAAGATTTTAGCTAGTATACGGCAAAAAAAAGCTTACCGAAATTTTTAATATCCATGACTCCAATAAATGCTTTTGAATTAAACATTGAATTTCCAAGATAAAGATTAATAGCTGTGACAATTGAATCAAACAATTTGCAATATATTGTTTGGGCCAATGCATCACGTTCTCCTTCAACTTCATGAACTTTGAAAGCTCCACCACTTTTTCCAATCTTACAAGCAAGAACAAGATCTTCAGCGTTTAATCCAAGCAATTTCGCAGCCATATCTAAATGATATTTAGCAGCATCTTGAACAACACAGCGACCACGAGTGGATAACTCGAATTTAATATTTCCTAAGTGAAGTATCCCAGCAACAATTGAAAAAAATTGAACAATTTCATCATTACTAAATCCAACTTCAACCAAAAACTTTTTAACACAATTATAATCAATAATGTCATCAACAACATCATCAGCAATTGTTCCAGCATCTGGCAGACGTGACGATGGAATTGAGGATGGAGAAGATGTAATGAATTGGGGGAAACCATATTTAAGATACTGAAAAGGGCCAAATATATACATATATATTGATGATTTAAAAGATGCAAATATTACCTCATATTTTTCGGGTGCAGCAAGGCCAAGCTTTTCAGCTAAATCTTCATCCGCTCCAGATAGCAATTGATAAAAGATATGAAAATTTCTTTCTCCACATTTTTGATGGCAAATGAAAGACGTTTCAAGAAAAACAATTGAAAAAAGTCCACCAACTACGGTATCCTGAAAAAAGGGTACTGTGTTTTTATAGATGAACATCAAAGGGAAAAATTTATACGGCCAAAAATTAAAAATAAATCATAAAAGCGAAACTATAAAATTATTTCCATTTTTCTTTTTTGTTTCTATCAAATTCAAAACCTATTTATGGATATCGGCTCTAAAACGACGAGAAATCAACAAACCGCTTTTCCAGTATGAATTTCAGCATAATGACCAAATTGAGTGCTATTATTGTTACCAATTGATTTACGATTACCAAAAGATTGAATAATTTTAAATGCAGCTAAAAATCTTTTTTGAATTTCAGGATTACCATAATTACAAATATATTCAACAATAAATTTTTCAGCGACAGTTTTTCCTGAACCTGAACCACCAGAAAGAATTATTGTTTGATTTTCTTTATTAACCGTTAATTTACAGTACGCTTCTTGGGCTAAAAATTGAATGTTTTTTAATCCTTTAAATTAGATCAGTAGCAGTCTTACCAAGTCCAAAGATATGTGGTGGCAAGTCACTCAATGTCCGATATTTTAATGCTGTTTCAGTTGAATAAAGATCACTTAAAAATTTGCACGGATTTACAGAATATAATATATTTGAAATTTGAGCATAAATTTGTTTTTGATCATTTTTTTTCAAAATTTGTCCTTTTGATAAAACAGTTGGTAGAACACCAATTTGTCCATTAAGAGAACAATGTTGCTGTACAAGTGGCAATAATTTTGTTAAAAAAAGGGCCGTTTTTTCAGGATCAACTGGAATTAATTTATTTATCAAATTTTGAGTTTCTCCATCAAAATATTTAGTTGTTGATTCATTGTTAAGTACCGCGAATCCATCACCTTGAACATTTTCTGTTTCTTCTTCTCCATTTACAGTCGTTTCTGCTGGTATATCAATATTGGTAAGACTAAAAAAGGACATAAAAATGCAATTAGCTGGAATAAAGCAAACAAACCTTAAGGCAGAAAAATTAATCCATTTATCATTAAATGCAGTTGTATCACGAGATGATAAATTTTTCAAGCTCTGATAATTTGCATTTTCTTCATTACCGTATTCAACCTGAAAATAAAAAAGATGTTTAAATAATGAGAAAAAAGTTTTAAGATTAGTATTACCTGGGCAGATGCATTCATGTTGTTATAATCATAATTAAAATTATGTGAATATAAATCCAAATCATGACCACCCATAGATAAATTAGTATCAATAATTTCTTGTTCCAATGTTTCCTCAAGCAATGCACGAGTGGCATTCTGAAAAAAGATTACTGTATACTGATTTAATTGGTGAAAATAACTAATATTATTTTTTTGCTAATCTACTGTAGTTTTTTTTAAATTATGGTAGATTTTACGCCGCAGATTTTGCGGCATTAAAAAATATGACTAAAGGAGGAGGGGGAGAAAAGAATTACAGGAAAAACAAAATACTTTTCTCCCGTTTTTTCCCAAAAAACATTTTAATCAGAGTATTCGATAATATTAAGGTATTGTTAGACTGTAACTTTTTTTCCAGATAAAAAGCACTAACAAAGCAACAATCTTAAAATATTTTTGGAAATGGGATATGTATTAAATCCAAAATTTTTTTTCTTCTGCTTTGCGTTGCATTGATTTAGGCGTCGTGTCTAATAATGAGCATAAAAATTATTAGCAGTAACATCCAATTTTCCCCGTGGCAAAGTTTTTTGAAAATAAATAAATTGTTAACAACAATCAAACTTACATCAGTTGAAAGATCTTCACTTAATCCAGCCGAAGTTCCAGAATGAGCTTGCAAAATAATATCAGCATTACTTTCCTTGTTTGTCGAGAATTTATACAAATCACTTATTCTTTGCCTTGCAGCTGCAACATCAAAATGATCAATAACTTTAACCCATCCAGTCAAATAAAGTTGTTCAATGTTCACAATAATTCGAATACCATCATTGAAGAAATCAGTTTTACTTTTGAATAATTCCCTGGAGTTTACCAATTTATCTGCATTTCTATTTCTTTGAACAGTAAATTCATTAATCCCAATTTTTTGCCCAATGATTTGTTTAAGTTTTGTAATTTCTGAATAATATTTTGATGATTGTGTATAAAACTGCCATAAACATTTTTCAGTTAAATTAAATACAGCCAGAATAACATTACCATCTTTCCCAAGTACTGTTGCTAGCAATTTAACATTTGTTAAACATGGTAATTCTGCACCATTAAGAATACAACTTGATGGAAGGTATAATACATCTTGATGAACTCTTTGAATACAATTCTTAACAAAATTATCAATTTGTTCTGATTTAATATTTAATTTATCATATTCCAATGCAGTAACTTGATGCGGCAAATATATTTGATCAACAGCCTAAATTCATGATTTTAAACCAGAAGAGATAGCACCAAAAAGCTTACTTCTTCTGGAGAAATAAATTCAATTCCAGTTTCATTTGCGTCTTCCGCCTGAAAGTAAAAAAACTGTTAAAAACAATTATTCAAATATTTAATGTGGGCTTAATATTACTGGACGCATAAATTGCTTAAAGTTTATATATTTGTAAAAAGGCGATATAGAATTAATTATAATTCTTACAAAAAAAATTGTTTATAACCCCTTTTTTTCAATTTCGATGAAAATTTTTTGTTTTGTGTTTCTGTTCAGTGCGACATTTTAAAATTGGTCCAAATTGACTGAAACTTTCAGGATTATATATTCTCGTGCCACTTTAAAAATGCTGCACTGAACAAAGGTTATCGACCACGAGAAAAAAGGGGTTTTATTCGACTTATCATCAAAAATTGTACTTTACTTTAAGTAAAACAAACTTACTGGTTTATTGCTGCTTCTTAAACACCGAGTAGTTTTTGCAGTTGCACCTAAAAAAGAGTTATAAATTAAAATATATACTGGAACAATGTTAAACAAAGGGCACAAAATTTATGTTAAAGTGCCAATTGAGAAAAGAAAATTTAACATTTTATTTTTCAATTCTTATTTAAAAAAGCCAAAAACATTATCTGTAAAAGTAAATATAGGATAGACAGAGAAAAGAAAAAAGTTTCTCTAAAATATCATATAAAAGTCTGTAAACCTCCAGGAAAAAAATTTGGGAACTTTATTTTTGTTCAAAAAGCCGTTAATGGTGGTTAAAATGAACTTTAAAAAAAATTAATAAAAAACAATTTTTAGAAAATTGTTTTAATAATACCGCAATCAATAATTAAAATAAACTCAACTCAAAAAATAAACTTATTCTTTTCGTGTCGAGACTAGTGTTCCGCTACCATGAAATTACGTCTTACCGTACCGTGGATATAAATTACCGTTTTGCTCAAAAACTTCTTCAAATAAGAGTAATTCAAAAAAGAAATGTTGCAAATGCTGAAAAAATTAATCAAGAAAGAGAAGAATCTGATTCAGAAGAAGAACTTGAACGAAAGTTATTGATTAACTGTTTTTTGTTGTTGATTTCAATTTTTTAATTTTTCACGATAATCACGGTATTACCGCGGCAAATGATACGGTAATGGAACATTAGTCGAGACTTCTGCTGCGCCTATTAGATTTGTAGATTTTCCTCGACCGAAAATGTTTAGTCCAAGGTTCGATCCCCGCAGGGTGAAAAAATATTTTAATTCAAATTAAATGAAAAATGATTGTATTTATGATTTATCAAAATTGGGATAATAGAAAAAAATTTATCTGTAATAAAATAGAGCATTAAGAATTATAAATATCATACTGTAATATCAAATAAATTTAAAATCAAATTGCAACTATTGATTTGTTTCTATGGCAAAAAATCAACATTTGTTATATATTTTGACTAAGGAAATGGCATTTTTTGTTGCAAAAAAAAGAAAAAAAGCGTCAACTTTTAACCAAAAAATTTTGCTATGTCAATTTTTAAGATGGCAATTTTCGGCATTTTCTGCTTTTTTGTTTTTTTATTACTTTTATTCAGGTCCTAAAGTATTCTAATAAAACAAAAATAAAATTTATATTTTCTTAAATTTTTGTTCACTTGCAAATGTCTAATCAAAACCTCACAAAACGTGCAATGATGCTAAAATAAAATCTCATCATTGTTTACGAATTTATAAAATTTTCAGGCTGCATGCCTCAGCATGCTTTAACTACAGTATGAAAAGAAAAAGCTGTAATTTAAAAAAATTCCTTCTTGTCAGTGTGTTAACTATATTACTGTAATTTGAACGAAGAAACAGTAAAACATTTTTCCAATTAACAATGAAAAAACTCTACAATTGCCGAAAAAGAGTAAAGAGGAACGCTCAGTTCAAAAAAAAGATGATGTTTTCGTTTTATAAAATCCTCAACAATAAAAAAATAACATACCATCAGCTGGAGATATTTTTCGCGATTCTGAAAAATAAATAAAAGTTATGATAAGATTAACAAAAAATAATGTATTACGTTTTGAAGGATTGGTTGATATGGGTTCAGGATTATGTGGATGCATCTATAATTTTGAATAAATAATTAAACAGATAAAAATGGTTTTGATTTGATGTGGGGAGTTTGAAAGAAATTTGAATAAAAATATGTAAAAATGAATATTTTTTAATGCTTACTTTCAATTGTTTTTCATTTTTCTTGGGTTTTTGAATGAAAAATGTGCTTAAAACAAAGCAGAGGGGGGGGGGGATTAAAGTGAATAGTTCCGTATGTGCTACGAATTCTCATCTGAATTGAAACCGAAACAATGAAAAAATTTGTGCTGATTTACCTCATTTGGGATGAGTAATTTTTGAGATGCTTTAAATTGTGCAATTTCTGGTACATTGGATTGTTCATTTTCTTGTTGTCTTGGAAACTCAAATGGATTCTGAAAGTTTACAAACGATAAAAATTTTCCAAAACTGTTTTAAAATTTACATGACTGATTGATGATGAATTTCTTGCAATCTTCCATTTTTTAATAAAATTTTCTTTAACATCCTTCTTTTTCAAAATTCGTTTTTTATCATCTTCTGAATCAGCTTCAGCTTCAGTTGAATTTTCATAACTTGCAATGTAAAGGGAAAGAGAGCTGTGAGCATTCATTGCCTGATTTGTATTTCTTAATTGATCATTTTCTCCAGTATCATTATCACCAGAATTTAAAATTGATAAATGTTTGTTGAAAAAATTCTGTTGCTTTAAATCTCTTTTTTCTCGAAAATTTTTTGAAGGAGTAAAATCTAACAGATTTGATACGATTGCAATCCTTTTAAAAGAGGCCCCAAAAATACTTATCGAAAAATGCATTTAAAGTTAAAATAAATACATATCAAAAATTTTTAATTTCTCTAGCAGCTCTTGCAGGTCACTTATTCGCTATCATAAAAAAATTTTAGAAAAGGATTGCATTCTACCGTATTCCTGAACATTTTTGCGACCAGATGAAAGACTTTTTGAACGTAAAGTTTCTTTAAACAAAAATTGATTATTTTGCATATTTAAATTCAGATTACTGTATTGATTACCAGAAATATTATGAACAAAACCTTTGCCTTTAAAAGGCCAACAATTATCTTTTGTTGCCATCTAAAAGCAATATTTTTCGTGATTAAGTGTATTAATTAAAAATTGACAAGATAATACTCGCAAATTAATAAATACACATAATTATAAATGATTCTCTTAAATGATAATATAAGCAACCATTTAAAACAGATGTTGAAAAAAGGCTTGTTATCCGGAAGATTAAAAACCTCATGCTTCAGGGGAATTAAAACAATGAAACGATTGGTAAGCAAATAAATAAGTTTTACGATTAAAAAAATGCACAACAAAAAATCTACAGCAACAATAAAGAAACGAAAGTCGCAATAACAGAATAAAACAAAAGCATTTGAATCAAATGCTTTGATAAAGAAAACATGATAAAGCAATTATATCGGGAAAAAAGAAAACGAAAAGAATTTCAAAACATTTTAAACATATCTTGTGTTCGAAGATATTCGACAGATGTCTATTGTTGGAAGCTAAAACTATTAATAAAAGACGGATATAACGGAAAAACAAATAAAAGCCGAAAAAAAAATTCCAAAATTTTTTATGATTCCTAAGAAAGAATTTAGATGTAACAAAAAACAATTTTTAAGCTTAGACACCGTCCAGAGCTAAAGTCAGAACTAGGCATGGCACGGGCTGACTTTTTCCCCAGCCCGGGCGAGCCGGCCCGTTGACTTCTCGAGCAGCCCGGGTCGGGCCGAGCCGGCCCGTGTTATGCCTAGTCAGTGTTTAGGGAGGGGGGTAAGCAAAATCCGACGAAATATGATGCATGAGGGGGAGGGAGTTCAATCCAAATCCGACGTCAGCAAAATCTGTCACTTATAAATGCTTTTAATCTTTTACAATAAAAGTTTTATTTTTTCTATATAATATTTTTCTAAATCAAAAAAATCTCGACGCCAATGATTTTGCTACGTTTTTTAGCGATCTCATTTTTTAAAACAATGCAAAATTAAAAGAAAAAACTTGAACCTTAGTTTTGATTTACATATAACATTTTTAGAAGGGGGGAAGAGGGTGGAAAAGTCTTAAATTTTTGATGACGTCAGCTCAGGACGCTTCTTAATTTAAAAGAAAAATAAATAAATATTCATCTTTAAACTATTCGGATCAAAAAAGAACAACGATAATAAAAACTTAATGATGTTAATTTCAGACATGTATTATTAAAAACGCAAAGTTATTTCTTAAATTTTAACACCAAAAAACAAGTTCAATTTTTAATTTGATACCCTAGATTAAAAAAAATCTCTCAGGAGTCAGAAATTTTTAATATTATAAATAGAGACCGGCAAGTGAAAAAATTTTTTTCGAAAAAATAAATTTTTTGGTTTTATTATAGTACTTTTAGACCTGAATAAGAATAATTTAAAAACAAAAAATTAAAAAAATTAAGTTAAAGCGCCGAAAATGCCATCTGAAAATTCCAAAAAGCAAAATTTTTTGGATGAAAAAAAGACGTTTTTTCTTTCCTTTTTTTGCAACAAAAAAATGCATTTCCTTTATGCTTTTGAAGAACGCGTCGCCAAAACAATGCATTCCTTCGATTTTTAACGTTTTTGATCAAATCTAGCTCTACGAATGCTCCCTATTTTTTTCGTGTGCTTTTGCGTGCTTTATATTTTTACCATAGACGTATTTTTTTAAGGGCTATCGAACTGTGCCACCAGTTATGCTTACTTGGGCTTACTAAGGGGTCAAAAGTCGAAAAAACATGTATTTTCTGAGTTTTCCACCCTTTGTATGGGAAAATTTTTTTAAATACCATATTCGGAATCAGCATAAAAAATAACATCTAGTAGCTCTGATTATTAGGGAGTAAATTAAAATTTAATTTTTCACACTGTAACGAAAAAAATGTCAAAAAAAAGAAAGGAAAAATGTTTGCTTGCCGGTCTCTAATTTATAAAAAAAAGAAAACCAAAACGTTGACATTTTCAAATAACATTTAAAAAATAAAATCCAAGAATCCATTTATAAAACAAAAAACTGCAAAGACAAAAAATAGATTAAAAAATGTCACTTTCACAAAAGGGATGCCACTGAAAAATAGTTTAATAAACCAAGCAAAAAAAATTATAAAAAGTTAAAGCGGTAAAGATTTATATCTTTTCAACATTCAAGAAAAACAAATTGCACATCGAATCTTTTGAAAAAATGCGTGTTTTTAAAGAAAAGAAAATAGCACACTTGCGAAGACAAACACAGAGATGATGCAACAAAAAACATGTATAAAAAAGCGTTATTGATCGCAAACTTACAATATTGATTCGAAATTTATAACGCTGTTTTTTTCAAAGTCAAGTAAAAATTAAAAATTCATCCAACATCATTTTTTTAAAATGATTGTATGGACTTTGTATATTATACAAACAAGGATCGTAAAATAACAATGGATAGGTTTTTGGTCAATATCATACCTATAAGCAACGGGAGATTACGAAAAAATTATAAAATTTTAGAAAAATGCGAGTTTTTGACAGTTTTCTTGATCATAATAATTCAGTTATAGAGTGCCTACTATTAAATTTTCAAAAATACTTTTAGATGTATAAATAGACATCTTAAACTATCAAAGAGCAAAAAAAGTTCCGGCTCCTCAAAATGGACACATGTCCTTGAAGTTCAAAAAAAAACAGCGTTAAATAGCACATGAAATAATAAAGTTTGTAAAAAAACAATCTTTTCTTTTCCTGAGTTACAAAATAAATTAAAAAAAAATGTTCCATATTTTTACAAAATTATCGGCAAAAAGAACAATAAAACTCACTAAATGCAATGTAAAATAAAAAAGCTAATGAGGCAATCTCTGGAGCAGTGATGTGCCGGACATTTTTTATCGACTGCGACTCCGACTCCTACTCCGGAGTCGGAGTAGGAGTCACTGGAGTAGACTCCGGAGTCGGAGTCAATGGAGTCGACTCCGGACGACTCAAAATTCAAAATTTTCTTCAAAAACACGTAAAAGTGCTTTCTAAATGTCAATTTACACTGTTACACTGTTTTAAATAATTAAAAAATTAATATTTGAAACAAAAAAATTGTTTTATAAATTTTATAAAAATTTTTAAGGCAATTAAAACAGTTTATTAGATATAAAAGAAAAGATGTGTATGGATAAAGGGAAACGAAAAATGAAAGTTAAAAAAGGTTGCTGTTTCGCTTTTTAATACAACCAGACAGCTTTGTATTTTTTAACCAAGGATTTGTGCCTAAAGCTTTTTATGTCAAAAAAGGTGTTTTAGAAACATTATTCTTCAGAATAAATAGTTTTTTAAAGATTTTTTAAAAATTTCTTCTGGAGTCGATGCATCGACTCCACCTCATCGACTCCGACTCCACCTCATCGACTCCGACTCCGACTCCGACTCCGCAGTCGGAGTCGCAACATCACTGCTCTGGAGTATTTTGGAAGCTACGGCACAAAAAACTCTAAGTCATCGGAGAGACGATATTTTTCGTCAACCAAGGTAATTTTCATTTCATTATAAATAACAGAAGAAACGCACCTTAAAAGAATCTCTGCCATTTTTTACCGTAATTTGAACATATTTTTAGTAATATTGTATTCAAAATGCTCAAGTTGACTAAAAAGGCTAAAACTACGAAATACAAAACTTTAATAATAAAAAAAATCTGTCAAACGTGTTTCAAACATATAAACCTAGAAAAAGCATTTGTTAATGGTACGAATCATGTTACCACTGATAGCAGCAAATTTTGGGGTTCTTGAATGAAAAATACAGAATCAAAAAAAAGCTTGTTAATGGAATTTTCAAAATTCCTTTTTTCATCTATTTATTTCTCTATATTTGCTCATTTCGGTGGTAACATGATTAGCAGCTGGTAAGAATCATGTTACCACTGATAGCAACAAATTTAGGGGTTCTTGAATAAAAAATACAGAATCAAAAAAAAGCTTGTTAATGGAATTTTCAAAATTCCTTTTTTCATCTATTTATTTCTCTAAATTTGCTCATTTCGGTGGTAACATGATAAGCTGCTGGTAAGAATCATGTTACCACTGATAGCAGCAAATTTTGGGGTACTTGAAGAAGAATTACAGAATCAAAAAAAGCTTGATAATGGAATTTTCAAAATTCCTTTTTTCATCTATTTATTTCTCTAAATTTGCTCATTTCGGTGGTAACATGATTAGCTGCTGGTAAGAATCATGTTACCACTGATAGCAGCAAATTTTGGGGTTCTTGAATGAAAAATACAGAATCAAAAAAAAAGCTTGCTAATGGAATTTTCAAAATTCCTTTTTTCATCTATTTATTTCTCTATATTTGCTCATTTCGGTGGTAACATGATTAGCTGCTGGTAAGAATCATGTTACCACTGATAGCAGCAAATTTTGGGGTTCTTGAATGAAAAATACAGAATCAAAAAAAAAGCTTGTTAATGGAATTTTCAAAATTCCTTTTTTCATCTATTTATTTCTCTATATTTGCTCATTTCGGTGGTAACATGATTAGCTGCTGGTAAGAATCATGTTACCACTGATAGCAGCAAATTTTGGGGTTCTTGAATGAAAAATACAGAATCAAAAAAAAAGCTTGCTAATGGAATTTTCAAAATTCCTTTTTTCATCTATTTATTTCTCTATATTTGCTCATTTCGGTGGTAACATGATTAGCTGCTGGTAAGAATCATGTTACCACTGATAGCAGCAAATTTTGGGGTTCTTGAATGAAAAATACAGAATCAAAAAAAAAGCTTGCTAATGGAATTTTCAAAATTCCTTTTTTCATCTAATTATTTCTCTATATTTGCTCATTTCGGTGGTAACATGATTAGCAGCTGGTAAGAATCATGTTACCACTGATAGCAGCAAATTTTGGGGTTCTTGAATGAAAAATACAGAATCAAAAAAAAGCTTGTTAATGGAATTTTCAAAATTCCTTTTTTCATCTATTTATTTCTCTAAATTTGCTCATTTCGGTGGTAACATGATTAGCTGCTGGTAAGAATCATGTTACCACTGATAGCAGCAAATTTTGGGGTTCTTGAATGAAAAATACAGAATCAAAAAAAAAGCTTGTTAATGGAATTTTCAAAATTCCTTTTTTCATCTATTTATTTCTCTAAATTTGCTCATTTCGGTGGTAACATGATTAGCTGCTTGTAAGAATCATGTTACCACTGATAGCAGCAAATTTTGGGGTTCTTGAATGAAAAATACAGAATCAAAAAAAAGCTTGTTAATGGAATTTTCAAAATTCTTTTTTTCATCTATTTATTTCTCTAAATTTGCTCATTTCGGTGGTAACATGATTAGCTGCTGGTAAGAATCATGTTACCACTGATAGCAGCAAATTTTGGGGTTCTTGAATGAAAAATACAGAATCAAAAAAAAGCTTTTTGATGGAATTTTCAAAATTCTTTTTTTCATCTAATTATTTCTCTATATTTGCTCATTTCGGTGGTAACATGATTAGCTGCTGGTAAGAATCATGTTACCACTGATAGCAGCAAATTTTGGGGTTCTTGAATGAAAAATACAGAATCAAAAAAAAGCTTGTTAATGGAATTTTCAAAATTCTTTTTTTCATCTATTTATTTCTCTAAATTTGCTCATTTCGGTGGTAACATGATTAGCTGCTGGTAAGAATCATGTTACCACTGATAGCAGCAAATTTTGGGGTTCTTGAATGAAAAATACAGAATCAAAAAAAAGCTTTTTGATGGAATTTTCAAAATTCTTTTTTTCATCTAATTATTTCTCTATATTTGCTCATTTCGGTGGTAACATGATTAGCTGCTGGTAAGAATCATGTTACCACTGATAGCAGCAAATTTTGGGGTTCTTGAATGAAAAATACAGAATCAAAAAAAAAGCTTGTTAATGGAATTTTCAAAATTCTTTTTTTCATCTATTTATTTCTCTAAATTTGCTCATTTCGGTGGTAACATGATTAGCTGCTGGTAAGAATCATGTTACCACTGATAGCAGCAAATTTTGGGGTTCTTGAATGAAAAATACAGAATCAAAAAAAAGCTTTTTGATGGAATTTTCAAAATTCTTTTTTTCATCTAATTATTTCTCTATATTTGCTCATTTCGGTGGTAACATGATTAGCTGCTGGTAAGAATCATGTTACCACTGATAGCAGCAAATTTTGGGGTTCTTGAATGAAAAATACAGAATCAAAAAAAAAGCTTGTTAATGGAATTTTCAAAATTCTTTTTTTCATCTATTTATTTCTCTAAATTTGCTCATTTCGGTGGTAACATGATTAGCTGCTGGTAAGAATCATGTTACCACTGATAGCAGCAAATTTTGGGGTTCTTGAATGAAAAATACAGAATCAAAAAAAAGCTTTTTGATGGAATTTTCAAAATTCTTTTTTTCATCTAATTATTTCTCTATATTTGCTCATTTCGGTGGTAACATGATTAGCTGCTGGTAAGAATCATGTTACCACTGATAGCAGCAAATTTTGGGGTTCTTGAATGAAAAATACAGAATCAAAAAAAAGCTTTTTGATGGAATTTTCAAAATTCTTTTTTTCATCTAATTATTTCTCTATATTTGCTCATTTCGGTGGTAACATGATTAGCTGCTGGTAAGAATCATGTTACCACTGATAGCAGCAAATTTTGGGGTTCTTGAATGAAAAATACAGAATCAAAAAAAAAGCTTGTTAATGGAATTTTCAAAATTCTTTTTTTCATCTATTTATTTCTCTAAATTTGCTCATTTCGGTGGTAACATGATTAGCTGCTGGTAAGAATCATGTTACCACTGATAGCAGCAAATTTTGGGGTTCTTGAATGAAAAATACAGAATCAAAAAAAAGCTTTTTGATGGAATTTTCAAAATTCTTTTTTTCATCTAATTATTTCTCTATATTTGCTCATTTCGGTGGTAACATGATAAGCAGCTGGTAAGAATCATGTTACCACTGATAGCAGCAAATTTTGGGGTTCTTGAATGAAAAATACAGAATCAAAAAAAAAGCTTGTTAATGGAATTTTCAAAATTCCTTTTTTCATCTATTTATTTCTCTAAATTTGCTCATTTCGGTGGTAACATGATTAGCTGCTTGTAAGAATCATGTTACCACTGATAGCAGCAAATTTTGGGGTTCTTGAATGAAAAATACAGAATCAAAAAAAAGCTTGTTAATGGAATTTTCAAAATTCTTTTTTTCATCTATTTATTTCTCTAAATTTGCTCATTTCGGTGGTAACATGATAAGCAGCTGGTAAGAATCATGTTACCACTGATAGCAGCAAATTTTGGGGTTCTTGAATGAAAAATACAGAATCAAAAAAAAAGCTTGTTAATGGAATTTTCAAAATTCCTTTTTTCATCTATTTATTTCTCTAAATTTGCTCATTTCGGTGGTAACATGATTAGCTGCTGGTAAGAATCATGTTACCACTGATAGCAGCAAATTTTGGGGTTCTTGAATGAAAAATACAGAATCAAAAAAAAGCTTTTTGATGGAATTTTCAAAATTCTTTTTTTCATCTAATTATTTCTCTATATTTGCTCATTTCGGTGGTAACATGATTAGCTGCTGGTAAGAATCATGTTACCACTGATAGCAGCAAATTTTGGGGTTCTTGAATGAAAAATACAGAATCAAAAAAAAAGCTTGTTAATGGAATTTTCAAAATTCCTTTTTTCATCTATTTATTTCTCTAAATTTGCTCATTTCGGTGGTAACATGATTAGCTGCTTGTAAGAATCATGTTACCACTGATAGCAGCAAATTTTGGGGTTCTTGAATGAAAAATACAGAATCAAAAAAAAGCTTGTTAATGGAATTTTCAAAATTCTTTTTTTCATCTATTTATTTCTCTAAATTTGCTCATTTCGGTGGTAACATGATTAGCTGCTGGTAAGAATCATGTTACCACTGATAGCAGCAAATTTTGGGGTTCTTGAATGAAAAATACAGAATCAAAAAAAAGCTTTTTGATGGAATTTTCAAAATTCTTTTTTTCATCTAATTATTTCTCTATATTTGCTCATTTCGGTGGTAACATGATTAGCTGCTGGTAAGAATCATGTTACCACTGATAGCAGCAAATTTTGGGGTTCTTGAATGAAAAATACAGAATCAAAAAAAAAGCTTGTTAATGGAATTTTCAAAATTCCTTTTTTCATCTATTTATTTCTCTAAATTTGCTCATTTCGGTGGTAACATGATTAGCTGCTTGTAAGAATCATGTTACCACTGATAGCAGCAAATTTTGGGGTTCTTGAAAGAAAAATACAGAATCAAAAAAAAGCTTGTTAATGGAATTTTCAAAATTCTTTTTTTCATCTATTTATTTCTCTAAATTTGCTCATTTCGGTGGTAACATGATTAGCTGCTGGTAAGAATCATGTTACCACTGATAGCAGCAAATTTTGGGGTTCTTGAATGAAAAATACAGAATCAAAAAAAAAGCTTGTTAATGGAATTTTCAAAATTCTTTTTTTCATCTATTTATTTCTCTAAATTTGCTCATTTCGGTGGTAACATGATTAGCTGCTGGTAAGAATCATGTTACCACTGATAGCAGCAAATTTTGGGGTTCTTGAATGAAAAATACAGAATCAAAAAAAAGCTTTTTGATGGAATTTTCAAAATTCTTTTTTTCATCTAATTATTTCTCTATATTTGCTCATTTCGGTGGTAACATGATTAGCTGCTGGTAAGAATCATGTTACCACTGATAGCAGCAAATTTTGGGGTTCTTGAATGAAAAATACAGAATCAAAAAAAAAGCTTGTTAATGGAATTTTCAAAATTCTTTTTTTCATCTATTTATTTCTCTAAATTTGCTCATTTCGGTGGTAACATGATTAGCTGCTGGTAAGAATCATGTTACCACTGATAGCAGCAAATTTTGGGGTTCTTGAATGAAAAATACAGAATCAAAAAAAAGCTTTTTGATGGAATTTTCAAAATTCTTTTTTTCATCTAATTATTTCTCTAAATTTGCTCATTTCGGTGGTAACATGATTAGCTGCTGGTAAGAATCATGTTACCACTGATAGCAGCAAATTTTGGGGTTCTTGAATGAAAAATACAGAATCAAAAAAAAAGCTTGTTAATGGAATTTTCAAAATTCTTTTTTTCATCTAATTATTTCTCTATATTTGCTCATTTCGGTGGTAACATGATTAGCTGCTGGTAAGAATCATGTTACCACTGATAGCAGCAAATTTTGGGGTTCTTGAATGAAAAATACAGAATCAAAAAAAAAGCTTGTTAATGGAATTTTCAAAATTCCTTTTTTCATCTATTTATTTCTCTAAATTTGCTCATTTCGGTGGTAACATGATTAGCTGCTTGTAAGAATCATGTTACCACTGATAGCAGCAAATTTTGGGGTTCTTGAAAGAAAAATACAGAATCAAAAAAAAGCTTGTTAATGGAATTTTCAAAATTCTTTTTTTCATCTATTTATTTCTCTAAATTTGCTCATTTCGGTGGTAACATGATTAGCTGCTGGTAAGAATCATGTTACCACTGATAGCAGCAAATTTTGGGGTTCTTGAATGAAAAATACAGAATCAAAAAAAAAGCTTGTTAATGGAATTTTCAAAATTCTTTTTTTCATCTATTTATTTCTCTAAATTTGCTCATTTCGGTGGTAACATGATTAGCTGCTGGTAAGAATCATGTTACCACTGATAGCAGCAAATTTTGGGGTTCTTGAATGAAAAATACAGAATCAAAAAAAAGCTTTTTGATGGAATTTTCAAAATTCTTTTTTTCATCTAATTATTTCTCTATATTTGCTCATTTCGGTGGTAACATGATAAGCAGCTGGTAAGAATCATGTTACCACTGATAGCAGCAAATTTTGGGGTTCTTGAATGAAAAATACAGAATCAAAAAAAAAGCTTGTTAATGGAATTTTCAAAATTCCTTTTTTCATCTATTTATTTCTCTAAATTTGCTCATTTCGGTGGTAACATGATTAGCTGCTTGTAAGAATCATGTTACCACTGATAGCAGCAAATTTTGGGGTTCTTGAATGAAAAATACAGAATCAAAAAAAAGCTTGTTAATGGAATTTTCAAAATTCTTTTTTTCATCTATTTATTTCTCTAAATTTGCTCATTTCGGTGGTAACATGATAAGCAGCTGGTAAGAATCATGTTACCACTGATAGCAGCAAATTTTGGGGTTCTTGAATGAAAAATACAGAATCAAAAAAAAAGCTTGTTAATGGAATTTTCAAAATTCTTTTTTTCATCTATTTATTTCTCTAAATTTGCTCATTTCGGTGGTAACATGATAAGCAGCTGGTAAGAATCATGTTACCACTGATAGCAGCAAATTTTGGGGTTCTTGAATGAAAAATACAGAATCAAAAAAAAAGCTTGTTAATGGAATTTTCAAAATTCCTTTTTTCATCTATTTATTTCTCTATATTTGCTCATTTCGGTGGTAACATGATTAGCTGCTGGTAAGAATCATGTTACCACTGATAGCAGCAAATTTTGGGGTTCTTGAATGAAAAATACAGAATCAAAAAAAAGCTTTTTGATGGAATTTTCAAAATTCTTTTTTTCATCTAATTATTTCTCTATATTTGCTCATTTCGGTGGTAACATGATTAGCTGCTGGTAAGAATCATGTTACCACTGATAGCAGCAAATTTTGGGGTTCTTGAATGAAAAATACAGAATCAAAAAAAAAGCTTGTTAATGGAATTTTCAAAATTCCTTTTTTCATCTATTTATTTCTCTAAATTTGCTCATTTCGGTGGTAACATGATAAGCAGCTGGTAAGAATCATGTTACCACTGATAGCAGCAAATTTTGGGGTTCTTGAATGAAAAATACAGAATCAAAAAAAAAGCTTGTTAATGGAATTTTCAAAATTCCTTTTTTCATCTATTTATTTCTCTATATTTGCTCATTTCGGTGGTAACATGATTAGCTGCTGGTAAGAATCATGTTACCACTGATAGCAGCAAATTTTGGGGTTCTTGAATGAAAAATACAGAATCAAAAAAAAGCTTTTTGATGGAATTTTCAAAATTCTTTTTTTCATCTAATTATTTCTCTATATTTGCTCATTTCGGTGGTAACATGATTAGCTGCTGGTAAGAATCATGTTACCACTGATAGCAGCAAATTTTGGGGTTCTTGAATGAAAAATACAGAATCAAAAAAAAAGCTTGTTAATGGAATTTTCAAAATTCCTTTTTTCATCTATTTATTTCTCTATATTTGCTCATTTCGGTGGTAACATGATAAGCAGCTGGTAAGAATCATGTTACCACTGATAGCAGCAAATTTTGGGGTTCTTGAATGAAAAATACAGAATCAAAAAAAAAGCTTGTTAATGGAATTTTCAAAATTCCTTTTTTCATCTATTTATTTCTCTATATTTGCTCATTTCGGTGGTAACATGATTAGCTGCTGGTAAGAATCATGTTACCACTGATAGCAGCAAATTTTGGGGTTCTTGAATGAAAAATACAGAATCAAAAAAAAGCTTTTTGATGGAATTTTCAAAATTCTTTTTTTCATCTATTTATTTCTCTAAATTTGCTCATTTCGGTGGTAACATGATTAGCTGCTGGTAAGAATCATGTTACCACTGATAGCAGCAAATTTTGGGGTTCTTGAATGAAAAATACAGAATCAAAAAAAAAGCTTGTTAATGGAATTTTCAAAATTCCTTTTTTCATCTATTTATTTCTCTATATTTGCTCATTTCGGTGGTAACATGATTAGCTGCTGGTAAGAATCATGTTACCACTGATAGCAGCAAATTTTGGGGTTCTTGAATGAAAAATACAGAATCAAAAAAAAGCTTTTTGATGGAATTTTCAAAATTCTTTTTTTCATCTAATTATTTCTCTATATTTGCTCATTTCGGTGGTAACATGATTAGCTGCTGGTAAGAATCATGTTACCACTGATAGCAGCAAATTTTGGGGTTCTTGAATGAAAAATACAGAATCAAAAAAAAAGCTTGTTAATGGAATTTTCAAAATTCCTTTTTTCATCTATTTATTTCTCTAAATTTGCTCATTTCGGTGGTAACATGATTAGCTGCTTGTAAGAATCATGTTACCACTGATAGCAGCAAATTTTGGGGTTCTTGAATGAAAAATACAGAATCAAAAAAAAGCTTGTTAATGGAATTTTCAAAATTCTTTTTTTCATCTATTTATTTCTCTAAATTTGCTCATTTCGGTGGTAACATGATTAGCTGCTGGTAAGAATCATGTTACCACTGATAGCAGCAAATTTTGGGGTTCTTGAATGAAAAATACAGAATCAAAAAAAAGCTTTTTGATGGAATTTTCAAAATTCTTTTTTTCATCTAATTATTTCTCTATATTTGCTCATTTCGGTGGTAACATGATTAGCTGCTGGTAAGAATCATGTTACCACTGATAGCAGCAAATTTTGGGGTTCTTGAATGAAAAATACAGAATCAAAAAAAAAGCTTGTTAATGGAATTTTCAAAATTCCTTTTTTCATCTATTTATTTCTCTAAATTTGCTCATTTCGGTGGTAACATGATTAGCTGCTTGTAAGAATCATGTTACCACTGATAGCAGCAAATTTTGGGGTTCTTGAAAGAAAAATACAGAATCAAAAAAAAGCTTGTTAATGGAATTTTCAAAATTCTTTTTTTCATCTATTTATTTCTCTAAATTTGCTCATTTCGGTGGTAACATGATTAGCTGCTGGTAAGAATCATGTTACCACTGATAGCAGCAAATTTTGGGGTTCTTGAATGAAAAATACAGAATCAAAAAAAAGCTTTTTGATGGAATTTTCAAAATTCTTTTTTTCATCTAATTATTTCTCTATATTTGCTCATTTCGGTGGTAACATGATTAGCTGCTGGTAAGAATCATGTTACCACTGATAGCAGCAAATTTTGGGGTTCTTGAATGAAAAATACAGAATCAAAAAAAAAGCTTGTTAATGGAATTTTCAAAATTCCTTTTTTCATCTATTTATTTCTCTAAATTTGCTCATTTCGGTGGTAACATGATTAGCTGCTTGTAAGAATCATGTTACCACTGATAGCAGCAAATTTTGGGGTTCTTGAAAGAAAAATACAGAATCAAAAAAAAGCTTGTTAATGGAATTTTCAAAATTCTTTTTTTCATCTATTTATTTCTCTAAATTTGCTCATTTCGGTGGTAACATGATTAGCTGCTGGTAAGAATCATGTTACCACTGATAGCAGCAAATTTTGGGGTTCTTGAATGAAAAATACAGAATCAAAAAAAAAGCTTGTTAATGGAATTTTCAAAATTCCTTTTTTCATCTATTTATTTCTCTAAATTTGCTCATTTCGGTGGTAACATGATTAGCTGCTTGTAAGAATCATGTTACCACTGATAGCAGCAAATTTTGGGGTTCTTGAAGAAGAATTACAGTATCAAAAAAGGCTTGATAATGGAATTTTCAAAATTCCTTTTTTCATCTATTTATTTCTCTAAATTTGCTCATTTCGGTGGTAACATGATTAGCTGCTGGTAAGAATCATGTTACCACTGATAGCAGCAAATTTTGGGGTTCTTGAAGAAGAATTACAGTATCAAAAAAGGCTTGATAATGGAATTTTCAAAATTCCTTTTTTCATCTATTTATTTCTCTAAATTTGCTCATTTCGGTGGTAACATGATTAGCTGCTGGTAAGAATCATGTTACCACTGATAGCAGCAAATTTTGGGGTTCTTGAAGAAGAATTACAGTATCAAAAAAGGCTTGATAATGGAATTTTCAAAATTCCTTTTTTCATCTATTTATTTCTCTAAATTTGCTCATTTCGGTGGTAACATGATTAGCTGCTTGTAAGAATCATGTTACCACTGATAGCAGCAAATTTTGGGGTTCTTGAAAGAAAAATACAGAATCAAAAAAAAGCTTGTTAATGGAATTTTCAAAATTCTTTTTTTCATCTATTTATTTCTCTAAATTTGCTCATTTCGGTGGTAACATGATTAGCTGCTGGTAAGAATCATGTTACCACTGATAGCAGCAAATTTTGGGGTTCTTGAATGAAAAATACAGAATCAAAAAAAAGCTTTTTGATGGAATTTTCAAAATTCTTTTTTTCATCTAATTATTTCTCTATATTTGCTCATTTCGGTGGTAACATGATTAGCTGCTGGTAAGAATCATGTTACCACTGATAGCAGCAAATTTTGGGGTTCTTGAATGAAAAATACAGAATCAAAAAAAAGCTTTTTGATGGAATTTTCAAAATTCTTTTTTTCATCTAATTATTTCTCTATATTTGCTCATTTCGGTGGTAACATGATTAGCTGCTGGTAAGAATCATGTTACCACTGATAGCAGCAAATTTTGGGGTTCTTGAATGAAAAATACAGAATCAAAAAAAAAGCTTGTTAATGGAATTTTCAAAATTCCTTTTTTCATCTATTTATTTCTCTAAATTTGCTCATTTCGGTGGTAACATGATTAGCTGCTTGTAAGAATCATGTTACCACTGATAGCAGCAAATTTTGGGGTTCTTGAAAGAAAAATACAGAATCAAAAAAAAGCTTGTTGATGGAATTTTCAAAATTCTTTTTTTCATCTATTTATTTCTCTAAATTTGCTCATTTCGGTGGTAACATGATTAGCTGCTGGTAAGAATCATGTTACCACTGATAGCAGCAAATTTTGGGGTTCTTGATTGAAAAATACAGAATCAAAAAAAAAGCTTGTTAATGGAATTTTCAAAATTCCTTTTTTCATCTATTTATTTCTCTAAATTTGCTCATTTCGGTGGTAACATGATTAGCTGCTTGTAAGAATCATGTTACCACTGATAGCAGCAAATTTTGGGGTTCTTGAAGAAGAATTACAGTATCAAAAAAGGCTTGATAATGGAATTTTCAAAATTCCTTTTTTCATCTATTTATTTCTCTAAATTTGCTCATTTCGGTGGTAACATGATTAGCTGCTGGTAAGAATCATGTTACCACTGATAGCAGCAAATTTTGGGGTTCTTGAATGAAAAATACAGAATCAAAAAAAAGCTTTTTGATGGAATTTTCAAAATTCTTTTTTTCATCTAATTATTTCTCTATATTTGCTCATTTCGGTGGTAACATGATTAGCTGCTGGTAAGAATCATGTTACCACTGATAGCAGCAAATTTTGGGGTTCTTGAATGAAAAATACAGAATCAAAAAAAAAGCTTGTTAATGGAATTTTCAAAATTCCTTTTTTCATCTAATTATTTCTCTATATTTGCTCATTTCGGTGGTAACATGATTAGCTGCTTGTAAGAATCATGTTACCACTGATAGCAGCAAATTTTGGGGTTCTTGAATGAAAAATACAGAATCAAAAAAAAGCTTTTTGATGGAATTTTCAAAATTCCTTTTTTCATCTATTTATTTCTCTAAATTTGCTCATTTCGGTGGTAACATGATTAGCTGCTGGTAAGAATCATGTTACCACTGATAGCAGCAAATTTTGGGGTTCTTGAATGAAAAATACAGAATCAAAAAAAAGCTTTTTGATGGAATTTTCAAAATTCTTTTTTTCATCTAATTATTTCTCTATATTTGCTCATTTCGGTGGTAACATGATTAGCTGCTGGTAAGAATCATGTTACCACTGATAGCAGCAAATTTTGGGGTTCTTGAATGAAAAATACAGAATCAAAAAAAAGCTTGTTAATGGAATTTTCAAAATTCTTTTTTTCATCTAATTATTTCTCTATATTTGCTCATTTCGGTGGTAACATGATTAGCTGCTTGTAAGAATCATGTTACCACTGATAGCAGCAAATTTTGGGGTTCTTGAATGAAAAATACAGCATCAAAAAAAAGCTTTTTGATGGAATTTTCAAAATTCCTTTTTTCATCTATTTATTTCTCTAAATTTGCTCATTTCGGTGGTAACATGATTAGCTGCTGGTAAGAATCATGTTACCACTGATAGCAGCAAATTTTGGGGTTCTTGAATGAAAAATACAGAATCAAAAAAAAGCTTTTTGATGGAATTTTCAAAATTCTTTTTTTCATCTAATTATTTCTCTATATTTGCTCATTTCGGTGGTAACATGATTAGCTGCTGGTAAGAATCATGTTACCACTGATAGCAGCAAATTTTGGGGTTCTTGAATGAAAAATACAGAATCAAAAAAAAAGCTTGTTAATGGAATTTTCAAAATTCCTTTTTTCATCTATTTATTTCTCTAAATTTGCTCATTTCGGTGGTAACATGATTAGCTGCTTGTAAGAATCATGTTACCACTGATAGCAGCAAATTTTGGGGTTCTTGAATGAAAAATACAGAATCAAAAAAAAGCTTGTTAATGGAATTTTCAAAATTCTTTTTTTCATCTAATTATTTCTCTATATTTGCTCATTTCGGTGGTAACATGATTAGCTGCTTGTAAGAATCATGTTACCACTGATAGCAGCAAATTTTGGGGTTCTTGAATGAAAAATACAGAATCAAAAAAAAGCTTTTTGATGGAATTTTCAAAATTCCTTTTTTCATCTATTTATTTCTCTAAATTTGCTCATTTCGGTGGTAACATGATTAGCAGCTGGTAAGAATCATGTTAACACTGATAGCAGCAAATTTTGGGGTTCTTGAATGATAAATACAGAATCAAAAAAAAGCTTGTTAATGGAATTTTCAAAATTCCTTTTTTCATCTATTTATTTCTCTAAATTTGCTCATTTCGGTGGTAACATGATTAGCTGCTGGTAAGAATCATGTTACCACTGATAGCAGCAAATTTTGGGGTTCTTGAATGAAAAATACAGAATCAAAAAAAAGCTTGTTAATGGAATTTTCAAAATTCCTTTTTTCATCTATTTATTTCTCTAAATTTGCTCATTTCGGTGGTAACATGATTAGCTGCTGGTAAGAATCATGTTAACACTGATAGCAGCAAATTTTGGGGTTCTTGAAGAAGAATTACAGTATCAAAAAAGGCTTGATAATGGAATTTTCAAAATTCCTTTTTTCATCTATTTATTTCTCTAAATTTGCTCATTTCGGTGGTAACATGATTAGCTGCTGGTAAGAATCATGTTACCACTGATAGCAGCAAATTTTGGGGTTCTTGAAGAAGAATTACAGTATCAAAAAAGGCTTGATAATGGAATTTTCAAAATTCCTTTTTTCATCTATTTATTTCTCTAAATTTGCTCATTTCGGTGGTAACATGATTAGCTGCTGGTAAGAATCATGTTACCACTGATAGCAGCAAATTTTGGGGTTCTTGAATGAAAAATACAGAATCAAAAAAAAGCTTGTTAATGGAATTTTCAAAATTCCTTTTTTCATCTATTTATTTCTCTAAATTTGCTCATTTCGGTGGTAACATGATTAGCTGCTGGTAAGAATCATGTTAACACTGATAGCAGCAAATTTTGGGGTTCTTGAATGATAAATACAGAATCAAAAAAAAGCTTGTTAATGGAATTTTCAAAATTCTTTTTTTCATCTAATTATTTCTCTATATTTGCTCATTTCGGTGGTAACATGATTAGCAGCTGGATAGAATCAAGTTACCACTGATAGCAGCAAATTTTGGGGTTCTTGAAGAAGAATTACAGTATCAAAAAAGGCTTGATAATGGAATTTTCAAAATTCCTTTTTTCATCTATTTATTTCTCTAAATTTGCTCATTTCGGTGGTAACATGATTAGCTGCTGGTAAGAATCATGTTACCACTGATAGCAGCAAATTTTGGGGTTCTTGAATGAAAAATACAGAATCAAAAAAAAGCTTGTTAATGGAATTTTTAAAATTCCTTTTTTCATCTATTTATTTCTCTAAATTTGCTCATTTCGGTGGTAACATGATTAGCTGCTGGTAAGAATCATGTTACCACTGATAGCAGCAAATTTTGGGGTTCTTGAAGAAGAATTACAGTATCAAAAAAGGCTTGATAATGGAATTTTCAAAATTCCTTTTTTCATCTATTTATTTCTCTAAATTTGCTCATTTCGGTGGTAACATGATTAGCTGCTGGTAAGAATCATGTTACCACTGATAGCAGCAAATTTTGGGGTTCTTGAATGAAAAATACAGAATCAAAAAAAAGCTTGTTAATGGAATTTTCAAAATTCCTTTTTTCATCTATTTATTTCTCTAAATTTGCTCATTTCGGTGGTAACATGATTAGCTGCTGGTAAGAATCATGTTAACACTGATAGCAGCAAATTTTGGGGTTCTTGAATGATAAATACAGAATCAAAAAAAAGCTTGTTAATGGAATTTTCAAAATTCTTTTTTTCATCTAATTATTTCTCTATATTTGCTCATTTCGGTGGTAACATGATTAGCAGCTGGATAGAATCAAGTTACCACTGATAGCAGCAAATTTTGGGGTTCTTGAATGAAAAATACAGAATCAAAAAAAAAGCTTGTTAATGGAATTTTCAAAATTCCTTTTTTCATCTATTTATTTCTCTAAATTTGCTCATTTCGGTGGTAACATGATTAGCAGCTGGATAGAATCAAGTTACCACTGATAGCAGCAAATTTTGGGGTTCTTGAAGAAGAATTACAGTATCAAAAAAGGCTTGATAATGGAATTTTCAAAATTCCTTTTTTCATCTATTTATTTCTCTAAATTTGCTCATTTCGGTGGTAACATGATTAGCTGCTGGTAAGAATCATGTTACCACTGATAGCAGCAAATTTTGGGGTTCTTGAATGAAAAATACAGAATCAAAAAAAAGCTTGTTAATGGAATTTTCAAAATTCCTTTTTTCATCTATTTATTTCTCTAAATTTGCTCATTTCGGTGGTAACATGATTAGCTGCTGGTAAGAATCATGTTAACACTGATAGCAGCAAATTTTGGGGTTCTTGAATGATAAATACAGAATCAAAAAAAAGCTTGTTAATGGAATTTTCAAAATTCTTTTTTTCATCTAATTATTTCTCTATATTTGCTCATTTCGGTGGTAACATGATTAGCAGCTGGATAGAATCAAGTTACCACTGATAGCAGCAAATTTTGGGGTTCTTGAAGAAGAATTACAGTATCAAAAAAGGCTTGATAATGGAATTTTCAAAATTCCTTTTTTCATCTATTTATTTCTCTAAATTTGCTCATTTCGGTGGTAACATGATTAGCAGCTGGATAGAATCAAGTTACCACTGATAGCAGCAAATTTTGGGGTTCTTGAAGAAGAATTACAGTATCAAAAAAGGCTTGATAATGGAATTTTCAAAATTCCTTTTTTCATCTATTTATTTCTCTAAATTTGCTCATTTCGGTGGTAACATGATTAGCTGCTGGTAAGAATCATGTTACCACTGATAGCAGCAAATTTTGGGGTTCTTGAATGAAAAATACAGAATCAAAAAAAAGCTTGTTAATGGAATTTTCAAAATTCCTTTTTTCATCTATTTATTTCTCTAAATTTGCTCATTTCGGTGGTAACATGATTAGCTGCTGGTAAGAATCATGTTAACACTGATAGCAGCAAATTTTGGGGTTCTTGAATGATAAATACAGAATCAAAAAAAAGCTTGTTAATGGAATTTTCAAAATTCTTTTTTTCATCTAATTATTTCTCTATATTTGCTCATTTCGGTGGTAACATGATTAGCAGCTGGATAGAATCAAGTTACCACTGATAGCAGCAAATTTTGGGGTTCTTGAAGAAGAATTACAGTATCAAAAAAGGCTTGATAATGGAATTTTCAAAATTCCTTTTTTCATCTATTTATTTCTCTAAATTTGCTCATTTCGGTGGTAACATGATTAGCTGCTGGTAAGAATCATGTTACCACTGATAGCAGCAAATTTTGGGGTTCTTGAATGAAAAATACAGAATCAAAAAAAAGCTTGTTAATGGAATTTTTAAAATTCCTTTTTTCATCTATTTATTTCTCTAAATTTGCTCATTTCGGTGGTAACATGATTAGCTGCTGGTAAGAATCATGTTAACACTGATAGCAGCAAATTTTGGGGTTCTTGAATGATAAATACAGAATCAAAAAAAAGCTTGTTAATGGAATTTTCAAAATTCTTTTTTTCATCTAATTATTTCTCTATATTTGCTCATTTCGGTGGTAACATGATTAGCAGCTGGATAGAATCAAGTTACCACTGATAGCAGCAAATTTTGGGGTTCTTGAATGAAAAATACAGAATCAAAAAAAAGCTTGTTAATGGAATTTTCAAAATTCCTTTTTTCATCTATTTATTTCTCTAAATTTGCTCATTTCGGTGGTAACATGATTAGCAGCTGGATAGAATCAAGTTACCACTGATAGCAGCAAATTTTGGGGTTCTTGAATGAAAAATACAGAATCAAAAAAAAGCTTGTTAATGGAATTTTCAAAATTCCTTTTTTCATCTATTTATTTCTCTAAATTTGCTCATTTCGGTGGTAACATGATTAGCTGCTGGTAAGAATCATGTTACCACTGATAGCAGCAAATTTTGGGGTTCTTGAATGAAAAATACAGAATCAAAAAAAAAGCTTGTTAATGGAATTTTCAAAATTCCTTTTTTCATCTATTTATTTCTCTAAATTTGCTCATTTCGGTGGTAACATGATTAGCAGCTGGATAGAATCAAGTTACCACTGATAGCAGCAAATTTTGGGGTTCTTGAAGAAGAATTACAGTATCAAAAAAGGCTTGATAATGGAATTTTCAAAATTCCTTTTTTCATCTATTTATTTCTCTAAATTTGCTCATTTCGGTGGTAACATGATTAGCTGCTGGTAAGAATCATGTTACCACTGATAGCAGCAAATTTTGGGGTTCTTGAATGAAAAATACAGAATCAAAAAAAAAGCTTGTTAATGGAATTTTCAAAATTCCTTTTTTCATCTATTTATTTCTCTAAATTTGCTCATTTCGGTGGTAACATGATTAGCTGCTGGTAAGAATCATGTTACCACTGATAGCAGCAAATTTTGGGGTTCTTGAATGAAAAATACAGAATCAAAAAAAAAGCTTGTTAATGGAATTTTCAAAATTCCTTTTTTCATCTATTTATTTCTCTAAATTTGCTCATTTCGGTGGTAACATGATTAGCAGCTGGATAGAATCAAGTTACCACTGATAGCAGCAAATTTTGGGGTTCTTGAAGAAGAATTACAGTATCAAAAAAGGCTTGATAATGGAATTTTCAAAATTCCTTTTTTCATCTATTTATTTCTCTAAATTTGCTCATTTCGGTGGTAACATGATTAGCTGCTGGTAAGAATCATGTTACCACTGATAGCAGCAAATTTTGGGGTTCTTGAATGAAAAATACAGAATCAAAAAAAAAGCTTGTTAATGGAATTTTCAAAATTCCTTTTTTCATCTATTTATTTCTCTAAATTTGCTCATTTCGGTGGTAACATGATTAGCTGCTGGTAAGAATCATGTTACCACTGATAGCAGCAAATTTTGGGGTTCTTGAATGAAAAATACAGAATCAAAAAAAAGCTTGTTAATGGAATTTTCAAAATTCCTTTTTTCATCTATTTATTTCTCTAAATTTGCTCATTTCGGTGGTAACATGATTAGCTGCTGGTAAGAATCATGTTAACACTGATAGCAGCAAATTTTGGGGTTCTTGAATGATAAATACAGAATCAAAAAAAAGCTTGTTAATGGAATTTTCAAAATTCCTTTTTTCATCTATTTATTTCTCTAAATTTGCTCATTTCGGTGGTAACATGATTAGCTGCTGGTAAGAATCATGTTACCACTGATAGCAGCAAATTTTGGGGTTCTTGAAGAAGAATTACAGTATCAAAAAAGGCTTGATAATGGAATTTTCAAAATTCCTTTTTTCATCTATTTATTTCTCTAAATTTGCTCATTTCGGTGGTAACATGATTAGCTGCTGGTAAGAATCATGTTACCACTGATAGCAGCAAATTTTGGGGTTCTTGAATGAAAAATACAGAATCAAAAAAAAGCTTGATAATGGAATTTTCAAAATTCTTTTTTTCATCTAATTATTTCTCTAAATTTGCTCATTTCGGTGGTAACATGATTAGCTGCTGGTAAGAATCATGTTACCACTGATAGCAGCAAATTTTGGGGTTCTTGAAGAAGAATTACAGTATCAAAAAAGGCTTGATAATGGAATTTTCAAAATTCTTTTTTTCATCTAATTATTTCTCTAAATTTGCTCATTTCGGTGGTAACATGATTAGCTGCTGGTAAGAATCATGTTACCACTGATAGCAGCAAATTTTGGGGTTCTTGAATGAAAAATACAGAATCAAAAAAAAGCTTGTTAATGGAATTTTCAAAATTCCTTTTTTCATCTATTTATTTCTCTAAATTTGCTCATTTCGGTGGTAACATGATTAGCTGCTGGTAAGAATCATGTTACCACTGATAGCAGCAAATTTTGGGGTTCTTGAATGAAAAATACAGAATCAAAAAAAAGCTTGTTAATGGAATTTTTAAAATTCCTTTTTTCATCTATTTATTTCTCTAAATTTGCTCATTTCGGTGGTAACATGATTAGCTGCTGGTAAGAATCATGTTAACACTGATAGCAGCAAATTTTGGGGTTCTTGAATGATAAATACAGAATCAAAAAAAAGCTTGTTAATGGAATTTTCAAAATTCTTTTTTTCATCTAATTATTTCTCTATATTTGCTCATTTCGGTGGTAACATGATTAGCAGCTGGATAGAATCAAGTTACCACTGATAGCAGCAAATTTTGGGGTTCTTGAAGAAGAATTACAGTATCAAAAAAGGCTTGATAATGGAATTTTCAAAATTCCTTTTTTCATCTATTTATTTCTCTATATTTGCTCATTTCGGTGGTAACATGATTAGCTGCTGGTAAGAATCATGTTACCACTGATAGCAGCAAATTTTGGGGTTCTTGAATGAAAAATACAGAATCAAAAAAAAGCTTGTTAATGGAATTTTCAAAATTCCTTTTTTCATCTATTTATTTCTCTAAATTTGCTCATTTCGGTGGTAGCATGATTAGCTGCTGGTAAGAATCAAGTTACCACTGATAGCAGCAAATTTTGGGGTTCTTGAATGAAAAATACAGAATCAAAAAAAAGCTTGTTAATGGAATTTTCAAAATTCCTTTTTTCATCTATTTATTTCTCTATATTTGCTCATTTCGGTGGTAACATGATTAGCTGCTGGTAAGAATCATGTTACCACTGATAGCAGCAAATTTTGGGGTTCTTGAATGAAAAATACAGAATCAAAAAAAAGCTTGTTAATGGAATTTTCAAAATTCCTTTTTTCATCTATTTATTTCTCTAAATTTGCTCATTTCGGTGGTAACATGATTAGCAGCTGGATAGAATCAAGTTACCACTGATAGCAGCAAATTTTGGGGTTCTTGAAGAAGAATTACAGTATCAAAAAAGGCTTGATAATGGAATTTTCAAAATTCCTTTTTTCATCTATTTATTTCTCTAAATTTGCTCATTTCGGTGGTAACATGATTAGCTGCTGGTAAGAATCATGTTACCACTGATAGCAGCAAATTTTGGGGTTCTTGAATGAAAAATACAGAATCAAAAAAAAGCTTGTTAATGGAATTTTCAAAATTCCTTTTTTCATCTATTTATTTCTCTAAATTTGCTCATTTCGGTGGTAACATGATTAGCTGCTGGTAAGAATCAAGTTACCACTGATAGCAGCAAATTTTGGGGTTCTTGAATGAAAAATACAGAATCAAAAAAAAGCTTGTTAATGGAATTTTCAAAATTCCTTTTTTCATCTATTTATTTCTCTATATTTGCTCATTTCGGTGGTAACATGATTAGCTGCTGGTAAGAATCATGTTACCACTGATAGCAGCAAATTTTGGGGTTCTTGAATGAAAAATACAGAATCAAAAAAAAGCTTGTTAATGGAATTTTCAAAATTCCTTTTTTCATCTATTTATTTCTCTATATTTGCTCATTTCGGTGGTAACATGATTAGCTGCTGGTAAGAATCATGTTACCACTGATAGCAGCAAATTTTGGGGTTCTTGAATGAAAAATACAGAATCAAAAAAAAGCTTGTTAATGGAATTTTTAAAATTCCTTTTTTCATCTATTTATTTCTCTAAATTTGCTCATTTCGGTGGTAACATGATTAGCTGCTGGTAAGAATCATGTTAACACTGATAGCAGCAAATTTTGGGGTTCTTGAATGATAAATACAGAATCAAAAAAAAGCTTGTTAATGGAATTTTCAAAATTCCTTTTTTCATCTATTTATTTCTCTATATTTGCTCATTTCGGTGGTAACATGATTAGCTGCTGGTAAGAATCATGTTACCACTGATAGCAGCAAATTTTGGGGTTCTTGAATGAAAAATACAGAATCAAAAAAAAGCTTGTTAATGGAATTTTCAAAATTCCTTTTTTCATCTATTTATTTCTCTAAATTTGCTCATTTCGGTGGTAGCATGATTAGCTGCTGGTAAGAATCAAGTTACCACTGATAGCAGCAAATTTTGGGGTTCTTGAATGAAAAATACAGAATCAAAAAAAAGCTTGTTAATGGAATTTTCAAAATTCCTTTTTTCATCTATTTATTTCTCTATATTTGCTCATTTCGGTGGTAACATGATTAGCTGCTGGTAAGAATCATGTTACCACTGATAGCAGCAAATTTTGGGGTTCTTGAATGAAAAATACAGAATCAAAAAAAAGCTTGTTAATGGAATTTTCAAAATTCCTTTTTTCATCTATTTATTTCTCTATATTTGCTCATTTCGGTGGTAGCATGATTAGCTGCTGGTAAGAATCAAGTTACCACTGATAGCAGCAAATTTTGGGGTTCTTGAATGAAAAATACAGAATCAAAAAAAAGCTTGTTAATGGAATTTTCAAAATTCCTTTTTTCATCTATTTATTTCTCTATATTTGCTCATTTCGGTGGTAACATGATTAGCTGCTGGTAAGAATCATGTTACCACTGATAGCAGCAAATTTTGGGGTTCTTGAATGAAAAATACAGAATCAAAAAAAAGCTTGTTAATGGAATTTTCAAAATTCCTTTTTTCATCTATTTATTTCTCTAAATTTGCTCATTTCGGTGGTAACATGATTAGCAGCTGGATAGAATCAAGTTACCACTGATAGCAGCAAATTTTGGGGTTCTTGAAGAAGAATTACAGTATCAAAAAAGGCTTGATAATGGAATTTTCAAAATTCCTTTTTTCATCTATTTATTTCTCTAAATTTGCTCATTTCGGTGGTAACATGATTAGCTGCTGGTAAGAATCATGTTACCACTGATAGCAGCAAATTTTGGGGTTCTTGAATGAAAAATACAGAATCAAAAAAAAGCTTGTTAATGGAATTTTCAAAATTCCTTTTTTCATCTATTTATTTCTCTAAATTTGCTCATTTCGGTGGTAACATGATTAGCTGCTGGTAAGAATCATGTTAACACTGATAGCAGCAAATTTTGGGGTTCTTGAATGATAAATACAGAATCAAAAAAAAGCTTGTTAATGGAATTTCCAAAATTCTTTTTTTCATCTAATTATTTCTCTATATTTGCTCATTTCGGTGGTAACATGATTAGCAGCTGGATAGAATCAAGTTACCACTGATAGCAGCAAATTTTGGGGTTCTTGAAGAAGAATTACAGTATCAAAAAAGGCTTGATAATGGAATTTTCAAAATTCCTTTTTTCATCTATTTATTTCTCTAAATTTGCTCATTTCGGTGGTAACATGATTAGCTGCTGGTAAGAATCATGTTACCACTGATAGCAGCAAATTTTGGGGTTCTTGAATGAAAAATACAGAATCAAAAAAAAGCTTGATAATGGAATTTTCAAAATTCTTTTTTTCATCTAATTATTTCTCTAAATTTGCTCATTTCGGTGGTAACATGATTAGCTGCTGGTAAGAATCATGTTACCACTGATAGCAGCAAATTTTGGGGTTCTTGAAGAAGAATTACAGTATCAAAAAAGGCTTGATAATGGAATTTTCAAAATTCTTTTTTTCATCTAATTATTTCTCTAAATTTGCTCATTTCGGTGGTAACATGATTAGCTGCTGGTAAGAATCATGTTACCACTGATAGCAGCAAATTTTGGGGTTCTTGAATGAAAAATACAGAATCAAAAAAAAGCTTGTTAATGGAATTTTCAAAATTCCTTTTTTCATCTATTTATTTCTCTAAATTTGCTCATTTCGGTGGTAACATGATTAGCTGCTGGTAAGAATCATGTTAACACTGATAGCAGCAAATTTTGGGGTTCTTGAATGATAAATACAGAATCAAAAAAAAGCTTGTTAATGGAATTTTCAAAATTCTTTTTTTCATCTAATTATTTCTCTATATTTGCTCATTTCGGTGGTAACATGATTAGCAGCTGGATAGAATCAAGTTACCACTGATAGCAGCAAATTTTGGGGTTCTTGAAGAAGAATTACAGTATCAAAAAAGGCTTGATAATGGAATTTTCAAAATTCCTTTTTTCATCTATTTATTTCTCTATATTTGCTCATTTCGGTGGTAACATGATTAGCTGCTGGTAAGAATCATGTTACCACTGATAGCAGCAAATTTTGGGGTTCTTGAATGATAAATACAGAATCAAAAAAAAGCTTGTTAATGGAATTTTCAAAATTCCTTTTTTCATCTATTTATTTCTCTAAATTTGCTCATTTCGGTGGTAACATGATTAGCTGCTGGTAAGAATCATGTTAACACTGATAGCAGCAAATTTTGGGGTTCTTGAATGATAAATACAGAATCAAAAAAAAGCTTGTTAATGGAATTTTCAAAATTCTTTTTTTCATCTAATTATTTCTCTATATTTGCTCATTTCGGTGGTAACATGATTAGCAGCTGGATAGAATCAAGTTACCACTGATAGCAGCAAATTTTGGGGTTCTTGAAGAAGAATTACAGTATCAAAAAAGGCTTGTTAATGGAATTTTCAAAATTCTTTTTTTCATCTAATTATTTCTCTATATTTGCTCATTTCGGTGGTAACATGATTAGCTGCTGGTAAGAATCATGTTACCACTGATAGCAGCAAATTTTGGGGTTCTTGAAGAAGAATTACAGTATCAAAAAAGGCTTGATAATGGAATTTTCAAAATTCTTTTTTTCATCTAATTATTTCTCTAAATTTGCTCATTTCGGTGGTAACATGATTAGCTGCTGGTAAGAATCATGTTACCACTGATAGCAGCAAATTTTGGGGTTCTTGAATGAAAAATACAGAATCAAAAAAAAGCTTGATAATGGAATTTTCAAAATTCTTTTTTTCATCTAATTATTTCTCTAAATTTGCTCATTTCGGTGGTAACATGATTAGCTGCTGGTAAGAATCATGTTACCACTGATAGCAGCAAATTTTGGGGTTCTTGAAGAAGAATTACAGTATCAAAAAAGGCTTGATAATGGAATTTTCAAAATTCTTTTTTTCATCTAATTATTTCTCTAAATTTGCTCATTTCGGTGGTAACATGATTAGCTGCTGGTAAGAATCATGTTACCACTGATAGCAGCAAATTTTGGGGTTCTTGAATGAAAAATACAGAATCAAAAAAAAGCTTGTTAATGGAATTTTCAAAATTCCTTTTTTCATCTATTTATTTCTCTAAATTTGCTCATTTCGGTGGTAACATGATTAGCTGCTGGTAAGAATCATGTTAACACTGATAGCAGCAAATTTTGGGGTTCTTGAATGATAAATACAGAATCAAAAAAAAGCTTGTTAATGGAATTTTCAAAATTCTTTTTTTCATCTAATTATTTCTCTATATTTGCTCATTTCGGTGGTAACATGATTAGCAGCTGGATAGAATCAAGTTACCACTGATAGCAGCAAATTTTGGGGTTCTTGAATGAAAAATACAGAATCAAAAAAAAGCTTGTTAATGGAATTTTCAAAATTCTTTTTTTCATCTGATTATTTCTCTAAATTTGCTCATTTCGGTGGTAACATGATTAGCTGCTGGTAAGAATCATGTTACCACTGATAGCAGCAAATTTTGGGGTTCTTGAAGAAGAATTACAGTATCAAAAAAGGCTTGATAATGGAATTTTCAGAATTCCTTTTTTCATCTATTTATTTCTCTAAATTTGCTCATTTCGGTGGTAACATGATTAGCTGCTGGTAAGAATCATGTTACCACTGATAGCAGCAAATTTTGGGGTTCTTGAAGAAGAATTACAGTATCAAAAAAGGCTTGATAATGGAATTTTCAAAATTCCTTTTTTCATCTATTTATTTCTCTATATTTGCTCATTTCGGTGGTAACATGATTAGCTGCTGGTAAGAATCATGTTACCACTGATAGCAGCAAATTTTGGGGTTCTTGAATGATAAATACAGAATCAAAAAAAAGCTTGTTAATGGAATTTTCAAAATTCCTTTTTTCATCTATTTATTTCTCTAAATTTGCTCATTTCGGTGGTAACATGATTAGCTGCTGGTAAGAATCATGTTACCACTGATAGCAGCAAATTTTGGGGTTCTTGAATGATAAATACAGAATCAAAAAAAAGCTTGTTAATGGAATTTTCAAAATTCCTTTTTTCATCTATTTATTTCTCTAAATTTGCTCATTTCGGTGGTAACATGATTAGCTGCTGGTAAGAATCATGTTAACACTGATAGCAGCAAATTTTGGGGTTCTTGAATGATAAATACAGAATCAAAAAAAAGCTTGTTAATGGAATTTTCAAAATTCTTTTTTTCATCTAATTATTTCTCTATATTTGCTCATTTCGGTGGTAACATGATTAGCAGCTGGATAGAATCAAGTTACCACTGATAGCAGCAAATTTTGGGGTTCTTGAAGAAGAATTACAGTATCAAAAAAGGCTTGTTAATGGAATTTTCAAAATTCTTTTTTTCATCTAATTATTTCTCTATATTTGCTCATTTCGGTGGTAACATGATTAGCTGCTGGTAAGAATCATGTTACCACTGATAGCAGCAAATTTTGGGGTTCTTGAAGAAGAATTACAGTATCAAAAAAGGCTTGATAATGGAATTTTCAAAATTCTTTTTTTCATCTAATTATTTCTCTAAATTTGCTCATTTCGGTGGTAACATGATTAGCTGCTGGTAAGAATCATGTTACCACTGATAGCAGCAAATTTTGGGGTTCTTGAAGAAGAATTACAGTATCAAAAAAGGCTTGATAATGGAATTTTCAAAATTCCTTTTTTCATCTATTTATTTCTCTATATTTGCTCATTTCGGTGGTAACATGATTAGCTGCTGGTAAGAATCATGTTACCACTGATAGCAGCAAATTTTGGGGTTCTTGAATGAAAAATACAGAATCAAAAAAAAGCTTGTTAATGGAATTTTCAAAATTCCTTTTTTCATCTATTTATTTCTCTAAATTTGCTCATTTCGGTGGTAACATGATTAGCTGCTGGTAAGAATCATGTTAACACTGATAGCAGCAAATTTTGGGGTTCTTGAATGATAAATACAGAATCAAAAAAAAGCTTGTTAATGGAATTTTCAAAATTCTTTTTTTCATCTAATTATTTCTCTAAATTTGCTCATTTCGGTGGTAACATGATTAGCAGCTGGATAGAATCAAGTTACCACTGATAGCAGCAAATTTTGGGGTTCTTGAAGAAGAATTACAGTATCAAAAAAGGCTTGATAATGGAATTTTCAAAATTCCTTTTTTCATCTATTTATTTCTCTATATTTGCTCATTTCGGTGGTAACATGATTAGCTGCTGGTAAGAATCATGTTACCACTGATAGCAGCAAATTTTGGGGTTCTTGAATGATAAATACAGAATCAAAAAAAAGCTTGTTAATGGAATTTTCAAAATTCTTTTTTTCATCTAATTATTTCTCTAAATTTGCTCATTTCGGTGGTAACATGATTAGCTGCTGGTAAGAATCATGTTACCACTGATAGCAGCAAATTTTGGGGTTCTTGAATGAAAAATACAGAATCAAAAAAAAGCTTGTTAATGGAATTTTCTAAATTCCTTTTTTCATCTATTTATTTCTCTATATTTGCTCATTTCGGTGGTAACATGATTAGCTGCTGGTAAGAATCATGTTACCACTGATAGCAGCAAATTTTGGGGTTCTTGAATGAAAAATACAGAATCAAAAAAAAAGCTTGTTAATGGAATTTTCAAAATTCCTTTTTTCATCTATTTATTTCTCTAAATTTGCTCATTTCGCTGGTAACATGATTAGCTGCTGGTAAGAATCATGTTACCACTGATAGCAGCAAATTTTGGGGTTCTTGAAGAAGAATTACAGTATCAAAAAAAGCTTGTTAATGGAATTTTCAAAATTCTTTTTTTCATCTGATTATTTCTCTAAATTTGCTCATTTCGGTGGTAACATGATTAGCTGCTGGTAAGAATCATGTTACCACTGATAGCAGCAAATTTTGGGGTTCTTGAATGAAAAATACAGAATCAAAAAAAAGCTTGTTAATGGAATTTTCAAAATTCTTTTTTTCATCTGATTATTTCTCTAAATTTGCTCATTTCGGTGGTAACATGATTAGCTGCTGGTAAGAATCATGTTACCACTGATAGCAGCAAATTTTGGGGTTCTTGAATGAAAAATACAGAATCAAAAAAAAGCTTGTTAATGGAATTTTCAAAATTCTTTTTTTCATCTGATTATTTCTCTAAATTTGCTCATTTCGGTGGTAACATGATTAGCTGCTGGTAAGAATCATGTTAACACTGATAGCAGCAAATTTTGGGGTTCTTGAATGAAAAATACAGAATCAAAAAAAAAGCTTGTTAATGGAATTTTCAAAATTCCTTTTTTCATCTGATTATTTCTCTAAATTTGCTCATTTCGGTGGTAACATGATTAGCTGCTGGTAAGAATCATGTTACCACTGATAGCAGCAAATTTTGGAGTTCTTGAATGAAAAATACAGAATCAAAAAAAAGCTTGTTAATGGAATTTTCAAAATTCCTTTTTTCATCTATTTATTTCTCTAAATTTGCTCATTTCGGTGGTAACATGATTAGCTGCTGGTAAGAATCATGTTACCACTGATAGCAGCAAATTTTGGGGTTCTTGAATGAAAAATACAGAATCAAGAAAAAGCTTGTTAATGGAATTTTCAAAATTCCTTTTTTCATCTATTTATTTCTCTAAATTTGCTCATTTCGGTGGTAACATGATTAGCTGCTGGTAAGAATCATGTTACCACTGATAGCAGCAAATTTTGGGGTTCTTGAATGAAAAATACAGAATCAAAAAAAAAGCTTGTTAATGGAATTTTCAAAATTCCTTTTTTCATCTGATTATTTCTCTAAATTTGCTCATTTCGGTGGTAACATGATTAGCTGCTGGTAAGAATCATGTTACCACTGATAGCAGCAAATTTTGGGGTTCTTGAATGAAAAATACAGAATCAAAAAAAAGCTTGTTAATGGAATTTTCAAAATTCTTTTTTTCATCTGATTATTTCTCTAAATTTGCTCATTTCGGTGGTAACATGATTAGCTGCTGGTAAGAATCATGTTACCACTGATAGCAGCAAATTTTGGGGTTCTTGAAGAAGAATTACAGTATCAAAAAAAGCTTGTTAATGGAATTTTCAAAATTCTTTTTTTCATCTGATTATTTCTCTAAATTTGCTCATTTCGGTGGTAACATGATTAGCTGCTGGTAAGAATCATGTTACCACTGATAGCAGCAAATTTTGGGGTTCTTGAAGAAGAATTACAGTATCAAAAAAAGCTTGTTAATGGAATTTTCAAAATTCCTTTTTTCATCTATTTATTTCTCTAAATTTGCTCATTTCGGTGGTAACATGATTAGCTGCTGGTAAGAATCATGTTACCACTGATAGCAGCAAATTTTGGGGTTCTTGAATGAAAAATACAGAATCAAAAAAAAAGCTTGTTAATGGAATTTTCAAAATTCCTTTTTTCATCTGATTATTTCTCTAAATTTGCTCATTTCGGTGGTAACATGATTAGCTGCTGGTAAGAATCATGTTACCACTGATAGCAGCAAATTTTGGGGTTCTTGAATGAAAAATACAGAATCAAAAAAAAGCTTGTTAATGGAATTTTCAAAATTCTTTTTTTCATCTGATTATTTCTCTAAATTTGCTCATTTCGGTGGTAACATGATTAGCTGCTGGTAAGAATCATGTTAACACTGATAGCAGCAAATTTTGGGGTTCTTGAATGAAAAATACAGAATCAAAAAAAAAGCTTGTTAATGGAATTTTCAAAATTCCTTTTTTCATCTATTTATTTCTCTAAATTTGCTCATTTCGGTGGTAACATGATTAGCTGCTGGTAAGAATCATGTTACCACTGATAGCAGCAAATTTTGGGGTTCTTGAAGAAGAATTACAGTATCAAAAAAAGCTTGTTAATGGAATTTTCAAAATTCCTTTTTTCATCTATTTATTTCTCTAAATTTGCTCATTTCGGTGGTAACATGATTAGCTGCTGGTAAGAATCATGTTACCACTGATAGCAGCAAATTTTGGGGTTCTTGAATGAAAAATACAGAATCAAAAAAAAAGCTTGTTAATGGAATTTTCAAAATTCCTTTTTTCATCTGATTATTTCTCTAAATTTGCTCATTTCGGTGGTAACATGATTAGCTGCTGGTAAGAATCATGTTACCACTGATAGCAGCAAATTTTGGGGTTCTTGAATGAAAAATACAGAATCAAAAAAAAGCTTGTTAATGGAATTTTCAAAATTCTTTTTTTCATCTGATTATTTCTCTAAATTTGCTCATTTCGGTGGTAACATGATTAGCTGCTGGTAAGAATCATGTTAACACTGATAGCAGCAAATTTTGGGGTTCTTGAATGAAAAATACAGAATCAAAAAAAAAGCTTGTTAATGGAATTTTCAAAATTCCTTTTTTCATCTATTTATTTCTCTAAATTTGCTCATTTCGGTGGTAACATGATTAGCTGCTGGTAAGAATCATGTTACCACTGATAGCAGCAAATTTTGGGGTTCTTGAAGAAGAATTACAGTATCAAAAAAAGCTTGTTAATGGAATTTTCAAAATTCCTTTTTTCATCTATTTATTTCTCTAAATTTGCTCATTTCGGTGGTAACATGATTAGCTGCTGGTAAGAATCATGTTACCACTGATAGCAGCAAATTTTGGGGTTCTTGAATGAAAAATACAGAATCAAAAAAAAAGCTTGTTAATGGAATTTTCAAAATTCCTTTTTTCATCTGATTATTTCTCTAAATTTGCTCATTTCGGTGGTAACATGATTAGCTGCTGGTAAGAATCATGTTACCACTGATAGCAGCAAATTTTGGGGTTCTTGAATGAAAAATACAGAATCAAAAAAAAGCTTGTTAATGGAATTTTCAAAATTCTTTTTTTCATCTGATTATTTCTCTAAATTTGCTCATTTCGGTGGTAACATGATTAGCTGCTGGTAAGAATCATGTTACCACTGATAGCAGCAAATTTTGGGGTTCTTGAAGAAGAATTACAGTATCAAAAAAAGCTTGTTAATGGAATTTTCAAAATTCTTTTTTTCATCTGATTATTTCTCTAAATTTGCTCATTTCGGTGGTAACATGATTAGCTGCTGGTAAGAATCATGTTACCACTGATAGCAGCAAATTTTGGGGTTCTTGAATGAAAAATACAGAATCAAAAAAAAGCTTGTTAATGGAATTTTCAAAATTCTTTTTTTCATCTGATTATTTCTCTAAATTTGCTCATTTCGGTGGTAACATGATTAGCTGCTGGTAAGAATCATGTTAACACTGATAGCAGCAAATTTTGGGGTTCTTGAATGAAAAATACAGAATCAAAAAAAAAGCTTGTTAATGGAATTTTCAAAATTCCTTTTTTCATCTGATTATTTCTCTAAATTTGCTCATTTCGGTGGTAACATGATTAGCTGCTGGTAAGAATCATGTTACCACTGATAGCAGCAAATTTTGGGGTTCTTGAATGAAAAATACAGAATCAAAAAAAAGCTTGTTAATGGAATTTTCAAAATTCTTTTTTTCATCTGATTATTTCTCTAAATTTGCTCATTTCGGTGGTAACATGATTAGCTGCTGGTAAGAATCATGTTACCACTGATAGCAGCAAATTTTGGGGTTCTTGAAGAAGAATTACAGTATCAAAAAAAGCTTGTTAATGGAATTTTCAAAATTCCTTTTTTCATCTATTTATTTCTCTAAATTTGCTCATTTCGGTGGTAACATGATTAGCTGCTGGTAAGAATCATGTTACCACTGATAGCAGCAAATTTTGGGGTTCTTGAATGAAAAATACAGAATCAAAAAAAAAGCTTGTTAATGGAATTTTCAAAATTCCTTTTTTCATCTGATTATTTCTCTAAATTTGCTCATTTCGGTGGTAACATGATTAGCTGCTGGTAAGAATCATGTTACCACTGATAGCAGCAAATTTTGGGGTTCTTGAATGAAAAATACAGAATCAAAAAAAAGCTTGTTAATGGAATTTTCAAAATTCTTTTTTTCATCTGATTATTTCTCTAAATTTGCTCATTTCGGTGGTAACATGATTAGCTGCTGGTAAGAATCATGTTACCACTGATAGCAGCAAATTTTGGGGTTCTTGAAGAAGAATTACAGTATCAAAAAAAGCTTGTTAATGGAATTTTCAAAATTCCTTTTTTCATCTATTTATTTCTCTAAATTTGCTCATTTCGGTGGTAACATGATTAGCTGCTGGTAAGAATCATGTTACCACTGATAGCAGCAAATTTTGGGGTTCTTGAATGAAAAATACAGAATCAAAAAAAAAGCTTGTTAATGGAATTTTCAAAATTCCTTTTTTCATCTGATTATTTCTCTAAATTTGCTCATTTCGGTGGTAACATGATTAGCTGCTGGTAAGAATCATGTTACCACTGATAGCAGCAAATTTTGGGGTTCTTGAATGAAAAATACAGAATCAAAAAAAAGCTTGTTAATGGAATTTTCAAAATTCTTTTTTTCATCTGATTATTTCTCTAAATTTGCTCATTTCGGTGGTAACATGATTAGCTGCTGGTAAGAATCATGTTACCACTGATAGCAGCAAATTTTGGGGTTCTTGAAGAAGAATTACAGTATCAAAAAAAGCTTGTTAATGGAATTTTCAAAATTCTTTTTTTCATCTGATTATTTCTCTAAATTTGCTCATTTCGGTGGTAACATGATTAGCTGCTGGTAAGAATCATGTTACCACTGATAGCAGCAAATTTTGGGGTTCTTGAATGAAAAATACAGAATCAAAAAAAAGCTTGTTAATGGAATTTTCAAAATTCTTTTTTTCATCTGATTATTTCTCTAAATTTGCTCATTTCGGTGGTAACATGATTAGCTGCTGGTAAGAATCATGTTACCACTGATAGCAGCAAATTTTGGGGTTCTTGAATGAAAAATACAGAATCAAAAAAAAAGCTTGTTAATGGAATTTTCAAAATTCCTTTTTTCATCTATTTATTTCTCTAAATTTGCTCATTTCGGTGGTAACATGATTAGCTGCTGGTAAGAATCATGTTACCACTGATAGCAGCAAATTTTGGGGTTCTTGAAGAAGAATTACAGTATCAAAAAAAGCTTGTTAATGGAATTTTCAAAATTCTTTTTTTCATCTGATTATTTCTCTAAATTTGCTCATTTCGGTGGTAACATGATTAGCTGCTGGTAAGAATCATGTTACCACTGATAGCAGCAAATTTTGGGGTTCTTGAATGAAAAATACAGAATCAAAAAAAAAGCTTGTTAATGGAATTTTCAAAATTCCTTTTTTCATCTATTTATTTCTCTAAATTTGCTCATTTCGGTGGTAACATGATTAGCTGCTGGTAAGAGTCATGTTACCACTGATAGCAGCAAATTTTGGGGTTCTTGAATGAAAAATACAGAATCATAAAAAAGCTTGTTAATGGAATTTTCAAAATTCCTTTTTTCATCTATTTATTTCTCTAAATTTGCTCATTTCGGTGGTAACATGATTAGCAGCTGGTTAGAATCATGTTACCACTGATAGCAGCAAATTTTGGGGTTCTTGAAGAAGAATTACAGTATCAAAAAAGGCTTGATAATGGAATTTTCAAAATTCCTTTTTTCATCTATTTATTTCTCTAAATTTGCTCATTTCGGTGGTAACATGATTAGCTGCTGGTAAGAATCATGTTACCACTGATAGCAGCAAATTTTGGGGTTCTTGAAGAAGAATTACAGTATCAAAAAAAGCTTGTTAATGGAATTTTCAAAATTCTTTTTTTCATCTGATTATTTCTCTAAATTTGCTCATTTCGGTGGTAACATGATTAGCTGCTGGTAAGAATCATGTTACCACTGATAGCAGCAAATTTTGGGGTTCTTGAATGAAAAATACAGAATCAAAAAAAAAGCTTGTTAATGGAATTTTCAAAATTCTTTTTTTCATCTGATTATTTCTCTAAATTTGCTCATTTCGGTGGTAACATGATTAGCTGCTGGTAAGAATCATGTTACCACTGATAGCAGCAAATTTTGGGGTTCTTGAATGAAAAATACAGAATCAAAAAAAAGCTTGTTAATGGAATTTTCTAAATTCCTTTTTTCATCTATTTATTTCTCTAAATTTGCTCATTTCGGTGGTAACATGATTAGCTGCTGGTAAGAATCATGTTACCACTGATAGCAGCAAATTTTGGGGTTCTTGAATGAAAAATACAGAATCAAAAAAAAGCTTGTTAATGGAATTTTCAAAATTCCTTTTTTCATCTATTTATTTCTCTAAATTTGCTCATTTCGGTGGTAACATGATTAGCTGCTGGTAAGAATCATGTTACCACTGATAGCAGCAAATTTTGGGGTTCTTGAATGAAAAATACAGAATCAAAAAAAAGCTTGTTAATGGAATTTTCTAAATTCCTTTTTTCATCTATTTATTTCTCTATATTTGCTCATTTCGGTGGTAACATGATTAGCTGCTGGTAAGAATCATGTTACCACTGATAGCAGCAAATTTTGGGGTTCTTGAATGAAAAATACAGAATCAAAAAAAAGCTTGTTAATGGAATTTTCAAAATTCCTTTTTTCATCTATTTATTTCTCTAAATTTGCTCATTTCGGTGGTAACATGATTAGCAGCTGGATAGAATCAAGTTACCACTGATAGCAGCAAATTTTGGGGTTCTTGAAGAAGAATTACAGTATCAAAAAAGGCTTGATAATGGAATTTTCAAAATTCCTTTTTTCATCTATTTATTTCTCTAAATTTGCTCATTTCGGTGGTAACATGATTAGCTGCTGGTAAGAATCATGTTACCACTGATAGCAGCAAATTTTGGGGTTCTTGAAGAAGAATTACAGTATCAAAAAAAGCTTGTTAATGGAATTTTCAAAATTCTTTTTTTCATCTGATTATTTCTCTAAATTTGCTCATTTCGGTGGTAACATGATTAGCTGCTGGTAAGAATCATGTTACCACTGATAGCAGCAAATTTTGGGGTTCTTGAATGAAAAATACAGAATCAAAAAAAAGCTTGTTAATGGAATTTTCAAAATTCTTTTTTTTTATCTGATTATTTCTCTAAATTTGCTCATTTCGGTGGTAACATGATTAGCTGCTGGTAAGAATCATGTTACCACTGATAGCAGCAAATTTTGGGGTTCTTGAATGAAAAATACAGAATCAAAAAAAAGCTTGTTAATGGAATTTTCTAAATTCCTTTTTTCATCTATTTATTTCTCTAAATTTGCTCATTTCGGTGGTAACATGATTAGCTGCTGGTAAGAATCATGTTACCACTGATAGCAGCAAATTTTGGGGTTCTTGAATGAAAAATACAGAATCAAAAAAAAGCTTGTTAATGGAATTTTCTAAATTCCTTTTTTCATCTATTTATTTCTCTATATTTGCTCATTTCGGTGGTAACATGATTAGCTGCTGGTAAGAATCATGTTACCACTGATAGCAGCAAATTTTGGGGTTCTTGAATGAAAAATACAGAATCAAAAAAAAGCTTGTTAATGGAATTTTCAAAATTCCTTTTTTCATCTATTTATTTCTCTAAATTTGCTCATTTCGGTGGTAACATGATTAGCAGCTGGATAGAATCAAGTTACCACTGATAGCAGCAAATTTTGGGGTTCTTGAAGAAGAATTACAGTATCAAAAAAGGCTTGATAATGGAATTTTCAAAATTCCTTTTTTCATCTATTTATTTCTCTAAATTTGCTCATTTCGGTGGTAACATGATTAGCTGCTGGTAAGAATCATGTTACCACTGATAGCAGCAAATTTTGGGGTTCTTGAAGAAGAATTACAGTATCAAAAAAAGCTTGTTAATGGAATTTTCAAAATTCTTTTTTTCATCTGATTATTTCTCTAAATTTGCTCATTTCGGTGGTAACATGATTAGCTGCTGGTAAGAATCATGTTACCACTGATAGCAGCAAATTTTGGGGTTCTTGAAGAAGAATTACAGTATCAAAAAAAGCTTGTTAATGGAATTTTCAAAATTCTTTTTTTCATCTGATTATTTCTCTAAATTTGCTCATTTCGGTGGTAACATGATTAGCTGCTGGTAAGAATCATGTTACCACTGATAGCAGCAAATTTTGGGGTTCTTGAATGAAAAATACAGAATCAAAAAAAAAGCTTGTTAATGGAATTTTCAAAATTCTTTTTTTCATCTGATTATTTCTCTAAATTTGCTCATTTCGGTGGTAACATGATTAGCTGCTGGTAAGAATCATGTTACCACTGATAGCAGCAAATTTTGGGGTTCTTGAATGAAAAATACAGAATCAAAAAAAAGCTTGTTAATGGAATTTTCTAAATTCCTTTTTTCATCTATTTATTTCTCTAAATTTGCTCATTTCGGTGGTAACATGATTAGCTGCTGGTAAGAATCATGTTACCACTGATAGCAGCAAATTTTGGGGTTCTTGAATGAAAAATACAGAATCAAAAAAAAGCTTGTTAATGGAATTTTCAAAATTCCTTTTTTCATCTATTTATTTCTCTAAATTTGCTCATTTCGGTGGTAACATGATTAGCTGCTGGTAAGAATCATGTTACCACTGATAGCAGCAAATTTTGGGGTTCTTGAATGAAAAATACAGAATCAAAAAAAAGCTTGTTAATGGAATTTTCTAAATTCCTTTTTTCATCTATTTATTTCTCTATATTTGCTCATTTCGGTGGTAACATGATTAGCTGCTGGTAAGAATCATGTTACCACTGATAGCAGCAAATTTTGGGGTTCTTGAATGAAAAATACAGAATCAAAAAAAAGCTTGTTAATGGAATTTTCAAAATTCCTTTTTTCATCTATTTATTTCTCTAAATTTGCTCATTTCGGTGGTAACATGATTAGCAGCTGGATAGAATCAAGTTACCACTGATAGCAGCAAATTTTGGGGTTCTTGAAGAAGAATTACAGTATCAAAAAAGGCTTGATAATGGAATTTTCAAAATTCCTTTTTTCATCTATTTATTTCTCTAAATTTGCTCATTTCGGTGGTAACATGATTAGCTGCTGGTAAGAATCATGTTACCACTGATAGCAGCAAATTTTGGGGTTCTTGAAGAAGAATTACAGTATCAAAAAAAGCTTGTTAATGGAATTTTCAAAATTCTTTTTTTCATCTGATTATTTCTCTAAATTTGCTCATTTCGGTGGTAACATGATTAGCTGCTGGTAAGAATCATGTTACCACTGATAGCAGCAAATTTTGGGGTTCTTGAATGAAAAATACAGAATCAAAAAAAAGCTTGTTAATGGAATTTTCAAAATTCTTTTTTTTTATCTGATTATTTCTCTAAATTTGCTCATTTCGGTGGTAACATGATTAGCTGCTGGTAAGAATCATGTTACCACTGATAGCAGCAAATTTTGGGGTTCTTGAATGAAAAATACAGAATCAAAAAAAAGCTTGTTAATGGAATTTTCTAAATTCCTTTTTTCATCTATTTATTTCTCTAAATTTGCTCATTTCGGTGGTAACATGATTAGCTGCTGGTAAGAATCATGTTACCACTGATAGCAGCAAATTTTGGGGTTCTTGAATGAAAAATACAGAATCAAAAAAAAGCTTGTTAATGGAATTTTCTAAATTCCTTTTTTCATCTATTTATTTCTCTATATTTGCTCATTTCGGTGGTAACATGATTAGCTGCTGGTAAGAATCATGTTACCACTGATAGCAGCAAATTTTGGGGTTCTTGAATGAAAAATACAGAATCAAAAAAAAGCTTGTTAATGGAATTTTCAAAATTCCTTTTTTCATCTATTTATTTCTCTAAATTTGCTCATTTCGGTGGTAACATGATTAGCAGCTGGATAGAATCAAGTTACCACTGATAGCAGCAAATTTTGGGGTTCTTGAAGAAGAATTACAGTATCAAAAAAGGCTTGATAATGGAATTTTCAAAATTCCTTTTTTCATCTATTTATTTCTCTAAATTTGCTCATTTCGGTGGTAACATGATTAGCTGCTGGTAAGAATCATGTTACCACTGATAGCAGCAAATTTTGGGGTTCTTGAAGAAGAATTACAGTATCAAAAAAAGCTTGTTAATGGAATTTTCAAAATTCTTTTTTTCATCTGATTATTTCTCTAAATTTGCTCATTTCGGTGGTAACATGATTAGCTGCTGGTAAGAATCATGTTACCACTGATAGCAGCAAATTTTGGGGTTCTTGAATGAAAAATACAGAATCAAAAAAAAGCTTGTTAATGGAATTTTCAAAATTCTTTTTTTCATCTGATTATTTCTCTAAATTTGCTCATTTCGGTGGTAACATGATTAGCTGCTGGTAAGAATCATGTTACCACTGATAGCAGCAAATTTTGGGGTTCTTGAATGAAAAATACAGAATCAAAAAAAAGCTTGTTAATGGAATTTTCTAAATTCCTTTTTTCATCTATTTATTTCTCTAAATTTGCTCATTTCGGTGGTAACATGATTAGCTGCTGGTAAGAATCATGTTACCACTGATAGCAGCAAATTTTGGGGTTCTTGAATGAAAAATACAGAATCAAAAAAAAGCTTGTTAATGGAATTTTCAAAATTCCTTTTTTCATCTATTTATTTCTCTAAATTTGCTCATTTCGGTGGTAACATGATTAGCTGCTGGTAAGAATCATGTTACCACTGATAGCAGCAAATTTTGGGGTTCTTGAATGAAAAATACAGAATCAAAAAAAAGCTTGTTAATGGAATTTTCTAAATTCCTTTTTTCATCTATTTATTTCTCTATATTTGCTCATTTCGGTGGTAACATGATTAGCTGCTGGTAAGAATCATGTTACCACTGATAGCAGCAAATTTTGGGGTTCTTGAATGAAAAATACAGAATCAAAAAAAAGCTTGTTAATGGAATTTTCAAAATTCCTTTTTTCATCTATTTATTTCTCTAAATTTGCTCATTTCGGTGGTAACATGATTAGCTGCTGGTAAGAATCATGTTACCACTGATAGCAGCAAATTTTGGGGTTCTTGAATGAAAAATACAGAATCAAAAAAAAGCTTGTTAATGGAATTTTCTAAATTCCTTTTTTCATCTATTTATTTCTCTATATTTGCTCATTTCGGTGGTAACATGATTAGCTGCTGGTAAGAGTCATGTTACCACTGATAGCAGCAAATTTTGGGGTTCTTGAATGAAAAATACAGAATCAAAAAAAAGCTTGTTAATGGAATTTTCAAAATTCCTTTTTTCATCTATTTATTTCTCTAAATTTGCTCATTTCGGTGGTAACATGATTAGCAGCTGGATAGAATCAAGTTACCACTGATAGCAGCAAATTTTGGGGTTCTTGAAGAAGAATTACAGTATCAAAAAAGGCTTGATAATGGAATTTTCAAAATTCCTTTTTTCATCTATTTATTTCTCTAAATTTGCTCATTTCGGTGGTAACATGATTAGCTGCTGGTAAGAATCATGTTACCACTGATAGCAGCAAATTTTGGGGATCTTGAAGAAGAATTACAGTATCAAAAAAAGCTTGTTAATGGAATTTTCAAAATTCTTTTTTTCATCTGATTATTTCTCTAAATATGCTCATTTCGGTGGTAACATGATTAGCTGCTGGTAAGAATCATGTTACCACTGATAGCAGCAAATTTTGGGGTTCTTGAATGAAAAATACAGAATCAAAAAAAAGCTTGTTAATGGAATTTTCAAAATTCTTTTTTTCATCTGATTATTTCTCTAAATTTGCTCATTTCGGTGGTAACATGATTAGCTGCTGGTAAGAATCATGTTACCACTGATAGCAGCAAATTTTGGGGTTCTTGAATGAAAAATACAGAATCAAAAAAAAGCTTGTTAATGGAATTTTCAAAATTCCTTTTTTCATCTATTTATTTCTCTAAATTTGCTCATTTCGGTGGTAACATGATTAGCTGCTGGTAAGAATCATGTTACCACTGATAGCAGCAAATTTTGGGGTTCTTGAATGAAAAATACAGAATCAAAAAAAAGCTTGTTAATGGAATTTTCTAAATTCCTTTTTTCATCTATTTATTTCTCTATATTTGCTCATTTCGGTGGTAACATGATTAGCTGCTGGTAAGAATCATGTTACCACTGATAGCAGCAAATTTTGGGGTTCTTGAATGAAAAATACAGAATCAAAAAAAAGCTTGTTAATGGAATTTTCAAAATTCCTTTTTTCATCTATTTATTTCTCTTAATTTGCTCATTTCGGTGGTAACATGATTAGCTGCTGGTAAGAATCATGTTACCACTGATAGCAGCCAATTTTGGGGTTCTTGAATGAAAAATACAGAATCAAAAAAAAGCTTGTTAATGGAATTTTCAAAATTCCTTTTTTCATCTATTTATTTCTCTTAATTTGCTCATTTCGGTGGTAACATGATTAGCTGCTGGTAAGAATCATGTTACCACTGATAGCAGCAAATTTTGGGGTTCTTGAATGAAAAATACAGAATCAAAAAAAAGCTTGTTAATGGAATTTTCAAAATTCCTTTTTTCATCTATTTATTTCTCTTAATTTGCTCATTTCGGTGGTAACATGATTAGCTGCTGGTAAGAATCATGTTACCACTGATAGCAGCAAATTTTGGGGTTCTTGAATGAAAAATACAGAATCAAAAAAAAGCTTGTTAATGGAATTTTCAAAATTCCTTTTTTCATCTATTTATTTCTCTTAATTTGCTCATTTCGGTGGTAACATGATTAGCTGCTGGTAAGAATCATGTTACCACTGATAGCAGCAAATTTTGGGGTTCTTGAATGAAAAATACAGAATCAAAAAAAAGCTTGTTAATGGAATTTTCAAAATTCCTTTTTTCATCTATTTATTTCTCTTAATTTGCTCATTTCGGTGGTAACATGATTAGCTGCTGGTAAGAATCATGTTACCACTGATAGCAGCAAATTTTGGGGTTCTTGAATGAAAAATACAGAATCAAAAAAAAGCTTGTTAATGGAATTTTCAAAATTCCTTTTTTCATCTATTTATTTCTCTTAATTTGCTCATTTCGGTGGTAACATGATTAGCTGCTGGTAAGAATCATGTTACCACTGATAGCAGCAAATTTTGGGGTTCTTGAATGAAAAATACAGAATCAAAAAAAAGCTTGTTAATGGAATTTTCAAAATTCCTTTTTTCATCTATTTATTTCTCTAAATTTGCTCATTTCGGTGGTAACATGATTAGCTGCTGGTAAGAATCATGTTACCACTGATAGCAGCAAATTTTGGGGTTCTTGAATGAAAAATACAGAATCAAAAAAAAGCTTGTTAATGGAATTTTCAAAATTCTTTTTTTCATCTGATTATTTCTCTAAATTTGCTCATTTCGGTGGTAACATGATTAGCTGCTGGTAAGAATCATGTTACCACTGATAGCAGCAAATTTTGGGGTTCTTGAATGAAAAATACAGAATCAAAAAAAAGCTTGTTAATGGAATTTTCTAAATTCCTTTTTTCATCTATTTATTTCTCTAAATTTGCTCATTTCGGTGGTAACATGATTAGCTGCTGGTAAGAATCATGTTACCACTGATAGCAGCAAATTTTGGGGTTCTTGAATGAAAAATACAGAATCAAAAAAAAGCTTGTTAATGGAATTTTCAAAATTCTTTTTTTCATCTGATTATTTCTCTAAATTTGCTCATTTCGGTGGTAACATGATTAGCTGCTGATAAGAATCATGTTACCACTGATAGCAGCAAATTTTGGGGTTCTTGAATGAAAAATACAGAATCAAAAAAAAGCTTGTTAATGGAATTTTCAAAATTCCTTTTTTCATCTATTTATTTCTCTAAATTTGCTCATTTCGGTGGTAACATGATTAGCTGCTGGTAAGAATCATGTTACCACTGATAGCAGCAAATTTTGGGGTTCTTGAATGAAAAATACAGAATCAAAAAAAAGCTTGTTAATGGAATTTTCAAAATTCTTTTTTTCATCTGATTATTTCTCTAAATTTGCTCATTTCGGTGGTAACATGATTAGCTGCTGGTAAGAATCATGTTACCACTGATAGCAGCAAATTTTGGGGTTCTTGAATGAAAAATACAGAATCAAAAAAAAGCTTGTTAATGGAATTTTCAAAATTCTTTTTTTCATCTGATTATTTCTCTAAATTTGCTCATTTCGGTGGTAACATGATTAGCTGCTGGTAAGAATCATGTTACCACTGATAACAGCAAATTTTGGGGTTCTTGAATGAAAAATACAGAATCAAAAAAAAGCTTGTTAATGGAATTTTCAAAATTCTTTTTTTCATCTGATTATTTCTCTAAATTTGCTCATTTCGGTGGTAACATGATTAGCTGCTGGTAAGAATCATGTTACCACTGATAGCAGCAAATTTTGGGGTTCTTGAATGAAAAATACAGAATCAAAAAAAAGCTTGTTAATGGAATTTTCTAAATTCCTTTTTTCATCTATTTATTTCTCTAAATTTGCTCATTTCGGTGGTAACATGATTAGCTGCTGGTAAGAATCATGTTACCACTGATAGCAGCAAATTTTGGGGTTCTTGAATGAAAAATACAGAATCAAAAAAAAGCTTGTTAATGGAATTTTCAAAATTCCTTTTTTCATCTATTTATTTCTCTAAATTTGCTCATTTCGGTGGTAACATGATTAGCTGCTGGTAAGAATCATGTTACCACTGATAGCATCAAATTTTGGGGTTCTTGAATGAAAAATACAGAATCAAAAAAAAGCTTGTTAATGGAATTTTCAAAATTCCTTTTTTCATCTATTTATTTCTCTAAATTTGCTCATTTCGGTGGTAACATGATTAGCTGCTGGTAAGAATCATGTTACCACTGATAGCATCAAATTTTGGGGTTCTTGAATGAAAAATACAGAATCAAAAAAAAAGCTTGTTAATGGAATTTTCAAAATTCCTTTTTTCATCTATTTATTTCTCTAAATTTGCTCATTTCGGTGGTAACATGATTAGCTGCTGGTAAGAATCATGTTACCACTGATAGCAGCAAATTTTGGGGTTCTTGAAGAAGAATTACAGTATCAAAAAAAGCTTGTTAATGGAATTTTCAAAATTCTTTTTTTCATCTGATTATTTCTCTAAATTTGCTCATTTCGGTGGTAACATGATTAGCTGCTGGTAAGAATCATGTTACCACTGATAGCAGCAAATTTTGGGGTTCTTGAATGAAAAATACAGAATCAAAAAAAAAGCTTGTTAATGGAATTTTCAAAATTCCTTTTTTCATCTATTTATTTCTCTAAATTTGCTCATTTCGGTGGTAACATGATTAGCTGCTGGTAAGAGTCATGTTACCACTGATAGCAGCAAATTTTGGGGTTCTTGAATGAAAAATACAGAATCAAAAAAAAAGCTTGTTAATGGAATTTTCAAAATTCCTTTTTTCATCTATTTATTTCTCTAAATTTGCTCATTTCGGTGGTAACATGATTAGCTGCTGGTAAGAATCATGTTACCACTGATAGCAGCAAATTTTGGGGTTCTTGAAGAAGAATTACAGTATCAAAAAAAGCTTGTTAATGGAATTTTCAAAATTCTTTTTTTCATCTGATTATTTCTCTAAATTTGCTCATTTCGGTGGTAACATGATTAGCTGCTGGTAAGAATCATGTTACCACTGATAGCAGCAAATTTTGGGGTTCTTGAATGAAAAATACAGAATCAAAAAAAAAGCTTGTTAATGGAATTTTCAAAATTCCTTTTTTCATCTATTTATTTCTCTAAATTTGCTCATTTCGGTGGTAACATGATTAGCTGCTGGTAAGAGTCATGTTACCACTGATAGCAGCAAATTTTGGGGTTCTTGAATGAAAAATACAGAATCAAAAAAAAAGCTTGTTAATGGAATTTTCAAAATTCCTTTTTTCATCTATTTATTTCTCTAAATTTGCTCATTTCGGTGGTAACATGATTAGCTGCTGGTAAGAGTCATGTTACCACTGATAGCAGCAAATTTTGGGGTTCTTGAATGAAAAATACAGAATCAAAAAAAAAGCTTGTTAATGGAATTTTCAAAATTCCTTTTTTCATCTATTTATTTCTCTAAATTTGCTCATTTCGGTGGTAACATGATTAGCTGCTGGTAAGAATCATGTTACCACTGATAGCAGCAAATTTTGGGGTTCTTGAATGAAAAATACAGAATCAAAAAAAAAGCTTGTTAATGGAATTTTCAAAATTCCTTTTTTCATCTATTTATTTCTCTAAATTTGCTCATTTCGGTGGTAACATGATTAGCTGCTGGTAAGAATCATGTTACCACTGATAGCAGCAAATTTTGGGGTTCTTGAAGAAGAATTACAGTATCAAAAAAAGCTTGTTAATGGAATTTTCAAAATTCTTTTTTTCATCTGATTATTTCTCTAAATTTGCTCATTTCGGTGGTAACATGATTAGCAGCTGGATAGAATCAAGTTACCACTGATAGCAGCAAATTTTGGGGTTCTTGAAGAAGAATTACAGTATCATAAAAGGCTTGATAATGGAATTTTCAAAATTCCTTTTTTCATCTATTTATTTCTCTAAATTTGCTCATTTCGGTGGTAACATGATTAGCTGCTGGTAAGAATCATGTTACCACTGATAGCAGCAAATTTTGCGGTTCTTGAATGAAAAATACAGAATCAAAAAAAAGCTTGTTAATGGAATTTTCAAAATTCCTTTTTTCATCTATTTATTTCTCTAAATTTGCTCATTTCGGTGGTAACATGATTAGCAGCTGGATAGAATCAAGTTACCACTGATAGCAGCAAATTTTGGGGTTCTTGAAGAAGAATTACAGTATCATAAAAGGCTTGATAATGGAATTTTCAAAATTCCTTTTTTCATCTATTTATTTCTCTAAATTTGCTCATTTCGGTGGTAACATGATTAGCTGCTGGTAAGAATCATGTTACCACTGATAGCAGCAAATTTTGGGGTTCTTGAAGAAGAATTACAGTATCAAAAAAAGCTTGTTAATGGAATTTTCAAAATTCTTTTTTTCATCTGATTATTTCTCTAAATTTGCTCATTTCGGTGGTAACATGATTAGCTGCTGGTAAGAATCATGTTACCACTGATAGCAGCAAATTTTGCGGTTCTTGAATGAAAAATACAGAATCAAAAAAAAGCTTGTTAATGGAATTTTCAAAATTCCTTTTTTCATCTATTTATTTCTCTAAATTTGCTCATTTCGGTGGTAACATGATTAGCAGCTGGATAGAATCAAGTTACCACTGATAGCAGCAAATTTTGGGGTTCTTGAAGAAGAATTACAGTATCATAAAAGGCTTGATAATGGAATTTTCAAAATTCCTTTTTTCATCTATTTATTTCTCTAAATTTGCTCATTTCGGTGGTAACATGATTAGCTGCTGGTAAGAATCATGTTACCACTGATAGCAGCAAATTTTGGGGTTCTTGAAGAAGAATTACAGTATCAAAAAAAGCTTGTTAATGGAATTTTCAAAATTCTTTTTTTCATCTGATTATTTCTCTAAATTTGCTCATTTCGGTGGTAACATGATTAGCAGCTGGATAGAATCAAGTTACCACTGATAGCAGCAAATTTTGGGGTTCTTGAAGAAGAATTACAGTATCAAAAAAGGCTTGATAATGGAATTTTCAAAATTCCTTTTTTCATCTATTTATTTCTCTAAATTTGCTCATTTCGGTGGTAACATGATTAGCTGCTGGTAAGAATCATGTTACCACTGATAGCAGCAAATTTTGGGGTTCTTGAAGAAGAATTACAGTATCAAAAAAAGCTTGTTAATGGAATTTTCAAAATTCTTTTTTTCATCTGATTATTTCTCTAAATTTGCTCATTTCGGTGGTAACATGATTAGCTGCTGGTAAGAATCATGTTACCACTGATAGCAGCAAATTTTGGGGTTCTTGAATGAAAAATACAGAATCAAAAAAAAGCTTGTTAATGGAATTTTCTAAATTCCTTTTTTCATCTATTTATTTCTCTATATTTGCTCATTTCGGTGGTAACATGATTAGCTGCTGGTAAGAATCATGTTACCACTGATAGCAGCAAATTTTGGGGTTCTTGAATGAAAAATACAGAATCAAAAAAAAGCTTGTTAATGGAATTTTCAAAATTCCTTTTTTCATCTATTTATTTCTCTTAATTTGCTCATTTCGGTGGTAACATGATTAGCTGCTGGTAAGAATCATGTTACCACTGATAGCAGCAAATTTTGGGGTTCTTGAATGAAAAATACAGAATCAAAAAAAAGCTTGTTAATGGAATTTTCAAAATTCTTTTTTTCATCTGATTATTTCTCTAAATTTGCTCATTTCGGTGGTAACATGATTAGCTGCTGGTAAGAATCATGTTACCACTGATAGCAGCAAATTTTGGGGTTCTTGAAGAAGAATTACAGTATCAAAAAAGGCTTGATAATGGAATTTTCAGAATTCCTTTTTTCATCTATTTATTTCTCTAAATTTGCTCATTTCGGTGGTAACATGATTAGCTGCTGGTAAGAATCATGTTACCACTGATAGCAGCAAATTTTGGGGTTCTTGAAGAAGAATTACAGTATCAAAAAAGGCTTGATAATGGAATTTTCAGAATTCCTTTTTTCATCTATTTATTTCTCTAAATTTGCTCATTTCGGTGGTAACATGATTAGCTGCTGGTAAGAATCATGTTACCACTGATAGCAGCAAATTTTGGGGTTCTTGAAGAAGAATTACAGTATCAAAAAAAGCTTGTTAATGGAATTTTCAAAATTCTTTTTTTCATCTGATTATTTCTCTAAATTTGCTCATTTCGGTGGTAACATGATTAGCAGCTGGATAGAATCAAGTTACCACTGATAGCAGCAAATTTTGGGGTTCTTGAAGAAGAATTACAGTATCAAAAAAGGCTTGATAATGGAATTTTCAAAATTCCTTTTTTCATCTATTTATTTCTCTAAATTTGCTCATTTCGGTGGTAACATGATTAGCTGCTGGTAAGAATCATGTTACCACTGATAGCAGCAAATTTTGGGGTTCTTGAAGAAGAATTACAGTATCAAAAAAGGCTTGATAATGGAATTTTCAGAATTCCTTTTTTCATCTATTTATTTCTCTAAATTTGCTCATTTCGGTGGTAACATGATTAGCTGCTGGTAAGAATCATGTTACCACTGATAGCAGCAAATTTTGGGGTTCTTGAAGAAGAATTACAGTATCAAAAAAAGCTTGTTAATGGAATTTTCAAAATTCTTTTTTTCATCTGATTATTTCTCTAAATTTGCTCATTTCGGTGGTAACATGATTAGCTGCTGGTAAGAATCATGTTACCACTGATAGCAGCAAATTTTGGGGTTCTTGAATGAAAAATACAGAATCAAAAAAAAGCTTGTTAATGGAATTTTCAAAATTCCTTTTTTCATCTATTTATTTCTCTAAATTTGCTCATTTCGGTGGTAACATGATTAGCAGCTGGATAGAATCAAGTTACCACTGATAGCAGCAAATTTTGGGGTTCTTGAAGAAGAATTACAGTATCAAAAAAGGCTTGATAATGGAATTTTCAAAATTCCTTTTTTCATCTATTTATTTCTCTAAATTTGCTCATTTCGGTGGTAACATGATTAGCTGCTGGTAAGAATCATGTTACCACTGATAGCAGCAAATTTTGGGGTTCTTGAAGAAGAATTACAGTATCAAAAAAAGCTTGTTAATGGAATTTTCAAAATTCTTTTTTTCATCTGATTATTTCTCTAAATTTGCTCATTTCGGTGGTAACATGATTAGCTGCTGGTAAGAATCATGTTACCACTGATAGCAGCAAATTTTGGGGTTCTTGAATGAAAAATACAGAATCAAAAAAAAGCTTGTTAATGGAATTTTCTAAATTCCTTTTTTCATCTATTTATTTCTCTATATTTGCTCATTTCGGTGGTAACATGATTAGCTGCTGGTAAGAATCATGTTACCACTGATAGCAGCAAATTTTGGGGTTCTTGAATGAAAAATACAGAATCAAAAAAAAGCTTGTTAATGGAATTTTCTAAATTCCTTTTTTCATCTATTTATTTCTCTAAATTTGCTCATTTCGGTGGTAACATGATTAGCAGCTGGATAGAATCAAGTTACCACTGATAGCAGCAAATTTTGGGGTTCTTGAAGAAGAATTACAGTATCAAAAAAGGCTTGATAATGGAATTTTCAAAATTCCTTTTTTCATCTATTTATTTCTCTATATTTGCTCATTTCGGTGGTAACATGATTAGCTGCTGGTAAGAATCATGTTACCACTGATAGCAGCAAATTTTGGGGTTTTTGAATGAAAAATACAGAATCAAAAAAAAGCTTGTTAATGGAATTTTCAAAATTCCTTTTTTCATCTATTTATTTCTCTAAATTTGCTCATTTCGGTGGTAACATGATTAGCTGCTGGTAAGAGTCATGTTACCACTGATAGCAGCAAATTTTGGGGTTCTTGAATGAAAAATACAGAATCAAAAAAAAGCTTGTTAATGGAATTTTCAAAATTCCTTTTTTCATCTATTTATTTCTCTAAATTTGCTCATTTCGGTGGTAACATGATTAGCTGCTGGTAAGAATCATGTTACCACTGATAGCAGCAAATTTTGGGGTTCTTGAATGAAAAATACAGAATCAAAAAAAAGCTTGTTAATGGAATTTTCTAAATTCCTTTTTTCATCTATTTATTTCTCTAAATTTGCTCATTTCGGTGGTAACATGATTAGCTGCTGGTAAGAATCATGTTACCACTGATAGCAGCAAATTTTGGGGTTTTTGAATGAAAAATACAGAATCAAAAAAAAAGCTTGTTAATGGAATTTTCAAAATTCCTTTTTTCATCTATTTATTTCTCTAAATTTGCTCATTTCGGTGGTAACATGATTAGCTGCTGGTAAGAATCATGTTACCACTGATAGCAGCAAATTTTGGGGTTCTTGAATGAAAAATACAGAATCAAAAAAAAGCTTGTTAATGGAATTTTCAAAATTCCTTTTTTCATCTATTTATTTCTCTAAATTTGCTCATTTCGGTGGTAACATGATTAGCTGCTGGTAAGAGTCATGTTACCACTGATAGCAGCAAATTTTGGGGTTCTTGAATGAAAAATACAGAATCAAAAAAAAGCTTGTTAATGGAATTTTCAAAATTCCTTTTTTCATCTATTTATTTCTCTAAATTTGCTCATTTCGGTGGTAACATGATTAGCTGCTGGTAAGAATCATGTTACCACTGATAGCAGCAAATTTTGGGGTTCTTGAATGAAAAATACAGAATCAAAAAAAAGCTTGTTAATGGAATTTTCTAAATTCCTTTTTTCATCTATTTATTTCTCTAAATTTGCTCATTTCGGTGGTAACATGATTAGCTGCTGGTAAGAATCATGTTACCACTGATAGCAGCAAATTTTGGGGTTCTTGAATGAAAAATACAGAATCAAAAAAAAGCTTGTTAATGGAATTTTCAAAATTCCTTTTTTCATCTATTTATTTCTCTAAATTTGCTCATTTCGGTGGTAACATGATTAGCTGCTGGTAAGAATCATGTTACCACTGATAGCAGCAAATTTTGGGGTTCTTGAATGAAAAATACAGAATCAAAAAAAAGCTTGTTAATGGAATTTTCTAAATTCCTTTTTTCATCTATTTATTTCTCTAAATTTGCTCATTTCGGTGGTAACATGATTAGCTGCTGGTAAGAATCATGTTACCACTGATAGCAGCAAATTTTGGGGTTCTTGAATGAAAAATACAGAATCAAAAAAAAGCTTGTTAATGGAATTTTCAAAATTCCTTTTTTCATCTATTTATTTCTCTAAATTTGCTCATTTCGGTGGTAACATGATTTGCTGCTGGTAAGAATCATGTTACCACTGATAGCAGCAAATTTTGGGGTTCTTGAATGAAAAATACAGAATCAAAAAAAATCTTGTTAATGGAATTTTCAAAATTCTTTTTTTCATCTAATTATTTCTCTATATTTGCTCATTTCGGTGGTAACATGATAAGCAGCTGGTAAGAATCATGTTACCACTGATAGCAGCAAATTTTGGGGTTCTTGAATGAAAAATACAGAATCAAAAAAAAGCTTGTTAATGGAATTTTCAAAATTCCTTTTTTCATCTATTTATTTCTCTAAATTTGCTCATTTCGGTGGTAACATGATAAGCAGCTGGTAAGAATCATGTTACCACTGATAGCAGCAAATTTTGGGGTTCTTGAATGAAAAATACAGAATCAAAAAAAAAGCTTGTTAATGGAATTTTCAAAATTCCTTTTTTCATCTATTTATTTCTCTAAATTTGCTCATTTCGGTGGTAACATGATTAGCTGCTGGTAAGAATCATGTTACCACTGATAGCAGCAAATTTTGGGGTTCTTGAATGAAAAATACAGAATCAAAAAAAAGCTTGTTAATGGAATTTTCAAAATTCCTTTTTTCATCTATTTATTTCTCTAAATTTGCTCATTTCGGTGGTAACATGATTAGCTGCTGGTAAGAGTCATGTTACCACTGATAGCAGCAAATTTTGGGGTTCTTGAATGAAAAATACAGAATCAAAAAAAAGCTTGTTAATGGAATTTTCAAAATTCCTTTTTTCATCTATTTATTTCTCTAAATTTGCTCATTTCGGTGGTAACATGATTAGCTGCTGGTAAGAATCATGTTACCACTGATAGCAGCAAATTTTGGGGTTCTTGAATGAAAAATACAGAATCAAAAAAAAGCTTGTTAATGGAATTTTCTAAATTCCTTTTTTCATCTATTTATTTCTCTAAATTTGCTCATTTCGGTGGTAACATGATTAGCTGCTGGTAAGAATCATGTTACCACTGATAGCAGCAAATTTTGGGGTTTTTGAATGAAAAATACAGAATCAAAAAAAAAGCTTGTTAATGGAATTTTCAAAATTCCTTTTTTCATCTATTTATTTCTCTAAATTTGCTCATTTCGGTGGTAACATGATTAGCTGCTGGTAAGAATCATGTTACCACTGATAGCAGCAAATTTTGGGGTTCTTGAATGAAAAATACAGAATCAAAAAAAAGCTTGTTAATGGAATTTTCAAAATTCCTTTTTTCATCTATTTATTTCTCTAAATTTGCTCATTTCGGTGGTAACATGATTAGCTGCTGGTAAGAGTCATGTTACCACTGATAGCAGCAAATTTTGGGGTTCTTGAATGAAAAATACAGAATCAAAAAAAAGCTTGTTAATGGAATTTTCAAAATTCCTTTTTTCATCTATTTATTTCTCTAAATTTGCTCATTTCGGTGGTAACATGATTAGCTGCTGGTAAGAATCATGTTACCACTGATAGCAGCAAATTTTGGGGTTCTTGAATGAAAAATACAGAATCAAAAAAAAGCTTGTTAATGGAATTTTCTAAATTCCTTTTTTCATCTATTTATTTCTCTAAATTTGCTCATTTCGGTGGTAACATGATTAGCTGCTGGTAAGAATCATGTTACCACTGATAGCAGCAAATTTTGGGGTTTTTGAATGAAAAATACAGAATCAAAAAAAAAGCTTGTTAATGGAATTTTCAAAATTCTTTTTTTCATCTGATTATTTCTCTAAATTTGCTCATTTCGGTGGTAACATGATTAGCTGCTGGTAAGAATCATGTTACCACTGATAGCAGCAAATTTTGGGGTTCTTGAATGAAAAATACAGAATCAAAAAAAAAGCTTGTTAATGGAATTTTCAAAATTCCTTTTTTCATCTATTTATTTCTCTAAATTTGCTCATTTCGGTGGTAACATGATTAGCTGCTGGTAAGAATCATGTTACCACTGATAGCAGCAAATTTTGGGGTTCTTGAATGAAAAATACAGAATCAAAAAAAAGCTTGTTAATGGAATTTTCAAAATTCCTTTTTTCATCTATTTATTTCTCTAAATTTGCTCATTTCGGTGGTAACATGATTAGCTGCTGGTAAGAATCATGTTACCACTGATAGCAGCAAATTTTGGGGTTCTTGAATGAAAAATACAGAATCAAAAAAAAGCTTGTTAATGGAATTTTCTAAATTCCTTTTTTCATCTATTTATTTCTCTAAATTTGCTCATTTCGGTGGTAACATGATTAGCTGCTGGTAAGAATCATGTTACCACTGATAGCAGCAAATTTTGGGGTTTTTGAATGAAAAATACAGAATCAAAAAAAAAGCTTGTTAATGGAATTTTCAAAATTCCTTTTTTCATCTATTTATTTCTCTAAATTTGCTCATTTCGGTGGTAACATGATTAGCTGCTGGTAAGAATCATGTTACCACTGATAGCAGCAAATTTTGGGGTTCTTGAATGAAAAATACAGAATCAAAAAAAAGCTTGTTAATGGAATTTTCAAAATTCCTTTTTTCATCTATTTATTTCTCTAAATTTGCTCATTTCGGTGGTAACATGATTAGCTGCTGGTAAGAGTCATGTTACCACTGATAGCAGCAAATTTTGGGGTTCTTGAATGAAAAATACAGAATCAAAAAAAAGCTTGTTAATGGAATTTTCAAAATTCCTTTTTTCATCTATTTATTTCTCTAAATTTGCTCATTTCGGTGGTAACATGATTAGCTGCTGGTAAGAATCATGTTACCACTGATAGCAGCAAATTTTGGGGTTCTTGAATGAAAAATACAGAATCAAAAAAAAGCTTGTTAATGGAATTTTCTAAATTCCTTTTTTCATCTATTTATTTCTCTAAATTTGCTCATTTCGGTGGTAACATGATTAGCTGCTGGTAAGAATCATGTTACCACTGATAGCAGCAAATTTTGGGGTTTTTGAATGAAAAATACAGAATCAAAAAAAAAGCTTGTTAATGGAATTTTCAAAATTCCTTTTTTCATCTATTTATTTCTCTAAATTTGCTCATTTCGGTGGTAACATGATTAGCAGCTGGATAGAATCAAGTTACCACTGATAGCAGCAAATTTTGGGGTTCTTGAATGAAAAATACAGAATCAAAAAAAAAGCTTGTTAATGGAATTTTCAAAATTCCTTTTTTCATCTATTTATTTCTCTAAATTTGCTCATTTCGGTGGTAACATGATTAGCTGCTGGTAAGAATCATGTTACCACTGATAGCAGCAAATTTTGGGGTTCTTGAATGAAAAATACAGAATCAAAAAAAAGCTTGTTAATGGAATTTTCAAAATTCCTTTTTTCATCTATTTATTTCTCTAAATTTGCTCATTTCGGTGGTAACATGATTAGCTGCTGGTAAGAATCATGTTACCACTGATAGCAGCAAATTTTGGGGTTCTTGAATGAAAAATACAGAATCAAAAAAAAGCTTGTTAATGGAATTTTCAAAATTCCTTTTTTCATCTATTTATTTCTCTAAATTTGCTTATTTCGGTGGTAACATGATTAGCTGCTGGTAAGAATCATGTTACCACTGATAGCAGCAAATTTTGGGGTTCTTGAATGAAAAATACAGAATCAAAAAAAAAGCTTGATAATGGAATTTTCAAAATTCCTTTTTTCATCTATTTATTTCTCTAAATTTGCTTATTTCGGTGGTAACATGATTAGCTGCTGGTAAGAATCATGTTACCACTGATAGCAGCAAATTTTGGGGTTCTTGAATGAAAAATACAGAATCAAAAAAAAAGCTTGTTAATGGAATTTTCAAAATTCCTTTTTTCATCTATTTATTTCTCTAAATTTGCTCATTTCGGTGGTAACATGATTAGCTGCTGGTAAGAATCATGTTACCACTGATAGCAGCAAATTTTGGGGTTCTTGAATGAAAAATACAGAATCAAAAAAAAGCTTGTTAATGGAATTTTCAAAATTCCTTTTTTCATCTATTTATTTCTCTAAATTTGCTCATTTCGGTGGTAACATGATTAGCTGCTGGTAAGAATCATGTTACCACTGATAGCAGCAAATTTTGGGGTTCTTGAATGAAAAATACAGAATCAAAAAAAAGCTTGTTAATGGAATTTTCAAAATTCCTTTTTTCATCTATTTATTTCTCTAAATTTGCTTATTTCGGTGGTAACATGATTAGCTGCTGGTAAGAATCATGTTACCACTGATAGCAGCAAATTTTGGGGTTCTTGAATGAAAAATACAGAATCAAAAAAAAAGCTTGATAATGGAATTTTCAAAATTCCTTTTTTCATCTATTTATTTCTCTAAATTTGCTTATTTCGGTGGTAACATGATTAGCTGCTGGTAAGAATCATGTTACCACTGATAGCAGCAAATTTTGGGGTTCTTGAATGAAAAATACAGAATCAAAAAAAAAGCTTGTTAATGGAATTTTCAAAATTCCTTTTTTCATCTATTTATTTCTCTAAATTTGCTCATTTCGGTGGTAACATGATTAGCTGCTGGTAAGAATCATGTTACCACTGATAGCAGCAAATTTTGGGGTTCTTGAATGAAAAATACAGAATCAAAAAAAAGCTTGTTAATGGAATTTTCAAAATTCCTTTTTTCATCTATTTATTTCTCTAAATTTGCTCATTTCGGTGGTAACATGATTAGCTGCTGGTAAGAATCATGTTACCACTGATAGCAGCAAATTTTGGGGTTCTTGAATGAAAAATACAGAATCAAAAAAAAGCTTGTTAATGGAATTTTCAAAATTCCTTTTTTCATCTATTTATTTCTCTAAATTTGCTCATTTCGGTGGTAACATGATTAGCTGCTGGTAAGAATCATGTTACCACTGATAGCAGCAAATTTTGGGGTTCTTGAATGAAAAATACAGAATCAAAAAAAAGCTTGTTAATGGAATTTTCTAAATTCCTTTTTTCATCTATTTATTTCTCTAAATTTGCTCATTTCGGTGGTAACATGATTAGCTGCTGGTAAGAATCATGTTACCACTGATAGCAGCAAATTTTGGGGTTCTTGAATGAAAAATACAGAATCAAAAAAAAAGCTTGTTAATGGAATTTTCAAAATTCCTTTTTTCATCTATTTATTTCTCTAAATTTGCTCATTTCGGTGGTAACATGATTAGCTGCTGGTAAGAATCATGTTACCACTGATAGCAGCAAATTTTGGGGTTCTTGAATGAAAAATACAGAATCAAAAAAAAGCTTGTTAATGGAATTTTCAAAATTCCTTTTTTCATCTATTTATTTCTCTAAATTTGCTCATTTCGGTGGTAACATGATTAGCTGCTGGTAAGAGTCATGTTACCACTGATAGCAGCAAATTTTGGGGTTCTTGAATGAAAAATACAGAATCAAAAAAAAGCTTGTTAATGGAATTTTCAAAATTCCTTTTTTCATCTATTTATTTCTCTAAATTTGCTCATTTCGGTGGTAACATGATTAGCTGCTGGTAAGAATCATGTTACCACTGATAGCAGCAAATTTTGGGGTTCTTGAATGAAAAATACAGAATCAAAAAAAAGCTTGTTAATGGAATTTTCTAAATTCCTTTTTTCATCTATTTATTTCTCTAAATTTGCTCATTTCGGTGGTAACATGATTAGCTGCTGGTAAGAATCATGTTACCACTGATAGCAGCAAATTTTGGGGTTCTTGAATGAAAAATACAGAATCAAAAAAAAGCTTGTTAATGGAATTTTCAAAATTCCTTTTTTCATCTATTTATTTCTCTAAATTTGCTCATTTCGGTGGTAACATGATTAGCAGCTGGATAGAATCAAGTTACCACTGATAGCAGCAAATTTTGGGGTTCTTGAATGAAAAATACAGAATCAAAAAAAAGCTTGTTAATGGAATTTTCAAAATTCCTTTTTTCATCTATTTATTTCTCTAAATTTGCTCATTTCGGTGGTAACATGATTAGCTGCTGGTAAGAGTCATGTTACCACTGATAGCAGCAAATTTTGGGGTTCTTGAATGAAAAATACAGAATCAAAAAAAAGCTTGTTAATGGAATTTTCAAAATTCCTTTTTTCATCTATTTATTTCTCTAAATTTGCTCATTTCGGTGGTAACATGATTAGCTGCTGGTAAGAATCATGTTACCACTGATAGCAGCAAATTTTGGGGTTCTTGAATGAAAAATACAGAATCAAAAAAAAGCTTGTTAATGGAATTTTCAAAATTCCTTTTTTCATCTATTTATTTCTCTAAATTTGCTCATTTCGGTGGTAACATGATTAGCTGCTGGTAAGAGTCATGTTACCACTGATAGCAGCAAATTTTGGGGTTCTTGAATGAAAAATACAGAATCAAAAAAAAGCTTGTTAATGGAATTTTCAAAATTCCTTTTTTCATCTATTTATTTCTCTAAATTTGCTCATTTCGGTGGTAACATGATTAGCTGCTGGTAAGAATCATGTTACCACTGATAGCAGCAAATTTTGGGGTTCTTGAATGAAAAATACAGAATCAAAAAAAAGCTTGTTAATGGAATTTTCAAAATTCCTTTTTTCATCTATTTATTTCTCTAAATTTGCTCATTTCGGTGGTAACATGATTAGCTGCTGGTAAGAGTCATGTTACCACTGATAGCAGCAAATTTTGGGGTTCTTGAATGAAAAATACAGAATCAAAAAAAAGCTTGTTAATGGAATTTTCAAAATTCCTTTTTTCATCTATTTATTTCTCTAAATTTGCTCATTTCATTGGTAACATGATTAGCAGCTGGATAGAATCAAGTTACCACTGATAGCAGCAAATTTTGGGGTTCTTGAATGAAAAATACAGAATCAAAAAAAAGCTTGTTAATGGAATTTTCAAAATTCCTTTTTTCATCTATTTATTTCTCTAAATTTGCTCATTTCGGTGGTAACATGATTAGCTGCTGGTAAGAGTCATGTTACCACTGATAGCAGCAAATTTTGGGGTTCTTGAATGAAAAATACAGAATCAAAAAAAAGCTTGTTAATGGAATTTTCAAAATTCCTTTTTTCATCTATTTATTTCTCTAAATTTGCTCATTTCGGTGGTAACATGATTAGCTGCTGGTAAGAATCATGTTACCACTGATAGCAGCAAATTTTGGGGTTCTTGAATGAAAAATACAGAATCAAAAAAAAGCTTGTTAATGGAATTTTCTAAATTCCTTTTTTCATCTATTTATTTCTCTATATTTGCTCATTTCGGTGGTAACATGATTAGCTGCTGGTAAGAATCATGTTACCACTGATAGCAGCAAATTTTGGGGTTCTTGAATGAAAAATACAGAATCAAAAAAAAAGCTTGTTAATGGAATTTTCAAAATTCCTTTTTTCATCTATTTATTTCTCTAAATTTGCTCATTTCGGTGGTAACATGATTAGCTGCTGGTAAGAATCATGTTACCACTGATAGCAGCAAATTTTGGGGTTCTTGAATGAAAAATACAGAATCAAAAAAAAGCTTGTTAATGGAATTTTCAAAATTCCTTTTTTCATCTATTTATTTCTCTAAATTTGCTCATTTCGGTGGTAACATGATTAGCTGCTGGTAAGAATCATGTTACCACTGATAGCAGCAAATTTTGGGGTTCTTGAATGAAAAATACAGAATCAAAAAAAAAGCTTGTTAATGGAATTTTCAAAATTCCTTTTTTCATCTATTTATTTCTCTAAATTTGCTCATTTCGGTGGTAACATGATTAGCTGCTGGTAAGAATCATGTTACCACTAGTGATCGGATCCCGTCCCGTTCCCGCCGGGAATCCCGGCGGGAACGGGAACGGGATTCCCGTGTTTCCCGTCCCGTGCCGATTTTCAAAAAACGGGAATCCCGTATTCCCGTTCCCGTGTCATTTTCATAAAACGGGAATGCCATATATAGCTTAAGTTGCAAAATATTGTTTTTTAACAACTTCAAGCTCTGATTAATCTGAAAGCTTTTCTTCTGATGATACTTTAATATATGGAAACAAACAAAAAAAATAGATTATCTGCAGATTCTGCTCAAAAATTACTTAAAATTTTTGGATATTACATGTTACAAGTTTCCGACGGGAATCACGGGATTCCCGCGGGAATCCCGTATTCCCGTCCCGTGCCCCTTTTCAAAAAACGGGAATTCCCGTTTCCCGGGTTTTACCGAAAACGGGACGGGATCCGATCCCTAGTTACCACTGATAGCAGCAAATTTTGGGGTTCTTGAATGAAAAATACAGAATCAAAAAAAAAGCTTGTTAATGGAATTTTCAAAATTCCTTTTTTCATCTATTTATTTCTCTAAATTTGCTCATTTCGGTGGTAACATGATTAGCAGCTGGATAGAATCAAGTTACCACTGATAGCAGCAAATTTTGGGGTTCTTGAATGAAAAATACAGAATCAAAAAAAAGCTTGTTAATGGAATTTTCAAAATTCCTTTTTTCATCTATTTATTTCTCTAAATTTGCTCATTTTGGTGGTAACATGATAAGCAGCTGGTAAGAATCATGTTACCACTGATAGCAGCAAATTTTGGGGTTCTTGAATGAAAAATACAGAATCAAAAAAAAGCTTGTTAATGGAATTTTCAAAATTCCTTTTTTCATCTATTTATTTCTCTAAATTTGCTCATTTTGGTGGTAACATGATTTGCTGCTGGTAAGAATCATGTTACCACTGATAGCAGCAAATTTCGGGGTTCTTGAATGAAAAATACAGAATCAAAAAAAATCTTGTTAATGGAATTTTCAAAATTCCTTTTTTCATCTATTTATTTCTCTATATTTGCTCATTTCGGTGGTAACATGATAAGCAGCTGGTAAGAATCATGTTACCACTGATAGCAGCAAATTTTGGGGTTCTTGAATGAAAAATACAGAATCAAAAAAAAGCTTGTTAATGGAATTTTCAAAATTCCTTTTTTCATCTATTTATTTCTCTAAATTTGCTCATTTTGGTGGTAACATGATAAGCAGCTGGTAAGAATCATGTTACCACTGATAGCAGCAAATTTTGGGGTTCTTGAATGAAAAATACAGAATCAAAAAAAAGCTTGTTAATGGAATTTTCAAAATTCCTTTTTTCATCTATTTATTTCTCTAAATTTGCTCATTTTGGTGGTAACATGATAAGCAGCTGGTAAGAATCATGTTACCACTGATAGCAGCAAATTTTGGGGTTCTTGAATGAAAAATACAGAATCAAAAAAAAGCTTGTTAATGGAATTTTCAAAATTCCTTTTTTCATCTATTTATTTCTCTAAATTTGCTCATTTCGGTGGTAACATGATTTGCTGCTGGTAAGAATCATGTTACCACTGATAGCAGCAAATTTTGGGGTTCTTGAATGAAAAATACAGAATCAAAAAAAAGCTTGTTAATGGAATTTTCAAAATTCCTTTTTTCATCTATTTATTTCTCTATATTTGCTCATTTCGGTGGTAACATGATAAGCAGCTGGTAAGAATCATGTTACCACTGATAGCAGCAAATTTTGGGGTTCTTGAATGAAAAATACAGAATCAAAAAAAAGCTTGTTAATGGAATTTTCAAAATTCCTTTTTTCATCTATTTATTTCTCTAAATTTGCTCATTTTGGTGGTAACATGATTTGCTGCTGGTAAGAATCATGTTACCACTGATAGCAGCAAATTTCGGGGTTCTTGAATGAAAAATACAGAATCAAAAAAAATCTTGTTAATGGAATTTTCAAAATTCTTTTTTTCATCTAATTATTTCTCTATATTTGCTCATTTCGGTGGTAACATGATAAGCAGCTGGTAAGAATCATGTTACCACTGATAGCAGCAAATTTTGGGGTTCTTGAATGAAAAATACAGAATCAAAAAAAAGCTTGTTAATGGAATTTTCAAAATTCCTTTTTTCATCTATTTAATTCTCTAAATTTGCTCATTTCGATGGTAACATGAATAGCTGCTGGTAAGAATCATGTTACCACTGATAGCAGCAAATTTTGGGGTTCTTGAATGAAAAATACAGAATCAAAAAAAAGCTTGTTTATGGAATTTTCAAAATTCCTTTTTTCATCTATTTATTTCTCTAAATTTGCTCATTTCGGTGGTAACATGATTAGCTGCTGGTAAGAATCATGTTACCACTGATAGCAGCAAATTTTGGGGTTCTTGAATGAAAAATACAGAATCAAAAAAAAGCTTGTTAATGGAATTTTCAAAATTCCTTTTTTCATCTATTTATTTCTCTAAATTTGCTCATTTTGGTGGTAACATGATTTGCTGCTGGTAAGAATCATGTTACCACTGATAGCAGCAAATTTCGGGGTTCTTGAATGAAAAATACAGAATCAAAAAAAATCTTGTTAATGGAATTTTCAAAATTCTTTTTTTCATCTAATTATTTCTCTATATTTGCTCATTTCGGTGGTAACATGATAAGCAGCTGGTAAGAATCATGTTACCACTGATAGCAGCAAATTTTGGGGTTCTTGAATGAAAAATACAGAATCAAAAAAAAGCTTGTTAATGGAATTTTCAAAATTCCTTTTTTCATCTATTTATTTCTCTAAATTTGCTCATTTTGGTGGTAACATGATTTGCTGCTGGTAAGAATCATGTTACCACTGATAGCAGCAAATTTTGGGGTTCTTGAATGAAAAATACAGAATCAAAAAAAAGCTTGTTAATGGAATTTTCAAAATTCCTTTTTTCATCTATTTATTTCTCTAAATTTGCTCATTTTGGTGGTAACATGATTTGCTGCTGGTAAGAATCATGTTACCACTGATAGCAGCAAATTTCGGGGTTCTTGAATGAAAAATACAGAATCAAAAAAAATCTTGTTAATGGAATTTTCAAAATTCTTTTTTTCATCTAATTATTTCTCTATATTTGCTCATTTCGGTGGTAACATGATAAGCAGCTGGTAAGAATCATGTTACCACTGATAGCAGCAAATTTTGGGGTTCTTGAATGAAAAATACAGAATCAAAAAAAAGCTTGTTAATGGAATTTTCAAAATTCCTTTTTTCATCTATTTATTTCTCTAAATTTGCTCATTTTGGTGGTAACATGATTTGCTGCTGGTAAGAATCATGTTACCACTGATAGCAGCAAATTTTGGGGTTCTTGAATGAAAAATACAGAATCAAAAAAAAGCTTGTTAATGGAATTTTCAAAATTCCTTTTTTCATCTATTTATTTCTCTAAATTTGCTCATTTTGGTGGTAACATGATTTGCTGCTGGTAAGAATCATGTTACCACTGATAGCAGCAAATTTTGGGGTTCTTGAATGAAAAATACAGAATCAAAAAAAATCTTGTTAATGGAATTTTCAAAATTCTTTTTTTCATCTAATTATTTCTCTATATTTGCTCATTTCGGTGGTAACATGATAAGCAGCTGGTAAGAATCATGTTACCACTGATAGCAGCAAATTTTGGGGTTCTTGAATGAAAAATACAGAATCAAAAAAAAGCTTGTTAATGGAATTTTCAAAATTCCTTTTTTCATCTATTTATTTCTCTAAATTTGCTCATTTCGGTGGTAACATGATAAGCTGCTGGTAAGAATCATGTTACCACTGATAGCAGCAAATTTTGGGGTTCTTGAATGAAAAATACAGAATCAAAAAAAAGCTTGTTAATGGAATTTTCAAAATTCCTTTTTTCATCTATTTATTTCTCTAAATTTGCTATTTTCGGTGGTAACATGATTTGCTGCTGGTAAGAATCATGTTACCACTGATAGCAGCAAATTTCGGGGTTCTTGAATGAAAAATACAGAATCAAAAAAAATCTTGTTAATGGAATTTTCAAAATTCCTTTTTTCATCTATTTATTTCTCTAAATTTGCTCATTTCGGTGGTAACATGAATAGCTGCTGGTAAGAATCATGTTACCACTGATAGCAGCAAATTTTGGGGTTCTTGAATGAAAAATACAGAATCAAAAAAAAGCTTGTTTAGAGACGTGCACAGGCAGTATGCGACGCGCGTGTTCCCTGCATTTTTTTTCAGTCAAAAGAAAAATGAAAGTGAGGTATACTGTAGAAATTAAAATTTTTGTTTATGATTTTTATTTTTATCCTTCTAGATGTAAAAAGATACAGAGATTCCAAAAATTCAACTTTTGAACATCATTTTTACACAAAAAATCTAAGAAAAGTCCAAAAAATCGCTATTTTTTACGTTTTTTTAAAAATGATACACTACACTCCGAAACCCCCCAATTCAGAATTAGGCCTATGAGATACAGAATTTTTTTCTGCATCTGATATAATAAATAAAAATTGCCCCGAAGTCCCCCGTCAAGAATTAGCGATGTGTCCGAGTGGTAGAAGCGCTGCGTATCAGTCCTTCGGTCACTGGTTCGAATCCAACAACTGCATACTTATTTTATAAAAAAAACTGCTTTTATTTTTGGATTCTACATGGCCGACAGCATATATGTACCAAAAAAAAACTCAATCGGAGATAAAAAATATTTTTGTGTTTCAGCTGGGAATCGAACCTGCGCTATCGTCTCTGCAAAAAAAGTGTCGTTTGCAAACGCGCCACGAAAATATTTACAAAAAAAATGTGTTCCCCGACTGAAAAAAAATCACTTTTTACATTTTTTTAACAATTAATTAAACGTTATTAATAATATTATTTTCTTTTTTCTTTTTTTATTCCCAATGATTTTTTTACGGCGATTCTGATGGTACCAAAATTATAATATTTGGTGAACTTTGAAAAAATCGTGCACGTCTCTAAGCTTGTTAATGGAATTTTCAAAATTCCTTTTTTCATCTATTTATTTCTCTAAATTTGCTCATTTTGGTGGTAACATGATTAGCTGCTGGTAAGAATCATGTTACCACTGATAGCAGCAAATTTTGGGGTTCTTGAATGAAAAATACTGAATCAAAAAAAAGCTTGTTAATGGAATTTTCAAAATTCTTTTTTTCATCTAATTATTTCTCTATATTTGCTCATTTCGGTGGTAACATGATTAGCTGCTGGTAAGAATCATGTTACCACTGATAGCAGCAAATTTTGGGGTTCTTGAATGAAAAATACAGAATCAAAAAAAAGCTTGATAATAGAATTTTCAAAATTCTTTTTTTCATCTAATTATTTCTCTATATTTGCTCATTTCGGTGGTAACATGATTAGCTGCTGGTAAGAATCATGTTACCACTGATAGCAGCAAATTTTGGGGTTCTTGAATGAAAAATACAGAATCAAAAAAAAGCTTGTTAATGGAATTTTCAAAATTCTTTTTTTCATCTAATTATTTCTCTATATTTGCTCATTTCGGTGGTAACATGATTAGCTGCTGGTAAGAATCATGTTACCACTGATAGCAGCAAATTTTGGGGTTCTTGAATGAAAAATACAGAATCAAAAAAAAGCTTGATAATAGAATTTTCAAAATTCTTTTTTTCATCTAATTATTTCTCTATATTTGCTCATTTCGGTGGTAACATGATTAGCTGCTGGTAAGAATCATGTTACCACTGATAGCAGCAAATTTTGGGGTTCTTGAATGAAAAATACAGAATCAAAAAAAAGCTTGTTAATGGAATTTTCAAAATTCCTTTTTTCATCTATTTATTTCTCTAAATTTGCTCATTTTGGTGGTAACATGATTAGCTGCTGGTAAGAATCATGTTACCACTGATAGCAGCAAATTTTGGGGTTCTTGAATGAAAAATACAGAATCAAAAAAAAGCTTGATAATAGAATTTTCAAAATTCTTTTTTTCATCTAATTATTTCTCTATATTTGCTCATTTCGGTGGTAACATGATTAGCTGCTGGTAAGAATCATGTTACCACTGATAGCAGCAAATTTTGGGGTTCTTGAATGAAAAATACAGAATCAAAAAAAAGCTTGTTAATGGAATTTTCAAAATTCCTTTTTTCATCTATTTATTTCTCTAAATTTGCTCATTTTGGTGGTAACATGATTAGCTGCTGGTAAGAATCATGTTACCACTGATAGCAGCAAATTTTGGGGTTCTTGAATGAAAAATACTGAATCAAAAAAAAGCTTGTTTATGGAATTTTCAAAATTCCTTTTTTCATCTATTTATTTCTCTAAATTTGCTCATTTCGGTGGTAACATGATTAGCTGCTGGTAAGAATCATGTTACCACTGATAGCAGCAAATTTTGGGGTTCTTGAATGAAAAATACAGAATCAAAAAAAAGCTTGTTAATGGAATTTTCAAAATTCCTTTTTTCATCTATTTATTTCTCTAAATTTGCTCATTTTGGTGGTAACATGATTTGCTGCTGGTAAGAATCATGTTACCACTGATAGCAGCAAATTTCGGGGTTCTTGAATGAAAAATACAGAATCAAAAAAAATCTTGTTAATGGAATTTTCAAAATTCTTTTTTTCATCTAATTATTTCTCTAAATTTGCTCATTTTGGTGGTAACATGATTTGCTGCTGGTAAGAATCATGTTACCACTGATAGCAGCAAATTTCGGGGTTCTTGAATGAAAAATACAGAATCAAAAAAAATCTTGTTAATGGAATTTTCAAAATTCTTTTTTTCATCTAATTATTTCTCTATATTTGCTCATTTCGGTGGTAACATGATAAGCAGCTGGTAAGAATCATGTTACCACTGATAGCAGCAAATTTCGGGGTTCTTGAATGAAAAATACAGAATCAAAAAAAATCTTGTTAATGGAATTTTCAAAATTCTTTTTTTCATCTAATTATTTCTCTAAATTTGCTCATTTTGGTGGTAACATGATTTGCTGCTGGTAAGAATCATGTTACCACTGATAGCAGCAAATTTTGGGGTTCTTGAATGAAAAATACTGAATCAAAAAAAAGCTTGTTTATGGAATTTTCAAAATTCCTTTTTTCATCTATTTATTTCTCTAAATTTGCTCATTTCGGTGGTAACATGATTAGCTGCTGGTAAGAATCATGTTACCACTGATAGCAGCAAATTTTGGGGTTCTTGAATGAAAAATACAGAATCAAAAAAAAGCTTGTTAATGGAATTTTCAAAATTCCTTTTTTCATCTATTTATTTCTCTAAATTTGCTCATTTTGGTGGTAACATGATTTGCTGCTGGTAAGAATCATGTTACCACTGATAGCAGCAAATTTCGGGGTTCTTGAATGAAAAATACAGAATCAAAAAAAATCTTGTTAATGGAATTTTCAAAATTCTTTTTTTCATCTAATTATTTCTCTAAATTTGCTCATTTTGGTGGTAACATGATTTGCTGCTGGTAAGAATCATGTTACCACTGATAGCAGCAAATTTCGGGGTTCTTGAATGAAAAATACAGAATCAAAAAAAATCTTGTTAATGGAATTTTCAAAATTCTTTTTTTCATCTATTTATTTCTCTAAATTTGCTCATTTTGGTGGTAACATGATTTGCTGCTGGTAAGAATCATGTTACCACTGATAGCAGCAAATTTCGGGGTTCTTGAATGAAAAATACAGAATCAAAAAAAATCTTGTTAATGGAATTTTCAAAATTCTTTTTTTCATCTAATTATTTCTCTATATTTGCTCATTTCGGTGGTAACATGATAAGCAGCTGGTAAGAATCATGTTACCACTGATAGCAGCAAATTTTGGGGTTCTTGAATGAAAAATACAGAATCAAAAAAAAGCTTGTTAATGGAATTTTCAAAATTCCTTTTTTCATCTATTTATTTCTCTAAATTTGCTCATTTCGGTGGTAACATGATAAGCTGCTGGTAAGAATCATGTTACCACTGATAGCAGCAAATTTTGGGGTTCTTGAATGAAAAATACAGAATCAAAAAAAAGCTTGTTAATGGAATTTTCAAAATTCCTTTTTTCATCTATTTATTTCTCTATATTTGCTCATTTCGGTGGTAACATGATAAGCAGCTGGTAAGAATCATGTTACCACTGATAGCAGCAAATTTTGGGGTTCTTGAATGAAAAATACAGAATCAAAAAAAAGCTTGTTAATGGAATTTTCAAAATTCCTTTTTTCATCTATTTATTTCTCTAAATTTGCTATTTTCGGTGGTAACATGATTTGCTGCTGGTAAGAATCATGTTACCACTGATAGCAGCAAATTTCGGGGTTCTTGAATGAAAAATACAGAATCAAAAAAAATCTTGTTAATGGAATTTTCAAAATTCCTTTTTTCATCTATTTATTTCTCTAAATTTGCTCATTTCGGTGGTAACATGAATAGCTGCTGGTAAGAATCATGTTACCACTGATAGCAGCAAATTTTGGGGTTCTTGAATGAAAAATACAGAATCAAAAAAAAGCTTGTTTAGAGACGTGCACAGGCAGTATGCGACGCGCGTGTTCCCTGCATTTTTTTTCAGTCAAAAGAAAAATGAAAGTGAGGTATACTGTAGAAATTAAAATTTTTGTTTATGATTTTTATTTTTATCCTTCTAGATGTAAAAAGATACAGAGATTCCAAAAATTCAACTTTTGAACATCATTTTTACACAAAAAATCTAAGAAAAGTCCAAAAAATCGCTATTTTTTACGTTTTTTTAAAAATGATACACTACACTCCGAAACCCCCCAATTCAGAATTAGGCCTATGAGATACAGAATTTTTTTCTGCATCTGATATAATAAATAAAAATTGCCCCGAAGTCCCCCGTCAAGAATTAGCGATGTGTCCGAGTGGTAGAAGCGCTGCGTATCAGTCCTTCGGTCACTGGTTCGAATCCAACAACTGCATACTTATTTTATAAAAAAAACTGCTTTTATTTTTGGATTCTACATGGCCGACAGCATATATGTACCAAAAAAAACTCAATCGGAGATAAAAAATATTTTTGTGTTTCAGCTGGGAATCGAACCTGCGCTATCGTCTCTGCAAAAAAAGTGTCGTTTGCAAACGCGCCACGAAAATATTTACAAAAAAAATGTGTTCCCCGACTGAAAAAAAATCACTTTTTACATTTTTTTAACAATTAATTAAACGTTATTAATAATATTATTTTCTTTTTTCTTTTTTTATTCCCAATGATTTTTTTACGGCGATTCTGATGGTACCAAAATTATAATATTTGGTGAACTTTGAAAAAATCGTGCACGTCTCTAAGCTTGTTAATGGAATTTTCAAAATTCCTTTTTTCATCTATTTATTTCTCTAAATTTGCTCATTTTGGTGGTAACATGATTAGCTGCTGGTAAGAATCATGTTACCACTGATAGCAGCAAATTTTGGGGTTCTTGAATGAAAAATACAGAATCAAAAAAAAGCTTGATAATAGAATTTTCAAAATTCTTTTTTTCATCTAATTATTTCTCTATATTTGCTCATTTCGGTGGTAACATGATTAGCTGCTGGTAGGAATCATGTTACCACTGATAGCAGCAAATTTTGGGGTTCTTGAATGAAAAATACAGAATCAAAAAAAAGCTTGATAATAGAATTTTCAAAATTCTTTTTTTCATCTAATTATTTCTCTATATTTGCTCATTTCGGTGGTAACATGATTAGCTGCTGGTAAGAATCATGTTACCACTGATAGCAGCAAATTTTGGGGTTCTTGAATGAAAAATACAGAATCAAAAAAAAGCTTGATAATAGAATTTTCAAAATTCTTTTTTTCATCTAATTATTTCTCTATATTTGCTCATTTCGGTGGTAACATGATTAGCTGCTGGTAGGAATCATGTTACCACTGATAGCAGCAAATTTTGGGGTTCTTGAATGAAAAATACAGAATCAAAAAAAAGCTTGTTAATGGAATTTTCAAAATTCCTTTTTTCATCTATTTATTTCTCTATATTTGCTCATTTCGGTGGTAACATGATTAGCTGCTGGTAAGAATCATGTTACCACTGATAGCAGCAAATTTTGGGGTTCTTGAACGAAAAATACAGAATCAAAAAAAAGCTTGTTAATGGAATTTTCAAAATTCTTTTTTTCATCTAATTATTTCTCTATATTTGCTCATTTCGGTGGTAACATGATTAGCTGCTGGTAAGAATCATGTTACCACTGATAGCAGCAAATTTTGGGGTTCTTGAATGAAAAATACAGAATCAAAAAAAAGCTTGTTAATGGAATTTTCAAAATTCCTTTTTTCATCTATTTATTTCTCTAAATTTGCTCATTTTGGTGGTAACATGATTAGCTGCTGGTAAGAATCATGTTACCACTGATAGCAGCAAATTTTGGGGTTCTTGAATGAAAAATACAGAATCAAAAAAAAGCTTGTTAATGGAATTTTCAAAATTCCTTTTTTCATCTAATTATTTCTCTATATTTGCTCATTTCGGTGGTAACATGATTAGCTGCTGGTAGGAATCATGTTACCACTGATAGCAGCAAATTTTGGGGTTCTTGAATGAAAAATACAGAATCAAAAAAAAGCTTGTTAATGGAATTTTCAAAATTCCTTTTTTCATCTATTTATTTCTCTATATTTGCTCATTTCGGTGGTAACATGATTAGCTGCTGGTAAGAATCATGTTACCACTGATAGCAGCAAATTTTGGGGTTCTTGAATGAAAAATACAGAATCAAAAAAAAGCTTGATAATAGAATTTTCAAAATTCTTTTTTTCATCTAATTATTTCTCTATATTTGCTCATTTCGGTGGTAACATGATTAGCTGCTGGTAAGAATCATGTTACCACTGATAGCAGCAAATTTTGGGGTTCTTGAATGAAAAATACAGAATCAAAAAAAAGCTTGATAATAGAATTTTCAAAATTCTTTTTTTCATCTAATTATTTCTCTATATTTGCTCATTTCGGTGGTAACATGATTAGCTGCTGGTAGGAATCATGTTACCACTGATAGCAGCAAATTTTGGGGTTCTTGAATGAAAAATACAGAATCAAAAAAAAGCTTGTTAATGGAATTTTCAAAATTCCTTTTTTCATCTATTTATTTCTCTATATTTGCTCATTTCGGTGGTAACATGATTAGCTGCTGGTAAGAATCATGTTACCACTGATAGCAGCAAATTTTGGGGTTCTTGAACGAAAAATACAGAATCAAAAAAAAGCTTGTTAATGGAATTTTCAAAATTCTTTTTTTCATCTAATTATTTCTCTATATTTGCTCATTTCGGTGGTAACATGATTAGCTGCTGGTAAGAATCATGTTACCACTGATAGCAGCAAATTTTGGGGTTCTTGAATGAAAAATACAGAATCAAAAAAAAGCTTGTTAATGGAATTTTCAAAATTCCTTTTTTCATCTATTTATTTCTCTAAATTTGCTCATTTTGGTGGTAACATGATTAGCTGCTGGTAAGAATCATGTTACCACTGATAGCAGCAAATTTTGGGGTTCTTGAATGAAAAATACAGAATCAAAAAAAAAGCTTGTTAATGGAATTTTCAAAATTCCTTTTTTCATCTATTTATTTCTCTAAAGTTGCTCATTTCGGTGGTAACATGATTAGCAGCTGGTTAGAATCATGTTACCACTGATAGCAGCAAATTTTGGGGTTCTTGAATGAAAAATACAGAATCAAAAAAAAAGCTTGTTAATGAAATTTTCAATATTCCTTTTTTCATCTATTTATTTCTCTAAATTTGCTCATTTCGGTGGTAACATGATTAGCAGCTGGTTAGAATCATGTTACCACTGATAGCAGCAAATTTTGGGGTTCTTGAATGAAAAATACAAAATCAAAAAAAAAGCTTGTTAATGAAATTTTCAAAATTCCTTTTTTCATCTATTTATTTCTCTAAATTTGCTCATTTCGGTGGTAACATGATTAGCAGCTGGTTAGAATCATGTTACCACTGATAGCAGCAAATTTTGGGGTTCTTGAATGAAAAATACAGAATCAAAAAAAAAGCTTGTTAATGGAATTTTCAAAATTCCTTTTTTCATCTATTTATTTCTCTAAATTTGCTCATTTCGGTGGTAACATGATTAGCAGCTGGTAAGAATCATGTTACCACTGATAGCAGCAAATTTTGGGGTTCTTGAATGAAAAATACAGAATCAAAAAAAAAGCTTGTTAATGAAATTTTCAAAATTCCTTTTTTCATCTATTTATTTCTCTAAATTTGCTCATTTCGGTGGTAACATGATTAGCAGCTGGTTAGAATCATGTTACCACTGATAGCAGCAAATTTTGGGGTTCTTGAATGAAAAATACAGAATCAAAAAAAAAGCTTGTTAATGGAATTTTCAAAATTCCTTTTTTCATCTATTTATTTCTCTAAATTTGCTCATTTCGGTGGTAACATGATTAGCAGCTGGTAAGAATCATGTTACCACTGATAGCAGCAAATTTTGGGGTTCTTGAATGAAAAATACAGAATCAAAAAAAAAGCTTGTTAATGAAATTTTCAAAATTCCTTTTTTCATCTATTTATTTCTCTAAATTTGCTCATTTCGGTGGTAACATGATTAGCAGCTGGTTAGAATCATGTTACCACTGATAGCAGCAAATTTTGGGGTTCTTGAATGAAAAATACAGAATCAAAAAAAAAGCTTGTTAATGGAATTTTCAAAATTCCTTTTTTCATCTATTTATTTCTCTAAATTTGCTCATTTCGGTGGTAACATGATTAGCAGCTGGTAAGAATCATGTTACCACTGATAGCAGCAAATTTTGGGGTTCTTGAATGAAAAATACAGAATCAAAAAAAAAGCTTGTTAATGAAATTTTCAAAATTCCTTTTTTCATCTATTTATTTCTCTAAATTTGCTCATTTCGGTGGTAACATGATTAGCAGCTGGTTAGAATCATGTTACCACTGATAGCAGCAAATTTTGGGGTTCTTGAATGAAAAATACAGAATCAAAAAAAAAGCTTGTTAATGGAATTTTCAAAATTCCTTTTTTCATCTATTTATTTCTCTAAATTTGCTCATTTCGGTGGTAACATGATTAGCAGCTGGTAAGAATCATGTTACCACTGATAGCAGCAAATTTTGGGGTTCTTGAATGAAAAATACAGAATCAAAAAAAAGCTTGTTAATGGAATTTTCAAAATTCCTTTTTTCATCTATTTATTTCTCTAAATTTGCTCATTTTGGTGGTAACATGATTAGCTGCTGGTAAGAATCATGTTACCACTGATAGCAGCAAATTTTGGGGTTCTTGAATGAAAAATACAGAATCAAAAAAAAAGCTTGTTAATGGAATTTTCAAAATTCCTTTTTTCATCTATTTATTTCTCTAAAGTTGCTCATTTCGGTGGTAACATGATTAGCAGCTGGTTAGAATCATGTTACCACTGATAGCAGCAAATTTTGGGGTTCTTGAATGAAAAATACAGAATCAAAAAAAAAGCTTGTTAATGAAATTTTCAATATTCCTTTTTTCATCTATTTATTTCTCTAAATTTGCTCATTTCGGTGGTAACATGATTAGCAGCTGGTTAGAATCATGTTACCACTGATAGCAGCAAATTTTGGGGTTCTTGAATGAAAAATACAAAATCAAAAAAAAAGCTTGTTAATGAAATTTTCAAAATTCCTTTTTTCATCTATTTATTTCTCTAAATTTGCTCATTTCGGTGGTAACATGATTAGCAGCTGGTTAGAATCATGTTACCACTGATAGCAGCAAATTTTGGGGTTCTTGAATGAAAAATACAGAATCAAAAAAAAAGCTTGTTAATGGAATTTTCAAAATTCCTTTTTTCATCTATTTATTTCTCTAAATTTGCTCATTTCGGTGGTAACATGATTAGCAGCTGGTAAGAATCATGTTACCACTGATAGCAGCAAATTTTGGGGTTCTTGAATGAAAAATACAGAATCAAAAAAAAAGCTTGTTAATGAAATTTTCAAAATTCCTTTTTTCATCTATTTATTTCTCTAAATTTGCTCATTTCGGTGGTAACATGATTAGCAGCTGGTTAGAATCATGTTACCACTGATAGCAGCAAATTTTGGGGTTCTTGAATGAAAAATACAGAATCAAAAAAAAAGCTTGTTAATGGAATTTTCAAAATTCCTTTTTTCATCTATTTATTTCTCTAAATTTGCTCATTTCGGTGGTAACATGATTAGCAGCTGGTAAGAATCATGTTACCACTGATAGCAGCAAATTTTGGGGTTCTTGAATGAAAAATACAGAATCAAAAAAAAAGCTTGTTAATGAAATTTTCAAAATTCCTTTTTTCATCTATTTATTTCTCTAAATTTGCTCATTTCGGTGGTAACATGATTAGCAGCTGGTTAGAATCATGTTACCACTGATAGCAGCAAATTTTGGGGTTCTTGAATGAAAAATACAGAATCAAAAAAAAAGCTTGTTAATGGAATTTTCAAAATTCCTTTTTTCATCTATTTATTTCTCTAAATTTGCTCATTTCGGTGGTAACATGATTAGCAGCTGGTAAGAATCATGTTACCACTGATAGCAGCAAATTTTGGGGTTCTTGAATGAAAAATACAGAATCAAAAAAAAAGCTTGTTAATGAAATTTTCAAAATTCCTTTTTTCATCTATTTATTTCTCTAAATTTGCTCATTTCGGTGGTAACATGATTAGCAGCTGGTTAGAATCATGTTACCACTGATAGCAGCAAATTTTGGGGTTCTTGAATGAAAAATACAGAATCAAAAAAAAAGCTTGTTAATGGAATTTTCAAAATTCCTTTTTTCATCTATTTATTTCTCTAAATTTGCTCATTTCGGTGGTAACATGATTAGCAGCTGGTAAGAATCATGTTACCACTGATAGCAGCAAATTTTGGGGTTCTTGAATGAAAAATACAGAATCAAAAAAAAAGCTTGTTAATGAAATTTTCAAAATTCCTTTTTTCATCTATTTATTTCTCTAAATTTGCTCATTTCGGTGGTAACATGATTAGCTGCTGGTAAGAATCATGTTACCACTGATAGCAGCAAATTTTGGGGTTCTTGAATGAAAAATACAGAATCAAAAAAAAAGCTTGTTAATGGAATTTTCAAAATTCCTTTTTTCATCTATTTATTTCTCTAAAGTTGCTCATTTCGGTGGTAACATGATTAGCAGCTGGTTAGAATCATGTTACCACTGATAGCAGCAAATTTTGGGGTTCTTGAATGAAAAATACAGAATCAAAAAAAAAGCTTGTTAATGGAATTTTCAAAATTCCTTTTTTCATCTATTTATTTCTCTAAAGTTGCTCATTTCGGTGGTAACATGATTAGCAGCTGGTTAGAATCATGTTACCACTGATAGCAGCAAATTTTGGGGTTCTTGAATGAAAAATACAGAATCAAAAAAAAAGCTTGTTAATGAAATTTTCAAAATTCCTTTTTTCATCTATTTATTTCTCTAAATTTGCTCATTTCGGTGGTAACATGATTAGCAGCTGGTTAGAATCATGTTACCACTGATAGCAGCAAATTTTGGGGTTCTTGAATGAAAAATACAGAATCAAAAAAAAAGCTTGTTAATGAAATTTTCAAAATTCCTTTTTTCATCTATTTATTTCTCTAAATTTGCTCATTTCGGTGGTAACATGATTAGCAGCTGGTTAGAATCATGTTACCACTGATAGCAGCAAATTTTGGGGTTCTTGAATGAAAAATACAGAATCAAAAAAAAAGCTTGTTAATGGAATTTTCAAAATTCCTTTTTTCATCTATTTATTTCTCTAAATTTGCTCATTTCGGTGGTAACATGATTAGCAGCTGGTAAGAATCATGTTACCACTGATAGCAGCAAATTTTGGGGTTCTTGAATGAAAAATACAGAATCAAAAAAAAAGCTTGTTAATGAAATTTTCAAAATTCCTTTTTTCATCTATTTATTTCTCTAAATTTGCTCATTTCGGTGGTAACATGATTAGCTGCTGGTAAGAATCATGTTACCACTGATAGCAGCAAATTTTGGGGTTCTTGAATGAAAAATACAGAATCAAAAAAAAAGCTTGTTAATGGAATTTTCAAAATTCCTTTTTTCATCTATTTATTTCTCTAAAGTTGCTCATTTCGGTGGTAACATGATTAGCAGCTGGTTAGAATCATGTTACCACTGATAGCAGCAAATTTTGGGGTTCTTGAATGAAAAATACAGAATCAAAAAAAAAGCTTGTTAATGGAATTTTCAAAATTCCTTTTTTCATCTATTTATTTCTCTAAAGTTGCTCATTTCGGTGGTAACATGATTAGCAGCTGGTTAGAATCATGTTACCACTGATAGCAGCAAATTTTGGGGTTCTTGAATGAAAAATACAGAATCAAAAAAAAAGCTTGTTAATGAAATTTTCAAAATTCCTTTTTTCATCTATTTATTTCTCTAAATTTGCTCATTTCGGTGGTAACATGATTAGCAGCTGGTAAGAATCATGTTACCACTGATAGCAGCAAATTTTGGGGTTCTTGAATGAAAAATACAGAATCAAAAAAAAAGCTTGTTAATGGAATTTTCAAAATTCCTTTTTTCATCTATTTATTTCTCTAAAGTTGCTCATTTCGGTGGTAACATGATTAGCAGCTGGTTAGAATCATGTTACCACTGATAGCAGCAAATTTTGGGGTTCTTGACACGTTGGAATCAAACGTACATTTTAAAAAATGGTAAATTGTCGTTGCAAGACAATTTGTTGGGTGGATTTTTTGGAACTTTGACGATGGATTCTGATCTTATATGAATTTTTTAAGCTTTTCTGCTTCTATAATTAAAATCAGCGTAAAAAACTGAGTCGGATAACAGCGAGTTTTTTCAAAAATTATGTCTGCAAAGAAAAATTAATATTGCATGTGAAATTGTCGGGTGATTTTTCCCATTTATTAGTTTTGGCAAAACGTTTTGCTCAGAGTCTAATCCATATTAACTCAAATAATCTTCTATTTGATGATGGATATATACTTTTCTCAACAAAATTATCATTTACTATAGCTTGAACAAATATCAGAGGATGTTGCTGAATCATCGTTGACATATAAAAAGTAAGTATTTTTAACTTTTGTAACTTATTGTATATATAATTTTTCAGGCTGCTTTATTTTTAATTCAGAACTATATTTTTCAATAAATTAATTATCAAACTGTTATCAAGTTACGCTAACACCTTTTCCTGTGGTAAACTAACATTTTGATTCTTCATAATTTCGACACAAAATCGTGACGTTTATTGTGATCATCTTTCAATAAAATGTGCTACATGATTGTAATAATTATTGAAAAATATAGTTCTGAATTAAAAATAAAGCAGCCTGAAAAAAAATATATAAAATAAATTACAAAAGTTAAAAATACTTACTTTTTATATGTCAACGATGATTCAGCAACATCCTCTGATATTTGTTCAAGCTATAGTAAATGATAATTTTGTTGAGAAAAGTATATATCCATCATCAAATAGAAGATTATTTGAGTTAATATGGATTAGACTCTGAGCAAAACGTTTTGCCAAAACTAATAAATGGGAAAAATCACCCGACAATTTCACATGCAATATTAATTTTTCTTTGCAGACATAATTTTTGAAAAAACTCGCTGTTATCCGACTCAGTTTTTTACGCTGATTTTAATTATAGAAGCAGAAAAGCTTAAAAAATTCATATAAGATCAGAATCCATCGTCAAAGTTCCAAAAAATCCACCCAACAAATTGTCTTGCAACGACAATTTACCATTTTTTAAAATGTACGTTTGATTCCAACGTGTTGAATGAAAAATACAGAATCAAAAAAAAAGCTTGTTAATGAAATTTTCAAAATTCCTTTTTTCATCTATTTATTTCTCTAAATTTGCTCATTTCGGTGGTAACATGATTAGCAGCTGGTAAGAATCATGTTACCACTGATAGCAGCAAATTTTGGGGTTCTTGAATGAAAAATACAGAATCAAAAAAAAAGCTTGTTAATGAAATTTTCAAAATTCCTTTTTTCATCTATTTATTTCTCTAAATTTGCTCATTTCGGTGGTAACATGATTAGCAGCTGGTTAGAATCATGTTACCACTGATAGCAGCAAATTTTGGGGTTCTTGAATGAAAAATACAGAATCAAAAAAAAAGCTTGTTAATGGAATTTTCAAAATTCCTTTTTTCATCTATTTATTTCTCTAAATTTGCTCATTTCGGTGGTAACATGATTAGCAGCTGGTTAGAATCATGTTACCACTGATAGCAGCAAATTTTGGGGTTCTTGAATGAAAAATACAGAATCAAAAAAAAAGCTTGTTAATGGAATTTTTAAAATTCTTTTTTCATCTATTTATTTCTCTAAAGTTGCTCATTTCGGTGGTAACATGATTAGCAGCTGGTTAGAATCATGTTACCACTGATAGCAGCAAATTTTGGGGTTCTTGAATGAAAAATACAAAATCAAAAAAAAAGCTTGTTAATGGAATTTTCAAAATTCCTTTTTTCATCTATTTATTTCTCTAAATTTGCTCATTTCGGTGGTAACATGATTAGCAGCTGGTTAGAATCATGTTACCACTGATAGCAGCAAATTTTGGGGTTCTTGAATGAAAAATACAGAATCAAAAAAAAAGCTTGTTAATGGAATTTTCAAAATTCCTTTTTTCATCTATTTATTTCTCTAAAGTTGCTCATTTCGGTGGTAACATGATTAGCAGCTGGTTAGAATCATGTTACCACTGATAGCAGCAAATTTTGGGGTTCTTGAATGAAAAATACAGAATCAAAAAAAAAGCTTGTTAATGGAATTTTTAAAATTCTTTTTTCATCTATTTATTTCTCTAAAGTTGCTCATTTCGGTGGTAACATGATTAGCAGCTGGTTAGAATCATGTTACCACTGATAGCAGCAAATTTTGGGGTTCTTGAATGAAAAATACAGAATCAAAAAAAAAGCTTGTTAATGGAATTTTTAAAATTAATTTTTCATCTATTTATTTCTCTAAATTTGCTCATTTCGGTGGTAACATGATTAGCAGCTGGTTAGAATCATGTTACCACTGATAGCAGCAAATTTTGGGGTTCTTGAATGAAAAATACAGAATCAAAAAAAAAGCTTGTTAATGAAATTTTCAAAATTCCTTTTTTCATCTATTTATTTCTCTAAAGTTGCTCATTTCGGTGGTAACATGATTAGCAGCTGGTTAGAATCATGTTACCACTGATAGCAGCAAATTTTGGGGTTCTTGAATGAAAAATACAGAATCAAAAAAAAAGCTTGCTAATGGAATTTTCAAAATTCTTTTTTTCATCTAATTATTTCTCTAAATTTGCTCATTTCGGTGGTAACATGATTAGCAGCTGGTTAGAATCATGTTACCACTGATAGCAGCAAATTTTGGGGTTCTTGAATGAAAAATACAGAATCAAAAAAAAAGCTTGCTAATGGAATTTTCAAAATTCTTTTTTTCATCTAATTATTTCTCTAAAGTTGCTCATTTCGGTGGTAACATGATTAGCAGCTGGTTAGAATCATGTTACCACTGATAGCAGCAAGTTAAGGGGTACTTGAAGAAGAATTACAGAATCAAAAAAAGCTTGATAATGGAATTTTCAAAATTCTTTTTTTCATCTAATTATTTCTCTATATTTGCTCATTTCGGTGGTAACATGATTAGCTGCTGGTAAGAATCATGTTACCACTGATAGCAGCAAATTTTGGGGTTCTTGAACGAAAAATACAGAATCAAAAAAAAAGCTTGTTAATGGAATTTTCAAAATTCCTTTTTTCATCTATTTATTTCTCTAAATTTGCTCATTTCGGTGGTAACATGATTAGCAGCTGGTAAGAATCATGTTACCACTGATAGCAGCAAATTTTGGGGTTCTTGAATGAAAAATACAGAATCAAAAAAAAAGCTTGTTAATGGAATTTTCAAAATTCCTTTTTTCATCTATTTATTTCTCTAAATTTGCTCATTTCGGTGGTAACATGATTAGCAGCTGGTTAGAATCATGTTACCACTGATAGCAGCAAATTTTGGGGTTCTTGAATGAAAAATACAGAATCAAAAAAAAAGCTTGTTAATGGAATTTTCAAAATTCCTTTTTTCATCTATTTATTTCTCTAAATTTGCTCATTTCGGTGGTAACATGATTAGCAGCTGGTAAGAATCATGTTACCACTGATAGCAGCAAATTTTGGGGTTCTTGAATGAAAAATACAGAATCAAAAAAAAAGCTTGTTAATGAAATTTTCAAAATTCCTTTTTTCATCTATTTATTTCTCTAAAGTTGCTCATTTCGGTGGTAACATGATTAGCAGCTGGTTAGAATCATGTTACCACTGATAGCAGCAAATTTTGGGGTTCTTGAATGAAAAATACAGAATCAAAAAAAAAGCTTGTTAATGGAATTTTCAAAATTCCTTTTTTCATCTATTTATTTCTCTAAATTTGCTCATTTCGGTGGTAACATGATTAGCAGCTGGTTAGAATCATGTTACCACTGATAGCAGCAAATTTTGGGGTTCTTGAATGAAAAATACAGAATCAAAAAAAAAGCTTGCTAATGGAATTTTCAAAATTCCTTTTTTCATCTATTTATTTCTCTAAATTTGCTCATTTCGGTGGTAACATGATTAGCAGCTGGATAGAATCATGTTACCACTGATAGCAGCAAATTTAGGGGTACTTGAAGAAGAATTACAGAATCAAAAAAAGCTTGATAATGGAATTATTAAAATTATTTTTTTCATTAAAATATTTCTCTAAATTTGCTCATTTCGGTGGTAACATGATTAGCAGCTGGATAGAATCATGTTACCACTGATAGCAGCAAATTTAGGGGTACTTGAAGAAGAATTACAGAATCAAAAAAAGCTTGATAATGGAATTATTAAAATTATTTTTTTCATTAAAATATTTCTCTAAATTTGCTCATTTCGGTGGTAACATGATTAGCAGCTGGATAGAATCATGTTACCACTGATAGCAGCAAATTTAGGGGTACTTGAAGAAGAATTACAGAATCAAAAAAAGCTTGATAATGGAATTATTAAAATTATTTTTTTCATTAAAATATTTCTCTAAATTTGCTCATTTCGGTGGTAACATGATTAGCAGCTGGATAGAATCATGTTACCACTGATAGCAGCAAATTTAGGGGTACTTGAAGAAGAATTACAGAATCAAAAAAAGCTTGATAATGGAATTATTAAAATTATTTTTTTCATTAAAATATTTCTCTAAATTTGCTCATTTCGGTGGTAACATGATTAGCAGCTGGATAGAATCATGTTACCACTGATAGCAGCAAATTTAGGGGTACTTGAAGAAGAATTACAGAATCAAAAAAAGCTTGATAATGGAATTATTAAAATTATTTTTTTCATTAAAATATTTCTCTAAATTTGCTCATTTCGGTGGTAACATGATTAGCAGCTGGATAGAATCATGTTACCACTGATAGCAGCAAATTTAGGGGTACTTGAAGAAGAATTACAGAATCAAAAAAAGCTTGATAATGGAATTTTCCAAATTCCTTTTTTCATCTATTTATTTCTCTAAATTTGCTCATTTCGGTGGTAACATGACTAGCAGCTGATTAGAATCATGTTACCACTGATAGCAGCAAATTTAGGGGTACTTGAAGAAGAATTACAGAATCAAAAAAAGCTTGATAACGGAATTTTTAAAATTATTTTTTTCATTAAAATATTTCTCTAAATTTGCTCATTTCGGTGGTACCATGATTAGCAGCTGGATAGAATCATGTTACCACTGATAGCAGCAAATTTAGCGGTACTTGAAGAAGAATTACAGAATCAAAAAAAGCTTGATAACGGAATTTTTAAAATTATTTTTTTCATTAAAATATTTCTCTAAATTTGCTCATTTCGGTGGTACCATGATTAGCAGCTGGATAGAATCATGTTACCACTGATAGCAGCAAATTTAGCGGTACTTGAAGAAGAATTACAGAATCAAAAAAAGCTTGATAATGGAATTATTAAAATTATTTTTTTCATTAAAATATTTCTCTAAATTTGCTCATTTCGGTGGTAACATGATTAGCAGCTGGATAGAATCATGTTACCACTGATAGCAGCAAATTTAGGGGTACTTGAAGAAGAATTACAGAATCAAAAAAAGCTTGATAACGGAATTTTTAAAATTATTTTTTTCATTAAAATATTTCTCTAAATTTGCTCATTTCGGTGGTACCATGATTAGCAGCTGGATAGAATCATGTTACCACTGATAGCAGCAAATTTAGCGGTACTTGAAGAAGAATTACAGAATCAAAAAAAGCTTGATAACGGAATTTTTAAAATTATTTTTTTCATTAAAATATTTCTCTAAATTTGCTCATTTCGGTGGTAACATGATTAGCAGCTGGATAGAATCATGTTACCACTGATAGCAGCAAATTTAGGGGTACTTGAAGAAGAATTACAGAATCAAAAAAAGCTTGATAATGGAATTTTCAAAATTCCTTTTTTCATCTATTTATTTCTCTAAATTTGCTCATTTCGGTGGTAACATGATTAGCAGCTGGTTAGAATCATGTTACCACTGATAGCAGCAAATTTTGGGGTTCTTGAATGAAAAATACAGAATCAAAAAAAAAGCTTGTTAATGGAATTTTCAAAATTCCTTTTTTCATCTATTTATTTCTCTAAATTTGCTCATTTCGGTGGTAACATGATTAGCAGCTGGTTAGAATCATGTTACCACTGATAGCAGCAAATTTTGGGGTTCTTGAATGAAAAATACAGAATCAAAAAAAAAGCTTGCTAATGGAATTTTCAAAATTCCTTTTTTCATCTATTTATTTCTCTAAATTTGCTCATTTCGGTGGTAACATGATTAGCAGCTGGATAGAATCATGTTACCACTGATAGCAGCAAATTTAGGGGTACTTGAAGAAGAATTACAGAATCAAAAAAAGCTTGATAATGGAATTATTAAAATTATTTTTTTCATTAAAATATTTCTCTAAATTTGCTCATTTCGGTGGTACCATGATTAGCAGCTGGATAGAATCATGTTACCACTGATAGCAGCAAATTTAGGGGTACTTGAAGAAGAATTACAGAATCAAAAAAAGCTTGATAACGGAATTTTTAAAATTATTTTTTTCATTAAAATATTTCTCTAAATTTGCTCATTTCGGTGGTAACATGATTAGCAGCTGGATAGAATCATGTTACCACTGATAGCAGCAAATTTAGGGGTACTTGAAGAAGAATTACAGAATCAAAAAAAGCTTGATAATGGAATTTTCAAAATTCCTTTTTTCATCTATTTATTTCTCTAAATTTGCTCATTTCGGTGGTAACATGACTAGCAGCTGGTTAGAATCATGTTACCACTGATAGCAGCAAATTTTGGGGTTCTTGAATGAAAAATACAGAATCAAAAAAAAAGCTTGATAATGGAATTTTCAAAATTATTTTTTTCATTAAAATATTTCTCTAAATTTGCTCATTTCGGTGGTAACATGACTAGCAGCTGGTTAGAATCATGTTACCACTGATAGCAGCAAATTTTGGGGTACTTGAAGAAGAATTACAGAATCAAAAAAAGCTTGATAATGGAATTTTCAAAATTCCTTTTTTCATCTATTTATTTCTCTAAATTTGCTCATTTCGGTGGTAACATGATTAGCTGCTGGATAGAATCATGTTACCACTGATAGCAGCAAATTTAGGGGTACTTGAAGAAGAATTACAGAATCAAAAAAAGCTTGATAATGGAATTATTAAAATTATTTTTTTCATTAAAATATTTCTCTAAATTTGCTCATTTCGGTGGTAACATGATTAGCAGCTGGATAGAATCATGTTACCACTGATAGCAGCAAATTTAGGGGTACTTGAAGAAGAATTACAGAATCAAAAAAAGCTTGATAATGGAATTTTCAAAATTCCTTTTTTCATCTATTTATTTCTCTAAATTTGCTCATTTCGGTGGTAACATGACTAGCAGCTGGTTAGAATCATGTTACCACTGATAGCAGCAAATTTAGGGGTACTTGAAGAAGAATTACAGAATCAAAAAAAGCTTGATAATGGAATTTTCAAAATTCCTTTTTTCATCTATTTATTTCTCTAAATTTGCTCATTTCGGTGGTAACATGATTAGCAGCTGGATAGAATCATGTTACCACTGATAGCAGCAAATTTAGGGGTACTTGAAGAAGAATTACAGAATCAAAAAAAGCTTAATAACGGAATTTTTAAAATTATTTTTTTCATTAAAATATTTCTCTAAATTTGCTCATTTCGGTGGTAACATGATTAGCAGCTGGATAGAATCATGTTACCACTGATAGCAGCAAATTTAGGGGAACTTGAAGAAGAATTACAGAATCAAAAAAAGCTTGATAATGGAATTTTCAAAATTCCTTTTTTCATCTATTTATTTCTCTAAATTTGCTCATTTCGGTGGTAACATGATTAGCAGCTGGATAGAATCATGTTACCACTGATAGCAGCAAATTTAGGGGTACTTGAAGAAGAATTACAGAATCAAAAAAAGCTTGATAACGGAATTTTTAAAATTATTTTTTTCATTAAAATATTTCTCTAAATTTGCTCATTTCGGTGGTACCATGATTAGCAGCTGGATAGAATCATGTTACCACTGATAGCAGCAAATTTAGCGGTACTTGAAGAAGAATTACAGAATCAAAAAAAGCTTGATAACGGAATTTTTAAAATTATTTTTTTCATTAAAATATTTCTCTAAATTTGCTCATTTCGGTGGTACCATGATTAGCAGCTGGATAGAATCATGTTACCACTGATAGCAGCAAATTTAGGGGTACTTGAAGAAGAATTACAGAATCAAAAAAAGCTTGATAACGGAATTTTTAAAATTATTTTTTTCATTAAAATATTTCTCTAAATTTGCTCATTTCGGTGGTAACATGATTAGCAGCTGGATAGAATCATGTTACCACTGATAGCAGCAAATTTAGGGGTACTTGAAGAAGAATTACAGAATCAAAAAAAGCTTGATAATGGAATTTTCAAAATTCCTTTTTTCATCTATTTATTTCTCTAAATTTGCTCATTTCGGTGGTAACATGACTAGCAGCTGGTTAGAATCATGTTACCACTGATAGCAGCAAATTTTGGGGTTCTTGAATGAAAAATACAGAATCAAAAAAAAAGCTTGATAATGGAATTTTCAAAATTATTTTTTTCATTAAAATATTTCTCTAAATTTGCTCATTTCGGTGGTAACATGACTAGCAGCTGGTTAGAATCATGTTACCACTGATAGCAGCAAATTTTGGGGTACTTGAAGAAGAATTACAGAATCAAAAAAAGCTTGATAATGGAATTTTCAAAATTCCTTTTTTCATCTATTTATTTCTCTAAATTTGCTCATTTCGGTGGTAACATGATTAGCTGCTGGATAGAATCATGTTCCCACTGATAGCAGCAAATTTAGGGGTACTTGAAGAAGAATTACAGAATCAAAAAAAGCTTGATAATGGAATTTTCAAAATTCCTTTTTTCATCTATTTATTTCTCTAAAGTTGCTCATTTCGGTGGTAACATGATTAGCAGCTGGATAGAATCATGTTACCACTGATAGCAGCAAATTTTGGGGTACTTGAAGAAGAATTACAGAATCAAAAAAAGCTTGATAATGGAATTTTCAAAATTCCTTTTTTCATCTATTTATTTCTCTAAAGTTGCTCATTTCGGTGGTAACATGATTAGCAGCTGGATAGAATCATGTTACCACTGATAGCAGCAAATTTTGGGGTACTTGAAGAAGAATTACAGAATCAAAAAAAGCTTGATAATGGAGTTTTCAAAATTCCTTTTTTCATCTATTTATTTCTCTAAAGTTGCTCATTTCGGTGGTAACATGATTAGCAGCTGGATAGAATCATGTTACCACTGATAGCAGCAAATTTTGGGGTACTTGAAGAAGAATTACAGAATCAAAAAAAGCTTGATAATGGAATTTTCAAAATTCCTTTTTTCATCTATTTATTTCTCTAAAGTTGCTCATTTCGGTGGTAACATGATTAGCAGCTGGATAGAATCATGTTACCACTGATAGCAGCAAATTTAGGGGTACTTGAAGAAGAATTACAGAATCAAAAAAAGCTTGATAATGGAATTTTCAAAATTCCTTTTTTCATCTATTTATTTCTCTAAAGTTGCTCATTTCGGTGGTAACATGATTAGCAGCTGGATAGAATCATGTTACCACTGATAGCAGCAAATTTAGGGGTACTTGAAGAAGAATTACAGAATCAAAAAAAGCTTGATAATGGAATTTTCAAAATTCCTTTTTTCATCTATTTATTTCTCTAAAGTTGCTCATTTCGGTGGTAACATGATTAGCAGCTGGATAGAATCATGTTACCACTGATAGCAGCAAATTTAGGGGTACTTGAAGAAGAATTACAGAATCAAAAAAAGCTTGATAATGGAATTTTCAAAATTCCTTTTTTCATCTATTTATTTCTCTAAATTTGCTCATTTCGGTGGTAACATGATTAGCAGCTGGATAGAATCATGTTACCACTGATAGCAGCAAATTTAGGGGTACTTGAAGAAGAATTACAGAATCAAAAAAAGCTTGATAACGGAATTTTTAAAATTATTTTTTTCATTAAAATATTTCTCTAAATTTGCTCATTTCGGTGGTACCATGATTAGCAGCTGGATAGAATCATGTTACCACTGATAGCAGCAAATTTAGCGGTACTTGAAGAAGAATTACAGAATCAAAAAAAGCTTGATAACGGAATTTTTAAAATTATTTTTTTCATTAAAATATTTCTCTAAATTTGATCATTTCGGTGGTACCATGATTAGCAGCTGGATAGAATCATGTTACCACTGATAGCAGCAAATTTAGGGGTACTTGAAGAAGAATTACAGAATCAAAAAAAGCTTGATAACGGAATTTTTAAAATTATTTTTTTCATTAAAATATTTCTCTAAATTTGCTCATTTCGGTGGTAACATGATTAGCAGCTGGATAGAATCATGTTACCACTGATAGCAGCAAATTTAGGGGTACTTGAAGAAGAATTACAGAATCAAAAAAAGCTTGATAATGGAATTTTCAAAATTCCTTTTTTCATCTATTTATTTCTCTAAATTTGCTCATTTCGGTGGTAACATGATTAGCAGCTGGATAGAATCATGTTACCACTGATAGCAGCAAATTTAGGGGTACTTGAAGAAGAATTACAGAATCAAAAAAAGCTTGATAACGGAATTTTTAAAATTATTTTTTTCATTAAAATATTTCTCTAAATTTGCTCATTTCGGTGGTACCATGATTAGCAGCTGGATAGAATCATGTTACCACTGATAGCAGCAAATTTAGCGGTACTTGAAGAAGAATTACAGAATCAAAAAAAGCTTGATAACGGAATTTTTAAAATTATTTTTTTCATTAAAATATTTCTCTAAATTTGCTCATTTCGGTGGTACCATGATTAGCAGCTGGATAGAATCATGTTACCACTGATAGCAGCAAATTTAGCGGTACTTGAAGAAGAATTACAGAATCAAAAAAAGCTTGATAACGGAATTTTTAAAATTATTTTTTTCATTAAAATATTTCTCTAAATTTGATCATTTCGGTGGTACCATGATTAGCAGCTGGATAGAATCATGTTACCACTGATAGCAGCAAATTTAGGGGTACTTGAAGAAGAATTACAGAATCAAAAAAAGCTTGATAATGGAATTTTCAAAATTCCTTTTTTCATCTATTTATTTCTCTAAATTTGCTCATTTCGGTGGTAACATGATTAGCAGCTGGATAGAATCATGTTACCACTGATAGCAGCAAATTTAGGGGTACTTGAAGAAGAATTACAGAATCAAAAAAAGCTTGATAACGGAATTTTTAAAATTATTTTTTTCATTAAAATATTTCTCTAAATTTGCTCATTTCGGTGGTACCATGATTAGCAGCTGGATAGAATCATGTTACCACTGATAGCAGCAAATTTAGCGGTACTTGAAGAAGAATTACAGAATCAAAAAAAGCTTGATAACGGAATTTTTAAAATTATTTTTTTCATTAAAATATTTCTCTAAATTTGATCATTTCGGTGGTACCATGATTAGCAGCTGGATAGAATCATGTTACCACTGATAGCAGCAAATTTAGGGGTACTTGAAGAAGAATTACAGAATCAAAAAAAGCTTGATAACGGAATTTTTAAAATTATTTTTTTCATTAAAATATTTCTCTAAATTTGCTCATTTCGGTGGTAACATGATTAGCAGCTGGATAGAATCATGTTACCACTGATAGCAGCAAATTTAGGGGTACTTGAAGAAGAATTACAGAATCAAAAAAAGCTTGATAACGGAATTTTTAAAATTATTTTTTTCATTAAAATATTTCTCTAAATTTGCTCATTTCGGTGGTAACATGATTAGCAGCTGGATAGAATCATGTTACCACTGATAGCAGCAAATTTAGGGGTACTTGAAGAAGAATTACAGAATCAAAAAAAGCTTGATAACGGAATTTTTAAAATTATTTTTTTCATTAAATATTTCTCTAAATTTGCTCATTTCGGTGGTAACATGACTAGCAGCTGGTTAGAATCATGTTACCACTGATAGCAGCAAATTTTGGGGTACTTGAAGAAGAATTACAGAATCAAAAAAAGCTTGATAATGGAATTTTCAAAATTCCTTTTTTCATTAAATATTTCTCTAAATTTGCTCATTTCGGTGGTAACATGACTAGCAGCTGGTTAGAATCATGTTACCACTGATAGCAGCAAATTTTGGGGTACTTGAAGAAGAATTACAGAATCAAAAAAAGCTTGATAACGGAATTTTTAAAATTATTTTTTTCATTAAAATATTTCTCTAAATTTGCTCATTTCGGTGGTAACATGACTAGCAGCTGGTTAGAATCATGTTACCACTGATAGCAGCAAATTTTGGGGTTCTTGAATGAAAAATACAGAATCAAAAAAAAAGCTTGATAATGGAATTTTCAAAATTATTTTTTTCATTAAATATTTCTCTAAATTTGCTCATTTCGGTGGTAACATGACTAGCAGCTGGTTAGAATCATGTTACCACTGATAGCAGCAAATTTTGGGGTACTTGAAGAAGAATTACAGAATCAAAAAAAGCTTGATAATGGAATTTTCAAAATTCCTTTTTTCATCTATTTATTTCTCTAAATTTGCTCATTTCGGTGGTAACATGATTAGCTGCTGGATAGAATCATGTTACCACTGATAGCAGCAAATTTAGGGGTACTTGAAGAAGAATTACAGAATCAAAAAAAGCTTGATAATGGAATTTTCAAAATTCCTTTTTTCATCTATTTATTTCTCTAAAGTTGCTCATTTCGGTGGTAACATGATTAGCAGCTGGATAGAATCATGTTACCACTGATAGCAGCAAATTTTGGGGTACTTGAAGAAGAATTACAGAATCAAAAAAAGCTTGATAATGGAATTTTCAAAATTCCTTTTTTCATTAAAATATTTCTCTAAATTTGCTCATTTCGGTGGTAACATGATTAGCAGCTGGATAGAATCATGTTACCACTGATAGCAGCAAATTTTGGGGTACTTGAAGAAGAATTACAGAATCAAAAAAAGCTTGATAATGGAATTTTCAAAATTCCTTTTTTCATCTATTTATTTCTCTAAAGTTGCTCATTTCGGTGGTAACATGATTAGCAGCTGGATAGAATCATGTTACCACTGATAGCAGCAAATTTAGGGGTACTTGAAGAAGAATTACAGAATCAAAAAAAGCTTGATAATGGAATTTTCAAAATTCCTTTTTTCATCTATTTATTTCTCTAAAGTTGCTCATTTCGGTGGTAACATGATTAGCAGCTGGATAGAATCATGTTACCACTGATAGCAGCAAATTTTGAGGTACTTGAAGAAGAATTACAGAATCAAAAAAAGCTTGATAATGGAATTTTCAAAATTCCTTTTTTCATCTATTTATTTCTCTAAATTTGCTCATTTCGGTGGTAACATGATTAGCAGCTGGATAGAATCATGTTACCACTGATAGCAGCAAATTTAGGGGTACTTGAAGAAGAATTACAGAATCAAAAAAAGCTTGATAACGGAATTTTTAAAATTATTTTTTTCATTAAAATATTTCTCTAAATTTGCTCATTTCGGTGGTAACATGACTAGCAGCTGGTTAGAATCATGTTACCACTGATAGCAGCAAATTTTGGGGTACTTGAAGAAGAATTACAGAATCAAAAAAAGCTTGATAATGGAATTTTCAAAATTCCTTTTTTCTTCTATTTATTTCTCTAAATTTGCTCATTTCGGTGGTAACATGATTAGCAGCTGGATAGAATCATGTTACCACTGATAGCAGCAAATTTAGGGGTACTTGAAGAAGAATTACAGAATCAAAAAAAGCTTGATAATGGAAATTTCAAAATTCCTTTTTTCATCTATTTGTTTCTCTAAATTTGCTCATTTCGGTGGTAACATGATTAGCAGCTGGATAGAATCATGTTACCACTGATAGCAGCAAATTTAGGGGTACTTGAAGAAGAATTACAGAATCAAAAAAAGCTTGATAATGGAATTTTCAAAATTCCTTTTTTCATCTATTTATTTCTCTAAATTTGCTCATTTCGGTGGTAACATGACTAGCAGCTGGTTAGAATCATGTTACCACTGATAGCAGCAAATTTAGGGGTACTTGAAGAAGAATTACAGAATCAAAAAAAGCTTGATAATGGAAATTTCAAAATTCCTTTTTTCATCTATTTGTTTCTCTAAATTTGCTCATTTCGGTGGTAACATGACTAGCAGCTGGTTAGAATCATGTTACCACTGATAGCAGCAAATTTAGGGGTACTTGAAGAAGAATTACAGAATCAAAAAAAGCTTGATAATGGAATTTTCAAAATTCCTTTTTTCATTAAAATATTTCTCTAAATTTGCTCATTTCGGTGGTAACATGATTAGCAGCTGGATAGAATCATGTTACCACTGATAGCAGCAAATTTAGGGGTACTTGAAGAAGAATTACAGAATCAAAAAAAGCTTGATAATGGAAATTTCAAAATTCCTTTTTTCATCTATTTGTTTCTCTAAATTTGCTCATTTCGGTGGTAACATGACTAGCAGCTGGTTAGAATCATGTTACCACTGATAGCAGCAAATTTAGGGGTACTTGAAGAAGAATTACAGAATCAAAAAAAGCTTGATAATGGAATTTTCAAAATTCCTTTTTTCATCTATTTATTTCTCTAAATTTGCTCATTTCGGTGGTAACATGATTAGCAGCTGGATAGAATCATGTTACCACTGATAGCAGCAAATTTAGGGGTACTTGAAGAAGAATTACAGAATCAAAAAAAGCTTGATAACGGAATTTTTAAAATTATTTTTTTCATTAAAATATTTCTCTAAATTTGCTCATTTCGGTGGTAACATGACTAGCAGCTGGATAGAATCATGTTACCACTGATAGCAGCAAATTTTGGGGTACTTGAAGAAGAATTACAGAATCAAAAAAAGCTTGATAATGGAATTTTCAAAATTCCTTTTTTCATCTATTTATTTCTCTAAATTTGCTCATTTCGGTGGTAACATGATTAGCAGCTGGATAGAATCATGTTACCACTGATAGCAGCAAATTTAGGGGTACTTGAAGAAGAATTACAGAATCAAAATAAGCTTGATAATGGAATTTTCAAAATTCCTTTTTTCATTAAAATATTTCTCTAAATTTGCTCATTTCGGTGGTAACATGATTAGCAGCTGGTTAGAATCATGTTACCACTGATAGCAGCAAATTTTGGGGTACTTGAAGAAGAATTACAGAATCAAAAAAAGCTTGATAACGGAATTTTTAAAATTATTTTTTTCATTAAAATATTTCTCTAAATTTGCTCATTTCGGTGGTAACATGACTAGCAGCTGGTTAGAATCATGTTACCACTGATAGCAGCAAATTTTGGGGTACTTGAAGAAGAATTACAGAATCAAAAAAAGCTTGATAATGGAATTTTCAAAATTCCTTTTTTCATCTATTTATTTCTCTAAATTTGCTCATTTCGGTGGTAACATGATTAGCAGCTGGATAGAATCATGTAACCACTGATAGCAGCAAATTTAGGGGTACTTGAAGAAGAATTACAGAATCAAAAAAAGCTTGATAATGGAAATTTCAAAATTCCTTTTTTCATCTATTTGTTTCTCTAAATTTGCTCATTTCGGTGGTAACATGACTAGCAGCTGGTTAGAATCATGTTACCACTGATAGCAGCAAATTTAGGGGTACTTGAAGAAGAATTACAGAATCAAAAAAAGCTTGATAATGGAATTTTCAAAATTCCTTTTTTCATTAAAATATTTCTCTAAATTTGCTCATTTCGGTGGTAACATGATTAGCAGCTGGATAGAATCATGTTACCACTGATAGCAGCAAATTTAGGGGTACTTGAAGAAGAATTACAGAATCAAAAAAAGCTTGATAATGGAAATTTCAAAATTCCTTTTTTCATCTATTTATTTCTCTAAATTTGCTCATTTCGGTGGTAACATGATTAGCAGCTGGATAGAATCATGTAACCACTGATAGCAGCAAATTTAGGGGTACTTGAAGAAGAATTACAGAATCAAAAAAAGCTTGATAATGGAAATTTCAAAATTCCTTTTTTCATCTATTTATTTCTCTAAATTTGCTCATTTCGGTGGTAACATGATTAGCAGCTGGATAGAATCATGTAACCACTGATAGCAGCAAATTTAGGGGTACTTGAAGAAGAATTACAGAATCAAAAAAAGCTTGATAATGGAAATTTCAAAATTCCTTTTTTCATCTATTTGTTTCTCTAAATTTGCTCATTTCGGTGGTAGCATGACTAGCAGCTGGTTAGAATCATGTTACCACTGATAGCAGCAAATTTAGGGGTACTTGAAGAAGAATTACAGAATCAAAAAAAGCTTGATAATGGAAATTTCAAAATTCCTTTTTTCATTAAAATATTTCTCTAAATTTGCTCATTTCGGTGGTAACATGATTAGCAGCTGGATAGAATCATGTTACCACTGATAGCAGCAAATTTAGGGGTACTTGAAGAAGAATTACAGAATCAAAAAAAGCTTGATAATGGAAATTTCAAAATTCCTTTTTTCATCTATTTGTTTCTCTAAATTTGCTCATTTCGGTGGTAGCATGACTAGCAGCTGGTTAGAATCATGTTACCACTGATAGCAGCAAATTTAGGGGTACTTGAAGAAGAATTACAGAATCAAAAAAAGCTTGATAATGGAATTTTCAAAATTCCTTTTTTCATTAAAATATTTCTCTAAATTTGCTCATTTCGGTGGTAACATGATTAGCAGCTGGATAGAATCATGTTACCACTGATAGCAGCAAATTTAGGGGTACTTGAAGAAGAATTACAGAATCAAAAAAAGCTTGATAATGGAATTTTCAAAATTCCTTTTTTCATTAAAATATTTCTCTAAATTTGCTCATTTCGGTGGTAACATGATTAGCAGCTGGATAGAATCATGTTACCACTGATAGCAGCAAATTTAGGGGTACTTGAAGAAGAATTACAGAATCAAAAAAAGCTTGATAATGGAAATTTCAAAATTCCTTTTTTCATCTATTTATTTCTCTAAATTTGCTCATTTCGGTGGTAACATGATTAGCAGCTGGATAGAATCATGTAACCACTGATAGCAGCAAATTTAGGGGTACTTGAAGAAGAATTACAGAATCAAAAAAAGCTTGATAATGGAAATTTCAAAATTCCTTTTTTCATCTATTTATTTCTCTAAATTTGCTCATTTCGGTGGTAACATGATTAGCAGCTGGATAGAATCATGTAACCACTGATAGCAGCAAATTTAGGGGTACTTGAAGAAGAATTACAGAATCAAAAAAAGCTTGATAATGGAAATTTCAAAATTCCTTTTTTCATCTATTTGTTTCTCTAAATTTGCTCATTTCGGTGGTAGCATGACTAGCAGCTGGTTAGAATCATGTTACCACTGATAGCAGCAAATTTAGGGGTACTTGAAGAAGAATTACAGAATCAAAAAAAGCTTGATAATGGAAATTTCAAAATTCCTTTTTTCATTAAAATATTTCTCTAAATTTGCTCATTTCGGTGGTAACATGATTAGCAGCTGGATAGAATCATGTTACCACTGATAGCAGCAAATTTAGGGGTACTTGAAGAAGAATTACAGAATCAAAAAAAGCTTGATAATGGAAATTTCAAAATTCCTTTTTTCATCTATTTGTTTCTCTAAATTTGCTCATTTCGGTGGTAGCATGACTAGCAGCTGGTTAGAATCATGTTACCACTGATAGCAGCAAATTTAGGGGTACTTGAAGAAGAATTACAGAATCAAAAAAAGCTTGATAATGGAATTTTCAAAATTCCTTTTTTCATTAAAATATTTCTCTAAATTTGCTCATTTCGGTGGTAACATGATTAGCAGCTGGATAGAATCATGTTACCACTGATAGCAGCAAATTTAGGGGTACTTGAAGAAGAATTACAGAATCAAAAAAAGCTTGATAATGGAAATTTCAAAATTCCTTTTTTCATCTATTTATTTCTCTAAATTTGCTCATTTCGGTGGTAACATGATTAGCAGCTGGTTAGAATCATGTTACCACTGATAGCAGCAAATTTAGGGGTACTTGAAGAAGAATTACAGAATCAAAAAAAGCTTGATAATGGAATTTTCAAAATTCCTTTTTTCATCTATTTATTTCTCTAAATTTGCTCATTTCGGTGGTAACATGATTAGCAGCTGGATAGAATCATGTTACCACTGATAGCAGCAAATTTAGGGGTACTTGAAGAAGAATTACAGAATCAAAAAAAGCTTGATAATGGAATTTTCAAAATTCCTTTTTTCATTAAAATATTTCTCTAAATTTGCTCATTTCGGTGGTAACATGATTAGCAGCTGGATAGAATCATGTTACCACTGATAGCAGCAAATTTAGGGGTACTTGAAGAAGAATTACAGAATCAAAAAAAGCTTGATAATGGAATTTTCAAAATTCCTTTTTTCATTAAAATATTTCTCTAAATTTGCTCATTTCGGTGGTAACATGATTAGCAGCTGGATAGAATCATGTTACCACTGATAGCAGCAAATTTAGGGGTACTTGAAGAAGAATTACAGAATCAAAAAAAGCTTGATAATGGAATTTTCAAAATTCCTTTTTTCATCTATTTATTTCTCTAAATTTGCTCATTTCGGTGGTAACATGATTAGCAGCTGGATAGAATCATGTTACCACTGATAGCAGCAAATTTAGGGGTACTTGAAGAAGAATTACAGAATCAAAAAAAGCTTGATAATGGAAATTTCAAAATTCCTTTTTTCATTAAAATATTTCTCTAAATTTGCTCATTTCGGTGGTAACATGATTAGCAGCTGGATAGAATCATGTTACCACTGATAGCAGCAAATTTAGGGGTACTTGAAGAAGAATTACAGAATCAAAAAAAGCTTGATAATGGAAATTTCAAAATTCCTTTTTTCATTAAAATATTTCTCTAAATTTGCTCATTTCGGTGGTAACATGATTAGCAGCTGGATAGAATCATGTTACCACTGATAGCAGCAAATTTAGGGGTACTTGAAGAAGAATTACAGAATCAAAAAAAGCTTGATAATGGAATTTTCAAAATTCCTTTTTTCATTAAAATATTTCTCTAAATTTGCTCATTTCGGTGGTAACATGATTAGCAGCTGGATAGAATCATGTTACCACTGATAGCAGCAAATTTAGGGGTACTTGAAGAAGAATTACAGAATCAAAAAAAGCTTGATAATGGAATTTTCAAAATTCCTTTTTTCATTAAAATATTTCTCTAAATTTGCTCATTTCGGTGGTAACATGATTAGCAGCTGGATAGAATCATGTTACCACTGATAGCAGCAAATTTAGGGGTACTTGAAGAAGAATTACAGAATCAAAAAAAGCTTGATAATGGAATTTTCAAAATTCCTTTTTTCATCTATTTATTTCTCTAAATTTGCTCATTTCGGTGGTAACATGATTAGCAGCTGGTTAGAATCATGTTACCACTGATAGCAGCAAATTTAGGGGTACTTGAAGAAGAATTACAGAATCAAAAAAAGCTTGATAATGGAATTTTCAAAATTCCTTTTTTCATCTATTTATTTCTCTAAATTTGCTCATTTCGGTGGTAACATGATTAGCAGCTGGATAGAATCATGTTACCACTGATAGCAGCAAATTTAGGGGTACTTGAAGAAGAATTACAGAATCAAAAAAAGCTTGATAATGGAATTTTCAAAATTCCTTTTTTCATTAAAATATTTCTCTAAATTTGCTCATTTCGGTGGTAACATGATTAGCAGCTGGATAGAATCATGTTACCACTGATAGCAGCAAATTTAGGGGTACTTGAAGAAGAATTACAGAATCAAAAAAAGCTTGATAATGGAATTTTCAAAATTCCTTTTTTCATTAAAATATTTCTCTAAATTTGCTCATTTCGGTGGTAACATGATTAGCAGCTGGATAGAATCATGTTACCACTGATAGCAGCAAATTTAGGGGTACTTGAAGAAGAATTACAGAATCAAAAAAAGCTTGATAATGGAATTTTCAAAATTCCTTTTTTCATCTATTTATTTCTCTAAATTTGCTCATTTCGGTGGTAACATGATTAGCAGCTGGATAGAATCATGTTACCACTGATAGCAGCAAATTTAGGGGTACTTGAAGAAGAATTACAGAATCAAAAAAAGCTTGATAATGGAAATTTCAAAATTCCTTTTTTCATTAAAATATTTCTCTAAATTTGCTCATTTCGGTGGTAACATGATTAGCAGCTGGATAGAATCATGTTACCACTGATAGCAGCAAATTTAGGGGTACTTGAAGAAGAATTACAGAATCAAAAAAAGCTTGATAATGGAAATTTCAAAATTCCTTTTTTCATTAAAATATTTCTCTAAATTTGCTCATTTCGGTGGTAACATGATTAGCAGCTGGATAGAATCATGTTACCACTGATAGCAGCAAATTTAGGGGTACTTGAAGAAGAATTACAGAATCAAAAAAAGCTTGATAATGGAATTTTCAAAATTCCTTTTTTCATTAAAATATTTCTCTAAATTTGCTCATTTCGGTGGTAACATGATTAGCAGCTGGATAGAATCATGTTACCACTGATAGCAGCAAATTTAGGGGTACTTGAAGAAGAATTACAGAATCAAAAAAAGCTTGATAATGGAATTTTCAAAATTCCTTTTTTCATTAAAATATTTCTCTAAATTTGCTCATTTCGGTGGTAACATGATTAGCAGCTGGATAGAATCATGTTACCACTGATAGCAGCAAATTTAGGGGTACTTGAAGAAGAATTACAGAATCAAAAAAAGCTTGATAATGGAATTTTCAAAATTCCTTTTTTCATCTATTTATTTCTCTAAATTTGCTCATTTCGGTGGTAACATGATTAGCAGCTGGATAGAATCATGTTACCACTGATAGCAGCAAATTTAGGGGTACTTGAAGAAGAATTACAGAATCAAAAAAAGCTTGATAATGGAATTTTCAAAATTCCTTTTTTCATTAAAATATTTCTCTAAATTTGCTCATTTCGGTGGTAACATGATTAGCAGCTGGATAGAATCATGTTACCACTGATAGCAGCAAATTTAGGGGTACTTGAAGAAGAATTACAGAATCAAAAAAAGCTTGATAATGGAATTTTCAAAATTCCTTTTTTCATCTATTTATTTCTCTAAATTTGCTCATTTCGGTGGTAACATGATTAGCAGCTGGATAGAATCATGTTACCACTGATAGCAGCAAATTTAGGGGTACTTGAAGAAGAATTACAGAATCAAAAAAAGCTTGATAATGGAATTTTCAAAATTCCTTTTTTCATCTATTTATTTCTCTAAATTTGCTCATTTCGGTGGTAACATGATTAGCAGCTGGATAGAATCATGTTACCACTGATAGCAGCAAATTTAGGGGTACTTGAAGAAGAATTACAGAATCAAAAAAAGCTTGATAATGGAATTTTCAAAATTCCTTTTTTCATCTATTTATTTCTCTAAATTTGCTCATTTCGGTGGTAACATGATTAGCAGCTGGATAGAATCATGTTACCACTGATAGCAGCAAATTTAGGGGTACTTGAAGAAGAATTACAGAATCAAAAAAAGCTTGATAATGGAATTTTCAAAATTCCTTTTTTCATTAAAATATTTCTCTAAATTTGCTCATTTCGGTGGTAACATGATTAGCAGCTGGATAGAATCATGTTACCACTGATAGCAGCAAATTTAGGGGTACTTGAAGAAGAATTACAGAATCAAAAAAAGCTTGATAATGGAATTTTCAAAATTCCTTTTTTCATCTATTTATTTCTCTAAATTTGCTCATTTCGGTGGTAACATGATTAGCAGCTGGATAGAATCATGTTACCACTGATAGCAGCAAATTTAGGGGTACTTGAAGAAGAATTACAGAATCAAAAAAAGCTTGATAATGGAAATTTCAAAATTCCTTTTTTCATTAAAATATTTCTCTAAATTTGCTCATTTCGGTGGTAGCATGACTAGCAGCTGGTTAGAATCATGTTACCACTGATAGCAGCAAATTTAGGGGTACTTGAAGAAGAATTACAGAATCAAAAAAAGCTTGATAATGGAATTTTCAAAATTCCTTTTTTCATCTATTTATTTCTCTAAATTTGCTCATTTCGGTGGTAACATGATTAGCAGCTGGATAGAATCATGTTACCACTGATAGCAGCAAATTTAGGGGTACTTGAAGAAGAATTACAGAATCAAAAAAAGCTTGATAACGGAATTTTTAAAATTATTTTTTTCATTAAAATATTTCTCTAAATTTGCTCATTTCGGTGGTAACATGACTAGCAGCTGGATAGAATCATGTTACCACTGATAGCAGCAAATTTTGGGGTACTTGAAGAAGAATTACAGAATCAAAAAAAGCTTGATAATGGAATTTTCAAAATTCCTTTTTTCATCTATTTATTTCTCTAAATTTGCTCATTTCGGTGGTAACATGATTAGCAGCTGGATAGAATCATGTTACCACTGATAGCAGCAAATTTAGGGGTACTTGAAGAAGAATTACAGAATCAAAATAAGCTTGATAATGGAATTTTCAAAATTCCTTTTTTCATTAAAATATTTCTCTAAATTTGCTCATTTCGGTGGTAACATGATTAGCAGCTGGTTAGAATCATGTTACCACTGATAGCAGCAAATTTTGGGGTACTTGAAGAAGAATTACAGAATCAAAAAAAGCTTGATAACGGAATTTTTAAAATTATTTTTTTCATTAAAATATTTCTCTAAATTTGCTCATTTCGGTGGTAACATGACTAGCAGCTGGTTAGAATCATGTTACCACTGATAGCAGCAAATTTTGGGGTACTTGAAGAAGAATTACAGAATCAAAAAAAGCTTGATAATGGAATTTTCAAAATTCCTTTTTTCATCTATTTGTTTCTCTAAATTTGCTCATTTCGGTGGTAACATGACTAGCAGCTGGTTAGAATCATGTTACCACTGATAGCAGCAAATTTAGGGGTACTTGAAGAAGAATTACAGAATCAAAAAAAGCTTGATAATGGAAATTTCAAAATTCCTTTTTTCATCTATTTGTTTCTCTAAATTTGCTCATTTCGGTGGTAACATGATTAGCAGCTGGATAGAATCATGTTACCACTGATAGCAGCAAATTTAGGGGTACTTGAAGAAGAATTACAGAATCAAAAAAAGCTTGATAATGGAAATTTCAAAATTCCTTTTTTCATCTATTTGTTTCTCTAAATTTGCTCATTTCGGTGGTAACATGACTAGCAGCTGGTTAGAATCATGTTACCACTGATAGCAGCAAATTTAGGGGTACTTGAAGAAGAATTACAGAATCAAAAAAAGCTTGATAATGGAATTTTCAAAATTCCTTTTTTCATCTATTTATTTCTCTAAATTTGCTCATTTCGGTGGTAACATGATTAGCAGCTGGATAGAATCATGTTACCACTGATAGCAGCAAATTTAGGGGTACTTGAAGAAGAATTACAGAATCAAAAAAAGCTTGATAACGGAATTTTTAAAATTATTTTTTTCATTAAAATATTTCTCTAAATTTGCTCATTTCGGTGGTAACATGACTAGCAGCTGGATAGAATCATGTTACCACTGATAGCAGCAAATTTTGGGGTACTTGAAGAAGAATTACAGAATCAAAAAAAGCTTGATAATGGAATTTTCAAAATTCCTTTTTTCATCTATTTATTTCTCTAAATTTGCTCATTTCGGTGGTAACATGATTAGCAGCTGGATAGAATCATGTTACCACTGATAGCAGCAAATTTAGGGGTACTTGAAGAAGAATTACAGAATCAAAATAAGCTTGATAATGGAATTTTCAAAATTCCTTTTTTCATTAAAATATTTCTCTAAATTTGCTCATTTCGGTGGTAACATGATTAGCAGCTGGTTAGAATCATGTTACCACTGATAGCAGCAAATTTTGGGGTACTTGAAGAAGAATTACAGAATCAAAAAAAGCTTGATAACGGAATTTTTAAAATTATTTTTTTCATTAAAATATTTCTCTAAATTTGCTCATTTCGGTGGTAACATGACTAGCAGCTGGTTAGAATCATGTTACCACTGATAGCAGCAAATTTTGGGGTACTTGAAGAAGAATTACAGAATCAAAAAAAGCTTGATAATGGAATTTTCAAAATTCCTTTTTTCATCTATTTATTTCTCTAAATTTGCTCATTTCGGTGGTAACATGATTAGCAGCTGGATAGAATCATGTAACCACTGATAGCAGCAAATTTAGGGGTACTTGAAGAAGAATTACAGAATCAAAAAAAGCTTGATAATGGAAATTTCAAAATTCCTTTTTTCATCTATTTGTTTCTCTAAATTTGCTCATTTCGGTGGTAACATGACTAGCAGCTGGTTAGAATCATGTTACCACTGATAGCAGCAAATTTAGGGGTACTTGAAGAAGAATTACAGAATCAAAAAAAGCTTGATAATGGAATTTTCAAAATTCCTTTTTTCATTAAAATATTTCTCTAAATTTGCTCATTTCGGTGGTAACATGATTAGCAGCTGGATAGAATCATGTTACCACTGATAGCAGCAAATTTTGGGGTACTTGAAGAAGAATTACAGAATCAAAAAAAGCTTGATAATGGAATTTTCAAAATTCCTTTTTTCATCTATTTATTTCTCTAAATTTGCTCATTTCGGTGGTAACATGATTAGCTGCTGGATAGAATCATGTTCCCACTGATAGCAGCAAATTTAGGGGTACTTGAAGAAGAATTACAGAATCAAAAAAAGCTTGATAATGGAATTTTCAAAATTCCTTTTTTCATCTATTTATTTCTCTAAAGTTGCTCATTTCGGTGGTAACATGATTAGCAGCTGGATAGAATCATGTTACCACTGATAGCAGCAAATTTAGGGGTACTTGAAGAAGAATTACAGAATCAAAAAAAGCTTGATAATGGAAATTTCAAAATTCCTTTTTTCATCTATTTGTTTCTCTAAATTTGCTCATTTCGGTGGTAGCATGACTAGCAGCTGGTTAGAATCATGTTACCACTGATAGCAGCAAATTTAGGGGTACTTGAAGAAGAATTACAGAATCAAAAAAAGCTTGATAATGGAATTTTCAAAATTCCTTTTTTCATTAAAATATTTCTCTAAATTTGCTCATTTCGGTGGTAACATGATTAGCAGCTGGATAGAATCATGTTACCACTGATAGCAGCAAATTTAGGGGTACTTGAAGAAGAATTACAGAATCAAAAAAAGCTTGATAATGGAAATTTCAAAATTCCTTTTTTCATCTATTTATTTCTCTAAATTTGCTCATTTCGGTGGTAACATGATTAGCAGCTGGTTAGAATCATGTTACCACTGATAGCAGCAAATTTAGGGGTACTTGAAGAAGAATTACAGAATCAAAAAAAGCTTGATAATGGAATTTTCAAAATTCCTTTTTTCATTAAAATATTTCTCTAAATTTGCTCATTTCGGTGGTAACATGATTAGCAGCTGGACAGAATCATGTTACCACTGATAGCAGCAAATTTAGGGGTACTTGAAGAAGAATTACAGAATCAAAAAAAGCTTGATAATGGAATTTTCAAAATTCCTTTTTTCATCTATTTATTTCTCTAAATTTGCTCATTTCGGTGGTAACATGATTAGCAGCTGGATAGAATCATGTTACCACTGATAGCAGCAAATTTAGGGGTACTTGAAGAAGAATTACAGAATCAAAAAAAGCTTGATAATGGAAATTTCAAAATTCCTTTTTTCATCTATTTGTTTCTCTAAATTTGCTCATTTCGGTGGTAACATGACTAGCAGCTGGTTAGAATCATGTTACCACTGATAGCAGCAAATTTAGGGGTACTTGAAGAAGAATTACAGAATCAAAAAAAGCTTGATAATGGAAATTTCAAAATTCCTTTTTTCATCTATTTGTTTCTCTAAATTTGCTCATTTCGGTGGTAACATGATTAGCAGCTGGTTAGAATCATGTTACCACTGATAGCAGCAAATTTAGGGGTACTTGAAGAAGAATTACAGAATCAAAAAAAGCTTGATAATGGAATTTTCAAAATTCCTTTTTTCATCTATTTATTTCTCTAAATTTGCTCATTTCGGTGGTAACATGATTAGCAGCTGGATAGAATCATGTTACCACTGATAGCAGCAAATTTAGGGGTACTTGAAGAAGAATTACAGAATCAAAAAAAGCTTGATAATGGAAATTTCAAAATTCCTTTTTTCATCTATTTGTTTCTCTAAATTTGCTCATTTCGGTGGTAACATGACTAGCAGCTGGTTAGAATCATGTTACCACTGATAGCAGCAAATTTAGGGGTACTTGAAGAAGAATTACAGAATCAAAAAAAGCTTGATAATGGAATTTTCAAAATTCCTTTTTTCATTAAAATATTTCTCTAAATTTGCTCATTTCGGTGGTAACATGATTAGCAGCTGGACAGAATCATGTTACCACTGATAGCAGCAAATTTAGGGGTACTTGAAGAAGAATTACAGAATCAAAAAAAGCTTGATAATGGAATTTTCAAAATTCCTTTTTTCATCTATTTATTTCTCTAAATTTGCTCATTTCGGTGGTAACATGATTAGCAGCTGGATAGAATCATGTTACCACTGATAGCAGCAAATTTAGGGGTACTTGAAGAAGAATTACAGAATCAAAAAAAGCTTGATAATGGAAATTTCAAAATTCCTTTTTTCATCTATTTGTTTCTCTAAATTTGCTCATTTCGGTGGTAACATGACTAGCAGCTGGTTAGAATCATGTTACCACTGATAGCAGCAAATTTAGGGGTACTTGAAGAAGAATTACAGAATCAAAAAAAGCTTGATAATGGAATTTTCAAAATTCCTTTTTTCATTAAAATATTTCTCTAAATTTGCTCATTTCGGTGGTAACATGATTAGCAGCTGGATAGAATCATGTTACCACTGATAGCAGCAAATTTAGGGGTACTTGAAGAAGAATTACAGAATCAAAAAAAGCTTGATAATGGAAATTTCAAAATTCCTTTTTTCATCTATTTGTTTCTCTAAATTTGCTCATTTCGGTGGTAACATGATTAGCAGCTGGTTAGAATCATGTTACCACTGATAGCAGCAAATTTAGGGGTACTTGAAGAAGAATTACAGAATCAAAAAAAGCTTGATAATGGAATTTTCAAAATTCCTTTTTTCATTAAAATATTTCTCTAAATTTGCTCATTTCGGTGGTAACATGATTAGCAGCTGGACAGAATCATGTTACCACTGATAGCAGCAAATTTAGGGGTACTTGAAGAAGAATTACAGAATCAAAAAAAGCTTGATAATGGAATTTTCAAAATTCCTTTTTTCATCTATTTATTTCTCTAAATTTGCTCATTTCGGTGGTAACATGATTAGCAGCTGGATAGAATCATGTTACCACTGATAGCAGCAAATTTAGGGGTACTTGAAGAAGAATTACAGAATCAAAAAAAGCTTGATAATGGAAATTTCAAAATTCCTTTTTTCATCTATTTGTTTCTCTAAATTTGCTCATTTCGGTGGTAACATGATTAGCAGCTGGATAGAATCATGTTACCACTGATAGCAGCAAATTTAGGGGTACTTGAAGAAGAATTACAGAATCAAAAAAAGCTTGATAATGGAAATTTCAAAATTCCTTTTTTCATCTATTTGTTTCTCTAAATTTGCTCATTTCGGTGGTAACATGATTAGCAGCTGGATAGAATCATGTTACCACTGATAGCAGCAAATTTAGGGGTACTTGAAGAAGAATTACAGAATCAAAAAAAGCTTGATAATGGAATTTTCAAAATTCCTTTTTTCATCTATTTATTTCTCTAAATTTGCTCATTTCGGTGGTAACATGATTAGCAGCTGGATAGAATCATGTTACCACTGATAGCAGCAAATTTAGGGGTACTTGAAGAAGAATTACAGAATCAAAAAAAGCTTGATAATGGAAATTTCAAAATTCCTTTTTTCATCTATTTGTTTCTCTAAATTTGCTCATTTCGGTGGTAACATGACTAGCAGCTGGTTAGAATCATGTTACCACTGATAGCAGCAAATTTAGGGGTACTTGAAGAAGAATTACAGAATCAAAAAAAGCTTGATAATGGAATTTTCAAAATTCCTTTTTTCATTAAAATATTTCTCTAAATTTGCTCATTTCGGTGGTAACATGATTAGCAGCTGGATAGAATCATGTTACCACTGATAGCAGCAAATTTAGGGGTACTTGAAGAAGAATTACAGAATCAAAAAAAGCTTGATAATGGAAATTTCAAAATTCCTTTTTTCATCTATTTATTTCTCTAAATTTGCTCATTTCGGTGGTAACATGATTAGCAGCTGGTTAGAATCATGTTACCACTGATAGCAGCAAATTTAGGGGTACTTGAAGAAGAATTACAGAATCAAAAAAAGCTTGATAATGGAATTTTCAAAATTCCTTTTTTCATTAAAATATTTCTCTAAATTTGCTCATTTCGGTGGTAACATGATTAGCAGCTGGACAGAATCATGTTACCACTGATAGCAGCAAATTTAGGGGTACTTGAAGAAGAATTACAGAATCAAAAAAAGCTTGATAATGGAATTTTCAAAATTCCTTTTTTCATCTATTTATTTCTCTAAATTTGCTCATTTCGGTGGTAACATGATTAGCAGCTGGATAGAATCATGTTACCACTGATAGCAGCAAATTTAGGGGTACTTGAAGAAGAATTACAGAATCAAAAAAAGCTTGATAATGGAAATTTCAAAATTCCTTTTTTCATCTATTTGTTTCTCTAAATTTGCTCATTTCGGTGGTAACATGATTAGCAGCTGGATAGAATCATGTTACCACTGATAGCAGCAAATTTAGGGGTACTTGAAGAAGAATTACAGAATCAAAAAAAGCTTGATAATGGAAATTTCAAAATTCCTTTTTTCATCTATTTGTTTCTCTAAATTTGCTCATTTCGGTGGTAACATGATTAGCAGCTGGTTAGAATCATGTTACCACTGATAGCAGCAAATTTAGGGGTACTTGAAGAAGAATTACAGAATCAAAAAAAGCTTGATAATGGAATTTTCAAAATTCCTTTTTTCATCTATTTATTTCTCTAAATTTGCTCATTTCGGTGGTAACATGATTAGCAGCTGGATAGAATCATGTTACCACTGATAGCAGCAAATTTAGGGGTACTTGAAGAAGAATTACAGAATCAAAAAAAGCTTGATAATGGAAATTTCAAAATTCCTTTTTTCATCTATTTGTTTCTCTAAATTTGCTCATTTCGGTGGTAACATGACTAGCAGCTGGTTAGAATCATGTTACCACTGATAGCAGCAAATTTAGGGGTACTTGAAGAAGAATTACAGAATCAAAAAAAGCTTGATAATGGAATTTTCAAAATTCCTTTTTTCATTAAAATATTTCTCTAAATTTGCTCATTTCGGTGGTAACATGATTAGCAGCTGGATAGAATCATGTTACCACTGATAGCAGCAAATTTAGGGGTACTTGAAGAAGAATTACAGAATCAAAAAAAGCTTGATAATGGAAATTTCAAAATTCCTTTTTTCATCTATTTGTTTCTCTAAATTTGCTCATTTCGGTGGTAGCATGACTAGCAGCTGGTTAGAATCATGTTACCACTGATAGCAGCAAATTTAGGGGTACTTGAAGAAGAATTACAGAATCAAAAAAAGCTTGATAATGGAATTTTCAAAATTCCTTTTTTCATTAAAATATTTCTCTAAATTTGCTCATTTCGGTGGTAACATGATTAGCAGCTGGATAGAATCATGTTACCACTGATAGCAGCAAATTTAGGGGTACTTGAAGAAGAATTACAGAATCAAAAAAAGCTTGATAATGGAAATTTCAAAATTCCTTTTTTCATCTATTTATTTCTCTAAATTTGCTCATTTCGGTGGTAACATGATTAGCAGCTGGTTAGAATCATGTTACCACTGATAGCAGCAAATTTAGGGGTACTTGAAGAAGAATTACAGAATCAAAAAAAGCTTGATAATGGAATTTTCAAAATTCCTTTTTTCATTAAAATATTTCTCTAAATTTGCTCATTTCGGTGGTAACATGATTAGCAGCTGGACAGAATCATGTTACCACTGATAGCAGCAAATTTAGGGGTACTTGAAGAAGAATTACAGAATCAAAAAAAGCTTGATAATGGAATTTTCAAAATTCCTTTTTTCATCTATTTATTTCTCTAAATTTGCTCATTTCGGTGGTAACATGATTAGCAGCTGGATAGAATCATGTTACCACTGATAGCAGCAAATTTAGGGGTACTTGAAGAAGAATTACAGAATCAAAAAAAGCTTGATAATGGAAATTTCAAAATTCCTTTTTTCATCTATTTGTTTCTCTAAATTTGCTCATTTCGGTGGTAACATGACTAGCAGCTGGTTAGAATCATGTTACCACTGATAGCAGCAAATTTAGGGGTACTTGAAGAAGAATTACAGAATCAAAAAAAGCTTGATAACGGAAATTTCAAAATTCCTTTTTTCATCTATTTGTTTCTCTAAATTTGCTCATTTCGGTGGTACCATGATTAGCAGCTGGATAGAATCATGTTACCACTGATAGCAGCAAATTTAGGGGTACTTGAAGAAGAATTACAGAATCAAAAAAAGCTTGATAATGGAATTTTCAAAATTCCTTTTTTCATCTATTTATTTCTCTAAATTTGCTCATTTCGGTGGTAACATGATTAGCAGCTGGATAGAATCATGTTACCACTGATAGCAGCAAATTTAGGGGTACTTGAAGAAGAATTACAGAATCAAAAAAAGCTTGATAACGGAATTTTTAAAATTATTTTTTTCATTAAAATATTTCTCTAAATTTGCTCATTTCGGTGGTACCATGATTAGCAGCTGGATAGAATCATGTTACCACTGATAGCAGCAAATTTAGCGGTACTTGAAGAAGAATTACAGAATCAAAAAAAGCTTGATAACGGAATTTTTAAAATTATTTTTTTCATTAAAATATTTCTCTAAATTTGCTCATTTCGGTGGTAACATGATTAGCAGCTGGATAGAATCATGTTACCACTGATAGCAGCAAATTTAGGGGTACTTGAAGAAGAATTACAGAATCAAAAAAAGCTTGATAATGGAAATTTCAAAATTCCTTTTTTCATCTATTTGTTTCTCTAAATTCGCTCATTTCGGTGGTAACATGACTAGCAGCTGGATAGAATCATGTTACCACTGATAGCAGCAAATTTAGCGGTACTTGAAGAAGAATTACAGAATCAAAAAAAGCTTGATAACGGAATTTTTAAAATTATTTTTTTCATTAAAATATTTCTCTAAATTTGCTCATTTCGGTGGTACCATGATTAGCAGCTGGATAGAATCATGTTACCGCTGATAGCAGCAAATTTAGGGGTACTTGAAGAAGAATTACAGAATCAAAAAAAGCTTGATAACGGAATTTTTAAAATTATTTTTTTCATTAAAATATTTCTCTAAATTTGCTCATTTCGGTGGTAACATGATTAGCAGCTGGATTGAATCATGTTACCACTGATAGCAGCAAATTTAGGGGTACTTGAAGAAGAATTACAGAATCAAAAAAAGCTTGATAATGGAATTTTCAAAATTCCTTTTTTCATCTATTTATTTCTCTAAATTTGCTCATTTCGGTGGTAACATGACTAGCAGCTGGTTAGAATCATGTTACCACTGATAGCAGCAAATTTAGGGGTACTTGAAGAAGAATTACAGAATCAAAAAAAGCTTGATAATGGAATTTTCAAAATTCCTTTTTTCATTAAAATATTTCTCTAAATTTGCTCATTTCGGTGGTACCATGATTAGCAGCTGGATAGAATCATGTTACCACTGATAGCAGCAAATTTAGGGGTACTTGAAGAAGAATTACAGAATCAAAAAAAGCTTGATAATGGAATTTTCAAAATTCCTTTTTTCATCTATTTATTTCTCTAAATTTGCTCATTTCGGTGGTAACATGACTAGCAGCTGGTTAGAATCATGTTACCACTGATAGCAGCAAATTTAGGGGTACTTGAAGAAGAATTACAGAATCAAAAAAAGCTTGATAATGGAATTTTCAAAATTCCTTTTTTCATTAAAATATTTCTCTAAATTTGCTCATTTCGGTGGTAACATGATTAGCAGCTGGATAGAATCATGTTACCACTGATAGCAGCAAATTTAGGGGTACTTGAAGAAGAATTACAGAATCAAAAAAAGCTTGATAATGGAAATTTCAAAATTCCTTTTTTCATTAAAATATTTCTCTAAATTTGCTCATTTCGGTGGTAACATGATTAGCAGCTGGATAGAATCATGTTACCACTGATAGCAGCAAATTTAGGGGTACTTGAAGAAGAATTACAGAATCAAAAAAAGCTTGATAATGGAATTTTCAAAATTCCTTTTTTCATCTATTTATTTCTCTAAATTTGCTCATTTCGGTGGTAACATGATTAGCAGCTGGATAGAATCATGTTACCACTGATAGCAGCAAGTTAAGGGGTTCTTGAATAAAAAATACAGAATCAAAAAAAAGCCTTTTAATGGAATTTTCAAAATTCTTTTTTTCATCTATTTATTTCTCTAAATTTGCTCATTTCGGTGGTAACATGATTAGCAGCTGGATTGAATCATGTTACCACTGATAGCAGCAAATTTAGGGGTACTTGAAGAAGAATTACAGAATCAAAAAAAGCTTGATAATGGAATTTTCAAAATTCCTTTTTTCATCTATTTATTTCTCTAAATTTGCTCATTTCGGTGGTAACATGACTAGCAGCTGGTTAGAATCATGTTACCACTGATAGCAGCAAATTTAGGGGTACTTGAAGAAGAATTACAGAATCAAAAAAAGCTTGATAATGGAATTTTCAAAATTCCTTTTTTCATTAAAATATTTCTCTAAATTTGCTCATTTCGGTGGTACCATGATTAGCAGCTGGATAGAATCATGTTACCACTGATAGCAGCAAATTTAGGGGTACTTGAAGAAGAATTACAGAATCAAAAAAAGCTTGATAATGGAAATTTCAAAATTCCTTTTTTCATCTATTTATTTCTCTAAATTTGCTCATTTCGGTGGTAACATGATTAGCAGCTGGTTAGAATCATGTTACCACTGATAGCAGCAAATTTAGGGGTACTTGAAGAAGAATTACAGAATCAAAAAAAGCTTGATAATGGAATTTTCAAAATTCCTTTTTTCATTAAAATATTTCTCTAAATTTGCTCATTTCGGTGGTAACATGATTAGCAGCTGGATAGAATCATGTTACCACTGATAGCAGCAAGTTAAGGGGTTCTTGTATGAAAAATACAGAGTCAAAAAAAGCCTTTTAATGGAATTTTTAAAATTCTTTTTTTCTTCTTTGTATTTCTCTAAATTTGCTCATTTCGGTGGTAACATGATTAGCAGCTGGTTAGAATCATGTTACCACTGATAGCAGCAAGTTAAGGGGTTCTTGAATAAAAAATACAGAATCAAAAAAAAGCCTTTTAATGGAATTTTCAAAATTCTTTTTTTTCTTCTATTTTTTTTTCTAAACACAGTTGTTTTATGTTGTATGTTTTGATATAGTTGGAAAGTCTTGAATTGTGTTTTACATATTATGTTTATATAAAATATTATTTTGCACGCAATTGCATAAAATGTGAAAATGCTTAGACTGCCTTGTTAAAAAAAAAAAAGAGAAGAGTGTGTCGCATTTTTTTTTACGTTCGTTGTTAAAAGGTCTAGACGATATCGGAAAATGATAAACTATTATAGCTTGAAAGAAGTTTCGTTAAAATTGCTCCCTTGAGTCAAATTTAAATTGCACAAATTTAAATTTTTATAGATAGTTCTCCGACAAACAGCTTTCTCCGGCTACCGTTTTGCCGACTGCCGTTATTCCGACTAAAGCGTGTCTTCGACTAACCCCCCCCCCCCCCCCCGCCGCAAAACTTTTATAGTCCCAAAATGTCCTGTCTTTTGCTAAAACAAATTCCGAGTTCTCGGAATTTGCTTTGTTTCCGCTCTAGCCACGTGGAGGCAACAGGTTATAGTAGAGCCTTTTTTCCGAAAAAGCGTATTAAATTTTGTTCAAAAAGTTTGAAATAAATTTCGGATTTTTTTTTTTTTTTTTTTTTTTTTTTTAAAAGAAATTTTGGATCACCGAAAAAATGCTAAAATTATTATGTATATATTTTGGTTGGCTATGTTTTTTAAACAATAAAAAAAGACTACAAAAAGGAAAAGATACATTTTTTAAGAGTAAAAACAATTTTTAAGAGAATGCGGTTAGCGCGCTGCCAGTAAACCTGCCAATGATCTAAGGTATGCAAGAATATCATAATGGTCAAATTGTTCAGCAAGTTCAACTCGTCTACGTTCAAGAAGAGTCCAGCTATTATACATAGGTGGACTAATTGGTTTTACTGTCGGTTTCGATATTTTTATTGAATATTCTCAGGATACGTTTATTTTCGAAAATCCGGTTAATCCCGATATATTCCCTGGATATGCGCTCTGATCCAACTTTGCCCAAATCTGTCTTTTGTACCATGAATCTAACATACTTAAACACATTTGTGCGAAATTCGAAGCTTTCAGATGCAAAAATCGAAATAAGCGACACTGTCAAACAGCGGAAAGAACTTATGGAACACCCTTATATAAAGAAACAATTTTAAACATTAAAATTTTGGTAAAGCTTGAGGAAGTGCCTTTTTTATATTTTTATTTCTCATAAAAACGACAATGAATAAAAGAAAGAATGATTCTTTTTTTAAATTCTGGTACACCTTTTTGTGCAAATATTGATAAAAAAAACTCTATCGATCAAATAGTTTACTCGCATATTTTCCTCCTTTTTTGTCACGACTTTTTTCTTTTAAATTTGCTAAACAAAAGAACCAAGAGAATAATATGTCCCGCTATTTTGATGGTAAATAATATTCTATTAATTATTTATTTTTTACCACTTTCTAGAGTACAAACCATTTCACAATATTTATTGTAATGGATGCGGTAAAGATCCAATTTATGGTAATCGATATAAATGTCAAAAATGTTATGATTTACATCTTTGTGAAAAATGTTTTACAAATAATAAATATGGGGAAGAATATGAAAGCCAACATAATGAAACACATGCAATGCAATTATTTATGTCTGTTTTGGATGAAAGTTTGTTTTATCTTTCTTTCTTTCTTTTCTTTGAATAAAAAACATATGTATTTTTAATAGAAAGTATTACCCATCATATTTTAAAATGTAATGGTTGTAATAGTGAAAAGTATCCAGGTAAACGGTATTGTTGTAATATGTGCCAAAATTATAATCTTTGTCAACGCTGCTTTGATGATAGCCGTTACACTGCTGATGGCATTGTTGTTAAACATAATAGCAAACATGAAATGACCGTTTTTGAGTTTGAAGGTATATATTTTAAAGTTTTTAATTCCATATAAAACTGTTAACAAATTGAAGAAAAATGTAAGGGGGTACTTCTTCAGTTTGTTCCCCCTCAAATTTTTCATTCACAAATGCAACCACTCAATTTATTTTTTCAAAAAATGAGTTCAATTCGAAACACAATTTCATCCAAAGAAGTCCTAATTAACTAGTTGTTTTAAATAATCATAAAATAAATTACAGCTGATGAACATAATGATAATGATACTTGGAAGGCGATGACAATAAAAATGCAAAATTATTTTGGAACCCAATTAGGACGCAAAGATTGGATTACATATAATGTTGACGTACCTGTAAATCATTGATTTTTATTTTAAGCAATTTTTTAAACTTAAAATTTGTAGGAAGAATGGAAAAATTTAGGTAAAAATATTGGTTATGCAATTTATGGCCCACCTTTTATTATTCCCTCTAAAAGTGCCATTGGTGGCAGCAAAGAAAAAATTTGTGAATTTGGATATTCTTCTAAGGTAATCTTTAAATAAAAATTTAAAAATATGCTGTGTTTTTCCGCTATGTGGTTGTCCCATTATCATGTGACGAGTAGGGGGGGGGGGGTTGTCAGTTATCAAGCCACAAGCCAAACATGGTCGTGGAAAGACACATTAAAAGGTATTTATTTTAAATTTACAGCAAGAAAAGCACATTCATGAATTAAGATTACACATTCAAAAGTTAAAGAAATCTTCTGCTGATGATACAATATTTATGAACATCATTTTTGTATCATTTTGGAGTTATAAATGTGAAAGCATGGTAAGTTTCAGGTTTTAAAAGGAATATGCAAAGTTATTTCGTCACTATTTTCAACTTCTTCAATTCAGGAAATATTAACAGTAAATATTTTCTTTTTTTAATAAAAAAACGATAGATTAAAAGTCGCTGATTATAAATAAATTTCCTCTAATTTACGCCATTTTCTAATATTTTTGGTTGCATTTTTCGAAAAAAAAACATTTTTAATCTGTTCCATTTTTTATAAAAATTTTTGTTGTAATTATACATTTATAATAGAGAGAATTTTAATTTGTTAAAACAGTAACAAACAGTGGTTTACCACTCCTTTTTTGATATACTATAATTGATAACTATTTTTAGCTTCCATTAATTCGAATCTTTCGTGCCCATCCTGATCATTCATATTTTGTTGAACCTGAGGGTAGAACATATGAATCATGGACGGATTTTTTAGATAAAAATTTATTACCAAAATGTGAAATATGTTATCCTTCTCCGGGATGGTATAAACCAGATGAAAATGGTTATTGCTTGTTAGAATTTAATAAATCAGCCGATTGTGATACGTCACGAAAATTGGCAAAAAAGGGTGATAAAGCTGCTACCATTGTTGGGGCGGGTGGTATGATTTTGGGGGTTATTGGGTTATTTACCCCTTTGGCACCTGTTGCTGCTCATGCCTTAGCTGCATCTGTTGTAACCACAGGGATTTATGGTACGGCACGGGCAGGATATAAATTACGTGATCGAGCTAAACATGGACAATCTGTTAATCCATTTGCAAATAGAGAGTCATTTCGAAATTGGGTGGCTATTGTTGGTAGTACGATTGCAATACAAACACATGGTTTACCGGTAAGAATTTTAAAATTTTACCGTAGACCATTTGAAAATGTTGTTGGAGATATGAAGACAATTTGCCAAAGCATCAATCAATATTTTTCCCCTTAATTATTCAAATACATAAAATGAGTTTATCGCCAAACTCCTATCTTTAACACCATTTGGAAGCGGTCTACGGTGACAGTTATCGCCTAAAAATAATTTTTATTATAGTTTTTACAAATAAATCGTGGAAAAAAAATAAAAAAATCGATATTAATGAATATCAATACATCATCAAGTGGTAATACAAAAACGGATGAATTTATTATGGGTTATGTTTTGAGTGTTATTGATAAATATCAACAAGATAAAATTCCTGATATTGAATATTATCAATTGTGTGCATTGACATTATTTTTTAATAACTATACCATAAGCATGGAAAAAGCAGAAAATATTATCGTAAATGTAAGCTTTAAATTTTCTTTCTAAAATTATCATTTTTTTTGCAGGCACAAAAAGAAGTTTTCAATCGATTTAATGAAAACAACAAAAAATCAAACACACATTTGTAAATAAACAAATATATTTATGTATTCCATTTTTAAGCCTTTTTTTATTTTTTAAAATTATATTAAAAAATATTAAACTTTAAAATTTGTAAATTTGATAAAAAAACACGCTGTTTTTATAAAGAGATAGGGTCGATTTCTTCTTCCTGAGAGATTTCCCAGGCGATTTCCCGGAAAATTTCCCGATTTTTGCGGATAGAAACACAAATTTTTACATTAAATTTATTTAAACCCAGTCATTTTAGTTTTTAGAACAGTTTAAGAGTCCATTATTATTTTTTAGCGTACTGAAATTTTAATTATCTTTGCTTTGGATTTTTTATAAATGCTTTTATTTAATTCAGCAATAATCCTTTTTAAACAAAAAATTAAAAGAAAACACCCGCAAATATTTGGAAAAAAATGAAGTTTAAAAATTATGAGGAAGTGTCAGCGACAGTATTTTGACGGCATCGAAATAAAACACCAAAATCATTAAATGCCAAAAATAATGCCGGAAGTAAAAACAGTGCATGCCAAAGTCCAAGTATTGTAACCAAAATAATTGTTTTCCAAAATACTGCAACCACGTAAGCATCAACGAATAATAATGGAATGATTCCCAAAACTGTTGATAAACCTTTAAATGTAATTACGATTGCTAGTTAAATTAAAATTTGTAATATTTTACCTGATTGTATTACGGGCCAACCAACACCATTAAAAGTGTGTTCCAATCGATGATATGTTGATAGTTTATCAGTTGATGGCCGTAATTGATTAATAAATTTGTGGCGAATTGTCCGTGGCTTTTCTTCTGTTTCTTCTGTCATTGTAAAATAGTGATAACAAATGTGCGCTAAAAAATTCATGCAAGTGAAGGTTTTTTCGAAAATATAAAAATATTTTGCGCGCATGAAAATTAATTAAAATTCCTGCAAAAAAAGTGTTTTTACCTGAATAATCAACACTAAAACCAATTGACATAAGCATAGAAATCAAGGAAACGGCATCCAAATTAACATCCCATAAATGCAAATATCCGACAGTTCCGCAACTGATTGAAAGAATTGAAAGAACGACAGAAAAGATTGCGCCAATATTTAAAACAAATATTAAAACTAAAATTGACATTAAAATAATTGCAGAAATTGCAGTTTGAATAAAATTTATTGGAGCTGACGCTGCCGATTCTGTTGGAACTTTTTCAAGTGGATGATGGGAGCTGACATTAAAAACTGAAGAATATCGATTAAGAATGGCACGTCTAAAAAGTTGTTAAAATTTGTTTTTTTTTTGGCTAATTTGTGGTCTAAGTGTCACCGATGATTTAGTAATTCTTCAACATCCAAAAAGTTTTTCATATTGTGATAAGTGATAAAAAAGAAGAATGAATCAATTATCTCATCCCCTGATGGCAATGTTCTGCAAATATCTTAGTCTCAAAATGAAAATACATATTATATCATCCTTACTTTGTATGAATAAATTTTCCTGGTAAATTAAATGATCGATAATTTTGTAACATTTCAATTGGCTCCCAAATACTTTCATCATCGGCACCCCAAAATGATCCAGCCTTTGAGAAATATGTATGTTATTATTACAGTATATTGCCAAAAAAAATTTACCGTTTCATATTCTCGAATCCAAACACTTGAACCATTTTCACCCATGGAATATTTAGGAATATTTTCAAGTTCTCGAAGCATTGCAGCAAATTGTTCTCGCTTCATTTCTTCTTCAAATGACCCAAAATCTTTGACAACAAAATTCACCACAAAAGATTCATTTAACATAAATTTTTGCATTTTTTGTGAAATTGGTGTTAGTGGTGATTCTTTAAGATATAAATTTTCCATATCAAAATCTGTATTTACCAATGTACAAAGATACACAGAAATTCCAAGATGAATTATAAAAATGAATAAAATTCCAACCCGAACGATTCGAAGATGAAGAAATTTTACGAATGCCATTAACCACGTTGATTCAGCCTCCTTGGATTGATCCGTTGGAGATGCTTTAGCTGCCTTGGAGCAAAGGTCATTGTTTGAATTATTCGAAATTTTATCTGCTCCAATTCCAAGGAAAAGATCTCGAAGTCGATTGAAATATGATTCCGATGAACCATCTGATGAACCATCTGATGAAATTGAAGGCTAAAAAAATATGTTTATCGGTTTTAAAATATAATTAATATTTTTACCACTTTTTTCTGTTCATTTTCAATTTCTTCTTCTTCAATTCGAGTTTGACGTTTTCCACAAATACTTACAATTGCAATAAAAAATGTTATCTAAAAATTTATAAAAAGTTTTAAAACTTATTTTCATTGTAATCTTTAAATGAAAATGTAAATCCCTAATTTTTATATTCAAGTTAAAAAATATTCTGTAATCTCCCTTCTTTGAATAAGCTATATCCAATATATCCCTATTCATGTTTTAACACTTTTTTTTAAATCGCACCTTTTTTTATGTTCTCTTTTGTCTGGGATTACACAAATAAAAAACAACAAAGTCATTTTTTGCTTTAAATCAGTACATAAATACATACACTGCAGGATATCAGTTTTTAAAAACCAGTTTTAAACTGGCCTCTTCATATTCCCCTATTTTTTGTTTGTGTTCCTTCTTTTTTTTTGACGCGGCAAATTCAAAAAATGCTTTTCTTTTTTTTGCAGCAAAAAAAATAAACTTTGAAAAAAATGTCCTACTTTTTTTTCTGCTTCATTGCTTTCTTTCTTTTTTTATTTGTTAGAAACGGCGGCCATAAAAAAAGTTCATCACTTTTGGTTCCTCTTTTTTTAAATATTTTTTGATAAAAAAGGTTTTTTTATATATTTTATAATTTGTCACCACTTTTTTTTCTTGCTTTTGGTTGGATTAAAGCGGGAAAAAAAACTTGATTTTGGCCTTTCTTTAATTTAAATGAATAGGAAGGAATCAAAAGGGGAAAAGGGTTTCTTTCTTACTTGATAAAAGAAATCAATTGTTAATGCAACAGATGTATATAAACAAAATAATTGAACAACTGGCATTTGACTAATTAATCCAACCCCAAAACATAGAACATCCGTTATTGAAGTGACAGAAACAGATGCCCCAGATTTTGCACAAGCTGCACCAATTCGAGATTCAAAATTTGGTTGTGAACTAAAAAGCGAAATGAATGCTTCGGTTTAAAATAAATAAAATTCACAAAACTGTTATAATAATCCATTTTGAATTTCTTACCTTGAATGCCTCCAACCAGCTAATATTAGAAAGGCATCATCAATGCCGATAGTGATAACCAAAAATGGCACAACTGTAAGAATATTACTGAATGGAAATCCAAAACCCCAGAGAGTGCCAAATGTTGTAATTAATGCCATTCCGGGTGAAATAATACCAAAAATAGCTTCAATATGTTGACTTTTATATAATGGCACATTAAATAATGTAATAATCATGAAAGCGGTTAAAATGCATCCTGTTAAGCCCAAATACGGTATTGCAACAAGTGTAATCTTTGATTGTTCTTCCAATTCTCGAGTTCTTGAAAGAAGGGCATAATTAAGTTTTGGAGATTCGGCACTGATTCGTTCCATTAATTTTGTTAATTGAAATTCAAAATTCTTTTTAATTGCTTCTGAATTTGGAAGGGATAAATCAATCATGTAATGCAAAATAAATAGTTTAAATCCATCAACAATCATCAGATTATCCCTTTGTTTCCAAGATAAACTTCCAATAGAATATCCAAGAAAAACATGATTTTGTAAAAATTGGGCATTTGGATATGTTAAAACAAAACTTGATGAATCACCCCCAGATTCTATTATTGCCTTAAAAATAGAATTTAACTAAACATTATTATACACAAAAGTTATGGACTCGAATAATCCACAACTATGCTCAAAGTGTCGAATCAAAAAATGTTTTGTATCAAATCCTACAGGTAATTAATTTTTGAATATTAAACTTGTTTTAACCACAATTAATTTCCGATTCCAAACTTTAAATATCTTAATGACTTTAGTGTAATAATTCAGATGTTTAAAAAAGACTAACGTGAAGGAATCCAAGCACCAATGCATTACTTTCATTACAATAAATTCCGCAAATTTCTTTATAATTATAAAAATGGGCATCAGAGCCATCAGAAATTGTTGCATTTTCGGCAATTAATTTATTGACAGCAGCAATCTCTCGAAGGTCATCAGCATTCATTAAATTTTCGCCATCTTTTCGATCAACCAAAATTTGAATCTATAAATTTTTTTGTTTATACAAATCTAATTTTTTTGAAAACTAAACTCTATAATGATGTGCTCCAGAAGCATATTCAAATGGCTCCAAAGCTTTTTCTTCAACTCTCGATAAAGCATTTAAAGGTGAATAAATATCCCAAATATCATTTTGTGAATTAAAATTTAAAAATCCAATGCATGAAAGTAGTGTTAAAATTATTGGAATTATCTGAAATTAAATCGGTGTGACAAAATTGAAATTTATAAAAAAGTTACAGTAACCCTTTTTTTTGTTGAATAATTTAAACTTACAATGAATGGTGTGGGATTTTTTGCAACATAGCGTCCATATCCATCAAAGAATTTTTCTAATGGCCGCATTCAAGCTTTTTAACTGCCAAAAAATAAAGAACCAACAAAAATTCGCACCTTTCCTTTTTTTTAAACCCAAAGAAACTTCTAAAAACTTAAATTACAAAAAAAGGAGGTCAAAAAAAAGAAGAAGAAGAAGCAAAGGAATAAATTTTTGAATTTATTCCTACGTTTTGAAAGTAAGCAAAAGCGGTATCGTAACTGGTTTTTGTTCAAAACTTTAAAAATGAAGAAAGAAAAGTTCAGATTCAAAAAAGAAAATGTCGGATCAAATAATTTGTTTAAAAAAATATGAGGGACACCGGAAAAAAAGAGGAGTCAAAAGGCTTTCTTTCATTTTTTATTTCCACTTGAACGCAAATTTTTTAACAAAAAAAAGAATGAAAAACGTGCAACTGATTTTAATTTTTTTCTGCTTTGCTTTTGCGTGTCCAAAACCGGCCTAAAAAAAGTTGAAATCAAAAAAGATAAAAAGAGAAGCCCAAAAAAAGAAGGAAAGAAGAAGAAGGAGGAGATTAAAGATGTATGGGAAAGAAAAGGGGGGGGGGAAGCAGAAGATGCTATTTTTGTGAGAAAATTTTTGACACCTGTTTTTATTATATTTTTAAAAGGTTTTGTTTGATTTTGATTTGTAAAATGAAATTGAAAGTGAGAAAAAAAAGAAAAGAAAACATTTGAAAAAAAAGGATTTCATTTGGAACGAAAAACGTTTTTGGGGGTCTTAAAAAATGAATTTGGGTAAAAAAAAGTATTATAATAAAAGATGAAGCAATTTTTGAAGAATAATTATCTTAAAATACGGGTTTAAAAAAGTTGTTGGAACCAAATGTTACAAATTAGCATTTAGACAATAGTTGAATTTTTAAACAAATTTTTCTGGGTTTCAGATTATTCAAAAAGTTCAACGCCGAATCCATTTTTTATGATTCTCTTTTTTTTAACAAAGTGTTTTAGAATTCAGAGTACTAAAAATTCAGTTTTATTCACAATTTTTTAAAGGCATTGAAAAATTGACTTTTGTACTAAAATTATTACAATTGAGGAATTAAAAGTTTATTTTTCGTTGAACCTTGTCCAGAGATTTGATTTAAAGTCTCGACAAAGATTTTAAAATACTTTTTTTCGAGGACGGCCGAGGTCAAAAGAATATAAATATTTTTGAATAAAATTCCTACATTTTTCACACTTTTACATAAATATTTTAAAAAAATCTAACAAAATGACCACACAAAAAAAAAATTCCCCCAAAAAACATAAAAAAATATGATAGGAATAAAAGCAGCCAAAAAACACGTCAAAAACCGGTCAAAAAACCTTTTTCATTTTTTTAAAAACTTTTTGTATATCCCCCATCCTCTTTGTTCATTTTTTCGTTCAAAGAAAGAAAGACAGATATTTCTTTGAACGGAACCAAAAGTCATCGTCACGGTTTTATTTTATTTTATTATTGTCAACAGCCACTTCAAAAAAGAGAGATTTGAATGGAGCAGAATTCATGGCACCTGGATGGATTTTAATAAGATAAAATTTCTTCTTCTCAGACTTGGAAAAAGAAGAGGAGCAAAAAAACATGTTTGACTTGATTTTTTCATGGAAAAGTGACGAGATGTAGCAACTTTTAACAAAAATGTGTCTGATCTTATATGTATGTATCATTTATGTTTTTGCTTTCACACTTGCATTCTGACGTCAAAAAAGGATACTTTCAAACAATTTATGCTTTTATTCACAAAGATTCGAATACTTTTTTCATAAAAATGACTTCATTGAAGCACAAAAAACCGGTGTTTTTTGAAATGGTTTTTACGTAATTCCAAACTCTTGAAAGAAATCTGAAAAAACAATTTCAAAGACTGTAATCCTTATTTAACATTAAATCTCTCTTTTTTTGTGATCGGTCAATATTTTTTAAAACCGAATCATCAGAAGGAAACATCTTTTTTAAAATTGAGTGTCGGGGGAAGCGTCAAACCTTTTATACGCCAGTCCAATAACTTTTCAATCATCTTGACTAAACTTTTAAAAAAAATTAAAATACATTTTCTGCAAAAAATAATGTAAACCATTTTTCCAACATTAAAACTTGCGGGTGTAAAATTTGTTTAAAATCTGTAATCTTTGCATTTTTTTCGGACTTTTTTAAAAATAATGTTTTACATTAATCTTTTGGCGTTCTTCTTTATTCATTTTTTTTTGGTTCCAGTAAAACGCGGGTTCGCGGGTTGTAAAACGCGGGTCGCGGGTTGTAAAACGCGGGTAATGTCGCGGGTAGCATGGAAATGGCGTTTTGTACAGTAATTTCCACTTATTCAATTATGTTTGGTTAAAAAATGTTTCAGTTAAGCTTTTCACATCATTAAAAATTTAATAATGTTGTATTTTTATACAGGAGGTTGGTACGATGGCTTAATCCCTATAAGTAAGAACCCGTTTATGCATAACCCCAATGAGTCATATTCCACCTATGAACAACCCCTATAAGTCAGAACTCTTTGATGCATTATCCCTATAAGTAGAAATTCGTTAATGCAAAACCTCTATAAGTCAGAGCCCGTTAAGGCATAGCCGCTATAAGTCATATTCCATCTATGCAAACCCCCTATATCTCAAAACCCCTTAATGCAAAACCCCTAGAAGTAGAAATCCGTTAATGTAAACCCCCTATAAGTCAGAACCCGTTAATGCATAACCCCTATAAGTCAGAACTAGATTATGCATAGCCCCTATGAGTAGAAATCCTTTAATGCAAAATTCGTTTTTATTTATGCAACCCGCGACCTTACCCGCGTTTTACCACCCGCACCCGCGTTTTACTGTTTCCGATTTTTTTTTGGTTAAAAAAAAAGAATTGGGAAAATATTAATTTTATCCCAAAATTTTAATGACTTGACCCAAAAATATTTCAGTACCCAAAATATTAATTAAATTTACCCAAAAATATTTCAGTACCCAAAATATTAATTAAATTTACCCAAAAATATATAATACCCAAAATGTTATAGAATGTTAATTTAAATGACCCAAAAAAGACATAAAAGGTGTTAATAAAATTTTTTTAAAATGAAATTTATTTTTATTTTTTTATTCTTTATATATTTGTTGTCATCAATTTTTAAATCATGGAATTTATTCACATTGTTTTGGGAAATTCCGAAGAAAGTGCACCATCTGAAGATGAAGAAGTTGTTGCTAAACCTGCAGCAAAGAAAAAACGCGGCAAATATACCAAATATGTTTATGTGGAAGAACTTGATTCTCTCGAAGATGTTCTTCAAAAAGCAAAGATGGCTAGTTTAAAACTGTAAGTACAATTTCTTTTTTATACTTTTTTATTTTTTTAAATATCAATTTCAGTCATGATCAGAATGATGGGCATCTCTACTTTGATTGTAAAGAATCATCTTGCTGTTATAAATGGAAAGCAAATGTATCTGATGGTTTGAAGTATCTTATTTTTGAAACAAAATGTGATCATAATCATGGAACTCGAGAACGCTTAACAAATCAAATGAAAGAAATTACGTTCATACAGCAGATAAATGTGCTTCATCAATAGCTGAATATATACTTGTTCAGTTCGTTTATTCGTTTAAAAATGCTATAAATATATTCTTGTAGAAATATTATATTTTTTTCTAAATATTTTACTTGTTAAATTATAGATTTCATTAAATTATTTTCATAATTTGTTTCATGATGGTAATGGACTTAATGAAGATGAATGGAGTAATCGATGCATTATTTATGGAGCAAATCTTATTGACATTAAGCTTAAACCGTTGGCTATGTTATTGTTCAAAGAAGTTATTTCACCATTTTATGTCTTTCAAATTTATAGGTGAGAATTGTAATTATATAATTTGATATGAAAATGCTATAATTTTTAGTGTACTGGTATGGTATAATGATAATTATCAATATTATGCATCAATTATTGTATTAATGTCTGTGATGTCAATTGCAATGGATATATTTCAAACACGACGACAAGAGAAAAAGCTTCGAAGTATGCTACTTATGTTATTTTATTGTTTAAATGTGTTGTTATTGTTTACATAAACGTTTTGTGTTTTTAGGGTCATTAAATTAATGTTTTGGGTATTATATATTTTTGGGTAAATTTAATTAATATTTTGGGTACTGAAATATTTTTGGGTAAATTTAATTAATATTTTGGGTACTGAAATATTTTTGGGTAAATTTAATTAATATTTTGGGTACTGAAATATTTTTGGGTCAAGTCATTAAAATTTTGGGATAAAAATAATACTATGCCAAAAGAATTGCGAACCCAAAATATCGAAATAAAGGAAATTTTTGCTAACTGAAAAACAAGAATTACGCTAAAAACCCTTTTTCAATTACGCTGATTTTGGCTCAATTTTTAAATATTTAAAAATAAGACATTAAACTTTTTTCTTCCCTGAAAAAAAATTGTTGTGTAATATTTTATTTATCAAAACTGTTGCAAAACCGAATATTTATTTGTGGTGTTTTTTTACTTTAAAAAAAGTTGTTAAGTTTTACCCAAAATAGGAAAAAAAAGAATATTCAGAGGGAAAAGTAGGAATTAAAGGATAAAAACGCTTTTGAAAAAAATAAATAAAGAGAAGCAACAACTCATAAATTTTAAAACAAAAAAAACATGTGCTGTTTTTTTGAAGGATTGACAGAAAATTCTCAATGGAAATTCTAAATGAGATGGTTTAAAATGATTTGTTAGCTTTTTTCTCTTGGATTTTTACTTTTCTTGACGTTTTTTGATTTTCAACCTTTTAAATATTTTACGGTAAATTCAAAGAAATTTTTCATTTTTGCCATTTTTATAACCATTTTTAGCGGACTTTCAAAAAAATGTCGGTCATTCTTTGTTATTTATAAATTATTATTTTTACAATTATTTTTTTGTTATAGTTACATTTTTTCTTTAAATTAAAAACTTTTACACAATTTTTTTCTTTCATAAAATAAAATAATTTAGAGCTGAAAATGAATGCTTCTTCTGAAATTCTACGATTCTACCATGAACCAGAAGCAGATTTTGCTTTGATGCATTGGATTCAAATAATTTCAATGATTCAATTTTTTATCGAAGTTTTAACAATTTTTCATGTTTCATACATTTTATTCATTTTTATTAAAGTTAAAGTGTGCCACAAAAATTTGCGAACAATTTGTTTCTTCTTTTTATTTGATTTAATTATTAAAGCTGTTTTTAAGTTTGTTATTTTTTGTAAAAAAGATATCAGTGATAAATTGATAAAAATAATCAACTTTTAGCATAATTGTTTTATTGAAGTTAATTAGCGGTGAAACAATTGTTTCGGGAAAAATTGGATATTTTTTTGTAAATTTTTGTCAATGGACTTCCAATTCTGCCTATTATTTTTATCCAATTTCATTCTTTCTTGAACGTTCAATTTCATTGATTTGGGCAAAAAATTATGAAACCTTTCATTCAACAACTTTGCTAATAATTTTATGCTTTTTTCCTGTAAGTTTTTTATTGATTTTTTTTGCGTTAGTAAATTACAGTAATATTGATAAAAAGGTCTTTCAACCAAATATTTTATCGTTACAGTATCCTTGAATTTTTGAAAAAACATGTAATAATTACAATTTTTCTTTAAAGTTCATCAAAAAATAGTTTACTGTAAAAATGTTTGGATATTTTAGTTAATTATTGCAATTTACATAACAATTCATGTTTTTTTCCTTTATTTTTGGATCCCAATTATTTATGTTTATATTTTTTCAAACGGATTTTTAATTTTTTGTTGGACGGTAATAATTAATTATTTCGAAACTTTTTTATCATTACTTAAAATCAATTTTTTAGAGTTATTTGATAATTTTTATTTTAACCAAAAAATACAGTAAACAAAAATTCGGACAAAGTTTATCAGAAAAATTTCAAAGATATGAAAATTTAAAAACTAATCAAACAATGTTTTGGTTTGCAATTGTTTCTTGGATAAGTGTAATCCTTGGCACAATTTATGTTCAACTATTTACACATTATAAAAAGATTTTGTAAATGTTTGCCATCGTTTTCTTCAATAAATAAAACAATTTTTATAGCCCAGAATTAAGTGAAATAAATATGGATGCAATCAGTCGTTTAATACTTGACACAATTCAAGCCCTGATTTTTCTGATTTTACCTGTCTCTTTTACATTTACCCATAATAAATTAAAGACAAAATATTTGTTAGTTCTTTTTCTTTTAAAAAAGCCTTTTAAAGGGAGCGTCCGCTTTAGTTAAAATGGAATTTTTTACACCCACCACGTTGGGGAATGCATTTGTTTGTGCAAGCGTTGTGAATGATTGACAGAAAAAAACAAACTTTTGCATTCCCCATCATTAGTGAAAGACGTTTTCGTGTTAAGAAAAATGCTGGGTGTAAAAAATTCCATTTTAACTAAAGCGGACGCTCCCTTTAAAGGGAGTGTCGGAGATAGTGAAAAAAATTTTACGACAGTTTTCCGTCGTTCCAAGTGATGGGGAATGAAAAAGTTTGTCCGCCCGCACGCAACGAATGCATTCCCCATAACATGGAATGACGGAAAACGGTCGTAAAATTTTTTTCACTATCTCCGACACTCCCATTAACGAGAACTCTTTAAAAAGGTTTTTAGGAAACTTTTCAAGTGTTTTCAAAAAGAGACAAAAGTTTCTGTTTCTTCCACCGCCACCGCCACCGCCGCCGCTGCCACCGCTGCCACCTCTCAGCCGCGACTTTCAATTGTCGTTGAATCAGTTATGGGAAAAAATTTGGTATGCAAAAATGAACAAGAACATTACTTCAAAATGTTAGCCTCAGATTGGAATCAAAAATTAAATCAAACAAAATAATTAAAAATATCTTTGTGTTTTTGTTTTCTGATAAACTTTGTCCGATGTTTACTGTCATCAATTAAAAATTGTTTTATTGCAGCATAAAATTCTTTTAAAGTTTTTGTTTTTTTGTATCTGATTCTGTTTGAAAAATTTGAATTTTTGGATTTAATTATTCAATGATGAAAAAAACTGTCATGCAAAAATCTTTTCCCCAACGACCTGTTAAGTTTTAACCCTCAAAACTGTATTCGTGATTTTTGGATTAATCTAATTTATATGGCACTCTAACAAAATCTCATAAATTCTTTAATTTAAATGATGTTTTGGCACTTCTGGGAGTATGTTTAACACTTTTTACTTCTCAAATTTATCAATTATCAATACCTCAAAAGCTATAAAAGTGTAATTTATACAATTAATTAAGTATTATGAAACCGACTGTGAATTCATTTAAAGGCAAAAATAAAGTTTTTAAGACTTCCTTCTTTTTGCATTTAATTACATTTAATCCCGGAAAAATTGTAAAATATTTTTTGATATATACAGTTGAATACTGTCGAGTTCATAAATGCTTTTATTAAATGTTTAATACTGAAAATAAAAGTTTTTAGTTGTTTTTGACATTGAATTCGTAAAATTGCCAAAATCGAAATTCTGGGAAATGGCGGGCATTTCTCGGAAAATTTCCGTCTTTTCTACGATTTCCCCGGAAATTAGCAACCCTAATAACACCGCACTCGTTTTTTCATTCTTTTTGATTTTGCGGTGGCAAAATTTGTCGTAAAAAAATTTGATAGAGGTGGGGTTCCCCCTTTAAAATTAAAATTAATTATAAAAATTGATTTTATCGCTAATTAAGATATATTTCTTACACATGTTGTATATCACTGTAAAAGCTATGGTTACAGAAATTATACTTAATTAATATTGTGACCCATTGAAGTACATTTATAAAATAAAATATAAACACAAATTTTACTTCTCATTTTCACAAAATTAATTATTAAATGTCTCATTTGGAAACTAATTAATTTTATTAAGGAAAAATAATCAGTTTTCAAAGAAAATGGCTTTGAGTACTTCGGTTTTAATTTTTTTAGTGATTGAAGTGATTTTTTATTCCTTTCATTTATCTTTGGTAATATTAATGTTTGCAGAAAGAAAAAAGACTTTTCAAGGGCCATACTGTAATATATTTAGAACCGTTTTAATTGCCGATTTAATATGTTATATTTTTGTAAGTTTTATTTTTACCCAAATATCGCTGTTTAATTTGTAGTTCTAAGCTTTTTAAAATTTATACATTTGATTATTCATTTATTTAATCAAATTGGGGGGGGGGGACCAAAATAATCCAAACATGATTGTTTCATTCAAGTTTTTATCAAAACAGCAATAAAATATTGTTGAATTTGTTTGCATCGTTTTATATATAAATGATAAATTCATTGCCCTGTTGTTAAAAAGTTGAAATAAACAGTCATTTTTCGATGATCTGGTCCATCATTTGATTAAAGGAAGCGGACCTTTTAGTACTTTTTTTTATTTTTTGGATCTCGCAAAAATAAAATTTAATCATCTTTTTTGATTTATTTTAAAACGTTCATTTGATAGATCCGCCGATATCCATTTAGGGTTGCCGTCCCCCCCCCCGGAAATCGAAAAAGTCGGGGACGGGGAAATCCCCGATTTCGATTTTTCTCTCCCCGTTTTCCCCGGCCGGGGATGAAACTTGTCGGGGACGGGGAACGGGGATCCGATTTCCCCGAAAAAATCTCGGGGATTTTGAAATTTTTGATAAAATTCCACAAATTAACTTACAAATGACGGATTTTATTGTTATTATTCCGCTTTGAGATATAAAGCATCGTTTTTTAATGGGAATGGTTGGAATTCTCGCGAATTTTCAATTGTCGAAAAACATTATAAAAATTTTCGGGGAAAAAAGATGTCGGGGACGGGGAACCGGGGATCCCCGAAATCCAAAATTGGTCGGGGACGGGGAACCGGGGACGTCCCCGTCGGGGATATCCCCGGGGATCCCCGACTTTAGGGGGGGGACGGCAACCCTATATCCATTAACAAAAGGAAATCAAAATGTCAAAAAATAATAAGTTTAAAAGAGCAAACAAAAGTAAAATTTGAAAGCAAGAACCCAAATTCAAAATTGGAATGGCTTTTGCAACGAAAATCGTATTTTGTTTGGGAATTTTAGAGAATTCTTCAACGCGCGAAACACAGCGGAATCGCTATAGGAGAATTTGGAAATAGGAATGAAAAATCCCGTTTTTCGGCAGACTAGAACTCAGCCGCTTTAAGTCCCAATGCTTTAATTGAAACTAAAAATGTTGCAGTGGCTATCAGGAACATGCCCAAAAAAATCTAGCCGAAATATGCAAATTTGAAAATATGGCAGAAAAAGTTAATTTCGCCAAAAAAGCGATCACGAACCTTTTATTGGTTATAACTTTGCGGTTACGTTTCCAATAAACTTGAGTGAAACCTAAACTATAGATAACACCTAAGAGAAGATATTTGAAAAGTTTTGGGCGAAATGGGTTAAAACTAGTGATCACTTCCCGTCCCGTGACGATTTTCAAAAAACGGGAATCCCGTATTTCCGTTCCCGTGTCCATTTTCATAAAACGGGAATGCCATATATAGCTTAAGTTGCAAAATATTGTTTCTTAACAACTTCAAGCTCTGATTAATCTGAAAGCTTTTCTTCTGATGATACTTTAATATATGGAAACAAACAAAAAAAATAGATTATCTGCAGATTCTGCTCAAAAATTACTTAAAATTTTTGGATATTACATGTTACAAGCTTTCGACGGGAATCACGGGATTCCCGTAATTCCCGTCCCGTGTCCATTTTCAAAAAACGGGAATTCCCGTTTCCCGGGTTTTACCGAAAACGGGACGGGAAGTGATCACTAGTTAAAACTAAAAAAATGGCAGCAAAAGTTTGAACCTTTTTCGTTTCTATTTCCGAAAAATTCCGCTGTGGAAAACATTCTTTTTAGTTCGTCGAACATTCATTCATTCATTCAAAAACACTACCATTTGGGGGGGGGGGGTTTACAAAAAAAGTTAAACGAAATCGTTGTTGCATCATTTTTACGCTGTCCAACACAACCAGGTGGGGTTTTTTTTGCAAAAAAAGCTAACTTCTTTAAATTATATCCCAAAAAATGCTGCCGCTTCTCTTTTAAAAGGCTAGCTGCTGTTAATAATGTTTTTTTAATATTTCGCGTGATTTTTACTCATTTTTGTGAAATGAGTAAAAATCACGTTGTTAATGTGTCTTAAACAGTGTTAATGATATTTTTAGATGACAACAAAGGATTATCGTTTGTTGGAAAAGACAGATAATCTTTTTGGTGAACATAAAAATGAGCAATACCTTAACCTTAATTTGAATCAAAATTATCAAAGCTTTCATTCTGATAAAGTATCATCAAAGAGCGTTTTTACTAAAAGCAGAAAAATCCAAAATTTCGGTAGAAAAACTATATGCTGCAGTCCTTTTAAATAAAATTCATAAAATTAAGAGATATTTTGGAGGATAAATAAAGTTATCTTATAATTATAAGTAAAATGGTAGAAAACCCTATTAATTTATATGTTTATAAATTAATTATCCGTGAAAAAAAAAATCTGAAGAACAACAATCTGACTTAAAGAAATCAAAAAGTGCCAACAATATCATCCTTTCCCTCCATATTGCAGCTTATGAAAATTCTTTTGAAGATAAAGCTGATTCAAATGGGAGAAAAAGTGATGAATCAAAAGATAAAAGTGAAAGAACAGCTTTTATTAAAAAATGGAATTCTTCGAAACAAGGCTTTATTGATTCATTATCGTTCATTCAAGTAACTTTAAATAAAGTTTATAAAATTTGTTTTACATTAAAAATTTACAGAATCCATTTGAATTTCCAAGACAACAAGAAAATGGAGAAACTAAAACCCCAGAAATTGCACAATTTAAAGCATCCCAACGATTACGTAATCCAAATAAAGAACGTTTGATGAAAGAACTGATATAGTTGCTCCATCCCCTAAACAAGCAACTCGTCTTCCATCTACTGCTGGACAAGATCATCTTCTTCAACAACCACAATTAATTATTATTGAAAGTTTCAATACAGTTGCACCACCACAACTAAATCGTCCTCCAACATCTGTTGATATTCTTCAACAACCTGTTCATCATGCTACCGGGGATTCAACAGTAGGTTTATTGTTTAAAATAAAAAATGGGGGGGGGGAAATAAATTTTTGATGATTTTTAAAAATATGTGTGCAATTTTTAAAATGTAAAATGTTTTTTTAAATCAAAAGCCAAAATTTCCAAGTAATTTTCCCAAAATAGGTTTTTGAAAAGTCGAAAAGTCCGTGATTTAGAGTAAATAATTTTGAAATTGATTAAAAATTTGTTGAAGTCATTTGATGTGAAATTTATAAATTCTTGTTAAATTCGGATTAATTGTTTGATTAAAGTATAAATAAAATTTAGATGACAACAAAAGGTCGGGATTTGTCTGCAAAAGACAAACGTGATGTTGTTTATGGTGATGAAAGTATTCCAACAAGCCATGCAACTTCAAATGATACGAGTGATACATCTGGTGATGTAATTAATGAAAATATTCCACCAACTTCAACCTCGAACAAAAGAAAGAATACTCGCGGTAAAGAAGAAGATGAGATAAGTTCCAAGAGATTGAAAACAATTGAAAAGAGATATAGTGAAATGGAAAAGATTTTAATTGTATGTATTATATAATTTAAGAAATACATAGCATAAAAAATAGTTTAGGATTTTGATGTTTCACATGAAAGAAAGGAAATTGTCAAACAAAAATGTAATGAAATTTCCCTGGTCTCTATTAAATCAATTGTCACTCAATATTTAAAAGATCCAACAGGACAAAATTGTATTGATGATATTAAGCTTCCTAAAGGTGGAAGAGCTGAATATAATTTTAAGGTAAAAGCAATTCATCTTCGATCAAATGCTTCACCATTCACTCAATACCAATTTAAAACAATCTGTGGGAATTCAATCTGCTTCAATCCAAACCATTACCAGCCTGATTATGAGGAAGGAAGGAAAGTTTGTGTAAATGTTGATAAACAACATAATGAAATTGCAGATGATGATGAAAATTTGTTGTTATTGGTAAATTTGCTGCAAAGTGGAATTCATGTAAGAGTATCGTTTAATTACAGTATACATGTTTAATGAGATATTTTAGGAAGAAAGTTATAAAGACGAAACAAAGCAAAAGGCTGTTGGACTTTGCAAAAAATTAATGGTAGAAGCAAAAGTGTCAGCGGAAAGAATTCTTGAATGTATGAAAGATGCTGAAGCTTGTTGTATCGTAAAGGGAAATGAAATGGAGCTTGCCAAAATTGAAACTGTTATGCGCCAATGTCTAGCTTATACGTTTTTTCCTTTTAAACGTGTCCATTCCAAGTCAGTCATTTCTTTATGTCCTTCGAAAACTGATGATTGCGTAAGATTAAATATTTTAATTATATAAATGTTTAAAAAATTTAAATTTTAGATATGTCTTAATTTTGAGCATTGTTCTGGAAGCTACAGTCCTTCAGAAATTCCTATCGAGCCGCGTCCATTTATTCCAGAAAATCCTTTTCGTTCTGAATTACCGATGACAGTTGTTGGTGGACAAATTGATGAAGGGCAGCTAGATGTGGAAAATGATGAAGAGATTGGAGAACTTGAAGATCTTTTGTATGATCAAGAATTTAACGAAGTTGCAAAACTTGTTGACGATGTAACAAAAGAATATATAGGTATTAGCGAAAATGTTGAAAAAGATTCTGGTGATTTTGCAGATGAATTTCAAAATTTGTGTAACAAGGAATTTGATCAATTAAAAGCCACGACTGAATTTGTGGATACGGTAGAATTGCCTGAAAAGTTGGACCCACATCGTCAAACCATTAAAGCATATCTTAATGAAATGTCTATGTGTGGAGGGGATGTTGAACATAAAAGTTCGAAGCCTCGAGCAGATTTCAAATCTAATAATGAACAATTTATGAAAAGTGAGTTTGGTTGATACACTTATTCATCAAATATTCTATATAAACTTTATGCAGGATTTGAAGAAATTGGACTTCCACCACTAAAAAATTATTCATATCCTTATGAGCAGTCATTAAAAACAATAAAATTGATAGCGACAAATTTATATGAAATTCATCATTATGGTGATTATGTTGAAAAATGTATAGCAGCAATAGAGAATGTGACATCACCATATAAAGATAGAGCTGAAATCGATGATTTTCTTTTATAACTTCAAGCTCGTCTTATTGATTGTCAGTATCGGAAATAAGGGATACAATACAATAACAGAAGCTTGGGCAAATACAGTAAGACCACGAACAGTAAGTTTATTCGTGTAAATAATGTTTTTTTAAATTTCGTATAATTTCAGTTGTTATGTTCTTCTTACTCCTCGGTTGAATACTTTGTTTTCTGTGTAGCAGCAAATCGTTCAATTTCTGAAGATTTTTATAATGAATTCTTTGCTCGTGGATATCAATATAAAAAGGTTGAAGAGTATCAAGAATATTTGATGAATGTTAGAAGGAGACTTGGTAATCAATATCGAGCTTATCATAATTATAGAAAAGGGATGGAAAACAAATGTGAAGCAGAAGCAGATGAAGTTGAATTTATGAAACTTAAAGTTACACAAGTCTTGTGTGCTGGAATGGATATTGGCGTTATTGTAAGTTCATAGATTTGACAAAAAAAAGTAAAAACCAACAATACATTTAACAGGTTAGGATCTTTGGAATATTTGAAAGAAATAAAAGTAGCTTCAAATTTAATACTGAAAAATGTGTTGCACATCTTTCTGCTACTTTGAAAAAATGTCGTGTTAGCAGACCTGCCGATATCTGGCCAATTATGCCTCATGATATTTTTATTTATTTGGATAAGCATGGAATGCATAACACTCGTAATTTGCTTGGTAAAATTTTTGTTTAATTACATTTATGATTCGTAATAGCATAAATCTTTAGGGCAATTGATATTCACATTTGGCACAGAATTTGGACTTAGGGTTTCATCAATGTTGTCCTTCCGTGGATGTACATTTGAAGAGTTAACACCTGGAATTCTCGTTGAAAATATTGAATTCATTGATGTTGAAAGATTTGTTGCAGCTCGAATCACAATTAATTTTCAAAAAGTTAAGACATCGTTAAGTGATACGTAAGTTAAAGATTAAACATTGAAATTTTTTTAGTTAAAGATACAAGTTTAGATTTACTGTAACATCAGTTGATGATGGGTCAAAGTACAGCTTCGTTCGAACCCTGATTCAATGGTGTGGTCATTGACAATTATTTCAATTACCAGTAATAGATTCCGTTACAGTATATTCGGCTGAAAGTTTGAAGCTTAAAAAAGAATGTGGCAAAGAATTTTTGTTCTCAAGGGTTCGTCCTGATTTGAAAATGGATCTAAAAACTTCAATAATGCTAGTAAAAAAACAAAAAAAAACGGAGATGTAACTTGATTGCCAGCACTTTGAATTGGTTGATGCTCGATATCGGAACCAGGAAAGGCGAAAAGCCGGATTTAAATGTTCTAAATCCCGCAACACCTGTTGATCTTGTTTCAACTTTTCCTTTTTACTCTTATAAAATGACATCTGAATATGATGCATATTCAGAATCTTTGTGTGAAGATTGCATTGAATACAATAGTCCATCTGGTTCAACTACACGTAATGCTAAGCAACATTCAAACCATGTAAGAAATGCTCACCGGTTCCATTATGTTTGTAGATGTAATATTTTTATTTACAAGTTTTAAATTTTTTTTTCAATTAATATATAATTATTTTTAGGTTGTTCACTTTTGATCACAAGAAATCGAGCAAAATGTTGTAAAAAAATTGGTCATAATGTTCAATTGATTGGTGTAATTGAACAACGGTATTTGCCTCAAAGTGATTTCAATGTTGCTCCACCTCCACCTACTGAACAAATTGTTGTTGATTTTGGGCCAGAAAAGTGGAGCAAATTGAACAACATTTTTAATTTGTGAAATGTGAAAGAACTTAAATTTTTTTGCTAAAAAATAAATATTTTTTTACCATATTCTTTCCTGATCTTTGCCCATTTTTTATTGCACCAACTTTTTGCACCCAATATTTTTTGAAAATTATTTGAACTACAATTTTTTATTCTAAAAAAATGTAAGTTTGATTCATGCCCTTTGAATTCCATTTTTTTTCCAAAGTAAATGATTAATGACAATTTAATTAATTCCTTCCTTGACTTTCTTTTTTTTTGATAAAAAAAGGAGGGAGGATTGGATGTGACAGGAAATGATAAAACAATCATTGATTAAATTATATTTTTAGAAACATTTAAAAAAAAAAGTAAATCAAAGGTTTCTTTTCATAATTAATTTTTTTTAAATGAATGAAACATATCTTTTTTTTTCCACTTTATCATTTTATCGATTTACAAATACAGTCTATGAATAAATAATTTTTTTTATCAATGGTATCAAAAAAAGTTTTAAACTGATAAAAAATAAATAAATAAATATTCTCTTTTTTTCCCTTTTTTTAATCCATTAACATTTTTTTTTCAAATGTGTTCCGCTTTGCGTTCATTCGAATTTATTTAAGCACTTTAAATAGTTTATTTTTGATCAATTTTTTCAAAATGCATTATTTTGTCTTTGTTAGATATTTTTAACACTTAAATGTTGGAAACCTTTGCTTAAAAAACTGCCAAGACTGTCACATTTTTCAACTTAAAGCACCTAATATTTGCTAAAAAGATTTCATTTTTTGGGTCTTTTAAAAAAACAGTATTAAAACTTTTTTAAAACTTCTGTTTTCTTTTTTCTTTTGTTTTATTTTAAAATTGCGCGAATTTTAAGAATCTTTTTTTTCCTTTGAATCAAAGCATAGTTTTTTTTTATTGAAATTGATTGATTATCTAAATTAATAACCAATTTTTGTATATACTTTTTTTTATCACTGATAATAACCCTTATTGATTTTGTTAAAAATAGTTTAAATAATTACGTATTTCCTTTAATGGTTTTTGGTCCACCGGAAACGTGATGGGCTGCTGCAAAAATGAAAAAAAGGGGGGGGTATGAAAAGATGAAACTATAATTATTATATTTATTTTTATTTTTATCAATCAAAAAAATGCGATAAAAATTATTAATTAAAAGTGTGATTGATTAAAAGATAAAGTGTGCAACATTAAATAAAAAAAGTAAATTTAAAAAAGCGTGCAAAAATCAACGATTCTCTGAAATTTTTGCTTTCTTTTTGTTTTGGCATTTTTAAAGAAAAAAGAAGAAGAAGAAAAAGGCAGACGATAGATGGCTGACAACAAAAGGCAATTTACGATGCATTTTTTCTTCCTATCTTTCATCTTTCTGGGCACTCTAGCTTCCTTCGATTCAAAATCGATCTGTTTCTTTTTTTTTGTTGCGCAAAAAAACAGACAAAGAAAAAAATATAAATATATAAAATGTATTTGAATGGGGAAGAAAGGAAAAGAAGCTTCGCGAAAAGCAATTCCTCTCAAAATGCCAGACACCATACATATGCCATTTTGTCTAACTTTTGGTCTCTTCCCTTAAATTATTTACTTTCAAAATTACCAGCGTGACTAAATGTGTTTTATATTTTCCCTAAAAATTTTCAATCTTTTTTTTAGAAAACGATCAAATTTGCCATTATTATCAGAGAGAGAGAGATCAGTCATGGCATCCACAGCTCGAAAAGATAGTGCTGCACTTGTATCACTTTTAAAAAATAACGAAGAAAATGATGAAGAAGAAGAAGATCAAAAAATTACTGATAATCAATTGCAGCTACCTGCAACAAGAAAAGAATCAAAAGTTGTAACAGCTTTAAGAAAATTTAATCAAATTGGTACAAATATTGAAGAAATTCGAAAACCTCAGTTTCCGGGTCAACAAGATTCTCGGCCATATAGTTTTGCAAAAAATGATGTAAGTTTACATTTTTTTCTTAAAAGTTATAAAAAAAGTTATGACTGACATATGCATATTGAGTACTGTAGAAAGGGAAGATCGTCGTAGTTTGGTGGCATCTGTATTTCTGTAATTTCATTTTTTTTAGAAAATATTTTATTCACTTTTGCTTCAAATATAAATTTTGTTGTTTGAGTGTATTAAATTTTACAGTATACTTGTATTAATTTAAGAGTTAACATCCAACAAAGATGAGATAACTGTTAATTCTATCATCAATTTATATTTACACATTTTCAAAATCCTAAATTTGTTGTTTTTTTCAACAAAAATAAAAATAGTAAAATTGTTTTGTGGCTGACCTTTGGCGATTTTGATTCCTTTGTTTCATTGTAATAATTTTTGATTTTTCTATTTCATTCTTTGGGGAAAAAAGAGGGTTTTTTACCCTTTGATGCTTTCAGACAAAAGCTTGTAAAACATGAATCACCTTCTTTTTCTTTTCATTTACGATTCCCATACTTATTTATTTATTATTTTTTATCACAATGTTTTCTGATGATTTCCCTTTTATTATTTTATAAAAGGCATTTTTAAGATTGCTTCAAATCGTTTTCTAATTCTCTTTTTATTTTTACTCTTTCTTTTAAAAAAACCTTACAAAAAATATGTAACAAAATGTGTTTACCAATGACTTTTTACAAGATTGTGTTTATTTAAACCATTGTATTTTTACACTCGTTTTACCTCAAACAACAGCAAATTACATTTATTTTGTTTAGAGTCTATCTATGATATTATTACGTATCAGCTTTTGTTCGCTCTCTTTCACCCTCTTTTACTTACTTTTTTTAAAGATATTGCGGGGGATCAATGTTCATTCATTTGTATTTTTTTGCAGCAACAGCAGCAGTAACAACAAAAATATCCGTTCTCTTTTTTTTCCTGTCTCTCTCTCTCTCTTTCGTTTAAGTGGTGTGATTTACAAAAATAAACATGTTCTTTGAAAATCACTTTTATTTGTTGTGATTTGTTTGATCTCTTTTTTTTTAAAAAAATTGATCTTTAAAAAAGCTTTTGTTGAAAAAAGTCCATTTTAAGGTTGAAAAATGAAAAAATACAGTAAGAAATAAAAGTTGCAAAAAAATGAAAAAAATTCCTACGTTTATAAAAAAAAAGTACGTACAATTAAGTGCAAAATAGTTTCATTAATTAATTCATAAATATGCCAGAGAGTTTCTAGAAAAATCTACTACGATAATATTTTGAGTCATTGTTTTTATTAATCATAATTTTAATGTGTTTCTTTCTAAAATCTGTCCCACCTTTTTTCTTCTTTTTTCTTAAAAATGTGAAACTTCTAAGAAAAAAAAAGATAAAAATTTAAGGTGTGTTAAATCATAAATGCGTTTTATTACGTACGAAAAAATAACAGTGTTGCAAAAAAAGGATAGCATTTGTTTGTTCGAAATTCAAAGAAAGCTCTTTAAACTTTATTTTGGTTTCAAAATTGATTCACCCCAAATAATTTATTTTAGAAAAAACAAATTTTTGCACGCGTTTTTTAAAAATCAAACTAGAAATGTCCATTTTTTCCCAAAAGTATCAAACCCGAAAACAATGACCATTACGTCAATGGAGGAAAAATGAGGACATGAAAGATCAATCCGTTAAACGGACAGAGGGGGGTTTTTTAAAAACGATAAATACAGTTTTGGTGTTTTTTGAAAGTCAAATGTTTTTCGCGCTTTTTAGCAGCAGCAACATTATTGTTATCACTGTTTTTAATGATATAATTTTCAACGATTCCCACGCATAATAATTTTTTATTGTTGCTTTTTTTGGTTTCCTTAAAAAATATACACGGGTTGAATGATTAAATTTTTTGAGCTTGTTTAAAAATTTTATTGCTTTTTTCATCGTCAATGAATGATCTGTTAAATCAACTGATTAAAAATATTTGGCATTAAAGATTTAAGAACGAGCTTGAAATGAGGTACACTGGTCTGGTCGAAAAATTCAAAAAAATAGCAAAACGACTTTCTCAAAAAAGTTTTATTCCGTTTGGAACTTTCTTTGAACTTCATTATTTTTCTCAATCTTAAAAGTCTTTTTCTGAGGTTTTAAGCGTAAAAATGTTGTATTTTTCTTTTATAATAATAATCAGCACAAAAAATACTACAAAACTATATATTTCCAGGTTTTGAAACAATTTAATTGAGTTTTAATTGTGAAAAAACCGTTTTTAAGTAGGTACAAGGTGGCGAAATATAAACAAAATTTCGAAGTCTTTTTCTCAGATTTTAAGTATTCTTTTATATTACTAATTAGGAGATCAAGGGCTACAAAACTATATATTATGGGGTTGGATATATTATTAATATTAAAAATTCACTTTGTCGGGCGAAAATTTGTACATTTTGCCAACAATTTTTGGCGTTCAAAAAAGACTCTTTGCCGCTTTCTAAATTTTATCGACCAAGGCCGTATTTAGGGAGGGGGGGGGGGGGCACTTGGGACGCGTGCCCAAAATTGAGGAAATTCCTTTGATCTTTTGCCGCTTCATGTTGGCGGCGGCAAAAGATCAAAGGCGTGCCTCCCCCCAAAATCGCTGTGCGCCCTCCAAAACTTTTTCTGTATACGGCCTTGTTATCGACCAGTGATACGTTTTGTGTAAGAATCTGGCTATCAGGATCTTGCATGTTCCAACTTTTGCGAGACAATCATCGATGTTGTGTCTGGGGCATGATGATTTTTAAAAGCCATTTAAGTTGGAGAAATATATGTGGGGGGAAAAGAAAAATGGATGTTGAAAAGGTTAACCTTCTTTTTTTACAAAAATGAAATTGTAAAAAATTAAGCAAATAAAATTGTTGCGAGACAACAAAAAAAAATACTAAAGCATCAGCGCCCTTTAAATTGTTGAATCTTGAAATTCAGAAATTTTGTAAACCTGGAAAATAAGTAAGAAGGCTATTTTTCGGTGATTTTGGTAATAAAATAAAATAAATAAGACAGATGAAAGTTGAAAGATGTGTTCATCGTTAACCTATTAAAATAAAATGTGGTTTCATTATTATTTTTTCCTGTATTTAAACTTGTTTTTGTAAACTCACATCCTTTCTTTTTTCCCATTAAAATTCTTACACTTATTTTTGCACTTTGAACGTAAAACTTTGGATCATCTGAAAAATGAATTTAACCAGATTTTTCATTGTATCTTTTATCAAAAAAGTTTTTTATTGTCTTTCCCTTCCTTAATCATGTGTGTATGAGGGAAAGACAATTTAATAGAATCAACACCGACAAAAATATATTTTATCTTTAAACTTTCATCTTTAAAAATTTTTTTTCGCTTCTGTTTTCATTTTTCGATCAACTTTTTTCCCTCTACAAAAAAAACAATGAAATCCCAAATTATTTGAGTCAAATGTTTTTTTTTGTTTCACATTTCAAAATTATCACCACTTCTTTAATCCCCCCTCTATCATCCCTCAAAAAAATACTTTTTATCAACATTTTCTTGTCTTAATAGCCACTTTCCATCTTCTTATTTTTTTGTTTTTTTAGCGGAAATGAATTGTTTGAAGTTTATTTTTGTTTGAATTTTTAAGGTTTTCCTTCTTTTCTCCTCTCCTTAAAATTAATCGTTCATCGATACTTTCAACGCTTTTTCCAACCTTTTTTTTTTATTTGCTTAATTTTTTTACAATTTCATTTTTGTAAAAAAAGAAGGTTAACCTTTTCAACATCTATCTTTCTTTCCCCCCACATATATTTTTGAAACTTAAATGGCTTTTAAAAATCATCATGCCCCAGACACAACATCGATGATAGAAGCAAAGAAATACATAAGCAGAAACAATCTTTGTTGTTTGATGAGACTTTCCCTCCCTCCCTTCCTCCCTTTTTCTTTTCTTTCTCATTCTTTTGTAATTTCTTTTTATTTGTTAACATTGATACCTTTCTTTTCTTTTCAAGTATAAACAAATAATCTATGATTTATTTGGGAGGGTTACTGTGAAAATTACTCTATTTAAAGACAATTTTTGCAGCTAAATTCATTCGGCACCAAGGAGAGAAAGGTTGAGCTTAAAATATATCAGCTTAAAATTATCAATTCTTTTTTTCTTAAAACCTTTAAAAAAGTTTTTAATCTGCTTTAAATTCTTTTATTTGATTTTCTTTCTTTAAAGACGTTTCACAAAATATTTAACAGCAGCAATTTTTTGGTGCATTTTTCCGTTCTTTTGCTTTATTTTATTTAAATTAATATGTGTATATTTTTTAGATATTTGGGAGGTATAACACCGACGAAACAACAAATTTACGAAAGAGTGGCATGACGGTAATAGCTCCGATTGATGATGGCAAAATTCAATCAACATCGAAAAATCAAAAAGGTGAAAATTTTACAAAATCAATTCAATCATATTTTGATAAAAGTCGAAGAGGAAGAACAATTTCAAAGGCGAATATCTTGGAAGAAAATAATGATGAAACTTTAGTTGATTTTAAAAAGCGAAAACCGTGGTATCGAAAAATGTTTGGTTCAAGTAAGTCTTACTGTAGATTTTACAAATACTTAAATAATGATTTTAGAACGAGTAAGAAATATTGCAAAACAATTGATAGAAGATTGGCTATTTTTGGCATTATTAGGAATTATAATGGCTTTGCTTAGCTTTGGCATGGACTGGACAATTGAGTTTTTACAAGCAGGTACAGTATCTTTTTTAATTAATTTTCATACCATTTATTAATTTAGAACATGCTGATTTAATGAGAATAATTGATGAAAAAATGGCTGGAGAGGGTGGAAAAAATTTTGTTCAATATTTATTATGGGTTTTTTATGCAATTTTATTAGTGACGTGTTCAGCTTTATTTTCATTTTATGTTGCACCTCAAGCGATTGTAAGTAATTTTTAACACTGCTACAGTAATCTTTTACCCATGTTAGTTACAGTAATCCTTATTAATAATTTTTTTAAGGGTTCTGGAATACCTGAAATGAAAACAATTTTACGTGGAGTTATTTTGAAAGAATATTTAACATTTCGAACTTTGATATCAAAAATTGTTGGATTAACTTTAAGTTTGGGTTCTGGATTACCGATTGGAAAAGAAGGTTTGTTTGGGTTTTATAAAATTTGATACAGTAACCATTGGTATAATTGCAAATTATAGGTCCATTTGTGCATGTTGCATCAATTGTTGCAAATCTTTTAAGTCATTTGGTTAACTCTTTTCATGGACCATATGCAAATGAATCTCGTTCATCGGAAATGTTAGCGGCAGGCTGTGCGGTTGGGGTTGCCTGCACGTTTTCTGCACCTGTTGGAGGTTTGTCATTTCTTTATCTCTTTTTTTCCGCTGACTTTCTTTCACCTACGAAAATACAAAAGCAGCAACAGCTTATACAAATTTGAACCAAATGTGGCTGTGAAAGAGAGAGAGAGAGTGCAGCAATCAATACGTCATCATAGTTTTTTTTGTACATATAATTCATAAATTTTCAGGTGTGTTATTTTCAATTGAAGTTACCAGTGTTTATTTTGCGGTAAGATAGATATCTGTTTTTGAAGTGTTTTAATATTACCATAATATTTTAGGTAAGAAATTATTGGAGAGGTTTTTTCGCTGCAACATGTTCCGCAACAATATTTCGTTTATTACGAGTAATAAATAAACAAGCATGTTAGTTTTCTTTTACTTCTATACAAAAAAATGAAATAAACATTTTTATTTTACAATTACGGGGTTGTCGAGATATTACGTAATGCGGAAGCGGGGTGATTCAGCAATTATCACGCTTCACACAAATGCGGCAAAAGATCAAAGAAATGTAATGTATAGGGGGTACAAAAATCTGAGAAATCGTATCACGTGCTACCTCAACAGCCCTTTAATTATCTTGGAAAAAAGAGAGTTCAAAATTATTATCGTACCGTTTTTGAACGTCTCGAAAAAATGTGTGTACTTTTTGAAATTCTTTTTTTTTCTAATTTTAACTTTGTACATTTTGTGCCTTGTGTAAAAACCTAAATTTGGTAGTTTAATTTCTTTGTTTTTTGATTAATTAGTTTAGAGACCGGCAGGGAACACTTTTTCCTTTCTTTTCTTTGACATTTTTTTCGTTACAGTATGAAAAATTAAATTTTGATTTACTCTCTAATAATCAGAGCTACTAGATGTTATTTTTTAAACTGATTCCGATTATGACATTTAAAAAATTTTTCGCATAGGACAAACGGTGGAAAGCTCAAAAAAAGCATGTTTTTTTCGAATTTTGACCCCTAAGTAAGCCCAGGTAACCTCCAGCACCAAAATAGTCACAAAATTTGATTTTTATATATACAAACACTTCATTACTGCTTTATAAGCTTTATAATACGTTAAAAATGGTATAAAAAAGGTTTTTGCGACAAAAAAAGATATTTTAGCAACATGTGGTATTACGGTAAGTAACAGCCGTAGACCAATTTTAAGGTTTAAAATCAATATTTTTATTTCTTTTTGTTCAGTTAATGTCAAGGAATATTGTATAATGTTAAATAACTACATTTTACATCTTTGCTAAGCATTTTTAGTACTAATTATCAAGTTCGCTATAGAAAATAACGAATTTTTGGAAAAGAAAAATATCTGCTTATATTAATTCTTATGTTTTGAGTCTACCCAGATATGTTATTTAGCATATTAGAAACAAATATTGATAAAAAAAATTAACATTGTTAAATACAGAAGTTCAGATAAAAGCTCCAGAAGTCGAGTATCAAAAAAGTAAAAAAACATTTTTTTTGTAAAAAAAATTGAAGAAGAAAAAGAGGTGTTCCTGCAACGAAAACACTTTCTTCTTCTTTTTTTTCATTTGTCGGCTCGTGGAAAAAAGTGTTCTATTTTCTTTTTTTTCGACGAAAAGTTTTTGCTTTCTTCAATTTTTTAGATGGCATTTTCGTCGCTTCTGAATCACTTTTTAACTTTTTGATTTTATTTTCGTTTTATTCAAGGTTGAAAGCACTAGAATATCCACACAAAATTTTTTTCTCTCAATTTTTAATTTTTACCTGCCGGTCTCTAAATTAGTTTTTGTAAATTTGTTGTGATTATTTATTTTTGTGTATTTTATTTTAGTGACGGTTGTGGCATTTTATCAGACATCTTTTCCTAGAGAGGCATTTGTTCCAGCAGAACTTCCAATTTTTGCTCTTGTTGGGTGTGTTTTTTTTTCTTCCTAAAGTCTGTCCCAAAAATATAGAGCCACCCCAGAAATTGCTGTTTGAGCAAGTTTTAGGGATTTGTTTTAAAAACTGTTGATTCCAGCAGAATCAGCGCCTTCGAAAACCTATATATCTACGGAGATAGCGAATTTTCGCTTCGATAATTTAGAAAATTCTCGAAAATTCCAATTTTGCACTGTCCCAAAAGTATAGAGCCACTCGTTAAAAGTTATTATTTATGAACAAAATGGTTAAGAAAATACAACAAAACAAGTTTTGATACATTATTTAACATTTCTCTATGCTTGCGACACAAATTGGATGCAAATCCATCGACTTTTTCTTCCAAAAATTAAGAAAGATAAGGAGTACTGTGGAATGCAAAAAAAAAAATTTTGATTGGAATAATTGTTTTAATAATAATAATAAATGCAAAAAAAATTTTTTTTGATTGGAATAATGACTGCCATTGATTGTTTTATGTTTAACTAACTTATATTAACAATATTGAAAACTTTCCAGCACATTAACATAAAAATTTAACTATTTTCAAAAAAATATTGATGTTGGGGTAACAACATTTGATGAAAAATTATTTGCACCAGCAGCGTTAAAAATAGCGTTTAGCCTAATTTTAATTACTTTTATCATTAAAAAGCAGAACTGATTGTTTTACATGTTACAAGGGTACTGTAATGACAATAATTCAAAGTGGTTTTTTTCAAGATTTAAATCGCTAATATTCGATTAGCTCAGGCTAAAACAGTTTGTTCTAGGTTAAAATTGTTATATAAATTATAAATATACCTTTTTTAGAATTCTGAAAACCACCTTGAATTATTGTCATTACAGTACCCTTGTAACATGTAAACCAATCAGTCCGTCCTCAACATAAAAGAAACCAAATTTTTTGAGCTTCTTTGATGTTTTTCTGCTTTTTAATGATAAAAGTAATTAAAATTAGGCTAAACGCTATTTTTAACGCTGCTGGTGCAAATAATTTTTCATCAAATGTTGTTACCCCAACATCAATATTTTTTTGAAAATAGTTAAATTTTTATGTTAATGTGCTGGAAAGTTTTCAATATTGTTAATATAAGTTAGTTAAACATAAAACAATCAATGGCAGTCATTATTCCAATCAAAAAAAATTTTTTTTGCATTTATTATTATTATTAAAACAATTATTCCAATCAAAATTTTTTTTTTTGCATTCCACAGTACTCCTTATCTTTCTTAATTTTTGGAAGAAAAAGTCGATGGATTTGCATCCAATTTGTGTCGCAAGCATAGAGAAATGTTAAATAATGTATCAAAACTTGTTTTGTTGTATTTTCTTAACCATTTTGTTCATAAATAATAACTTTTAACGAGTGGCTCTATACTTTTGGGACAGTGCAAAATTGGAATTTTCGAGAATTTTCTAAATTATCGAAGCGAAAATTCGCTATCTCCGTAGATATATAGGTTTTCGAAGGCGCTGATTCTGCTGGAATCAACAGTTTTTAAAACAAATCCCTAAAACTTGCTCAAACAGCAATTTCTGGGGTGGCTCTATATTTTTGGGACATACTTTAGTTTTGAATATTGTGGTAGTTGATTTACTTTTTTTTTATGTTTCACGCTGTGTTGTGCTGTCCAATGAGTGAAAACTTTTTTTTACATTTTTCCATATTAAATTTTTAAACCTAGATTCTGAGAGACTGAAGCGAGTTAAACGTTTTCTGTAAAAAGAAATAAAACGGTTACCACCACATAAATATGTGTGACTTAAAAAATTTGAAAAAAATGATTCAGAATCCGCTGGATTCAGAATCTTGGAAAAAAATATTGTCCAAATCTTACAAAATTGCTATCATTCGAATCGTCTTGATGAGTAGATTACACTAAATGCAAAATTAAGTGTTTTTTAGAAGTCAGAATAAAGATTCTAGCTTTTAAAAACTTTATTTTTCATTTTTTCATTTTAGTTTATTCTGCTTCTGAATTCTATACAACACAAAATTTTGCATTTAGTGTAATCTACTCATCAAGACGATTCTAATGATAACAATTTTGTAGAATTTGGATAATATTTTTCTCCAAGATTCTGAATCCAACGGATTCTGAATCATTTTTTTCAAATTTTTTAAGTCACACATATTAATGTGGTGGTAACTGTTATATTTCTTTTTACAGAAAACGTTTAACTTGCTTCAGTCTCTCAGAATCTAGGTTTAAAAATTTAATATGGAAAAATGTAAAAAAAAGTTTTTTTTCATTGGACAGTTTTCTTTGCGTTCGACACACCGTGTGTTTTGTAAATGCTGTAAATCTAATTTGCAATTATTTTTAGGCTAATATGTGGAATTTTATCTGCTGCATTTATTCTTCTTCAACGACGAATGGTATTATTTTTAAGAAGGAATAAAATTGCAAAAAATGTTTTTCAAAAATAGTAGGCTTTTTTTTAAATTGCCGTAATCCTGTTTATGTATCTTTTATTTTAGTTGGTTAATATATCCAATTGTTATTTCTGCATTTGTTTCTTCCCTTACATTTAATGAAGGATTTGGAAGATTTATCGGTGGACATCAAAAATTTAGTAAAGCAGCCGTGAACTTTTTTGATAATTGTACTTTTACGGAAACAAATAATGCATCAGAAAGATATTGCTCTGAAAGTATTATTCATAATTGGACGGATAATGGCTCACTTTCACCATTTTTAACTTTGAGTGTTTTTATTGTCGTTTTTGTAAGTTTAATTTAATATTTTATTAATATTAATGATTTCAAATTTACAGTACTTTTTAATTGCATTAGCTTCAACGGTACCAATTCCATCAGGAATTTTTGGGCCTTCATTTATTGTTGGTGGAGCCATGGGAAGATTGGTTGGAGAAATTGTTGCAATAATTTGGAAAGATCGCGAATTTGATGTTTATCCGGGTGTATACGCCGTCGTTGGGGCAGCGGCATTTTGTGGTGGTGTAACACATACAGTATCCGTGGCTGTAATAGTTTTTGAGCTCACGGGTCAGTTAATGTATATTTTGCCTGTTATGGTAAGTATATATTTATTTATATATATATATATATATTACTGCAGAGATCTTTTTATAGATTGCTGTATTAATTGCAAATGCTGTAAGCTCCTATCTTCAACCATCGATTTATGATTCCATTATTCAAATTAAACATTTGCCATATTTACCGGATATACCTCATTCATCTTCAAAGTAAGTCATTGCTATCTCATTAATTCAAAAATAATTACGGTAATTTTAGCTTCCATGGAATTTGTGTTGAACAATTTATGACATCATCTGTAAAATTTTTATCCAAAACTTCCACCTTTGCTGAACTTGAAAATCTTTTATCAAAAATGCCAAAGCTCAAAGCTTTTCCAATTGTTGAAAATGATCGTACGACTTTTATTATTCTTTAAATACTTTTATATATAACATTTATTATTGTAGAAAACCCCGTTTTGATTGGATCATGTAGCCGAGCAAAACTTTTACAAGCTTTGGATAAACATGTTGGACATGCTGCCCGACAAACAGAAGCCAATCGTAGAATTAAAGAAGCTATTGCAGATATTGATCGAAGATTCAAAATTGTTGATCGTCAAAGAAATTCTTTGACGGAAGGAAAAATAACAGATCGGCCATCAATATTTGAAAATTTTAAACTTGATGAAGAAAATAATCAATCTCCTTCACAGAATAATATCATCGTTCAAACAATTGCTCCAACACCGACGGATGAATTAAAACCATTTGATTTTACAAATCGTCGAACCCAATCTACATCAGCTCAAGAGGCATCTGCAAATGGAGAAAATGAAGTGGGAGAACGTCGAAGAGCTCAAAGTTCAACGACAAATCGATTTACTGTTGTTCCAGTGAATGAAAGTATATGTGCAAATGTTCCATTTCCAGGCCGAAGACCTGGTGGACGTCGAGGTGGATTATCAGTTGAAAATGTTCTTGAACGTGGATCATTAAGTGAATGTGAAGATGAAAATCGAAAAAATTCAAATGATACTGTAACAACAACTACGACAACAAGTTCAATTGGAAAATTATCAAATCGTCTTTCACATTCTTCTCTAATTTCATCAATTAAAAATGGAATGAAACGTGAAAGACCTAAAAGCTTTCATGCCGAAAGTCGAAATTCATCTGGAAATGGAAGTGGAAATGGTCACGACATGTATCACACAATTGGAGGAGTATTTCGACAAGTGTTAACATTTGGAAAATCTCGTAATCATGGTGCTGATGACTATGATTTATCGGGGGATGAAAGAAAGCTGTGGGAACTTGAACGACTTTCACAACAAATTAATTTTGATGACATTAATGTCGATCCTGCGCCATTTCAACTCGTTGAAAAAAGTAGTCTTTTCAAGGTTCATTCATTATTTTCTTTACTGGGCTTGAATCGGGCCTACGTCACTAAGTGTGGCAAATTGGTAGGAGTCGTGGCCCTAAGGGATCTCAGAATTGCAATTGAAAAAGTTCAAGATGGTTTATTATTTATTAATAGTGGTTCAATATATGAGACACCACCAAAACGATCATCTGATTTAACATTTGAAGGTGCACATCTTGTTGGTCGTTCAAGTTCTGATGAACAAGATGAAGATGATGCTGAAAATGATAAGCTTACTGTATGCTTTTTCTTTTCTGTCTTATATATGTAGTTACAATAATCTTTGGTATGATTGGCAATCACAATCAATGCGCGCAACATGCGCATACAAAGAGAAAATGAGTTTTCTTTTTGCCACCAATCTCCCGTTTTTATATATCTTTAAACCATTGTTATATATTTTTAATAATTAAATCATAGAAAAATTAAACTTGTTGCGAGAATATAAAAAAAAAGATTGGTGCAAAAAAAAGAAAACTCATTTAGACACTGGCAAGTGAAAAATAAATTTTCGAAAAAGTTTTTTTTGTGGTTATAATTTTTCATTCTTATTTCGAATTTTTTCTATAGTGATTCCGGTGTGGTTATAGTTAGAGACCGGCAGCCGAAAATTAAAATTTACAAAAAAAACTTTTGTCGTTTTATTCTGGTAAATTTGACCCCGAATAAAATAAAAGTAAAACTAAATAAAAAAAACTTATTAGAAGTGCCGAAAATGCCTTCTGAAAATTTCAGATAACAAAAATTTTTGGTCGAAAAAAAGACGCTTTTCCTTCCTTTTTTTGCAACAAAAAAATGCGTTTAAATACACCATATATTAATATACTTTTTTTTGTAGTTGAAACGATACCGTAAATTGGCATTTTCGGCGCTTTGTCCTCAGTAAAAAAAATTTAAGTTTTGTTTTTGGAATCAGCGTAAAAAATAACATCTAGAAGGTCTGATTATTAGAGAGTAAATTAAAATTTAATTTTTCATATTGTAACGAAAAAAATGACAAAAAATTCGCTGTCAGTGTCTTAACTCATTTTCTCTTTGTGTTCGCATGTTTCGCGCATTTATTGTGATTGCCAATCATACCAAAGATTATCGTCAGACATTGTATATAAAAACTTTTTTCAGCGACGTCCTGTTGTTATTTCACGTACAACTTCACAACTTGGTGATAAAAAATATGCAGATCTTGCTGCAGAGCTGGCAAAATCTCAAGAAGAATCGCTTCAAGATCCAAATCATCTCTCAATTATTTCTCCTCAACGATTCAATGCGAAATCTGATCCATGTATTGTTACAAAAATTAATGAAATTCGTGAAATAGAAGAATCGCGGCCATCTGGTTCTTCTGCCAAAACTACTGCAACAGGAGCAAGAAGAAAACCTCCATGCCCATCAATAAGAATTAATTCTGAATCATCGTCGCCAACAACATCCGCGAAATCCATTGAAGATGTTTCTTCAAATTCTGATCCAAAAAAAAGAAAGAGACGAAAATCTCGTCACGTTCAGTTTCCACCAACACCAGATTATAAACAACAACAAAATAAAACTGCTTTTGACTTTTCATCTTCTTCTGATGAACAGTAATATCAACGTTTTGTTAATTACAGTAGGCTTTTCTTTAAATAACGGGTTTTTTTTATATTTGTGCATAATTATTTTAATGATAATCCAATTATCGGTTATTAATCTCGGTTATCCCCCTTTTATCGATTTCAATGAAACTTGCGTGTTTTTGTAGTGCAACCAAAAACGGGAAAAAACTACTTTGTTAATTTTTGTATTTTTTATAAAATTGTTGTATTTTTGTATATTTAATAGTAATATGTGTGTTTGTGTAATTGAAAATAAATAAATTTGTTGTTTTTGTATTTATTTATTTAAAACATTTTACCATGCATTTTTAAAAGTTTTAACAAATTACAGTATCCCAAAAATGCTGGCTTTCTTTACAGTTGAAATTAATTAAATTTTTACTAGTCCCCTGACTACTTGATTGATGGTCGATAAGCATTGGAAAAATGAAGAAAAACTTCCGAGAATAAATGTATGCTGAAGATAACACTCACGTTTTATTGTTCTTTTTTCCATTATCATTATCAAAAAAATCAATAACATATTTTTCGATATTTGTTTCGCAAAATTTGTTTAAATTTGGATATATTTTAAAATAGCAGCTAATCCTGAGGATATCAAAATGGCAAAAGTTTGTTTACGGGCTCATTTTGAAAAGATTACCCGAATATTTTAGGATTCAAATTTTAATTTGGCAGAAATGAAAAAAACTCTTCCAATGACCGAAAATCGAAATTCTTTCACAATGAACATCGATGAATTAGATACTGTAGGAATTTTAAGAAAGATTAATCAAGAAGATCAAAAAGTCGCAGAAGCTGTTGAAAAAGAACTCGAATATATTGCTGCAGGAGTTGATATTGTGACGGAAGCATTTCGAAATGGTGGAAGATTAATTTATATTGGAGCAGGGACAAGTGGCCGATTGGGAATTTTAGATGCTTCAGAATGTCCACCAACATACGGCGTACAAAAGGGAATGGTTATAGGTAATCTAGGAATTTTATTAAAAATCAAAATTCTCGCGTCGCTTAAAAAATTTGCATATTGCTTAAAACTTGTCAAAACTGCTTGCAAAAACACTTTCATTGAATTGAATTTTAGGCTTAATTGCTGGAGGTAAAAAGGCAATAGAAGAACCCGTTGAAGGAGCAGAAGATACTCCAGAATTTGCCGTTGAAGATTTAAAAGAAATAAATTTTTCGGCAAAAGATGTTTTAACTGGAATTGCAGCATGCGGAAACACGCCATACGTAATTGGGGGCCTTAAATACGCCAAAAGTATTGGCGCAAAAACTATTGCAATTGCCTGTTCAAAGGATTCATCCATTGGGAATATTGCAGATATCAAGATTGAAGTTATTGGTATGAAAGGATTTCGTATATCCGATCTCATTGATTTTTGTTTGTTTTAGTTGGTCCCGAAGTTGTCACAGGTTCAACTCGAATGAAAGCTGGAACGGCACAAAAGTTAGTGTTAAATATGATAACAACTTCATCAATGATTAAACTTGGAAAAGTATATGGAAATTTGATGATCGATGTTCAAGCTTGGAATAAGAAATTGGTTGAAAGATGCAAAAGAATTTGGATGGAATGCACCGATGGAAGTTATGAAGAGGCATGCAAATATCTCGATGAAACAAATTTCAATGTGAAAGAAGCAATTTTAATGAAATTAGCTGAAATTAGTCACCAAGAAGCTCAGCAACGATTAAAAGCTTCAAATGGACATTTTAAAACTGCTTTGAAAATGGATCTTTCTTCCAACTGATAAAATCACATACATTTACAAAATTGTTTTAGGTAGTTTAAATAAACTTTACTTTAATAAAAAAAAATAACACATAAAATTATGCAAATGTTTTGTATTTTTTTTTTATTTTTTAAGATTTTTGCAGATTTTACGAAAAAAATATAATTAATAATAAAAATCTAATCCACGAAATTTTTCATGAATTATGGATGGAGTTTTTCCATCCATAATTCATGAAAAACTTTAAAATTAGTCGTCAGCGACGGTCGAGGCGATAAAAATTTTTCTGAAACAAAAAAGCAAAAGCAGCCCCAAATTGCTGTGGAACATAAAATAATAAAATGCCATTGAAGTTGGATATATTTACTCCAAAAAAATGCAGCACATGTTACCATCGCCTAAAATGCATTGAATATTAAAATATCTTTGTTTATTATTCAAATTATTTAACTGAACACATATGTAGTAATATTATCATACGGTAATGCTGAAAAGCAAAAAAAAATTGGAAAAAAACTTACATGAAAAAATTTGTATGTTGAAAAAGCTTGTGCACTTTTATTTGGATATTCAGCAATTAAAAATGAATAAATTTGTGTATTCCAGCATGAATCTCCAAATCCCAAGAAGAATCCACAGATTAAAACCAATGGAACACTGCAAAGATTTTATTTACTTTTTACATTTTTCGTCAAAAAAAAGATAACCTTGGTTCTTTAAATATTCCATGATCGGGGGTTGTTCCAAGGGGGGATTGATTTGGTAAATTTAAAAATATAAATGTATAAACAATTAAATGTATTATCATTCCAGCAAAAACAATCATTGATCTTGGAATATTTTTCATTTTTGTTGAAATTATTCGAATTAAAGCTCCGCCTTTTAAAATGTGTCGTTATTATTTAAAAAGTATAAAAAAACTAAAAATTACTTGTAAAAAGTCCAAGGCCTTCACAAATTGCTGTTAAAGCAACAATAGCTTTTGGATTACCACTAATTTTTTCGGTATTTGAAATGCAAGTTGAATATACACCACTCCAAAAAGATAATTCTACTCCAACATATGCAAATACGAATGCCATAACTAGCATCCTTTTTGTAAACATTAACTTAAACATTGATTCTATAAAACAAGTAATTATGTATATGTAATTAACAGTTTGGCACATATCTTTTTTGTGCCATTCAGTGTTTTCCCGATTCAGATTCTTCGATTCCGATTCCTTATAAGGAAATCGAATAGAATTGGAATCGGAATCGAAAAAACAAGATGGAATCGGGAAAACACTGGTGCCATTCGAGTGAGTGAATAAAAGAAAGAAAACTCACTAATCATTTTAAGTGGTTTCTTTTTTGGCATTGAAATTCCACTGGCAGGTTCTGGTACTTTTAAAAAAGCTAATACCCCAATTCCAACCAAAATTGCACCCAAAAATACACTGTACAAAATTTTTACTGTTGTATCTGATATATCATCTTTTTTGTCTCGTTTGGCATTTCGAAAAACAACATACATAAAAATGCCACCAATTACAAGACTGAAAATATGTTTTTAAATAATGATATTCATTTGGGACAAACTTTGATTGTGACACTGCCCAAAATAGACCTGATTGTTTTCCAGAAGTTTCTTTCGTTGAATTTAAAGCCATATATGATCCTTCGGCGGTCCAAATTACTAAAACAAGATATTGTACATTTTAAAGAATCTAAAAGAAATTAGATACAAGCTGAACCAAAGCCAATAATTAAAGAAGAAATAATTAAAAAAGTATAATTTAAGAAAAAGAAGCCTGCAATAAAAAGGGCATAAGTTGAAGCGCCAAGAATCATGGACCATTTTGATCCAAGCCAATTAATTATTACTGGGGCAAACAATAAATTTCCAAACATATTTCCACCATAAATAAGAGATAGGCTAAAAGTTTGTAGGTTAAAGTATTCTAAAATTTGTAATAAGCATGATGCAATTCTTTATAATTAAAAGCTTCTACTATTTTTTGCAGCAACAAAAATTATTTTATAAATAAAAACAATTAATTTTTTTTTTTTTTACCCCAAATATCCGGTATGTTTGGCCATCTTTCCTCGATCCGCATAACTGTCCATTACCATTTCTTCAATAAATCCTTGAGAATTAAATGAAGAAAATATCAGCAAAAATGCCAAAGATACTTGAATCACATTTAAAGTATATCCATCTATTTTTATCTTCATCCTTTTTTTTCTCTCTTTTTTACCCGTCTCTTCTTTTTTCAGCAAATCTTTTTTTCCAAATCAAATCGAAAACGCAAAACTTTTATTGTTGTTCATTAAAAAGATTTTATTCAACACAATGGAAATGAAAAAAAAATGTGATAACAACGCACTTCTTTTACGTCCATGTAAAACATGGCTGCCTTTTTTTATATTCCAATTAAATGAATGCTTTATTTTTTACGGAAGTACTCATTTTTTGTTGTTTCTAAAAATTATTGAACTTTTGAAAAAGTCCCAAAGGAGTTGAAAAGAATGATTTTTGCTGGAATTGAAGGGTTGCTTTTTTTGCACTGGGATTTTGGTTTTAAAAATAAGATTTTAGAGGAGCAACACATTCGAAATTAATTTTAATCAAAATCAGTGAAGATGGGAAAATTCAGAAATTGTTTGAAGAGGAAGGTCAAAGTTTAAATTGTGCAATTCAGGGGGCAGATTTTACATGTGATTACATTGCGAAATGGATTCAAACCGTGGCACAAAAGTTAAAAGTAATTTTGCCGTTTGATGGAGTGGTAATTTTTTGGCACATTTTTTATAAATACATATTTTAACATTAATTTTTAGGGATTTGGTTTGGCAGGAGCTGGAAATACAGAAATTACTCAAAAAATTACTGATACTTTTCTTTCAAAATATTCAGATATTACAAAAACTTGTTTTGTCACAACTGATGCCATTGCTGCAATCGCGACAGCTTTTAAAAATGGTAATTTTAAGATATATTAATTTTACAAAATTTGAAACAATGTTACTGTAAAAAATGCCAAAAATCCTTGAAGTCTGGGACGTCGGCGAAAAAAACCTTGCCGGCCGGCAGCCGACGTGGCCGTCTGCATTTGATATCCCTGCTTGAAGTATTTATATATGTACAATGAAACAATGTTTTATTATTCCCTTTCGGTCTTTTAAAACAAATATTTATAAATTATAACTTTAAGGCGGTGTTGTGCTGATTGCGGGAACCGGGTCAGCTTGTCGATATTTAAATATCGCTGGTAAAATCTTTGGAACTGGAGGAAATGGTCATTTAATTGAAGAAAATGGAGGCGGATTTTGGATTGCACAAAAGTAACTTCTTTTAAAAAATTCTAAACAACTTTAATCCCATTTTTAGAGCCGTTCAAACAATTTTTAATCATGAAGAAGGCTTAAAATCAGCAATTTATCCAATCACATTTTTAAAAACCTTAATTATGGATTATTTCAAATTGAAAGAATTTCGAGATATTTTAAATATTTTTTATGGTTCAACATTTTCGAAAGCGTACATTGCTTCTTTTTGTAAAATTATCGCAGAAAGTATAAATAATTTATGTTTCAAAGTTTAAAAATATGCAAATTTCAGACGCCGACAATGACCCCTTGTGCAAAAATTTGTTGGAAGAAGCTGGTAAAGCTTTAGCTAAACATTTAATTGCAATTTCCAGAAATTTCGATGATGAAATGTTTCAAAATGTTTCAATTTTGTTAGTTGGTTCTGTATTTCAAAGTTGGAATATCCTAAAAATTGGTAAACCTTGAATTATTTCTTTCTGCTTAAGCAGCAGTTATTTTAGGGTTTATTAAAATCCTTCAAACAACAGAATCAAAAATGAATAAATTATCTTTTTACACTTTGAAAGATAGCGCCGCTTTAGGCGCCGCAATTTTAGCTGCAAAAAATTCAAACACTTTTTTCAATTTTGATTTTGAAACCACTGAATTTGTTGATTCAATTTTGTTGTCAGAAACATTTTTATAAATAAATATATTTCATCAATTGTTGTAACTTTAATTAAAAATCGTCTGATTTAAACGGTGATCCTTTGAATACCTATATATACCTATGAATTGTCAGTGTTTGTGTAACAATACTTTTGATGAAAGTAAGCATTGTTACAAATATTAATGCTTAAATAAAATTCGAGACAATGAATTTGACAATGAAAAGTTTGTGATTGTTCAATGTTTTTCACAGCTTTGAACAATCACAAACCTTTGTCCTACTTTGACTCATACCAAAAAAGCTCAAATTAAATTTCCTTTTTTCATTTCACTTTCATTTTTTTGGTCTCGGGTCGGCCTCCTTTTTTATAATGGAAAAATTAATAAATAAATAAATAAATAAATAATCAATCATTTTTGCATTTAAGTGTTACCTTATTTTTCCAATAAAAAAAATAAGCATGCCTCTTTTTTGGAGCATTTTTTTAATTTTATTTAACTTTTTAATACACGTTACTCCAAGCCACTCCTTAAATATATCAGATCCAAATATAATTTGGGAAGCTGAAACATATCCTAATCCGATATCAGAGGATGATGAATATGTTAAGTGTAATATTGAAAATAGAACAAATTTCTGTGATCCCGAAAATATATTATCGCAAGAAGCTCAAAAAAGTATTATTGAAGAATTAAAGGAACTCCAACGAAATACTTCAAACAAGAACGGCAAATATTTTTGTGAAAAAAGTGGTTTAATTGGTGGAATTGCCGTCGCAAAAAAATTTGTTGGTGGAAATTCAGAGGTAAATAAAATTAATATTTTGGATAAAATTAGGCATTTTTGAAATCTATGGTAAAAGTTTTTGCTATTTTTAGACTTTAAGACATCACGCTTTTCAATTACGAAAGAAATGGAAAATGGATGAAGAATGCCAAAAATCATTTTTAATTGTAATGGCAATAAAAGATCGAAGCTTCTGGATTTCAAAAGACACAAATATCCCAATTCATTCTGACTATTTTACTCAAATATTTAAGAATCAGGTTTAAATAAATAATTAATATTTCATATCAGCAGCTACAGTAGAATTCCATTTTTTAGAAAGAAACATTGCAATCCGGGAATTATGAAAAAGCTTTATTAAATGTCATTCGTGCCATTTTAATTACGACTACAAAAAGTGGCCCCTCTTTCAACAAATTTATTATATGTTTATTATTTTGGACTTTCATATTCTGTTTGATTGTTGCTCTCTGTTATTTCTGTTGTCGTAAATGTTTAAAAAAGGGGCGTTATCAAAGTGTTGGATATGGAGGCTCAAGTGGAGGCGGAGGTGGTGATAGTGGAGGCGGAGGAGGCGGAGGAGGAGGTGGTGACAATGGAGATGGCGGTGGAGGTGATTATTAAAATTTAAAAAAAAAACACTTTTTCACTTATTTTATTAACTTTTTTCAAATGTTTGAATTTTTCACACTGAATAATAAACTACATAAATTTCAGTTTTTTTAAAGCAAAAATGCGAACTAGTGGTCGGATACCGTCCCCCGAAGGTTTCAGTACCGTCAAAAATATCGCAATACCGCACCGTGAACTTTTTTTTTTGAAAGTTTGTTTTTTTGATACACAATTTGGAAAGATATTTCCATGAATTATTCTTTAGAAAAAGGTCAATCACTTTGCCACTAAAATAGTATATTTTGTTACATTGTTTTGATTTATTGGCATAAAAAATTTAATAAATTATTAATAAATTTAAAGTTTATTGTTTTTGATAAATAAACTCAGTTGCTTTTCTGGTCGATTTCAAATATAGCTTTAATACAATAAAACTTGGTATTTATTTGGGGACATGTTACAATGGATGGTAATACCGCGATATTACCGTAATACCGTACCGTACCAATTTACAAAAATGGTATTTTACCATTACCGCATTTTTCGAAAAACGGTACGGTATCCGATCTAGTGTTACTGAATCCGATCTGAAACTTTGTCGGATCGGATTCAAACAAAATTTGAAGCAAATCAACATTTTCCCTGAAAATGAGTCTCCTCCGTTTGTGCAACATAAGTTTTCAATACTTACCCTTCAATAAAAGGATCGGTTTCTACATCGACAAATACAAAAAAAAAAGTTGATATAAATGTAACTACCAGTTTCAATTTGATAAACGTTTACTCCTGGGTAAAAGTGCCAAATTTCCCAAATATTCAAAATTGTTTATTAAATGAGAAAATATAAAATAGAGAACTGCGAAAAAAACTAAATAATTTTTTTAATTTTTTTGTGCCACAGTCTGTCCGTCCCCATCTCCCTCAAACCTAAACCAACGTTTTTTCAAACGAGAAAGTGATCAGCAAAAAAATGGAGCTGAGACGAATGGTCAGAAAAAATTAATGATGTTGAGTACGCATCACACCTTCTTAATTTAATATGTGACAGACTTCTACTTCGAAATTTTAAGTCCCTTTATTTTCTTTTTACAGCCATTCAATTTGATCCAAAAAAAATATTGAACATTATTTGCAATTAGGCATGGCAGGGGCCGGGCCGAGAATTTTGATATTTTCGAAAAAAACGCAAATTTGATTAAAAAAAATAAAAGGCACAAATTAAAGCAGGCCGGGCGGGCCCGGGCTGGGGAAAAAGTCGCACTGAAAAAAAGTATGCTAAAAATACCCAAATTAGGACGATATTTACACTTAAAAGGTGTAAATACAGATCTATTTTTGTTTAGGGGGAGACATTTTTTATACCCATTTGACATAGGTTAATTAACATTTACCCATTAAAAGATGATATTTACGCCTTTTAAACGCAAATATCATCCTATCTTGTCTAGGGGGAGACAATTTTTACACCCATTTTTTTCAGTGCGGACCGTGCCATGCCTATTTGCAATGGACAAATTTTTGATGCATATATCGTTCAGAATCAAACTGATTTTAGCTTTACATTATTTAAAGTCAATTAATTTTTTAACAATAAGTCATTTGCGTAGTCATTAGTTAATATAAGACGCGGATATAAAAAACAGTTTTGGCCCTTGCAAAAATATTGGCGTTTTGTGAAAAAGTGTCCTTTTTTTCTCTGCGCTCTCTTCTTTTTCCACACTATTTTTTTGAGATTTTTCCAACAGTTGGAAAAACTTTTTATATATCCGTGTCTTATATATTTTGTGTAAATACGGTTAAAATCTAGTTGTTTTTAAAAAATTTTTATTTCGACATTGAACGCAATAAATGCACACTCGGGAAGAAAAGTGGATATTGTAAGGTTATAGGAATTTTTCCATATACCCTTCCCATATAATTCATATGGCCGGGAGCTGCTTTTATATAGGAACTTTATATGAAAGTTATAGCAAAAAATTCTTATACGCTTCCTATAATTTTTCTATAACAAAGCAGCACCCGGCCATAGGAAACCTATAGGAAGGTTATAGGAATATACATTTTCTGTGATATGGAACAGCAAGCTTTTTACTATTTTTCTTTTAAAAATATTTTATTTCAAAAATTAAAATGAAAAAGACTTTTTGCTAAAAGGGTACAAAAATAAATAAATAAATGCGTTTTTAGATAAAAATCTAAGATTTCCCTTTTTTTATTGTTGTTTGTTTTTGAAAAAAAACATTACTTGTTTTTTTCTTATTTTATAGAAGAAAAAAAACAGGTAATAGAAATAAAATGGGACAAAGTTAGTTAGTTATCAATCATGGAAAAAGTTCCACCTCTTCTGATCAACAAATAAATATAATCACTTTAAAAATAAAGTTTACCATTTTTCTAACTTTCATTTTGGAAGACAAAAAAATGAAACTTTTAATTTCGGCTTTATTTTTGAGTATTTTTGTTTTTGGAATAAACGGAAAATCTTGGGACAGTTCAAACTTCCCAAATCCAACAAAACGGGGGGAATGTATTGTTGAAAGACATGCATATTTATGTGACCCAGATATGTTAATCTCTCCAAATGGCCGCGATAAAGTTGTCAAAGCTTTGAATGATTTGGAACGAAATTCTCGAAATCAATCAGCTTCAAGTTTTTGTGACAAACAAGGCGTTACAGCTGCCATTGCAGCCGGGAAAGATTTCAAAGGAAGTCAAAAAGTTTGTTATATTTATTTTATCAGAGATAAGCTGATAAACTGATAAAATATTTTATAGGAACTTGATAATATTGCAAGTGATCTGTACAAAAAATGGAGACTTGATAACGAATGTGATAAAAGTTTTGTTCTTCTTCGATCCGGCACTTCGTCAGATGCCAAATATGCCGTTGAAGCTGGAAAAGGTGTGCCAATGACAAAACAAGAAATTCAAAAGCTGTTCAAAAAGGTTTGTATTTAAGTATATCAGAAATAAATTGTAATACAAAACATTGGCATAAACTCTTTTGGGTTGCTTTTCTTCAAACTCAAAGTTACAGTAATCTTTATAATTAAATAAATTATTTATTTTTTTAGAAATCTCCAAGTTTACTTGAATCCATTTTGAAAGTCGTTGAAGCAGTCGAGAAAAAAGCCCAAGAACCAAAAGGTGCCAAAAAAGGACTATTATCCAAAATTTTTGGTTAAAAATACTTTATTTAATATACATCTTTGAAATTAAAGATATTATCAGAATATTACGGTAAAACATAAATAATTAACACTGCCCTAATAATATTCTCTTTGTTTTATTTTAAACGTAAATAAATAAATAAAATCGTGAAAACTGTCAAATTTTTTTAAACTGTTGTAATAAAAATGGTATTCAAATTTACAGCCGGCAACAGTATTTTATTTTGGTCAAAAACTTTATTTACTCTAACAAATTTTTTGCTAAAATTTTCTTGATGGTCTCAACGCGATGAGGAACTCTCATTGGAGCTGCAAAACGTTTAAGAGACGGTGCAACAGATTATTTGAATTTTTGGGAATAAAAGCGTTACATCAAAATTTTGTTTTCAATTCTTTTATAGCCATTCGATAAAACTAGGTGAAAAAACGTTATTCCTGGAGTTTTGGAACATTCTACCGTGTGAAACCAATTTCGCAGATTTTCAAAGATTGAATATAACCAAAAATTCAAAAAATCGGGAAAAATCAGGAATGCAACTAATCAAAAAGTTGTGCCCCGGGATTGTACACATAAGTAAGGGCTATAAAATGGCTACCACAAAAAAAATTTATCTGACCTCTAATATTGAAATTTCGATATGTGTAATTTTCGACCCTTGTAAAAAAATGGCAATATCCCCTGCGTTAAGTTACATAATGCGCCGTTTAATGGCCTATCATGTGGGGATTCCAAAAATATATGCTTTGAACCCATAGCGCGTCAGGCCTGCGATTCCAAAATTAAAATGTGCGCGCAACCAACATCTTCAGCATCAATCCGGAGGTATAACTTTGGTATTTCGTAATATATCGACTTCCGGTGATTTGCATTACGTAATATCACATCGGTGGAGCATTTTTGGACAGTTTCAACATTTTTGGTAACGGTTTCGAAATATGGGACCACTTTGAAAATCCAAAATTTTGCAACATAAAAATATCCAAAAAATTCAGGTTTTTTCTTTCGTAATAAAACCAAATATGCATTATAATTGTAAAATATATGTAACAACACCAATATAACATGATAAAAAATGACGGGGGGTCAAAATTGATTTTTTACAATTTTCTCAATTTTTCTTATTTTTGATCAATTTTCGAGATTCCAAAATATTATGAATATCAACAGATATTAACTTCTTGAGTTTTTTAGGTTAAAATATAGCTTATTTAAGATTTTTGGGACATATTTCAACATCCTGGAATCACAGGTTTTCGTTTCCCATTAAAGTGAAAATACGGTAAAAAATCAGGGAAAAATTTCCAAAAATATTACAGTTTTTCCTATACAAACATACTAAAAACTTTTTTTTCGGATTAAATGACAATATTTCATCACTTTGTGAGTGATTTCAACACCAAATATTATCAAATCAATTTTTTGAAATTTTGAAAAATCAGTAATTTTCGAAAATCTTGTAATTATCTGAAATGGCTTTTAAGCACTTCTTTTTATTAAAAATAATCATAATTAATCTGGAAAAAAAGTTTTTAGTATGTTTGTATAGGAAAAACTGTAATATTTTTGGAAATTTTTCCCTGATTTTTTACCGTATTTTCACTTTAATGGGAAACGAAAACCTGTGATTCCAGGATGTTGAAATATGTCCCAAAAATCTTAAATAAGCTATATTTTAACCTAAAAAACTCAAGAAGTTAATATCTGTTGATATTCATAATATTTTGGAATCTCGAAAATTGATCAAAAATAAGAAAAATTGAGAAAATTGTAAAAAATCAATTTTGACCCCCCGTCATTTTTTATCATGTTATATTGGTGTTGTTACATATATTTTGCAATTATAATGCATATTTGATTTTGTTACGAAAGAAAAAACCCGAATTTTTTGGATATTTTTATGTTGCTAAATTTTGGATTTTCAAAGTGGTCCCATATTTCGAAACCGTTACCAAAAATGTTGAAACTGTCCCAGGACGCTCCAATACTATTATATTTCATAACGCAAGTCATCGGAAGTCGATATATTACGAAATACCAAAGTTATACCTCCGGATTGATGCTGAAGATGTTGGTTGCGCGCACATTTCAATTTTGGAATCGTAGGCCTGACGCGCTATGAGTTCAAAGCATATATTTTTGGAATCCCCACATGATAGGGCATTAAACGGTTTATTATGTAGCTTAACGCAGGGGATATTGCCATTTTTTTACAAGGGTCGAAAATTACACATATCGAAATTTCGATATTAGAGGTCAGATAAATTTTTTTTGTGGTAGCCATTTTATAGCCCTTACTTATGTGTACAATCCCGGGGCACAACTTTTTGATTAGTTGCATTCCTGATTTTTCCCGATTTTTTGAATTTTTGGTTATATTCAATCTTTGAAAATCTGCGAAATTGGTTTCACACGGTAGAATGTTCCAAAACTCCAGGAATAACGTTTTTTCACCTAGTTTTATCGAATGGCTATAAAAGAATTGAAAATAAAATTTTGATGTAACACTCGATTTAAAAAATGTGGTGCATCGTCTCTTAAAAAAAACAGCTCCAATAAACCTTTAAAGAGAGAGATAGATCTACCTCTATCAAATTTTTTTTACAACGCTGAAAACAATCAGGGATTCATTGAAGCTGCAACACAAAGCAGCTCCACCACCAGGGCCGTATACAGAAAAATATTTCGGAGGGGGCACGCCTTTGATCTTTTGCCGCATCCAGGCAAAAGCGGCAAAAGATCAAAGGAATTTCTCAATTTCGGAGGGGGCACGTGCCCCAAGTGCCACCCCCCTAAATACGGCTCTGTCCAGCACACTCAAAAGAGGTCAAAATTTGCAAAAAAATTAAAATATTCTTAACCTGTTTTTTATGTTCAACAAATTTTTCTAAACATTAAACTTGTTTAAAATATTGTTGTAATTAATGGATTATCTTTGAATAATTATAATAAACAAAAACTTGAAACTACTTTTTTCAGCGCTTTTTTTAGCATTTAAAAGTGAAGAAAATGGGTCAAAAATTGAGAGATCCTTTGATGACAACGAAAAACGACCATGCTTAGGAAAAAAACACGCAAATCCCTTTTTTCTTTCTTCTTCTTCTTTATATCCATTTTAGATCATCCAAAAATCAATTCTAGAATTTTTTTTCCTTAAATGTTTTTGGGTTTGAAATTTTTTTTGAAATTATTTCGTGAAAATAAAGAATTATTGAAAAAAAGAAAACAAAAAAGTGAAAATATTTGCATAAATCTTCACTTTTTGGTTTCTTTTTTGATTTTAATCAACATTTAAAAATGTTTTTGGATAATAGTTTTTTGTAAAACTTATATTTTTAAAGTAGGTGTAACTACAGTCTATGGCTTAGTTTTGCTTGAACTTTCGAGAGATTATCTATCAACATTTGTTAAAAAATAGTTTGGGTCGTAGTTCAGTTTTTTCTTTAAAAGTCATTGTTAAAGCCCCCATTTCTTCTTCTCGGGATAAATAAACTTCAACAATGATGATGACATAAAATTTGTGATTTGTTTGAATTTTAAAATGATGAGTGTTGACGGAATTACAAAAAGATTAATCCCTCACTTTTTTTGATGTTTGCCTTTTCCACTTTTTCTTTGTTTGTCAAAAAATTGTGTTCAAAGTTTCTGATTTTTTTGCAAAAATAAAAATTTTTGAACACAAATTATCACTTATAAAAATCAAACACAAGTGTCTTTCATTACAAAAAAGAAGTAGACACTTGTGTCATCACGTCAAATCGTCACAAATCTTTGGCATATATCTTTTTAAACAACCGCATAAATTTTTATCCCCCAATTTTTTATCCATCCATCCACCTTTAATTTAAAAAACCCATTTTTTACACACACCTGTTTTTATTTGAACAAATCCAGAAAAAAAAACAAAAACACTCAAAAATATTTTTTAAAACAGATATTTAAAAAAATTTTGTGTAAAAATTATTTTGTTTAAAAATGCAAACCCCCTCAAGAAAGTCAGTGTGAATGAATGAAGCACAGATCACCGATAATTTTTGTAAGCAAGCAAAAAAGAAAAGATGAAATTCTTTGGGGAAAAAAACCTGTGCAAACAAGCGCATGCTTTTTTATTCCTTCAAAAATTGGGGCTCAAAAAATTCACTTTTCTCTATTCTTTCTTTTTTTTCAAGGAACTGCTTTTTACTTTTATAAAAGTACAAAAAATATAGACGTTTACATTTACTTAAAATTTTTTCCTAAAAACACACAATAAAAGTTTTTATTTGAGTTTCTCGAAATTTCTATTTTTCTTCGACAAATTTTAAATGCATTATATTTTTGTAAAATCCCCCATGATTTTTATAATAACCAAGTATTAAAATGGAATTGGATTCAAGGACAACCCTGGAAAAGGTCACATAAAAGAGATTAAAATTAAGTGTAAATTATACGTTTTTGAAGGACGGAAGAATTTGTTTTCTTTAAAAGTTTTTGAAATGAATTAACTTTTTTAAAGGCAAAAAAGCTAATATCTTTTAAAATTATGAGCTGTCGAATTCCGTAAAAATAATGTTTTATTTTCTTTAACTATCTTTTTTTATAAATTCCTTTTAAAAAAAACCTTTCCAACGAAATACCTAAAATCAGGCTGTTGTTGGGTTCGTCAAATAAAAAAAGAAAAAAACACTTTCAAATTTATTTGTTTTTCACGTTCACAATAAAAAAATAGTTTTTATTTTTTGATGAAATCCAAAAAACTATCAAAATAGAAGTGGTCTTTAAAAATCAAAATCATGAATTTATTATATTTATTTGCATTTTTGTACAAAAATAATATACGTAATTCAAAAAAAATAGTGTTTATTTGAAAATGAATGAATGAATGATCATTGATGGAGCTGCTATTTTTGTTTTGTTTCAAAATAGCCATGCATTTTTTTTAGCTGACGATTGACTCCCAAAATTCAGTCATCCAATCCCCGCAGGCAAACAGCAACAACAAATAATCAAAGGCCCTTTTTTGTGCGTCAGTTGTTGTCAATATTTTTTCTTCTTCTTTTTTTCACCTTCCGCAAAATTCTAGATTAATCCATCATGTTCTAAATAGAAAAAGTTTTTGACCTTTGAAATAACAATCATCGAAATAAATAAGCTGATAATTATCTCAGATTTATTTATATATTTCACCAATAACAACAACGACGACAACGACGTAATACCCGAATGATCATGGGCTACTTTTTTTACATCCATCTCTTTGCATGTTCCTTCCCCTCTTTCAAACAAATAACATTAATCCGATCACTTTTTTCAACAATGACTCACGTATTTTGTGTTTGTGGTTTTTCAACAATAGTCCGGAGAAAAAAAAACTAGTTGGTCTCTCTCTTTATTTCATCAAAGGAAAAGGAAGGAAGGAAGGAAAAAAGATAGAAGGAAGGCGGAGTTAATGTTTTTGATTTTCCGAAAAGGAAAAAAATTTGGGATAAAAGGGCCTTCGGAAGTGACCGAGTTTTGACGCTTCAATGCGCAAACATACGCAATATTTTTGTGGTGGCCCCCCTTTCTTTCTCTCTTTTTTTTCAGTCATCATTCAAACACATCAAATTGGATTACGTGTTTGATTTTATTATTTTCACAAAAATTTTGCCAGATTTTTACACTCGCTTTTATTTTTTGTTTATTTGCGCGATGAGTTATCAGCGTTGTTGATTACTTTCTCCCTCTCTCTCTCATCTTCTCTCTCATTCATCCAACAAAGCAAGAGAGAGAGAGTTTTCGAGAACCTTTTTTGGTAATCTTTTTTTCAATCGTGTTTTTTCTTTCATTTATTTATCAGTCACTTTCATTATTTTGCTCATATCAATCTCCATTTATATATTTCTTTCCATTTTAGATTTATTAACAATGAAATACTTTACTCTTTGCGTCTTGGCAGTTGTTGCCTTTGCTTCTGCAAATCCTGCTAAAAGATTTGCTGGATTTGGCAATATCCTTTCATCGGTTGGTGGAAATCTTGGATGTGTTGTAACTGGAAATAAATTATACATTAATGGTTTATTTGAAAAGAATCTAACTTCTGGAGAACAAGAAGAATTCTCTGATTATGAACAACGTCTTCAAGAATTCAAAAAAGAAATTCGTCAAGTTATTGCTCAACGTCGCCAAGAATTATTGGAACAACGTCAACAAAATGGATCCGGTCAACAACAACAAACTGGTATGCTTTCAATGGAAGAAAGTAATGATGAACCACAACAACAACCTTCATCAGTATCATCATCAGTAACCTCTACATCCAATTCATCACTTCCTAAACCACCACAAAAGCCATCATTCTGCTCTGGTGATACCACAACTCAATATATCTTTGATGGATGCAAAGTTCAAGTAAGCTTACTAATTTTCTCAATTTCATTAATCAAATCTATCAATCATTTTTAGAATGGAAAAGTTTATGTTGGCACCCAATATGCTCGTGATCTCACCTCTGATGAACAACAACGTCTTCAAGATTTTGATAAAAAGATGACCGCATATCAAGCTCAACTTTCATCAAGTCTTCAACAACAAGTTAAAGAATTATTTGGTGATCAACTTGCTCAACTTTTTGGTTCTGGACGTGTTAATTCTACCAGTGTTGCTTCAACTCCTGCCCCACAATCTGATGAAGCCACAACTGCTGCAGCAATCTTAGAAGCTCCAGAAGCTCCGAATTTCTGTACCATTGTTTATTAAACAAGAAATCTTCCACTCACTTTGTATCTCATCTTTCATGTTTGTATGTTTAACATTTGTATTTTGCAATCATCTTTTTATTTTATATATTTGCACAACAATAAATTGATTACGAGTTATTTTTTTGTTTTTTTACAAAAAAAAGGATTTGGGGTAACCATGTATACGGTATCAAAGAGCGCTTAAAACAATTTGCATGATGTGATGACGAAATGAAAATGTTATTAAATTCAGGAATTAGTCTCCCCATTAAAAAACGCAGCAAAAAAATATTTTTTGAACTATCAAGTTTTTCCGAAACTGTAATTTGTCTTTTTAATTCTCTGATATCATTCATATTATTATATTAATATTATATTCGGGGCGGATCACTTCATCAAACAATTGATTACTTCAATGATAATAAAAGGATCCGAAATATTAAAATGCATTTTTCATTGAAGATTTGACATTTCTCAGACATTTTCTTCTCTGTCTTTTAGAGAGAGAGATAAACCTTTGAAAGCTTGAAATGAAACATTTTTTGCAATAAAAAAACGCTAAAAAAGAATAATGAACATTTTTTTTAAGAAAAAAAAGTGGAAAATGACAGATGCTTCAAAATTTTAATTACAATGACATCGTTATTACCATTCATTCAAACATTCATCTGGTCCTCCAGATGTACGCGTACGCGTTGCGAATATAAATAGTCAATAAAAATGGCCCCCTGACATACATATTTTTAATACACAAATAATAGTTATTTAATGAAATTTTTAAGTACTGTGTGGGGCTTCTGAAGAATAATAAGCCATTTCAAAGGGTTAAATTAATTTTTCATAACTTTCTCCAACTTTCTTTAAACAAGTACCACTTTTTTTTGAAAGCAGTCTGTCATTTCTGCTTTAATAAAATGTATTAATTATGTATTATCGGGCAAAATTTTCAAAGCTTCCATTAAAAAAGCGTTGAAGCAAAATCAAAGTTATTAAATAAAAAAATTTTAAAAAAAACCAATTTTCTTTTTTTGCCATAATTTTATTATTATCAACCTTTGAACGAATTTGAAAGAAAGTATTCCTTCCAATATTATTCTACAGTATTTATTACTTTAATCACCAAAAGCAAATGGAAAGTAAAACTGTTATTTCTTTAATTTAACGCATTTTGTAAAACTTTTTGTAAGTTTTGCCACAAAAACTACTGTAAAACAGTTACAATGATTCCGTCTTACGGTAGCTATTCATAATCTCTTACTGTAAATTTTAAGCATTCAGATTACCGTAAAACTGTTACTAATAAAACCATTTTTACTGTATTCGAAACAAATTTTTTAAAAGACTATAATTTTTCTTTTTAAAAAATACTGTATTCTTTTAAGTCCATTGAAATCATTCTTAAAATTTTTGCAAAATTTTGAGGCAATTTAATCCAAATTTAGGAAAAAAAATACACCTGTTTTATAATATTTTAATTTCCTGTTATAACGAAAAACATGTCCATAACAAATGTCGTTAAACTCCCCCTCTGTTAAAAATTACTACTTTTTTAGATTTAAATAAAAACATAAACATTTATTTTTTTCAACTTTATGAAGTAAGTGTTTTTTGGTGATAAAAGAAATTAAATATGAATCAAGTGGTAACAGTAAAGGATGGATATGAAAAAGTTGATGATAAATTTGTGATCGGTATGGATGCTCTGGTAGCATTTCATACAGTAAATGTTGTACTTGGGACGTTTTGTACGATAATTGCGTCAACTAATCTATTTATATTTCTTAGTACTGCAAAATTTAGAATAATGTATAAGGTTTGTTTTAAAAACTAAAATCAAATTAGCTGCTATTGATCAATTTAGATTTTAACGGTACTCGCTGTTGCCGATCTTATCAATACTATATCAAAGATAATGATGGGTATAAATAGAAGGAATCTCTACAATAATATATTAGAAACTCATCTAATTCCAATTAGAAATTCATGGGATTGCGCAATTGAACCATGGCTTTGGATGCAAGGAATTGGTAAGTAAAAATTGTTTATTATTTAAAAATAAGGTAAAAAAAATATACCTGCCAACATAATAAAATACATAAAAAAGAGATCAAAGCATCACCGTAAAAAAGATATTAGCGTCCTCTTTTTTGAAAAGCTCCACGTCCAGCTTTTGCTGGTGGACCATCGCCATTTTGTTCATGAGGTCTTCTTTGTCCATGATTACCGCCACCACCACGTCCTCCGCCGCGTGGTGCACCCCCACCACGATTCATATTCTTCTTGAATTGTTTATTTTGTCGTTGATTTTGACGCATATTCTTTGAATCTTCTCGTAATTTTGTCATTGCTTCTGGGGATACTCGAAAGACTTTGATAGAAGTTCCACGAATAAAAAGTTCTTTTAATCGATGAAAAACATCACCATCCTGTAATTGTATAATTATCACAGAAACAAATAGTATAAACTAACCTTGGACGTACAAATTGCATCTCGAATATGAATATTCATAAATGTATCTACCGAAACTAAATGTCCATTATATGTTTCACCAGATTTTAGTTCAATAAGCATAGCACTGTTTTGAGCACATTTGATTAATGATAATGGAAGCTGAAATTAAACATATTAAAAGATATTTAAAAGTTTAAAAAACAGAACTTACGAGCATTTTTATAGAGTTTTTTCTTTTTGCGTTTTTATAAATTTCGTAAAAATTTGCAATGAAAAAAAAGCGGCTGAAAAAATGTGTGTGTTCGTTCGCGGACACAATGCCAAAAACAAATGCAATGTTGTTTTTTGAAAAAATAATTTTAAAACAAAACCACTTTTTTTTCACAAATTACTGTAGCTTTAAAATATTTCAGTATAAAAATTAAATTCTCTTATAGGTGATTTATGGCCACCAATTATTCAACTATGTATGGGGATGGAGAGGGCATGCTCGATATTGTATCCGGTGTTTTTCCGAGAAAAAGTTGAAAAAAAGTTAGTTTTCTCAATTTTCAAATGTATAATTATTTTTTAAAATAAAAACTTATACTTTATAAAATAATGTGACTCATTGTAAAAGTGTATGGGAGTAATGTTTAATTTTTTCTAGTTCAAAGTTGATAATTTTGATTACAGTATTATTTGTGCTTATTTCGTTAATTATTGGATTTACGATAGCTTTTTCGTCTCGAGATGCCGGAAATGTATTATATTATTGTGGAAGAAAAGCTGCATTTTCAAAAATATACGGTACTTTTATATATTCAACGAATGTAATTTGTTATTTGTTTGGATTTGCATTTAATTTAATGGCGTATATTAAAGCCTTAACACTGAAAAAAACTCCGCAAGTCTTTGTCCTCTTATTTGAAAATAAAATTAAATATATTGTTTAGTTTTTTTAGATCTCGAATGAATCATATTCGAAAGATACGGTATTATCTTTGCATTTCTTTGCTATCTACGATACTTGTAAGTGTACCAAATTTAATTTCAATCTTTTCTGTTTGGGTCAAAGAAGTTGATAATGCCATTTCAAAACCGGCAGTCTGGATGGCTTGCTTCAATTCAGCTCTTTCACCATTTGTATATTTTGCATTTAATCGAGATTACCGTAATCGATGCTTTCAACTTGTTGAATTTCATTCTCATAGCCCTAAAGTTATTACTGCTTATACCGCAACCACTCGAGCAAGAAATAATCAATTTACTGTTACTCCATCAGAAAGATAAAAAAAAATGTTTTTATTGTAGCTTTTTCAAGTTAGCAATAACAGTTTGCATGGAAAAACATGTATATGTTTAATTTCAAACCGATATGAAACAACCAAAATAGCTACCGTAACCCCCCATACATCAACTAATTGTTTTAATTAAAATATTTATTTGTATTTTTTTTTATTTATATATTTAGTTTTATACACGCTGTGTTGTGCTGTCCATTGAGAGAAAACTTTTTTTTGCATTTTTCCATATTAAATTTTTAAAACTAGATTCTGAGAGACTGAAGCAATTTAAACGTTTTCTGTAAAAAGAAATAAAACGGTTACCGCCACATTAAAGGGAGTGTCGAAGATAGTGAAAAACTTTTTTCCGTCATTCCAAGTGATGGGGAATGCATTCGTTGCGTGCGGGCGGACAAACTTTTTCATTCCCCATCACTTGGAACGACGGAAAACGTTCATAAAAAGTTTTTCACTATCTTCGACACTCCCTTTAATATGTGTGACTTAAAAAATTTGAAAAAAAGGATTCAGAATCCGCTGGGTTCTGAATCTTGGAATAAAATATTGTACAAATTCTACAAATTTGCTATCATTCGATTCGTCTTGATGAGTAGATTACATTAAATGTTAAATCAAGTGTTTTTTTAGAAGTCAGGAAAAAGATTCACATCTTTTAAAAATTTTATTTTTCTTTTTTTTTATTTTAATTTCTCTGGCTTCTGAATCCTGAACAACATTAAATTTTACATTCAATGTAATCTACTCATCAAGACGATTCGAATGATAGCAATTTTGTAGAATTTGGACAATATTTTTTTCCAAGATTCTGAATCCGCTGGATTCTGAATCCTTTTTTTCAAATTTTTTAAGTCACACATATTAATGTGGCGGTAACCGTTTTATTTCTTTTTACAGAAAACGTTTAAATTGCTTCAGTCTCTCAGAATCTAGTTTTAAAAATTTAATATGGAAAAATGCAAAAAAAAATTTTCTCTCAATGGACAGTTTTCTTTGCGTTCGACACACCGTGTTATATTAAAATTTAACCATAAATATTTGTAAGAGAATTGGCGTCATTATTATTTGAAGGAGATTGCCTTCCACTTTCGCCAACATTATTGATTGAAGTTAAAGTTTTAATTGTTGTTTGTAAAAATGTTGCACATGTTTGAAGCCATTGTCGAGCTGCCGATGTTCGTAATTTTCCACTTCGGACAAGTGTGGAAGCTTTTGGGGGATTTTTTATCTTTGATTGATTGTCTCTGCAAAAAGTGATAATAATTGATATTTTTTTTATTAGTTTTGAGGCCGCCAAAAAAAAGCTTACGAAAGCGGCTGTAAAGCATTACTGACAGATTGTTGCTGATTTTTTTGTAATCGATTCATAAATCCTTCTAATCCTCGGATTGGATTTCGAAGGGATGTCAAATTTCGATCAATCGAGGCTAAAGTTCTTTGATCTGCAACACTAAAAATGTCTTTTTTTGCACAATTTTATTCCACTTTTAATCATCAATCATTGATAAGGCTTAGAATAGATTGGCTTACCCTCCATCTAAATGATATAATTGGCCAGATTGTAAATTTACAGAAGTTTGAATTTGTCGGGCAACATCAATTAGTTGTCCATATTGGCCTGCCGTGGATGGAAATATTCCATTTATTGAAACAGTAATAAAACCGAAAAATAAAGCAGCTAATAAAAACATTTTTTTCATTAATTAATTAAAAAAAGTGACGGGAGTTTTTTAAGCGAGAAACAACAGTTATTTTCAAAAAAAATATACGTATTGCCTGTTTTTTTCGTTCGTGGAAAAAAAGAAAAATGAATCATTGAAAAAACAAACGGAAAAACAGAGACCAGTTTTTTTTCTGTTTAATTTCTAAAAAAAAAGTGGGAGATCAAAGAGTTGAAAAGGTTGGAAAAAATGAAGGAAAAGCAAACACAAAATCGCACAAATAAAAATCAAAGCAATGCAAACTTTTTTAAATCAAAAAAAAACCTTATACCTTTCTCAGACGTAAACATACTGTTGCTATTTAAAAAATTTAGATAAAAAAATTTAAACGAATTGATGCAAGAAAAACGAGGCAAAAATTTAACGGTTTTTTAATAATCAAAAATCTGAAAATACAAAACGTGATTTTCTTTTTAATTTATAAAAATGTTTTTTTAATAAAATGGATAAATCAATAACAAAGCATATAGAATTACTTTCTTTATAAATATATAGAATCAAGGACAACTTTCTCTGCAAAATTCATCACTAAAAACTGTGATAATTGTTTTATCTTTTTCGACTTTGAAATCATTACTATTTTTAGCTTTTGGTAAGTGAAAGTCCAGAAAATATTTCTTCCACCATCCTTTTTCTTTTATTGCTTGATTTTATTTTTCATTTCGTTTGATTATTAGTCAAACTTGGATTATCTTCTTTTTTTGCAGAGAAAAAACAAAAAAGTAGGTTGAAAAGTCCAAAGTTAAATGAATCTTGTAAAAAAATACTTTGCATAAAATGAAACCAAGAATAAAACCGATGATTTTTATTCAAAAATTATTTTTAAATAAAACAATAAAATTTTATCAAAATAAAAAGTAACGAAACAAAGATACAACAAAAAATTAAATAAAAACAAATATTTCGTAAAATATACAACAACGAAAAAAAGTACCCTAAAATGGGTAGACACAATTAAGTGAATTCCTTCAACAAAAAATAAAAGTGATTTGATAAAGCCAGATTTAACAAAAACAAATGTTATTAAAAGAAGATTACGGTATGCTAAATGGAGATTGTGGAATGTTTTGTGGGGAAAGTTGAGTCATTGAAACAGCAGAAGTTGCTGCTTCCCTTGAATTTAAGGGATGTAAAGGATTCACAAAAGAAGTATTTGGAACAGCGGCAGTTGAATTTTCAGGAGAAGAACGATTACGAAAACGTTGCCACATTTCAGCGATATTTTCAGCAAGCTCTTGACGAGATCGAAGAATAAAACTTGTGCCTATAAAAATACATAAATCAGATACATAAAAGCTATAACAAAATATCCAAAGCTTACGTTAATATGAAAGAGTAGAATGTTAGAAGAGGAATATGTGTTTTTTAAAAAAACCATCACCAAAGTAACCTTTTTTTTATTTTACAAACCTAGATGGAGTAACTGATCCGCAGCAAATTCTTCACGAACATGTGCCGTTGAAAAATCTGGTGGTTGAGCCGATGCAAGAAATTCTTTCAAAGATGATCTTTCAACTTTAAGGCCTTCATTACAAAGTTCTTTGACTGCTTCATACGCGTCCATAATAATTGCAATAAATAATGAGAGAACAACGTAAATAAATAATGCAACAAAAACATAAATATACACTTTTCCGAAAATATTAATTGTTGTATTTGAATCATTGATGGTATAAAATGTTGCAAACATATCATCGCCATTTAGCAACGAAAATAATGCTTCAGATGATTGTGAAAGAGTGCGGAACTAAAATAAAAAATATTTAAAATGGAAAATACTGTAATCTACAGTATGCTACTTAAAAGTTTGACTAACCTTGATTGAATATGGACCAATGATAACCCAACCGGCTAATAAAAATCCAAGATATAAAATAACTGTACAAACCATAAACCGAAGAATATTTGGAAGAGCTTTTTTCAATGTCAGCATTAAAACATTGTATTGATTAAAGAATCCCAAATATCGGAATAATCCCATATAAACAAGTAACACACCTAAGCCAAGCAAAATACCAGTTAAAGTAAAAAGTGATGAATCAAAATCCTAAAAAAAAATATATATGTGTAAAGCTACAGTAACCACAGAAAAAGCATACCCTGAATTCAATAGAAATTTTTGCAACTGTTCCAAGAATAATAAATGCATCATTAATCACAATCATTACATACCAAAGATTTAAAAATTCCCATCGATCGTTCCATTCAAGCTCAATTCCAAGGATTCTTGAAAAATGCCGTTGTGTTTCAGTTTGAAGTAAATATGCTTTAATTAAAGCTCGAGAGCATAAAAGTAATGAAGCTAAACAGCAAATTAAAACTGCAATATCAATAATCGAAATAAGAATTGAATCCGCAGTATATGGTCCAACTATAAAATTATTATGAATACAGTATTTTACAGTAATAATAAAAATAAGACAAACCTTGAAGAACTTTTCCATTACAAAGATTGACATAACTGATGAGAGTATTAAGGCTAAAAAATAATTTAATCATATATCAGCGGCAAAAAAATATTTATATATTCGCGTACCGAACAAAAACCTGTCCACTATGTCGAGAATTATCAAATGTTATTTCAATTTTAATTAAATAACATTCAGGCTTTTGATCTGTGGATGCTGTTGAAAAATGAATTGTTCGAAGATTAAAATTTAGAGTTGCTTTTGAAATAATTAATGCATCTTCAGCCTTAAAAGTAATATTTCGATTATGTAAAAATTGTCGAATATTCATTGGATTCTCTTTTATTTTATCAATTTCAGTATGCGAAAAATTCAGTTTAAAACATTCTAAAAAATGTATATGCATCATTATTACTGTAGTTAAAAGATATAAAAAATATTTACCTGTAACTTCGCTAACATCAAAAACATATGTATCATTTTCAACTGAAACATCAGCAATTCTTTCAATGCATAACCCTAGAGGCGGAATATGATTAAAATGATCATCTTTTGTAAGCGAAGCAGGTCGGGGAATTAATGTGTCATAACTGAACGATGCAAATGATTCATTTCCAATATTATAATACTAAAAAAAGATATAGTACAATAAAATTAATGATTAAAGTTACAGTAACAATTAAATTATTATTAAATTATTACTTACAGAAGTAACAATATAACTAAAATGTTGTATAATTTGATCACTTGAAAATACCGCATATCTTCCACTTTCGGGAGGGTAAACAACAGCATCTAAGAAAAATATATTTAAATATACTATTAAAATTACAGTAATCAAAATTTACCACGTGCATCATCCCAATCTCTTAAAAATTTATGCCTCATTACCTAAACTTGTATTTTCTTGTTAAAAAGTTGAAGGGTAAAAATTTCAAAGAATTACCGTAACCGTTTCATCCAAAAAATCAACATGTGATATTCGAAGCTGCGCAAAAAGAATTAATTGAAGTGAAACAATAACAACTTTAAAAATTTGGAGAGCCAGTTTAAATGGAAATTGTCGACGAATTTTAAATTTTTGCATGGGATCAAGAAAAAAGAATTGTAAATGTCGCCGAAGTCTTTGAAGGGATTCTCGATCTTTATCATCCAATTGTGTCATTCTTTCATCATAATTTATCATATTATTTGGTAAATCAAAAAGTGATGATTCTGTGGCCGTTCGAGCATTCTCCAAATTATTATATCCATCACGTCTCATCTAAAAATAATAATAAATATTAGTTAAATATATGTTCAAAAAATAAATTAAAACTATAAAATAAATAAATCTAATCTAAGCTAAATACCAACTTCTAAACTTTCAATGCTATCTTCAATTTTTTGATAACAGCAAGCAAAACAATCCATTTATTTTCTTTTGCCTATCAATAAAAAGAGCCTCGTCATTCAATGAAAATTCATTTAAGATCAAAGTGACAGAGTTTGTTTCTTAAAAGCGCCTCCTGTCTGATAATTCATTTTTATAAAAATCAAAAAAAACAAAAAGACATGTTTGAAAAACACATGACAACCAACAATGATGGTTGAAATGATTTCTTATGACTCATATTTTCTTTTCAACTTTTTTGAGGTCCAAAAGAAAAATAAAGAAAACGAAAAAACTTTTATATAAAAACCAGAAAAGAAATTAATTTTACCTCAATTTCAGATTTTTCAGTCTTCATTTTAGCTTCTGCTGACATGATTTTAGTTTTTTCCTAACAAAAAAACTGACAAAAAATTATATTAAATCGTTTTTTTAAATTCAAAAAAATAGGTTCGAGTTGATTCCCACACAATAAAGAGAAACTGCTTGGATGGGTTGGAAATCAATAAATAAAATGTTTCAAAATTGTGATCTCAGAAACTATTAAATATATGTTTTCTTTTTCTCCCGTTTAACATGACTCATTAATAAATGCAAAACCCTTTTCTTTTTTTGACGTAAAGTGAGTGCTTTTTTTTTAAATTTAAACATTTGTCGTTTTTCTGATCTTTTAATCAATGCCCCTTATCATTGATTGTTTTGCATTTTTTAAAAGTACGTACGTTTAACAAGTATTTTTGTAATACAGTAATCCAGCAAAAAAAAGAGACTTACATTAAACTTTTTCGACGAACAACTTTGATTACTGTGTATTGGCAACAATTGAATTTTTTCAGAATTATTATTTTTTGAGTTTTTATTTTCAACAAATTGTTTTGTTTTATTCCATGCGTTTTCGGATAAATTGTTGAAAAGTAGCCAATATTTGAAAAATGTTAATGTTGTAGCAGCTGTAGTAGTAGTCGAAAAAGTTTTGGTACTGTAATTTTCTTCAATAGTACCGTAATCTCCTGACATAACAAGTAATTGTAATAATAATTTAAATCAAATAAGGATCCACCGAGTTTTAACTCGTTTTTACCAAAAAAGTATCGCTCTCGCGTGAGATTATTTAAAACTCTCTTTTTGTTCATCAAACTTTAAATTGATTTAAAAACAAATCAAAAAATAAATAAATAAATTCTTTGTTTATATTTGTTAGCTGAAAGAAAAAAATGAAAGAAAAAATAATATTATAAAAAAACACTAAAACTTTTGTACATAAGACAGAAAATACCGCGAATTATCTAGAAAACAACAGAAAACACAACATCTGTTGCACCTAACTTGACCTAACAATGAAAAAAATTTAACGACAATGCCAAAATCGGACATGGCACAAAAAATATAGAGAGAAAAAAATATTTACAACAATGTGAGCAATGAGGAGGACGGAAAACACTCTTTTTTTCTTTCGAATCGATCTTATCAAAGTTCCCTTTTTTTTCTTTCGTCTGCATTTTAGACTATTTCGGTGACATCAATCCATTCATCAAAGGCGTACGTCTACCTTTAGTTGAAGCAGATGAGGCGCCACTTGAATGGCCATTACTACTACCATTTGAATGTTCACGATAAGATTCTTCATCAAAAAAGTATTCCATTGCTGGCCAAATGTCATCACGATTTAAGCGAGCAAGAAATGTTGCTCGTAACTGGAAAAAAATTTTGTTAAAAAAATAACAACATATTATTTTAAAAAAAATGATAACAAAATAAAAAAACAGATTTATACTCACTTGAAGTTCTGCTGGACTAATAATTTTTGGGCTAATAAGCTTTGAAAGAATCGTTTCAGCGGCATATAGTTCAGTCACATAATCAAGTTTTTGTTCAATATGACTTCCAAGCTGAAAAATTTGGATACTGTATTTTGCAATTCTAAAACATAAACAACACTTACAGTTTTTAATGTTTTGCTAAAAGATTTTTTTAATTCTTTTGTATTCCAACCCATTAAAACTCCACATTCTTCCAAGAATAATTTAACATCTTGTCCATATCGGAAAAGTGAGATTGAAATAACATTTGCAGCAATATGGGGTTTTGGTCTTTCATCTGGATAAATCTTAAGCATTTGATAAGTAACATTTTTGACAGGATACTGTAATCGACGAGGAAGAGTTGGAATTTCATCTTCTTCATATGTTTCACTACTCATTCGTGAATAAAATGGATTAATTCTAAAAAAACGAAAACATTAACAACACAAATGCAGTAGTAATTTCTTTAAAACCTTGTAAACATTTCATAGCCAAGAGTTGCAGCAGCCCATGTATCAGCCATTTCAAAATTAACTTCTTTTAGAGGACTAGATTTTGCTCTACGAATTTCTGGAGCCCGTAAACATAAATTTCCACCTAAATCTACACAATCATCTGAATACTTAACTTTCCAAGAACCCGTGGATAAAGCAGAACCAAAATCACTTAAGACAAGATGTGGAACTTCGCCTGAAAGTCATTTTACAAAATTATATAATCTACAGTAAGCACAAAAGTTATTACCATCATAATTAAAATCAACTAAACAATTATCACTTTTCATATCACGATGTGAAATACAGTGTTCAAATAGGAACACAATAGCTTCCAATAATTGTCCATACATAACTCGAGACGTCCAATAATTACGTTTTTGTGTTATTACATATTCTCGAAGAGTCATCCGATATCTTTTCATTACAATAAATAATGTCCGAGATTCATGATCAAGAGCAATATAATCAGTATGCTGTGGAATGGCTTCCGGGTATCGCTCTTCAGCTCCAGGTAAAATTGGCATAATATCAGTGAAAGCTGTATGAAGTTTAATAACATTTGGATGATTTTTTGATAAAAATTTGATACTAAAATATATTACTGTATCGTTTAATTATTTACAGTATCAAAAAGCTCATACTTTCCCATTTTTCCTTTTGCTATTTTTGAAGTTAATGGAATTAATTCTGGTCCCATTTCATCCCATAAATATCGTTCTGGTCTTTCAAAGTTGTAATTAAACATAATTTTAAGTGCCAATGGAAAAGTATTCTTTGAATCAGTTTGAGAGAAGGCATTAAACTGAGCATTTGGATTCTTTATTTTAAGTTCATAAACTGCTGCAGAACATCCACACGCAATATGGTTACCTTAATTACAATACAGTATTTAAAAAAATAAGCATAATTTTATATATATATACCAATGTCGTAACCATTAAGTACATTTGGATATTCTGAATCAAGTAAACTTTTGTTATACCGTACATTTGTATTAAAAACATCCTTAAACATAATTTAAATTAGCAAATCATACAAAGACAGTTAAAAAAACTTACCCGAATTCTTTCAATAACTCCAACATTTTTTCGTCGTTGTAATTTATAAAGTCCACGAAAACGATTTCTTCTTCCACGATCTTGAAAATTAGAAAACTGTTGTAAATGTAATGCAGAAAATGGCCTTAAAAATAGACGACTGCTTCGAACTGCTTGTTGAAACTACAATTTTTGAATTCATTACAATAGCTTCATCCAAGTTTTATATAATATAAACTTACAGTTCTCAAAAATACATTCCTTGATAATGGTGCTCTTGAAGCTTGAACAATTAATTTTCTTGTTGCTGGTTTAATAGCTTTAAAGACAGTTTTTTGCGAAGGAATAAGTCTTGCATTTTGAATTCTTAAAACTGCCTAGAAAAATAATGGAGTTTAATTCAAACCAGTTTTTAAGAAAAAAAACCTCATGACCAACTTTATACACAGCTTTTCCAATTCCTCGAAGCATTTTTGTTCGTTTTAAAAAAAACTCTCTTTTTGTAAACAAAAAAGTTTACAAAAAGTTACTTTTTAAAGATACACATTGAAAACATAGGTGTAAATCTGAAAGCAAGTATTGCCTTTATTGGGTATAACTGAATAAACACGGATATCCACACGGTCGCTAAAAGTATTTTACACCTAAATAAAACTTTAAAAACAACAACAAAACAATTTAATATCAAACAATTCACGGTTAAAAAAAGGTATATTAAAAAAGCGTGATTATTGATTGTTCAAAAAAAACGCAAGAAATTTTTCACAGCAAAAAAAACTTTTGAAAAAGAGAAAAAAGGGTCAAAGTTGATTGAGCAACAACTGTTTTATTTTTTGTCGTGATTGTTTTTGTTGTTTTGAATGTCGTCAAAAAAATTAATTGAAATGATGTCACACTTTTTTTCAAGAGTAAAAAGAAATTGTAGATTTTAAACTACCATACTCATTGTATATAAGTACAATTTTACAAATATAACACTAAAAACTTTTTTATTTTCTTGGAAAGCTACTTTTTTAAATCATATCAAATAATTAAATATCCGTGAAATAAAAAAAAGAAGAAACAATGAAACAATAAACAACAAAAAATAAAGAGAGGAGAAAAAGAAAAAAAAGGAATTATGTTTTTCTTGAGACCAAAAGTTTGTACCAAGCTTCTAAAACTACTTTGAAATAAAACGATAAATATATAAAACATAACATTATTTCTTTTTTTCTTAGAGAAAATATGTAAAAGCGTAAAAAAGATGAAAAACGGTAAAAATTCTTTCAAGCACAGGGATTCTTATTTAGAGATTAGCACGGGATAACGAAGAAACAGCAAGTGTATGTATTACATCATATCTCTTTTTAATCAATTGTAATAACTTCTACCGGATCAATCAAGAAAGGATCAATCAATGCTTGTATAGGTTGATATCGTTTTGTGGGTTCATATTCCAAACATTTTGATAAAAATTTGACAAGTTTTGGTTCAACCTAAAAAGTTACAGTATGCTTTGATACGATACCAATTTAAAAAATACTTACTCGTGTTTTCAAAACCATATCCCATGTTTTTTCACTTGGTTTAACTCTGGGATTGCCTTTGGGAGATTTATTTGGAATATATGTAACAGTGCCATCTGGAAGTTTTGTTGGTTGGCAGTAGCGTGGTTGATTACCATTACGAAAATAATCCGCAGATGCTTTTCCTCTTGAAATAAGAGAAGCAGGCGGGAGACCATTTAATTCCATGATAACACTCAATTGATCATTTCGATTTTCACCTGGAAATAACATATTATTTTTTTTTGAATATCATGAAAGAGGATTACCGGGAAATAATGGATAACCGCAAAGAAGTTCATGGATGATACATCCAAAACTCCTAAAAGAAATTTATTTTAAAAATAGGCAAGCCATAAGAAAAACACTTACCACATATCAATTGGAGAACCAAAAGATGCATTTAAAAGTACTTCAGGAGCTCGATAAAATCTTGATTGAATATATGTATAGCAGCCTTTTCCTTCATAACAAGCACTTCCAAAATCAATAAGCTTAATTCTCTCAGAATTGTCACCACTAAGAAGTATATTCTCAGGCTTCAGGTCACAATGGACAATCTTGTTTTCCTAGAAATCGTGTTTGCTCTCTGTTTTGAATAAATTATACAGTAAAATTTTTGTACCTTTAAGAAATTCAATGCCATCAAAACTTCTGTTGCAATAGGTTTAACTTGCTAAAATTGATGAGATACTGAAATAAATCTGAACAATGTCAAAAAGCTTACTGAACATGTAAGTCCTTTAAATTTTCTTTTCTTCAATATGTCATACAAACTTAAAGAACAAAGTTCGAAGACAACACATTGATGACCCCGAAATTCAAAATAATTTAAAAGTTTAATAATATTACTATTTCCTGGTCCACTGATTGAATTTAGATGTAACAAAATATCTGCTTCAATTTGAGCACTTTGGGCAACCTTTGGAGTACTGTAACGCATTCACAGCTATGATACGGTGAATACGAAAAATCATAATGCTTACCTTCGAACAATTTTTACGGCAACAGAGTTTTTTCTTTTATGATCAAAACATTTGTACACCTAAAAAGATAAAATCATTTAATAAATTTGCATAAAAAGACTTACTTGACCAAAACTTCCAGAGCCTAATGCCTTGTAAACTTCATACCTATATCCCAAATGATCTTGTAATGTAAACCGATAGCTACCTTTTGCATCATCATATCCATTAGTTTCAGGATTTTCAGGTTGTAATTTTTGTTTTACATTACCAGTAAAATAGATTCGAGAAAATGATAAAATTTCATTTTGTTCAAATTGAGTCAAATTATTTCGATAAACTTGTAAGGCTTCCACAGCAGTAAAGCCTTGTGCAATTGATCTATTTTTTGTAGTAGCTGCAAAAATAAATGCAAATTACAAAATTTTCACATATAAAAAGCATACTTAAAGCTTGTTCAAAATGCGGTAAAGTTGATGATGATCGCGAAGATGATGATGTGGATGTAGAAGTATCATCAAGGATGGTAATTTCAGCATTGTCAACTTCCATCATTGCAATCATAATATATGAAAATGATGTTATAAAATCCCCTTCGTTTTTCTAAAAAATAACCGATTCAAGTTTAAACAGATAAACAAATGATATAAGTATTGAATGATATGTGTGTATAAGAATTATAAGCGTAAATACAAAGAAAAATGTCACAAAAATGGTTTCATAAAAACAACAACATCAGAACACAAGAATTTCAAAAAAGAAATGCCATAAACGAAGTAAATAGATGATGGTTAAAAAAATCTACTATTTTCATTGAAGGAAGAAGGAGTGTAAAGGCGTGTGACATACCACCACCATCACCAACAACGAACGTACGAAAAACAAGTTCGTCCTTTTTTCTTTTTTTGGATGCTTTCAAAAATCGAACAAAAAAAGAAACAAATTCTAAGGGACATTTTGCCAAAATCATAGCTTACTACTTTTTTTATTTTTCAACTTTTTTTTTAAAGTTTAAAAATGCTGTTGAATTTTCTTTCTAATTTTAATACTTTGAGACAAAAGAATTAAGTTATAAAAGTGCTCAAAAAACATTTAAAAGCTGTTTTTTAATCAGGTTGTTACAATTACATCAACGGAAAAGCAAATTAAATGTTCAAAGTTTCTCCAATCTTGAAAATTTGTGAAAATACATACGTATTTTTATGCTTCTAAGTTTCGTCTTTTTACTGTAAAAATCGATGAAACATTTTAGATCTTCTACAAAAAAATATATTTATTTTTTCCAAAGATAAATATTACAATAACTTTTCAGTTTTTAGCGGTTCGGAAAAAGACTGTCATACATTGTTTTTTTCTTTTCCATTCTAATATTAAAATAAATAAAACAATATTTATTAAAAAAACATGTTGAACTATTACTTTTTGATGTCTTATTTAGAAATAAATCTTTGCATCTAACGTCACTTTTATGATTTAATTTGAAAGAGGATTACATATCTCCTCTATATTCTCTCTAGATTTGTCCAAAGAGAAAAAAGCAATGTGATAATTGCTTAATGATTTCAAACAAGCCCTTGGGGGATCATATTAATTAGTTGATATTTTACCTGCCCCCCTTTATTTAAATGGGATTCACTTTTTCTATCCTTTTTTTAGCTTCGTTTAATAGTTTTGATTTTTTTGGTGTTTCATATTTAAAGTAGGGGCGAAAGTTGAAATGATGTAACCCTACAAAAATTTGTAATGTTATCAATTTCATTCGTTGAATAACCGCGGTAACCCATTGATAATTTAGGTAACAACCCTGCTACAAAAAAAGAAACAAGGTCATTTTGACCGCTTTTTAATGGTCATTTTTTTATCGTCTGTTACTTCTTTTTTTTGTTGATAAACATTCAGTTTTTTTGAATCAAAACAAAAAAAGACAGATACAAAAAAAAGAGAGAGATATAATTTTTACAAAAATCTTTCAATTCTTTTTGAAACACAGTTAAAAAAACAGAAAGATGGGGCGGTGTCTCGCCGGAAGCAAAAGAAAAAAAAGGGGTAATCATTATTATAGTCTCTCAAGTTTCCCCCCCCCCCTTTTTTTTTACCCCTATCATTTTTGCGGTCGATTACCTTCATTGTTGCTCTTCTGAAATCGATTGTTATTTTTTTTCTCCATGTTCTTTTTTACCCTTGGGCCTTCCTCGTAACAGTTTGTAACTCTGTGATGCGTGACTCCGTTACATACATGTTTTTTTATTTATGTATACATTTTTTTAAACTTAAAAACATAACTTTAGTGCAAAAACAAAACCCACCTTCAAGAACATTTTTTCATTGATTGTTTTTCTTTTCTTTTTCCGATTCAATGGATTCTTATTTCTTATTTATTCTATTTAGTATTTTATTACTGACAGAAAAAAGTTTTGAAGCCCCAGCAGTTGCATGCCGATCATGTGGGGGGCATTGTAAAACAAATGAAATTTTAGCTGTAAATGTTACAGATACTGAATTACTGTAAGTTTTTGTTTAATTATTGCATACTTTATTTAAAAAATACAGTAATCTAAGGTTTTTTGTATGAATAAATGTTTCAAAAAAACTTACTGTAAATATTTATTGCTTTGCTTTACAGTAAGTTTTTTGAGAGTTAGTCTTTCTTTGTTTCAAAAAACATCAATGAAAGTCCGTTGCGAAATAATTTTAAATAAATTATTATTAATATGGAGCAGATCGTTCAGATCAAAACCAACATTAATTCTGTTTTTATTTTTATTTTCCATTTATTTTAAGTTTTTTATACAAATTCAATTTTTGAAGTAAAGTAATAAAAATATAATTATTTGTTTGCCATTTTTTCCCGAAATTAATTACATCAACAGTAAATTCCAATCCGTTTACAAAAAAAATAAACCGTAACTTTTCTTATTTGTTTTTTTTTATCAGTGATAATAGTAAATAACAAAATTTGATCCAAGCAATCATTTCATCATTCATTTATTCATTCAATGAATATTTATTTAATTCATTGATAAGATTGTCTTTTAACAACAAACCTTATAATAATATTATTTTTTTTGTCCTTGATTGTTTCATTTATTCTCCAAAGAATAATAATAGTCTTTTAAACCACCCAATTATTTTTTTCTCTCTCTCATTTTTATACGTGCATTTATAATTAAGCGACAGAAAGGCGCCAACCTTTCTCTTTTACATTTATTTACCCAACGTAGTTTAATCGTTTCATATTAAACTACTTTCGTTTCTTTTTTCCGTATTTTTGATTCAAAAGTTTTTTTTACTTAAAAAATATGAATGAAATATGTTCTTTTAAATTGTTTGTGGCAGGCAGCCTTAGCTTCTCTCGCATATAATAATATTAATAATAAGCATATAAAATTATTTTTACACCCTTTTTTTTGTCTATCATGTAATAATTTTATAAATCTTTAATCAAAAGAAAAAATGCACTATCAAAAAAAGTGATATATCAGTGATGTAAAAAGTAACACAAAAAAATAACATTTGTTTTCGCTTTAATTTTCGGGGATAAAATTTTGTCATTTTATCTCCAACTCCAAAATTAAAGACATTCACAATCTTAAAGTTGTTTTTTTCAATATTAGAATCACTGCTGTATAAAAGTATTTTTTGTAAGTTTTCTTTAAAATCTTTAAAATTACAAAAAAGATGTCGTTATTTTGGCAATTAAAAAACAAAAATAAATGCACTTTTTGCATACATACATTTCTGATAATAATTATCAGAAGAAATTGATAAAACTGGTTGTTTGCAAAATTTGTCCATTATTCAAGTAATAATTAATAATCAGATTATCAATGAGCAGAATTGTTTAAAAAAAATTAAAAGTCAGAATTGTGTATTTTAAAATAGAAATTAATGAAATTATAAAACTATTAAAAAAATCAAAATTTTAGGACACTGTAATAGTTTAAAAAATAAGATGTTAGCACATAAATGTTTTTTGTTTATGTTTTTTGTTTATCGAGTGCCATGATACTGTCTTTGTAAAAGCCATTCTTTGATCCTTTAACGTCACTTTTAAAAATGACCATTACATCAGACATGTCACGTTCTTTTTCTCTTTATTTCATTCAAAAATTTAAAGTTAAAAGTTAAAACATGGTAATAAAAAATAATAAAAAAAGTCACACAAAATTTTCTCATAAAAAATACATACCCATCTTCATTTATTTATTTAATTTTTTGTTTTATGTGCTAACATTTTTCTTTTCATTTTTCTTTCGAGGTCGTTTAATGACATCTTTTTTATTTATTATTTTTAAAACGGAACCGGAAAAAAAATTCAATCAAAAATCGGAAAAAAGAAAAAAAAAGTTAAAAAACACCGCAGAAAAAGAAAAGGGTAAAAAATGTTCGTTTTTTGGGAAAAAATAAGAATTGAAAGCAATTTTCAAAAGTCATTTTTTTCGACATTTAATTAATCTTATTTTTTTCAGGGATGCCATTGTTGATAATGAAACTGTAAGAATATTAAACATTTCAACATCATCCGAAAATGGAAGCAATGAAGAAATAAATAATGGAAATTTAACAAAAATAACGAAGATTGAGATTGCGGAAAAGCAGCGATTAAAACGTGAATCATATATTGAAAAACGAACCTGTTCAAGTAGATTCCAATTAGAACTTTTTATGATTCCTGTTTCAATTGCAATGATTCCATTTGCATTGGTTTCATTGCTGCTATGCGTGTGTTTTTGTGGACCAAAAGAGACAAGAGGTTTGAAATTTTTTTTAAAGTTTGAAACACAGTTGTGTTTATTTAAAGCTTTAAACCAATTAATCCATCTTTTCGAAAATTTCAGATGTTTTTTAATTTGGCATTGTTTTTCATTGACTTTTATCAATAATTTTAACAAAATCAGTTTAGCAAAATTAAAAGCAATCATAAATTTCTTAATTTGGCCCTTGCCGAGGCCCCTGAGAGCTCTTTTTTGGCCCTTGGCCATCCTTCCTTAAAGGGGACGGACGTTTTGCGACTTCTTTCATTATTTGGGTCTCGCAACGGTTAAAAAAATGTCCGACAAAACACTGGAGCATGCAAGATCCTGATTGTCAGGATCTTGCATTTCCTGAGTGCAAAAAAGTCGCAAACCGTCCGCTCCCTTTAATGCCACAGTTTAAAATATATGGAATAATTATATCAAAAATTAATTATAGGACATGCTCCGGAAAAAATTCTTGGACTTCGTTTAAGTCAGCGAAAAAAGATTGAAGAAGATTATTCTGATACAGTTTCGATGAAATCTGTTGAAAAAACAATTAAAAAAGGAGCAACAATGGACGATGAAGAATTGGAATATAAAGATGGATATGTGCAAAGACGAGATTCTAAAAAGACTCGATTTTCAACAAATGTTTTATTTATTGATCCCCCGATGCGTCGAGCTTCATCCGTATCCTGCTTGGAAGGATTACAATCTCGAAGTGGCAGCTTTGCCGTTCCGGTACCCCAAACAACTGCAAATGAAATAAATGAAGAAATGGAAAGTCGAAAGTTATCCCGTCATATCAGCTTTAACGATAGTGTATCAATTTTGGGGGAAGATTCTGAAACCATTTCACCCCTTCCTGATTCAGTTAAAAGAAAATCTATTTTTAAGCGTTCTGTAAGTGTAAATTAGAAAACTTAATAGTAAAAAAAAGTTAAAACTGGTAAATATTCAAATATTCAATGTAAGAATGAATTTTCATGGGTTGAATTTATTCTTCTTTTTTTTTAAATTCAAATAATGAATGAGCTTTATTGTTACGGTAACAAGCTCTAATATATATATAATAAAAAGGAAATGCATCAAAGAGTCAGATTTTTTATTTTTAAAAATAATTTAGGGAGTTTATTGCCTCAGGGAAAATATGTTTTGTTTGTTGTTTAACTGTTAATTCTTGTAAAAGTGTACTGTAGATGAGATATATATCTTTTGATTTGAATTTTTGTTGTAAATGTTTGTACATAATGTTTTTATTTTTGACAATGAAATATTTTACTATAAATTAACTTTAATGTTTAAACACAAATAAGAGATCTAAGCTCGCTTTAAAATTTAATTTAGTTAATTCAAGGAAAAAAAACGGGAACAGCAAACAAAAGCTATAAGGGATTGTCCAGAAATCACGTGACCAAAAAATCGTAATTTAAGGACCCCCCTTCGTGACAAAATATCAAAGACTTTTGCCGACAACATCCCATAATTATATACTTTAAAACCAGTTTTTTGATGTCTCGATTTCAAAGCAAATCAACTGTATACGGTAATTTAAAAAAAAACTTGAAAAATTGACAAAATGTTTATTTTACAAAATTTTAGAGTCAGAATCAGAGAGGAAGTGAAAAAGCAGTGAAATCAAATAAGACGTTGATTGGAATCATATTCTTTTGTTAAAAGCTAAAAATTAAAAGAAATTAATATTTTTAAATTTTTTAAATAATGAAAAATTATACCTCCAAAACTCTCCAACCATTTGCTTGCATTTTTAAAATATACGTTGGATCTTCATTACGGTAATTAATTCTGATTGTTCTTAAAGCATAAATTAAAGAGCTGACAAGTCTGGCCCGCATTGAAACTAAAATTTGTTCCAAATCTGCTGCTTTTCGTTTTTGATTATATCCTTCAATGACAGGTTTGGCAATTATCCGCCAATTATCTTCATTTGCATCAACGGCAAGATATAAGATTAATGCCGCAATATCATAAATAAGTAAAGATTGATGAGTATCACCAAAATCAAGTAATCCTGTAATTTTGTATTTTCCATCCGAGACTTTTTGTAATAAAACATTTGTTTCATTAACATCAGAATGTATGAATCCAGCTTTAAAATTGTTTCGTTGAGAAATAATATCATTTCTTAAATCATCAAAACCTCTTTGGCAAAGTTCTATTTGAGTTTTATCAGTTAAAAGATTCTCTTTGATCTGATGATGTAATTCATCTTCAAGATTTTCCCAATCTTCATTACACATAAAATGACACCATTGATTATATGCCGGATGTGAGAAATCAGATGTGGCATTATGGAAATCTGCTAATAAACTTCCCATTAAAGAATATACTGTATTATTATATCCAATCTTTTCAAGCATTAATCCTGGCAAAAATTGAAAAAGTCTGATTGGAGCTGTCTCTGAAAATTTAAGGTTTTAAAATAAATGAAAAAATAAGCCTAAAATCTTTGTTTTTCTCTTACCTGTATCAGTCATATTAACAATTTTCCAAAATGATCCATCAATTGTTGGTAAAGTTTCAGCACAAGGAATTCCATGGCTTCTTAAATGTGCCGTCAGCTTTGTTTGTCCATCAAGAAGCAACGGATTTGAAGCTTCCAAAGGATTTGTAAATTTTACAATAAATATTTTTTCGCTTCTTTTTGTTAACTCCAAATTTGCTGCTGAATTAAAAGAAACATTTTCAATTCGAAAATTTAAATCATCATATCCGGTAAGTTTATGAACAACACATTTATCAATTCCATAAATATCTTTTAAAATGGATAAAAGTTTTGTTTCTTCAATCAGCGGAGTTTGAGTAATTGTTGAAATTGAATATTTTGGTGGTAACATCTTTTTTTGATGAACAGGAAAATAAACAGAGACGACTGAAATTAGTTTTAAAAAAAAAAAGGTAGACTGAGCGAGAGCTTATCGATGGTTCTTTTTTGATTGACCCTTTTTTAGTTTAGTTTAATCGAATTTGCAACCATGTCTAACAACGACAATCAATAAAATAAAAAAAACAATAGTTCTTTTTTCTTTGCAAAAAACTTTTAATCAAAAAACATTTTTTTTAAATGCTTTTTTTTGACTACAAAAAAGTTGTTCTTTGTTTTTTTGCTTGCTAAAAAGTAATAATTAAAAAAATTTCAACAACTAAAATAAAAAAATATACCCAAAAATAGTACAATATTTCAGTGCAAAAACTTTTTTAGTTTTATTTTTTTAAAGCTTATCTTTTATTTAAATATAAGAAATATCAATCATGTGGTTTTTGCTTGCCTTTTTTGGCATAAATACACATTTTATGTTTTGTACATTTGGAAAGAAAAAAAGGAAATCTTGCGAAAAAAGCTGACCAAAATAAAATAAAATAAAGTTATAAGAAACAAATTAGAAGATTGTTATCACTGCTTTGCTTTTCATTACTTTTGCTGCTGCGCCGCTCCCGGAACTGTCTTCAACACTCATAAAAAAAAGGGGGGAATGAAATAATGACCATAGAAAAAATCATCTTTTTACTGATAAAATGATAAAACAAAAAAGCGATATAATTGCATCAGATTTTTGTACCAATTATTTTTGGTTATAAAAGAGGCTCCAAAAAGATGTAAAAATTCATTCCAAAAAAAGGCGAGCCCCAGCAAAATATGAATCGCCTAATAATTGTTTTTGTTGCGGCATTGTTTGGTGTAGCCTTTGCTGCACCAGCTGCAGATCTTGTTACCTCTTTGCCAGGAGCAAATTTTACAATTCCATTTAAACATTATTCTGGATATCTTAAAGCTTCAGATAAAAAACAATTTCATTATTGGTTCACCGAAGCTTACAATAATCCAACAAATAGTCCAGTTTTGTTATGGTTAAATGGTGGACCTGGTTGTTCATCTCTTGGGGGATTGATTGAAGAATTGGGACCCTTCCATGTCAGTGATAATGGAAATACCGTATATGAAAATCCATATGCCTGGAATCGAGTTGGAAATGTTATTTTCATGGAATCTCCGGCAGGTGTTGGTTTCAGTTATGACAGCTCTGGAAATACTGGAACAAATGATGATGAAGTTGCAACAAATAATTACAATGCTTTGGTTGATTTCTTTACAACAAAATTCCCAGAATATAAAAATAATGAATTTTATATTACCGGTGAATCATATGGTGGCGTATATGTGCCAACATTGGCCGTTAAAGTTGCCGCAGATAAAACAAATTTCCCACATTTTAAAGGAGTTGCCATCGGAAATGGAATTTATTCTTTCTCCCTAAATTATAATACAATGGTGCCACTCTTTTATTACCACGGGTTAGTTCGTCAAAATTTATATGATAAAGTTGCAACAGAATGCTGCAAATCCAATACATATAAATGTGATTATTATACAATTTTGAATGGTTTCGGTGAATGTACATCTTTGGTTAATGAACTCCTTGATCAAGGGGGAGATCTTGATCCATATAATCTTTACAGGTTTGTTTTAACAAAATGCTTTTTTTGAGGAATTGTTTATATAAATTTAGTGTTTCAACACGAGCCACGAATATCTTTTAAAACTAAAAAAACATTTAAAAACCGACTTTTTATAATTTAAATTATCAATGATGAAATATTTTTCAGTACCTGTTATCTCAATTCTGGTTCATCATCAAAACGTGACTTTATTCGTCGAATGATAAATCATCAATCAGGACTTAATTTATCCAAAAAAGTATCTGGTGGTGCAGCTTCTGGTCTTCCACTTTGTGCCCAAAGTAATAACACCGAAATATATCTTAATCGCCCAGATGTTCGGGCCGCCCTTCATATTCCATCAAATGTTGGACATTGGACTGATTGCAGCAATGAAGTTGGATACTTTTATCAAAGAACTCATGATGATGTTAGTCCTGAATTCAAAAATCTAATTTCACATAATCTCCGTTTACTTACATATAATGGGGATGTGGATACAGTATGCAATTTTGCATTAAATAAACAATTCGTTGCACAACTTGGTCAACAACTTAAACCTGATTCATATGATTCAGCAGAATGGTATTATCGTGCTGAAACCCCCTCCGTTGCTGGATTTGTTACAAGATATACCGGAAATTTAGATTTTGTTACTGTCCGAGGTAGTGGGCATTTTGTTCCTGAGGATAAGCCACGAGAAGCTTTGCAACTCATTTATAATTTTATTCATCAACGGGATTATTCTCTTCCTGTTCCCGTTTAAATTTATTCCCTTTTAAACTCATTTATATATATATACATATATTATCGATAGATTTAATAAAATTTTTTATAGAATAAACTTTATTTTTGAGCTATAAATTTTCGTTAAAAACAAATTTTAATTTGGAGATACATTTTTTTGATCTTGAAAAAAATGTCCCACAGTACACCTAAAAATTAGTAATGTAAAACATGTTATGAAAAACTGTTGGAATAACAGCACCAAGTTGGTCACTAAATTATGCAAATTATGCCGATGCTAATCCAGTAGCATTTGGAAAAATATTTGTGCATCAGTCTTAACCAGTCTCTTCGGGGGCGTGGGTTCGAATCCCACTCTCGTCACCAATTGTAATATCCGAGCTTATATTACAAACAACAATATTTATTAACACAATAAATAATAATAAATAAATAGAGACCGACGGAGAAACCGACCGTTCTCCAAGACGATGACAACTCGAATGAGAGGAAGAGAACGACAGCGCTATTGCAAATAGGCTGGAACGTTCGAGAAAGAGAAGAGACATAATCGTGGTAGGAGTTCTTAGAAAAGGAACAACAAAATAGCAAGAAATATATCTGACCATAGGCTATCAGATAATAGAGAGAAATGACGTCGACTTGCAGGATACTGCAATAATAATAAGTGATATCCGGCTTTTTTGCACGATGTCGTACGGTAGTGTGATCATATCCGATAGAGGTTATTGTTCACCGCCTGAAACTATTCATGATAGTCATTGGTTCACAAATTTTCCATAAATTATTTGTTTTGACTTTATTCATAAATTTCATACAAAAGTAAAATTTCAAATTTGACAACATATTTGAACACTTATTTTCCAACAATGTATTAATTTGAATACAGTTAATGCGAGAGATACGGTAATTATTTTTTAGATTTGACCAAAAAAAAGAGAAAAAGACGTCTTAACAAAAAATACAGGTTTTCTAATGTTAAAGACTACAAATCTTTTTTATCGTATAAAGTACACAGGTGTAACAACACCCCCCATTTTTAAAACAAATGACGCGAATTAAAAGAAAACTGAAAAAGTTTTAAATACATTTTTTTTGCAAGAATGCTTTAAAACAGATGTAAAATGATAATATTTGTTAAAGTATAAATAAAAAAATTAACTGCCATCATTTTTGATTTATTTAAAATCAGTTTTTGCATTTGCCTAAAATTTTACATATTTCCTGCTTAAATAATATTTTTTAATTTGCATCCATCTGATGCCAAAATAATGATTTCAATGAACCTTTGAAATAGTATTTTTTCAAAAATAAATTATATAGTCTCAAGGGTGTCTGATAAGAATGAAAGTAAAACCTTTTAAAAAGGTGGCAATAAATTTTTACACTTTTAAAAAGCGGCAAAAAATACGCAAATATTTTTTATACTTTTAAAATTTATGTCAGTTTTTTATTTTATTAAAATTCAAAACAATGAATGAATGCCACGAAGCGGGTGAAATATATTTTTCATTACTGTATAATATTGTTTTGGGTACGGTAATTGTTGTAAATATTCCAGCAATAATTATGATTTATAAAATTACACCATTTATTTATAAAACTCATGTAAGCTTCTTTTTTTTTTGTCCAAAAACATGTTTTGTTTTTAGAAATTTCATTCAAATTTGCGGATACTTCTTTTAAATTTGACATTGGCACTTTTTCTTCGAACACTTTTAACATCCGTTCGAGCAGGATACCGTATCTTTCGAGCAATTACCGTAACCGATCCATGTGAATTTGTAAATACAGTAATTCAATGTGCCATAGAAACAAATATTCAATCAGTGCCATTTTCGGCGGTTGTTTATTGCTTTCCAGTAATTTGTATTGAACGTTTAATTGCAACACTTTTACGAAAAAGTTATGAAAAAAGAAATTTCTCAAAATTATTTATTTGCATTTCTTTTTTTGTGGTAATCTTTTTATGTATTTGATAAAAGCCAAGTTCTAAATTTTAGTGGATTTATGCTGTAATAAGATATATTAGAGCTGATTTAGAATTGACTAATATCGACAGTCCTGTGGTATACTGTAGTTCAATTTTAACAATTGAAAGTATTCATTTTTCGGTTTTTATTAACAATGAACAATTTTATTGTCCAATTTTTTGTTGCATTTTATCACTTGGAATTATCATTTTTTGTCGAAATCGAAGAAAGTAAGTATAAAAAACTTGGCGTTTTTGTTTTGCCATGGCATGTCAAAGATGCCTTCCTTCGTTAACATTAAAGGGGGAGACGCACCTCTAACAAATTTTTTATCAGGGTTCATTGGAGCTGCTTTTTTTCAGCTCCAATAAATAAAAAAAGCAGCTCCAATGAGCACTGATTCGCGTCGAGACCTCCAATGAATGTCAAAGAAAAAAATTTGTTAGAGGTGCGTCTCCCCCTTTAATAATTTAAAATAAACGGTTAAATTTAAAATTTGTAAATTTTAGTCAATTTTACAAATCCCCTTCATCCAATCATTCCTTATCAAATCGATATCAACTTTCGGAAATTATTCGAACAACTCAAACGGTGCTTCTTCTTTGCCTTTGTTTTTCATTCCTTTATATTATTTATCGCTTACATTTACTTTTTCAAATACAGTATTTTCATGTAACAAATCTTAAAGCTTTTAGTGTTGTAAAAGTAAGCCCTCATTAAAACACACATTTACATCTATATTTTGGCATTTTTAAAATTTTAGGAAATAAGCAGTCTTTTCGTAATTCCAATTGTTGCAAATATTTTTGGAATTACATTTTTATTTCTAAAAAAAGATTCAAAAAATAGTAGCCGCAATAATCAATCATTAAATTTTTGGAATAAATTTAAAACAAAGAAAATAATTTATCAAAAAAGTCAAGTTTCACCGATGAAAGCTGAATCAGATGCATATTTCAAAATTTATTCAATTTCATGGAAATAAACAATTTAAATCATTCATCAAAGTTCAAGAATTAAACATTTTTAAAAATACAAAATTGTGGTGCAAATGCGCCGAAATAAATAAACTCTGAGTTCAAAAAAAATTGCGAAAAAAACAATCCAAAAATATATATACCAAGCTGTTGATATATATGATATATCGATCGATCGATCAGTAGACAAAAAAAAACACGCAAAAATGATCAACAAAAAACATGTATGAAAAAATAAAAAAATGTTGGGGAAAGCAGCTTTCGAAATTAACAAAAACGAAAAAAAGCAGAAAAAAAACTGTCTATGTTTTTTGCTTGCATTTAAAACCATTGAATTTTAAAGCTGCAAAAAATACAGAGATCAAAATCAAAATCTGTAAGAAAAGATTGAATATTTTTTTAATGATGGATTTTTATTTATTTTTAATAGCCGGAAGAAAAACAACAACAAAAAGATGGGAAGAATCTCAGCTAATTGGTTTGTAATTTTTTAAACTTTTTTTTATTTGATAAAAATTAATGTCAAAATAAGAAAATAAAATATTGCTAAAAATATCTTTTTTTTATTTGATGTTCTTTTGTCGTCATTATTCTTTGTTCCAAATCAAACTTCACTTTTCTTTTTACAGTAATAATTTGGGTAAACCCCATTACAAATTTTGTTTTTATCTTTTCTCTTTTCTTCCGCGTGCCACTAATTTATTACCCGTTTTTTGGGTTTTTAAATTAAAAACATTTTTACAAAAAAACCAATAAAAAAATGAAAGGTTTCAATGAACTTTTCATTTTGCTTTGTCTCTGCTATTTTTTTTGTTAAAAGACTCTTTCATCAACGCTTTGTCTTTCTCCAATTTTTTGTTGCCGTCGTTTGACGCTGAAGGCTTTTTATTACTGAAAAAACGAAGAAAGAAAACCTGGTTTTTATACTTTACTTTTGAGGTCGAAATTTAAACCTAAATTTTATTCATTTTTGTGTTTTTTATTATTTTATTTTAATTGCGAAAAATGTTTAATCAACAAAAAAAGGGGGAAAGCAAAGTGATCAAAATTGAAATCAACCAAAAAAAGGAATAATGATCAACCACAAAATATTATGCAGGGGAAAAAGGGCGGGGCGGAGTTCGGGGAAATACTTTTAAATATAAAATTGGGTAATGGCTATAAAATATATATTCTAAAAAAGAGTGTATAAATACTTTTTTTTGCTTTTTTTTATTAGAATCAAAATTATAAAAAAAGGTTTCCCCCGAAAAAGTGTTTGATTTTTGAAAAGTTGAAATACTTTTTATTTTTTGTTTTTGAAACTTTTATCTCTCAATGAAAATGAAACCTGTACATTCACAGACCACGGGTAAGATATCTTTTTATCAAAATTAATAAAAAAAAAAGCTTTTCTTATTTTTAATTTTATCATTAATTAATCATTTAATTTCATCTACAAATGCAACAACTATCTTTTTGTAACTATTTTCAAAACAAAAACAATGCTTTTCCAAAGACGTTGTTATCATATCATTTCCAAAAAAACATGACAAAATACTGCTGACGATTAATGATTAGAAGCAAAATATTTATAGGTTTTCCCCCAAAAAAAAAGTTTAGTCATAAAATTATAAAATAATTGTTTGTTCGACAAACCAAAATCAAATTTTTTATGTACTTTTTTTTGGGAGAGATTTTTGCTGTTTCACGAGGCCTGCTTTCTTTTCTTTTTTTGTGGTTTCAACGCCGTTTCCTTTTTTTGATTCTTTTGATAATAAAAAAATGTTGAAACAAATAAAAAATTAAAGCCATTAATCTTTTTTTTTAAATTGTTTTTTGGGGGGTTTCTTTTTCCTATCTTTTAATCATTGACAAAAAACTGGTTAAAAAATTAATTAAAATGAAGCCATTGTTTAGTCGAACAATACAGTAAAATTTTGAATCGAAAATCTTCACTTCGAAATATTTTGCAATTAACTGCCGATGGACTTTCAAATGCATTTGCAAGAGATCAAAAAACTCCAGAAGATTTAATATTTGATTTATTTAAAATTCCAAATAAAAATGAAGCATCTATTGGAAAACTTTTATCCGTGCTTAAAACCTATGGCTTACAAGATACTGATCCGCGGCTTCGACCAATGATTGATAGAATTCGAAAGATTGAAGAAGCAAAAGAAGAACAGGATCATGAAGGTTAGTGTCTTCTTATTTTGAATAGGGGAGCAGAAAGCAAAAATGAATTTAATTGTTATTTTTTTGATCTGAGCGAGGGACATCGCTGCCGGAGATAAATCAAAATATCGCAACTTTTTCCGACGGCTTCTTTTAATCTTCAGCGAAATGCTTTTGATCTTTTCAAAAAAGTAACAATTAGTAACGCCATTGGAGGCGGTGGCATCATTCCCACTTCCCCAAGGGCCGATAGCGCGACAATATCTGAGATTCTGAGATTTTGATCGATGCTGATAAGAATTTCTTCTCTCTCTAATTTTCCCCATTATATTTTCAGCTAAAGATCCGAGACATTGGAAATTATCAAAAAATGAATTCAAATTGTTTGTTTTTTTCAAACAAATTTCGAAATACTTTAACAAAAAAATGTTTTTAGATGTGTCAATGAATGTTTATCATTGATTTCTCGAACCCTGCAAAATAATCTTATTGTTCCTTCTTGGTATCAATTTACATCGATTATGAAAGAAATTTATGCAACTGTAAGTTTTTCCTTCACTTTTGCAAAAATATGTTGTGAATTTTATTATAGTGCATTGATGTTGAAGAAGGAAATGTTGCAACATATATTCCACAATTGGCTCGAGTAAATCCTGATTATTGGGGTGTATCTATTTGTACAATTGATGGACAACGAATGGATTTTGGTGCAACAAAAGTTCCATTTTGTTTGCAATCAATTTCAAAAGCTTTTAATTATGCATTAGTTGCAAGTGAATTGGGCGCCGATATTGTCAGTGATTAAATTTATTGTTTTAAAGCTTAATCTTATCTCCCATTTATAGGTTCATAGTTTTGTAGGACAGGAGCCAAGCGGTCGTTTGTTCAATGAAATTTGCCTTGATTCTAAGAGTAGGTGTTTGTCATCTTTCGGTATTACAATATAATGAATACTGTACCACGAGCTCAATGCATAGAATGTCCTGTAAAGGCAAATTTTGTGATAAAAGGGATGAAATATGATCGGAACTACTCCCCTATCACTTAGAAATAACCCAAAAATGATTTTGGAGAAGTACACTCTCAAAATCAAAATTTCGATTTTTTGTTTTTTTTTCCACAGGGACCAAGGCAAAAAAATTTTTCGTCAAAAACATTTTTTACTTTAGAGTTATCAAAATACGTCCAAAATATTATAAAAGTACTATAGAAAGTGTTTAAATAGATCATAACAATCAAATATTGAAGTTATATTATCATAATGATGTTGGGGGTATTGAGAAAAATCTTTCTTTATAAAATTTTTTTATGCTGATGTGCTCCCCTATCACTTAGAAATAACCCAAAAATTTTATGACACCACATCCTTAAAATATGATATTAAGGTCCTTTGTATCATTTTTCAGTGCTTTTTAGGTGTGATAAACTCTATTTTTTGAGGGGTGCCTCAACAGAGCAATTTTGGCCTCCAAAATGACCCCGTAAATACATTACCGTAAACAATTTTCTTTTCAGATAGACCCCATAATCCAATGGTAAACAGTGGCGCAATAATTGTATCTTCCCTTATCCAAAACAAAAAGAATTATGCAGATCGATTTGAATATGTTAGTCATTTATTTTTCTACCATATCCCTTTTTTAATTTTACCACAAAATATTTACATTTTTTCTCTTGCAACGAAATATGTTTTATAGATGTTATCACAATACCGAAAAATTGCTGGAAATGAATATGTTGGATTTAATAATGCTGTATTTCTATCTGAACGAGCAACAGCAGATCGAAATTATGCATTAGCATATTACATGAAAGAGAATGCTTGCTTTCCACCCGAGACTACAAGTTTAACAGATGCATTAGATTTTTATTTTCAACTTTGTTCTTTGGAAGCTACTTGTGAATCTTTGTCTGTTATGGCTGCAACACTTGCAAATGGTGGAGTTTGTCCATTAACAGAGGAAAGATGCATTGATTCAAGGCCATGTCGAGATGTTTTAAGTTTAATGTATAGTTGTGGGTAGGAATTTTCGTTGTGAGACTATTTATAATCTTTAATCTTTAGAATGTATGATTATTCTGGACAATTTAGTTTTCATGTTGGTCTTCCTGCAAAATCTGGTGTTTCAGGTAAAAGATTTCACACATTTGTACATAAATATTACATTTGTACCTTTAAACATTTTTATAACTTTTTTGTTTTAGGAGCAATGATTGTTGTAATTCCAAATTTGATGGGAATTTGTTTATACTCTCCACCGTTGGATAAATTAGGAAATAGTTGTCGAGGTGTGGCATTTTGTAAAGAAATGATTTCTCGATTCTCTTTTCACAATTATGATTCACTTCGAAATACAGAAACCAATAATAAATTTGACCCAAGAAAACGACATGGTGATTTAGAAAAGGATCAAGTTGTGGCACTTTTATTTGCTTCAAAAGTCGGGGATTTAAATACAATTCGAAGAATATATCTTCAAGGCATTGATATGGAAATGGCTGATTATGATAAACGAACTGCTTTACATTTGGCGGCATCTGAAGGACATATGGAAACTGTTAAATTTTTAATAAATATTGCTCGAGTCAAAGTTGATCCAAGAGATCGATGGAATCGAATTCCAATGGATGATGCAATCACTTTTGGGCATCCTGCCATTGCAACTTTACTTGAAAAAGCAATGATTTTAACAGATTCTGGAATTCAAGAAGCCAATGAACAATCTCCATCTTCATCTTCATGTGCAAGTATTAAATCTGGACATCTTCCAAGAAATATTTCTGTTGCAACTTCTGATTCCAGTGACGACGAAGAATCAAATGATGAATTCAGTCTTACATCATCAAATTCAAAGAAAATCCTTTTTACTCTTGGTGAATGTGCAATTTCACCCCCCACAGTCGTACAAACGAAACCCCAATAAAATTATTTGTGATAGTTTTTCTGTGTATTTAAAAAAAATGTTTTTTATATCGATATTTGTTTAAATTTGGTTATTATGAATAAACACGTTTGTCAAAACGTTTGTGAAAAAAAACCATAGATATTTTATATTTTTATTTCTGCCATTCACTTAAAAAAACGTTAAGTTCACCAAGCCGGTGGTGATCTCAGGTCGGATTTAGGCTTGCCTAAACCCCCTGAGGATCTCCTGCTTAGCCCGCAGAAGCACAGGCGCGGGTGCGCATACTCATTTTTAAACTAGCCCTTTCCCGGACACGAACCGGATACCTACCTCCTGTTGAGCCAACGCTTGACCAGTCGACTACACGACCCGCATTATTAATATACAAAAAGTGAAAAAATTTATTAAACATTTAAATAAAGAAAAGTATCATATTTGTTGGATTGCAAAAAATAAATAAACTTAAAAACAATCAATCAATTCGAAAACCGATGGCGATGCAATAATGAGTCATAAAGGAATTAAACAACTATCACAGGTTTTATTTTATGTTACAGTTAGTGTTCATGTACCGTGCCGTTCTCTCCCTCTCTCTTTCTTCTTGGGAAAAGCCTGATCATTACGCATTTTTATATCGGTTTGGATTTCAAAAAACGCTTTTTGTGCAACTTCCAACTTTGAAAACGGTAAAGAATTGATAAGTTTTGCTGTAATGCTTTCCAACGTTCATTTGTATTCGGTAAATGCCATTATAATATGTAAAATGCTTTTTTAAATTATAGACTTGCCGAAGAATTAAAATACATAATTTTGTTCCTGACATGTTAATGCATCTACCGTAAATGTTAAAAATGTTTTTCGAGGATCTTTTTTAAACTAAATTATAGGATAAACATTTTTAAAAGTTTGTTTTGTGACGCTTTCTGTAAGAAAATCAAAAACTTGTGGCACAGCCCAAATCAAAAAAAACGGCCCTATTTCCGTTCGGCACTCCACTCACATTGCGGCTACATATTACTAAATTTTTTCAGATTTCAGCTTTTTAGGCATATTCGAAAACATAGGAAAAGTTTCAGAGCTTTTTATTTGTTGCTTTGCCACTCTTTCTAGATTTTCTCTATTAATGTGTTTGCATTTTTAAAATTAGCTTTAAAAATAATATCTGACATGTCTCACAGCAAAATTAATTTAAATTTATCATACTGAAAAAAAATGTCAAAAAAATGAAAGAAAAAAATTTTTCACTGCCAGCGTCTTATTTAGTTAGAAATACGTTTTTTCACGCCAGACTGATCGAACCTGTAATTTCTCAAAATATTTTAATCGTAAACACAAACAACTTTCGAAACATTTTAAGATCGTGTCCGCTTCACCTATATTTTATAAAAAAACACATTTTATTTTTTTAATTTTTTTTTGGCTGTGTCTTAGCATTATTGCATCATCCTTATATTTTTTTGCGAGATGAAATAAGTCAATTTTTTACCATCGTTTTTGCTAGTAAATAGTCTAGTAAAAGCAAAAAAAACGATGACTAGAGTAGTCACTAGTCAGCGCCTTTTTTCTATTTTCATTTTTGTGCGTTCCGAAATAAGCGCGTATTTTTTAAATTCTTTTTAAATTATAGTTTTAGGGTGAGAGATGGCAACTGAAGGTAATTATTTGCCTTTTAAAGATAAGCAAAATATCTGTGTTGGAGCTGATAATCAATACAAGAATCTTAATTTAAATCAAAATTCTCAATATTCAATTAACGATATTGCTTATTTAAAACCTTTCACAACTGATAGCAGAAAAGATCAAAATAACGGTAGAATAATTTAGACTGCAATCCATGTTTTAACTAATTTTTTCATTTTGAATTAAAGACTTTAAAAAAGCTTTTAAAAGCTAGAAACTTTAATTAATGAATGATCTTTTGTTGTCGTCGTTTTTGATGATTCAGTTACCGTTTGTGAAACTCATTTAAAAGGATTGCAGTCAAATTAAATGTGTTAGATTTTTCTTTTTTAAAAGATTTAAAAAAATTTGATTCATGGAAGAAATCCAACAAAGATTATTCATCAACAACTTTTTTAAATTTTAATCGATGTTCTGAAGAAAATAATGAATTCAAAAAAGCAAAAAGCGCAAACAATAGCACCCTTTCCCTTCATATTGCAGCTTATGAAAATTCCATTGAAACAACTACAACAGATTCAAAGGTGACTTTTAACTTATTTGATAAGGTTTCCCTGAATTCATTGTTTCTAGAATTCCTTTGAAATTCCAAGGCAACAACGTGATCAAGGCAATCGACATGAAATTATGCAATTTGCGGCATCCCAACGTCTGCTCAATCCTAATCAAATGGATGCAAATAATCCAATTCGACCACCAACAGTAAGTTATTTGAATTTTTCGATACAAAAAATTCGTGTAAAATTTGATAATACAGTGATGATCCTCACTTAAAATAAAATGTAGAAACGCTTCTTTTACTTTACAAAACACAATTATCACTTTTTTTGACACAATTTTTTGTTATTAATTTGTGAAAATTACCTTAAAAAAGGCTGGTTAATCCTCGTATATCCCTTTAAAATCCGCCAAAACTAAAATCTCTCTAAAATACCTTTGAACCATTATTTCTAACTTCCATGGGCATCCTTAAAAAAAGAAATTAACAAATTAAATCAAAAAACTGTGAAAATGCTAGACGTAAAACAGGTGCACGAACTTATTGAACAACCTGATATTACCTATTCCTTCTAGGGAACAGACCTTTTAGTACTTTTTTATTTTTTCGGTCTCGCACCGATTAACTTATTAGAAAACTTTGGAACATGCAAGATCCTTATAATCAAAATCTTCCAAAAAAATACGTAAATGTACGCCTCCTTTAAACTATAGCATTATACAAAATTTTAATTTTTAAATGAGTATATATCATATTTTCATTAAAAATAAAAAACAGTAACACTAAAAATTTCGGTTTCAGATGCCACCCCAAGATGTTGATCGCGTTCCAGTTCATCAAGATGCTGATTTTTCATCAGGTGGTAAGGTTTTTCTTTTATTCTTCGGGTAATACTGACAAGCAAATTTGGGACAGTTTGATATTATGCAAATTAGATTCTGATCAGCGTTTTTAAAATTTCTTCAAATATTTATGGAGAAGGAGCACCCGCTAATGCTTGTTTGCAAAAATTTGAGCGTAGAATTGATTATGCATAGGTTTGATCAAAAATATTATATGTTATATACGATTTGCACCTTTTTGCATTTGTTTTTTCGAGCCTTTTTTTAACAAATTTTATGCACAGCGTCTGCCATTTCTTTTTCCCATTACTTTGCTTTTTCTTGTCGTTCCCTTTTTTACTGTTGATATACATTTTTATTAAACAAACACAACGAAAATTGAAAAAGGATTTAGAAATATTACCCCGTTTAATTTCAGCTTATTTATAATTTAAACAAATTTTTAAAAATAAGAATACAACGATTTTTGCATTTTATGAATCCTTCAATATATCTTTTCAAGTTTACTTTTTTTAATCACCTTTTGCTCTATCATACATTAACAAGCTCATTTCTATGTTACAACAGGAAATTACTTATTATGCTTTTATAAATAAAGAACACTGATTTTTTACAACATTTACTGGTTGCGCTCTGAAATTTGCATAAATATAATCAAATTCTTTTTGCTTAACCTCATTATATTTTTCTCACAAAAAGCCAAATTTTTACAGATCCAAAAATGCAGCAATCTTAGAAAATAGACTTTTCTAACGCTGTAAACATAAATCCACGATTGTTCTTTGCATATTTAAGTAAACATTTTTTTGAGTGATCACATACTCGCTAAAATGAAGGCAATAGTGAACACTGGCATGTGAAACACACATTTTCGAAAATTTGTTTGATTGTTAATTGTTTAAAACTAGTAAAAAAGCGGTTCTTCGCCCCGCTTAGTGTTACCTCATTTTTGTAAATTACTATAAATTAAATATAAAAGGAGCAAGGCGGTTACGTTTTAACGTTTTTTTTCAAATGCATATACTTGACAGTCAGGCAAAGAACAAAAGAAATTTACCTTTTATCCTTTTTTTATATATTTCATTACAAAGAATTTTCTTTAAAAAAACTTTTTTATAACAAAAAAATTCAAAAACATACTTACATTTTTTGCCGTCAAAAATATTGTTAGATTTTTTTTCTATTTTTGGCATTCTTTTAATTATTCCATTACAGTATGTTTCAAAAAAAACTAGCGACGAGTTCTCACTTTATTTATCTAATTATTTGCAAGCCTCCGCCAAAACAATTCTCGCATTTTTTTCACAATATTTGTCTTTTATAGCTAAAAATTTTGTTAAGCTATGAAGAACGAATTTATTTGATAGCATTCGTTAAATAGTAATTGTATTTGCCATGATTTCAGAATTTGTCGTTGAACCTTCAGAAAAAATTGCAGCAAATGAATGGCAGGAATTCTGCAAATCCTTACTTCCATATCTTGTTGGTATGTTATTTTTTTGAGTATTGGTTGCGGCTTTTACTTTTTAAAATGTTTTAGCTTTCCCTCCAAAAAGGGGCCGTCCATCAAGTAATGAAGCAAGTGAAAAGAAGAAATTCTTGGAAGGTTTGTTTTTTTCTCTTATCCATTTTATGTAGTTTACCCTATTGATACATATTTTCGGAATATCTTCAAAAAAATTTCTGTATTTTTGAGAAAATTTAAAAAACATTTTAAAATGGTGGAACCTTTTTTTAAATCTATTTTTGTTTAGCATACTGTAAAATTAAAGTTTTAAAAGCTTTTTTGTCTGATTTCTCTATTAAATGGAGCTCATTTATGTTACTAAAAAATGACAAAAAAAAGCTATTGATTTATTTGTTTGTAATTGAAATTAAACAGTAGTTATTACTTTAATTTCCTATTATAGCATTGATCAAAAATAGCAAATTTAACCACAGATGGTATTCAACTTATTTCAAAGAGGCAATCAAAGGTCGGTTTTCCTTGGCTATTATAATAAACTTCTGAATTTGTATCCTTGATGAAATTCAGAAGTTTTTAAATATTATTTATAAAGTTTTGTCTAACGAAAACATTTTCAGAAGCAAAAAGATTTCAAGTTGTTCATGGATCATGTAAGCGATTTCTCCTTTTCAGTGGTCGAATTTATGCCAGGGACAAAATAAATAATTGCCCAAGTTTTCAAAAACCATAATATATTTTTATTAAATTTTTATTGCTGTTTTTGTATAATTTTTGTTGTAAAAAAATCTTGCTTTTTTGAATAAACTTTTGACATCTACGTGTTTTGGTAGAACAAAGAAACGACTAGGTTGATTTTTCTGTAAATTTCATGGAATATTAATTCGACCATGGGGAATTCAGAAAACTCTAAAAAAATATATTCACGGTGACTTTCGGAATTTATAGCCTTCTGAAGTTTGAATTAAAATATAGGTCAAGTGGATTCTTTTTTTTGCATAAAAAAGAGTAGAGAGACATGCGCCTAGAAAAATGCAGAGTAGTGATCGGATCCCGTCCCGTTTTCGGTAAAACCCGGGAAACGGGAATTCCCGTTTTTTGAAAATGGACACGGGACGGGAATTACGGGAATCCCGTGATTCCCGTCGGAAATTTGTAACATGTAATATCCAAAAATTTTAAGTAATTTTTGAGCAGAATCTGCAGATAATCTATTTTTTTGTTTGTTTCCATATAAAAAAAAAGTATCATCAGAAGAAAAGCTTTCAGAATCATTAGAGCTTGATGTTGTTAAAAAAAATATTTTGCAGCTTTTGATATATATGAGCATTCCCGTTTCCTGAAAATGGACACGGGACGGGAATACGGGATTCCCGTTTTTTGAAAATCGTCGCGGGACGGGATCTGATCACTAATGCAGAGAAATTTTATGACATTTTAAGATTTCATATTCTTGCATAAAAGGCGCCATCCAATACCATAAAAATGTATATAAATTTGCACTTTTTTATTATTTGAAAAGTTTTTCCAATTTTTGGGACATTTCTTTTAGGGAAGAAAATGTCAGCATGCCGCATTTCTAAGCCGGTAATCAAAGAACAAATTTTTTGTTCAAAAAAGGTGGAAAAATTGCAGTGAAAAAAATCATAAGTTTTTTGAAGAATAAAAAAATTGGTGACAAAAAGGCGCGAAAATTATTTTTCGGCCTTTTTTTCATCCAAAAAAGAGACAACTTATTTTTTTTTCTCCCTTTTTTTCTGACGAAACTTTGGTGAGGTTATAATTTATTATTGATAATTATTTAATTGGAATTATGAAGTCAATATTTAATATATTTAAAGGAAAAGATGGAAAAGAAAAATCTGATAAAGTTTGTTTTCTTTCTTTCTTTTTTTTGGAATATTTTTATATCAATGATAATTTTTTTAGAGACGGGTACAATTTGATCGTCGAATTCAAGTATGTAAAAATTCAACGCCAATCAAGCAACATCAACAATTTCAACAAAAGAAATCACATGATGATATGTTTATTGGAAAAACGGCCGGATATAATACACCTTCACTGCCAAGAACTCGAAAGCCACTTGAATCATGCCCTGGAAATATTGCTGCTCCATCAATGATAATTAATTCTTCGCCATCAACAAATAGTGAAACAGAAAATATTATTGAACAACAAACTTCATTTAGCTCTGAAAATGAATTTGATTATTATGCTCGATATAAGCATTACAAAAAGCTATCACGGGTTTTATCACATCAAAATAATAATCTTCAACTTCGTCTTTATCAATTTGAAAATCAGTCATCATCTTCTACATCTCAAAATTATGCAGATTGTGAAGAACTTCAAAGACTTCGAATTGAAAATGCTGAACTTCGTTCAAGATATAATCAGTTAACAATTGATATTGAAAGATCATTGAGTTATCAAAAACCTTCATATTTTCCACCTCCACCATCTTCACATCATCTTATGGATCATCATCGTCCCTCCTTTTCAATGTATCCACCACAACATCATCAACCACATGGATATCCTCCTGGATTTCAACCATATCCATCTTCAACTACAAGTTTTGCACCATATTCTCCACCTTTGGATATTCCTCGAAATGTTTCATCAAATGGCCAATATGATCCTTCTGAAACTGATAACACTGATCAAGGTGAACCTGGATCACATAAAAATATTTTTGGCAATTCAATTCCAAAAGTCGCTTCTGTAACTGCTCGACCTTCAACAACTCCCGTACCATCTGATGAAGAAATTTGTTAAGTTTTTTATCTTTCTTGTTTTTGTATACTGTATTTATTTTTATTATTCGTTTTTTTGTTGTTATTTTTGTAGTAAAAAAAGTTTTACTGCGTATTTCTTTTTATATCAAGGAATTACACTTTGGGGCTGTATAGATATCACGTGATAGAGGTGATGGGTGGGTGGGGTAAACGGACTATCACGCCGCTTTGTAGTTGGCGGCAAAAAGCTTTGATGTTTCATCACCAAATGGGTGGGTGGGGTAAAAAAAGCCGATTTTCATATCACGTGATATCTGGACAGCCCCTATGATTCAGAAAAACAGCAAAAATTTTAATTTTATTATAAAAATGGGGGAATTATTTGGACTTTCTCCATTTTTTGTTCTGGCAAATGAAATGCCATTTTTTGAAAGCAGCTAAACTTGATTATTATTTTTTTATTATTTGTTTGAAAAACAGGAACTTCCAAAAAAGGTAGTCGAATCGGTTTCCGCTTTCTTATTTATTTGTTCAATGCTCCAAAATTGGCACCTGTCGATTGTTTTTTTAAAACTGCGCAACAAAAAAGATGGAAAGAAAAAAAAGAGGTGAGGTCTCTTTTTTTGCTGCTTCTGTCTGTTATGTTTGTTGCACATGAATTATTTTTTTTGTGACATTTGATCTTTCAAACATTGTAATTTAGGATCATTTTTTTAAAAAAAAGGTATATAATTTTGTTATTCAAAAAAGAGAAAGAGGATATTAAATTCTTGCGAGATTTGTTTTGTTTTTTTAAGGTTGCATAAATAAGGACAAAAGAGAAAAAAAGACATTAGACTCAAGCATTCTATTATTTTTGGCCATGGAATTAGTTTTGTTTCAGGTCATTGAACATTTAAAAAATATATCTCCAAGAAAAAAAAAACAAAAGTTTTTTTTGTTTGACCATTTTTTGTGGCACAAAAAAAAGTTTATTTGCGATCATTTTTTTGTATAGCAGTTTTGAATGTATTGTTGAAAAACGAAAAAAAATTGAGTGCAAAAATAAACATGCTTCGAATTGAAAGAAAGAAAAAAAGATTGATCATTTTTAGGTGTGTTAAAAGTTTTAAGAGCATGAGATATATTTTTCCTTCTTTCAATGAAATTTTAGAAAAAGGTGTTAATGGAGATGTTACTTTTCCCTCTCCCATTATTGTTTGACATACACATATTTAAGTTTTAGAGAGACGATAAAAGATCACAATCAACAACAACGCAAAAACCAATATCAATATAAATATATATTTGTATATTTTAATCGTCAACCACTTGACTTTTTGCTCCCTCTCCTTTTGCCCCAATACTATCTATCCATCTATGAGCTTTTGTGTCAATTTTGCTACTATTGCTTCAATTTCTGCTAATGCCAATAATTTGCATTTTTTTTTCTTCTGTTGCATCTTCTAAATCCGCCTTTTGATGATTCTTCTTTTTTTATAAAAAATATCAAATTTCAAGTTTTTTTTATTGGCATTTTCTTTCCTTTGTCGGCATTTCTTCTTTCTCTTTTATATTTTTCCACTTTCAAACACCTGTCTGTCAAAAGTTTAGAAATCATTTTTTGATCCAATTTTTGTAAAAATGAAAAAAAAGCAGAAACATCTGGAACATCTGCGTCCATTTTTTTTTGCTTCCGATCTCCATGTTGATGCTACGTATTTTTGTTGTTTTTACTAATTTTTTATGTTCGCACAATTTTTTTCATTGTTGTTTTTTTCTTTGCATCGTTAAAGCTTTTCAATTTTGCTTGTTTTTTTCGTTTTGCTTATTTGAATTTATATTTGCCACGAACAAAATGAGCAGCAGCTGAAAGTAAAGAATTAATTCAAACAAACAAACAAAAAAAGAGATGAGGTAATTGAAAAGGTCAAAATTGAAGGTAATTAACTTGGATATTAAATTTAAAACAAAGAAAAAAGGTATAATATCTTGAGATCTTGCGAGAAACAGAGAGAATGAAATCCAGGTGGTTAAATTTAAAGCTTAAAATAATGGGAGATCTTTTTTGACAGCCATGATAGATCAGAACCGTATTTGAATAAACACGAAAGATAATTGCTTTTCTTTTGTTAATCATGAATTTTTTTGAAAAAACTTAGAAATAATTTAAAAATATGCAAATTAAAGCAATTATGCAGTTTGCAATTTATCATTTTTACAGTAATATTTCTGATATACAATAATATTACTGTAAAAATGATAAAATTTGATTTTATGGAGGGTTTGTTAAAATTGATTTAAGCTTGCTTAAAACATTTAATTGAATTTTATATTACTTTTTTGGAACCCAAAGAAATTTTAAACTTTTTATTCCAATTTTTTCTTGTCATTTTGCTCCAAAAACAAGTTGTTGTAAAGTTGTTTTAACATCTGCCATCACTTTACATCTGACTTTTTTTGATAATGGCATATTTAAGGACGGCATCTCTCATTTTGTCTTTTAAACAAGGCTTTGATAAATCCGATCACTTTAAAATGGCCCTTTTTAAAAAACTTTTACATTCTTCAAGTGGGCATTGTTATTCTAAAGAAATGCCATTTAAACGATCATTAAATAAAAAGATGGCATTTAAACATTCATTCATTCATTCAAAAATAATGCTGCTTTAATCTTTTCACTTCAAAAACTTCATTCAAACTTTTTCCATTATTTCCGTTTTTAATCCTTGCCTTTTTATCGTTTTTTAACTTTTACCGACATTCAAATAAATAAATGTTTAATCAAATAATTGCCTCTTTTTGCATTTTCTTTGCTTTTTCAACTTTGAACACATTCATTCTCTTTCATTTCTTCATTCCTTCATTCCTTCAATCTTTCAATTGACATCTCTTTTCTTGGACATCCTTAATCCTCCCCCTTTTTTTATATCGCTTTTTTGATTTAAAAACAAATTCCTTTTTTTGATTTCATTTTTATTCATTCTCATTCAAGGTTTTGAAAAAGAAGCGGCATTTTTTGAGTAGCTTTGAAGAAGAAGAAGAAAAACTCTCCTTTTTTCGATGGCATGTTTCATCTTCCTTTTTTTTGTGTAATACAAAGTTGCGCGGAGCTTTTGTTTCTGCTTTCCTTTTTTCAACACTTTTTTTATTGTATGTTTGTATTTTTTTGCTGCTTTCAATGTTGGCGGAAAAAAATAAAGAAAAAACAACAAACTTTAAAAAAATTGCTTTTCTTTCTTCTCTCATTTCTTTTTTTTTTGGATGAAGAAAAAAAAGCTGTGTTCTGTTTTTTTTAGATTTCTTTGTTTGATTTTTTAATTCAAATTTTTGAACTATTTTTAAAAAATTTAAGGCTGGGAACGGAAGGAAACAAATAAAAACATTTGAAACTTTTTTTGTGTTTCTTTGTGCTTTTTTTGACCTTTTTTTGTTGGAAGTAACTTTGAAAAAATAAAATATTTAATTAGATTTTTGCCACTTTGAAAATTTTTCTTACAATTTTTAAGGGTATTTGAAAAGTATATATTTATAAAAATTTGCCGAAAATGTAAGCGCTCAATTCATTTTTTGATTATCTTTGAAAAGGATTTTGAGAGATAAAGTTTTTATCATTGAGAAAATCAGAAGAAAAGATTTTTGTAAATTTTTACAAACCAAAAAGTTTTAAAGAGATTAGATTGAAAATGTATGCCTTTTTGTTTGGAGATTTATTTAAATGATTCTCCAACATCAAATTTGTTTTGATCAAAATCATGTTTTTTTTTTTGAAAATTTACAAAAAGAAGACGTCGATTTTTCACAGTTGGAATTCTCGCTCGGTCAATCGGTTCACTGCTGTGACAAAAAGACTGAGATCTGAACAGTGTTCTCTCTCCCCCCCTTTTTTTCGAAATAATAAATTATTGCCAAAGCTATTTTTGTTAAGGCTGCTTTTTTTCAAGAAAGAAAAGCGTTAATCCGAATAGCGTTTTTTTTTTGCTTGCTTTCTTTCTTCAACCCTCTGACCCAACCCCTTTTTCTTTCTTTCTTTCTTTGTTCGAGACTGACTGACTTGAATGACCACTTTGGATGGAAAAAAGAAGAAGGAAGGGATTTTAAAGCCTTTTTTTGCGCGTTCTTTTTTTTCTCTCCCTAGCTTTTTTTCAACATTAGCGTTCTTTCACCTTTTTTTTGCGATGGAACATAAGGGAGGGGGATCACTTAACCTGTGTAATATCCCCCCCATGTATATATGTATATATAATTTAAACTTTTTTTCTAATTTTCATGTCAAATATTAATGACAAAATAGAAGAGAATACCTTCCTTATTATTTAGGTCTAGACTTAAGCATTCTCTTTTTATTTGCATTAAGTATCACTTTTTTTTTGAGAGAGAGATTTTTAAAGTTGATTAGATTTGTCTGCTTCCGATTACATGTAAGGGAAAACATCTACAGGTGGGCTTATCCTTCCCTCTTCAACCCTTCTCCTCAATATGTTTTTTATCGTTGGTAATAATCTCGAGCATACAACTTTATTGCAAAAAAAGAAGTTAATTAATTTTCCCAAAAATTCATTCTTCTTTATAAGACAATAAAAATGATTCCATTTTCCCATCATATCTTCCTTCTAATTTCCGGTCAATTTGTTTTCCAGAAAAAAGAAAGCAACACTTTTTATGTCTGAGAAAAAAAATAGTTTATAACATTTTTTTATTCCATAAAAAAATACAGCCTGTTTTTTACAGCCTCCTTTTTTGTATCAATCTCTCTTTTTTTGGCACAAAAAACTTTCATGGGGCTTCTGTTTTAAAGAAAATAGATCTCTTCCAACAGGAACCAACCAACCAACTGTTGCTTGTTGGAAGAAAAGCGAAAAATGGAGATATTTGACTTTTTTTAGCTGCTGATTTTTATGATCTTTCTTTTTTCTAATAAAAAGTGTGCCTTGCGCAAGATTCCTTTTCTCATTTATTATTTATTGCTTCTTTCATTTTTATTATTTCTCCAAAAATCTAATAAAATCTGTTGTCTTTTTTGTCTTTAAAAATTCAAATTTTTGATATTTGTTTTATTTTTTGAAAAAATTGAAGGAAACTGGATTTTTCAAATATTATTTTTATAACTTGAAAAATTTGGAAATCAATGCTCACTTTTTATTTTTGTTTTTGAGAAATTACTGTAGCCTACAGTAATTTACTGATGAAGATAATATTTTAGTAGCTACAGTATCCACAAAAAACTTTTGATTAATGCATTTTAATGATACACCTGAACCAGATAATAAACTTTTTCGTTTTTTCTCAACACAGTTGTTCTTCGATAATAAAAAAAAGGGAACTTCAATGTACATTAATGAAAATGCCCATCAACTCTTTCATTTTTTTTCTGACATTTTTACAAACTTTAAAAAAAACCATCAAAAAAGAAGAAGAGCCATTGTTATTTATACTTTTTTTTGAATTAAATACCAATATTCTTCTTTTTTCTTTGGTGCCGGAAAAAAAAACTGAAGACAACAATTTCTTTCTATTTCTTTTTTTTATATTTTTGATATTTATTTATTTTTTATGAATAACAGTCTCTATCATATTTTTTTTGAATGTGGTAATTAAAGACTTTCTTCTTCCGTTTCCTTTTTTGGAACTAATAAAAATAATTTTCTGTAAAATAAGAAAAAACACTGCTACTTTTTTTTATCCCGCCTAAAAAAAACTACACACTTTTTTTGGAAGGAAAGAAAATGAATTTGAAAATGAGAAAGCGATCGGTAGTCATCAGAAAAGAAAATGACTACCCTCAAAAATTGAGTGACAGCCGCTTGCCTTTTTCTTTAACTGCTTCTGTGTTGTGTTTTTTTTTTGATTCAATGCTTCAATTTTTTGAATTGCGCACACGCGTTTCTTTTTTTTTGCGAAAAAAACTGTTCATTTGAATGCCCCGCGTTTTCTTCCTTTTTCTTAGGCACGCAATACCGAACGACTCTTTTTTTTGCCATCAAAAATATTTGAAACGAAAGTCCATCATCTGTTCTCCAGCATATCATCCATCCAAGGATAGATAGATATAAAGTGGTCACTCTCTTTCTTTCTCTCTTACGCAAATATATGTGTATTATATGTACACACACAATCCCCCGATCCCTTTTTTAGCGTTTTTTTTTTCTTTGTGCTTTTTTGGAAAGCGAAATCGAAAGAAAAAAAGGGCACATTTGATGGAGCTTTTTTGAAGAAAAAATAAATGAAAGTGATCCGTTTTCTTTCTTCATTGTTTGTTTTTAACAATCGATGCTACTGTAAATGGCAGTTGAACAAAAAATTGAATAGGATTTTCAATTCAATTTTTGACTCCGATTTTTAGGTCAAAAATGCCGTTTCTCTTTTTTTTCTATCACACCTTTTTTTGTTTACAGTTTTTCTTTGTTTGTTTTGTTTTGATTTTTTTATTTTTTGAAAAAGATTTATACCTTTCTTCTCTATTTTTTTTGATTTTGTATCAAAAAAAAACTCATGTTTAATATGCCACAGAATGAGGCCGTACATTTGAAATGGCACCTCCAAATACGGCAAATGATTGATTGGCAGATTATATTTTTTTGTTGTTGCTTTTGCCGTTATCGTGACACCCAATCTTTTTTCGTCCAACGACAAAAAAAAATTCAAAAACATACATACATTTTTTGCCGTCAAAAATATTGTTTGATTTTTTTCTATTTTTTGGCATTCTTTTAATTATTCCATTACAGTATATTTAAAAAAAAAAAAATTTAAATTTTTTCTTGTCTTTAATTTTCATGATCTAATTTTTTTCTCTAACCTTTTTTTCTCAGTGCCTTGACCACCTCATTTTTTCTGTCTCATTGTTTTTCCAAGACCCGCGCAGCAAAAAAACTAACTGAATGACACAAATTTGCCAAAGAAAAAATCAGATTGCGCATGCTACCACCATATTTTTTTTCTTGCTTGCAGTTTTTTTTGAAAGTGTGCCAAATTGATTTATCGGTTTTTTTATGTCTTTTTGTCCGAGTATATTCCATTAGTTTTATTTTTGAAAAAAGATAATTTATATCTCTTTATTTTTAAAGGTTGAAACAATGTCGAATGATGCATCCGTTTCATCAATATCTTCCTCGACACATTATGATGACAGTGAAAAAGATGAAAAAGAATCAGGTGTTGAAGATGAATTAAATAATCAAGAGCAACAACCTGTAATGGATTCAGAAGCAACAACCGAACCCCTTGAACAAGCATTTACAAAAGTAAGTTCTTTTGTATTTATGCATCATTAATTTATATTTATTCAATGGCATATTTTTAGATATATTATTATATAGACAAAGAAACCGACCCATATCTAACCACTGTTGATGTTCCATTATCTTGTGTTACTTTAAAAGATTTTAAAGAAAAACTACCAAAAACAACTTACAAATATTATAATCAAATAATGTTTGAAGGTTCCGTCGTAAAAAGTGAAGTAAAAAGTGATCAAGAATTTCTTAAACCGTGTCAAAATAATAAAATAATAATGATATTATTAACTGATGAACAAGCAACTCCAATTGCACCTCTTCAACAACATCTTGTACCATTAAGAAAGCAATCACAAGCGGTAATTTTTTTTTATTTAATGTAATTTATAGTTCTAACTGTTTAACATTTTTCAGCTTCAACAATCAAGTTATCGGGCATCAAGATTTTCAAAGCCAATCGGTAATAATGGGTTACGTCGTCGTGGTTCTGATACCAAAATTCGTAAAAATTCTTATGGTGAAGATACATATTATCGTGATTCAAATGATTATACTCGTTTTTCTGATGGTGACTCTTCAATGTTTACTGAATTTACATCTGTTTCACAACAACGAAAACGAAAAATTTATCGTCACACTCGAAAACATACAAGCAATAATAATTATCATCATCGTCGTATTTCTCCATCCTTTGTTTCTACATCATTTTCTGATGCTTCAATGGCAATTGATGTGATTGAAGTAACATTTGATTTAACACAAAAAAAACCACTTGGACTTAAAATTTTAACGAAAGAAGAAGAACGCGGATTTTGTATTTTTGTTGCAGAAGTTTCACCAAATAGTCTTGCATCTCAAGATAAAAGAATAAAAGCAAATATGATTATTTTGGAAGTAAATGATATTCGATTGGGTGATTATGATAAAGAACAAGCAGTTGACTATTTGAAACAAGCATGCAGTGGTCGAGAAAGATTTGTTCGTTTTACATTTGCTCAAACAGAACGAGAAAGATTTACTCCACATGATGAAACCGTTTATCCAATTGATACAAGTACATGTACGTTTCTTTATCCAAAGTATCTTTAAATTCAATTTTCTTTTTTCAGGGGTTAAACAAACAATGGTCCACAATAATTTGTTACCGGCAATTAATGAAGGTTGGTTTTTTATTTCGACTTTTTTGCTTCGATTGCGCTATATTTTTTGGGATTTTCTTTTAAAATTTTTATAAAATTTGATTACTGTATTTTTGGTTAAATTCACTTATTTTTTATTTCCCCACACGGCTTAAAACCAATTTATTATTTCCAGACTTTAAAGTTCTGTTTCCCAAGAAAACACGTTTCCCTTTCCATAAAAAGCCTTTGAGATTTTTTTTGCAAAAATTTGCACGCTTACAGACTATCGCTCTTCACCAAATCCCTTAAAATTGGTATACAATCCATGCTGTTTGAATGCTGGCGGATTTCCATCTTCAGGTGTTGGAACTTCTCTATGCTCCGGTGATTCTTCATCTCATATTAATGCAAATATGACACAAATGTATCAACTTCAACCAAAAAGATTTCATGTTAATCAAAAGTTGGATATCGCTGTTGCAATGGTTTTACCGGGTGGCCTTGAATTAAAGCACAAAAAGAATGGAAAGAAGACATTTGCTTCGACAGAAATGGTTGATTGGCTACGAAGTAATGTCAAAGGATTGGAAGAATCAGAAAAATGTCAAAAATTTGCTACAAAATTGGTTGAAGATGGTTATATTAGTTTGGTAATTGATACAAATCAATTTGTGGTTAAAACTGAGGGATTTTATTATTTTACTGATAAATTAAAAAGTAACCTTTTTAATTTTAATATTTGGATATGAATTTAACTTTTATATAATTTTAGAACTAGCATTTAAACATCGCCCTTTGGCGCCATTAAATCAAAAGCCGGCAATGGATGAAACAATTTATGCCCAACAAAAAGGATGGAGAGAAAAATTTCGAAGATTTTTTTGTGCCGCTCCACAACGTCAACAACAACAAAATCTTCGACAACCACAACATCCATCTGCAGTTCGACAATTATATGATGAAAATTCTCCTCCAAATCTTTTAAATCTTCCACTTCCAGCATATCGATCATCACTATATAGCCATACTAAAATGCATCAAAATTCTCAAGCTAAAACCCAACAAACTTATATTCCTTAGGAAAATTATTTTCTTTTCTATCTTTTTTATTTGACGGGTTTCCTTTTTTCTTTGTTATTAATTATGTTTTTGTTAGTTTTTGTTTAATGATTTATTCCTTTTATTGTTTCTCAATTTTGAATTCAGTTTTTACATTATATTTTTGTATCCTTTTAAAAATTGTATTTTTTTACAATTTTTTTGTTTCCTATTTTCTTTTATTTTTGACTTTTTATTATTGTTTTAAAATTTTTTAATTGGAAACAACTTTCATTTATTAGTTGAATATGAATATTTTAAATTTAAAAATACTTTTTTTGGAGGGCAAACAATTTGAATTTGAATTAATTGAATTTAAACTTGATACGGTGGAATTGCGCGATAATAAGGTATTACTTCACGCTGCTTTTGAAGCTGTCGAATACGGTATTGTTGACATGGAGAATATGCGGAGCATGAAAGAATTCCAACAAAAATGCATCCAAAACAAAAAATACAGCCAACAAGAGATACAACAACAAAAATTGTTGTAAAATGTAGAATCTAAAAAAACAAAAGTGTTTGCAAAAATTATTTTTATTCAAAATAAAAACGCAAGCATTTTTGAGTATTTTAATAAAAAAAATGTGTTTAAACCTTTTTAATATCCTTTTTTAAATGAAAATTAAATGTTTAAAAAAATTTAAAACATTAAATTTTTAATACAAAAAAATATTCTACCGTACCTGATACCATGTAACAATATCTTGAAGCGAATGTTCAATCATAATAATCCAGTTTTTATTTTACAACAATTTTTATCCATTCTACGAAAAAAAACAGAACTGCATTAATCTTTTTGCAGTCAAAAAAAACAAGAAAAAATCAATTCTTCCAAAAATGCCTTTTTCAACTTTTTCAAAGTTTTTTCAAAGTCGTTTGCGGAGAAGAAAAAGCTTTTCTATCTTTTGTGTCGTCATTTTTCATTGTCATCCATGAAGTTCTTCTTTCTTTTTAAAGCTTTGTTCTTATTTTTTAAGTTGGTGTTTTTTTTTAAAATTCTCTAGAGACTCATTTTGTTTGACTCTATTTTATTGAAAAAAAAGCAAGCGTTTTTGGACAGTGTTTTTATACAAAAAATTTACAATTTTAATGACATTTCTAAATTTTATTTATCTGAAAATTTAATCACTATCAATCAATAATTAAATATATATAAAGATACTTATTCTAATTTCATTCAATTTATTTATTTTGTAACATCAAAAAATTCTTCCCGTAATACTTTGAAAGGTTCTCCAACAACTTCTAAATGAACATGTGAAGATTCTTCCGAATCATCGGTGAGCCATTTACCACATGGAAATTGATAGAGAACATTATTTGTGTGTTCAATAACATTGACAGAATGTAACTTCCAAGAAGTACCATCAAGGCTCCGAGGATGAAGCCATACATCAACAGTTTTCAACTGATATAATTGATTTTGTTCTGTAAGTACAAAAAGATCAGACTAAAAATTAATACAATGCATAAATATATATATACATTTAATAATTTATAAAATACTTACATGAGCACGTTGAAATTTACGCCGATGACTAATTGAACAATTTAAACGACCTAAAAATTGCATTTATTGATTAAATTTAAGTAATTAATAAATATTACTTACATTTACTTGTTTTATTGCCTTCTTTATCACCCAATTGAATAAAAACTGAGCCATCAGTTGATGAATTTTGATCAGATGAAGTTCGAACAACAATTGAATAGGCGCAAAATTCATCGGCCATAGAATTTTGGCCTCCCGATGAATCTTCTTTTGCCGTTTTATTTTGATCACTTGAAATTGATTGAATTTCGGCAGTTTTTTCACTCATTTTTCTTTGAAGATTTTTGAAGAAAAACTGATGTATTTTCACCAAACTTTTATTAAAGTTTCAAAATGCGATAAAATAAATAAAAAGAATTTTGCATTTGTAGCAGGGCGAATAAATAATATGCAAATTTTGTCAAAGTGCTTTAGAAATGAGTAGCTTTTTTAGCTTTTTATGATCTGTGAAATTAATTAAACATATGTAGCTCAAAATAAAAGATTTTTCAATGCATTTGTTGGTATTGTTATTATCCTTAAATTTATTTTTGTTGTTAAAGGGAGTGTCGAGGACAAGCAAAAAAAATTTCCCTGATTAACGACAAGTTGCTGCCGCACATTCAGCAATGTGGAATGCATTGTGTCAAAACATACTCGTTGCAGTTGAAATTTTTTTTGCTTGCCGTCGACACTCCCTTTAACACAATTATAATTTTGTGTGCCATTTTTGACTTGAAAAGATGTCTCGTCTCAATTGACTCAAAACCATTTTCAACTCGAAGCTTGATATTTTAGATTCAAAGTCGAGTCGATGGGAAATCAAAAAAAGGCAAATTTCCATTTGATAACCAGGACCGCAAGTAGGTTCCAAGTAAGGGAGGGGTGATTCCTTACAAGATGCCAAAAAAATCTCATTTTATCTAGTATGAATTTAATTTTTCAAGGTAAATTATGGCACCGAGGGGGGGGGGCATGTCCCCAATGTCCCTAAGGCAGTTGCAGCCCTGTTGAAAACTCTAGTCGACTTGATAAACCAAAACGAATATGGAATTAAAGCCTGAAATGTCTAGTAATAACGATTTGACCACAACAAAAATGACATCATTTTCCGACACAAACATTTTAAATACAATTTTTGCAAATTTAATCAGCATTTTTTTAAAAATTTTTATTTTTATAAAATAGATCTTATATTATCATTGTTAGCTTAAAAAAACAAAGACAAATTAATGTTATCCATGCCCGCCTCCGCTACAAGCAGCACAAAAAAGGAATGCAGAAGCAAAGGCATTTCCGAAACCAATATTTCCAGGAGCCACTTGACCATTTGATAATAAACCTTGTTCAGGCTTATAAATTTGCCATGGATGTGTTATCGGATTATAACTTGCAGCATCGGAAGAATAGCTGGGATAATTGTAATAATTATAATTGTTTCCATAATATTGTGGAACAGATTCAGAAAAGATAAAAATAAAGGTTAAAAACAAAAAAGGTTGAAAAAATTTCATCTGTTTTTGGTTACAGAAAACATCGATGTTTTCCTTTTAAATACATTTTCACTTTTTATGACATTGTTTTGGTTTTCAAATTTTTATCATCATTTAAAACTGTGATGTTTGACACCTTCTGATATCATTGATCACCGACACACACCTCGAGCACAAAAAGGAACCCTTTTGAATTTGTTTTATTTTGTATTTCAAAAAAAAATAAATGACTGTTTTTTTCTAAAGAGAAAACAACATTTTTGAGTTGGATAATTAATAATAAAAAAAAAACAAATATGAATATAAAGCAATAAAATATGAATTACCTTTACCACTCAAAAACTACCTCACCAATAAAGAAAAGATCTCACCAGCAGAGAAAACAATTTGAGATATTCAACTAAACATTTTTGCTCTTTTCTTTTTTGTATATTGCCTCACTTCGCTTTGAACCATGTTCTGCATTGAGGAGATAAAGAATAAATAAAATTAATTGCTTACAGCTATCGTATTCTGCCCGTTTGTTTAACAATATTTTATTTTGATTTTTACATTTTTTATGTGGTAAATGAAAATGGAATTTAAAACTATTTCATTTGAACTGTTGGATCAAAACCAGTGCCGCAAATTGGTCCCAAGTAAGGGGGGGATATCCCTAATAAAGGCAGAAAAAAATCTCCTTTTGTCTAGTATGAACTTAAATTTTTAGTTGAAAAATGGATTTCAAAGGCGGGGACATGTCCCCAATGTCCCTAAGGCAGTTGCGGCCCTGATCGACAATATTTATATTAAAGGAATGGATTATTAGAACTTGCTTATCGTTACAAACAGTATTTTTCGGCGTTTTTGGATGCAAACAAAACAAGAATAATATTGGGTTCATTAACAAAGGAGATGTCCAGATATAATGAATGTCATATATAAAAATCATTAAATGATGAATATTCTTTACAATTTACAATAATTAATCCTTATAAGAATTATTTATACGTTCGACAGAAATCTCCGAATGACTTTATTCTTTTGTTTTTCGAGATCACTTTTACTTGGAATCATTTTTGTATTTTACAATCTCTTCAGCTATTTTCAGAAACAATTTAAATGTCAAAGAATGGCATTTTTCCCCAAAAAAACATGAAATTAATCATTTTTCATTAAAAATGACTTTTATCATGTATTTTTTTGATTTCGTGTTAAATTTTGAGTACAATTTTAATCAGGTCATAATATTTTTTGATTAAAAACAACAAATATTCAGATTAAACTACGTCAGTTTTAGAATGTATTTTTAGAAAATTACAGTATACCAAAATAGTAAAAAAAACAGCAGAGAACTGAAAGATAAAAAAATGAATTTGTAGAAAGTGTAAATAAATTATTTGCAGCAACTTTATGCATTTTTTAATTTAACCTTTTTTTTCGAGTCATGCAACCGTAAACGTCATTTGAAAAACAGCTTAAAAATTGTAACCAATGTAATAAATAAATTTTTGTTATGCATAAAATGCGTACAAAATGTTGCAAGGCATCATTGGGTGGTTACATAATACAATATATATACAAGGCATTACCACCCAATGATGCCTTGCAACATTTTTTTGTACGCATTTTATACATAATCAAGATTTAAAAAAAATAAATTTTATTAAATTATCTATCATCCATTTTCATGTTTTTCTCTTTGTTTTATCTCTTTTTACCAGGCGAAGCATCTTTAGCCGTTTTTATGAAAATTATTCAAAGAATTCTAAAAATAAAAAAAGTAAAAGTTCATCAGATGTCTGAAAGAAAAAATTGTCCAAAATCTGTATAATATTATTCTGAAGAAAAGATGATCTTTATTGTCTTAGTTTTTTGTTAAATTTATTCTTTTTTTGTGTTTTCTAAAATAAACTTTATCTTTCTTCCTTTTTTTATTTGTAAATAAATATAATTTTTGCAGAGAGAGAGAGTTAAACAAAAACTGATGCTGCTGCTGCTGCTGCTTCAGCGACGATGGCATTTGCATTCATTATTAAATTAATGCTTCTTTTTTTTGCAAACCATAAAAAAAGATGGGCATAAAAGGTTGTCTCTTTTTTTTCATCAGACAAAAAAACACATTTTACATATTTTTTTGAAAAATCCATTTTTGCACTTTTGTTCAAAGATTGCTTTCTTCGTTTGCTCCCGTCTGATTCGGGAGTTTCAAAGAAAAGGCATTGACAATGGCTTTTTGTAAAATTGAAAGAAATCGTTTTTAAAGATCACATTTGTTTTTTTTAAAGCTTCTGTTTTTTTGGACATTGATGGTTCAGCAGCTGTCTGACACATCTTTAATCATCTTTCACGGAATTTTGGATAGCTTTTTTGGAGGTACAAAAGATAAGCAGAAACCATGTTTAAAAAGAGCTTTCTACTTTTGTATAATATTTCATCTTTCTAATTCATTATTTTTTTTCTTCCTTAATCTCTTTGATATATTACAATACGTTTTTGAATTTTTTTATGCCAAAATAAACGCAACAGATCATTTAAAGAGATATAATATATCTCTTCTTTAATGTTCAATGTTTTGTTTTGTTACGTATACGCTTTTTTCTAAGCTTTATTGTGAAAACAAATCCGAATATTTATTATATCTGAAAAATATATCTCATTGATAAAATCCAAAGCTGCTGTTATCAAAAAAGTGCAACCATTTGAATGATAAAACATGAAAGCATTTTCCTTCCGGTCAAAAGATACAATGCTCTTAACATTCTTGCACCCACATTTTTTTCTCAACACATACAAAAAGCATGTGTTAAAAAAGGGTAGCTGATTAAAGTATATATTAAATCAGATTTGTATCAGTTTCAACAGATGCCCCTTTTTTGTTTCTTGAACAGAAATGAATGCCCTCTATTTAAAAGATTATTTTTGCGTTTCCTTTTAAAAACATTAATTTTACATTACTGCTTTTTTTTCTTTAATATCCGTGATTACGGTAATCCTTTGTTTATGTACTCTTGGGAATTTACAAATACATAAATATATTTGCATATATTTTAGAGATCCTAAAATTCAAATTCTTAGTTCTTATATCAGAGATTAAAAAAACCCTGATATTTTACTCCCACAAAAAAAAAGAATGCTGTTTTTATTTCGAAATTTTTTTTCAATGACTCACAAAAAAAGCAAAAAGTGTTTCACAATTTTTTTTAGGCGAAAATGAGACAGCAAGTATTTTTTTGGGAATAAATTTCAAAAGAACAAAAACCTTTTTAACCTTTGGTAGTTTTTGTGTTTTTTGTAAAAAAATGTATCCAAAAAAAAAACTTAATTCCGGCTACTTTTTTTTAATTTTAAGCAAAAACCTGTTTAACGCCAGGTTTTCCCTAAAGTAAGTGTTCCATTTTTATTTTGCCTTAAAAGAATAAAAATATTTTGGATGGTGTCATAGCTAATGGTGGGGAATATAATTCTTTTTTAGGAAATGTTTAAAAATGTTTTTTTATAATGGAGTTCCTGTCCATGGGTCATGATAGAAAAAAGGGACAATATTTGTATATGTTTTTTGAACAAAAGAAAGAAAAAATGGTTAAACGCTTTTTTTGAAACATAAATTATATGTTTTTTTCAAGCAACCAATAAAAAAAATGACGATGGCATTTTTGTTTTGTAGTCTTCAAAGAGGAAGGGTGATTTCTGAAATTTATTTAAAAAACTTTTTTGAATCATTGGTTTCAAAATTTTGATAACCTTGTAGCAAATTTAAATTTAAATGTTAATTTTACTTTTAGTGTACTGTAATTCTTTCTCAAACATCGTTTTTTTCTCATTATTCTGCCCAATTACCAAATCTTTTTGTTTTTTATATCTTTCATTTTTCTATGAATGAACACTGTGTAAATACATGGATTTATACCTCTTCTATTAATCCTTCCCTAAAATAAAAAGGTTATCTCTTACTACCGTATACATTCGTGAGTAATTTAACATTTTTCTTTGGCTTAAATCACATGAAAAGCTTTTATCTCTTTTTTTTCTCCGCCCAATCTTATTTTTGTATAAAATCCCATCTTTTTATCCGAACAAAGCATTTTATATCAGATTTTACTCACATGTTTTAAACTTTTATAATATATCTTTTTGGAGTTTCACTTTGTTATTTAAACAATACTTTTTTTTAAAAAAAATTTTTTGATGAATTTAAAAAAATTTTAAGTTAAAACTTCCCATGAATTTTTAATTTTGCAAAAAATGGATACATGCATTTTTCTGCAGAACAAAAATGTAGTTTACTTAAAAAAAAGTTTACTTTTTTACGTTTGCTTTTCTCCATTTTTATTCTCAAATTTCGGATTCTCACGAAACTCAAAAATATTTATTCAAATTTATAGTTGTACTTAATTCAAACTTTACTTCTGCCTTGAAAAAAATCTATTTTTTACAAAATTATAGTAACAAATCTATTTTTGCATTTTTCCGACACAAAAAAATTATTACTTTTTTTAATTTTGGTATTTGTTTTTGCGAGGGCGAAAAATTTGATTATAGAGTTTTTTGAAATACGTAAAAAATGAAACATAATTTCTTTGAACTAAAAACTATTTTTTTAATTTCAAAAGTATACTTATAATTACAAATTTTTTGGAGGCGTTTCTTCAAAAAAAACGGAAATTGTATCACTGAAATAATAGCTCAAAAATTTTAAAGAATTTATACTTTCATTTTTTGGGCATTTGGTTACAATTTTAAATATAAAATTTATAGGATTATTTTACTTTTATTATTTCAAGGATTTGTTCTTCCCAAAAAGATTACAAATTCGATGAAGTCGAAAGTAAATGTTAAAACAAAAGTAACTCTAATCTGATTTAAATAATTTTTTTAATCAATCATAAATATATAAGTTTAAAATAATTATTTGCTTTTGATAAACTTATAATACAGTAATCCCAAGTATATTTAAAAGTTTGTTAAATCTAAAATTTTGCTTTTAAAAGTTGTTGTATTTTCAAAAAGCACACTGCTATAATTTATTTTGCCTAAACCCCTTAGGTCATTTAATATTTTAGTCAAATTTGTAAAAAAATAATTTTTACTATTTTTGTATTTGTTATAATAAAAATAAGTGATAAAACTTTGTTGTTTTCGGAAGGAAACAAGCAATTTTAGTGATAAATTTATCTTTGCAAAAACTCACGTATTTTATTTTGCAAAAAAAATTTGTCATTTTTTAAAAACCAAAATAATAACTGTAATCTTTAAAGAGAGAGGGTGGGCGTTTTGGGTAATGTAATAATTCTTTGGAGCCGCCCACCATTGTTAACAGAGGCAATTTAAAAAGATTGATGAAAACCAAATTTGAATCATAGTTTTTTTTGAAAAATAGCTAGCCTACTTTTTTAAAGCTTTATAACGTTTTTTCTTTTAATTATTTGTTTTTGTTTCTTTATTTTTCTGAAATAACTTTCTTAGAATCTTTGTAATTTTATTAAACAGGTTGCGATATTTTTGTGTGTTTTGTTTTATCACAAATAATTTGCATCCTTCCTTCCTAAACGAACTCCATTGATGATCACAAAAAAAATATAACAATAAAGGTAGACGTAATTTAGTTCTTTGGCACAACAAAAGAAAAACATTAGTCATAAAATTGGTTTTGATGAATGATTAAAGTTAACGATGTTTTTAAAGGAAACGCATAAAAAATGATTTTAATTGTTTCTATTTTTTGAAGATGAAAAAAACTTGTATTTAAGCCTTTGTTTTTCTCTTTTCAAAGCTCAAAAAATATTGTCTCGAATTTTAGAGTGAAATGAAATTACTTTTTGGATTACGGTAAAAAATACGCAAAATTGATTTCGTATTTTACAGTAACCATAATTTTGGTGATACGGTAATATCAGTGAGTATTTAATAATAATTTTTTTTAGCTATTTTAAAGGTTGAAAAATGTAATTCATATAATTAGGCTTTAATCTTTGACTTAAAAACTTTTAAAAAAAATGTTTTTAAATTTGTTCTTCCTTTTTTTCTCTAAAAGTCAACCTTTGATCTTTGGAAAATTTTTGCTTTCTTTTTGTTTGAATTATCTCATATTTATTTTATAATTTCTAAAGGATTTACCCGAATTCTTTTATATTAAATTCTTTTTTTCTTTTGTTCTTAGATTGGAATATTGAAGGTTTAAAGGTGCCAACGGGTACCATTCTGTCATCCGCTTTCGCTTTTCATCTGCATCATAATTAACAGCAAAAACTGTATATAATAGATGGTTTTTCATCATTTTTCAATGTGCTTTTTGTAGGCCGAAATATCAGAAAAAAAGGAAAGAAAATTTGCAATCTTTCTAAATTTTTATTTTATTGTTGTTTCATTTTTTTAGGGGATACTGTAATTGATATAAATTTAAAAAAATATGTTAAATGAGTTTTGTAAGATTATTTTAATTTAACAGGTGTTTTTGGATGTTAAAAATAATTTCCAGTTTCCTAATTTATTTCCAAATTCTGCATTTTTTTCGTTGATATCATTTAACCTTATCGGCAGAGCATATTAACATTTTTATGTAAATTTGTATTTACTGTAATCTTTTCACTTTCTTAATGAAAAAAAATATCTTTATTCCTTCTCTTTTATAAGAGACCATTTTTAGATGTCCAATTTTTATTATATTTTACGTAAATGAACCTTAAATATTACTTTTTACCTAACAAAATACTGTATTTTAAATGATTAATTTTTAATTTTTGTCAAAAAAAAAGATTTTGCAAAATTTAAGATTCTATTTTTCGGGGATCAAATCTTCTTAACTGAAACATTACCATAGATTACGGTAGATTTATACTTTTTATTGACGTAGTTTTCAGAAAAAAAAGTGTTTATATAAAAATACATTCATTCAAACTCCTCCGGGAATTATGTCAGACGTTTGAAAGATTGCATTTAAACAAGCCCTTTGGGAATTTAAGAGAGAGTACTTTTATGGCTTTAAAAAATGTTATCAAAATGTTATCTGTAATAAAGTTTATTATTTAATTGCGTAAATCTGTTCATTGAGATTTATGAACTACGGCACTTTTTTGGATTTAACACTTTTTTTTACAGTTAATTAGAATTGTCGAAATTTTCAAAAAATTTACGATTACAAATAAATAATATATTTTGTGTGTACTTTAAAAAAAATAAATAAGAATCTTTCGAATTTTTGCCTCCTCAAAAAAAGTAATAATAATTTATGGATACTTCTTTTTTTATTTTTTTAAAAAAAGTGTAGTTGTAAAATGACACTTTCCTTAAAAAAAGTACCGTATTTCAACACCCTCAAAATTTATATGTAAATAAACTTTCAAAAAAATTCTTCAATCACATTTTTTCATTTTCGAAATGACAACATTGGCACATGTGGGCCAATTTAATAATTATTTTTTCACCTGTGCCAACATTTTTGTTGAATTGATTCATTCCTCTTATATTTTCTCTTTAATGACATCTTTGTTTTCCACGGTGACTCAAAAAAGTTGGCAGTGCCATTCATATTTTTGTGTGACACTTTAAACCTCGCAAAAATGATGTCTCGTATTTTGAGTCAAAATACAGATGGAATTTTATGCGATAAATGCCATCCCCATTAGAAAATATTTTTTTATAACCTTTAAAAACAAAACACTTTTGTTATATCTGTGTCTTCACAAGAATATAATTTTATTTAATAACTTATTTCCGATTGCTTTATTGTCTTTAAAAAACAAGCGAGCACTCAAAAAACATAGAGTTTCTTTTAAAAAATAATAATAATACTTTCGTCTTTTTTATAATTATTTATTCTTTCGTCTGTTATTTTTTGATAGGTTGCTTACGTTTTTTCTTCTACTCATTTTTTGTAAAACAAACCTAAAAAAAGGGGGATTAATTTTTTGGGATATTACTATATTGGATGCTTATTTTTATTAGAAGATAAGCCATTTTTGAAGGGCAAAAATATTTCAATGAATGAATGCCATTCCATTTCATTTCATTTCGATGAATGGAATTGAGTTCAATTGAGACTTGTCTCAATTGTTTAAAGAAAAAAAGATTTTGAGGTTGTTTGTTTCATATATGTCTGTTTAGTATTAACCTTTTTATATGTATGTATGTAAGCAAATGATGTAATGATTACATTTTATGGTTAAAGAAAATATTTTGGGTTTTAGCGTATTTTATTAAAACCCAAAGCATGCAAGCCAAATCTCTTTTTTTTATCTTTAAATCTAAAAAAATCAGCTTAAAAGATAATTCACAAAAAAAAGAGAAAATTTTAGATGTTTTTAATTTAAAAAATTGGATGGTTTTTTTATTTTTTATCGTGATTTGTGTTTTACGTATTTTTTTGTATCTTTTTTTGGGGGGGAGGGAGTTAAAAAAGTAGGTAAACGAGGATATTTGGGGGGTTTTACAATTTGGATTTCCTAAAAAAATCTGATTTTAAAAATAAAAACAAACAAAATTTTTCATTTAATCCTTTTTGAAATATATAAAAAAATTACTATAGAATTTACCATTGTTCCTTCAAAAATACTTTTTTTTTGTTTTACAGTATTTCATTTTATGTCCCCCCTTTCAAGCAATTTCCGAGCGCTTATTTATTTGTTATTAAAATACCGTATCCATTTTAACGTTATTAATCAAAATTCTTTTTTTTTCAGCTGGGAAATAAGTATAAATAAATATGTCACCAATAATTACTGTAACATTTATTATTATGTTTATTGTATGTACAATTGAAAGTTATCCAACAGTTTTAATATCATCACAATTTGAAAGACATCCCCTTCAAATACCATATTCTCAAACATCCGCCACAACCTACAGATTATCAATCCCTGATGCCTCTTCATCAGGATATGTTGCATCAGAAAATCGAAGAAAACGGCGACAAATTTCATCATCTTCTGCATCATTTGGAGATGACTCGGTTGATGATACCCTTGCACGATTGGATCTTATTTGTAATAAATTAAAAAAGCGTTCAACTTCTTCTTCAAGCCGTAATTCAGGAGGCCGAAGATCTCGAGATACTGAACAATTGCTATCATTTTTGTGTAAATCTATGATTATTGATGACACAGATCTCATCTAAAATATATATCCATCTATATATTTCTAACTCTTAATTTATTCAAATCCTAGAAAAATAATATTGTTTTTAAAAGGTCATTACTATGAAATAAAGAAATGAAGAATTGTCCAAAAAAATAATAACAAAAAAGTCTTCCATTGTTTATTTACCCGCCAATTTTTATTTGTATGTATTTGTTTTTTTTTTCATTTAAAATGTATAAATATTTTTTCATTGTTATTTTAATTATTTTTTATTCATTATTAATTAATTTTGATGCACTTTTAAAAAAACAGATAAAAATGGGGATATATGAAAGAAACATGATAATAAAAATAATATGTAATGTTGTTAATGAATAAGGAAGTGCATATTCATCATCAATCAAACGTTAATTAGACTCATAAAAATAAATACAATAAACAAACAAACACATATATGTTGTAGTTTTATTTTACCACTAATAATAATAATTTAAAAACGAGAAGGATCAGGATTTGAATATGCAGTGACGAGATTATTGGCAATATCGAACCATCGCTGAATTGGCACAGATATGGATCGATCGCGAACGGCAACTTCTGAACCAAGTAATTTATTTCCATTTTTATTTACAAGTTTTATATTTCCATCTGACCATTGAATTCCTGGAAGAATAAAAGAGAATATTTTCTCTTTAATTATAAAAATCCTCGAGGGATATATTTAGGTGGGGGGATACGGTAGATGGGAAAGTGTATTTATAGCTAACTCATTAATTTTTAAATCCCTAAACTACAAAAAACTTTGTTTTTCTTTTTAAAACGAGCTACGAATAAAAGTGCTATTTTTACCTTTTTCATTAAATTTTCCACCCATTAAAGATCCCAAAGGATCATCGGGATCAGCATTTTCTCTAACAACTAAACGATCGAAAGTATTTCCGCCAGTATCAACTTGAGTGGCGGGAGAATTATTATCAAGAATTCCGGTCCATGGACCAAATATACTTTGGGCATTTAAAATTGGCGGAGGATGTTGTGGTTGCATTGGACTTCGCCGTAAATCTTCCGATGGTTTTCGATATGGATTTAAAGGTTGCATCCAATCTGGCATTAACTATAAATATGCAGTTTTTATTAATCTATTTTTATGTATTGAACAAAACTTGTTGAATAAATCTTGGATTTAACATATCTAATCCTGAAATTGGTGGAGGAATTGTTGTTGTGGTGACTGGATGATGTACAGTAAAAAGTCCCATGACATCTTTTGCAATACTTGACCATTGTCCGACATTTGACGTCACTCTATCTGTATTCCCTACGGGCATTAAGGGATGATTTGGTTCAATATCCTCGTGACTTGGATTTTGCTTAAAGAGATTAGAAACTGATGAAACTAATGATGCGCTCGAAGACGTCAAATGTGATGCAGTTGAATCATCGGATGGCATTTGTCGATTAATCCCAAAAGGCGGCAACAAGTTTGAGATAAAGTTTGAGGTAGACGCTTCTGGAGTAGTTTCACGAGGTAAAGAAGATGATCTTCTGTTCTCAGAAGATGGAACAAACATTTCCATCACATCACGAAATAATCGGCCAGATGTTTGTACCATTTCATCTGAACAAATGCAAATTGAAGATTAGCAATTGATTATCAAAATTATTACCATTTTGAGCACTGGCCAATACAACCCATATAATACTTAAATAAATAAATATAAAACGCATTTTACTCGATCAACATTGAAATGAAAAAAAACGGATAAACACGCAATCAACTTTTTTTTCATTTTCACTATGACCTCCTTTCTCTTTCTTTTTTTTACTCCCCACGGCGCCCTACGAACTTCTCTTCTAAATTTTTTGAACGCAAATCGCGCAACAGAAGATTTTCTTGATCTTAAAAATAATCATTTATCCGATATATATTCATCAAAATTTGTCATAAAAAACATGAAATATAATTCTTATTCAAACATTTATTCCTAGAAATTGAATAGATAGATATTCTTTCACACACTAAATACACATAATCAATCAATCAATGATGGCCGCCTCCCCAACTGGTATGCCCATGTTTGAAGAATGAATAAGTTTCTTCAACAGCAATAAGTCCAGCAGCTACAGCAACACCAGGTTTCAATCCCCAGCTACATAGCTACAAACATGAAATTAAATTTAGTAAACTGCAAAAGTTACCATGACAAAAAAAACAAACCTTAACAAAATGTTGCCATTGAGTTTTTTGCATTTGTTTGGTGTACATCCATACATAATTTCTGCAAAATATATTTTAATAATAAAATGATAAAGCATATATATAAATGATTTTACCTGACCCATGGATCTTTCAATCCAAGACGAGCTAAACGTTGTTGATGTTGAACGAGATCCGGACATTGTTGAATATTATTGTAGATTTGATAATTGGGAATATGTGGTTCGTGGTGTCCGTGACCACCCATCTGAAATAGTGACAAAATTAATTAAAGTATAAAATGTTAAAAATAAAAATTTAAAAAATTGTAAACAAAAGTTTTTTTCAACATTTTTTTGCAAAAAAAAAACTTCAGTGTTTTTGTTTTTTCGTTCAAAGACAATCCTGCCGCCATTAGTTCGAAGCGGCGGCGGCGGTTTATTCGATTTTTAGGTGGAGAGGTTTCGACTTCAACCTTTAGCTTCGTCTGAAACCTCTTCTTCCGAGATAAAAGTGTTGAGAAGAGATTAAATTAAAGTCCAGTATTCCGTGAATGTTTTATTCAAAAACTAATTTCTTATTTATTTTTTTACGGTAGGTAAGTAACTTTTGTATGCTTTAAATTTGGCCACGTTGATTTGCACCAATAAGTCTCTCTTCCTCTTCTTTTTTTGCCAACATGTCCTATTTTTTGGGTCTTCCTTTTTATGCTAATATTTTGATTATTTTACTTTTTTAACTTTTTTAAATTTAATTTTGCAAAACTTTATCAAACTTTAAAAAAAGTTGTAACTAGTTTTTGATTTTTGGCCTTCCACAACCACCTCAAAATCTGCACTTTTTTGTACCCTACTTTTAAATATACAATTCTTATATTTCAGATATGCTGAATTCTATAACTTTTTATGTTTATAATAGTTTATGCAATTTGATATTATTTATCAGTAATTTAATTGGATTTAAATCCTTAAAAAATTTAATTGAAGTCTCGCTTGGTATGCTATTTTTGTACATTTATATTGTTTCTGAAAACTTATTAAAAGATATTTTAGATAGACAGAAGAAAAGTACTTTAACGCTTCCACATCATATTGGTATTGCATTTGTTGAAGAAGATTTGATATCTTATGTAAGTTTATACGGTTTTTTGATATCAAGAAAAAAATCTGTGATTTTTTTAGAGACACATCTTCGATCTAATATTACATTCAACAACATATGGAGTAAAAAGGATAACATTTTATGATCCATGGTCAAGAATAAAATCTGATAAAATACGATTCATCAAAAATCTAAGAAAACATTTGAAAAATAGTCAAACTTCAATTATTCCTGTTTTCAGTGATGAATCAGATAAAGTTGAATCAAATAATAGAAACATTTACTTAACTATTCTTGGTGCAAATGATGGAAGAGGTGCATTGGTGAACGCATGCAAAAATGTGAGTTCTTTCAATATTTTTTTTATTATGAATTACAGTAACTTTTTACAGTTATGTCATCTTTCTCGTGAAATAAAAATTGAAGATGTTGATGAAGAATTACAGAAACAATCAATTTTTGAACCAGATTTATTGATAAAAATAGGTTCAATTCAATCACTTGCTGGATATCCACCTTGGTCATTACGAGTAACAGAAATATTGAGTTTGTCAAAGCTTTCGTCTGATTCAAAATTCGCAAAATCTCAATTTGAAGAAATTTTATTAAATTTTTCAACGCGTGATCGTCGTTTAGGACGCTAATTATTATTATTGTTAAAAATATATACGGTGAAATATTTTATATATTTATATAAATTGTTATTTAAAAAAGTTATTAATTTATTATTCTTATGTTTGATTTGATGACATACATGTATGTTTTTTTGTTGTGTTAATGCTTTAAACTATGAACTAGAAACTATAATGTGATATAAAAAAAGATGAAATTGAGACAAATTAGATGAAAAGTTTTAAAGCTTTTTTTTGACAATATCTGGTTTTATTTTTGAGTAATAAAAATTGAAGAGGAAAATTTGCTTTTTCTTATTCGTCATTTTACCATTATTGTATCGCCGATAGTATTGTTGATGATGTCGATGATGATGACAAAAAAAAGAATTAAAAAAAAACGGTGTTGCCTGGGAAGTGTATTTCCAGCTTACATTTTAAAAAAAAAGGACCAAAGCTGTGCGCACTGCTTTGCCCCATTCATTCATTCATTCTTTTATTTGTCTGTAAGAAGAAAAGCAGCAACATTGAAAAAGTAGCCCCCCCCTCTCTCCTTCTCGAGCAACATCGTCTATTTAAAGAATGTCTGAGAATGTGTTATATATATTGTTTTTCATTGAAATTTTTTTTTTAAAAACGTTTTACTTAAATATTTCTATCTGCAATTATCAATTCTTAACATTCCTTTTTTTAGGAATCACAATGGGCCTTTTAACAAAAGGTACGCCGTTAACATGGCCCGAACTTCTTCCCTATGTTGAATATATAAAAGTTAGTCATCGCTTTTTGTTTCTGCTTCAAAATCATTGAATCATTTCTTTCTTATTTTTCAGCTTCACGGTATTGCACAATTTATTGCCCTTTATCATCGCTTAAAAGAACGTCATGGAGATCAACTTAGATGGGGTAAATTTGAACTTAAATACTATTATAATTTACTTATATTAAAATAAGATTATAGGTGATGAAATTGAATATACACTGGTAAAATTTGATCATGATGCTAAAAAAGTTCGTGTTACTCTTCGTGCTGGTATGAGATTTTTATTTAAAATACATATATTCAAAAAACTAAAATTTTATTGCAGATGATATTCTTAAAAGTTTGCAAGCTCAAGTTGAAGTAAATAATATTATTGGAAATGAAAATTGTACTCAATGGGTTCCTGAATTTGCAGGTTATATGATTGAAGGTTTCATTCTTTTTTCGTTTTATTAAATCTTTGAAAATAAAAAAGTTTTTTAGGAACTCCTGGACAACCATACGGTGGATTACTCGCTTGCTTTAATGTTGTTGAATCAAATATGATTTTAAGAAGAGCAGAAGTTTCCCGATTATTAAAGAAAGATGAAAGTTTGTTGTCAATTAGCTTTCCAGCACTGGGAACTCCAGATTTTACATATCCTCCTACAACTCCGAATCCAGATGATCCCGAAGGTGCTGGTCGTTCATTATTTTTTCCCGATGAAGCCATTTATCAAGGTATTCATAGCTTTTTTAGATTACATAATTTTTTTGATCTTGAGTATCTCTATCATTAACAAACGTTTTAGGACATCCACGATTTAAAAATTTAGTTCGAAATATTCGTGGACGAAGAGGTGAAAAAGTTGCTATAAATGTTCCAATATTTAAAGATATCAAAACTCCTTCACCATTCATTGTAAGAATATATTCTAGAATATTTAAATAATGTATTTTAATGATTCAAATATTAATTTAGGAACACTTTTCAAATCCTGAACATGCTTTAGCTGCAAAACATGATCATATATATATGGATCACATGGGGTATGAATTTTTACGGTTATCAAATTTAGTCAATATTTATAAGAAAAATACAGTATTCATTGACAGAAATTTATAGATTTGGAATGGGTTGCTGTTGTCTACAGATGACATTTCAAGCAGTTAATATTGATGAAGCTCGATGGCTCTATGATCAACTTACACCAATTACTCCTATCTTGGTTGCACTTTCAGCGGCAACACCAATTTTTCGTTCATTTTTGGCTGATGTGGATTCTCGATGGGATATTATTTCTGCATCTGTTGATGATCGTACGGTAGAAGAAAGAGGAATGGTTCCATTAAAAAATAATAAATTTGTTATTAAAAAATCTCGTTATGATACAACTGATTGCTATATTTATGAATGTTCTGCACCATATAATGACATTGAATTAGAATATGATGAGAAAATTCTTCAACAATTACTTGATGGTGGAATTGATATTCATCTTGCAAAACATATTGCGGTATGTATTTAATATTAATTATAAGATACATACATATATTACAATAATACATTTTATAGCATATGTTTATTCGTGATCCATTGCAAGTTTTTAAAGAAAGAATTGAACAAGATGATACAAAATCAACCGAACATTTTGAAACAATTCAATCATCAAATTGGATGAATATGAGATTTAAGGTTTTTATATATAAAACAATAATTGTTACTATAAAGATTAATTTTTTAGCCACCACCCCCAGATAATCCATCAATTGGTTGGAGGGTAGAATTTCGTCCAACTGAAATTCAGCTAACCAGCTTTGAAAATTCTGCATATTGTTGCTTTGTTGTTTTACTTACAAGAGTTATTATTTCATACAATTTAACATTTGTAATGAATATTTCAAAAGTTACCGAAAATATGAAACGTGCACAAAAGCGTGATGCAGTTTTGAATGAAAAACTTCATTTTCGAAGTAAGCTTGCAACTTGTGATACGCCACCAGAAGCAAAGAAAGCTGGAGTTGCTAAAGAACCTTCATATGAAACGGTTGAAATGACAGTTAATGAAATTATAAATGGTAAGCTTCGATGTTAAAGATTATCATTGTATATGATACAGTGATCTACAGTATGACTGCGTTGCATAGATTTTGTTTTTGATTTTTTAACGAAAAATATAATTGAAGTAGTCACCGTAATATTTTAATTATACATGCTGGAATTTTTTTTACTGTATTTTTGCAATAGTTTTTAAAAATATTGTTTTTAATGATAATATGAATGTTTAGGTGATGGAAATGAATTTCCTGGACTTGTTCCTTTAATTCGGCAATTCCTTGATGGTGCTGATCTTGACGTGGATACTCGGTGTACAATTACGCAATATTTAACATTTATTCAACAACGAGCTTCTGGAGAAATTTTTACACTTGCACATTGGATGCGTCAATTTGTTCAAGATCATTCAAAATATGAAAAAGATTCACATGTTGGAGATGAAATAATTTATGATTTGTTAAAAATTATGGACGAAATTTCCCGGGGTGAAAAGCACTGTCCAAAACTTCTTGGAGAATTCCGTTCAAAAACTGATCATCGAATTCCTTCTGCCGTTCGAAGAGCCGAAGAAGCCTTAGCTGTAGCATCTTCAAAACGAAAAGCTCAATAAATTTATATATGTCTCTTTTTACTTGTTTCCTTTCGTTTTTTTACGAGTCTTAATCTACGCAGATTCTTTATTATACTATAGAAGTTTTATATTATTCCTTTAAAAGTATGTGTCTCTTTCTTTCTCCGCTTTTTTTTTCTTCCTTCCTTTTTGACTTTGGCATTTAGTTAGTTGAAGAGAGAAAGAAGAAAAAAATGACTTTGCAACCACCTGGCTAGTTTTAAGCCTAAATGCGGCTGTCTCCTTTTTTCCTTTCATTTTTTTTTTCAATTTTCTACCAGTGTTTCTTTTTTCTCTATCAAGCTATCCCTTTCACTTTTTAGCGTTTAATGCAAAAAAAGAGAGAGAGAGAGCCGACGCCTGTTTTTTTTGCATTTAATCGATTCTTTGGCACTTTTTTTGCTACTAAAAAGTGTTAAAAGAAACAAAACTTTGTATTTTAATTTAGTCTTTTATTTTCAATTCAAAAAAAAGCAGTAATTCTATTTTATTTTATTCTTTTAAAATTTTGTTTGTTTGTTTACAAAATTGTTCCATTTTGAATACCAAAGTGAAAACCTAAGCAAATCTTTGTTTATCTTTTAAAGGATCAGATTTGCAAGTTCTTCACTTAGATATTCTTTAATGGCACTTTTATTTTCTACTTGTACTACTACTCATTCGTATCCCCAATTTATTCTCTTATTATTTGACATGAGCTCTAATGAAATGTAATTTTTATAAATTTGATTATATTATTATTTATTACTGCTAATTTGCATGGTAAGCAAAATATGATTGAATAGGTTTAATTTTTGATTTTTATTTAAATGTTGAAATTGTTGATGCTTTTTAGAAAATGTTAAGTAAATATTTTATTTTTAAAAATTATAAAAAATTTGTGATGATATAAAAAAAGGTTTTGGGATCCTTAAATATCTTTTTAATTTTAGCATTTTATAAATGCATCAAAAGTGTTATTCGATCAATTTCTTCTTAAATTAGCATTTTTCTTTCCTAAAAGTTAAAAGTTACGGTAGTATACTACTGTATTGCAGAAAATATTAAAAACATTTTTGAAATTTAAAATTTACACTTTACTATTTTTTATGCATAAAAAAAAGTTTTTGAAGCCGCCATAATTAGCGCCAGCTGGCACAACAGGAAGAAGAAGAAGAAGAAAAAAGAAGCTGCTTTTGTTATGTGTATTTTTTTTCGCAATAAAAATGATGTCTTTTTTATCTTTTTTGTTTTTCAGATCGCTGTTGTAAAAAATGTGCTAACATTTTTCATAAATAATTTCTTTTGGCGATCACGACACACACACATATAAAAAATGGAAAAGTTAGTTTTAATATTTTCTTTCTTTTTGCAATTAAAAATGGCAATGACTTTTGGGAATAACTTTTTCTAAAAGCAATGGGGGGATACACACTTATTTTCCCTAGTGGGATCTAATTATTTTTATGTATTCTTGTGTAAAAAAAATATAAATACAAGATTTTTATTCACCGAAATTTAGTAATAAAATATTACCCGATAATATTTTTATAAACAAAAAAAAATATTATAAAAAAACCGTATATTTTTTGAGATCATTGATAAAAGTCTTTGAGCAAATATTGATAAAAAAAAGTTGTAATCTTTGAGCAAAACGTTTGTGGATTACTGTAGCACTGTGGTTACGTTGATTGTTGTTATCTTATAATTGGCAATGGATCATTTGGGATTACAGTAATTGAATCAGGTTGACTTTCTAAATCCTCTGGAATTGGTTCTGCCCAAAAGCATGATGGTGCCATGGCTTGATGTAAAAATATTTGTGATGGATTTTGAACCACAGTTGTAGCGATAAGGGATTTACTTGCCGATCGAACTCTCTCTTGTGCTTCTTTAATCTTTGTTAAATGTATTTCATCATCATTTCCTTTACAACATACTAATTTAATTAATCGATCACGAAATAGCTAAAAAAAAGTGATGATTGATTGCGTCATTCACAAGATTTCTTTCCCTTGAGGGCATCTATGCTAAGCTTATGAGTTCAAATTTTAAGATAGAAAAAGCCATTCATTTTCATGCCAACGCTTTTTGTTTGTTGCTGCAAATTCTTGTAACAATAGTGGGCATAAAAAATGTTTATATCTTTTTTATTTGATTAATGAGAGTTTTTTTAAGTTTGGCATTAATTTTTTGCCACTTTCTTTTTTGTGTTGAAAAAAATGGAACAAAAAGATTGATAGGTTTTACGTCACACGTTTTGTGCCTCTTTGTTTAATAATTAATACCATGTTTGTTGTGTGTCAAAACCAACTGTTCACTTCCGGCTTTTTTTAGATATTTTAATTTTTTTTTAAATTAAGAACAAAATTTTTAGATGATTATTAGCTATATATTTTTCACATAATTAAAAATTTAGTTAAAAATCTTTAAAAGGTTTTTTTATAGCTGCTATTAAAGTTCGAATTTTATATTTTTTAAAGTGTTTTTCAAAAACGCGACTGATGTTTTTATGAGATTTCACGAAAATGCGCCAAAAAAAATAAATGTAAAAGCATTGTAGCGTTAAATGTTTTAAAATATTTAGGATTCTTGAAAGCTAAAATTTGACATTTTTATCTGCTTTTTAAATTTAAAAATGTAGCTAGCTTGATTCTTGCAAATAAAGTGTGCTTAACACATTTATAATTTTGTAGCAAAAAGAAAAAATATCAAACAATGTCATTTGCAATGGCGTAAATATATATATATATTTGTATGCATCATTGAATATATATATTGTAGCAAAAATATGGCTTACCTGGGGAGCCGCACACAAACACATGCAAATAGCCCAACCAGCAAGTAAACAGATTCCAAGCAAAAATTTTGCATCTAATTCTTCCATCATCTGCAAATTTCGTTTATTAAAGTTTAAAAAAAAGGTTTAAAGGAATTTTAAAGATAAAAATTTAAAAAAAAGAAGCAATCACTTTTATTTAAAAGCACGTAAAAATACATAGGTTCATTTCCTTCAATTCAATGACAAACAAGCGTGTCAGGAGGAAAGAAGTTGAAATGGTGTTAAAAAAAGCCCTCCAACAATGTGATGTAAGTGATACTGCTGGAAAAAAAGCAGGCAAAAAGGGGGGGGGGGAAAGCGTAGGCCATATGGATATTGAAGAAAAAAATGTATATTCATGTTTCCTTTTTTGGGTGAAAACAAAAAACCCAACAATTTTCTGCATCATTTTTGCAAGCTTAAATTTTTTCGTTGTTTTTTTGGGAAGGAAAAAATGGAACACTAAAAAACACGTGCTTTGTCAAATTTTGTTTTTCTACGTTTTTTTCTTTCCCCCCAAAAAACGAAAGACAAAAGATTGCTACTGTGACGGAAGCAAAGCCGTAAAACACGAAATCCGATATTTGTGTGACAGTTTTCTCTCTATTATTTTCAAGCAACTTGTAAGTGAGCAAGAATGGAAAAAGCAGTAAACGCGTTTATCTTTTATATTTTCCTTTATAGATTTTTTGTATTTAACATCGTTTACCGTTTAAGTGGGCTGTAAAAAATGTACCAATTATTTTTGAGAGATTTAAAAAAAATTTACGATATTCCAAATTATATTTGCTGCAGAAACAGTTTTTTGCGAGTAAGTATTTTTACAAGCTTACTTACGATAGAAAAAAGGGAGATAACGACGGCAGCAGCAACAGCAGGAAAAAGAATAAAATAAAGGGGAGAATATTTATCTGTTTTTGCTTGCAAAAAATAAAAGTCGTTAAAAGATAGATATATTATAAATGAGAGAAAGAAAGAAAGAGCGTTTATCTTTACAGGGATGTTGTCAAAGGAAAGCTTTAAAAGAAAAACGTCAAAAAAAAATTTTTTTTTTGGGAGGAATAAAGCAAGCTTGAATAATGTCAATCAACTGGCACCCCGTAAGAAAAATATAAAAAACTAAACTTTTTTTTTGCTTGAATTAAATATACAAGCTTGAAGAAAGGAAGAAAGAAAGAAAACAGATAGACGGGTTTTAACTGGGAGAAGAAGAATTGGCATTCGTTTGACGGAAAAACACTCTTTCATTTTATTTTTTTTCAAAAATCGAACAACCATAAAAAAAAAAGAAGAAAGTGTTTCGCCGGGAAAAAAATGGAAATTTAATTTTTGTTTTTAACTTTTCTTTTTTGGGAATATTTACTTTTTTTGATGATGGGAAAACTAAGCAAAATAAAAGGGAGAGGGAAGATGAAACATATATAAAAAAAATGCCGAACTAATTCAAGTGCCAAATATTAACAAGCAATGGCACCCCCCTTTTTTTTTCTTCTTCTGAAATTTGAGAAGCGTTAAATGCTTGTTTGAAGATAAAACAGAACTGCAAAAATGAAAGACTTGTTCTGTTTCACATTTTTGTTTTTAAAAAAGAGAAGATGAAAAAAAAGTGAAAGGGATACAAAAAAAAGAAAGGAAGGGGAAGAAAAAAGAAGCGAAAGAGAGAAACATTAAACAATTCCCAAAACAATGCTCAAAAAACTAAATTTATAGATGTTTTCTGACTCTCCCTTTTTTTCTCAGTTTTATGGCCATTGCTTTTTTGTTTCCATCAGGCAAATGCCCTTCGTCCAAAAATACAGATAGAATTCTTCCCTTCAATATTCCTCCTGAGAGAGAAATGGTAACCAAAAAAAGTAGGGGGGAAATATATTTTTTTTTGTTTTTGGAAGCACAAATGGCTACATTATATTTTTCATTCTTTTTCATCTAAATTTGTGAGCTCTCATTGATGCTGGCAACTAAAAAATAACAATAAATTCTTCCTGTTTTATTCTTTTTCTTCCCCCTCAAAAAAATGTTTGGGGTCAAAATAAAATAGAAGATAAATGTGACAATAAAATTGGGCAAAAAAGCCATTTTCCTTTCTCCTCTCCCCCATCTTCCCTATTTTCTTACATCATCAAACGACCATAAAAAAATTTTTTGGACCCATATTTATGCAACCCTTAAAAAACCCGTTTATAATTTAGGTCTCAAATGGATTTTTTAACAAGTCAAAAATTGTATGATAAAGCTCCGGAAGTTCTTTCTCGATTTGCTCAAGATCTTTTTGATTATTCTGAAAATTTTGAAAGTGAAAAAGGACAAAAAATCAGTGAGGAAAATGATGAAAGCAATGAAAGCAACAAAAATCATAAATTAATGTTAGAAAAAGTTGAATTTTTATTTCAAGTTTGTAAAAGCAGAAGAAAAAATGTGTGACATAAAATATTTAAAAGAATAATAAATTTCAGATATCTCAAAGTAAAGAAGATACAGATTTAGCTGTCAAAACTGCAATAAAATGGGCCAAAAGTGCCATTGAATGTCGGAAAGATCGTGGAAAAGCATCTTTTGAAATTGGTTAGTTTTTATTATTAAAAGTTTTAATTTAAAAGTTTTATTTTAAAGAAAGAAAAAAAGTTGGGGAAATTTTTTCTTCTTCTTTTTTAATCTTTTGTAAGTTTGATGAAGCATGCAAATTTGAATGAATTTAACCACTTTTTTTTAAAAATGGCAAAAAAAGGAAAGAAACATTTTATGACGAAAATTATTCAATCATGCGTAAATCAAAGGGAAGCTTTTGCGGGGGTAACATTAATTAATTGTTAATTTTCCTCCTTTGGGAGTTAAGCAAACAAATAAGCTAATTGTCAGCGTTATTACAGTATACCCTATTTAACACATTTAACATGTAACAGCTTTAACAACGTTATTATAGGAAATATTCTTAGCCACCTTGCAATTACTGCTGCAATTCATAATCTTCCAAGGGAATGCTCTTCTAAAATCGACTTTCCTCTTAACCTTCTTCTAACAACAACTATCCCAGCAATCCCTTTAATATCTTTGCCTAAAAGAATTCGAGTAAAAGTTGCTGGAAGAATGGATCTTGCCGGAGGTTGGACGGACACTCCTCCGATCACTTATGAACTTGAAACTCCACATGTTTTAAATGCTGCAATAAAAGTTGATGGACAAAAGCCTATCAAAGCAGATATCTTTCCCTTGGATCATCTTACAGGCTTATGGATATCTACAGGAGAAGGCACACTTCGATGCTTTGAAACAAAAAATGAAATAATTGAAAATGCCCAAAAACCTTCCGAAAGTTGTTCATTAATTTGTGCCGTTATTGTTGCGTCTGGGATTCTTGAAAAATTTGAAGATAAAAAATGGGCAAAAGATGATACATTTATGTGTATTAAATCAAAACAATTACAGTTTGAATCAAATGGCATTCATTTTGGCGGATTATTTATTAAATGCCATTCTGATCTCCCGCACGGATCTGGATTAGGCACAAGTAGTATTTTATCTGGAGCTGTCTTAGCCGGATTATGGACATTATTTTGTAAGCAGTTTACAAATGATGATATTATTAAAGGTGTAAGTTTATTTTATTATATTAATTCGAAAGAGAAATAGTCAAAAATATGTAAATTTAGGTATTAAAAGTTGAACAATATCATACAACTGGTGGTGGATGGCAGGATCAAGTTGGTGGAATTATTCATGGAATCAAACTTGGCTCATTATTGCATCATTCTGTGACATATCGCATTCTTTCAATATCAAAAACCTTTGAAGAATCGCTTAATCAAAGATTATTCCTAATTTACACTGGCAAAACGCGGCTCGCCAAAAATCTTCTCCAAACTGTTTTACTTAATTGGATTCAAAGAGATTTGGATATAGTTTTGGCATTTAGAACTTTGGCGTCTGAAGCAGAAAAAGCTGCAAAACAAATATCAGCTGGAATTTTTCCCTCTGAGATCGTCGAAAATTATCATGAAATAAAGAAAAAGCTTGCAGTTGGAAGTGAACCTTCCTTTGTTGGAGATTTAATTAAAGACTTAAAAGATGCTGGAATTGTTGAAGCTGCATGGATTGCTGGAGCTGGGGGAGGCGGATTTTTGTATGTTTATTTAAAAGAAAATATTTCACGCCAAAATTTGGAAAATCATATCTGCAAACATTCCGAATATTCTTTGCTTAAAGTTTCGTCAGTTGAAATTGACAATAATCCACTTCAAATTGAAATTCAATAATATCAGTTTATTTTTTTTATCTTTTTTTGCTGCTTTAAAGCCTTTAATAATGACAATATTTTTTTAAACTTGTGCAATTCTTAAAGTTCAATCTGTCTCTCAACACGAAAATTTTAGTCTTACTGTATCTTTGTTGCTTTATTATCCTCAAAAAATTTTTGCCTTAACTTTTTTTGATACCATATCAATATTATATCTGTTAGCTTAAAAATTTGCATATATTTTTGATCATAGTCAATTTTTTTCCAGCATTCGGTTATCTCTCTCTCTCTCTCTTTTTTGGACACATTCATTCCATTTTGGATATTTTTTTACTCTTGCCTTAAAATTGTTTTGTTTGCTCAAAATACATACAGATTATTTTATCAATAAATTTATTCATTTATTCATTATTAATTAATTTTTCGGGTTTTTGTAATAACCTTTTTATACTAAAATATATTTTTTGGTTTTCCTTTCCTTTTTCATATTTTTAAAAATTAGATGTTTTTAGATTTTAGAATAGAAAAAGGAAGGAAGGAAGCTTCGGGGAAGAAAAGAGATGGCAGAAAAGCGTGTTTTCATTGAAGAATATTCAGGTCAACCAGTACAAATTTATAAATCCGCCTTAGCTCAGCCCTCGAGGATTTCAAAAACAAAGAATTTTACATTTTGGGTTAAAGCAAAAAGTTTTTTTGTTACAGTTTTTTTGCCACAAGGATATCCGCATACTGTAACATCTGATTATGTTGAATATCAAATATGGGATACTTTACAAGCATTTTCAAGTTCTCTCGTTGGGGCATTAGCAACTGCAGCAGTTTTAAAAGGTGTTGGAGTTGGAAATCAGGTGTGTAAATATTTTTAGAATTGTAATATTTAAATTGTTTTTTAGGAAGCCACAGTACTTGCTGCTTCTATGACATGGTTGTTGAAGGATGGCACTGGAATGATTGGAAGAATTATATTTGCATGGGCAAAAGGAACAGAACTTGATTCAAGTAAGCTATTTTTAAACTTTCAAAAAATTGCGGATATTTTAGATTGCAAAAAATGGAGATTAGTTGCGGATGTTTTTAATGATTTGGCATTTTTGATTGATATTACTGCCCAGCATTTTTCTGGAGCTTTATTTCCCGTTTTTTGTTGCTTTTCTTCAACCCTTCGAGCCATTGTTGGTGTTGCAGGTGGTGCAACTCGAACCGCCGTAACTCGACATCAAGCTCGTCGACAAAATTTGGCGGATGTTGCCGCAAAAGATGGCTCCCAAGAAACTTTGGTCAATTTTATTTCGTTAATTGTTAGCTTAATTATGCTCCCAGCTGTCAATGATTCTCCAACCCTTGTATGGTTTTTAGCAACAATTTTTATTTCATTTCATATTTTTGCAAATTATAAAGCTGTTCGAGCTCTAAAATTTGATACTTTAAATCAAAAACGTTTAACAATATGTGTTCGAGGATTTTGTGATGGAATTATTCCTTCCGTAAGATTTTTTTAAACATCTTTATTAAATTGTTACAGTATGACCGTGTTTAATTTTTTTTAGGTTTCTAAAACAAACGCGGAAGAACCATTATTTTATCGATTGGGTCCAATGAAATATTTTGGTTGTTCACTATCTGATACTATGGTAAATACTGTAGTATAGTATGAAAATGTAAATTTAAAACTGTTTTCAGAAATTTGAAAATCATAAAGAATTATCAACAATGATTGAGCCACCACATGGTCGATGGATTGCTCGATATATTCCATCTTTTGAAGCTGCATATATTTCACTTCGAAATGATGCAACCTTTGATGATCAACTTGATTCCGCATTTGCAATTGACTATCGAGTTTATCATAAATCTTGGCCAACTTTGGAAGATTTGGATGAATTTCGCGAAGAAATGTGTGATTGCGGTTGGATTTTGGATTCACATCAACTTGATTTTGATGAATGGAGATTTCGCGAAAAAGCTACCTAACTTTACAAAGAGAATTGAAACTATTTAATTTATTTATTATTATTATTATTATTATTGCAAAAAATGACGCCTTATTATTTCAGTATTTTTTTTCGACCGCAGCGTCGTCGCATGCAAATTTTTATAAATAAAAATGTTATTTATTTTTGTTTAAATTTTGAGAAAAAACCATTAATTTAATAATTTTATTTATATAAAAAACCGTTAAAAAAATTTAATATCTTATATAATATAATAATATCTGGACAATATCAGCAGGAAAGTAATTTTTGGACAAAAAATGAATTTAAAAAATATCTTTGCACATTTTTTTTGTTGCAAAACAATAATGAAAAAATAATTTTGTTAAAACAAAACTTTTAAAGCACCTATTTTTTGTGAGGAAATTAAAAAAGATTTTTAAAAAATTGACAAAAGAAATTTTTTGAAGCAAAAAAATGAATAAAGTTTTAAAAATTTGAAAGAAAGCAAAATTTTTGTCGATTTTTTAAAGAAAAAATAAAATTAAGAAAAAAACAATAATTTTAAAATAAAAGAGAGTATTGGCACATGAGCAGCAGTAAAAATGAATTAATATCTGTGTTAAATAAAAAGTTACCAAAAAAAACAAGCAAAAACAAAACAATAGAAATCTGTGTTACACCAGTTTAAGTTTGCCATTTTGCTTAGCAAAAAAAGAAAAAAATATAAAATTTTTTGAGTGTTCAACTACCCGAAAAAAAAGACATGCAAAAGTTTTTAAATCTTTTTTGTTTTTTTAAAAAAAATATTTAATAAAAAAGCACCCGTTCATTTTGTTGTTGTCAGCTTCCATTTTCAATTTTCGGCACGGGATCATCCAAATCCCCGCCAGCTAAGAATACTGAACCCGGGGAACCCGGAATCGAAGTTTCAGTATTTTGGGATCGAATTTTTGAGGGGGTTGCAGTTGTGGAAGATTTGCCGGTGGTTATTTCACCATTATTTTTTGTTGATCTTGCAGATTCTGGTTCCTCGGGAATTCTAGCTAAATACCATTGTCGATTTTCTTCTAATTGATCCAAAATTGTTTGAGCATCCGGATATACCAAATCCGCCCAAGTTTCAAATAGTGGATGAACAATATAATCAATAAATCCAACCTAAAATATAAAGATTTTTTGTGGTAAAAGTAAAACTACAGTAATATTATAGATTTACCTGTGACTTTTCAATTGTAACATTTCCTCGATCACACATTGGTGAAACTTCGAGGCCTTGTTCCTTTTCTTTATCACCTTGTCTCCAATATTCTTCCTAAAATGGGGGATAGATCATTTGATGTTTTTTATTAAATTTAATAAAAATTTGTACCAATATTCTTTCATTCCATGAACGATATAATTCAATTGGCTTTGTTGGATTTGATAAATCCGCCAAATGTATCATTGATTGAAGAACCTTTAAATAGCAATTATTTATTTATTTATTATTGATGTAGTAATTTGAAAACATACCTGTATTCTATCATTATATTTATCCAAACACACAATTGATGAATTTGAAACTTTTTTTGCTTCCACCATTGTTTTAAGATCAGCTAATAAGCTCATATGTTTCGACATATCCGTTGCAAGAACCATTTCAATAACAGTTTTTCGGAAACTTTGTCGTTGTTTTCGACTCCAATTTGTTAAGAAATCACAATTTGATTCTTGTAAAAGTTTAAATGCAACTGCAAGATGATGCTGCTCTAACACTGATTCATCGTTGTACATAATTGCAAGTTCAGAATCTTAAAAAAATGCTCTTTACAGTATTACATGAATGAGAAATAAAATGGAACAGAACGCCAAAAATACAGTAGAAATTTTGGTGATTTTAATTTTAGTAAAAACATACTTGAATTAATTAAATATTGATTTGTGAAACCAGGATGATCAACGTCATGAATTGCCGAAGCAAAAATAGCTGCAAATACTTCCAAATCAGAAAATACACCCTTAAAATGGAAAACAATTATATTTCTTTCACGGACTCATCCCAAAAAAAAACAAACCGATAAAGCTGGAGAAGAAATTAAAACATGCATAGATTGTGCAACATCGGCGGCATGAATTTGATTGTGATATGGATTATCACGATAATGATGTTCCAAATGTAATAAATATGTTACAAATGTTGAAGGATGAATTTCAAATAATTTTATTAATCCACGTTCTCGTAATATTGTATATGTTACAGCTGTGAGAGAATGATTCTTTGAAAGTTGATGAATTTTAAAGATATTTGGACCCCAATCATTAAGCTAAAATTTGAGAATTTTGTTGATTACAAATTGTTAATGTTTAGTGATGCAAGTGATAATTTGCAAATTTGTCTTTCTTCTTTTTGACTTTTATCGGAATCAATTTTTTTTGCAAAAAAAGAAGTTTTTTCAATTGTTACTTATTTGCAGAAAAAAATTCTCCCAAGAAAAAAAAGAGGCGACTTTTTTCGACTTCAAAAAATCGGAAAATTTGTTGTTACTTTTTTTGTTTCCGGAAAAAACTTTAGAAAAAAAAGTCAATGGTAATTTTTTTGCTTTCCAACAAAAATGCCTTTCTCCCTTTTTTTTTGACAAATTACATTTAAACTTTTTTGCTTTTTCCGTAAAAAAGTAAAAAAAAAACTTTTTAACCGGTCAACAATAAAAAAATATTTTAAAGTTAAAAAAAAATTTAACTTAAAAGTGCAGAAAGTTTTTTTATAAAAGAATAAATAATATTAAGCAAAGAAGAAAAAATGTTTATGGATTAATATCAGTCTTTAGTCTTTAAAGCTTCTTTTTTGCAAAAAAGTGTCGCAGTTTTTGCAAAGAATTAATAATAAAAAAAAGAGGTGGTGCTGCGGCAAAAGTTCAAAAATTACTTTAATTCAATTGGGTCTTGGAAGGAAAAAAAATATACTAATGTAATAAAAATTACTGTCGTCCTTTGACCTTCAATAAAAAATAAATAAAATGTTTCCCTTTTTTTGCATTTTGCAAATTTTTTGTAATTAAAAAAACAGTTTTTCTTTCTTTAAAAGTTTTAATTATGCAATTTTGAAAGATGTCTAACAATTAAAAGGCGCCAATTACAAAAAAAATGGTCATGAATGATCTCAATGACATTTACCACGAGGCTTTCCTTTCCTTTTCTCTCTTTTTCAATGATCTCAAATTTTAACTCGATTTGTCACATATATAAAAAATATATACTTTTTTTTGTCTTTTGATGATCATTGTATGTATGTGTATATACATCACTTGCTATCACTACTGATATATGTGTATTACTAATTAACCGAACTAACTAACCACAACAAAAAAGAGAGACCTTTTTGAAGAAATAAAAAAACAATTTCCGGTTGTTTTAAAATTTTATTCATTTTTTTATTTCCAAAAAATTAGTAGTCTTTCTTTCACTCTTTTTTTTGAATTGTTTTGCCCTCAAGGCATCACAACAAAATGAAGCAAAAAGAAAGGAACGAAAAAGAAGTTAGAGAAAAGACAGAAAGAAAGAAAGAAGACATCTGAATCAGACAGACTTTTTTATTTTCTATCTTTTTACCGGAAATGGCAGACGAAAGATAGAGATCAAACAAAAAGAAGAGGAAAGCAAACTTTTATATTATAGTAATCATTATATCAGTTTTTCTCACGTGCAAGTAATTAAATATGCATAAATTATTGTAAGTTTTTTTTGCGAAATAAATAAATTATATGCTTTTTTTGTTTGTAGAATTATTGTGAGAAAAAAAACTAATAAAAAAAGTATTATGGTTTTACACAAAAACGTGATTACATCCTTCAAAAATAATAGTCTTTAAAAAATAGTCGCAGAATAAAATAAAGATCTTTAAAAGTATGTTTGATAAAAGCATTTAAACTTAGAGTCAGGGGAATCAAACCAGTGACCAAATGTTCATTGACCACTGTGTTATACAATTTTAAATTAGGGGGATTAATTGATCGAAACAATCCAATGGTAAAATAGGATTGTTTCGAATAGGATGGTAAAATATATAATTAAAAATAATGGTTTGTCAAAAGTGAATATTATAAATTTATTCAAATTTATTTTATTTAAAATAATACTTACTCGTTGCATATAAACAGCAATTTCTTTGGCACATTCAATACCATATTCTGGTGGAATTCCATGTGAAGAAGTTCGCAGTCTTCTAACTCCACTGATTTTTGACATTGCAGCAGTTTTTGCTTTGTTGAATAATGATAATTGTGGTGAATGACATCCCGATGTTGATGGATCAGATGGTAAAGACTGAAATTCATCAAATTAACTATTATAATAATAAAACATATAATATGAATATGGATGGGTCAAAGATAACATTTTAAAAAAACCTTTTTTCAAAAAACGAAATTTCATTAAAAAACTCAACCTTTTTTGAATTTCAAAAATGTTTTAAAAATTTGTAATAAAAAAAGATGAAAATTAGGGGATGGATAAATATGGATAAATACAAATGGCATTTAATCCAGCCTCAAACAAGGAAGAGAAATAAGAAAAAAAGTTTGCAAATTTTTAAAGAAAATAAAATGTGAGAAGAAGATTACCGGAAACCGATGAATACTTCCTTCAATTGTTGGAGAGGCAGGAATGGAAAGGAAAGGAAAGGGGGGGGGGAGAAAATGTTTCACAGGAAAGTAAGAAGAATTTAATGGTAACCATTGCTGCACAAAAAATAAGAATTCTTGCCAGGAGATGCCATCCTTTTGAAGAAGCAAAAACTTATGACCTCGTGTCTGCCACTGCCGTAGTTGGGAAAATAGTCCGACGACATCGACGGCAACAATAATATCAGGTCACAAGTCACGTTTCTTTTATTTATTTACTTTTGTTAAAAGTTTCTTTACTTTCGTAAATATTCTTTTAAAAAACAGAGACAGACGGTAGTTCAAAGAAAAGGGTGTAATATTTCAGATAATTTCGTGGTTTTTCCTTTGTTGCTACAAAACTTACATTTACATGTTGCCCGGCCACAACGGCTGCAGCAGCTGCAACAAGATCTTTATCATTATTTCCTTCATCGTCATCTTTGTCCATATACGTATTAATAAGATATTTGGATACTTGGACGCCAGATTTTGAAGATTCCGCAAAATGTGATAATTCTTTGTTAAGTAATTTTCGAAACTGAAAATTAATAAAAAAAATTAGAATAAATTTTGCAAATTACTGTAATAATAATACATTTTCGTCTGGCTCATCTGAGAAAAACATTTGTTAATTATTTCTAACCAAAATTTGAACAAAAATATAAATTAAGCAATTTGTTTTATAACTCCAACAACTACAACTTTTAACTCCCGTGATGATGTTCATCAAAAAAAAAAAAGAAAACAAAAAAAGGCTCCAAAGAAGGACGGGGAAAAGAAGGAAGGAAGGAAGAAAAGGGGCAGTCAAAAAAGTTATTTGTTGTTTTTCTTTCCCCCCCCCCCCCCCTTTTTTTTGAATTGAAGAAGCGCTTCTTTTCTTTCGTTGTCTGTCTTCTTCTTCTTCTTCTTCCTCTTTCTTTTTTGAAATAATCAAGAAAGAAAAGAAAAAGTGATTCGAAAGAAGTAACAAACTTTTTACCATACTACTTTGTTTTTTGCAAATTTCTATGCTATATTCAAGTTTTTGTTGAAGTTGAAGTATTAAAGTAAATTGAGTATCAAAAACCCCGTCCGGCGCCTCAATGACGCCATGTGACCTCTGAATTTGAAACCGAACGGGGAAAAAATGAAAAATGAAGGAAAGAAGTAAGTTTCTTCTTTGAATCAAATTTTCTCTTTCCTTTTTTTTAAAGCTTCCGCTATTTGACAAATTTAATTTTGGTTTTTTTACGCATAATTAAGTTTAAAAACATAGTTTTTTTTTCTCGAACCCATTAAAAACATGAAATAATAAAATGTTTATTGTTGTAATCTCCTCTTGAGGGAGGGGGGGGGGAGTAATTCCCACATGTATATATCCTCCCTCAAATGTCATTCTCAAATTTTAAACACCTTGATGTCATCATTCCCCCCCGCGAAAGACGTACCTTGCTTGATGCCATTTCACTAACAGATCGATGAATTTGTATTGTTTCTAATTGATCTAAACACCAATCTAATTCTTCCAAAGTTTCTTGGGCACATTGCATTGCAGGTTCCGGTAATTGAGTATTATGTAAGGGCGGCCTTCGAGGTGTTCGATATTTATCATCTCCAGTTGTGGCAGGTAAATTTGAAATTGCAACAAAATTTGATCTTACATTTCTTAAAGATGCTAATAATTGTGCAAATGGCGTTACAATTAAATCATCTCCATGCCTAAAAATATGATGATGATATTGATAAGAATTGCAATTGATTAAAAATAATTCTGGGGATTTAATTTTAAGTTTTCATTTAACCGTAGAACTTCTTATTTACGGCATTTTTTTTATTAACCTTTAAAAATCTTTGTTTTTTGAAAAAAAAACAATTTTTAAAAAGTGCAAACCGTCTGAAAAATAACAAACTACAAAATTGGTTCTTTAAAAAATTCAAACAAATATAAGAAATTAGATCCATGAGTGACAAAAAAAGGGGAAGAAATCTCTTTGAAATTGAGCTTCCGGTAAACAGAAAAATGAAAGAATGAAAGTAGATCTCCCCCCCCCCTTTGGCAGCTTAAACTTTAATTATTTGTGACGCAAAAATCAAAAATTATCTTTGCCAACAACACCAAAAATATGATTAAACTAACCCCTACATTTTTTAAATAGGGACCATCTACAAAATATTTAATTTAAAAAAAACAATTAAATAATTTCATTTATTTTTACCGTATTCCCTATTAAAAATGACATGAAATAAATTCATAACAAATTAATTAATCACATGTCGTAACTACCCCCTTCCAGATATTATCCAGAAAAAGTTATATCCAAAAAATATTTTTAAAATTCTCACAATGTTTTTCCGGGTTAAATATATTTTTCAAAACCGGAAGCAAAAAAGTTTTTGTTAAAAAAATACGATTCAAAAAGGTAATTCAATTTTAAAAAAGGAAAAAGTTCTCTCTCAAAAAGATAAATGAAAACTTATATAAAAATGTTGTATAAAAAATAATATTTGATATAAGTTTCATATTGCATTTTTGTAAATAAATAAAATATTACAAAAAATAATAAATAATTCATTCAATCATGAAATTTTTGGGAGCAAAATGCAAAAGAGAGAATAAAAACAGGTGAATAAAAATGCAGATATTTGAAGAAAACAATCGAAACAGAAAAAAACAACAAATAAAAAAGTCAGTCATGTTTTTTTGCATAAAATTATTATACAAAAATCAAATTTGCAAAAAAAAGAATGAAAAACGTGATTTATTTTTTTACAAAGACAAACCAAAGAGATCAAAAAAAAGAAGAGAGAGAGAGATTTGATATATCCCTTTTGTAGATAAGCAGTTCTTACCTTTGCTGATGTGGTGACCTTTTATCAGTGGAAGATGAAAATGCCCATTTAAATGCAGCTAATTTTGAAGCAGCTAACATATTTTTTTTAATATTTAAAAATTCACAAATTTGTAGACCAAAAAATATGGAAAAATATTTAAAAAAATGTTCTTAGTCTTTTTTGTTTTAGTTTTTTTACAACCCTTTTTTTCGCATTTAAGGAAGCATAAAAAATGGCCCAACAAAATTCCTTTTTTTTCTTTTTTGTTTTTATATTATTTTTCTTCGGTTGACTCTCACAAATAAAATAACGCACAAACAAAAAAAAGAAAATATATATTTTTTGAAGCTTTTAAATATGTTTTTATTTTTTTCTGAATGATTTTTTTGCTATCAAAAATGGAAAAAAAAGAAGGAAGGAAAAAAAGGAGGGAGAAAGAAGTGCTGCTGCGGTGGTTATTGACAAGCTTGAATATATGCATATATATATGTTTGGCGCATATATATATACTTTAAAGGAGAACACAGAGTTGAAAGCAGCAACTCCTTTCTTTTTTTTTGGTTTACAAGAAAAAAAAGTACGGGAAAAAAGACAACAGTTTTTAGTTTAGTTTCTTTTTTTTGTTGCAACAATTTTAGCCGTTGTTTTTTAAGATATTAAAATTTAAAAAAAAGGAAATGTGCCACCATTTAAAAAAGTTTTCTGTTGTGAAAAAAAAAAGTTGGCTAATAACAAGTTGTTGGCGCCACTTGAAAAAAGGTATGAAAGTTTGTCTGGATGAAAATTAAGAGAAAGAAAGAAATGAAAAAAGTTTTGTTAATTTAAAATTAAGTTTGTACTTTTTGTAAAGAATTTAATTTAAAGAATATCAGTATTTTACAGGTTTTAAGGGGAAAGAAAAATTGTTAATTGCCTAATATCATCATGATGTAATCATTACCAGTTTTTTGGCATTCATTCAACATTTTGCCAAAAAAAACAGTAATCAATTTTTAAAACTATTATTTTATTATCTTTTAAGAAAGTATTAATTCATTTTAAAATGCCAAAAACTTGAGAAGAAAAAAAAACTTTATGCTACTATAATTTGTTTCAAAACTTGTTTTTCTTTTTCGCATGTTTTTTTTCTTCCTTCTTCCATTTCTTTTTTTTTTAAACTTATCAAAATTCAATAAAATTATTTGTTTCTTTTGTTTATATTTTTATCATTTGAAAAAGTACATGCATAAAATTTGTGGCATCTGTGCTTCAAGGAAGAAAGAAAGAAAAAAAAGGAGTGAAAGAAGGGACGAAAAAAATATATGTATTAGAAAAACAAAATTATGTTAATCGCATTTGTTTGGAAAGAAAAAAACACGGAAAAGAGTAAGTAAGTAAGTAAGGATAACAGCGGACAGTGTTTGTCTTTTTTTCTCCTCTTTTTTTTGCTTTAAAAAAACTAAACCAAAAAGAAAAAAAGATGCCTTTGTTTTTGCTGAATTTAAAGAAAAATGATTTTTGCAAAAAAAATAGGAACAATTAAAAGCAGGATTTTAAGCTAACAAAAAATAGATATATTTAAAATTGCATTTTATTTTTTGGTGAAAGTTTAAAGATTTAAAAAAAGCCAATTTTTTTACTTAAAAAACATATTCTTTTTGTTTAATGATAAAAAAAAGATTAAGGATTATAATTGTTTAACATTTAAACTTAAAAGTGCTTTAAAATCGATTATCAATGGTAGCACATTTTTTGAGGGTAAAAACATAAAAGAATTAATCCTTGCAAATTTGATAAGAAAATTCTTTTAGAGAGAGACAGAAAAAAGAAGAGAATTGCAGCCTAAATTTTGCAACAAAAAAAGAGAATTGTTGGAAATCTTCCAACAAATCTGTTAAAAATGGAAGCCTTTCAACAACAAAAACCAGACAAAAAAAAGAGAAAAAAAGGAAACAAAAACTGATAAAAAAAACCCTAACAAAAATGTTTTATGATAAAAAAAATTGAAAAAAAGCAATAAAAAGAATCAATTAAATTTTAATTTTTTTGAATATCAAAGTTTTAAAACTTGTTAAAAATAGGCCAAAAAAAGGGAAGAAGGACAAAAAATGCAAAGCTTTTCGGAAAAAAAAGGAAGAAGCAGCGATTTTTCATTGTCAAAAAGAAAGAAAAAAAACGAAGAAATCCCAGCGGAGAAAAGATAAAGCTTTCATTGATCTCCTTTTTTCGTCATTTTAACAGATAATAAAATGATGCATTTTTATTTTTTTATCTCTTTTTAGGGATCTCTTAATTTTTGCAAAATTATTAGGATTTTGGTTTTAAAATGGTTTTGAAAAACAGGGTTCAGGAATGGCACAAAAATGCAAGGCACTTTAAAAATGCATTTAATTATGTGTTCCATTCCTGCTTTCTTTTTTTAAGGGCAAAAACATTTATGGAAAAGAAAGAAAGAAATATCTTACTGAGGATCTGTTGAAGCGACAGAAGATGCACGGGAAACAGGTCGACAAGAGCTTGATGATAAAATATCTCGATCGGTATCAGCTTTATACAAAAACGATTCACGACGAGCATGTCCACCAACATTTAATAAATTATGATGAAAATGTCCCGTTGATGAGGATGATGGAATTGATGAATGATCATAACTTCCACCAACTGTTGTTGAAGTTGTTGAAATTGGAGTTGAATTTGCGGAGGTTCCACCCACCCCGGCCGTGGTTGAAGAAGTTGAATTATTGATTGGTGTTGGGCTAAAATTCAGGATTCCTTGATTCCGAGACGGTGAACGACGAAAAAAATGATTAAATGGATGATGGAAATTATTGCTATTCCCTTCCCCACTTCCACCACCACTTCGACGCAAAATTCCAAATGATACAACTTTTGATGCCTTAGATTTTGATGGTGATGCCGTGGATGAAGATGATGAAGGTGGTGCCATTCTTTTTAAGAAGCTCCGCCCTCCTTTTCTCTCTCTTTTTTTTCTTTATCAGACTTTTTTTAAACTGCGCAAAGGCAGTTTAAAAAAGTCCCAAAAAAAAGGAAAGGCAAAGGTGAAAAGAAGAAAAAAAAGGCAGCTTTGTTTTTTTTATTTGGGAATCACCAAAGTCGTTTTTTGAAGATATTATTATATTTTTTGCCAGAAGGGATATATATATATATATATATATATGTGTGTATAAATAAATATAAATAATATTTGTAAATAATAAAAAGAAGGTTAATGACCACAAAAAATTAAATTTTGTTTGTGTTTTTTTTTGAAAAAGAAAATAATATAATTTTTTTTGTTTGCAGGAAAAAAGTAAGTAAATAAAATAAATAATTAAATAATTTTCATTGAATTAGAATTTGAATTGATAAATTTTGATGGTGGAAATAATAAAAATAATAATATCAAAGAAGGAATAATAGTAATTTTGGTGTTGAAAAACATAAAAAAAAGGAAGGAAGGAAAACAACACAAAAAAAGTTTTTGACTACTTTTTTTTTGATTTGATGGACACCAGGAAGGAAGAAAGGCAACAAAAAGCTTCAACAAAATAAAAAATCTCTTTTTTTTGTGGGAAAAAAAGTCAAAGGCGTTTTTAAGGAAAAAAGAAGAAGCTTTTTGGGAGAAGATTTGTGTGAAAAAAAAGAAGTAGAAAAAAAGGGGGGGGGGAACAAATGAGTTTCTTCTTCGTTTTTGAGGGAGGAGTCATTTTTCTAACATGCTTTTTTTTAGGGTGCGTCTTCTTTTTGCTTTGTTCTGAGACGACTTTTCTTTTTGCTTGCTTGCCTTATTTTTTGTTAACTCTCTTTCCGAGAGAAGATAGATATATTCCCTCTCATTCATTCATTCATACATTCTTGTGCCACACTTTTTCTTTCTTTTTTTCCGTTACTTTTTTTTTCTTTCTTTGCTGCCATCAAATGCAAGAAGAAAAGAGCCAAGGATTGGGAGGAGGAGTTCCATCATCTTCAAAAAAAAATTTATAAGCTTGTTCCCCACTTTTTTTTGTTGTTCTTTGTCAAACAAGAAAAAAAACTAACGGAAATGTGCCAGCTTTCTTTTGCAGCAACACCAAAAAAATGCCCCAGAATTTGTAAGCTTCAAAAAGAATATATATAAATATATCAAAAAATGTGTGTCCCAAAAGCAGCAGCGTCACCCCCCCCCCCCCCCCCCCTTCTTTTTTTGAAAAGAAAAAGTTTGTTCGATCGAAAAAAAGGGAAGGGAAAGTTGTTACATCATCGTTCATGGCCAAAAGGGACGACAACCACCGAACCAGCTCACATTGACTCCTCAAAATGTGCCCTGCTTGCTTATATTTATTTATATATATTAGCATTGAATAGTTTTCTTTTTTGTCGGTGGGAGGCTTTTTGGGGCTGGAGGCTTTGGGCTTGCTTTTACGCATTTTTTTCCTCCCAAAAAAATGCTCCTTCAAATTCCAAAATGAAAAAAAAGAAGCGTTCGTTCTTCCGTGACTTTGTCTTTTTTCCATTCATTTTGTTAAAGGCCACAAAAAAAGAAATTTCGTGGTTGTCTCAAAAAGAAAAAGAATTCGATAAACTTAAAAAAAGAGATTTTTTTTTCAGGAACAAAAAAAAAATAACCAAAAGTTGTTTTTTTTAAATTTGTGGTGTGTTTGTGTCATTTTTGGAGAAGCAGCAAAAAAGATGAAGCTAGCTATCTATGAGAGACGGGTTAAATAATGAGAGTGAAAGGCTTTAGGGAATTAAAAAGTATATATAAAAAGAGAAAATCGAGGGGCCAATTAGTTTTTAAAAAAAGAAAATATTTGGAGAAGACGTTATAATGTCAAAGTTTGCGTTTGATTTAAAATAAATAGAATTTAAGTATTTTTTCGGGGGTTTAAAATTATTTAAGAAATTTGCTTACCGACGTCCACTGACAAACCATACAGTATGCCGGCGAGCCCCAGCTGGCGTTGATATGCCTGTCATCCTTCTTGGACCATTAACACAACAACCAAAATATCAACAAAAAAAGAAATGTAATTTTTTATAGTTTCCTACAGTATGACAATAATAAAGATAAATTTTAAAAAAAAAACAATTCACGAATTGTTTCACGATAATTTTAAAGCAAAGAAAAGAGATCAAAAAGAAGGAACCCCCCCCCCCCCCCCTTTTTTTGAATTGAAAATGTGACGTAAAAAGTTAAAAATTATTTAATATTTTTTTCAGCCAAAATATTTTTTTTTCCTAAAAAATGAGGCAGTAAAAAAAAAGTTTGAAAAAATATTTGCTTAAAAATTCTTTTGTCAAAATTCTTTTTGTTGCTTTTTTTAAAAACGGGTCCTATTTTGTGCAAAAAAATTTTTGGAAAAAATACAAAGAATAATTTTGGCGAAAAAAGCTTTTGTCTAAAAAGTCAAAAATGGGAGAGCAATCGATTTAAAATATCGAAAATTTGATTATTAATCTCAAAAATGGCATATTTTTAAGCAAGCAAAAGTTTAAAAAAAAACACAAAAAGAAAAAGGTTTTTTTTATTTTTGAAGTGAAAGAAAAAAAATGGAGAAAAGTCTTTATTTAACCCAATTTAACTTCGATTTAAGCATGGACCATTTTTTCTTACAAAAAAAGGGCATGTTCCACCATCACCGGAAATAAGTGAAGCGGAACCCAAATTGTCGGAAGGCTGGGTTATGAAAAAAATGGTGAAATTCTTTGGGCAAGCTGCCATCTTTGACGAGATGAATTTATTGATAATAACTATTAAAGAAAAAAAGAAGATGATGTCGATGGAAAATGAATCTGAAGGAATCCTTTTTTTGCTGTTTTGTTTTTTTCCAGCCTTGCCAGAATTCCTTGCTCCCTTACGGCGACAGATGCCTCAATATTTAATCGAGTTAATTGTCCCCATTTTTTTCTGCTTATTTTTTCCCCGTTTAAAAAAACTAACTAACTAATAGAGAAAAAAAAAGAGTATTTATTTGGGAAATCAAAAAACATTCAAAATATATAAAAAAGTGTTTAAAGCATTAAAGGGAAGGATAAAGTTTAGAAGAATTTATATTATTTTTAAAAATGGGTTTAAAAATTATTTGATAAATTGAATGATAAGTTATCATTGATAACAATTATTTCAAAAAAATAGGAGGGCGGGGCAAAATTTAGTTTAGGTCATTGAAAAAAAAAATAACACCGTATAATTTGCTTTCTAAAATGTGTGATACTTTTTTTATGCCCCCCCCCCGCCTCCAGGGGTAGACTAATAATAAAAAATAAATATTTGTGAATCAAAATTTTTTGCTAACAATAATATATATCATAATTCAGGAAAGTTAATCTTTGTGATAATGTGATAAGAAGCTGGAAATGCCAAAAATAATGTTTAAAATACTTTGCTTTGAAACTACTGTAAAATATTCAAAACAAAATTTTGTAAAAAAAAGGGGGGAGGTGTGATTAGAATTTTAATTGAATAAAATATTTTGTTTTCGAAAACAAAATAAGAAAAACTATCTCTGCCGTTGTAAATGAATTAATACCAAAATTTGGAGTTAAAAAAGAAGAAGAAAGAAAAAAGCAATGAACCGAGATAAGAAGAAATGAAACAAATTAAAGAAAAACACAAAACACGAGTCATTCATTTTTGAAGAAGACTTGAAAGACTTCAAAAATGCATTTTATAAAATTCTAAAAAAAAAGAAAGAATATTGCGCAAAAACGAAATAAAACAAAAATTTGAAACCCCAAAAAAGGAAGCGTTGGAAAAAAACAATAGAAAAGTAGCTCTTTTCAAAGGGATATTTTCATATATGTCAAATATGTATTCGAAGCAAAAGAAGAAAAAAGTATATCAGAATCTCCCTCTTTTTCATACTTGGCGCTTTTCAAGTGACACGCCTGAAGCAAATTTCCTCTTCTTTTTTTGGTGTGTCTGAAATGCGAAAAAACTGAAATAAATTAAAAACTACAAAATCTCGTCAAAAAATAATATTGCCAAAAAAATCAACATTGTCCTTCAGATGGAGGAGAAGAAGAAAAAAAACTAATTTTAAAGCTTTCAAGTGCCCTCTTCCATTTTATCCATACATTTATATACATATATGTATATATTTTGTGACACAAACATTTCTGTGGCATTTCTTCGTTTGTTTAAAAAAAACCTCAAGAAAATGAGTTGCCATAAATCTGTCTCAAGATTTCCTGCTTTTTCTTCTGCTGGATGGGATAAATAAATATCGAAAATTGTTAAACATATATTTTTAAATGTTTAAAACAAAGCAAAAAAGATAAAATCTGCCACCTTTTTAGGTCGGGCTCGAAATGAAACAAATAAAAAAAAGATATTCAACGTCAAATTCAGGCATGAAAATGAAAAAGAAGAACATTGGCAGAAAGAAAAATAGCTTAAAATTCTATCTCCTGAAATATTTTTTTTGATGGAGGCTAACAAAGAAATGAACAAAAAGAAAAAGAATAAGAAGAATTGACTTTTTTAAAGTAACAAAAAAAGATGAATCCAGCATTTACGGGATCGGATGTCGTTTCGGAATGCTTTCTGTTTTTTTCCCTCTTCTTTTTATTCTTCGTTAAATGATGCAACATCCACATCATCATCATCAACGAAGGCAGACAAAAAAACTGAAACAAAAAGTATCTCTCAAATAAAAAATGTTTTAAAAAACGCTATTTTTTAAAATTTTAAAAATTTTTTCTTAAAAGCTTTCATTTTAATTTTTTGTCAGAACCAAAAAAGTTTTTCAGACGAAAAAAGCAGACAACGTTTTTGGAATTAATTTTGTTAAAAATGTTTTTAAATGTACGATATGATTAAAAAACAGAATTATTGAGAAACTGGAAACTGTAAAGATATTATTTTTGTATTTTGAGGAAACCCAATAAGAAATTAATCAAAATGATAAAGATAATTTTAAAAAATCAATTTTCGCAAAATCTGTAACTTCATAAACATGATGCAATCATGTTTATGAAGTTACAGAATAATAAATTTAATTGATGTGGATGTTGCATCATTTAACGAAGAATAGCATTGTGGTTCAAAATGCCAAAACATATTTTTTTACAACTCTGATTATTTCAGTAACAAAATTACAATCGACATTTTAACAAGCACAAATAAAAATAGAAGAGTAACAAAACTTAAAAAACATATTTAAAAAGGAAATTAGAAACCGGAAACTCTCTCTGTCTTTCCTCTTCTCTCATAATTAACGATAAATCGAAAACGAATAAAAAAAAAGTATGCGGCATTTTTAGTCGTCAAAGAAAGAAAAGAGATGAATTTGTGATGGCTTTTTTCCCTCATTTTTGAGTGGGAAAAAAATAAAATGATGAAGTCAAAAAAGAAGAAAAACGTTAACGACATACTTTTATTTTTCTTTCTGTTTTGCCTTCTTTTTGCGATCATCATTTCCTTTTTTTATGCTTTGAGAAATTAAAGCAGATGGTTCTTGGCAGAAAGAAATGAAAGAGAAAGAGAGAGAATTCATTCGGTTGTTCGTTCGTTTATTAACCATGAATGATGAAAAAACAATAGAAATAATAGCTTTGAGAAAAAGAAATTTAATAGAAAACGAAAATAATTTTCTTTCTTCTTTTATTCTTTTTTTGATTTACAAAGATCAATATTTTGATTTTTTTATTGACTCAAAAAAAATAAGTGTCAACGATTTTAACAATCAAAAAATGAGAGAAAGCTTTTCAAAAACAGAGAAGACTTTCTTTTTTGAATTGTTTTAAGCAAATAAATTTTTATACCATCAAAAAAAATTGTGGACCTTCAAAATTATTTTTTTTGAGGGGCCAAAAATAAAGTGAAATGAAAGCAGCGGATTTGCTTCATCCATTTTTCTCCCAAAAAAAGATACCCGGCCTTGCATGAGAGGGTTAAAAGGGAAACAAATGTGTATAAGAGGTGTTTGAAAAGAGGGACTAACTTGCGCCTCTTTTTTCCCTCTTTTGTCTCTCTTTTGTCCCTAAGTTGCGCGCAACTTGCGCCTCTTTCGGAAGACTTGTAAAAAATTTTTTTCTTTTTTTACAAAAACGAAAATTTTTTTAATAAAATTTTTTTTTTAAATTTCTCTTTTTTTGTAATTTAAGGATTTTTGTTAATGTATATTTTATTTTTTATTTATTTACGTGCCCGTAGCACATTGAAAAATATAATATAATTAAATTTACAAAAGACATAATTAGAAGAATTAAATACAAATAAAGGCCTAAGACCTTTAAGACTTGTACCCCAACAAGTAATCAAAAACCAACTCCTTAAAATTTTTTTGTTTAAATTTTAGTTTTAATGTTGTTTTTTTTAGGCAATGAATTAAAGGTATTTGCTGCGCGGATAAGGAAAGAATTTCCTCTAACTTTAACTTGAGTGCAATTCTGGAGCATTCTACCGTGTGAAACCGATTTCGCGTTGATTCAAATATAACCAAAATTTCAAAAAATCGAGAAAAATTAGGAATGCAACCAATCAAAAAGTTATTGGCTCACAATTGTGTACTTAAGTAAGGGCTATTGAATGCCTATCATAAAAAAATTTATCTGACCTCTAATTTTGAAATTTTGCTTTTCGAGATTTTGTATGTGTGGATTCTGAAAATATATGGTTAGAAACCCACAGAGTGGCAGGGTTGCGATTCATAAATAGAAAAGTACGTGCAACAAACATCTCAAACATCATTCAGGATACATAACTTTTATATTTCGTAATATATCGACGTCCCGGGACTTGCATTATGGAATATCGTGTATGATAGTAATTTTTGAGATACCGATATATTATGAATTTCGAAATATACCAATGTTTTGATATTTTTATGTTAAAATATTTTTTTCGCTTAAATGTCTCTATTCATCACTTTGTGAATAATTTTAACACTAAGTATTATCAAATCAATTTTCTCAAAATTTAAAAAAAATTTTCTCAAAATTTAAAAGACTTTTAATTGTTTACAGTGACTTTCAAACACTTCACCCGATCAAAATTAACTACAATAAATCCAAAGAATCTAAGCTTTTTCAATATTATCACATTTTATTGCAAAGTTCTTCCTTTAAATCATTGCCTATTAATGTTAAAGATATTATTAACATTAATAGGCAATATTAATGTTAATAATATCGTATGGGTTTTCATATCGATGTCGGCGAGTGCACATTTATGGTCCCAATTATACATGGATTTGAACATAATTAAACGCTTTAATTTTTTTGCTATGCTTACAATTTTTTAATCTCCAAACATAGTAACACACATCGAATCCAGCGTTCTATTTTTCACGCCGATGTCTGGCAAAATGTTTTTCAATGCCATGTGGAAGAAAAAAACGTTTTATTTCGTTTTTCACTTTTTTTCCAACTAAAAAAATACGAAAAAAAACGAAAACTTTTTTGGTCACATGGCGTTGAAAAGCATTTTGCCAAACATCGGCGTGAAAAATAGAACGCTTGCTTTGCCTTGGATTCGATGTGAACACATATTAAAAAATAATATAGTGTTTTAATTAAACAACTTTTGTGGAAATAAAAAATGTTCAAATACAAGTATAAAATCAGGATAAAAAAGTGCAATCGACATATTTTATCATGTTATCTTTAATAAAAACTATATGCATATAATTTACATTAACAAAAATCCTTAAATTACAAAAAAAGAGAAATTAAAAAAAAAAATTTTATTAAAAAAATTTTCGTTTTTGTAAAAAAAGAAAAAAATTTTTTACAAGTCTTCCGAAAGAGGCGCAAGTTGCGCGCAACTTAGGGACAAAAGAGAGACAAAAGAGGGAAAAAAGAGGCGCAAGTTAGTCCCTCTTTTCAAACACCTCTTATACACATTTGTTTCCCTTTTAACCCTCTCATGCAATGATTTTGCAAGGCCGGGTATTTTAAATTTCAAAAATATATTTATTTGAAACCCAAAAAAAAGGAATTTTAAAAGGAAGGAAATTCAGAAAATACATGTAATCACACTTTTCCCCTTTGAACAATAACTAAAAAATGTGACAAAAAAAGAAAGAATAAATGCTTTGTTTGAACAAAAAAAAATATTGAAAAATGTGGAGGAAGAATAATGAGGGTGTTTAGAGAGAAGGCTTGTTTTGGGATCGTTGCCTGCTGCTTTTTATTATTATTTTTTGTCAAAACTTTTTTTGTGGTTGCTAAGATTCACGTGAAAAAAAAAGAGTATTAATATATATATATAAATATATATTTAATATGGAAATATATTTTTGGTACAAAGAAAAACAGGAAAAAAATATAGGACAAAACAGAATGTTTTAACAAAAAAGCTGCAAACAAAAAAACATTTTTTTGTTGATTAAATTTGCAAAATGTTTTAAAAAAATACATTTTTATTGAATGTTTAATTTACAGCCTTAAAGAAATATATCAAAGATAGGATCAGGGATATCCGACATGGATATTTACCTTCACATTTTTATCTCTTTGATCAAAAGTATTAAATATATAAAAAAAAGGACAAAGTTTGAGTCCAATTTTTTTACGATTTCTTTTTTTTTTGTTGCAGCATCCCCAAAAATAAATTTATTTTTTTGCAATCTGTTGCCAGATTTTTTTGGGTAAATCAATCTAGACAAAAAAAATAATATAAATGTGTTTTAAAAAATAGCTATTCGTCTGTTAACATTTGGCAAAACTTAGAAATAAAAAAAGAGATGATTGTTGGAAGAAAAAAGACACATCAGATTTTTTATTACATTTTCAGATAGACAAAACTTTTGTCACAAAAAGATAAGAAAGATATCAATCTTTCTATCAAAAAATATTTTAGGATAACCTCCTCCTGTTTGGTTTGTTTAGACTTTGTATATTTATTTATTTGTATATATATATATATATTTATATATATATTTATCCCTTTTATTTTCTGGCAAAAAAATCATCTTCATCATTTAATATTTTTTTATTAGGAAAGCGTGCAATATCTTCAAAGGAATTTTTGAATTCCAGTCGAGACAATTTAACGAAAAAGGTTTAAAAAACCTTTTTAAAGAAGTTTACTTTAAAATTTTGCCGGTTCTCAAAAGGAATTCAAATTTCCGAAATCATTAAAAAAAAGTTTAAAAATAAAACTTACTATTCTGGAATTGATGGCGGAGTTGCAGTTGTCCATGATCGATATTGCCTCCATGCTTGTCGGCGATTAACAAGTGTCATTTTTTAAAATAATTTCGAAAACGAAAAATACAATTTTTCGGGTTTCTTTCTCTCTCAAAAATATATCAAAAAAGCATTGGAATAAGTAAAATTGAGAAAAATATATTTTTTAAAGGCAAAAATAGGAAAGAAAAAACTGTAATATATCTTTCTGCCTTTCTTTCCTTTCCTTTTATTTTCTATTATTTTGTTTGACGTTGGTTGGATGTTGTTGGGCTGCTGGAGTTTGGGTTGGGGTTGGCCACAAAAAATAATAAATTTCCAAAAAAAAGCACCTTAAAATGGGGAGGATAAAAAAAGTATTAATGCATTTTATATCTTTGTCTTAGAAAAATATATGTCCGTACAAATATATGCAGAAAAAGAATTTATACAATTTAGATTATCACACGTTTATTATTATTATCAAAATATGGGGAAAATAAAAGATTCAAAGCAGGACATAAAAGAGGATTAAATATGAGTAAAGTTATTTTTTAAGTCTCTTTAAAAAATAGATGACTTTAAAGTCGTCGTTGTTAAAAGCAAACAAATGGGAGACAGAGATGAATATTGAATGTGAACGGAAAAAAATTCAGGGTGGAAAAAGAAATGAATATTATTCTTTCAAAGTCAAAAAAAAACAAACTAACAAATTTGAGGAGCTCATTTTTCTTTCATTTTTTTAAAGCATGATATCTTTTTTTAAAAAAAGTGAAATAATTTGAAAAAAACAAAAAATTATTACATATTTGAAACCGCCTGTTTTTTTTCTGCTTTCTCTTCCTCCCTCTCTTTATGAACGAATGAATGACGAAAGGGAAAACTCCCCCCAAAGGAAAGAAAAAAAATATGTATGTGTCCCCATCTTGCAGCTATGTTAATTGTCATAATGATGCTTTTCAAATAAAAAATGGACATCAAAAACAAAAACAACTTGAGCAGCAATAAATGAGAGAAGAGAAGAGAAGAGGAAGCTCCCAAATATTTGCTTTCAAAAAAATGGAAGCTAAAACATGCATTTACAAAATGCTTACGGCTTTTCAATGCAAAAAACAAAGTTCATGATTTTATGCTAAACTTTAATGGTTTAAACAAAAAAATATTTATTTAATCTTCGAAATTTCCGTACTTTTTAAAAAAAAAAGGAGGAAATTATTCAATGATTCAAAAAATGTTTATATAATTATTGTCATTGTTTTTTTGAAGGTTGTTTTCCGTGCTTTTTAAAGGGGATTAACAACAGTCTTTCATTCATCCAAAAAAACAAATTCATGGATTAAATATTGAAAGAATGAATGGGGATTAAGTTTAATGACTAAAACAGTTGATTTTAATTTGAATTAAAAACTTTTAAGAATTCATTTTTCATAAAAGTATGAAAGTAATTTTATGGGATTAAAAAAAAGTAAATTTCATTTTCATTAAACAGAATAATTTCCAAATCTGAATTTTAATTATGAAGCATGGAAATCAAAGATGAAAGCACAGAAATAAAACCTTTACTTTAAAATATAGTTTTTTTTGTTTCTACAGTATTGTATTTGAGCAAATTGGCCGGCATCGGCGAGGCCCGAAAAGGAAGCGGTGAATGCCCGAGATTTTGATAGGGGATTTTCAAGATTTGGGGCTAAAAAATTTTTTAAAAATTTAGGTATTTTTAATTTCTGTAACTGTCAAAAGATATCCCTTTATGGCCAAAAAAAGAGTATTGAAACTGTCGGCCGAGCTTGCTAAAATATGCGTTTAGTATAGTTTTGTTTTCGAAATTAAAAATTTAGTTAATCACTAATGTTTTGTTTCTTATGGCATAGGATTAATAGATATCCCTAAAAGTTTTCAGACGGATGAATTCTTTTATAATAATTAAATACAGTTATTTTAGAAAGAATCATCTTTTTTTGCAAAAAAAGGTATAAAATCTGTAATTTTACCAACATTAATTTCTAAAATAACGCCTTCACCAACTCAATTTCTTTTTTTCATTCAAAGTCATAAAACTTTTGCCAAAAAAATATGTAAAAATGTAAAATTCTTAATGCTTCCCCGAACAAAATATTTTTAAAAGGCAGCATTTTTTTTAAAGGGAGTTTTGTGCCTCCTTTTTTGCCTCCCAAAAAAAGAATTGTAAACATAAAATTTATTATTTACTTTTTCTTTAAACTTTAATCCCCCCAATTTTCTTTTCTTTTTTGTTGAGGCTGCCAAAAATGAAATAAAAGTGCAAAATTGTTGTAAAAAACTTCATTTTTATGCCCGGGTTTTTATTGTTAAAAAACAGTGTATTCCCGCTACAACCTTTTCGCGCTACCGCTCCGCTACCGCTATTTAAAAATTGCCGCTACCGCTACCGCTCCGCTACACTGCTATCTGCAGGCGCTACCGCTACAGTAGCGCTACAAGCTACCGCTACTGCTATCGCTATTTTCCAATAATATTTTGGCAAAAAAAATATCTTTTATCAAAATTTTGTTCTTTTTTAATGCGTTTGCACTTTTTTGCCACATTTTGATCTTGCTTTTGAATATTGGGTCAAATTTTCCTTTCTTAAATTAGGTCAAAATGGACGCAAAAAGCCAATAAATTTTTTTTTTTGCCAAAAAATCAGAAACAGAAAAAAAGCAAATAGCCCCGCTACTTTTTCAGCCGCTACTGCTCCGCTACACCGCTATTTGCAACCGCTACCGCTATTTACCGCTATTCACAAAAGTAGCGGTAGCGATAGCGATAGTGGTAGCGGTAGCAGTAGCGGGAATACACTGTTAAAAAAGTATTGAAATAATAATACCAAACTGGTTTTTCATTCAACTTTTGTTTGAATTTTTGAAACAATTTTTTAAAATGTTTTAACACAAAAAAATATGGAAAAGAGAGAAAGAAAAAAAGCATTATTTATTATTGTTTTTTGCCACCACCATAACATAACGGCTGCTTCTTTTTACAGAAAATGAGATTTTTCCTTTCACGTCACGAAAAAGGGCAAGAAAAAGAAATCTGTTAAATGTAACAAAAATGAAAAACGACCCTCACTTTTGATTGCTGTTTTTTTGTTTCATATATTATTTTTTGGGATTTTTTAAACGAAAATCTTCCCCTTATTTTAATATAAATTCTACTTTTTTTCAAAAATATATTAATCATACCAAAATATATTTCATCATTACCGTAATCCTTCAAAGTAATTCTTAAACGGAAGCTTCTAGTTTGACCTTCAATCTTCCTTCATTCCTTCATTCCTTCCTTCCTTCTTTCTTTCTTCTTCCATCAAAGAGAAAAGTCAAAGAATACTTTTTTTTCAAATAAAACAAAAAAATCCAATAAAATCAATGATTTAATGAGGAATAAAAAAAATATGTAAAAGAGAGAGATAGAAGGAAGGAGATAGAGAGAGAGATTTATGTATGTATTTTACGGCATATTATGCCGCCGCCATCGCTTAAAGTTTTTTGTTCCTTCTTTCTCTCTTTTTTTGTGACCGATTTATGTGCAAAAAAAAGTGTTTTATATTAGCAAATATTTTTGTCATTGTTTTAAAGCATTTTTGAAGTTAAAAGACGTGATCCTAAATTTTTGATGGGTTGATTTGACGTCATTGAATTAGGATCACATAAAAAAGTGAGTGAAAAAAGCGTTGTGTTTGATGACGTTAAAAAAGCCAAAAAGAAAAAAAGAGGAAAGAAACTTTGCATCAAAAAAATGCCAAAACATTGGAAGAATTAAAAAAAAAAGAAAAGCAAAAAATTGGGGGGAAATTATTAAAAAATCAGAAAAATAAATTATAACATTTTATGGGGAAATTATGTATCAATGTGACTTTTATACACATTTTTAATAACAACAAAAAAAGTAATCAAAAATATGGAAGAAACAATTGTGGAAAAAAAAGTTTGATTGGAATTTTTTTAATAAAATTGTAACCTTCAAAAGCTGATGACTTTTCTCCTTCTCTCTCACAGCGGGAATTTTCGTTTGAAAGAAAAAAACTATCTTTGACAAATTGGATTTTTTTTTGAAACAAAAAAACAATTGAATTTTCACAAAAACAAATGCTCAAATTTTTTTTCTCTTTGATATTATTTTTTAGAAAAGCAAAAAGGCAAGTTTAAAAACTTGAAAAAACTTTGTTGAAAAAAGATGCCCCAAAAATAATTTAAAAAGTATTTTTATTTTTACTACCATTTTTTTTAAAACAAAGTTAACTTAAATAAATGCCTTAGAAAAAAAAGGCAATTCTGGAATCAAAAGTAAAAGGTCAAGTGTTTTTTGGGAACTTTGATTTTTTCTTTGTTTCAAATAATTTGAAATTACTAAGAAAAACTTATTTAAAAACAAAAAACATTAAAAAATTTAAAAAATTTCATGTCTGACAGATTAAAAAAGAGATTTTAATAATCGCGTGAAGAAAAAGAATTATAAAATAAATACAGTAAAATGTGATTCGGGATTACTGTAACTCGGAATTTCAGGATTGCCAATACACAAAATATTTGCGATTTAAAATAAGCGAAAAGAAAAACACTTTCCAAAATTCAATGTAGCCTGAAAATTCTCGGTTTTTTAAGCTTAAAAAAGAAACTTTTAAAAGAGTCTTAAATAATCAAAATCATCAAAAATACTTCAATGGGGACAAAATTTTTCTATCTTGAATATTTTTTTGCTGCAAATATTCTAAAATGCATCCATATTAAGTAAAATCACGTCCGAAAAAGTCTATTTAAAGTGTAGAAATAAAAAGCAGCAAAAAAAAGTAATTTGCAAAACATTTTTTTCCTTGAAAAAAAGAAGATGCGCGCAACGACTCATTAATTCTATTTCAGAAAAAAAACATAGAAGCTTTAAAAGAAAAAGAAAGGCAGGCGTCTTCCGTCTGTGGATGGAGTTTTTGAAGTACAAATAATTCAGTTACTTTTCGTTTACGCTGCAGCTTTTATCTTCTGTTTCACTTTTTAAAAACGAAAGAAAATGGAAAAATAGCTTTTTAGCTAATTGGAGCCATTACAAATTTAGGCTTAAATGTTTTTTTTTAAATAAAAAAATATTTTTTATAACAAACATGAAAATTTTGAAAGACATAATTTTTTTGTAAATAAATAAAGCACGTAAAAAATGATGGATTATATCCAAGGCGACAAAAAAATGAATGGATTTATGTTTTTTTTGTACAAAATTGAGATTTATTTTATACAGCTGTAACAGGTCCAATATCAGCTGCTAACGGATGATGATGATGATGATGGGATTGTTGATGAAGTTGAAGTGAAGCTAACGGCGTTCTTCCTGTTGAAGATGATGATGATGAAGATGGAATTCCAATGATCTGATAAAGTTGTGACGTAAAGTCCGCAAAGTTTCGACGAAGTTCACGCTTAAAAAAATAGGGATTGAAAAAATAAATGTAATTTTTTTGAAACAGAAAAAAAGGGGGGAGGACGGCATTTTCGGGGATTTCAAGCATTTCCTTCAAAAAAAAAGATGCTAAAAAAACAATGCCAATCTTTTTTTTAGATGAAAGATAACAAAAAAAAACTAGAAAAAGGATGTCAAAAAAATGGAACATGCAACAATTTTTTTGATTGAAAAATGTTAGACTTTTATTTTTTTAAGTGGCGGCAAAAAAAGGGAAGAAACGTGGGCGTTTAAATATTTAAAAAATGATAAAATATTTTTGACAAAAAATTTGTTTCCCCCCCCCCCCCGCAACAGGCGACATTTTTTTCTAAAAAATGAAAGACCTTCTTCTGAATCATACATACCTGATAATCAGTTTGATCAGCTCCAATTAATTGTTCATTTTTTGCTAAAGCATCCGAGCACTTTTTTGTAAAATCTTTGAAACAAAGTCGAAGCTTATTTTGTAATTTATCCCTCGGCTTTCCTCTTTCATCCACGGACATGGTGGCTAAGAAAACTTTTGCAATCTAAAATTCATCACAAAAATTTCGGTAATTCATGGCAAGACCCCCCAATACTTACCTGAACAGGTCCAACATTTACAGTTGTTCCAATACAACCCTGTAAAACCATTTGAAGCATTTTTGCATCTGGTGGCAAAAATATTGTTGCAGCAGTGAGTTCACGAGTTTTCTTCTGAATATCTTCAATTGCGACTTCTATCGGAGATAAAGTTGTTTGCTCTCTTGCAATAACTCTTAAACGAGTTTTTAAATATGGAAAACTGTATTGTGTTGTTAAAATTGTTCGTCGTTTAAATTGATCCTTTAATTCTCCATGTGCTTTTCCGTCTTTTGTGAATGGAGTTGCATAAGAAAAATGTCGAAGTTTATAATTACATTGTAAATGGGTTCCTCGACGTCTTCGCTCCCATACTTCAAGATGTGGCTCAACATATGTGATTTGAAGATATGCCTTTTCAGGATTTAACCGTCTTGGATCCACATCATTTGAATCTTTAATTACTTCAACATTAATCTTTCCAAGTCTTTCAGCATAAAATGCTTCCAATCGATGACTAATCTCTGATAACTTTGTTATTGCAGGTTCTTTATAAACAAATTCTTCCCCATTCAAATCTCCAAATCGATATCCATAAAATCCAACACGAAAATATGTTCCAAAACAACGTTTATCAGATCCTGGTAAAGGTGTTGGAAAGGCATCCGCAACATCCAAAATGGCAGAAACCGGTGGATCAACCTTCTTTAATTGATCTGCAATATGTTGATGCAAATATGCCAATTTTGTAAAATCATTTCGTTCTTCGTATAACGGCAAAATAAGTTTATACACATTTGGAAGCAATTCAAACATTTGAGCTTTTTCATAAAAATTTGCAACTTTTTCAATTAAATGTACAAATCCATCAATGGAAAAATGCGCAGATTCACAGACTCCATCATTATCCGGTGAAATTACATCATCAGAAGTTGCGGATTCTTCCAAAATATTTTCACTTAGCTCTTCAAATGCTACAGCCCCCTTTGGAATTGAAAATTCTCCAAAAGAACGCATTGAAAGATATTCAACAACAAGGGCGGCACAATGAAGAATGCATTGCGCAGCTTCGGCATAATTCTCTCTTTCGGCATGCTTATTTGCAATATTTATTAACCATGTCAATCGCAAATCTGGATTTGTTTGATATCCTTTTGCAATTCGAAACATTAAATCAATTAACATTTCAAAATCATTTGAAACATTCTTCATTTTTACAGTATCCGTTAAAATCATGTGAAGATTAAAGACGAGATCTTTGGTTTGGGTTGCAAAAGAAGTTTTTTGAAGTTCCGAAGAAACGGATAAATCATTTTCAAGATAGGTTAATAAAGTTTTAAGAGATCTTCGAAGATTTGATTCATGCAATGCAAAGCCGTAGGATGAAGCATTGGAAACAAGTGTTGAAAGAGACATGGTAATTTGCATTTTAACTTTTGAAAAACTTGAAGAATGTTCAAAGGCATTTCTCATTAAAAGATAAAGAGAGGCAGCCGCATTGGAGCGAATGGTTGGAAGGCGGGAAGCAAGGTGTCGAAGAAGTTGAAGACATAATTCTCCACAAAGTTCCGTTCTTTCTTCAAAAATTAGGGATGCATAATTTGCAACAATTGAACGTTGGGTTGCAAAAACAGATTCCAAAGATTGTACCTAAAATGAATGGAATTACTATTATTATGAATTTTAAACTTGTTTGTTTAAACTAACAGATTGATGGCAAGCAAAAATATGCATTAAAAGTCGAACAAGAATTGGTCGAAGATAATGTAAATGATCGGAGGCGGGCATGCCCAAAACTTTTAGCAAAGTTTCCATTGTATCAACTGTTATCAGAGTCACTTCCGTTGCAACTTGCTTCTCCAAAGCTATTTCAACTTCAGATGGATGGGAATAAATTGTTGTCTCTAAAAATACACCAAAAAAAATAAATCTGTCAAATCTCAAAAAATTTCGATTTCTTTCGAGACAGGCAACAATAAATATTCCAGCGTTTGCTTTTTAATCACTTACTTCTTTTTCGAGTTAAACATCCAACTTCATCCATTCTCCAACGAACTGTTGTTCCAGATTTTTCTCCCCCAAATAAACTAGAAGTTTCAATTGATTTTATAATTAAATTTTCATCAGATTCCATGTTGCATGCGGCTGAAGAATCAATGACGGCACTGGAAGCCGCAGAACCAATGGCATTTTGTTTTGAGGGATCATATTCAAAGCAAGAAATACAAAGTTGAAGTAAATCAACAAATTGATGTACTCGTTGAGGGGAAAGTTCTCGCATCCAATGCTTCAAAGTTGATTTATCAATATTTTTGATTACCCAACAAAAACATATTAAAAGTTGTTGGGTGAGATCTTTTGAGAGGGTATGAGTGATAAGGGTTGAATGTTTATCAGATGACATGGATTGGGATAATCCGCTGATAGCTAATGCAACTTTTGGATTAACACCTGGAGAATGTTTTGTTCGACGAGGAAATACTGGAGTCCTGAAACGAATTATAACTAGATTTTGAGATTTACAGTAATCTTCACACATACCCATCTAAACATTGTCCATATGGATCAAAAAGACAACCTCGAACATCCATCAAAATTCCAATTAATGGCAAATATAATGATGCAACTCGATTCTTTAAAGCTGAATCGGATAATCGCATATCCGTTTCATGTGTTGCCAATAAAGTTTTTACCAAAGCAATAGTTTTTGCTTGTGCCGTTGAATTTGTTGAATGCAACGATGCAGATAAATCGGATAAAACAACTCCCAACAAAAAATGCTTTGATTTATATGATGAAGATAGTTCCAACAAATTTGAAGGGCATTGAGAATCAGTTGCATGAGAAGATGACTCTCGACTGGATAAACTTGAAGATCCCGACGGACTTGGTGGAGCTCCGGCTTGATTAGATGTTGATGAAGGGGTTGATGAAATGGCATTGATTCCATTATTGAATGAACTATTTGAAGTTTTAAAAGGTGATTGATAAATTGAATTTGAAGCTGCACCTGTGGAATTTGAATTTGTCGGTGAAAGATCAAAGGGTAAATTAATAATTGTAAAATGTTCATGTGAACAAATAATTCTTAAAAATGCAATTCGAAGAGACATTAATGATGTTTGAGAGGATTCTGTAGCAGCTTGTGACAACTTTTCAGAAAATATTACAAGATAATCACGAATTAATTGAAGGGAAAATGATCGATCCATCAATGATAGAGAATCTCGTAAAAAGAATCCCAAACTTGCATTTACTGATCTGGCTTGTCGGGGATCTTTGATCAGCTTTTCAATGACATCATTGATTAAAATTGTTACCAAAGTATGAATATTTTGAAGAAAAGTATCACGAAATCGAAGTTTTCGTGGTAAAAAAAATCGATTACATGCTCCCAAATATTCTGACATTGCTTTATACTGTAAACAAATTTTGTTGTGAGATTTTAAAATTTGAAAAAATTTTTAGCTTACAATTAATTCAAGAAAGAACCATGAAAATGTTGAAGTTGTTTCTCGAATAGATCCAGTGCATCGAACCAAAAATGCAGCAATTTCTTCGTGCATCAACTAAAAATCAGAATGATGAAATCAGTGTTAAAGGGAGAGTCTAACATAATAAATATTATTTTTTACGACTAATTACCTTTCGATCTCCATCAATTTCAGTTTCTTCAACACTCGTCAAAAGTTTATTTGATGTTTTTCGTTCATAATTTTTTATAACATTTATTAAATTCACGCTGTCTCGGGCACTATTTCTTGGTGATGAAATAATAATATCTTCAAATCCCGCCAATGGCGCTGCAAAACTTCCTTTCCGAGTTTCATCTTGTCCAGCTTTAAGACAATCACTCGTTGTAATTTTATAAAAATTTAAATATGTTGTTAATATTTGACTTCTGCCAAGATTGTCAACAGAATTATCCAACAGCATTGTACAAACTTTAACTAAATGGCATAAAGTTTCAAAGCAGGCTTGTGTTAAAGCTGCGGTGAATGGTTCACAGCCAATTAAGGTTAAAATTCGATCCAAAATTGCGTATAAAAAATTTGCCAATGGTTGCGGGGGTGCTTTTATCACACCTTTTACAACATCAATCATTCGAGCTTCGGTTGGAATTGGAATATTTGGTTTCTTGGAATCAGATTTAAGCGCTTGAAAAGTTGTAAAAAATGTTGCAAGAAATTCATCTTGTGGATGAATTGTTGAGACTGCAGTGATGGAGACTTGAAATAAAGGTTTATGAGAATCCAGCCATTTAATAGATGGGACATTTACGAAGGGTGAAAGATAACAAATTGATGATGGAAGGGGTTCCAAGGAAATTGGAAGGGCAAATTCTCCCGTTTGTAATTGCCCATTACGATATAATGGATGCCACTAAAATGCAATATTGTAAAACATTTATGCAAATTATAACAAACTTACAGTATACCCAATTGGAGTTTCTAAAGTTTCAGATAATTTTCCAGGCTTACAAGAAATATGTAAAAATGTAAATAAAATATGATGCCCATCATTAAGGTCAACAGGAAGTTGAAATTTTGTTTCATCACCAAATTGTGGAGATCTAAAATTATTTTATCATTTATCTCACTGATAAAAGTGATAAACATACTTGTTATGATATAAAACAGAGGTGTAAGATTTATCAGAAAAATTTGAAGTACTTGATTTTCCAAAAACAACTTTTAAGGGCTTTGAATGAGAATCCATTAATTGCATTCGAATACAAATATTTCGAGCATTTCCCGGTCTTGCAGAAAAATTTACATGTTTTGGGTGAATGTACAAGAGATTTCTGAAATTGAACAAATACAACTTATTACCCGTAATGTTATGATCGTAGAAATTTACCGATAAAATGTATTAACTGTAAAATCTTTAGCTTTTGCAAATGGAAGAATATCTTTTGTAAGGGGATCAGAAATTTCACGAACAAATGGTTGCATTGGAATTAATTCGGCGGAAAGTTTTGCGGGAATTTCATCCAATTTCATCAAAGATAATTCCAACTTTAATTCAATTGGAATTGCTTTAAGTCGACCAAGTTTTGAATTTGATTTTCTTGCTTCTATAAGAATTTTAATCAATTCATCATCAGTTAACCGATCAGAATCCTGTTTATAAAAAGAGTTGACATTTACAATCAACGGTTGCAAGGATTCAATTTTTGAAATTCTTTGTTGCATCATTAAATTGTTTTCAGCTATAGTAGGCTGCTGCTGCTGATGATGTTGGATGGAAGGTGTTGTTGCAGCCGCCGCAGCAGCAGAAGTAAAGAAAGATCGCTTTTTGGTAGGAGTATCCAAAATTTGTGATGTAATTGTTGCAGAGGAAGCAGTATGTTGAAGGGTTTCTGAAGTCATCGTTGAAATTCGATCCGCAGATATAATTGATTCTGTTTCATGATAAGAACTTCCCCCTCCAATTGATTCTAATTCTTCATCAATTCGATTTGTTGAATCTCCCATATCAGACATTAATAAATTTGATGCATTTAAAAGTACCGCATTCAAATCCAATACCGCCCATCCAAATGGCATTCGATAATTTCCAAGTCTTGTACAATACTAAAGAAAAATGAAAGATACATATTAATTAATTCATTTTAGACACTAATTAAAACATAAACAAAATATATCTATCTATCTATCTTACTTACATCTTTTGCATTTTGTAATAACTTTTCTTTATTCTTTTCTTCCTTTGTATATGGTTCAATGGCTTCTCCGATATCACAAGATTGAAGAATTTTTTCAAGTTTAAAAACGAGAAATAATCCAGGCCGAATATCCGTAACTGAAAACATTGCCTGCCGACATTTGCTTGCCTCTTCTTCAAGTCCCAAATGCCCTCGAACAAGTGACAATAAATCTTCGGAATTTAAATCAAAATAAAAATTTTCTGATAATTTTTTCTTTTCATTTATATCGTATAACGCGGCACTGGCAAATAAGGGTTCAAAGGAAGCTTCAACATTTAGCTGTAAAATAGGGGATATATAAAATCCTTATCCTTATTTAAAAGATTTTATTACCGTTAAAAGTCTAACAACTAATCGTTGGGTTGTTGTGGATTCCGTTGAACATGTAATTTTTGGGCGTTTTTCTATTACTTCTGCTTCAGATTCCAATGGCAGTAAATTAATTAAATAATTTGAACGATTTGTAAATCGCTTTTTTTCATTTGTTTCATCAATTTGGGTTCGAGAAAGTTTTAGAGTAACATTTGGGACAATTGGGTCATAGGTTGAAGAATGTAATTGTTGAGATTGTGAATCATCTTTTGAACCAGAGCTGCCATTTGATTCTATTGAAATTGTTGATTCACGATTATTATTATTGTTTCCACCATGGGGTGGCTTAAATGAATAATATGCTAATTTTATCAAGAATAAACTCTGTAAAACTTACATGATCACCAACTTGTGAAACAGATCTTAACGGAATTCTTGCAGCAGCTTCTATTTCTGGAATATCATTTTCAAATATCTGTTTTGGATTTATTTCTGCAATTTGTTTTCGTTGTTGGGACATTCGAGAATAGCTTTCCGCAGAAGAAAAAGTTTGGTATCTTCGTTCAACAACAGTAAAATCTGTTTCAAATGAACAAATAAAATCTTTTACTTTTGTTTCCACTGAATCCGATGAAAGGGCTTCAATAATTGCAGGATTTTGAATGCATTTATTTCGAGGTATTACAACAATATCCACATCTTTTTCCGTTAAATCTCTGATCCTGGAATAGGGCGGAGTTTTTTTTAATTTTATTTTGGAAGCAATAAAAATAAATTTAAAACCTTTGGGGTGATGAAGATACTGCTTTAATCTCTGTTCGAGCAATAACTCTCGAAGATAATGCTTCTTCAACATCCACCGGATTTGCAATATCCGTCAAAATTATTCGTTGTATCGTTGAAGATGACATTGCATTTGGATCAAAACTTTCTGGTTGACTTCCAGCAATATATGAACCTTCTAAAACTTTTCGTCGAACTTCAGCTGCTGTTAATCTGCAAAAATTTAACAATCATCGGTTTTTAATCACATCTGGTTTTAATTATTTGGATCCAAAGATTAAAAATAAACATACCGAGATCGTTTTGCATTAAATGAACGCGTTCCTTCCGTCATTGTTCTTTTAACTTTGTTTAATTTTATTTTAACAAAATAAACTCATTATATATTTGAAGAATAACAAAAACAACCAAAATGTAACTTTTTGTTAAAAAAAACAGAGGGAAAAGGATTAACTTTAAATCTGTTTTTAAGTCTTCACCACCGAAGATAGAACAGAATGGAGGGTAATCAATTGTATGTCAAAGTCAATGAAAAATATTTTACAAATCTCCTGAGGCAAAAAGAAGAAAAAGATATATTGCCTTCTTTAAAAGCTATCTTTTTTTTGTAAATGAGTAAGCTTTTTTAGCAACAGCAGCAGCTTTCTTTCTTTAAAAACACACGGTTTAAAATTTTCGCCTTTCTTTTATTTCCTTCAACAAAAATATATATATATATATTTATAAATATGTAAAGCAAAGGAATGAAATGAAATGGACACAACAACAACAGCCGAAAAAAAAAGTACTCATAAAAAAAGAGAGTGGGCAGCTGCCAGTCGGCTTATATATTTTTTTTTAAAAAAAAAGACGCGCACAAAATATTCGCGCCACTTCTGTTCTTTCTTTTCCTCTTCGAAAAAAAATAGAAAGAGAAAGTTCCGGTCAATAAAAAACACACACCACCCTCAACAAAAATCCTTTTTTTTGATCGAAACTAATTTTTTATGCTTTTTAGAAACTCCGTTTTATTACCTGAGATTTTTTTGTGGAGGGTCCGCTGTTTTGCTCCTTTCTAATGGACTAAAAAAACAAATAATTCAAAAAATTTATAGTAAATATTATTCAATCAACAAAGCTTGTTTGGTAATAATCAAAATAATAATTTAGGTAAAAATTAATTAATATATTTTTAATCTTGGTTAAATACAACAAAATTTATGTTGCCCGCATTTTGCAAATGCTTTGTTCCTGTTCTTCACAATATGTAGTTGCCCAAAGCCCCGGAGGATCTGAGCATTCAATTGAATTTATACTGACTCCACAATTTTGACCATTTTTTGGATATCGGGGTGCCCAAAAAGATTGATCAAAATCTGTGCCATCTGTCCAAGTCCACTCTCCTTGATCAGTGTCAAAGCGAAGTCCAATTTCAGCATTTTTACAATTAATTCCTGAGGGGGGCACCAAATCTGTAAATGAATAAATTAATGAAGCATATATTTTATTTAAAATCACATACTTGAAACAAAAGTATTTTCAGCTTCAGAATGAATGGAAACTAAATCTCCGCCTCCAGATTTGCAAAAACTTCTTGCATCTTCCCATCCCTCATCTTTCATTACAACTTTATAACAATATCCTGTAACATTGTAGAAGGTCCACGTTGGGGGGCAACCACCAGGGATTGCAAATGGTGTTGTGAAAGTAGGGGTTACTGTAGATGTAACTGTTGATGACTTTGTTGTTGATGTAATAGCTTTTTTAGTTGTCATCGATGTTGAAGTTCTTGTGGATGATGGTGGTAATACGGTAGTGGTGTTTGTTGCATGAATTAAACAAACATAATTTTTTTGGGTTAAACAATTATCAGACATCCATCTTCCACTATCTAAAATCATTGCACCACAATCGTATCCATTTATCTTTTTTGGTTGCCCTCTTTCCCAATCTAGAAAATCCGTTGGAGTGCCATCAATCCAGCTCCAATTTCCTGACGACATTAAATCCGTTAATCCAAACCAAAAGTTTTCTTGAAAAAAATGTTTTGCTTGATCTAAAATAAAGTCTTTGATTTAATTGTTTCATTGTTGAAAAAGATAATTCAGATTTCCACAAACATTTTGAAAGCCTTATATCTCTCTCTCTCTCTCTTACCAACAACAAAAACATTACTGAACATATCATGAATTGCCGGCATGGTCTCGGATAAGGATTTAAAAATGCGGATATCTGTATTTCGGATGCCTGAGTTTGAGATATTTATTTTGTTACGAATATTTCACCGCACAGTTTGCCAACTATTACATTTATTACGCATGTTTCAGGAAAAATAAATTTAGATATTTATAGTATTCTAATAATTTGGGGATAATAGACAAAAGTATAAAGATAAATGTTTAGTTATTTTAAGACAATTATTTTGCAATAAATAACTATGAATGTTGATTTTAGGATGTAAGACTTTTGAATAAAAAATTTTGGTCACTTTTATTGGAACCAAAAACTTGGAATGCCTGAAAGCAAAACAAAGATTTTATTTTTAATGATGTCAAACGAACTATTCTAATCAAAGCTTTAGGGATGTATCAAATAAAGATAAATAAAAGATGATGTTAAAAAATAAATGACACATAAGGTTTTTACACATTGTTACAACTGTTTTTGGATGTCTCATTTCAGAACTCCAAAAACGGGATGATGAGTTCACACATTCAAAAATGGGATGTTGATTTCGGGACGCCAAAAAATAGGATGATGATTTCGGGACGGGAGAAAATGGGATGCTGATTTCGGGATGGGAGAAAATAGGATGCTGATTTTGGGATGGGAGAAAATAGGATGCTGATTTCGGGAAGCCAAAAATGGGATGCTGATTTCGGGAAGCCAAAAATGGGATGCTGATTTCGGGACGGCGAAAATGGGATGCTGATTTCGGGATGGCACAAAAATGAAGAAAAAAAAATTTCAATTTTAATGCCAAAATTTTTCTCGGCCTGCAAATACAAAAAATTTTTCCAAACCTAAAAAATTGAATATTGGCCAATATTCAATTTTTTTAACTTGAAAAATATTCCAAGTAATTTATTTCACATTTGAAACCGGCCAAGAATTAAATGTGAAATAAAGTTGCTGAAAACCGTTTTTTCACGCTTTTTATCAAAGTCGCTTTGGGAACGAACAACGAGTTCAACACAAAAGTCAGAGAAACAGAGAAACGCACTAAAAAATCGCTACAAAATAGTGCGTTTCTATGTTTCTCTGACTTTTGAGTTGAACTCGTTGTTCGTTCCCAAAGCGACTTTGATAAAAAGCGTGAAAAAACGGTTTTCAGCAACTTTATTTCACATTTAATTCTTGGCCGGTTTTAAATGTGAAATAAATTACTTGGAATATTTTTCAAGTTAAAAAAATTGAATATTGGCCAATATTCAATTTTTTAGGTTTGGAAAAATTTTTTGTATTTGCAGGCCGAGAAAAATTTTGGCATTAAAATTTAAATTTTTTTTTCTTCATTTTTGTGCCATCCCGAAATCAGCATCCCATTTTTGCCGTCCCGAAATCAGCATCCCATTTTTGCCGTCCCGAAATCAGCATCCCATTTTTGCCGTCCTGAAATCAGCATCCCATTTTTGCCGTCCCGAAATCAGCATCCCTTTTTTTAATGTGTGAAATCGGCATGTTTGCTTTGGTATATTATTTTATTTATCTCAAATTCAGATATCCGTAATCAAGGTATCCTGGATTCTTTAATTTATATTTGAGATTTCATTTGATTCGTAATAAAATTCCAATTCTTTTTTTGCATCCAAAAATAAAAAAATTAAAACATTTACCCAAGAGCAAGGCATCCCCAATACATAATCCCTTGCTTTTTTAACCATTTAGTCATACCCAAATTATCAAATAACTATGTGCGTCTTTAACTCAGAGATCCATAAATTATTAATCCTTGTATGTGTGTACCCAAATTTAAATCCCCTATTTTTCGGTTATTTTTTAAAATAAAAATTTATTTATGTTATTATCTTTATCCGCATTTCAAATCCTGAAACATGCGTAATAAATGTAATAGTTGGCAAACTGTGCGGTGAAATATTCGTAACAAAATAAATATCTCAAACTCAGGCATCCGCAATACAGATATCCGCATTTTTAAATCCTTATCCGAGACCATGCCGAATTGCCACTAAATTGCCGTTAAAAGTATTACAAATTTCCATGGCATCCAAATATGCCTCTTTTTGAAATTGAAACAAATAACAGAGATTTCCGTTTATTGGAGATTGAATTGCTCCATTTGGACATTTGGAGAACACAAAAGCAAAAAATATTTCAAAAAGTAAAAATCGAAGCCCCCACATTTTTCTTTTAACTTGTAACAAAATTGATCAAAAAGCTTTCCTTTTTCTATTAATTTTTTATCAGTCATAAGATCAAGGAATCATTTTTCACATTTAATTGACAAAAGGGTTTACCCTCAAATAACGGACTTAAAAAAAATTAAATGCAAATACGATGACGTTTTGCTCTTCCTTCCAGACAACTAATAAAATGATGTCACGGTTGTAAAAACTGATAAATAATTTTTTGATAGCAAAAGATCATTTCAGATATAACTTTCACGAGACTTTATGATTTCAGGAAAAGAAAAAGTTATTCCACAAAAAAATCCTTTGCAAAAAATTGTCTGCCATTGAATTTCCTACGTATCCTCTCCATCCAAATGCCCTAAAAACTGTAAAATATTAATGAATTAAATATGTCACGTAGTAATTAATGTGAAAATAACTAATATCGTCACTTGCTCAACTTATAACAACTCGTTGCATTGCATTTAGTTGTGATAAACTAAAATAATGATATTATATCTGAATTTATATATGTCAGTATTTGTTAAAAGTTTTCTTTTCACTTTTTTTAAAAACAGCTATGCTATGTACAGTATCAGTTTTAACATTATCCGTATCAAAAAATAGAGTTACGGTAGCTCTGATCTGATATGGGGGAATATATTCATCTTCTGTTGGAATAGGAGCATACACTGCTTTACAAATTAATGACATAATGGTGCTGTCAAGAAGCTGAAGCATTTTATCAATACCATAAAGGGTTTCTTCTTTTGTGCGGAATGCTTTGCTACAGTTGCGATTTGTAACTGGTGATTCAATTAATAAATATTTTAATCGTCGATAAAGGCGATCAACAGCGAAATGCCCTGTTAATTTTGTTCTTTTCATGAATTGCAGAACAGCAATAATTTTTTTTGCCACAACAAAATCATTGCAGCAGCTTTTACCCCCCAGTAACCTTCACAGGTATGCAATTTAGATGCCGAAAATATAGGAAGATCCTTCATGTCTTGAAGGGCACAGATGACCCAAATATTTATTGAACATCCATTGAAATGTCCAAATTCAGCTCCATGAAGGTTGAAGTCCACAAAAAGTTGTTTGATTTTTCGGATTATTAATGCGATATCTGGCCGACGCTTCATCAATGTTTCAATAAAACGACCAGATATTAGGGCATCTGTCCCAGATTCACTAATATCTACATATTTCAACATTGTTGGGAAAACTCAAGCACAGCATTTAGTCCCGAGAGTTCACGACAAGCGTCATTGAAGACGTAAAAACATTTTTTGGAAAATGTTAATGAAGAAAAAAATCTTAAATATTCAAATCGTTTGTTCCAAAAATAGAAAATGGAAAATAGAGAAACAAATTTGTGATTTGCGATTTTTGCGCGGTTTTCTTAAAAACTTTTTATTGTTTGCAAAATGTGACTAAACGCAAAACATTGAATTAAAATTTCAGTTTTTTTGTTGGAGTTTAAATTTTAAAATTTATTTAAACTTTAAAAAAAAGAAAAGTAGTGTTGCGCATCCATCATCCATTGATGAATCATCAAAAATGACAATAAATGATTATATTTATCCTCCATCATTATTAAATGACATCAATATTGAAATATCTGAAGGCTTTCAAATTCGTCCATTAGCTGCACACGACTTTGGTAATGGTTTTATTCAACTTTTATCTCAATTAACTGTTGTTGGAGAAGTTTCATCGAAAGAAGTTTTGAAACGTTTTAAAACTATGGTTTCAATGGATCCATTATCTTATTATATTACTGTTATTGAAGATATTGCGTATGTTTTTGTATTTTTATACTAATTCGTTTTTCTAATCTTTAAACTTTCAGAACTCAAAAGATTGTTGGATCTGCAACACTTGTAATTGAACTTAAATTTATTCATGGCGTTGGATGTCGTGGCCGGATTGAAGATGTTGTTGTTGATAAAGAAAAGCGTGGACTTGGTCTTGCAAAATCTCTCAATCAAACTCTTGTCTCTCTTGCAAAAAATCTCGGAGTTTATAAACTTTCTCTTGAATGCAAAGATGCTTTGATTCCTTTCTACGAAAAGTTTGGTTACAAAAAAGATGAAGGAAATAATTTCCTTGTTCAACGTTTTGATTAATTTATTTTGGTGCTTTTTTTTATTTCGGGTGTATTTCTTTTTCGTGTTGGGTATTACTGTAGTGCATAATTATTTATATTTTGCTTAATTTGATAATGTTGTAAAATAAATTTGAGATTTATAATCAAAAAATTAATATGTACAGAACATGTTGTTGTTGCAAAAAAATATGTTACCTTTGTAGTAAAAGTACTGAACCTTTTCATTCTCTATGAATCAACAACCTTCGAAAAGCCTAATCCTTTTAATCTTACTAAGTCACTTAGTAAGATTAAAAGGATTAGTCTAAGTCTCCCTGATTTCAAATCCTTCAAAGTTTTATATCACTTTTTTTATATTACCGATCAACCCACATTTCCCCATTTTTTCCCAATATCAAAACACAAAAATTAAAAGGTAAAAATAGTTTTATTCTAGGAGAAAAACAATATAGAAAACAATAAAAAATTTCAACAAAAAAATAGTGGATATGTTATATATATACAGGAAAACAAAAACAAATACATCCTAATTAAACTATAAAGAGAGAGAGAGAGATCCAACCAAATGTTTCTTATGCACCACGACGTTTTAAACCAGGCATCAAACATGGAAGAGCTTTGACGCTTGTTGTATAAATTGAGCCTTTGAGAGTTGCACAAAATTCACCAATTTTTCCAATATCTTGAGTATCACCAAGTGAAACACCGCATTCTTTTTGTTCAAAACATTCAACGATGAGATCCTTCATACATCTTCCAGCACAAACATGAAAAGCTTTGAATGCTTCAACAATTTCATGTTCATTGATCTTGATACCAGCATCAAGTTTTGGTTGATAAGTTGGCTTTTCAATATATTGTGGAGAGGAAGAAGTTGTTGGGGCACAATATCCCTTCATTGTATGGAAGCAATTATTGATGAGTGTTCCACCATTTGAATCATTATCAAAACATTTAAGAGAATAATCAGTATCATCTCCAAAGAAAAAAAGCTTTGATTTACATGCTTCTTGACATGATGAAATTTGTGACCATGCTTGATTGATGCAAATATCGGATTCAGCACAAGTACATTGGCGGATCTAAAATATGAATAGATGTAAGCAAAGTTTTCTACACATGAATATATGTATGATGAGAGATCCTTTGTTTTCAAAGAATTAATGGAATACAAATACATATGTAGTATGCAAAAGTTAATTCCATAAAGCTTTCTCTCATATCACATACATCTCTCAAAAAGAAAAAAGAAGAAACTAACCATTTCAATTTGTAGTTCATCAGTATCATCTTTAACCATCGGACCAACATCTGAGCCATTATTTGATTGATAAGGAGAATTTGATGGTGGTGGCGTTGTTGATAACCGTTTATTGACACCATATGGATCATAGGATTTTAAAGATGCTCCATAAGCATTTGAAATGAAGATTCCAAAAGCCAAAGCAGAAAGAAATAGAAGAGAACGGAAACAAGCCATAATTAATGATGTAAAAAAAGATGTGAGAACTGAAGAAAATATAATTTTCGTCGGCCCTTTTATACCAATTTTTTCGGGGAGAGAGGGGAAAAGTAGGCAATCTCGAATGGTCACTCGCTTCTTTTTGAAACAATAGAAAATGAGAGAGAGAGAAATTTGGGCACAGTTGGGACAAACGTGAGTTCACGTTTTGCTTTTGAAAAAAAAATTGAATAAAAAAATTTATGACATGGCTAAAACAGTTTCTACATTTTTGTTGTATCTAATTTAACAATTAGAAAATACAGTAACCACTGCTTAAGCATTTCTCCACCCATAGCTCTAGTGTTCCAATATAAAAACTCTTTACACGAAACAAATTCAATGCATCCAATTTTTTCCAAAAATTAAATTTTTACAAATTTATTTAATTTTTTTCTCCATTTTTCTTTCTACTATTATCAATAACAGTAATTCCTTGACTACTGTATCATTATAATAATCAACATAATCTACGATTGTTACTAAAACACCTTTTTTATACTTACAATAATAAAAATTTCATAGAACGATCAACGTGTTCTTACATAATATGTTGATTATCTTGTTTCTTTTTTTGCTAGTTAGATTTTAGAATTACTCATGTCATAATCTTTTATTAATGTGTTATTAATTTTGTAATTTTATTTTCTTTTTCTGCCGTGGAACTTTCATGATTGTAATTTGCAGCGATTAACAATGTTTACTTTTTTATGTTAATGTTTTAAAATTTTAGACAAATTATTGAATGAATGTCGGCGGAACAACGATTTTTTGAAAGAGTAGTTTGTAGACCAATTGCACTGGGAAAAGTAGCTGTACCAGAAAATCCTTTGCCTGACGAAGCATTCCTCCGACTTCCACCTGAATTACTTCAAGACTGTGATCAAGAACGTAAACAAGATAAGACAAAGCCTTGGGACGACAAGCGTCCACTTTTCATGTGCTTAGATCACAATCACTCTGAAGATTCACCCGCTCAACATTAAATGGGAAACGAAAATAGTCGTTCATCCAATCCCCCTTCTTCTGCAGGTCCCTCTGGTGGCGTTTCTTCTTCTTTCTCATTTCTAGCTCGTAAAAGCAAGTTATGAATTTCGCGTTGTACTAATTTAATCCATTATTTTTCAGATACCCAACCCCCATCTCGACGATCTCAAATTGTTGTTGTAAATGCAAGCGGTCAACCAATTGGTGATCCAAAAGATGACGAAGATCTTAAGCGATTAAAAGAAATTCAACGTTTTACTCCAATTTTAAAAGGCTGTCTTCCTGGGCATCGAGATGGAACAGATATTTATTCAAAAATTGATTCGAAACCTTTTATTCGTTTTGCTCATCGCTTTCAAACTCATTTAGCTATTTGTTCCCAAGTTGTCAGTTCGGAACAATCAACTGTATTTTCCAATATTGTACAAGTAAGCGTTAAATTATGATCTTTTTTGTTCACTTAAACAAATTATTCATTTTTAGACCGATCAAGCCATGACTGCAGTGACTCTTAAGCTAACACAAAATTCTCGTCAATTTGAACGTCTGTGTGAAGAACTAAAAAAAGTAAAAGAACTGCAGGAACGACTTGAGAATGTTGATCTGTTACTTCAAGAAGTTATTCCAGTATTAGAAACGTTAAACGAGCTTTTACCAGAAATGGACAGGCTTCCACCACTTTGTTTAATGCCAAAATCAAGTTATTCATCAATAGGCAACTCATCAGCTTCAACTCCAGCTGCCCCTTCAACCGCAACACCAACTTTAGAATCAAGAACCCTCACCATTGAACCTGCAGAAGAATGCAAAGTTGTTGATAAAAAATCTTAATTTATTCATTTTTTTTATTGCATTTTTATCACTTTTGTAAATATCTTGTATGAACAGAATAAATCGCATTTGAATCAGAATAGCAGTTTTTTGAACGTCTTTGTGAATTATCATTGTTACAGTATTATTTTCTTGAAATATCTTTTTTATAATTAATATACGTAGACATCTCATATTTAAATAATTTATCAAATCTAAATAAACTTTTATCTGAATTCCAGAAAATGTCCCGAGAACCCGATTTAAGCTTTATTCAGCCAGATGTAAATTTGAAAGATGTTTCAAGATTGGAAACTAAAAAGGTTATACATTTAACAAATGAATTTCTTCTTCGAATTGCAGATATTTCAAATTCTTTTATGCAGAATATGGAAACTAAAATTTTTGAATTAGAAAAAAAGCTTGAAGCTTTGGATACTGTATTGATATTAGTAGAAACAAAGGTTTTTTGCTAAAATATTTTTTGCATAAACTAAATTAATATTTGTAGCTAGAAAATATTGAATCTAAAAATACTGTCGATAATTTGCCGCCACCAGTATCTAATTTTGAAGAACCCAAAATGATAGTAACTGAGCCATTAGATAATGTAACGACAATTTCTGACAGTATTCCAATCCCAGAAGCTCCCGTTTTGCCTACCGTTGTAGTTCAAGAGCCCCATAATAATGTACAACAAGAAATTGTTCCTTCAGCAGTTGTTGCTGAAAGTATTGATGAAAGAAAAATAAAAATAAGTGAACATCCAACATTTTCAAAATATTTTAAAATGCTTCGTCTTGTAAGCTTTTACTTTTTTTAACATCTTCAGAATCCACAATAAAAACTCTTACAGGGTATTCCTGAACTTGGAGTAAAGCAAAAAATGACTTCTGAAGGTTTTGATGCAAACTTGTTGGATACCCCAAATGCCTTAATTGATCCCCCTTCAGCAAAGCCCCAAGATTCTGATGAAGAATCCGACAGTGATAGCTCATTCTCATCTTCTGATTAATTGATTGTGAAGATCATGAAAAATTTGTATATAATAAAATACATGTTTATTTTGAATAAATTATTTCTTTATACATTTTTATTTTTTGAATAATAGATGTGTTCCATTTGTGAATTATTACAAGTTTCAGAATCACTTGAATAACCAGGTTACTGTAGATTCATTTTTAGGTAATTTTGCAATATTTAATGAATTCTCCAATTAAAATTATTCAATAAAATGCAGATTTTATTCTGCCCCAAGATAAAATTGGCGCTTCAATTCGAAATGGTATTGATGCTCTACAAAGTTAACTCATTTTAAAAACATCAAAAATTGCAAAATAATGCATTTTTTACATTTGAACGGTTATTCAAAAGCTTCTTCACATCCAAAGGAAAGTCGGGCATTAGCAAAAATTTCCGAAATTAAAAAAAATGTTTTTTACTGTCAAAATTAGCAAAGGAGAAACCCTTTTTAGACACTGGCAGCGAACATTTTTTCCTTTCCTTTTTTTGTCATTTTTTTCGTTACAGTATGAAAAATTTAATTTTTTGTTAAAGCCTAATAATCAGACCTTCTAGATGTAATTTTTTACGCTGATTCCAAAAATGCAACTTAAAAATTTTTTTACTGAGGACAAAGCGCCGAAAATGCCAAAAAACTGTATCGTTTCAACTACAAAAAAAAAGTATATTGAGGTGTATTTTTCATATTTATATATGTTGTGCAGAATTTAATTCTGAATTCAATGGTATTTGTCTCCAATGAGCGAATATGAGCGAAAAAATTTTATAGCCTAAAAACCCCGATTTTTCCATGCAAAATTGGCTAAAAAAGGTGTTTTTGGCAACGCGTCCTTCAAAAGCATAAAGGAAATGCATTTTTTTGTTGCAAAAAAAGGAAAGAAAAAGTGTCTTTTTTTCAACCAAAAAATTTTGCTTTTTGAAATTTTCAGATGGCATTTTCGGCGCTTCAACTTTATTTTTTTAATTTTTTGTTTTTATATTATTCTTATTCAGGTCTAAAAGTACTATAATAAAACAAAAAAATTTATTTTTTCGAAAAATTTTTTTTCACTTGCCAGTGTCTAACCCTTTTCATTTTTCTGGGTGGCGCAAGATCTTTTTTGTGGTCGGACCACCTTGCACATGTGTGTTCCCGATTCCACTTTTTCCGATTCAGCTTCTTTCTTTTTTCGGTTACCGCTTTCAATTCTATCGGTTCTCACATCGGAATCGATTCCAATTCCTTATTTTTTCTCCTCAATTTTTACAAAAAAATAATTTTTACAGAAAACAACAAATTTTAAACATCAATAGTGATTTAATGTATTTTTTACTTTAATTGTTAAAGTAGAAATTAGGGATATGGGAAAATGAGTTTCTACGAAATAATATGTATTTTTTGATATTTTTAGCAAAAAAAACCAGAATTTATTTTATGTAAACACGGGGCAGAAACGCCAAAACTTTAATCTTAAAATGCTGCTCTCCACTTGATGAAAGTCAAAAATAATTTATTGATAAAAAAAGATTTTATTTTTTAAAAAACATATCAAAAATATACGTTAAAAAAATAATAATTATATTTATGTAATAACTTTTTACCATTACAGTATGCCATTTAAATATTTTGTTGACGTTAATCTGAAATTTAACAATTATTTTTTGGTTTTTTTCATTATTTTATTATTTAAACTTACACACTTTTTTTGCTGCAGTGCAGTATTTTACCATCCCCAATCGTCATCGGTTGCTTTCTGTGACCCTTCTGCTTCTTTTTCATCACCCCATCCCCAATCATCTGATACCGCCGGTACTGCAAGGGGCTTCTTACTTACGGAAGCAGTTTTTTTTGTAGATGTTTTGGATGTTGTGGATGAGGCACGGGAAGTTGAATGCTTTGAAATTTCAACAACAGGTTCGTCATCCCATGCCCATTCAGAAACTTTTGAATCTATTTCATTTTCGGTTTCATCACCCCAACCCCATTCTATATTTGTTGTTGATGGATCAGATGGAGGTGGAGGAGGCTGAGATGGTGAAAGACGGGAAGGAGTTGCTTCACGAGTTGAAGGCTTGGAAGATTTTTTTGATTTCAAAGGTTTTGGAGAAGAAGGCGGTGGTTCATTCCAACTCCAATCATCTGTTATTATTTCCTCAACTTTTGAAATTGATTCTGGTTCTTTAATTTTGGGAATTTGTTTTTTGGTGACACTTGATTTTGTAGGTTTTTGTTTTTCTGCTGGAGGGGATATTGCAGATTTATTTTTGGAAAATGTTTTATTAGCTCCTTCTATTTTACCCTCTTTAAGGAGTGTTGTTTCTTTGAGCATCTGTGCGGCTTCTGGCGTTGAAGCATTTTCAACAAAATTTTGTTGTTCCCCAGATATCTTCTCCTCTTTTTCATTCACCTCCGAAGTATTGATTCCTGATGATTCTGTTGTTTTTGGTGTGATTATTTGTTGATCAATAGCTTCATCATTCCATTCCCATGAATTATTATCTTCTTGTAGAGGAGATTCAAATGGTGCCGATGGTTTTGGTTTTGTAGGAGTGATAACAGATATTTCAATGGCTTCATGAATCTGTGATTTATTTGCAACAATGGTTCTAGTTTTTGCACCTTGTCGAACCTTTTTAAAATTTGCATCAACGGACATATTTATTTCCAAAATTTCCTGTCTCTTTTCAGGCGTTATTTCTTCAACAGATGTTTCTTCAATTTTATTTAATTCTAATTTTTCTTGAAGATCATCAATTTCATTTTGTAATGCAACATTTGTATGGGCCAATTCTGCGGTGCTTCGAAAGAGGGCATCATTATCAGCTTGTTTTGCAGTAAGGCGAGCAGCTAAAATAGCAAATTGCAATTTTGCTGAAACCATTGCCTTATTTGCATCTGTTGAAGATGAATCCAATTGTTTTAAAGCATTATGAATAAGGCTATTCGTGGATTTGAGGCGCATATCAATGGATTCAGTTTTTCGAAGACTTTGTGAAAACGACTCGACTAGACGATTCCAAAATTCTGTTTGTGATTGACTGAGAATTGTTGTTGTTGAAGAGGCTGGAGAGGGATATGCGGCTTCAGATTCAGTTGCTATAAAGAATGTGGCAATGGCTGATGCAAAAAAGAACACAAATCAAAAAAGGAGGGGGAAAATGTGCGTTAGAAAAAAAAGTTATTTTTGTGGAAAATGTTAACAGAAAAAAAAACTCAAAAGTTTTTCAACAAAAAGTTACAGCATTTGTTACATATTGTCAAAGATATCAACAAAAATTTTGTTATATAAATGACACTAAAAAATTATAAAATTACTGTAACTTTTTGAAGAAATTTTACAACATAAAATAGCAGTGATATTAGCCAATATTAAAGCAGTAAAAGCAGCAGAGAAAATTCAAACACAACAAAAGCTACGAGTCGTTGTCACAAAGCTTCTAGAATTTTTGAGATAATTGCCATAATCTCAGCAGCAATTAATTATTAGTGCAAAAAAGAAAGAATAAAAAAACAAAGGATTTCTATTTTCTACATTTTTTTAAATTCAAAAAACTTACGAGATTCAGAAGATTGCTGTGATTCAAGTTCAGCTAATTTTTCATGGGCATCACTTAATCTTGACTCAAGCTCTCGACAAATTTGTTGTTGATTTTGTAATATGTTTGAATTTTCAAGTAATTGATGATGTTTAAGTCGCCATCTTTCATGTAACCGTAAAATAACTGTTTCAATTCCAACATTATCCGAATCTTCAGGAACTTTGAAATTGGCCATACATTCTGTGCCTTCTTCATCACATTTTTGCATTTCTTGAATCACATTTTCGCAAAATTCTATTGCTTTATGAACTCTTTCGGACCATTTAACTTCAGTTTCACGTCGAACATGTTCATATGCTTCATCAATTGGTAGACGTTGAAGGGTGTCTGCAGCTTCAACCAAAAGCTTCTTAATTTCAAGCATTGTCCAATGTGCTGTAGCTTTTTCTCCTCGAGCTTGTTCAACTTCTTCAACTTGAACATTTAACAACAGTGGTTGTTGGGGAATGTTTTGTCGGGATACGGTAAGTCCAAGAGTAATTTGTTGTTCCAAATTTCGAATTTTTTCTGATCGAATTTCTAATTCTGCTCGCATTTTTGCCGAAGTTTTTTCCAATTTTGTATATTCATTTTTAATTGCTTCTGCCGAATCAATGACATCACTTTCAATCAAGGGATCCGTTGAACCATCAATTTTCGGAATTGAAAGTTTTTGTAAAATAATACTGTAAGCTTCTTGAAGATGGGAATAATTCTCTGATAAATGATTGTATGCTGCATCAACTTCTGCCTTTTTATCATATAAAATTGATAACTCATTTTTCCATTTATTACTTTGATTTTGAATTGCTTCAAGCTTTTCCTGTTGCTCGTTTAACTCATGTTTCAATCGAGTATTTTCATTTGAAGTATTCAAATTTTGAGTTTCAAGCTTTTCAATTTGTTCCAAAATTTCTTGTCGATCAAGCATTGACTTTTTTAATTGTTGATTTAAAGCCCAAACTTGTCCCCGAAGTGTATCCGCTGCATTCGCTAATTCTTCATTCAACACAAAAATACTTTCAACATCTTGTGAAAGATAATCATTAAATTTGGTTGTTTCTTTGACATAATCTTTAAGCATTTCAGAAAGTTGTGGTTGTTCTGTCAGCTTTAAATCTGTTACTGTATCCAAAGCTATTTCATCTTGAAGTTGACATTGTGTTTCAACTTCAAAAGTTTTTGGGCGACTATCTGAAATATATGTTTTAATCAGATAAATGATATTTAATAAAAGCCAAATTACCATCAAAATTATTTTCAAGATTTCGCAAAGTAGAATTCACAACACTTTCAGTGTTATCATTGATATTGTTCAAAGCAGCTGATAATTGAGCTCGAAGTTGAGAATTTTCAATTTCCAATTCTCGATTTGTTTCTTCGTATGCTTTTCCAGAAAGGAATTGCTCTTGATTATCCATTCGTGATTCTTCCTGTGCTTCATTCAAAGCTTTTTGAAGACTTTCTAAAGTTTCACGAAGTTGTCGATTTTCTGATCCTAAAATTTGGTGATTTATTTGCGCCTTAGCAACAGTATTCTCAGTTTTTGTTTAAGGTGAATGCTTAATTACAGTTACAATTTCTTACCTAAAGCATTTCGAGTTTCTTCTGCTTCACTCAAACTTGTTCGAGTTTCTGTCAAAAATCCTTCCAATCTTTTATTAGTATCTTTTAAATGATTGAAATCATTATCCATATTTTCCATTTGTTTTCGTAAATGACTCAGTTCTTCTTCATTGCTTCCCAACTTTGTCTTTGTTTCTTCAAATTGTTTTAAAACTTTTTCCAAACTTTTTACTTGTTCTTTTGCACTGAAATTATCATTTTCCAATTCAACATTTTCTTTGAAAGATTCTTCAATTTTTTCTTCAGCTTTTGAAAGTTGTGCAGATAAATTTGTTGCACGATGTTCAAAATGTTCTTTTTGTTCCAGAAGATCTCGTTCTCGTTGTTCATAATATAGTTGTAATTCACGATAAGATTTTTGTAGCTCGGTATACTGTAGTTGAAGGGTTTTTAATTCGGTAATAGTTTCTTCAAACTTTTCTGAAGTTTCATTTTCAGAAGACTGATGTTGTTGTTGGTGATAAGAATGATCAGTCTGTTGAGCGAGTTGTTGATAATAATTTTGATCATGTTGATAATCAGTTGATTGTGAATGATATATTTGAGTTGTTAGAGGGGATTCTTGTTGATATCCAAAGCTATTAATATGTGATTGAATATATGGATTAGAATTTTGAATATTTTGTTCAACTTGTTGTTGTTGCTGATAATATTGTGATTGAATAGGACTTTCAATTGGGGCACTTGCTTCGGGATATCCTTGTGGGGATATTGATGATGCCAAATGAACGGAAGCTTGTGACATTTGAACATATTTTGCTGAATCACTTTGTTGTTGATGTTCTTCTCCAGTACTTTCAGAACGTGATTGATGCAATTGTTGTTGGTGTTGGTGTTGACCTTCTTCTTCTTCTTCTTCATTATCATCATGAGATTGTCGAGACGATGATAAAGCACTTGATTCTTGCTGATAAGAAATTTGGTCATTTTTTAGAGAGGCATTTAATGCTTCCAACGCCGTTTTCATTGTTAATGCTTCATCAATGGATGGAATTCTTTGAACTCCACTTGTAATTGTTTTATTTGTTGCTCGAGTCACCAATCTTCTCATATCATCTAAACATGTTCGAGAAAGTTCAGCTTCAACTTGAAATTGTTCTACTTGTGTTTTAAGACTTGCAACAAGTTCATCAAGTCTATTATTTTCTGTCTCAAATTTGGACATTTTTTCATTTGATTCTGCTAAACCAATATTTTGCTTTTCTAATCCATAAATTTTATTTTCCAAAAGTGTCTTTTCTGTTTGAATTTTTTCGAGTTTTTGTTGAAGAGATTTGACTTTTCGTTCCAGATGATTCTTTGCTTCTGTAAGAATGGCATTTTCTTTTTCAAGTTTTTGCATTTCCACTTTCAATTTTGTTCCTGTTTCCTTTGTTTGAACTTGTTCTAACATTTCATCATTCTTTGAAAGTTGCCGTTTTAATTCATCACATTCTTTTTCAATTGTAGCTTTTTGAGATTCTAATAAATTTTGAACTTGATTTGCATCTTGTGCCACAGCTTCCATTTCGGTAACCCTTTCACGGTATTCTTGCAAATTATCAACTAAACTACTATTTTTCCTTCTTAATTGCTCATTTTCATCTTCTAATCTTTGCAAATCTTTAACATTTAATTCAGCTTCAAATTCCTCGGATTTTCGATCTTCGAATACGGGTGCCGATGCAATATCTTCAACGGCATGTAAAAGTCCAAGAAAACCTTGGGCATCATTTTTTGATGAAATTTTTACCGAAATTAATTCAGTTTCAAGTTTTTCCTTTTCAGCTGTTACAGTATCCAATCGTTGTTGAAGTTCAAATATTTGTTGTTGATGTTCTTCTTGTTTTTGCTCTTGTAAAAAGTTGTTATTATCAACTACAGAAACGTGATGTGATGGTTGTACATATTGTTCTTGGTCATGAACAATAGGGGGTAAAGAAGAAGTAGAATGGTAAACAACTTGTCGCTGAAAAAAAAATAATATCAATGATCAGAGTTGGAAAAAATAAGTGAGTAACAAAAAAGTAATATTTACATTAGCATCAAATCGTCGAAGATCTTCCAATGATTGCGGTTGAAATTCATGATTTTCATGTTTTTGTATTCTTTTTAAAAGTTCCGCCCTTTCTTCTTCCAAACATTTAATTTTTATGTGGAGGCCTTTGATAAGAAGCTTTTCGTCTAAAAAATATAGGTAGTTGATACATATTGTGTGATACATAAAATTTAGGATTCTTTTAAAATTGGTTAAAGTTTTATTTTCAACAATTATTTACTGTAAAAAGTTTTTTAAATACATTTTTTGTTCAGACGCATTTAAAACCTTTTCAATTTCTACCGTAATCGTTTGCTTTTAGTTTTTTGTAAAACCTCCCTATTTTTGATAAAAGTTTTTAAATCTTTTTTTCAATAAAAAACATTTTAAAATGTTTTTAAAATTCAATTGATTGTTTTTTATATAAAAAAAAGAAGCTATGAACAAATCATTGTTGAAATCATCCATGCTTTGCTTTGCTTGTTTATGCAACTGTTGTTTCTCTATTTTTTCCCCATTTTGTTTCCTATCACTTTTTCCTTATTTTTCTTCTTTTTTGCTGCTTTGGTAGTTTTGTTTTAAGCACGTCAACTTTTATTTAGTCTTAAAAAAATAAAGAGTCCAAGTAAAAAAGAAAACAAAGTGTAAAATGGAGGGGACTCACAATTGTATGCATACATTAAAGAAAGAAGGGTTAAAGCTTTGCATATATATACGTGTTTGTCCGGGGTCCTTCAAATTTGAATTGGTGTTTTTTGTTTTTAAAACTGCGCAATTTTGTATCACAAAAACACTAATGTTTTTCGTTAAAAATTGATTGAAAAATACATGTTATTATTAGTCACCGATGTTCCGTCTTCTTTTTTACAACACCTTTTTTTTGACCGAAAATAATTGTAAGCAATTTTTTACGTTTTTCTTTTATAGTTTTTTTTGCTGACCAATTTTTGAAAAATTTATTTTTCTTTGAATCAATTTTTGAATTACACCTTTTTTTTCTTTCCCCCCCCCCCCCCCCCCCTATTTTTATTTAACCGGTTTTTCAATGATCTCAATATTCTTTTTCTCCATCATTCTATCATCAAACGTGTCACCGTGAATTCATTATTGTTTTTCCCGATATTTCGATTTTTAACTTCCCTTTGAAATTTAAAAAAAGTCAATAAAAAAAAGTTCCAAAAAAAATATGTGTCGTTTTAGTAAAATGTCTCAACATTTTTGTCCGGTATGTAAAACACAATTGGTTGAAAAATTTACATGGAGAGGAATATTATTAGCTATTTTATGCTTTCCCTGTGGAATTTTATGTTGTATGAGAAAACGAAAATTAAGATGTCAAAATTGTGATCATGAAGTATGTATTTTTTTCATATTGTTTTTGAAATGTGTTGTTGTTTTTTAACACCTTTCTTTTTTTAGGTATATATAGTTAATGGTTCAGTTCCAAAGGTTGTCAAGAGTTTTGGACAATACACAAATTTTAAATGGCAATTTCTTCGACGAAATCAAGACATTCCAGATCCACAAATTTCAACCACTTTACCGCAAAATGTTGATGCTACAATTGATGCTGCTGAACCAAGTCAATCTAATCAACAAAGTCAGCCCACGCAATCAAGTCAAGCTTAACCCTTTTATTTAAATTAACCCCAAAAAATTTGTTTGTAAAAACAAAGCAACAGCAATCGAGAAATTTTCTCTTTCTTTTTTCTACTTTCTCATATTTTTATTATTTTGAGATTTTTGTGCAGTTTTGTAAAATTTATATAACGCTTTCATTCTTTTTTTTTGACTAATTTTTGTTGAAATACGCGGTATTTAGCGAGTATTCTTATTGTTTTGTATATTTAATTAATTTAATAAATACTTACCATTTCTTTTTTTCATGATATCTTGTTTCTCAATTTCAAGGGCATTCACTTTTGCACTGACTGCTTTTGCTCGAACATTTTGTAACTCTTCAACTTTTGTTGCCCCAAGTGAATCTTGAAGTAGCCCAACTCTTGTTTCATAGACTATTAAATCACCTTCCAAAACTTGAATCAATTCATCTTGTGCAAATATTGCCTCCTTCAACTTTTCAGCTTCATTAAAAGCTAGTTGCCTTTCATCGTATGCCATTTGAGTGGAGTTATTTGCCTCTTTAAGTCGCATTCTAAGCTCTTCAGATTTTCGAAGTTCTGTATCGAGATCACGTCGATATCCAATTGCCAATTCATTTGCACCTTCTAATTCACTTCGAAGATCAGAATCTAGAAACGGGGGGATTCTGAAGCATTCATTGAAAGCTTATAAATTTACCCTTCTCTTTAAGCTTTTCAATTTTTTCTAAAAGTTCGGCATTTTCATCCAAGATAAAATCTCGGCTAGCTTTCAATGCTTCATTTGTGGCATTTAAGGAATCAACTTCCTTTGCTTGAGTGGCTTGAAGTTCAAAAATTCTACCTTCCAATTCTTTAATCTTTGCCTGTGCAGTTGCCCGTGCTCGAAGGACTTGATTTTTGCCGTTTCTTCTAACATTTTCAACTTCTTCTTCGAGCTATAAACACCGAAATTTAAATCTTTTACTTAAAAATGGATGAAAACAAACTTGTTCAATTTTAAGCTGTTGTTCCGGTAAAGGCGCCCGCTCAATTTCGGCGATAATCCTTCGAAGCTCATCATTTTCATTTGTTAAATCAATAATTTGTTGAGCAATTTCTCCGTCAATTCCTTGCATTGGAACTTTCAAAGGATCAGGGGAAGGAATTTCACGTTTTACTTTATCTTTCTTTCCAGAAGGATTCAAATCGAAAGTAACTTTTTTACGGTATTTTCGAGATATTCGATTTAGGGCATGTGAAGCTGATGGACTTGGAGACCATTCCCTTTCGGGATCATCGTAAGTTGCCGTTTCAGTCGTGAATGAAGAATGATCTTCAGCAGGATCTAATGGAGGTGGTGAACCATTGCCAGCTGATAATCTTAGCTGGGGAATTGCTCGACCAGGAGAATTTACTCGTTTCTTTGAAGAACCTCTTCGTTCAGAAAATACTACATCCGTTTCTGTAGCAGCGTCTTTTTTATCTCGAGCATCAATTTCCTATATTTAATTAAATATATGGCTACAGTATTTGTTATATCTTACTTGGAGTCGACGATTAACAATTTGTACCGCTTGTTTTTTTGCTGCAGCTACTTCACCCTGTTCTCGACAAATTTCTTGTAAATCCATTATTTGTCGCTCTTTTTCAAGAATTGTATTATTTAATTCAACAATTCTTCCATCTTTATACAGTAGTTGATCATACATTCTCTGCAAATCAACACTTTTTTGATGGGATCCATGTGAAATTATCAAAGATGATAAAGTTTCAAGCTGCTGTTTGTATTCCTAAATTATTTAATTCAGCTTTTTCTATTCAAAAAATAGTTTAAAAGAACCTTTTCGCTATCTTTATAAACTGCCAATTGTGCCCGTAATTCAATATTTTCATCTTCATATCTTTGAACTTTTTCTTCTGCAACACTTAATTTATCCCATAACTGTTCATTTGTAAGCTAAATTATGGTGGTAAAAGGTTTAAGTGGAGGATAAACTCAGAATAATCTTACATTATCTCCGTTCTTCAAAGAAGAAGAATTCGGTTCCACAAGTGTTGAAGCGGACTCTGATCGCTGTTGATACGATAATGGTTCTTCCATATTAAAAATAAAAAATTATATAAATAAATATTACTGTTGGGGGAAAAAGTTTAACTAAGTAACTACCAATAAAACGTAGAATTAAACAATTGATTGGGGATTTTATATTACGTTAAAAAAAATATATATATATATATTTCGATCGAGTCAGCCTCTTTTGTTTGATCAGAACAATAAAAAAAAGCAAGCTCTGACACGTCGCAGAAAAAAAAAGGAAAGACAACGCTGCCAGATGCTCCCCCTTTTCTTTCTTTCTTCCTTGATCAACTCCGACGCAACTCCACTCAAAAGTTTCGCTCATTTTCGCGCAAAGAAATTTTTCAATGTTTGAGGCTCAAATCACAAAAGAAATTTAACATTTAATTAAAAATTACCTCTTAAATTTTAGCTTTTATCTTAAATATTTTTAATTACAATGGCTGAAGTGGAATATACTGCAGAACAAATTGATAAAGTTGGTGAAAGTCTAAATGATTCAAGGTTTTAATCATTTTTTTAATGACCCTTTAAATACATTTTTACATTTTAGTCTTCCCTTAGCTGCAAGATTTCGTGCACTTTTTATTCTTCGTAATTTAAAAGACGATCAATCGGTTGAATGGATTGGGAAAGCATTTTCTGATTCATCAGCTTTGTTGAAGCATGAACTTGCCTATTGTCTGGGACAAATGCAAAATAAATCCGCTATTCCCGTTTTATCTGAAGTACTAAAAGATGTTCAACAAGGTATTTAGTATCTTTTTTTAGGATTTAATTCATCTTTATTTTCAGAACCAATGGTCCGTCATGAAGCTGGAGAAGCATTGGGGGCTATTGGAGATAAAGCTTCTCTTGACCTTTTAAAAAAATATTCTGAAGATCCTCTTCCTGAAGTTGCTGAAACATGTCAACTGGCTTATCAACGTATTGAATGGGTGCATAAAGAAGGAAAAGATACAAATTCTCCTTATGATTCTGTTGGTATGTTTTATTTTATATTTAATAGTATTTGCATTATTGTCCTTTTCAGATCCAACTCCTTCCTCAGTTGTTAAAAATGTTCAAGAATTAAAAAATATTCTTGTTGATCCATCACAAACTTTATTTGATCGTTACAAAGCTATGTTTACTCTTCGCAATATTAATACTGATGATTCTATTTTGGCCCTTGGGGAAGGTCTTCATTGTCCTGATTCTGCATTATTCCGTCATGAAATTGCTTATGTGTTAGGTCAAATTCAATCACCTCTTTCAATTAAAGATTTAGCAATTGGTTTGAAAAATGATAAAGAAAATTGTATGGTTCGACATGAATGTGCTGAAGCGTTAGGGGCAATTGCAACTCCTGAATGTGAAGAACTTGTCCGGGAATATGCAAAAGATATTGATGAAGTTGTTCGAGAAAGTTGTATAGTTGCAATTGATATGTCAGAATACGAAAAAAGTGGCAACTTTGAATACGCAAAAGTTGCATAAATATTTAAATTTTATTTGTTGATTTAAAATAAAGTTAATTGTTATTATAATTTAATTATTACCAAAAATTTTATGGGGTTTTTCTGCCGCTTTTATTTTAACTTTTTTGAAACTGCTTTTTTGAAAATTATTTTGTTACAGTATGTTAGCTTCAAGACAGACATGTTCTCTTAGTTTTCGATTAGCTAGGTTATCATTTTATCGATATTATGCAAAAACATCAACAGATAATCCATCAAATTTAACTCAAGATGATATTGGAAAAATTTATCAAATTCCTTTGGAAGCAACTAAAGCTCTTGCATTTGAAAAAATTCTTCCTTCGAAATTCAATAAACAAGTGAATACTATGGATGATTGCTCAATTCTTTGTAGACAGCAATTTCTTGAGGTTATAAATTGTTTAAATGTCGTTCGTCCAAGTTTACCATCAATTCGAGTTGTATTATGGGGAAAATTTGGTACTGGAAAAACCCTTACCCTCGCACAAACAATTCATTTTGCACAAACACAAAATTGGGTTATTTTTAATGTTAAAGATGGTATGTGAAAATTCAAGCTCTTGTACTTTAAAATCCAAATTTTTACAGTTATGAATTGGACGCGAAAAGTAAAAGATGTTCAATCATCTGTTTATAAACCTGGGCGAATTGATTTGCCTGAATATTCTGTTGATTTTCTTCAACATTTTAAGCAACAAAATCAACATGTTTGGAAAACTTTGTCAGGATTAAAGTTGGTTGTTTTTTTTATATTTGTATTTTTAGAATTTTTTACGATACATACTTTGCAAGCCCTCCAAGTTCTATAACTTTCTTTCAGTACTGAACGAACATATGAATGGACAAAAGTTGAAAAGACGATGCAAGATCGACCAATTACAGAAATAGTTGAAATGGGAATTGCTTCACCATTAGTGGCAAATGATTGTGTTGGAGCACTTTGTCGAGAATTGCGTCGACATTCTACAAGTGGCGCAATTAGATTATTAGTAGCCTTGGATGGCGGTAATTCACTTTATGGTAAAACTTTGATTAAAAAAGCTGATAGAAGTTTTGTAAGTTTTTATCTCAAGTTGCAGTAATCATTGTACATTTTTAGGCTGTACCAGAAGAATTATCATTAATTTATCAAGTTAAAAAGTTTTTAAAAGATGATTGGACAAATGGTCTTGTACTTATGATTGCTGATAAACGCGAAGTTGTTGATGCTCGTGATACGCTTGCTGTTCCAATAGATACTCCAATTGAACTTTTTACTGAACAAGGATTTGAAGATATTGATCCATTTATTCCAATTGAAACAAAACTCTATTCTGAAAATGAAGCTCGAATTATTCATGAATATTATAAAGAAAAGAATTGGCTTATTACTGAAGAAGGTTAGTTTTGGTTTTGGTTATGATTACCGTAATTTTTGCATTTATTTTAGCTCGTAGTGACAAAGGACTTCGTGAACTTTATTATTTAGCTGCATATAATCCATATTATTTTGAAAGATTGTGTGCTTTTAATTAGTTTTATTTTTGTTGATTTTTTCTTATTAGGATTTATTGTTTCTTTATGTACAAGTTAGTAAACAAAAACAATACAACTAAATGGCGGAAATAATCTACAGTATATTTTTTTGTATTCATTGAAAGGCAACTTTTACTGTGAATGTTTTGAAAGATATATTTTTTGTAATCATTTAAAGATCTTTTTCTTCTTCTTCTTCTTTATCGCTTTTTTCTTCTGCTTCATTATCAGAAACGTCGGGTTCGCTTTCACTGGATTCTTCATCACTATCGAATTTTTTTCGAGCTAATTTTCCGACCATTTCATCAGGGGTCATATATTGGACATCAAGGAAATTTTCAATAGATTCTAATGGAATAAAACAATCCACTGAATTTGTTGAAGTATCAATAACTTGGATGATAAGCTTTGGCGCAGGTTTTTCTTGAAGTTTTTCATATGCTGCATTTAAAGCTGGATGAACGCGATATGCCATATTTAATCTTGAAAAGATTGACCCATTATGGGGACATGAAACATGTAAGACTTTTGTAACTGGAGATAATACAAGTCTTTCAAATCCAAATCTTTTTAGTTGTACCGAAAAGTTATGAGTATAAAAATCTTCACCATCTTCTCCAAACACACATCCAATTGCGGATTGAAGGCAACGGGCAGGAGTTTGTGCTTCATCATCGTAAAAGATTTGAACGGTTGAAGCACCTTGTGGAAGAAGGTCCTTTAATTCAGAAAGAATTGAACGATGAGCAGAATATGAGCCAACGTGGTGCTTGTAAAAAAGAGTTGTGGCACGTTGTAAAATTGCAAGATGTGGTTTTTCGGATACCTAAAAGTTTTCGGTTATTTTGAAAATAACGTTTTGTTGGAAATTTTTAAATATTTTTTTAGATTACTGTAGTTTTCTTTTACAAAACTACAGTATGTTTATCCATTGAATTTAGTTTAAAAGTTTAAAAAGTTCACTATTTTTAGAATTCCAGATTTTTTAAAAATCAGTATTTTTCTTTAAAGGGAGTGTCGACGACAAGCAAAAAAAAATTTGTGTGGACAACAAGTATGTTTTAACACGAAAATGAGTTAGAGAAAAGAAAATAGCACAGAAAAATGTCTTCTTCGTGTAAAAACATACTTGTTGCCAAAAATTTATTTTTGCTTGTCGTCGACACTCCCTTTAAATCATTAAAATTCTAAAAAAATAATAAGAAAATATGCTTTGAAAAAAACAATAGACAAAAGAATGATAGATATAAAATGCTTACTTCAATGGGAGCAGTTAATCCTGAATGAATATATTGATATGTAAAATATGTGATAATAGCTAAAATGGCAGGAATTCCAACAAAAATGCATAAATCTTCAAACATTTTTTTGTTGTTTTGGTTTTCTTAAACCCTAAAATTTTTTTAATATAAAAAAATAAAATTGTAGTCTAAAAACAAGCAACAACAATAACAAAAAAGAGTAGGCGATTGAAAAAAAATAATAAAACAGCTGACTATTTTTAAGAAAATGCCACAAAAAATATGCGTAAACTCTATTTTTCGAGACGTTAAAAAAAGATTTTAAAGCTTTGACCAATTGGGCAATGGCTTGCTTTTAAATAGGAGGCTGTATAGCAAAAGGAAAAAAAGTAGTATATTCTTTTCTTCCAGCTGTTTGTAAAGGGTAGTTAGTATATAACATTTCTCTCACATTTTATTCCTTCCCCCCATCATCTCAACATCATCATTTTTTCATTGCTGCAAGAGACTATTTAAAAAGGGGGGAAGAAAAAATAACTTTTTTTTTGGGGGGAAAAAGAGAAAGGAGTAACATTGGACCTTTTTTTGTTGCGCAAAAAAAATATATGAGATAGTCTCATTCTTTCTTGCTTGCTTTCCTCGTGACGGTTCCGGTTCTTGTAATGGAAATGAAACAAGTGCAAAGAAAGCCTTCTGTCTGATGGCTTTCTTTTTGTTCTTCTTTTTTTTTACTAGAATAAAGTGATTGAAAAAAAAGTAAAAGGGGCTCAACACCAGCCCTAAAGCAACAAATTGAAAAAAAAGATGATTTAAAATTATTTTATTTATGGCTTTCACTTTTCACCATCTTGTAAGGCTGTAAGGAAAAACAAAAATGAAACATCTTTTGATAACAAACGTGAAAGAAGAAGAAGGAAAGAAAAAAGAAGGAAAGAAAAAAAATGTCCTTCACTCTTTTTTTGGAACATTGCAAATACAATTGGTTTATTGTTGGTGCTTTTTATACACAATTTTTTTTATAAGAAAAAAAGGTAAACAAATTTGTTTTATACACAAACATGGTTTGCACACATGGAATCAGTTTTCCATTTAAACCCTTCCATAAAAAAACAATCTAAATAATCAAAAATTAAGCGGCAAAATTCAAGAGTGTCAAACACAGTCCCATGATAATGGCCTCTTAAAGAACACCTTTTTTGAATTTTTTTTTGTCCCAAAATATAATGCCTGAGGCTATTAGAAGAAATTTGTTTTCATTGTTTCGATTGACTGAGTCAGATCACAAAGGGTATGTAAAATTAAAGTGAGAGAGGAGAAAGATACAGTAACACTTTTATTACTGTAAAAACGGACAAAATTATTCTATAATTTTGTCCGTTTTACATATATGTCTTTTTATAGCTTTAATTTAAAAATCATTGTTTTTTATTTATTTTTTTAAAAAAAGTTGGGCGTTTTTTTTTAAATACTAAAATTTGAATCACTTAATCAGCTACAAATTATTTTTTAAGTATGAAAAAAAGGTTTTTATTTAAAAATTTGTTTAATCAAAAAATTCCTAAACTGGAATTATTAAAATCTGGTTCAATTTACATAATTAATTAATTATTACAGTATATTTGATGATTCTCCAAATGACCTTCAAATGCGTCGTCGTTGTTAGCCCCAGAAAAATTATTAAATAAAATGTTGAATGTATGTATTGATTATTGTACTGGAACGGAATAGATGACATCGAACAACAACGTTTAAATATGCAATTGATAAAAATGAGATATTATCATTTTAAGACCACTTTTGTACCCAAAATATTTTTGATGTCCTAACCCCAATGCATCAGATAAAATTTGTTTTTATTGTTTCTGTTAACATTGAGATCACAAAAGTCTGTAGAAACAAAATGCCTATTCAACAAAAAAGAAGACGGAATAAAATTATAATACAAAATACGTTACAGTATACCGGAAAGAATAAAAAGAAATTTAGAAAAAAGATAAACCCATAAAAAAGAATGCTTTTAAATGTAAAATATTAGAATATTAATCACATGTATAACCTTTTCCACCATATGGTTTACGTCGAGGTACACGTTCACACACGTCAAATGTAAGTCTCAAACATGAAATTTCATTTTCATACAATAACCAAGGCAAATATTCATCTTTGTGCCAAATATTTTTACGATATTCAATATACCATTGTTGAAATTTCTCAAATTGCCCTCGATTTATGTCCCATGTTCTTTTTCGCTCTTCCAATTCCCTCAAAACTGTCCTTTCTATTTGGGCTTCTTTGGTGCTCTTCTTTCGTTGAATTCCACCTGTGGCATTATATGCCATTCTAATTTTTGCAATTACAGTACCCTACAATATCAATATATTTAATTGCAAAAAAAATGTGATGAAACACTTACATAACCAATTTGTTGAAGAGATTGTAAAGCGCCTTTATAATCAGATTTATCCGATTGTAGGAAATCCATTTGACAATCTCCATCTGTGTCAAATGCCGACCAATCATTAAAGCAAAATTCTTTTCGAAATGTATAATACCCGGCTTTTCGAGGACAATTAAGTCCTTTAAATTGTTCAGCGAACGTGCCCTCATTATTTGGGGTTAATTCATCGCGATCAATGGCTTGTAAACTTTCACAAATGTCACAATAATAACTATAAAAGAAGAAAAAGAAGAAGATTTATAACTAATCTTAATCTTAATACGGTAATCTTTCGTGTCAAGAAAGGAAGAAAGAAAAAACTAACCAATTATTACCGTATCCACCACAGCCATTACTTGTTGCATTTTGACATTTAACATCCCCAAACTCTTTAACATTTAACCATTGATATTCACTTTTTGCAAAAAAACTATTTGATAAAACATCTTGATGATCATGAACTCGCATATTTCGAATTTCAAGTGTAAAACATCCTGGAAATTTTACAACAGCTGGTTTAATATGTACTTGTCTTGGATCAATATCAACTAAACGTTTTGCATCCGGACGTGCTGAAAAAAAAGGGAGAGAGAGAAATTATCACGTGACATTTATGGAAGGAAAGAAATACACTTACTGCAAGAAGAATCTGCTCGTCCCGGGATTAACCAAATATCTTGATAATGACATTGATTTCGAGCTTTTGTTCGAACTGAATGGGAATTACTGGCTTGAATTCGGGCTCGACATGCTGGATCAAATACATCACATTGCAAGGGATCAGCACAACAAATTTTAACAATAATTGCCAAAGTTGCAAGAAAAAATAATTCTAAATTCAACATTTTTTTTTGTTCAGGAAAATAATTTCCCCGTTGTTTGAGACAAAAAAAAAAGAATTTTAGTGTCTAAAAAATTTAAAAAAAGTGAAAGTAATAATTTTTTTTTTTTCAAATATAATCTTTTTTTGGAAAGAACGTTTTTGAAACATGAAAAAATGGAAAGAAAGTAGGTGGTACAAATACGCGTGACGTCACATTCCCCCTTTCATTGAGATACCCTTCTGTAATAATTCCAAAAAATAGATAGAAACATTCTTTTAAAAAACATCGATCAAAAAATTTTTTTTGTGAAACTCTTAAAAAGTGAGAGAGAATATCTTTGATGATTTTTGAACATTTAAAAGCATTGAAGCATATGAAATACATATCTCTTCTACCGATACAAAAGCCTTACGTAAAAAAGAAGAGTATTTTGTCCCAATAAGAAAAAAAATATGAATCAAAACATGATTTTATATTTTGGCATGTTTGTCCCTTCTTCCCCCTACAACTACTTCTACTTCTGCTACTGCTACTCTTTAAAACATAAATGAAAAATATATACACAACCAGTCATTGTGGTTAACTTTTTTTGACAACTATTATTATGCCCGCGATAATTCAACAACATTTTCAAAAACGAGAAATTCTTTTTCTGTCTTCTTCCTTCCTTCCTTTCTTTTTGGCGACGCTTTTGCCACTGAAATATATAAAAAAAAAAGAAGTTGCGCGGGTTGGAGTGTCATGATTCCATCGATGTCTACAATGTTCCCCCCCCCCCTTCCTTTCTTTTTTTGCGCGACACTAATATTTTACACATGGTGATTTAATTCACAACTGCGTTCTATAGATCTAACACACAAAGAACTTTTCTTTTTTTCTTCCTTTTTTCCTGTTATTATTAAAATATAAATAAAAAAGATTTTTAATTTAGAAAAATACAAAAACATTACAATAAAAAACCACTTGTAAAAATGTTAATTTTTGTTACTAAAAAGAATAATTTTATATGGGGTACGGTAATGTTGAAAGTAAATTATGTACTGATTTGTAAGTAATGTAAAGGATACGGTAATTTGTAAGAATATTTTCATGATGTATCTTTTTGTAATTTGTATCTAATAAATTAAATTAACAACCATTTTTACTCCCACCATTACCGTAACAATTTTTAAAAAATACACAAATCTCAAGTCATGAAAAATAAAAAATATATATACCAGTAATAATGCAAAATCTATTTCAAATCCTGTTACTTATTCTTTGCAACATCTATCATATCTTGAGCAGGTTTCTAAAATGTCAATTTAACAGACTACAGTAACTTTGTTAAAGCAAAAAATGCAAACCTGCAAATTAGTTGTTTCAACCCATTGCAAAAATGACCGAGTAACGCTTTGATAATCTTTATCATCAAAAGTTTTGGAAAAATTTTCGAAACAGCTGTCCAAAAATTTTTCCAACATTTCAACTTGGACCGGTGCATCTGGCTTAGAATCCATTGAAAAAGATTCATATTGTTGGGCAATTAATTCTAGCGCAGATAATTGCGTTTGCATTTTACTCAATTCTTCTTCATCCTTTTTAATTTCTTCATTTAACTGTTTTACATAATCTGCTGCACGGAATAATATAGCTGCATTCGTTGTTTTACATCCAACAAAATTCGTATTAGCTGGTAATAAATCTTTAAGGTCATTATAACCTGACTAAAATTATAATTTACAAATGAATATCAAAACGTCCAGTAGATAAAGGGCTTAACAATCAGGTAACACTGATTACCGAATCAAAAAATTTATTAGCACAGTTTCGTTAAAAAATTCGTTTTATTTTAGACATTTAAAATCAGCAACAGCAAGATTCTTTTGATATCTCTGATAAAAGCAAATATCTTTAAAAAAAGTGGTAAGTACTTACATTAATAGCTTCTCTTCGTTGTCTTTCACACCTTAAATGTGTAGCCTTTTTTCGGTCAGATTGATTCATAATTAACAATGAAGATCTAAAAAATTAATAATCTTTTTTACAAAAAAAGCAGCACTTTTTATCATATGATTAGTTTGGCAAAGTGTCACGGATGAATATTTGGCGTTATGAGAACAGAAGAATATACAAAGTTAAATTGCATCTTTTTTAAATTTAGAAAAGCCAAAAATTTTATATTATTATTATTTACTTTTGACTTTTTGTTTGTATGCTTTAAGCTTTTGTATCTTTTTTGTTATTCTTGTTTATTGAATTTCTAGAATGACCTCTGGGTTGTTAAAAAGAGAATACTGGAAATCTGATTTTGAGAGTAAGAAATAATAAATTTTTGAATAATTATTCAACGAAAAATAACTTTTTTTTTTCTTCAGACGGTTTATTTAAATTACCAAAACGAAGAAAAATTGATCACGAGCTTGTATTTACTGAAATAAAACCATCAGAAACAAAAATAGAAGAAAATCCTGATAAATTTAAACGAAAAGTTGAGAAAACTTTTTTAGATCCACTTGGTCCACAAAATTTTCTTCGAGAACATTTTGCAAAATCTATCAATGTAAGTGTATTTATTTTGCTATCCTTTAACAGACATAAATATTTATAGCCTTTTGATCCAACTGCTCTTTACAACTATCAAAAAGTACTCAGAAATACACCAGAACAACGATACTGTCAACAAAAAGAACAACCTAGAGAACGTAAAACGTTTCAAAATTTTTTCACAAATACTACTCCAAAGTTGATTGGGCTAAAAAAGAATCTTCTTGATTCTCGAAATTTTCATCTTGACAGAACTTCATCGCCTAACTTCTTTAATCGTGCAACTCCTGATCAACGCCATCAAATTCTTGATACAACTCCAAAAAGACACTCATTTGAAAAAGAAAAACAAGATTTGCTAAACGAAAGTGGATTTTCAAAATTATTTGGTAAAACATTATTACCTAAAAAAGAACAAAAAAGTGAAATGGGAAATAGCTTTTCATCAATATTTCAACGGTTAAGAGGTTCACCATCAGTTTCTAATGATCTTGAAAGTTTGGAGCAATACGCTGAAGCTTTAAGAATATCATCTGAAAGAAAACTTGTTCCATATGATGATTCAATTATACTAGATGCTGACCACACTGTCCATGAGTTAACTGATTTAAGGTTTGTGACGTTTAATGAACTAATAGTATATGTATATTTTTCTTATTTTAGCTTTATTGATGATCGTCCATTTCCTGAAAGAAAAAGCATTTCAAAAAGTGTTGAAGTTCAACCAATTCCAATTGATAATCTAATTGTCCAAAAAGGATTAAATAACTTAAAAATATATGATATTGATGCTAAACGTTCAGAAAGAGAATTTAAATATGACAGAGAGACAATTCTTCGACAAGCAGAACGTAGTAAATATGAAAAAAATGCTGTTGAATTTCAACAAAAAAGAATTAATCAAGAAATTGAATATGAAATTAAATCCCGAGATTATTTTGGTACCGAAAATATTGTTGTTGATTTTCCAAAAAGATCGGAATCTTTCCCAGGTTTGTAATAATATATTTTGCCAATATTTGTGTTATCACTTTCTGCATTGCTTTAGAACTTCCCCCAGAAGCGATTCAATTAGTTGAAAGAGCATGGCAACGTCATGCAGATGAAGATGAAACTTTTGTTGATACACCAACAGTAAAAATCAAACGAAAAGATCTCAAAACTCTTTGCGGCCTTGATTGGTTAAATGATGAAGTGATTAATTTTTATTTGGATCTTATTGTTAAACGTTCAAAAGAAGATACATCTTTACCAAAGGTAAGCAAATGAAATATACCAATATGAAAGCTAATATTTTTAGGTATATGCTTTTCAAACATTCTTTTATTCAAGTTTGGGTCAAAACGGTTATGGTGGAGTAAAGAGATGGACGAGAAAAGTTGATGTATTTGCATATGATTTATGGATTGTTCCCGTTCATTTAACACATCATTGGTGTATGGCAATTGTAGATTTACAGAATCATAAAATTGAATATTATGATTCTATGCTTGGTAATAATCGACAAGTTTTTGAACTTTTATTGTAAGCTTTTATATATATGTATACTGTATTTAATACATACATATATTTTAGATCGTATATTTGTGCAGAAATGAAAGATAAAAAGAAGCAAGAAATTTGTACGAATCAATGGACTCGTGACTCCAGAAAAGATATTCCAACACAACAAAATGGAAGTGATTGTGGAATGTTTGCGTGTAAATTTGCCGAATATGCTTCACGTCGTGCTCCAATTGATTTTAATCAAAAACATATGCCTTATTTTCGAAAACGAATGGTTTGGGAAATTTTTCAACAAAAGCTCATGTAAACATTTGATATTAAGTTGATATTGTATTCTTGTTGCTTATATTGTTGAAATTTTGGAATAAAAGTGATTATTAATTGAATTTCATTGTTTATAACATTTTGTCGTCGACGAGTTATAGGGGTTTTAAAATTTTTTGTTTAAAAAATGTAAAAAGAAAAAATTTTAAAATCCGTAAAATACCATCTGCAAAATACAGTCCGGAAAAACAAGATCCGCAAAATATCATCCGCAAATAAGGCCACGCCGTGTATGAAATTGTAATAGGGAAAATGCACGTTAAAAGGTAATTACCGTTTTGAGATAAAAAGAGATTTCTACAGCAGCGGAATGCTTTTAGGAGAATCTTGAAAATATAAACGTATTATTGGATATAATTTTCGGCTGATTTTTATTTTTTCAAATCTTTTTCTCCATTACTAGAATCATTGGATACTGTATCCTTGTTGCTTTCTTTTTAAAAAAGGTTCATTAATTCAGGTTCGTTTTAAGACATTTAAAAAAAAGTTTTATGAAAAAAAATGTACAACATTTTTCCGAGCTTTTTTTGTCTGAGAACTTTTATAAAAATGGAAGTCGAAATTGTAAGCTTTTTTTTAAATGAAAGATAAAACTCTACTTTTAAAATTTTAGAATGAACCTGAATGGCTACTGAAATATGATCAGTTTTATTTTGCTGAGCTTCCAAAGAAAAAGAAAAATGATAAAAGCGCTTTTGCAAATTTTGTAAAAAATGTTAAAATATTATTAGCTCGAGGCTGGGATGAAAGAGTTGAAGAATTTGAGATTTATAATGCTGGAATTAATCCATCAACAAAGCATCAACGAGCTTTAATTGGGGTCAAGCTTATAGCTGATTGGGATAAATCCTTGACAAAAGGACCTGAAGCAAATACCCCAGAAGCAACTGAATTTCGCAGCTTTTATGGAGAAAAGTCTGAAATGAGAAAGTTATTGGATGGCTCAATTCGAGAGGCTGTTATTTGGTATAATGATGAAAATGCCTCAACTAATAAAAAGCAAATTTTGGTTACAATTGCTAATTATGTCCTTGCAAAGTTTGTTTTATGCTTTTCATTAAAAATATTCCTTGTAAGTTTTAGGCATTATGCACCGATTCAAATTCAGCTTCGTCATTTTAATTGGAATAAATTGGTTACTGAAACATCAGAATATACAAAATGCTCAACTGCATTTGAAAAACTTGCAACTGCAATTCGGGACATTAAAGGGTTCCCATTGACTGTTTCTACCATTTATTGTACTTCCCCATTTTTTCGTAAAACGGAGCCTTTTCCACCGTTAGGTCGCTTCCTTTTTACCAATTCCAAAGCTTCAAAAGTTTGTGATGATGGAGTTGCTAGGATCTCTTTAGAATTTGACGATGATCCAATGGATGGTACACCTAAACGGGCCCCATATTTTACTCCTGCTTTAACAGGTTTGATTGACACTTGTTTTTGTTTGTTTTTATAATCTGCATTTCAGTTATGCTAACAATGGAACACAGCAATAAGTTTGGAGATACTCCCCAAATAATTGCAAAATTTAAAACTGCATTTTACATCGAATTGGCACAGCGATTGAAAGATGATCACAAAATTTTTGCTGTTTCAACTGAAAAGAATCTTTTTGTTACGATTGTATGTTTCAAATGTGATTATTAGTATTGTGGTTTTTTTACCGTGCACTCTTTATAGGATAACATTGCTTTTGATGTTGAGATTGGACAAACTAAAGAAATTGCTATTGCAAAACGGTTAGAAAATGAAAATCGATATGCTTTGATTCCTGTTGGAGGTGATTGGAAAACTCTCAAACATAAAATTGAATTCCTTCCACAAATGAGTAATCAAATTACTGGATTAACTCATCGCTTTCCTGCATTTGCTGAAACTTGTCAACTTTTTAAGAAATTTCTTGCTTCACATTTCTTGCTTGAACATTTTGATGATATTGCTGTTGAATTAATTGTTGCTAATGTCTTTTTAACTCTTGATGCTCAACGTGGTAATCCACCTTTGTAAGTTTTTTATCAGCTTAAACTTCTTTACAGTTACATATATCATTTTAAGAGATCCATTCTCTGGTTTTACACATATTCTTCATCTTTTAACTTCTCATGATTTTGCTAAAGAACCATTATTTATTGATTTTAATGGAAATCTTGATTCTGAAAAAAAGGAAGCCATGATGAAACATTTTATGAATGCTCGTCCAGTTTTGCCACCTTTAATTCTTTTTACAAGTGATGATGAAAGTGGCATACGATTCACCAAAGATGGTCCAGAAATGATTGTATTTTCACGTCTTTTGGAATTATCTTCATGTGCTTTGCTGATTGTTAAAAAACACTTGGAAGGTGTTATTGATACGAATCTTAAGGTACTGTACTCTTTATTTATTTGCGCTTTGTATAATATTTGTTTATTGTTTTAGTCAATCTTCTTTTCTGAAATGGAAGGATTTGATGTTGTGATAGAACTTCACAAAGAATCAATTTGTTTTGGTTCGTTTGGTTACAATTCTGGAAAAGAAATTATTTCAAAGCTCAAAAAGCCGAAAGAAGATGTTGTTTTGCCAATTGTTAATTTCAATCCTCCAATGAAATTTCTTCATGAATTAAAAGTTTACTTTGGAAATATTGCTTTATTTTTTTATGATCGATATGGTGGCAAGTCAATTGGAGTTTTATTTCGGCCAGATTTTAAGAAAACTTTTGCTGAATATAAAGTTAACCGTACGTATTGTCGTAAGAATACTAAAGAAGGTTTATTGCCAAATCTTGAAGAGTTTATGGAAACTGTACAAATTCTTGGAAATGGAATTGTTTCTAATGTTACTTTAAATCAAAAATGATTGCTTTTCTTTGTTGTTTACTTTTGTTGATTTTACGTTCTATTGTTGTTAAAAATAAAATAGTTTATATAATTTTTAACACTTTTAAAAAACTTTGAATGTATAATAATTATACTGTAATTAGTGATCGGTAACTAACTCGCATTTTCGCTGCTCGAAAATGCGAGTTAAAAAGCGAGTTGAAAATTGTAGCGAGATGAGTTAACTCGCCAAGTTCACAGTGCGACGCTTTCCCTTTCTTTGGTCACTTTTGCAAAAAAAAGCGTCAAAAAAAGAGAAAAAAGGTGCGTGTGTAAAAAAAAAGATTAAACACATAAATTAAATCTTTAATGTAATATTTTGGTCACAAATTAAAGAAGAAGACCTGGGGAATACATTGATCCCAAATTTGTAATTTTTAGTAAAGTTTTTACAGTAATTTTCTCATGTGGTAAAATGCGATTTTACCACTTAAATAAAACGATGGTTTTGCACAAAATTGTATATTTTAAGCTTGCATCGTGTTCAGCATATTAAAATCTATTAGAAAATTAATTATTGTAGAAAAAAAATTGTTAAAAAAATTTTTATTTCATTTTGAAATTTTTTTTGTATGGGAAAATTACTTGTAAAAAAAATTACAAAAAAACTAGGGCTTTTATAAAAAAAAGTCTTTGTTTATCAGATTCTCCATCATTGAAAATACATATGGGGAAATAATGGGTTTTTTAAACAAAGTATTCGCAAAGTTATTGAAACTTTTTATTTTTGTATGGAAAACTCTATCTCCAACATCGTTAAAAATTCATTACTTTTAAAATAAACTACTAAATTGTATCCGGTGATTTGCATTATCAAATATAATGTTATTAGTGCATTCTGCGCAAGTTTCATTGACCTGCATTAAGTTTTTATTACACTTTACTTCACCAGCTACAGTATGATAATAAAAAATATTTGAAAATCTGTAGCATCTGGTAATCAATAATATGATGGTTTTCCCACTTGAAATTTATAAGAATAATGTTAGGGAACAGTTTCTGATAGTTTATACTTTGATTTCATCATTTTTTGAAAAAATAATTTTTTTGATCTTCTCTCATAAAATGCAACATCATTTGTTAGTTTTGGTATACTGTAGGATAAGCTGTAGATGTCCTGTAATAATTTTGTGATTTAACGATGATAAAAGAACAATAAGGGAACAAAAAAATCCATATTGGAATAAATTACAGTTAAAAAATTTATTTTATTCTGTGTTTGATATATTGTTCAATTTTAGTTTTTTCGAGTGGATCACAAATTGAGATTTTTGATACTGGGTCAATGAAACTTGCGCAGAATGCACTAATAACATTATATTTGATAATGCAAATCACCGGATACAATTTAGTAGTTTATTTTAAAAGTAATGAATTTTTAACGATGTTGGAGATAGAGTTTTCCATACAAAAATAAAAAGTTTCAATAACTTTGCGAATACTTTGTTTAAAAAACCCATTATTTCCCCATATGTATTTTCAATGATGGAGAATCTGATAAACAAAGACTTTTTTTTATAAAAGCCCTAGTTTTTTTGTAATTTTTTTTACAAGTAATTTTCCCATACAAAAAAAATTTCAAAATGAAATAAAAATTTTTTTAACAATTTTTTTTCTACAATAATTAATTTTCTAATAGATTTTAATATGCTGAACACGATGCAAGCTTAAAATATACAATTTTGTGCAAAACCATCGTTTTATTTAAGTGGTAAAATCGCATTTTACCACATGAGAAAATTACTGTAAAAACTTTACTAAAAATTACAAATTTGGGATCAATGTATTCCCCAGGTCTTCTTCTTTAATTTGTGACCAAAATATTACATTAAAGATTTAATTTATGTGTTTAATCTTTTTTTTTACACACGCACCTTTTTTCTCTTTTTTTGACGCTTTTTTTTGCAAAAGTGACCACGCGTCGCACTGTGCAAGTTCATGGAAATTTTGCAGTATGAAATGTCAGATTTTTATAAAAGTTTGGTTTTTCATATCAAAGCTAATAATTAGTCTATTTTAAGGATGGGCGAGGGCCTAGCAAATGAGGATCAGGGCCGGGCCCGGGCCGAGCCTTCTCAATTATTTGAAAAAAAATTTAAAAATTCCACAGGGGGGAACCAAGACAAATATTACAAAAATTTTAAAAATCAGGGCCCGGGCCGGGCCAGGGCTTTTTTTATATTTATAAGGGCCAGGGCCGGGCCTGAAAATTCGGGCCCTCGTCCATCCTTAGTCTATTTACTCTTTTTTTTAACGCTTTTAAACTATCGATAAAAAGGAGTTAGAAAGTGAAACAAATTTGGCAAGTTGAAAATTGTAGAGAGGCGAATCGGAGAATTGATCGTTGAGCTGAGGCGAGTTACCATCAACGCCGTATTTAGGGGGGGGGGGGGGGGCACTTAGGGCCCGTGCCCCCCAAACTGAGGATTTTCTTTTGATCTTTTGCCGCTTCGTGTTGGAGGCGGCAAAAGATCAAAGGTGTGCCCCCAGCGCCGTATTTAAGGGGGGGGGGGGCACTGGGGGCCCGTGCCCCCCCCCCCCCGAAATTGAAGAATTTCCTTTGATGTTTTGCCACTTAGTGTTGGCGGCGGCAAAACATCAAAGGCGTGCCCCCCTGAAATTTTTTTCTGTATACGGCCCTGTGTGCCCCCCCCCCCCGAAACGGCCCAAAATTATTTTCTGTACACGGCCCTGGTTACCATTCACTAACTGTAACTTAAAAAAAGGTGCTTTGCAGCATATTAAAATATTAGGATCATTTAGTTTCAAAAAAAGAAAAACATATAGTCATAGAATGAATCAACAATGATTCGCCAATCAATCAATTGTTATTCTTGTTAAATACAATGGTATAAAAGAGAAAAGTGTTTTTTCTGTAGCAGAAGAAAGTGGAAACAACGAATTGGTAACCGTACAGGCGTCTAATATTTAAAAATTAGCGATTCGAGTTTCGTGGTAGGAGCTGTTTTTTTCGATTCGACTCTCAATTTTTTTGTTGAAATTTTCTTTCAATCTTTTTTTGAATCAAATTTTTAGAGATGGTTGAAACAAATTCTGAACAAAAAATGGATGAATTAGTGAATCTTATGAACACAAGCAGTTCTCTGAATGATTATGCTGCAACGGAAAGGCATCCACATTTTGATAATTATAAAAATGTTGCAAAAGTTGCATCAAGTCAAAAAGTAAGTTTTTTCAACTTATTTCAACTTTTAAATTTCTTACACCTTTCAACAATTTTGTTCGTTTTTTCATGAGTAACTGTAGTAGCATTGGCCGATCTACGCGCTCCAATAGTTATTTCAAAAAAGCTATATGATTATGTTATTAACTAAAATATTAGTGAACCTTTGTTAAAAAAAGAGGTCTAATAATCAGAGTTAAAATTTATGGTGTTACATTATCATTTTTTCCTTCTTTTGACTTTATGCAACTTTTTCAACAGAATTTTATTTAACTTTATTTTTCGACGCGCCGTGAAGAACATCGTGAACGTCAAAGAAGTCGCCGCAATGATGCTTATGATCGGCAACGTCCCATGCTTGAAGATGATGATGGAGAAGATGAAGTTGAATCCATTATTGGAACATCCATGGAATCTGAAGAAAATGCTAATCCTTTTCAACTTCAAAGAAAGGCAGCAATTTGTAAAAGATATAAGGATCAATTAATGCTAAGTGAATGGCTTATTGATATTCCGAATGAACTCCATGGTTCATGGACAGTGGTTGCATCACCCAAAGGGAAGAGATGCCTTGTTATTGCAAAAGATGTATGTTTTTTGTTACATGTTTAATAATTTAAATAAAAGAATCCGAGTTTAGGGTAATACAAAAGTTTATAGCAAACATGGATTTTGCCTTGATCAATTCAAAAGTGGTATTCCTGGTGGAGGAGCTGCAGGGCATGGAAAAACGATCCTTGATTGCATCCGTCATCCAAAAAATAAGAAGCAATTCTATATCCTCGACATTATTTACGCAAATATGATGTCCTTTTGTGAAGTTGAAGCTGTTGTTCGATTAAATCAACTTGAAGCTTTAGCTGAAGAAATTATTATCAACTCCAAAAGAATTCGTGGAGGAAAAACTCCGCTTTTTGCAGTTCCCCCTCGATGTCTGTGTAATATCGAAGAGATGACAAAAATGATGTCTGAACCAATGAGCTTTGAGCTTGATGGGTTACTTTATTACAGTAATGATGGATGGTATACTCCTGGTTATACACCTTTAGTTGGATGGCTTGAACCGTGGATGCTTCCAGAAGTTCTTAATGTTCCTATTCATGAAAGTTATAAAGCAAAAGAAAATAATTTGCCATTGAAAGAATATGTTGATGCCTACAACGATAAACATAATCATCACTATGTACATGGTCGACCATGGGAAAAGAAAAAACCTGAAGAAAGTACAAAAGAAGAAGCAGATGATGAAGAAATTGTTGTTGATTAAAGTTTGCTTTAATAAATGTTATTTATTATAAATTTTGATAATTTCTTTAAAATTATAAATATAAATAAATTATTAAAAATGTTTACATGAGCTTTTGTTGAAAAATTTCCCAAACCATTCGTTTTCGAAAATAAGGCATATGTTTTTGATTAAAATCAATTGGAGCACGACGTGAAGCATATTCGGCAAATTTACACGCAAACATTCCACAATCACTTCCATTTTGTTGTGTTGGAATATCTTTTCTGGAGTCACGAGTCCATTGATTCGTACAAATTTCTTGCTTCTTTTTATCTTTCATTTCTGCACAAATATACGATCTAAAATATATGTATGTATTAAATACAGTATACATATATATAAAAGCTTACAATAAAAGTTCAAAAACTTGTCGATTATTACCAAGCATAGAATCATAATATTCAATTTTATGATTCTGTAAATCTACAATTGCCATACACCAATGATGTGTTAAATGAACGGGAACAATCCATAAATCATATGCAAATACATCAACTTTTCTCGTCCATCTCTTTACTCCACCATAACCGTTTTGACCCAAACTTGAATAAAAGAATGTTTGAAAAGCATATACCTAAAAATATTAGCTTTCATATTGGTATATTTCATTTGCTTACCTTTGGTAAAGATGTATCTTCTTTTGAACGTTTAACAATAAGATCCAAATAAAAATTAATCACTTCATCATTTAACCAATCAAGGCCGCAAAGAGTTTTGAGATCTTTTCGTTTGATTTTTACTGTTGGTGTATCAACAAAAGTTTCATCTTCATCTGCATGACGTTGCCATGCTCTTTCAACTAATTGAATTGCTTCTGGGGGAAGTTCTAAAGCAATGCAGAAAGTGATAACACAAATATTGGCAAAATATATTATTACAAACCTGGGAAAGATTCTGAATTATTGTAGATTCCACATACCCTTAAAAGGTAAAAAAGCCAGAAGAATGAAAAAATTTGAGAATAAAAATTGTAAAGACTGGAAATAATAGGCATAAAAATTCGTGGAAAATATTAGAAATTATTTTTTTTAACCCGCTTCTGCAAATAATTTTACTTTTTACAGAGGCCGCTGCAAAATAGTAATTTCAAAATTTTTTTGTTTTTCTCGGGAAATTTGATGATAGAAAAAACACAGTTTCGAAATAAAAAAATATTACAACAGAATTTCGAAATAAAAGCAAAATTGTCAATCTTTTTTTATTAAAAACATATTATTACAAACCTGGGAAGGATTCTGAATTATTGTAGATTCCGTTATTAAAAAATAATGTTGTTATATAAAAAACTGATGCAATAAATGAAATAGCTCAAAAAATGATATTGATGTATAAGGGTTCGGCTTTAAAAAGACAGATCAAGCTTTTTATTAATTCAACCATGCCGAACATTACAGAAATATCAGATACAAAAAATACCAGTAATTTTTAGAAATCCAACCGCCTAAAATATACTATGTTTTTTGGCGCACCTCAAAAATCTGTATCATTTTGGGCAAATTTAATATCAAATATCATTTTAGCGGATTTTCCATTTTTTACCTTAAAAAAATTAAAAGGAGCTTCATTTGGGCCAAACCTAAATAAGCAATTTTTGAGAAAATTTTTTTTTGCAATGCAAAAATGCTATGTTTTCCTATAAAATTCAATTTAGTTATGTGGACAAAACACAAAAACACGTTGAAACGTGATTACGTGACCAACGATCGACTTCCCCCCCGCTCCCCTCATGATTTTTCGTGACATTTTCGCCTACCCCCTCCACCCCCCCCCCCCCCCCCCCCCATCTCGTGGTCACGTGATTTCTGGACACTCTCTTAGTGTTCCATTACCGTACCGTTTTCGAAAAAATGCGGTAACGGTAATTACCGTGTTTTCAAAATAGCTACAATACGGTAATCATAGTATTACTGCGGTAATACCATGATTACCGTCAAAAATTGAAAAATTAAAATGAACAACAAAAAACAGTTAATCGATAATATTTTGTTCAAATTCTTCTTCTGAATCAGATTCTACTCTTAATTGATTAATTTTTTTAGCATTTGCAACATTTCTTTTTTGTGTTACTCTTATTTGAAGAAGTTTTTGGGCAGAATTAGGGGATAAACGGTAATTTGTATCCACGGTACGGTAAGATGGTATTTTTCACTGTAATGAAACCGTAACGGTAGGTTAAAAGGTAAGTTACCGCGGTAATAGAACATTATTTACAAAAACCACTTTTAAGTGTTAAAAACATACCCCGCATGTTTTACAAACCATTCTACGTTGAAAAATAAGGAAATTCTTTCTTCATAAAACAAAGGTTTGCGTTTGATCGAAACAAATACATACTTTTACAGTATTACTGCATGGTCCATAATTTGCTTTGGATAAAAAAAATATCCGAGTACTTTTTTACTTTGTAAACAAAAAAAGGGGGTAAAGTAAAAGAGTGCCTGCAAATATTCTTTAGTTGAGTTTAATTCGAAATTTGTGGTATATTTTCCGACTTTAAAAACTACTAAAAAACATTCTTGACTAAAATATTATTTTATTTATTGATACTGTTGGAATCAAGTCCATATCTCGAAGGGCATTGCCTGCAATTTTAATTAATGCATCAAAAAATTTTTAAAAATGAATCTAACTTTAATTTTTTACAATTTCACAATTTTTAACGGGTTTAAATTGGACAAGGCATCATCGAAATTGCAACATTCCAAAAAAAATTTTGGTTTATGAACTACACAATTTGAATTTCAAATAGGGTATATTTTTTATAAAAACAGAACTTTCAAAGTCATCAGCATAATAATGTATGAACAAAAAAACAAATTTTACAAATAATAATGGACCACTAAATTATATATTATAGAGAGAGAAAAGAAGACCCATAACAATCAAAGATGATCACACGTTCGGATAAAGAACCAAAATGATAAAACAAAAACTAAAGTAAAAACCACTATTTTCACAGACAAAAATTTAAAGAACTTTAGGATAGGAATGAACAAGTTGAAAAAGCTTATTTAAAAATGCAATTTAATCTTTTTCATCTATCAAAAGCGTTGTATCTGAACTTGAATGACGAGGTGAACTAGATGTTGATGATATTCTCATTGAAAGAAGCTTTTTGCCATTCAGAGAACTAGGCAAAGTTGTATTAACAAGAAGGGCCAAAAATACCATTAAAGCTCCCAATAAAAATGGAGGACCAGGAATTACACTCTAAAATTTAAAACAAAATGAATAAAAAGTTTAAAGACTTAAAATTCGAAACACTAACAATGTCAAACGTAGGTTTTTCCACAACACTTTCATTTCGATTTGGCATCATAATATGATCAAATGGCTGCGGTCTAATATTTGGTACAGGAAATTGTGGACCAACACCAATATGGCCAGCAGCATCAGAATCTTCGGTTAAATCCATATTAAACATATAAAATATAAAACCAAAAATTGCCGGACCAAAGCCTAAAACAAAATATTTGTTTATTATAATTCTAAAATTAATATACCAACCTTGACATAACCCTCGAATACCAGTTAATACACCTTGAACAGTACCTTGAAGATCTTTGTCAGTTTGTAAGCTTACAAAAGCACTAATGGATGGATAAGAAAGTTGACTCATCGCTGCTAATATTCCTGCTGTCCACATTACCCAATTTTGGGTACCAAGCCCATACCAAATAAGTTGAAGGAATTGAAAGCAAAGACCGATTGTAATTGTATGCTTGGAACCAAAGGTTTTTGTAATCATAAGAAGAATACCAGTTTGAGCGAATACTGATAAAATACCAACGAGAGCAATGTATGCTGCTACAGCTTCTGGAGAAAATCCAACAACCAATTTAAGATAAACAAAAAAGCACGAGAATTGGCCCGCTTCAGGTAAATATGATAAAAATACTACACACGCTAATTTCAAAACAGTTTTATCTTCTGCCACAATTCTTAAAGTTTGTAATGGATCAGCAGCTTGCCAGGACATAGTTTCATTTGAAGCACGAGCTTTGACTGGAAGAGATTCAGATACAAAAATACATATGAAAAGCAGATCCAAAACAAAAACAATTGTTGCAAGTAAAACAACAGCATTATCAGAATAATTCTTTGATATATATGCTCCAAGTGCGGGTGAAGTAACTAATGAAGCTGCAAATGTTGCAGAAACTAGACCACACGCAGTTGGGCGATCATGTTTCTCGGTAATGTCAGCTACGTAAGCCAATACAACAGAAAACGTCACTGCAAAGAAACCAGATAATGTGAACAACGTGAAATACCACCTAAACAATAACAACATTAAAAGCTACACAATTTATAAATAACCAACCATGGACTAATTAAAAGGACGGGAATGGGCATACACGTGCTAAATAAAGTCAAGAGAAGAAATTTTTTACGGCCGTATACATCTGACATTGCTCCAACTAGCGGTGCACTAAAGAAAGACAAAAGACCCTAAATTATTTAAAGTTAAAATTATGTAAAAATAATAGATAGAACACAACACCTTTACTCCCAGTATTAAGCCATTCATTAAGAATTTATTGCTCGGAAAGGTATCTGCTAATACCTAAAAATTATATACATGTATTATCCATTTGATTAAAAGAAATAAAAAATGCTTACATTTATTACAGGAACCGTTAAAAGTCCCCAAGCAAAATATTCAAGAAAAATAACAACAAGAGCATGAAATAAAGTTGCTCCACCACCTGGCTTCTCCATATTCACAAAATCGTCAGATTTAGCAATCCGCCGCTTCTCAAATATTAAAGATAGAATTGATTTTCCACGCTTTACCATTATATGTGATGATGTAGAAAATTTGGCCCCTGTAGAAGCCTGTAACGGTTCATATCCTTCCAGTGGATCGATTTCGGCTAAAATCATATGATAATAACAAACGAACCTTATCAAACGTAACAAAAACACGTTGTTAAAAAAAGGGGGCAAAAAAATATGCAAATTAACGCATCCAAAAGAAAATTAATCGATGATCCTCTTCCGCTTTTTTATTTGTTGTGGATATAATAATATAATCAGCGTATGAAATCACACACACAATACAACAGGAGAGTGAAAAAATTCAGATTAAAATCAAATAATATTTAATGCCACTTGAAAATTAATATATATATGTACGTGTATTAAAATGTCACCGACAAACACTTATATAATCCACAGAAATCAATCAAGAAGGAGCAATAAGGAACACTACCACAAACATGAAATATTTTTAAAGTTGAAACACAACCGGATGATAAAAAAAAGAGAAGAGAATTTCTTATGACACAGAAAATGAAAAATAAAATGCGGTTTTTTTTTGTTAAAATTCTTGTCACTTAAAAAACTTTCACTGTTGCTGTTGCGCAGGCGAAACAATACTGGATCAATCAATATCTTATTCCTGAGTGATGTTTTATAAATATACGTTCGATAAGCAAAGGATAAACAAATAAAAGTATGAGTAAGAAAAAAAAACGTGTAAAAAGCAAGTTACTTTTTTTGAGTAAAAAAAGGTACGAATGCCACCAAGCAGGGTGTCGCATGTTGCAGAGATTGGAGTAAATTAAGAGAGGAGCGAGAAAATTATAGCTAAATTTAGCTTAAAGAGAAGACGAAAGGCAACAACACAAGAAAGTAAATAACATGTAAAAAAAGACTTAGCATTATAGCAGTTCAATTTTGCAAAAATCTTAATTTAAAAAACGGCACAAAAAACATTGAAACATTTATTTTAATAAATGTTTTTTAAAAAAGACAAAAAGTTCGAAAAAAAGAGGAAAGAAAAATGTTTGTTTTATCAAAAGCAGCAGCAGCAGTAGGAGCAACCCGCAATAACACCAACATCAACAAAAACCTCAGCTGTATTTAGTTCACGGAAAAAGGGAGGAAAAAAAGCACGGAAACAATGCACAAGAAAACAAATAATATAAAAGCCAATGAAGACGAAAAAAAAAGAAGCAGCAACAATAATGGTGAATAAAAAATGTTTAAATTGAATGAATGAATGTGTGGAGAAGAAGAAAAAGAAAAGTGAATCATTTGATATAAATTATTTCATCGCTTTTGTCAGTGAAAAAAAAGTTTATGTTTGTGTTAAAAAAATCTCTCTTTTTTTGCAACAACACGAAATCATTGAATGTTTAAAAAATCGAAAAAACAAACATTTAAAAAAATGGCCGGCGATGATCGATCAAAAAAGAAAAAATTCAAAAAATTAAACCGAAAATCTTTTTTTTAAATAAATAATATTGCAAAAAAAACTTTTTAAAAAAAAAGACTTTGCAGCATATTTTGTATATAAGACGCGGAATTATAAAAAATTAAAAAAAAAAAAAAAGAAGGCTTTTTTGAAAAATAATATCAGGCCCGTTTCACTATCAATTTTTGGTGTTTTATTAAAATAAAACTCAGAATTTTTTTCAGTTACCGATTTTGAAAAAATCATAAAAAGCATCTCATAACTTTTATTCATACAAGGTTTTCAGAGAAATTTAAAAATTTATCTCACATTTTTTTTCAACATCTGATTTTGGATGTTTAATGAAAATAATCTCAGCCATTTTTTGTCACTTTGAAAAATCCTGTCTTTTGTAAAAAAAATCTCAAAATTTAGGACCAATTTTAAGAAAACCCTGATTTTTGTTTAAAATGCCATTTTTGTCTGTAGGAGGCATTTTTTGGGATCCAAAAAAGCTCATGTTGAGAATTCGGCACTTTTGTGGAAATAATTTCATTTTTTGAGCCTGACTCAAAAAGTGAGAGTCCAAAGTAATATTATTAATTTGGACTAGTAATAATTAAATTTTAAACAATTTTGCAAAAAATAAATAAATGATATAAATGATTATTTTTTTACGCTTAAAAAATAATAATAAAATGATCTTAATGAACTTGCCAAATTTATATCCGAAAAAAATTAATTAAATGTACTGCACTGAATAAAAAGGGACACTTTCACACACTTAAATCAAAATTACTACAATTATTTTAGTATATAAAAGAGAGAAAGTGTTCTCTTTTTTATTACTCAAGTATTTCTTGAATAAAAAAATATATTAATTAAAAATGGAAGCAATTTTACCACCAAAAATTGATCTTCGAAAAATTCTTGATATCACTGATAATGTTATCCTTTTTGGTGGACTTGTTCTAAATTTTACTTTATTATATTTAATTCTTTGTAAAACAAATCAACGTTTAAATGAATATAAACCAATTTTACTTCAAAATTGTTTGATCGACATCTTTTATAATACAATTAATGCTATCACAAAACCGGTAATTATTTTTTGAATTTTAAAAATGTGATCACGGATTACTGTAATGACGAAATAAAAATAGGATTGCTTTAGTTTCATTAAAGGGAAGGTTACGTACCTTTTTTATTTCATGGGTCTCGCAACGATTAATCAATTCACACGACACAAAAAGTTGGATCATACACAAGGCCGTATTTATGGGGTGGGGGCATTCGGGACCTGTGCCCCCCGAAGCTGAGGAATTTCCTTTGATCTTTTGCCGCTTTGTGTTGGCGGCGGCAAAAGATCAAAGGCGTGCCCCCCCAAAATCGCTGTGCCCCCTCCGAAACTTTTTTCTGTATACGGCCTTGAGCATACAAAAAAAGATTCGTAACCACCAGGGTTGGACGAAACTGTTTCTTTTATTTAAAAAAATTTTTGAGAAAAAATTTTTTTTGCTTTAAAATCATCAAAATATGTCCAAAATAATATAATAACGCTATAAAAACCATTTAAATGATACAAAACAATCAAATATTGAAGATATATCATTTCAATGATGTTGGGGGTATTGTGAAAAAATTTACGTCGAGAAAAAAATTTTTTTGTGCTTATCTTCGACTTTGATATGATTGGGTCTTACTAAATCGAGGTCAGGGAGTTTAAATAAAGCATTTAAAGACGTTTAAAGTCAATATTAAATACTGTTTTTGGTCCTGGGGATGTTTTTTGCTTATATTGAGCTAAAAAAAAGTTCGCCATCTTCCCGGGTAGCTAGACGCATAATTTTGGTCTTAAAATAACCACAGCGTCAATTAGAACAGATATGCGAGCCTTTTTGGTCATCCAATCAATATTCGTCATTTTTCAGCCATTTGAAAAAATCCTCAACAACTACCCCCACATGGTTGACATGTAGGATCGTATCGAATATGCATCTTTAAAAACCTCCAAATTAGTTTTTTTTATCATAACATATATGGCAATCGATGTGCGAAGGCTTTAAGGTTTATCTTATCGGGAACCCAAAAATTTTTGAACTTTACTATATCTATAGGTAAAATGGACTATTTAGTCGATTGCGAGTTTTTTTTTGCTTTGATTTGAGCCCAAATCTTTTATAACAGTGTTGTAGCCCACAAAATTTCCAATCGATCTATCAGAGAACTTTTGGATATGTGGTCTTGTTCTTATTTGCCGAGCCAAAAAGTGCCAAAATTCGCTGTTTTATGCAAATTTCATTTTTTGGACATGACAACCCCAAAATATGATATGAAGACCCCCAATATCATTTTTTTATGGTTTTTAGGTGTTTTTACCGTAATTTTAAAAGGACACCTCTACCGTACAATTTTGGCCCCAAAATGAGCCCGTGTAATTAATAATTAAATTTCTGCTTTCAAAATTTTACTTTTTAAAAAACAAAATTGCTATAAATCTTTTTTTCTACTGAAAATATTAAAAAGTGATGAATCATCGCTTAACACTATTATTTCATATCATTTAATAAGAAAAAATACTTGTGTGTAAAACACTATGTTTCAAAAGTACCAAAACAATAATGTCGTCATAAAACAATAATATTTATTCGAATAAATTCCCATGCAGAAAACTGAAACCTGGAAAATAATTTGGATCTTTGAATTTCCTCGAAAAGTTTTTTAAATGTTTAAATTGAGTCGTGTGAATTTGCATAATATCTCAGAAGGGTTCAGAATACACTTACATTAAAAAGAGATACCTTTAATTATTAAAAATATTATTAACAAGGAAATGAGTGTGATAAAATGTGACGTCAAATCTGTGTGAACTTTTAATGAAAATTCATTTCTGCGAATTTAAATATGTACAATTTTCAGATAACCGATTTTAAATACGGAACATTTTTTGCCTCTCTCACGGGGGCATTCAGTCAAATCTCAGATCCATGGAATAATATTTTATTTGCAATTTGGGCCTTTGCAATTCTTTATTGCGTCACTTCTATTCCAGTGCAATTTCTTTATCGATATTTTTTGATTGTTAAAAGTCATCCATTAACAAGGCTACAGTATGCCTCCCTGTTATTTACATCATTTTGTTTCGCCTTCATTTATGGCTTAATTAATTGTTACACATTTTGGCCGAATCCAATTCTTTGGAATGAAAAAGCAAAGCTTCTAAAATCTGATTCATATTATTACGAAGGAATTCCATCATTTGTTTTTGCAGATATTGATAATACTCCTTTAAAAATACTTTTTTCATATTGCTATTTTTTGGTTTTTTGTTCGTATTTTGTTGTAATAATTGCAAATTACAAAGTTTACAAATATCTCAAAAATATCCGCTCCACAATTTCCACCTCATCCGCGGATGTTCAAACACAAATTAATTCAACATTTATTATTCAAGTTTGTATTCTTTTTTTTATTGTATTTATAACAAATTTTAGGCATGCATTCCAGTTTTGACGAGCTTTGTTCCAATTGTAACCGCTTTAACGATGACATTTTTAAAAGCAAATATTCCGGGATTAGGAATTTGTGTTAGCTTAATTTGGTCCTGGATTCCAATTGCAAATCCCCTTTTAACATTAATTTTTATAAAACAATACCGAAAAAGTATTTTAAATTTTTTTCAAAAAAAGGCCAACATTGTTAGCACTGGAATTATTTCTGTAACAATGAATGGAAATAGTTTTCGACGAAATAATAATAATAATAAAGTTGCAACAACAACAACATCCGCAAATATTGCATAATTTTGCAAAGAAATTATTACGGTAATTAAATAGTTATTTCTTTTTCTCTTTTTTTTATGTTTAATTTTTGTAGTAAAAATTTTGGGATTGAGTTTTTCCAAAAAATATTATTGTTTATTTTTTTAAAGTTGTTCTTTCAGTTTTTGTGACATCTGCAGACAGCAACAAAAGCAATATATCTCAGAAATAAAAATAAATGCAAAAAACGATTTACACACATGCTTTTTTTCTTTCATTTATAAAAAATAAATGACACACTTTTTGATGATTTAAAGAAAGCTGCTGTTTTAGAAAAAATTTGGCAAAAAAATAATTGGTCTTTCTTATTGAATATGATTTAGTTTATAAAATTCAAAAGAAATTGTTGGAAATAAACTAAAATAATTATCAGCAAATTTTAATTTTATCAAACATTTTGTAAATCGTCAAAATCTCCCAAAATGCATGCAAAAGCTTAACATTTTTTAATGATATAATTGTTAAGATTCATTTCTTCTTTTGGAACAACGAAAAAGCTACAAAGAAATGTCTCATTAATCGTTTAATTTAGCAAACACTTAAATTAGTTTAAACTAAACAATTAACTTCCTGGTTTCTCTTCTTCTTTTTTTTTTATTTTTTCCAAAAAGCCAAAAAAATCAAACAATAACAACTTTTTTTTTTCTACTTTGAATCAAGGAAATCGATTAATCTCTTTCTTTCCAAAAAAAAGTCTTACGGGTAATAAAAAAACAAAATAAAGAAAAGAAGAAAGACAACTGACAACAACAACAACGACGACAATGATGATGAGGATTGCCAGAGGGGTAAAAAAAAGGGGGGGGGGGACTTGCTTGATCCATCCAAAAAATATATCAGGGCAAAGGGACTAGACAATTTTCGACAATGTAATTTTTGGCTGTCAACAGATATGTGTCGCAAAAAAAAGAGTTTTTTCTTTTAAGCTCAACATACGTAATTCCCCCCCCCCTTTTTTTTACTTTGGTTTCATTTTTGCGACATTTTTTGACAAATTTTAAAAAAAATAATATTTTTTTCAAAACCTATTTTCGCGAGTTTTAAAGACTGTAATTATAATAATTGGTTTTGCTTTAATCGTTTTTTGAGTGACATTTAAATTTTTTTTAAAAATGTTACCTTTTATCCTTTTTTTCTCAATAGCCCATTTTCAAATAATTGTTTTTGGTTCTGAAAATTTAAGCAATCAGAAACATTTGCCAATTTTATTATTAATTTTTATTAAAATTAAAGATTATCTGAATAAATATTTATTTGCTGATTTATTTATATAATTGAGATTCTACGTTAAAGGGAGCGTTTTGGATAGACTTTTAGCACGAAAGTTGCAATGATGGAGAATGCATTTCTTTGTGTTTTTTTTGTCAAACATTCATGGCAAAAAAAATACACAAACAAATGCATTACCTATCTATGGGAACGATGGTGATCACGGTCACAAGAAATACTTTGTTTATTCCGAACGTGTTTTTGTTGTTACAATTTTATAGAACCTTTGAAATGCAAAAAAACTGTTTATTAATAATAATAAGTTCATGTAGTTATCAAAACAGTTTTACCAAAAATGAAAGCAGTCTGACCCTTTTTGTAATACAGGGTGATTCAAGAAAAAGTCCGATTTTCAAATGGCTGGCAAATGGTTTCTGTTCCATTTAAACGAAAAGTAATGGAGCAATGATACTCAGCACCAGCTATCATTTAGTTTTTCACAAAAATTTATTTTGAAAAAAGTCGAAATTTTCGGAATTTCGACTTGGTCCCCCCTGTAAAAACAAAAAACCAAAACTAAATGGTAATTGGTGCTGAGTATCACTGCTCCATTACTTTTCGTTTAAATGGAACATAAACCATTTGCCAGCCATTTGAAAATCGGACTTTTTCTTGAATCACCCTGTATTACAGTATCAAAATTATAACATTCCCAAAATCCAATATATAATTCTAAATTTATACATTAAATTCAAATTAGAATACTCGGATTCCGATAAATTTAATAATGAAAAATAATTAATTTAAATGTACCTAGAATTTTTTAAAACGGTAATTTCATCGTGAATTTAGTGTTTTAAAAAAAATCCAAAAAATTTCAACAATTTTATTTCAATTAAAGTCTTACCCTTAATTGACATCTTCTTTTGTAATTCGCTCTATTTAGTTTCCCTTTTAATTTAAAGATTATCCCCAAAAAGTGTAAAGAAAAAACCTTTTTTCACATCCGAAAACTTATTATTTTTTATCCAATTTTTGCAAATTTTACGGACACCATTTGTTGAACATTTTTAGATGTCATCTGATGGAGAAGGGGGGGAAGTAGTGTCGGGGTTTTGCGCCAAATTACTCTTCCAACTTATTTTTTTATATCATTGTTTGGAGTGTCCTTTTTCGCAAATTGCGTCCGTACATTTTTCTTTCTTTCTTTCCTTCTTTTTTTCGTTATCTCGGATTCATTTTTCGTTTTTCGTAAAAAGGTCGCGCATGTGCTCATTTTTTTTCTTTCTACAATACCTGCAATTTACTATACAGAAAAATGAGTAAGTAAAAAATGAAATGAAAAACTGCCCTGTGGTTGGTATTCCTTTTTTTTCTTTTTAGTTAAAAATTTTTATGTTTTATTTCTTTTTATTAACGTTTAGATCAGCGTGATTGATTATTTATTTTTAAAAAAAAATTTGATAATGATCAAAAAAATGAAGAAAAAAAGGAAATTTGTAAAATTTTTATATTTTTGTGATAGTAACATTTATTTTGTTTTAAATTGAATTTTTTATGTTACTATACTTTTTAAAACTCTTGGAGCGAAATGTTTGTTACAGTAATTGCTGTAATTTTTAGCTCTGATAAAAAGTTGCAGTTTATTTATTTGTTTCAATTTCTGAAAAAAAAAACATTTATCATTTTTTTCCTTTTTTTATTGTACTTTTTTTCCATATTTAATTTAAAACGTTTTTAAACGTAAAAAGTTTCGTTCGTTCTTTCTTTTTTTTTTGATTATCTTTTTTGTCCCTAATTAAGATTTTTGAACGATAAAAATTGCGCATACATGCGGATAAAAAATGTTTTCTTTCTTTCTTTTTCTTAACTTGTTGCTTCTTATTTTTTTGCCTTTTTCGTCGTCAATTAAGATGAGAAAAAAAGAAAAGATTTTTTAATTAATAAAAGAAACTTTTTTTTCAATAATGAAGATTGCTTTTTTTGTGGAAAAAATATATTGCAAAACTTTTTTTTCTATGATAGATTTTGATGGATAAAAATATAACATGTTAAAGTTCTTCATGACATTAGATTACTGTATTATAAATGTGCAATTGATCTTTAATCATTAATCAAATTTAAATTTTTAAAGATTAAATTTTACAAGTTACATACATATATATATTTTATAACATGTAATTGTATAATTCTGTATTTTACAGAAATCCAAATATATTTTTGATATCTGTTTTGTGACATGTATTATATCTTTTATCTCTTCTTTCTATTCATTTATCTGTGTTATATCCCCCAAAGGGGGAATACATTATTTAAGTGTTATGGTAAGCTCATAAATGTCAAAGCCACCACCAAAGCTGCTTGTTTTGTCCCCCCATTATTTTTTTCCATCTGTTTTTTTTCTGTTTCAAAATTTTAAAAGCTTTATTATTTTTGTTTTTGAATAAAAGCCTCAAGCCATTACTACTTTAAATGAAGCAAGTTTGCTCAAAAAATTCTTTCTTTCTTTCCGTGGAATAAATTAGTTCAATCGTCTCAAAAAATGCTTTATCCTTCCTTTTTTGGGTTCGTCATTTGCCAAAGTTGGAATATATATATATGAATGTGTATATACAAAGTATGGCATCTTTGGTTGTCCCCTGTTATTTATTTTTTTCTTCACTGTGGCTGCTACCGGAAACGTGCCGTTGCAATTATCCTCGCACTGTTTGGTTTTTTTCTTCTTCTTTCAATTCTATTTGCGCGCATCCGGAAACGGTTGTTTGAAAAAAAGAAAGAAGGAAGGTTTTTAAAAACGAAACAAAAAACACAGAGACAAAAAACGGGGCAAAGAAACATGAAAAAAAAATAAAATAAAGAGAGCATTGCTTTTGGAAAATGCCGCTCCGGAATATGGCACAAAAATATATAAATAGGATAGACTCAAGGTTCTTTATTTTATTTTTTCTTTTGTGCCAAAAATGCCGAGGATAACAATAGTTTTCCGGCAGATATCCCCCTTTGTATATATATGTTTTTCGTCGCGTGATTGTTTTCCTCCGTTTAAAAAAATAGAAATTATTTTGGGTCTATTTTTTTGACTTTATTTCTTTGTAAGAGCGGAAATAAATGTTTTAAAGCTGATTCTTTGTTAAAGAAAAAGAAAGCAAAAACTTCCGGTGAAAAATAAACTATGAATTGCTTCAAATTTTTTGTTTTATACTCTTTTTAAGAATGCTTTATTTTTGAACTAAAAAGAGTACTGTAGATTTTTAAAGTGTTACCAAAATTTGTAAAACAACTTTAAAATTTATGATAATTTTTTTGATCAACACTTTTTACATTTGAAAATGCATAAATTTTAGCAATAAACTTTTATCCGTTTATCCTTTTTTTTTAAAAATACAGTTTTTAAATAAAATTTTCGCGCAATAAACAAAAGAAAAAGAAAGAAAATCTTTTTTTCTTCTTTCAAAATATACATAGCTACGTGCACGCGCAACTCAAACGCGAGTGTTCCCCTTCATTTTTTTTCAGTCAAAAGAAAATGAAAGAGAGGTATACTGTAGAAATTAAAATTTTTATTTATTATTTTTATTTTTATCCTTCTAGATGTAAAAAAATACGGAGATTCCGAAAATCCAACTTTTGGATATCACTTTCATACAAAAAATCTGAGAAAAGTCTAAAAAATCGCTTTTTTTTACGTTTTTTAAAAAAATATGTATTGCACTCTGGCGAGTTCCAGCTCGAAATTATATCATAACGATAGAGCGTTTCATTTGCTACAAGAGCATATTTTTAGAAATCACCCCGGATCACCCCGTTTTGGTACAACTCATTTTTTCCATTTTAAACCGACTTTTTTTTCGAAAGTTTTAAGAACAAAAAAGTGCGCAGGGAAAACGTTGGCCTTTTGTCGCAGTGGTAAACGGCGTTTATCTATCGCTCGAAGGGGGCAAGTTCGATTCCATGAAAAATTTTTTTAAAATTTTTGTTCCCAGTTTTATTTTTTATTACTCTCTAAAAATATATGTTACATATTTTTATACATATAATATGTATGACAAATAATTAATAATAACCATAAATAGCAAATTTCAAAAACCGCAAAAAAATCAAATAAATTTTTTTTGCTGCAAAAAAAAGTGCATTTTTTGAAACGCGACACGAAAATATTTATAAAAGAATTGTGTTCCCCGACTGAAAAAAAACTACTTTTTCTGATTCTTAAAAGAGTAATTAAACTTTATAAATTATCTTTTTTAAACTTTTTCTTTTTTTATATCCAACAATATTTTTGTCGCGCATCTAATGATACAAAATTTACTACATTTGGAAATCGTTGAAAAAACCGTGCACGTAGCTAAATATACAATCTCTTTTTTTTAAATATTGTTAGCATAAAAAGAAGAACACAAAAGAGAGAGAGAGCACAAAAAAAGATAGAAAGCTTTAAACACGTTTTAAAAAATTCTTTTGCGCTTGTCTCCTATTGAAAAGCCGCCTGGGTTAGTTAGAAGGGCATCAACATCATCATCATCATCATCATCTCAACACTCTCCTCTTTTACTCCTTTTTCTCCCCTCTTTTACTTCTTCTTTTTTCTTCTATAACAACGACAACAACGGCGACAACGACAACGGCATTCATCCATCCAAAAAAAAATGTGTTCATTTTTCTTTCTTCCTTTTTTTCTTCTGTGCTTTATTTTTCTTGCGCGTGTATACACTTTTTTTCCTTCTAATGTTTCAACGCGCAATCTGCTGCCGTCGTTGCAGCCAGCTTCTTACCAGCCTTCAGGCATTCGGACATTGAAAACTATTTTTCTCATTTCTTTTGTTTAAATTAATTTTTTTTTTTGAAGACCACTACCCTCTTAATTCCTTTTTCATTCTCCCTCTTTTTTTTGGGCTAAACTATCTTCCTTCAATTTATTTATTTTTTCTATCTCATTATCCCCCCCCCCATCTTATTAAGTTCCATTAAGCCCTTCCTAATTAATCCATTATGCTTTTTTCTTTTCTTCTTTTTTTTGTGTTTCAACTTTCAAAGTTTACGTTTCTCTCAAAAAATTCCATTTTTTTCATCAATCAAAAAATAGAAATAGAAATTCATCAGTGGTTAGTAAATACTTTTTTACTTAGACATTTTCAATATGTTTTTTTTTTATTTAACAGAAAGTTAAATATTTTATTTTTAAAATATTTTATTTGGGCAACAACGAAGCTTCTTCCTTCCTTCATTGATGGTTGTTGTTTTTTCCTTCAAAAAAATGTTTCATTTTATTTTATATATATATATATATGCTTATATATGTTTCTCTTCCCCCCCCCTCCGGGGATAGCCATTTTCCAGCTTGTCATCAAATTCGTAGCCATCTTTTCCTTATTTAATAGATAGATAGATGTAAAAGAAGGGAAGGGGGGAAACGACAGCTTACTTTCTTTCTACAAACTAACTACTTTTATTCATTTTTATTTTCAGCCCTTTGAATCCATTTCAATTTAAACTGCCAAAAATATTTTTTTGCTCCAACCTTCTTTTTATATAATGGTTTTAAGCAGACCTTCTTTTTTTGCCTTTCTTTAAAGGCATTTCTTGTTGAAACCGTAAATCATAGCTTCTTCCATAAAAATTCTGAAAAAAATGATGGAATTTTGATACGGTGACATTCTTTTTTCCCCCTCATTCGGCCTCAAAAATCTCGTCTCCAAAGTGTCCCTCATTTTTTTTCCATTTTTATTTTCCATCAAAGTCACGTTAGATAATGGGAATCTCGTGGGAAAGAAAAAGAAATGCTTTTATCCTTAAAAGTTTTTTCCCCCCCTTGAATACAGATGTATTCATTTCTTTCTTTGCCTTTCTTGACAAAATTGAATGAGCAATAAAGCTAGGGACCTTCAAGCAAAAATTTAAAGTCATTTTTTATTAATAAATTTTATATATTCAGATACCTCAGGATTTTTTAAGACCCATGGCGAAATTTTTTTGAATTCAGATTCTGAAGCTGAAAAATGATGAAGCTTTTTCGGCGCGCGCATCAGGTGTTTCATGGCAAGCAAAAAAATCAAAGGAAAAACGCCGCCAAGCAGGCGACGCGTTTGGCTCAGTTGTTAGCGCAACGCACTTGCGTGCAAAAGCTCACAGGATCAATTCCTCTGGGGTGACAAAAGGGTTGTTAGAGTTAAATTTTATCTGGGATGTGTTAAAAAACATTTCACAGTTATTGCAAACAAAAAATAACACTAATTTATTTGTAAACGTCATTAATTTGCTTATTTTAACACCGATATTTGTTTTGGAGCAACGCTCTCCAATAAAAACAAAATTAAGATTTTTTTAAAAGTTAAAGACTTTTTTGGCAGTATCTGTCACTTCTATCATTTTTTGGCTAGTACAAATCATAAACTTTTTCGAAATTGCTACTTCAAGAATGATCAAATAATCTCAAAAGAAACTATATTTTCCTCTTCGAAGCTATGGTGATAACCACAAACTGCAGACTTTCCTGCAGCTTAAAAAGGTTAGATGCTTGAAAGTTTATGCAATTTATATTATTATCAAACTCAAAATGATTACGATTTGATATTCAATGGACCATTGACAGTGGTAAGTTTATATATATATTTTTTGTATTTTTTGCATTATTTCTACGTTGTTTTAGACAAGAAAAAATCTTTATTGCTGCTGCACTGTTGTTTCTAACGTTAAAAGAATTATGAAGAACCCGAAATGAAACTATTCGAATAGAAGATTCCCAATTATTATTTCTTGAAGTTAATATGTATGAGTGAGGATATATCAATTTCTCTGGATAACTGGATGGGTTTCATAAATGTAACAGATATATAATATCTTTTTTATGTTACTTCAAATGCAAGAAAAAAATAACTCCATCGAATTACAGGTAAGTTTTTTCATATCTTTACTGTTTTGCATTATATCCACGTTATTTTAGAATAGAATTCTCAAGTTATTTAAAGATGATCTGACTTATAAGATATATTTATGTTCACGGTGTTTTATGTCAATGTTGCTGAATCATTGGTCCGGTCTTTTCCTTGAAAATATATATAATATGTTATTTTTTGTTTCTGAAACTTCGAACACAAGTGGAAAAAGCCTCCATCTTCAAATGGCAGATGATTCCATAGTAATAAAAACACATATTATTATTGTTTTTTGTCATTCAATAATATGTGTTTCTCTTAATTTTATTTATTAATAAATTTTTAACAATAATTGATAGCCAAACAGTAGAATGTAAAATGTTTTAGCACCGATCTCCGTGGATGTTGTGTTAACACCAATTATACAATGGTAAAACCAAACATTGACAAAATAATAAAGTTTACAAATAAATTAGTGTTATTTTTTGTTTGCAATAACTGTGAAATGTTTTTTAACACATCCCAGATAAAATTTAACTCTAACAACCCTTTTGTCACCCCAGAGGAATTGATCCTGTGAGCTTTTGCACGCAAGTGCGTTGCGCTAACAACTGAGCCAAACGCGTCGCCTGCTTGGCGGCGTTTTTCCTTTGATTTTTTTGCTTGCCATGAAAAACGACTTTTCTTTTTTTGGTTGACGGTCCCTAAATAAAGCTTTGATTTTTGGTTAGTTTTTTATTTTATTTTTACTTGGTAGTTAGGCCAGGAATGCCTTGGAAAAAGCGCTTTTTTTGCTGAAAGCTTTTTTTTAACAACCAAATTGGGACTCCTAAATGCCCTCCTTTTTTTATTTTCTGTGTATTTTAAAAACTACCGGCAAATATTATTTTTTTGCTGGAATTTTAAAATTTACAAAACCCTTTTGGCAAAAAAGAAAAATTACACATATCTCTTTGGTGAAAAACAATTAATATTATTATTATTATTTTTCTGCTGTTTTTGAAAGATGTAATAATAAAATAAATTGGCCTTCATCATAATATTTGTTTTCCTCTCTTTTTCTTTCTTTCTATCCTATATCTGTCTGTCTTTATATTTATTCTCCATGTTCAAAAAAATTGAGCCAATTATAAATATTCCATTTTTTCGTTCCATCTTTAAAAAAGAAGAAAGGATTTGCATTTCTTTTGGGATAAATTACTTCAATTAAGTTTTAAAAACATAAAGCTTCAAAGAAAACCTATGTTCCTTCTTTCTCTCTATTTTCTGTCATTTTTAGAAAGAAGAAGCGACAAAATTCTCACGGGGCGTTTCTAGGCTTTTAAAAAAATCTGTGTCTTTTTACCACTTTTTTCAACAAAAATACTACTGATGATGATGGAATTGAATTGGAATTGAGATTTATAAAGAAAGATAAGATGACCGGCAATGTTATTTGAGACAGCCTTCTTTAATTTCAAAATTTCAAATTTCAAAGCTTTCTCGCTTTTTTTAGTAATAATTTTCGGATATTTTCTGTTTTGTTTTTTTTGTAATTAATTTTTAATAACAAAAAAATTTTGAGTAATATTAAATAAAGTAGCAATAAAAAATGCTTCGGATTTCTCAGAATTAACGCCGATGTTGTTTAAATTCTGAAGCCATGTAATTTATGAAACTTGAATTAATTATACTTGTGTTGGCGAAAATACTTCTTTTTTAACTACCATCAAACAAATGCTTTAAAACTACAGTAAATTTTGCAAATAATTGCAATAATATTATGAATATTGTAGTACTTCAAAAAGTTTTCTAAACAATGAAATATTTAAATATTACTCTGAAAATTCTTTTGTGAACCGTTTTTTTTACAAAGATATTTTAAACTTTCAAGAATTTCATTAAAAATTTTTTCCATCTTCTTCTATTAATTAATTAATTATTGTTCGATAAAAATGCGTTCAAAAACATTAGCAAATTAACCCTTTTTTTATATTTGTTGCTTTTTTTTGTTTTGTTTCCCATCTATTTTTTTTTGTGCAAATTGATATTGAGACAGGTGTTTAACATTTTTTTCCCCGATCACATTTCATTCTTTTTTATTTGTGTTTTTTTTTCAATCACTTTTCCCGTATTTGGACCAAAAACTTTTTTGAATTATTTTTGCCCAAAATCCCCTTCAAAATTGTTTAAAACAAATCGGATTATCTTTTGTTTTTCTGCCTATTTTTTAATAATTCATTGACAAAAAATAATTTTCAATTGTTTCAACAACAATATTATAATTTTTGGAGTAAAAGCCTAAATAATATCCGACAAAAAATAAATATATTAAATTTATTAGTCTTCGTTTTTGAAGTTTTTCACTTCAAAAAAATGTCGCATGTTTTAAACCGATTTTAATAATAAATAAATAAAAAAACTATGGGCCGACGAAAAAAAAGAGAGATTGGTTGTGTAAAAAAATAATTGAATGAATGTTTGATATTTCAAAATACAACTTTTTTTGAAAAAAAAAACTAAAAAAGTTTAGTAACTTTTTCAAATCAAAAAAATTTGAAAAAAGTTAAAAACAAGTTTTTTGAAGGGTTTTTTTGGTTGTTGAAAGTTTTGTTGATTTGCCAGAAAAAAAATAGAGGCAAAAGAAAAGGAAAAAAACCATAAAAGTGTAAAAATGTAAAAATGTAAAAATATATGTGAGTAAGTAAAAAATGGCTTAGGCTGTAAATAACTGTAAAAAAGAGAAAAAGTTTAAAGTGGCAATTTTCGAATGTTAAAAAAATAAAAAAGATTGTAATTATGTTTTTTATAATTGCTCGTTGAATCTTATTTTTAGTTATTTTATTTATAAAAATTGTGGCTTGTGTATTTTTGGCATTTAAAATTACGGCAATTTTGCAGTTTTTAAATTTTAAAATTGTGGCATTTTTCTGCAGTTTCATTTTTTTTTCATAGACTGTATTTTTCGTTTTTTCGTGTGTTTTTACAAAAATTTGTTACATAAATTTTAAAATGTTTTAAAACAATATTTTGTCTATCTCTTTTTTTCAACTTTGCCATACAAGGAAATATCTCATCTGAATAATAATATTGACAAAATATAAAAATATTTATTTAAATACTTCACCTTTAAAATTTTTTTCAAGTATATACTTCCGATCACACATACTTATTTCACCACTTTATTTCCTTCCTTCTTTCCTCCAAAAAATGAGGTAGATCAAATTTCTCCCTTCCCTTCCATAATATTCGAATGAGAGAGATGAAAAGAAGGAAAAAATGTATCGATGATTTTTTTTATATGTAATATTTTTGCCTCTTCCTCTGAAACAGTTCATTTTCTTTTCTTTTAAAAAAAAAGTTGTTGCAATTCAAAAGAAATGAAAATAATAGGACCACAAAAGTGTAGAATTTAAAAAAGAAAAAGAAGAGTGAACAACGCCAACCCAAACAACAACGTTTCCGCTCGCGCGCTTCTGAATACAACAACTCCAAATGACATCGACATCGACGACGACGAAGACTCTCTGTAAATATATTTGTGCAGTTGCAAGCACGCATCAGTAGCAGTAGCAGTAGCAGTAGTAACAACAATAACGACAATTTCATTCTTTTCATCATCATCATTATCTCTTTTGTCCTCTCTTTTTTTTGTGTTGAAGTCCTCTCTCTCTCTCTACATTTTAGATATTCGCATGAATAGACTTCTTTCCTTTACTTTTTTCTGAAATAGGCTCTCTATTTTCAAAGTTCTTTTTTTTACACGGCGGCAGCGGCCAAAAAATGAGGGCCGAAAAAAAAGCAAAGCTATTTTTCGAAGGCGGAGTTTTTTCTTTTGTGTCTTTCCTTCTATTTTTTCCATGATGATGTTCACGGAAAAACCGGATTTGTGTATTATTCTATTTTGGAATTATAACAAAAAATTCATTTTTTTTTGCCTCAACTGGATTCCCTTCCAACCATCGGTGATATTTTTGATGATGATGATGTCCCTCAAAAACGATAAGTGCCATCACTTTTTTTTATATTAAATACATACATACACATATGTATGTATGTATTTATATGATTGAAAAAAAAGTGTTGATGAAAAATTATTATTGTTAAACAAAAAGAGATGTTTGGGAGGATGGAGGAGAGAAACTTCAAGTTCAAAAAATATAATGGAAGTTAATTTTGTTTCAAAATACAAAAATGACACGCTTCAATTTTTTTTAAAAAAAACTTTGAATTGCTTTTTCACGGTTTCTTTACTTTTTTGTTTTGTTTGTTTGTATGAACATCTGCCTTTTATAATATAACTGCCTGCTTGCCTGCTGAAGCAGCAGCAGCAGCTTCCAATCATCCATCTTCTTTTGTTACCTTCAAAAATTTGTTTTTGCGCGGAGCTCAGATTTCATTCACGTGTTTCGTGTTTTTACCTATCTTATTTCAATCTATTTCTTTGCTATTTTTTGAGGTTGGAATAATCATAATAATAATAACATGTATGTACATGTAACTAACTGTATTTTATGAAATTTTTCTGTTCAAAAACAGTTTTATAATTTTATAATTTTGTAGATATTTTTAAATGGCCATGGGGGCGGATATGGTAGATTCAACACATGCAGCAATTTTATACGCCCAACAAGCTGCAGCTGCTGCGGCGGTTGCAGCAGCCTCAGTTGTAACAGATCGAAAACCAATTGATGTTGTAATAAATGGTTCAACAACAAATAATACAACTGCCGGAAATAATACAATTCCAACATCAAATGGTGGAATTATAAATGGACATTATTTTTCTTCAACAAATTCAAATGGCACGGATCAAGCGACAACCTCTTCCGCGCCATCCCCGAATGCAGAACTTGGAGAATTAATGACAAATTTGATAATCAATTATTTACCACAAAATATGAATCAGGATGAAGTTCGGGCACTTTTTGCATCAATGGGTGAAATAGAATCATGTAAACTTGTTCGCGACAAAGTTACTGGTAAGTCTCCCCTTTTTTATTAAAGCAAACAAATATTTAAAAAAAAAAAGAGATTCTTCCAACTTTTTTCTTTTATGTGTCAGCACTTCCTTTATCAGTTTATCAGTTTCTTTATTTTATTTGTTTAAAAAGTGTTTTTTTAAAAAACAAAAAACGTTTTTTTTTCTACCGTAATCACTTAGTTTTTGTTATTATTACTTTTTTTGAAAGATAAAATATTTTTAAGTTTTTGGTAAAGGGCTCTTTTAATTAATTCCGTTTTATATATATTTGTTTAAACTTTTAACCTAAATTCTTCTTTTTTTTGGCAAACTTGTTAGATTCTTTTTCAAAAAAACAAACTTGAGTTATTTTTCTAAAAATTTAATCTAAATTAATTTTTTTTGGTATTATTTCTTCTTGTTTCTATACCTTATTTTTTTGTTATTTATTTTTTAGGCCAAAGTCTTGGTTATTCTTTTGTCAATTATGTTAGACAAGATGATGCAAAGCGTGCCATGACCAGTTTCAATGGATTACGGTTACAAAATAAAACTATCAAGGTTCGTCACCAAACAAATTCAGTTTTTTGTGCACAAAAATAAATATATATTTTTTAAAATCTTATTTTTTTATGTTTTTTTTTCTCTTTTTTGTTTTTTTTTAAAATTGGAATTTTTTAATTTAAATAATTGCTTGATTTTGGATATCCCTTCTCTTTTTTTTCAGGTATCCTATGCTCGACCAAGTAATGAATGCATTAAAGGCGCTAATCTCTATGTCAGCGGATTACCAAAACAAATGACTCTTAAAGAGCTTGTTGAAATTTTTCGTCCATTTGGAAAGATAATTACTTCAAGAATATTATTTGATAATGTCACAGGTATTTACCAGATTCGTTTTGAGACCATAAAAGAAAATACAATTTTAGGATTAAGTAAAGGTGTTGGATTTGTGAGATTCGACAAAAAAAGTGAAGCTGAATATGCAATTGATAAAGTGCATGGAACAACTCCCCCAGGATTCACCGAACAAATTGCTGTAAAATTTGCAAATTCCCCGGGGGCCCGTGATCGAGCAGTCCTTCAACAAATGGCAACAAATTTGACAAATCTTGGAGCATTAACTTCACCAGGCGTTACGCCAATGGCTGCGGCGGCACAAGCCCTGCTTCCATTAACAACTGTTTTACGGCGAAATAGTGCCGCAACAACAAATGCCGTTGCAGGGGGTCCAATTCGGCATACTGCACAGTTGGGAGCTTTACGATATTCCCCTTTAACCGCAACTCCAACATCATCTTTTACTTTGGGAGGAAATTCAACTCAAGACATTTTTGCAACGAATGCAGCTTTACTTCAAATGGCTGCGGCAGGAAATGCTGCCACACAAGCTCAAGCTCAATTAGCTGCATTTGCAGCTGCGGGAGTTCCATGTTCTGTAGGGCAAACTTTTGGCCTTTCTACAGTATCCGCTGGAAATCCGAATGGCACAACAAATGGAATTGCCCGTTCCACGTCCCCTTCTGGAGGCTTTACAATTATTGTTGCCAATCTTGGAAGTGAAGCAGAAGAATCAATTTTATATCGATTATTTGGTCCATTTGGAGCAGTGTTAAGTGTAAAGGTTTGTTTGTTTGTGTAATTTGGAATAATAAATTTAATGAAGCATTCCCGATTTACAGATGGTTAAAGATTCAACAGAAAGATGTCGGGGATTTGGCCTTATTACAATGGCAAATTATGAAGAAGCATATGCCGCTGTTGGAACTCTAAACGGGGCAACTGTAAATGGTCGAACAATACAGGTATACTGTAACTACAATATTGATGAAAGAAATATGTTTCAACACAACTATTTTTTAGGTTTCATTTAAAAATGCAAATCCTGCCGGAATCTGAACCTTTAAAGTCAAAGTCTCACTTTTTTTTCAACATTTCTTTCAACAAAAATATAACAATTGTTCTACAAATCTTCTTCTTCTATTAATTAAATAATTAATTACATATGTGCAAATTAATACACAAATTCAACCGGTCAATTCAGTCAATCAATCAATTCAATTCAATGAAAATCCAAAATATATCCAAAAAATGATTCGAACAAGTCAAAGAGATTCTTCTTTTTTCTTCAAAAGACACTTTTTTCATCGTCTTTTTTAATATCACTTTTTTGTAGTTTTAAAATTTCCAATATATCTAAATTTTTAAAATTAATTATTCTTTCAAAAAAAATACAAAAAATAAAAAAATCTAAATTTTTATTAAAATTCAAAAAATTAAATTGCTTCTAATTTTTTATTTTACTTTTTTTTTCTGCACATTTTTTAAGTTTTATTTTTTAATACCGTTTTTTTTACTTATTTTAATACATATATATTTTTTTGGTGTGAAGTCTTATGTTTTATTTTTGTTAAACAAATTTATTTTTATTTTTTTACAGTATTCTTCCTTTTTTTTTGTTTTTGTGCTATTTTATTTTTTACACACATTTATTTTTTTATTTGCTTCTTTTTTTTAATTTTGGTTTTTTTTAAGTAAGTAAACATAAGCTTTGTAGTTTTTTTTTTACAAAATTGAAAACAGCACTAAAAAACATAATAAATTAATTAAAGGGTATCCAAGATAATATCTAAAAATGGTAAAAAATGAACCATTTAATAATGGGATTATAAAAGTCAAAATATTTTTCAAAATAAAACAAAATACAAAAAAAATAATGATAAGGTTTTTAACAGTGAAAATAGAATTTACAATTGCGAAAATTAAATTTAAACGGTAAAAATTGGTACTATAAAAAAAGAGGTAACGAAAATCTGAACAATTTCAAAGTGAATGTTTAAACAAAAAAGTTAATTATAAAATTGAAAATCACATTAAAATTCTTCCAAAAGTTTAAATAACCCTTTACAATATTCTGGAACTGATTAAAATTAAATTTAAAAAACGCTGATTCGCGTCGAGACCTCCAATCAATGTATTATAACAAAAACATTTGTTAAAACTTACACTGGTCGACAAATTTAAAAAAACGGCAAAACGACTTTCTCAAAAAAGTTTTATTCCGTTTGGAACTTTCTTTGAACTTCATTATTTTTCTCAATCTTAAAAGTCTTTTTCTAAGCTTTTGAGCTTAACAATGTTATATTTTGCTTTTATAATAATAATCAGCACAAAAAATACTACAAAACTATGTATCGCCAGGTTATAAAATTATTTAGACGAGATTTAATTGTGAAAAAACGATTTTTATGTAGGTCCAAGGTGGGGAATATTACCAAAATTTCAAAGTCTTTTTCTGAGACTTTGAGAAGTTCTTGTAAAAATGTTCTTTTATATTATTAATTAGGAGATCAAGGGCTACAAAACTATGTATTATGGAGTCTTTATATTGGATATATAAGAAAAATTAATATTAAAAATTCACTAAGTCGGGTGAAAATTTGTACATTTTGCCAAAAACTTTTGGCGTTAAAAAAAGTCTCTTTGCCGCTTTCTTGTTTTTATCGACCAGTGACTTCTCTTCTAACTTAGAAGTGCGTCTTTCGCTTTAAAATTAAATTTGATGACTTTAATCAAAAAAACTTCAAGACTATCATTACCGAAGATGTATGACACATAATAAACTTTTTTTTTGCAAAAACAAACAAAATTATTGTCATTAAAAAGAAGAGATATAATTTCCGGTTGACTCAATAAATAAAAAGCACTTTTTTCTTTCCTTTGTTCAAGAAATATTTTTCATAGAAATGAATGATTTCAGAAATACTTTTTTCTTCTTTGACAAATTCAAGGTTGCTCATTTTTGAATTTACGCAAGCAAAAAAAAACTTTTGTGGTTCATCAATAAAAAAATGATCAATAAACATTCGATGTACTTACTCTCGGGGAGTTATTCTATTTTTGTTAAACACAAATTTTTGAACAAAAATTGGATGAAAAATTGATGACGTAATTTGAATTAGGCGATCGTCTTCTTTCTTTTGCTCTCCACCTTCGCCGCCGCCTGTTTTTCAGAAAAAACAAAACATAAGTTTTTTGATATAAAAGAAAAATAAAAATGGGCAGAAATTCAAATCAAATTCTTTCCAAGGTTCATTTTTCGTTTCTTTCAAAGTTTAATAAACTAAAATGGCTTTTAAATTTATTGTTTTTGTTGCATTTGTTGCAGTTGGATTTGCATGGCCTTATGATCGGTAAAAAATTAACATAATTTGTATTACTTGTTTAACATTTAATGTATTTTTAGACAATTTTATGATCAACCTGAAGGTGGATATGGTAGACCACATGGGGGATATGGAAGACCAAGCTATGGGGGTGGAAATGATGAAAGTAATTATAATCAACATGGCTACGGTCGATCTAATGGAGGATATGGTAGACCACATGGTGGATATGGTCGTCCATCAAATGTTGGAGATAATAATTGGGGACAACAGCAAGAAGGAGGACCATCTCAAGGTTCACAATGGCAAGGATCTTCTCAAGGTGAAGAATTTCAACAACCTCAACAACCCCATCAAAGTGGTGGTGGTGCACCAATTCCATCTTCACCATTTGGAGGAAGATTTGATGGTTCAAGTGCCGGAGAAGCTCAACCCCCAAATCCCTCAACTTTCGGTGAAAGACTTGGTGGTCCCACAACTGGAAATAATTTCTCTCCTCAAGTAAATGTTGAACCAACAAATAAAATTGCGGAAGGCGTAAAAACATTTGGTGGTACAGGAACTCCCCCACCAGTAAGTCCCAATGCACCACTTGACCCAAATATTGATTTAACTGGCAGTCGAGTATTCCATAATGGTGGTGGGGATTCTGAATCTGCTCCTTCTTCAGCAGATGCAACACCACAAAATCCTTCTGAATCATCTTCAGATGGCTCCGAAGGTTCATCAACTTCAACAAATGGCGAAGATTTAACTGGACTTCCAAGTGCCGATTCTCAACAACCTTCCCAAGGCCCAGTTTCAACTTCTGAATCTGAAACAGAAAATCAAAACACTTCTCCATCATCTGGTTCTGCACCACTTTTTGGTGGTGCACCAGTCGGTGCAGGTACAGATGGAGATTCTTCCTCTCCACCATCTGGCAGTGAATCTGGCAATGAACCCCCTGTTACAATTAATCCATCTGAAACTGCTGACAGTGGTCTTGTTCTTGGTTAATTATTAAAACCTTTTACATATGATTTGTTTAATGATCTCAATTAATGACCCTTTTTTTAACATTTTTTTTAACAAAGTGTAAAACTGTATTATTTTAGTATATTTCTAAAATATTTATCTTTCTTTCCTGGTGACAATTATTTTTTTTCAAAATAAACATGTTTTTTATCTTTTAACAAACAAACAATAAATAAAAAGTGATGGTCATTTTCTTATCATCTTTGATACATAAATCGAACTGAAATAAATTGATTTCAAAAATGTTAAATAAATGTGGTTAATTTTTTGAAGAAAGAAACCGAAAAAACCTGAATAAACATTTCCTTAAATTTTTGAAACCCTTTTAAAAAATATCCCGAAAATATGTTATATTTTGTGTTAATTTTGGAAGAACCACTTGAATCTCAAATAAAAAAGATTCGAGTGATCTGGTCTTACTTGAAAAGTATCAAAAATAATTAATATCCTTTTTTCCTAAACTGTCAAGATAAAAACTAGATATCACATTTTTTACAAAATTCCAAAACATTCAAAAAAAACATTATTCGAGACAAAAAATGACAACAATAATTTATGTTTTTGTAATTTTTATTTCAACTTTTATTAATTTTTGTGATGGATTTATTGGAGGATTTGGAGGAGGTGGCGGTGGCGGTGGATTTGGGTATGGAGGAGGAGGAGGTGGATTCGGGTATGGAGGTTGTGGAGGTGGAATAATTCCCCAAATTGGTGGATGTTTTATACCTCCCCCAATTTTGCCATGTTGTAATCCCTGTTGTTTTTATGGTTATGGAAATATAAATCCAGGAATGAATTTTGGATTTAATCCATTAATTCCCCCATTTCAACCATATCAGCCATTTCCATCATTCCCCCAATATCCACAACGACCTGGTTACAGAGGAAGCGGAAATTCAGGATATCCTTCATTTCCAAATTATCCAAATTATCCCCCACCAAAATGTAATAGTGGAAATTGTGGAATCCCACCAAATCAAAATAATAATGGATGTAAATGTGTGGAAGAATGCCAATGTTGTAAATCTAACAGTAATCCAAGTCCCTGTATTAAAAACATTGTTTTTCCATGTCCAAAACAGCAGCAACAAAATGGATGTGGATGTAACAAATAAAAATTACTGCAGTTTTTATTAATCATTGTATTTTTGTGATTACAATTGTTTAAAAAAATGTTTTTTGAGGTAATTACTTTAAATTTTAATTTGTAAAGTTGAATTCTTTTTTTTAGTTTTTGAATTATTGATTTTTTTTAAAACTTACTTTTATTAATATTAATCAAAATTTATATGCGCTAAAAAATATACAATAATATTCTACCGTATTTAATGTTTATATTTCACAAAGTTTTGAATAAAGTAATGAAAACACATAAATTTGGTTTATTTTTGATTAATTTGGTATAAAACAAAAAAGATTTTTTGTACTTTTTAAAAACAAAAACTATCCCGTGATATTATTATTAAAATAATTTGGTATTAAATATGCAACTATCAATTAAGAATAAGGAATAATAAAAGGCGTGTGCAGGGATAATAATTTTGGGGCAGTTAAAAACCATTTTTTAAATTAAACGTTGACGCAATCAATTATTAAACGACGTTTTTCAAAGCTTTTGTTTTTGAAATCTTATCCTAAATTGGGACACTCATTTTTATGCAAATTTAAAATTTTAACAGAAGGTATTCAAAATTTATTTACATCAAAAACAATTGGGCAAAGACTCATCTTCAATCTTCAATTTATTGCGCAACATGGCACTGCCTCTTTCTCAGCATAGAGAAAGAGACTAATTGAGATCTCAAAGCTCTCAGGGAGAGAGAATGATAACACCAGTACTCATGAGCTGGATTTAAACCCGGGGACCGACCGGAGTGGACGCGCACACTCATTTTTAAAGTGACTAACAGGAGCTGGGACTCGAACCTGCGAGGGAGGGATTGATGAGGCAGCGCTAGATCACTCGACTATGCGGCCACAAAAGCTCTGGAGCAGGGATTTCAAATGCAGACGGCCGCATGCCGACCGCGCCGGCGGCCGGCGGGCAAGGTTTTTTTCGCCGGCGGCCGGCACGGCCGACGATTTTTGTGAAATTCTTTGTTTTTCCCATACAAAAAAAGAAAAATATAGGCCGCACGGCCGGCCGGCTAATAATTTTAAGCCGCGCGGCCGGCACGGCGGCCACGTTTTCCCGCCGCATTTGACATCCCTGCTCTGGAGGGGATCGAACCCAGTTTTGATAATATTATAGCCAAGCGTGTTAACCACTCGACCACAGATGAAACTCATCTTGTATTTTTAGTGTTATTACAGTTTTAAATAAAAATCAGAATAACAACCTTGTTTTTTTACAAGGTTTTCCATATTTTTAAAAACATTTATTTAATTTCTAATGTTTTTTCCCAAATTTATTCATATATCTGCAAAATTAGCAAAATAAAGATAAACTTAGTTCGGCGAAAAAATTTAGTTTTACAAACTTTTATTTTAATTTTATTATAATCGTAAAAAAATTGTCTGTAAAAAGACTTTTTTAAAGACTTTATATCTGTATTTTACTGTTTTTTTCCTGGAATACAATTGCTTTAAATCAAAGAACGGAATGAAATGGATATGCTTTAAATTAAAAAGATTAAAAATTTCTAATTTAAAGTTGTCATTTGTCATTTTTACAATTTTCTAAATTTTGCTAAAATATTTTCTGCATTCAAAGTTCAAATTGCAGAAAACTTTTTTTTGAAAACCGCATTTTTTAAAAATGAATTTTGTTGCCTAGATTCTTTTGGAAAAGCTTGAATAAAAGTGCGAAAAAACCGTATTAAATAAATTTAACTTGAAACAAAATTTATACTTTTTACGTCGGCGTTATCCAAAAAAGCACACGACAATTTTTAGTTTGGTTAAAAAAAATATACTCCATATTTTTTTACCGTATGCTTTCGGCAATGACACAACAAAAGTTGCAGGTAATATTTATGTTTCAAAGCATTTATGTTTGAAATTTTAAATGTCTATAATTTATTTTTCTTTAAAATTTAAAACCTTTAAATGTTAAAACACAACAAAAAGGTGGAGCCTTAAAAAATTTATTCAAACTTTCGGACAGAAAAAAACGCAAAAGTTTATTTTAATTTTTTTAGTATTGTTTCAAAACTTGTTTTTTGCCATGTTTAATAACTTTAAAAAGATTTTCTGAAATCCATTTTAAAGGTTTTTGTTCAAAAAAAAGTTAGCACTATTTGTTTCTACATTAACCAGGGCCGCAACTGCCTTAGGGACATTGGTGACAGTTAAGCCCCCTTAGTGCCATAATTTTAAATGAAAAATTAAATTTATACTAGGCAAAATGAGATTTTTTTGACCTCTTATAAGGAATGTCTCCCCCCTTACTTGGGACTAATTTGCGGCACTGACAGTAACCTTGTTAAAATAATTTTGGTTTAAAATATTTTCTAACAACTCTTTTTTCGTTACCTAATTTTACACCATTTGGAATTATCAAATTAATTTGTTTTAAACCTTGTAAAAATACTGAGAAAGCATTACAAACCGCAATTTTGCGTTTAAAAATGTTAAAATCAAAATTTTTTCAGGTAAAATCAAACTGTGAAATTGAGGAAGAAGAATGTCATCAAATAATTATTCAGCTGTAACAGCATACTGTATTGGAAAACAGCCAAAATCTGTTGCAGATAATTTTGATGCAAGACGATGGCACATTGAATACACAATTCCACTGATATACGGCATTCCATCCGTAATTGTTTTTATTTGTGTTTTAAAAGTTTTATGGTCAAAAAAAGGAAGAAAAATGTTTCAAGGATCTTTTTATACATTTTTGTCGTGCACATTAATGGTCGTAAGTTTTATTTTAAATTGTATTTTTGTGAAATCTCGAATAAAGGATTGCCCAGACGTGACGTCACTATAAAATCGAAAATTTTGAACTCCGCCCACCCTTCCGTCACGCTTTGCCCTTTGATCTTTGTCGGCTTTTTAGCAGGAGCGTCACGTTTAGCTTACCCCTCCCCCCCCCCACCCACCCATAAAACCCGTGACGTCACGTCTGGACGCCCCCTAATCTTTCTTTTTGGCATCAATTTAAGATTATTCGATTTAAGGATGGATGGACAAAGGCTATCCCCCCCAGAGGCTTCAAAAAAGATCCTTGGGTCTTCCCTTTCCCATCCTTACATTAATTTTTATTTTAAGATGTCCCATATAATATGTAATAATTATAGGATTTAATAACATGGATAATTTTATTATTTATGAATGAACTTGTTCGAGTATCATATTTTGATTGGATATTTTCATGGATTGATGAAGATGGAATAATTGCGTCATGGCTATACGCAATTCAAATATATTTTACTGTTATGGCATTACTAAATTCTGTGGTACTTAATTTTAATCGTTTTACAGCAATCGTTTTTTTCCTTTATGATACTGAAGTAAGTTATTTTATAAAAATATTACTGTAAAATCCGACAATAATAATAATTAAAATATATATTTCAGTTTTGGAGAAAATGGACAAAAATTTTTCTTGGAATTTATTTTCTTTTTCCAATATGTTTTACATGGCATCTCTTTTTGCGGCTACAACCAATTCGAAAATGTAGAATTCAAAATTTTGGTTCTACAGACGCGTATCATACTTTTGATGCCCTCACCCCTGCTTATTATGTAAGATTTTGAAAGCATTTCTTTAAATTAATTATTAATACTTTTACCGTACCATTTTTATAGCTTCATATGGCCACAACAATGGGATATATAATTTTTGTATGTGGTGGTTTAAATCTTGTCATGCTTGGAACAACCATTTTTGTCCTTTTAAAACAGCATAAAGAAGATCAAATAAAGCCATTGTTTCAACGACGAGGAATTCCCGAATTAAAACTATTTATTATTGCACTTTTAAATCTTTTAAATCTTTTGTTGGAAGTTGTATATTTTGTAAGTTTCGTGTTCTCTTTTAGCTGCATTTATCCATTTTATAATATTTACAGATTTGTATTCGAACAATAACAAATAGTTCAATCAAATCAGGATTTTTTGAAGCGCAATCATTTTTTCTTGATTGGTATTATTTATCACCGGTTTGGACAATTTTAATAATGATACCAAGTTTGCGGCAACAAACTTTTCGATTTTTGTACAAAAAATTCAGCAATGGAAAAAAAACTACAGTAATCACATTAACCGCAAATCAGCAGAGTCGAGGACATACTATTTGATAAAATCGTTTCTTATTTTTTAAATTGTGCATGTAATTAATATTATTTTGGTAAAAATAAAATGACCTAAAAATATTTTGTTTCTCAGAATAAAAAAAAACTTCCGTTATCCTACGGTTATCATTGTTGCCTAAGCCTAATTTTTTGGTTACAATTTTATAATTGCTTTAACTGTGGGCTTTTTTAAAACTTGTTTTTTTTATTTGTAAAATTAATACTGTTAATTCCGAGATACTATTAAAGTTCTCAAATCTGAAAATAAACTGTTAATTTAAATAAAATTTTTTTTTTGTCCAAATTTAATTAGCTAACCATTACAATTGTAAAAAAACCGAATACCGTAAAATCATAACTATTATTTTTACAAATTTATTTGATTTTTTTATTAATTTTAATATTCTTAAAGGGACCCAACGAGCATGAATAACAACATTCACCAGGGTTTTTCAGGCAAAAGCGCGCGAAATTTGAAATTTTCTTTGCTGCTCAAATCTTTTTTTGCAACAATGAATTTTTTATTCTTTTTTCAACACAAATGTTGCATTTTTTTTATTTATATATTCATTCTTTTTATTTTTATGCTTATTATAATCCTTGTTAAACGTGTCATGAACTTTTTTAATAAAATTATTGCAATTTTTTCGTGCAACTTTATTGAAACCATCGTTCTATCCATATTTTTAGGCGCTGTTCTGCTTATGGATGAGATGATATTTTTAGGAACAGGTAAGTTTGTGTGATAAAAGGTTAGTTATTATATTATTGCATATATATATAAGAACTAATATTTGATTTTGTTTTAGATTGTGAAGCTGGCAGTAGTGCTTTTGCACTACTGTCAGCTTCGGCGGATATCGTGGTTGCTGGTTCTTCAATGGTGCTGTCGGCGATGCTCCAATGGATGGTGGAGCTGATGTTTCTTCAATGAATGATGTTGGTTTGTGTAATAAAAGGTTAGTGTACTATGTTGTTGTATACATATGAAGTCTGCTTTTGTTTTAGGTTGCGAAGCTGGCAGTAGTGCTCTTGCACTACTGTCAGCTTCGGGCGGACATGGAGCTGCTGCTTTAATGAGTGCTGTTGGTGGTGCTCCAATGGAATGTGATGCTCTCAAGGATGGTGGAGCTGATGATTGTCTTTTGTAATTGATTTGTTATTTTTTATTAAATAAAATAAATATGTGGAAATTATATAATTATTGAATTTTATTTACAACGCATTCTAAAAATAGGTTTCAAGCGGGGAATTTTGCTTTTGCTGTTTTAATCTATGAAAGACATGTTCTCTTTTTCTCATTGATTTGGCTGTTGGAAAAAGCGAACCCAAATTGCCGGACTCCAAAAAATGTTGACATGACGCTCGACAGATCCACATATAAAAGCAAAAAATTCATAAGTTTATTACAAAAGTAAGAAAAACAAACAATAACACAGCAAAATTATAAAACCTATGTGGTGACAACCTTTTAAAAATTATTGGTCATCGCAAACACAGATCAGCTCGACCATCGGCATTCATTGAAGCAGCAGCTCCACCATCAATTGGAGCACCACCAACAGCACTCATTAAAGCAGCAGCTCCATGTCCGCCCGAAGCTGACAGTAGTGCAAGAGCACTACTGCCAGCTTCGCAACCTAAAACAAAAGCAGACTTCATATATATACAACAACATAGTACACTAACCTTTTATTACACAAACCAACATCATTCATTGAAGAAACATCAGCTCCACCATCCATTGGAGCATCGCCGACAGCACCATTGAAGAACCAGCAACCACGATATCCGCCGAAGCTGACAGTAGTGCAAAAGCACTACTGCCAGCTTCACAATCTAAAACAAAATCAAATATTAGTTCTTATATATATATGCAATAATATAATAACTAACCTTTTATCACACAAACTTACCTGTTCCTAAAAATATCATCTCATCCATAAGCAGAACAGCGCCTAAAAATATGGATAGAACGATGGTTTCAATAAAGTTGCACGAAAAAATTGCAATAATTTTATTAAAAAAGTTCATGACACGTTTAACAAGGATTATAATAAGCATAAAAATAAAAAGAATGAATATATAAATAAAAAAAATGCAACATTTGTGTTGAAAAAAGAATAAAAAATTCATTGTTGCAAAAAAAGATTTGAGCAGCAAAGAAAATTTCAAATTTCGCGCGCTTTTGCCTGAAAAACCCTGGTGAATGTTGTTATTCATGCTCGTTGGGTCCCTTTAATTTAGGAACTGGCAGGGAACACTTTTTCCTTTCCTTTCATTCACATTTTTTTCGTTACAGTATGAAAAATTAAATTTTAACTTACTGTCTAATAATCAGACCTACTAGATGTTATTTTTTACGCTGATTCCGAATATACAACGTTTAAATTTTTTTGTCGAGGACAAAGTGCCGAAAATGCCAGATTACTGTATCGGTTTAACTACAAAAAAAAAGTATATCGAGGTATAAATCTGAATTTTATATAGTTCGATAGAGAATTCAATTCTGAATCCAATGATATTTATTTCCAATGCACATGTATGCACACAAAAATTTGGCACTTAAAATTTTGATCAAAAACGTTAAAAAATCGAAGGAAAAAAATAAAAATGCATTGTTTTGGCAATGTGTCTTTCATCGCTATGCGACAAATGCAAAAAAAAAGAAAGGAAAAAAGTGTTCTCTTTTCTTTTTTTTCGACGAAAATTTTTTGCTTTCTTCAATTTTCAGATGCCATTTTCACCACTTCAAATTAATTTTTTTAATTTTTTGTTTTTATTTTATTCTTAGTTAGGCCAGAAAGTACTATAGTTTACCAAAAAAATTAATTTTTTCGAACATTTTTTTTTGACTTGCCGGTCCCTACTTTAATTTAATTTTTAAACAAAAGCAACTGTTTTAATTTTTTTGTGTTGCGAAAAAAAGTTGTCGCTTCAAGACTCTATTTTTTTTTTGCGTTTCTTTGAAGCAACTTTTTTTTAACAAAAATTTTTCCTGAAATTTCACTTTTTAATTTTCGTCCATTTTCATTTCAATTTTTTTTATGTTTCATTAATTTTTTGAAGTTTATTTGACAACTAAAAACGAATGCAAAGCATTGTGCCAATTTCCTCCTTGTGTATGTGAGAATGTGTTTGTTTGTCTGTTTGTGGGAAGTGCAATATGTTTAAATGTTTGCTTATTTGGTGTTAAAATGTAGGGGATGGGGTGCTGATTACGAAAAGTTTTACCTCATCTTCCGGAGGTTGCCATTTTGAAAAGTTACGGGGCTTTGAAAGTGAGATCCAAAAAAGAATGAAAAATTTAATGCAAATTGTTGGGGGAATGATAAAATATGAATGAAAAATTTTACAGAAATAAATGTTGTAATAATTTGAATAAAAATGTTTGAATGAACTTTAAAAACATTTCTTTCATTCGAACTTTGAACTGCTTTAAACGGTAGTTCATCAAATTTTTGGAGATTATTGGATTACAAAGTTTACCAATAACTCCTTTTTTCAAGTTTACTTGAAAATAAATTAAATTCAAACTTTTGCTTTTGGCCACAAAGAGTCTTTAAGGCTCTTTGTTGGTTTGTTTATTGCCCGCAAGGGTTTGTAATTGCCCGAAAGGGTTTGTTTGTTGCCCGAAAGGGTTTGTTTGTTGCCCGAAAGGGTTTGTTAGAAATTTATGTTAGAACTTGGCATTGATTAATAATTATGTTGAATAATATGTTGGAGGATCTTTCTGTCGGGCCGCTGGAGATTGATCTAATAAATCAGGGAGGGACGCCTCAAAATAATAATAATGTAATTGAAATTGATGGTGATGGTGATGAAAATGGCGATGATGCAAGACTGGATGAGGTTGTAAACAATTCCCTCCAAATTCCACTTGCTCTATACAATTTAAATAAAGTTATAAACAAGGAATTCATTGATGATGCAACAATCGATTCTGTTATATATAAAGATGTTATCCAAGGCAATCCTGAAATTTTATTGGTCAGCGCCACAGTTTGGGAGCAAAGAATCATTGAAAATTGGGGCGATGAAAGAAGACTTCCTTATCGTTTACCAACAATTCCTCGATACAGTAACACATTTAAAAAAGCTGTGATACCTATTCATATGCCAAATCATTGGAATTTAGCTATTTTAGATAAAGAAACAAAAATTTGCACATTTTATTGTACTTTAAGATGGCCATTAGAAGGACCGTATTTATCAAAATTAAAACTCATTTGTTTATTGCTTTGTGGTGAAGATTGTGAAATTACATATGCACCAGATGATTCATTTTTAATCCAATATGATGGATATAACTGTGGCCCAATGATTTGTATGCTTTCATACAGAATTTTAAATAATGAATGTTTAAAATTTGGAACAACAGAAGCCAATGCATGGAGAGAAGAAGTTTATAATTTTTATTTGCCTTTTATCACAAATTCAACTTTAAATGCCAACAATGATAATGAAGTTGAAATATTAAATGATAACATTATTGATAAAAAATACATTAAAACGGAAGTAATTGATTTATCATTTGAAGCCAATAAAATGATTAAAAATATTAATAAAATTGCAGCCAGTGGAAGCCAAAAAGAATCAGTAAAAATTCAACAGAATTGTTTTGAAAAGAAAAAGGATAAAAAAAGAAAATCTGATAACAATGAAGTCCCAAAAGTTATAAAAAAGGCAAAATTTGACGAACATGACAAAATTGAGGAACCAATGGATTTCGATGAAGAAGAAATAATTTTATCCATCGAAGATGAAAATAAAATTAAAAGTGAAACAAAAGAAAATTTCATTGCTTACTGTAATCGAAAAAATATAAAAAAAGATAAGTCTGCAAGAACCGATTTTAATTTATCAAAATCATTTTTAAACAAAAAGTTAGAAGACAATCAAAATCTTAAAGATAAAATTAATAATAAACAAAAGGAAGAAAATTTTGGTGTTTTGGGACAATTTGGAAAAGAAGAACTGGTGGAAATTGAAAATGTTGAAGAAAAAAGTTTAATCTCAACTGGAGAAGAATTAAAATTACAAAATGAATTGAAAGAAACTTATCCAGAATATTGCAAACGTTTAAAGATTTCTAAAGCAAAATCAAGAAATAAATATAATGCATCAATAAAAAGTGTCAAAGAAAGATTAGCAGAAAATGAAAAGAAAAAGGAATATATGAGAAAAAAGAGGGCTTCACTGACTGAAAAGGAAAAAACAGATCTCAGTGAACTACAAAAATTATGCAAAGAAGATTTTTCTCAAAGATCAATGCAAAATGAGAAAATTAAAAAGGCAGATATTCAAGCCAAACAAAGATCAATGGAAAATGACGAGGAGATAAAAGAAAGATTACAAAATGTTGCAGATTCAATGCAAAAACGTCGAAACAACGAAACTGAAGATGAGAAACATAAAAGACTACAAAAAGATGCTGAATCAAAAAAAATTAAACGCGAAAATGAAACCGAAGACGAAAAATCACAAAGGTTACAAAAAGTTGCTAATTCAATGCAGAAACTACGAGAAAATGAAGATGAAGATGAAAAATCTCAACGTTTACTTACTGTAAAACAACAAATGTCAGTACAACGCACAATTAAAAAAATTGAAAAGCAAGAAAAATTAAAAAAAGAAAGAGCTGAAAGGATTGAAGTTTTAAAAAAAGTACTGCCTTTTGTTGTCAGAAAAGGTGGTGAATTTGAGAGTGTTGAACCATTCAAATTGGGGAAAAGAGATAAAATATGCAAAGGATGTGGAGCAAAACATTTTCGAACTGAAAAAGTACAAAAAGATGGAACTTTTACAAGTTGTTGTAAGCAAGGAAAGATAAAGATGGAAGCAGCAGTACCAGATTATCCTCAAAATTTAAAAGATTTGATGACAAAAAAGCATAAAAATGAAAAATATGTCAAAGTTTTTGATGTGAATAAAAGGATGATAAATTCAAGTCTCAGTTGCGCTCATATGTATGCCAAAAATGTCAATTTAGCTCCAGGAGTACCGTACCTTAAAATTCAAGGAAAAGTTTTGCACAAAATGCCAAGAACTTATTTGCCTTCCGGAGATAATGCAACTTTTGCTGGTCAGAATTACATCGTTGATAGCGCTGAAGCTACCGTAGCCCGTGTACAAGCTGGAGTTAAAAATAATATAAAACTTAATGAAGAGCTAATGAAAGAGTTGGACGAAACAATTCGGGAAGTAAATATATTTGCCCAAGCATATACAATGCTAAAGGAAACAGTGGAAAAACAAAAGGCAAATGAAAAAGCAACGGGAGAAAAATCAAATGAATTAAGATTGGTATTTAAAGGTAAACCAAATGCAAAAAGAAATTACGATAGAGTCGAAGCCGAAAATGAAATTGCTTTGGTTTATACTCCTGGACCTGATGGCGAAATTCCACGAGATGATATTGTAATATTCGATAAAAAAGCGGGAAATAATACATATGAAGTTTTACCAGAATGGGATCCGCGAGTTGAACCTTTAAGTTACACTTTATTTTATCCAAATGGAAAAGGTGTTTTTTACGATAATCAACTTTGTGATCCTAATGAACCTAAATTTGGAAAGCTTACAGAAAGAGAATATTATGCTTTTAAAATTAATGACAGATGTGAAGAAATTTATGGATTTAATCCAATTTTGCATGGTGGAAAACTTTTTCTACAGTATCTTTGCGATGCATGGGCAAAAGTTGAAGGAAGCAGATTACGGTATTTAAATGTAAATCAGAAAAAACTTAAAGTTGCAAGTTACAAAGATGTTCAAGAACATTTAAATCGACAAGCAGAAAAATTAGGACGAACTCCCGGAAGCCTTAAAATTTTGCCCAGTACTTTTTATGGTGGCCCAAGATATTTGAGAGAACTTTGTTCTGATGCTATTTCTATGGTTGATGAATTTGGGAAGCCTACAACTTTAATAACAATGACCGTGAATCCTGAAGATGAAGATATAATAATGAATCTTTATGAAAATCAAAAAGCATGGGAAAGACCTGATGTTGTAAACAGTTGCTTCTATCAAAAAATGCATGAATTAATCCGTGTTATTGAAAAGGAAGAAATTTTTGGGCCCGTTGAATGCTCAGTTGTTGTTATTGAATTTCAAAAACGCGGACTTCCACACTGTCATTGTGCTTTTACATTGAAAGAAAAATGGGATACTGTAGATAAAGTAGATGCATATATAAAAGCTTTTTTGCCACCATTATCACAAGAAGAAGCCGATAAATGCGGTGAAATTTTCGATAAAGAATATTTGGAATATGTCCAAAAATTTATGATACATAAGCCCTGTGGCATACATAATCCAAAAGCACCATGCATGGTCGATGGAAAATGTAAAAGGAAGTTTCCTCAAAAACTTTGTGAAGAAACTGTGATGGATGACAATGGTTTTACACGACCTAAGCGTCCTGATAATGGCAGATCTTTTAAGATGAAAGTTAATGGAAAGGAAGTTGACGTTGATAATCGATGGGTTGTCCCGCATAATCCTTATTTACTTAAACTCATGCAATCTCATATAAATGTTGAAGCTATAAATTCCATTGCTACAGTATTTTATGTCTTCAAATACATGTTTAAAGGTGATGATAAAGCTTTTGTTGAAATGAATGAATTCATTGATAATGAAATGGTTCAAGCTTTAAATTATGATGAAATTAAAAGTTACGAAGATTATCGATATATTAGTGCTACCGAAGCTCATTGGCATTTATCTGATTTTTGGATGTATCGTTTAAGCCATTCTGTGGACAGACTTGCAGTACATCTAGAAAATGAACAAAGTCTTTATATGGGAGAAGATGCAGGAGATGAAGAGATGGAAAAAGCTAAAGAAAAAGATTCAAAATTAATGGCATTTTTTAAAGCTAACCAAGAGCGTGAAAAGGAAATTGCAAAAGCAAAAGAAACAATCGAAAAATTAAAAGCAGAAAAAAAACCAATAAATCATATCAAAATCCCTGAAAAAATACTGTATAATAAAATTGGAATTGATCATGTTTGGGATGGAAAAGCTGGAAAATGGAATCCGAGAAAAAAAACTACAAAGCCAAAACTTTGCAGATTATATAATGTAAATCCTAAACGAACAAATTGCTTTTATCTCAGAAGATTATTAATGGCTGTTCCTGGACCAACTTCATTTGAAAATATTCGAACGGTTGATGGAGTACTGTATACAACGTATCGTGAAGCATGTGTAGCACTTGGATTAGTTGTTAACGATAAATTGTATGAAGATACACTTTTTGAAGCGTTAAATCATACAACACCGTATCAATTCAGATATTTATTTGCACGATTATTGGCTCATTGCGATCTTGGGAATCCTTTGGAATTATTCAAAAAATTTGAAGATCATTTAATTAAAGATTTGCTTAAAAAATGGAGCATTGATGATGCGAAAAATGTTGCATGGCGAAAAATTGTTAAAAGTATGCTCAATCAAGATAAGCATTTATCAGATTATCCAGAATTGGAAGCATACATGAAAGAAATTGGATTCGAAGATGAAGATACAATTGATTTAAAAGCTTTATATGAAGAAGGAATTGCAAATTATACTGTAATGAATAAAGAACAAAAATCAATTGTGGATACGGTAACCGCAAAATTACAAGATACAACGGATAAAAATTGTTGCATTTATGTTGATGGAATTGGTGGGTCAGGAAAAAGCTACACTTTTAATACAATTCGAAAATTAGCGATGGGAAAAGGCTTTAAAGTTGTAATAATGGCATGGAGCGGAATTGCTGCATCATTATATCCAATGGGAAGAACGTGCCATAATGCATTTAAACTTGAATTCCCTTTCGAAAGTGACAGTAATAGCGGAGTAAAGCCCAATTCATCACATGGAAAAATGCTTGAAGAAGCAGATATTATTATATGGGATGAATTTCCGATGGCTCCTAAACGTGCTCTTGAAGTTGTCGATAGTAAACTTAGAGAAATTACGGGCAAAGATATTCCATTTGGTGGAAAAATTCTTTTATGCGGTGGCGATTTTCGTCAATGTGCTCCAATTATTGAAAATGGTACTGTAGAAGAAATTATCGGAATTTCAGTTTGTTGTTCACCTTTGTGGAAACAATTCCAAAAATTCGAACTCATTGAAAATGTCCGAGCATTGGCTCACGAAAATGAATTTAAAAAGATGTTGGTCGAAATTGGAGAAGGAAGATTTGGTGAAAATCCAAATGAAATAAAAATTCCAGAAGAATGGATGAGCAAAGGGGACATTATTGACGAAATTTTTGGCGATGTTATGGAAAATTATGACCCCGCTACAGTAATGAAACGTGCAATTTTAGCAACATGGAATAAAGATGTTGATGAATTGAATGAACAGGTTTTGGATCTTTTGGATGAAGAAACTGAAGTAACTTATCATGCACAAGATGTTTACCATTACGGTGATGAAATTTTACAAGCTGCCGGGGAAATTCATCAAAATTACAAAACAAAAAATATCAAAGGATTGCCAAGTTACAGACTAAGACTTCGAAAAAATGCAATTGTAATGCTAATCAGAAACTTATCAATTGAAGATGGACTTTGCAATGGTACACGATTAGTTGTTACAAATTTATTGAAGCATAATTTAGTTGTGAAAAAAATCAACATCGATGGATCTCTTAGTGATGAAATTTTAATACCTCGAATTAGTCTCACTGCTAAACATGGAGTTGTCGATGTAACTCGACATCAATTCCCTGTTAAACTTGGATTTTGCATGACAATAAATAAAAGTCAAGGCCAAACAATGGATAAAGTGGGAGTAGTTTTAAAGCACGAATGCTTTTCTCACGGTCAACTTTATGTTGCATTCTCTCGAGTACGGTCAATCGAAGGTTTAAAAGTTGTGCTTCCAGAAGATAAAACATCTACGGCTAATATCGTTTATAAAAAATTGTTGGAATTGGGCAAACAATGAAGAAGGCTGCAAATCGAAAAATACCGTAATCATAAACTTGCAAAATAAAACTATCTAATTTAAAGTATGACAAATGGCTCGCCCCCTGCCAAAAAGGGGGCACCCGTTCGAGGTTGACCACTTTGACGTAGTGGACGGGCTTAAGGCTACAGTAGCCGACCAAGAGTCAACCGAAACAAAAAGCTACAGTATGATTTAGAAAAAATGAAAGCAGAGAAAAAATGTCTAGGGAGAAAATAGATAACGAAAAAAGTTTCAGCCACCGGAGTAAAAATTACTTCTTTATTTATTAAGGATGCTTAGTACCTTTAAAATATTAAAACAAGAGAAAATAAAAGTACATTAGAATTTGTGAAAAAGAAATAAATAGCAGAAAAAAGAGAAAATAATAAGAACAAAGCAGAAAGATATCTCATGATTTTTTTAAACAAAATACTCACTTTAAAGTAATACTTCTCCGGTATAGCGCGTCCGGCAAGCTCTTCGATTTAGCTAATCCGGTAAGCCTCGCTCGCGTAATCCGGTAAAAAGAGCGGTTACAAAATTGAAACATTTGATTCATTTCGTTTTTAAAAAAGTTTTTTTTTGATTGAATTTGATTTTGATCATGCCTAAATGGAAGTTTATCAATCATGAAAATAATAAAAAAAATTGGAACAAGTAAACTTATGAGTTACAGTAATCATCTGAGTTCCTTCAGGCTTTCTAATAGTATAAACATAAGAATAGATAGTGCAATCTATAAATGTTCGAAATTAGTTTAAAACCAAAAAACATACACCAAAACAAATACATAGATTCACTGACCTTTTTTATATTTTGTAACATAAATAAATAAGTTCACATTTTTTTCCAACTTTTATTCAAAAAATAATTTGTTTGTGTCAAAAAAATTCATTGAATACATTTGCTTTCGTGTTAGGAGTTTTTGAACACATAATTTTCATAAAAAAATTTTGCTACAGTATTCTGTTCTATTTTATCTTATATATCAAACAAAGTGAAATTAACAAATTTTTTAAAGTAGCGTTGAAAGCTGTATTATTAGTCATTTAAGAAACTTTGAGATTCAGATGGTATGTATGAGGTCCCTAACGAACGGTGTCCAATTTATGCAAATTTCATGATTTTTAAATGAAAAATGTTTTGCAAAAGGGAATGAAATTATTATTTTTTTATTATGTGTAAAATGACAAAAATTAATGCTAAACCTTTGTAAGACCCCATGTAAAACTATTGTTTGCGAGCTCCGGCTTTAGCCGGAGCGACTCTTGTCCCTTTTGTGTAATTGAAAATGTGGATGTTTGTGGGATGTGCAATATGTTTAAATGTTTGCTTATTTGGTGTAGAAATGTAGGGGAAGGGGTGCTGATAATGAAAAGTTTTACCTCATCTTCCGGAGGTTGCCATTTTGAAAAGTTACGGGGCTTTGAAAGTGAGATCCAAAAAAGAATGAAAAAGTTAATGCAAATTGTTGGAGAATGAAAAAATGTGAATGAATGTGAAAAAAAGAATGAAGAAAATAGAATGCAAAAAGACGGAATGAAGATGATTTACATAAAATTTGCTGCTAAGAATGAAACACATTTGCCATTTTGGTAAAAATTTATGATTAAAGTGTTTCAATTTTTTATTTTTTATTTGATGACTTGGCGCCCGCAGGGCGCCTCATGTCATATTAATGTTTTAACGAGTTACTGATGAAAAGTGTAGATATTTCAAAAAATCTGCTGCAAAAGCCCATGTAACTTCTGACAATTTCAGTAGCTTTTTAACCAAGTGCTTAAATAGATAAATAGAAATTACGACCAATAAAAAAATTCAGAAGTTTCCAAAAGATAATGCTTACACATCGAATCCAGCGTTCTATTTTTCACGCCGATGTCTGGCAAAATGTTTTTCAATGCCATGTGGGAGAAAAAAACGTTTTTTTTCGTTTTTCACTTTTTTTCCAACAAAAAAAATACGAAAAAAAACGAAAACCTTTTTAATCACATGGCGTTAAAAAACATTTTGCCAAACATCGGCGTGAAAAATAGAACGCTTTCTTTGCTTTGGATTCGATGTGGCTTTTGGATTAAAATCTAAAAACCCTTAAAAACCAATGTGGTTATGAAAAAAGACGGAGTGAAGATGATTTGCACAAAATTAATTGATCAAAGTAAATTAAACTCGCCATTTTTGAGTTAATTATGATGATTAGAGAATGTGTGTTTTTAATTAGACCCCAATGACGTGGCGCCCGCAGGGCGCCTCATGTCATATTACTATCTAAGAAATATTAATAAAATTCTCGGCTAATTTTATTGGATCTGTGTGAAATGCAAAGATTTTAAATTAAATGTTTAATAACATTTTGTATTTTATGTGTAGGAAATGGATTTTTATACAATTGTTTTTCTTTATTTAAAATGCAAAGTTTTTGTTAAAGTGCGATTTTAAATTTGGGAAAATTAATAAATGCAGACGTTTCAGAAAATCTGCTGCAAAAGCCCGTGCGGAATTCCGATTCCGGTTCCGCGGAATATCCGGGGTTTTTATTCCGTTCCGGTTCTTTTTGCATAGAATTAAGTAATCAGAATGTAATAACTATGGTGTAAAAAAGTGGTTATCAGAAGCGGTGTGTTTTACTTAGAATTAATGTCCGGGCGCCCGCAGGGTGCCTCATGTCATAATAATATCATACATAATTTGCTAAAAATGGCATATGGTAAGGTTAAAAATAATGCTAAAAATTTTGGATATAAAGATTTAAAAGTTCATGTAAATTCAGACAATTTTTGCTTCAAATGGATAATAACGTGTATTAATTTAGGAAGTTTGCAAAGACTTTTAAGTGTTAAAAAACAAACTATTAGCTGCATTTTGGACTATTTGGGAAAAATTCGCGAAGCTTAAATAATTTAAAAAAAATTCAAACATTGAATAACTCTTTTGGCTTTGGCTTAGATTAAATGTTTAATAAAATTTTGTATTTGTTTTGTGCTGGAATGGATTTTTAAACAATTGTTTTTCTTTAATTATTTAATATTCAAATTTTTTCAAATTTAATTAAAAATGGTTTTTGCGCGAGTTTAAAGATAATTATGGATAATAAAAAAGTGCTGCAAAAGCATGTGTAACTTCGAATAAAATATTTAAAGGGAGCAGACGGTTTACGACTATTTTAGACTCGGAAAATGCAAGAAATTGATTTTCAGGATCTTGCATGCTCCAGTGTTTTGTCAGACATTTTTTTAATCTTTGCGAGACCCAAATATTGAAAAAAATTGCAAATATTCCGCTCCCTTTAAAAACCAAGTGCCTAAAATTAGCGTGTAATTAAATTAAGGTATTGTGCAAAAACGAATGATAAATTATGAGCTGCTGTTTGGCCTTTTTTTGAGAAAAATTTAAGAAGCTGTAAAATTTTTTAACGAACAAGCAAAAATTAATGCTACTAAATTTTGAGGTTAAATTAAAGACAAAAAAATCAGAGGTTTCTGTAAAAGCCTATGCCATTGCGGATTTAAATTTAAAAACGCTGAAAAACCATCAGTTCAGCAGCGAGAAAAACATGTAATTAATTAAGAACAGTTTGCAAAAAAATTATTATTAGCTGCTTTTTAAACTTTTAAAAGAATCAACAGATTTTTTGAAAAATATTCAAATTTTTTTGTTTAATTTAATTATTATTTTAAATTTTTCCATAATGTTAATTTTGAAAATGAACTATATGCAAATGTTCGGGAAATGGATAAAATATGCATAAGGTTTTTTTGATAAAGTTAATTAGCATTATGTTGCTAAAAAGCGTGTGGAGTTTGTGAAAAGCTTTAGGAAACATTGCAAATCCATTGTTATGCCTTTGATCAAAACAATGCAATGCCCCATGTAAAACTTTTGATTGCGAGCTCCGGCTTTAGCCGGAGCGACTCTTGTCAATTTCATTAGAATTGTCAAATTCGGCTCCAAAGATTAATTTTGAGTTTGATAAAGTTATTGACGGTTTGTTCTTTGAAATATGCTATTGCTTATTTTGTATAAATGCACATATTTTAGATACTTCAACAGAATTCACAGATACTATAAAAAAGATGAAACCAGCAATAGCTGCAAAATCTGCTGGACGATCTCGACAATCTGCTTCACAATCTTCATCAACAAATACACATCCACCAACTTTACCGGAAGCTGCAAAAGGTAAAGCACAAAAGATTACACCAACACAAGAAAGTTGTTTTGGTCGAAGAAAATATGCTGAAGTCGTGGTGGAAACATTTAAACCACAAAAAGCTGGTGAAGAAAAGGATTCATTCAGTTTGGAGCCATCCAGTACATCGAGTTCAATTCAAGGTGGAGGAAGTGAACGTGCAAGCTCTATGGAACCTCAAGGTTTAATTACTGTATTTTAAATCTTTTTTTAATCAATATATATTAATAGGAACTGAAAAGCTGGCATACTTTTGTGGAAATCCATTGGTTGAAAAAACTGAAGGAATTTTACATTTTTACCGTAAAAGGTTAGTGAAAATAGCAATGTAATATTGATTTAAAGTACTGATATTTTAGTAATGATGCAACGGCACAAAATGATAATTGTTCAATCTTATGTATGCTTGGAGTTCCGGCATATTTATCTTGTAGTGAATTGATTAGTTTTGTTCAACCTACAGAAAATATAAGTGAAATGAAAATTATTCGAGATTCTTCCCGTAATCAATACATGGTTGTTCTCAAATTTAAATCATATCGAAGTACCATGGCTTTTTATGCAAAATATAATGGATCTTTCTTTAATGAAATGCTTGGAAACGAACAGTGTAATCTTATGTTTGTTGAAAAAATAGAAATAACTTCTGAAGGAAATGGAGGATGTCTACCACGTGATGATTTAACAGAACTGCCAACGTGTACTGTATGTCTTGAAAGATTAGATGATAGTGTTATTACAATTCTTTGTAACCATACTTTTCACATTCAATGCCTTGAAAAATGGGGGGCGGATACAACATGCCCTGTTTGTCGTTATATTTGTATACCCCCTGAAGAAGTTGATACACAAAAATGCTCGAGTTGTGGTAATGGACAAGATCTTTGGATGTGCCTTGTTTGCGGGGATGTTGGGTTAGTTAAAACTTTTTCAAATAACAATTTATATTTAAACCTTTTTTCCATTTTAGTTGTGGAAGATATGTATCTGCATGTGCAAATCGACACTTTGATGAAACAGGGCATACATTTGCGCTTCAAGTTGGTGGAAATCTTGTATGGGATTATGCGGGTGATAATTTTGTTCATCGAATAATTCAAAATGCTAATGATGGAAAACTTGTCGAAGTTCAAGCAGGCAAAAGTGAAGATGATGTAAGCTTTTCTTCGTTAATTGTTTATATTCTACAGTATCCATTTTTTTAGAAACAAACGGATAAATTGGATGTTATTCAAACAGAATATTTATGTATGTTAACTCAACAACTTGATAAACAAAGAAATTTCTTTGAAGATAAACTTCGAGTAATGGAAGAATCAATGACTAATTACCGAAATACAACAACTAATGATATGAATGTTATTAGAACGGAATTAAATGAAACGAAATCTGAATGCCAACAACTTAAAGCAAGTCTTGATAGTATGAAACAGACAAAAGAATCATTGGAGAAGAAACTCGCGATTGCGAATACCAAATTACAAAAGCTGCAGAAAGAACTTCAAGATGAAAAAGAGATTGCAAAACTTGTTCGAAACGATAAAGATGCGCTTCAAAAAGAAAAAGAAGAATTAATTTATAAAAATAATAATGAAATTAAAGAATTACGGGAACAACTTCATGATTTAATGATGCATTTTGAGGCACAATCAAAAATTCAAATGACTCTTGATGGTGAAGAAGTTACGGAACAAGAACTTCAAGGAAGTTCTATTGAAGTTCATCAATCCACAAAGCCTCAGCACAAAAAGAAAAATAAGAAGCGATAATTTTTCATTCATTGATTATTGTTTTAAATATGAGCTTATTTCTTTCTTGTATTTTATATAGTGCCTTGTTTTATACTGTAGGATTTTTTGTTTTAACCAAATTTGAATATTTTTGGATCTCTTTGTAAAAATGTATTTTTTGTGTATAATATTATATTCTATTACTGTATCAATAAAAACGGTTAAATTTTTGACACAACACACACAAAATTTGAACATTAAAGGGAGTGTCGACGGCAAGCAAAAAAAGTTTTCAACTGCAACAAGTATGTTTCAACGCGAAAGAAAGCACACAATCCATTCTTCATTGCTGAATGTGCGGCAGCAACTTGTCGTTATTCAGGGAATTTTTTATAGGGCCGCATTTTTGGTTACTGTATGTAAATAAAAAATAAAAAAATTTATTAAAATCAGAGTATAATTAAATTATAAGGTATTTAAACACGATGAAATGCCTTATTTATCACTGCTGATCCTGGCGGGGCTTTTTGGTTCACATAGAATTTGCAACCGAATTTTGAGTCTTTTTTGGGATATTTTAATGTCATATATCGTAACTTTGGATACGGTAGTGTCACGAATAGTTACAAAAGTGGCACTGTTCGATGCGCTTCATCGTGCGAAACAAAAATTTGGAAGAAAAATTATTATAATTTCTTCCCAAATTACTTTTTTTCTGTCAATTGAAAACACAAAAGTTTAGCAATTTTTTTTTGGAAAAACGGCTCCAAGAGAGGATTATACTATTTTAAAATATCAGGATGATCAGAAAGTTCGTTTCGTCGTTTGCACTTGGCAAAGTGTTCTGTCCCCACCAATAACGAAACGAACTTTCTGATCATCCTGATACATAAGTGCTCAGTCAGACTTTTATTACAATATTTTGTAAAAAAACATGTCCATCATCATATAACATTAAGATTGTTGCAGATATTGATCTCTGAGCACTTGTACCATGAAATATAGTGACAATGTAATAGTTTTGGTCTTTTTCCATCTTATACAGTTATTTGGGATCAAAAAGGATCAAAGACTTTGGTCATCATGGTCGGAATCATATAAGATAATTATTCTTGTAAAATAAATGTTCGTCCTGTTTTTTTACGTTGCACTAAATGCTAAATTTAATTGTGATTAATGTAAAACGATCAAATTTAGCATTTAGTGTTTAAAAAAAGTTGATTGAATTTGTATTTCTAAAAAAGAACAAAAAACGGTGAAATGCGTAAAACCTGAAGAACTCAACATTTGTGCATTACTGTAGGCAAATGTCAGATTTCAACCAAAAAAAATATTCAAAAATTCTTAAAAGAGTTTTTTTTAACAGATGATTTCCATCAGTGATGTCAAATGCGGCCGAAAATGTCGGCCGGCCGCGGCCTAAAAATTTACGGCCCGGCCGGCCTGCGGCTGAATTTTTTTAGGCCGGCCTCGTTAAATCTGTAAAAAATTTTCCCAGAAGTACATAAAATTTCTGTAATTTTTTTATATGAATTGCTGAATATCAAAAAAGATTTCAACTATTTTTTTAACATTTAAGCGAGTTTTCACTACTTTGAAAATAATGAGAATCAGTTTTTCTTTAAGTTTGGCGTACAAATTCGGGTATTTGGAAAAAAATTTAACAAACGCGGCCGACCCCGGCCGGCCGCATTTGACATCCCTGATTTCCATTTAAATTTTATTTTAAAAATAAAATCATGTGTTTTAAATGTTGCCTCAAAATTTTATAAGGCTGTATAAGAGTGACAGTAAGATCAATTTTACTCTAACAAAAAATGGTATAAAATTCGTTAATAATGATGTCAACTCATGATTAAAAAAGTGTATTGCGCTTGCCAATATTTAAATTAGAGTATTATTAAAACTTTCATAAACAGCTATCTTTATCTTGAGCGATAAATTTTTTAAGACGCATTCTCTGAGTTCTTTTCAAAGTCCCGGCACAAAACACCCAAAGTTGTCGGCGAGATGCTATTTTCCGTCCCCTAGGGTAATTTTCGTCGTAGAATCCGAATTTTTTGGTTTTGAGATGCCATCTTGTACCTTTCGAAAGTTATCCACTCGGGACCCTCAAAATTTCGAAAAATCGCCAAAAATTGAAATTTATAGCAATTTGGCTAATTCCCCGGTTTTATAGGTTTTCGACCATGCTGATTCCGAATAAAATATCGACGGCTCGAAAAAACGGCGAAAAAGTGCCGAAATCAGACTTGTGCCGAAAATTTTTTCGGTTTTTCCACGCTTTGTCCGCCTGAAATTGTCGTGCGCGATCGGTTCTCGACGGATTCGGGAAGAGCATGGTCGATTTGGTATATATCTTTTGATGACGTATTTCAAAGCTGTACCAACCGAATACAGTAAATTTCGAAATCGAAATTCACCACAGGGGGGAGTACGTGAAAATTGTCAGAATCGAAAAAATTAAAAAAAATTTTTTTTTCCAAAACTGTCTCATTTTTGTTTCTAATCATCCCAATAGACATTAGAGATAATTTTGGCAAATATTTACTAGTAATAAGTAATATTTTTGGTAAAATTTGTGGTAAAATTTAACTTTTTTTCAAATTACTGTATTTTATAAATAAAATATTTCAGTTTTGTTAGAAATAATATTATTTGATATCAGAAGTAACTTTGGCTACTATTTTTTACAGTAATAAGTAATATTTTGGTAAAATTTTGCGTTAAAAATTAATTATTTTACCAATTACAGTATTTTTGCTAAAAATAATTTACTATTGCTCTGAAAATGTTGCAAAGTTACTTCTGATATCAAATAATATTATTTCTAACAAAACTGAAATATTTTATTTATAAAATACAGTAATTTGAAAAAAAATTAAATTTTACCACAAATTTTACCAAAAATATTACTTATTACCAGTGTCTCCACCGTTCCGTTCTGGAACGTCCGTTCTTCCGTTCCGTTCCCGTTCCAGAACGGAACGGAACGGGAACGGGTGGGATTTAAGAACGGAACGGACGGAACGGGTAAAATTCCTGAAAGAACGGAACGGAACGCGTTCCTTTTTGGGATTTAGACGTTCCCGTTCTTTCTCCCTTTTTTGCTCTTTTTTCTTAAAAATCAGGGTAAAATTACAACTTTTCAATCGGAAAAAATTTTTAAAATCCGATTTTTGCTGTTTTACTATTAAAGTTACACCTTTTACTTTTTAAAATATAGCAAAGAAACATTTTCGAGTTTAAAAATAATGAATTTTATTAATTTTTAAAAAATTTTGTAAGAACGGGAACGGAATTGGAACGGAACGCGTTCCTGAAGATTTTGGAACGGAACGGACGGGAACGGGTCGACTAAAAAAAGAGAACGGAACGGACGGAACGGATACGGCCCAAAATGGAACGGAACGGAACACGTTCCAAAAAAAAGTGGAACTTTGGAGACACTGCTTATTACTAGTAAATATTTGCCAAAATTATCTCTAATGTCTATTGGGATGATTAGAAACAAAAATGAGACAGTTTTGGAAAAAAAAATTTTTTTTAATTTTTTCGATTCTGACAATTTTCACGTACTCCCCCCTGTGGTGAATTTCGATTTCGAAATTTACTGTATTCGGTTGGTACAGCTTTGAAATACGTCATCAAAAGATATATACCAAATCGACCATGCTCTTTCCGAATCCGTCGAGAACCGATCGCGCACGACAATTTCAGGCGGACAAAGCGTGGAAAAACCGAAAAAATTTTCGGCACAAGTCTGATTTCGGCACTTTTTCGCCGTTTTTTCGAGCCGTCGATATTTTATTCGGAATCAGCATGGTCGAAAACCTATAAAACCGGGGAATTAGCCAAATTGCTATAAATTTCAATTTTTGGCGATTTTTCGAAATTTTGAGGGTCCCGAGTGGATAACTTTCGAAAGGTACAAGATGGCATCTCAAAACCAAAAAATTCGGATTCTACGACGAAAATTACCCTAGGGGACGGAAAATAGCATCTCCCCGACAACTTTGGGTGTTTTGTGCCGGGACTATTAGCCTTTGTAAAATTTCTCCAGAGAATGCGTCTTAAAGGTTTTATTTTGTTATAATTTAAATGAGCCATAAAAAAACTTCATTTTGCTTGTACCAGTGTTTTGCCGGACATTTTTCATCGACTCCGATTCTGACTGTTCACTGTAGTCGGAGAACACTTCAGCATTCTTCATGCAGAATGTTGACGCGCATCACATTCTTCTGATGCTTGCAAAGAAGTAAGACAGCTGTGTCTATTAAACTGTTTTAACTAATTTAAAAGTTAATATTTGAAGGAAAAAACTTGTTATTAAAATTTTTAGAATTTAAAAAAAATTTTTTAATGAACCCGGCCAGCCAGCACAATTCTCTCGTTTTTGTCAAGACGACAAAATCAGGCAAAAAAAGAACCATTTCTTTTCTTTAACGGGGGAAAAGGAATGTCTTTTTTTCTCTGCTCCCTCTGTTGAGCAAGTTGTGCTGGCTGACTGGGCTCATTCACGGTGTGTTCAATGAGAGCAAAAATTTGAATTTTTAAAACGCTACATTTCTTATATAAGTTAATTTTAGCATTAAATAATAGTAAATAAGGGTAGTAGAAAATGTTTCCGATATGAAAAACCTAAAATTTGATGCAAAAAACGTCAAATTCAGCATTTTGATTTCTGATATTTTTGAAATTTTTTGCTATTTTCTTAATTATTAAAAAAACTATTATCGTTTTTTCTGTTTTTCTAAGTGCCAGCCAAAATAGACCGTAATGGAATTGTTTTAAAAAAGAAAGGAAGGTAATCCGATTTGTAGAAGTAATGTTCAGAATTTGGGTTTAAAATCTCATTGGACAGCTTAACACAGCGTAAACACACCGTGTCATTTAAAACTTATTTTTATGGCAATTAGAGCTTTTATGTGTCAAAAAAAGTGTTTTAGAAACAAAAGTTGGCAGAATTAATAGTTTTTAAAGTTTTTTAAAAAGATTTCTATCGGAGTCGATGCATCTCCACCTCATCGACTTCGACTTTTCGACTCGGGAGTCGGAGTCACAACATTACTGACTTGTACACATAATAAGAAATTTATTATTATCAATAAAAACAAAAACAAAAATAAACATTTTATTTTTTAGAAACCAGTGATAACTTTGTGCTACTGGCAATATCTGAACTCATTTCTTCGGTTTCCGGCGGAATAAAAGTTTGATGAGATTCTAAAATTTTGTTAATTCGACGCCTCCATTTTTCTTGTTTTCGTTTTAAGGCTTCTTTTTCGTAATAATATAAATTCATTGCAAAACCAAAAAATATAATTGTTAAAACAGTCACAATTCCAAGAATGCTTAAAGATACCGCAAAATATATTCGAATATTTTTTTCAATCTCTGTGTCCATTTCTTTTGGAATCCATTTCTTTTCTTCGTGATCATGATATTGTATTGTAATTTGTTGAAAATCCTTTAATTCATCCAATGAATCCAACCATGCACAATAATAATCAAGAAAAAGATAAATATTCATTAAAATTCGGAATATCTAAAATAAAGAGGATTTTGGAAATCCAGATATAATATTTTATATATTTATCCCCCCATATACTTAATTAAAGGAAGCGGACGGATAAGTACCTTTTTTTGAAAAAGCTCCTGATATTCAGGACATTTTTTCAAGAGAATTAATTAATCGCTGTGAGACCCAAACAATAAAAAAGTGTGCATAAATCATAAATGTTATAGCCCTTTAAGCACCCAGACATACCTGACATGAAATATGAGTTTTCCAACAAAAAATTTTGACTTTTTCTGATATCATTAAATAAAATAGAGCAGGACCAGATGGAAATGTTAGAATAAAAATGAAATGATATGTGTGTTCCAGAAAGACAATGTTACTAAAAATATTTGTCATAAGCATTGTTGAATCATAACAGCACAGCAGCAAACCCCATATAAGTAAAATCCATCGAATATTAAAACAAAAAATTTGTGGAGCTTTTTTTGAATTTAAATTAACTTTTGTAACAATCCTAAAAATATTGATGTTGATTAAAATGGTACTACAAACAAATAAGTAAAAAAATACTTACTTTTTTTCATCCCATTCAATACAAGTTTTTGTTGATTGCGTTGATGGTTTTAATGACGATTCTGAAATTGCAGTATCAAGGGAAGCCACATCTCGAAGAGTCGTATTTGAACGAGATTTCGGTGATCTCAAATTTGCGTTTGCTCTTTTATATGCACTATCAACTTTCATATAACTTCCCGATTTAACATAATTATTTTTTGCTGAATTTTTTGCCGATGGCGAAATTGTTTGTGGGGGTGAAACAGAATTTTTAGGTTTTTGTTGAATTGAAGATGCTTGAGTTGTTGCCGCAGAGGTTTGGGTCGGATCACTTTGTTGCTTTTGATTTTGATTTTGAGATTGTAAGTGTTTTGGTGGTTCAATAACATGTTCAGCAGTTTTAAGTTTATCTTTTGAAGTTGTTGTTGGAATTGAATGTTTTTGTTGCAGCTGTTTTTGTTGTTGTTGTTGTTGTTGTTGATCTTTGATTCCAATTGAACTGCCTTGAAGAGATTGAGAAATTGTTAAAATATTACTACTACTTTGTGCAGCATCACTTTTCTTTTCAAATCCACGAATTGTTCCTTCATCTTCGGCATTCTTTTCACATTCATTGTAAGCGTTTTGAAGTGATGGGGGTTGAGTTGATTCAATTTTGGTTGTTCTGATTGATGGAATTGTATATTCTGCTGTTGACACTCTATCCACCGACATATTTATTTATTTTTGTTAAAACAAAACTTTTGTTACAAAAGAAGTGTGTTTTTAAAAAAGTGATAAAAGTAATATACATACATCTATGCAAATTTCATATTATTGTATCTCCTCATTTTTAAAAATACTGTAGAAAAAAAGAATTTACTGTTTTTGGAAACTTCAAAATAATACTGATGAAATAATTAATTGGCGGCTTCCAAAAAAGTTCATTGTTAAAATTGTTGTTTCAAATTACAAATCTTCGGACAATTTCTTTTTCTGAAATTCGTTTTTTTCCGTGTAAATTTCACCTGTTGTTTGTGATTAATGACGAAAAAACTTTTTTTTTAAAAAGATGATTCAAAAAAAGAGCAGTTTTAAGTTTAGAGAGACAAATGAGGAAAATCAATTTAAATTCACACAAAAAAATTAAAAGTTTCGATGAAATGCACAAAAAATCAAAAAAGTATTTTTATAATTTTTGTTTAAATTAAAAAAAAAATCGTTTTTAAAGAATTATTTTTGCTGTTTTTGAAACGGTTAAAGTACATTGACTTTTGTGTTTCTTTGTTTCTTTGCATTTTTTAAGTTTTTAATTTAATTTTATTCAATTGAATGCACAAACCCATTACAAACAGTTTTAAACAGCGGAAATTCCTTTTTTTTCGTGGATTCTTACTTTTTTTAAAGTGAAATTTTTGTGCTAATTAAAAGGTTAATATTTATTTCCTTGTGATACATCGATAAATCCATCCGAATATAATGTTTCATTTGCAGATTCTTTTGCATTTTACGTGGATTCACGTAAATAAAAAGTTGTCGCTCACTTTGACTTTTTTGGGGTTAACGATTTGGAAAAAGAAATTTAATTAAAGGGAGTGTTGCAGCCAGTGTAAAATTCATTTTCACTATCTACAATGGGTATTAAAACTTTCCGTCATTTTTTTGCATGTTTTTGCATGTTTTTACATGTTTTTGCATGTTTTTATATTTTAGCTTATTTTCACTAAAAAAAGCTGTTTTTGGTCTTAAAAAGTGTGTAGTAAATATAGATTAACATTATGGATGAATAAAAAATGTAATTTTTAAAGGATTCTGAATCCGTTTGAGGATTCTAAGTCGGATTCGGACGAAAAAAAATTTTTTTTTACATTTACCATTTTTTGGCGTAAAAAAATGCGTGGGATCCGAAAGTAAAGGCCGTTTTTTGATAAAAGGATTCTGAAGGCAGATTCTAGACGGATTCTGATATCAAAACTTGTTTTTCACATTTAATTATCATCTGGGTCCATTTTCTGCGCTGATCACGAAAATAGAAACGGTTTTTAGATTTGAAGATTCTGAAGTCGGATTCTGAAAAGATCTTTTAGCATTTAGTAATGTTCCAAGTTCATTTTTTGCGCTGATCACAATAATATAGATCGTTTTTGATTAGTAATTTGTAATATGTGGTAAAATGTTAAAATTGTCACAACATGGGGTTTTTTTTGTATAGTTTTATGCAACAAATGCGGTAACAAAGCAAATTTTTTTTTGTTGTTATTCTGTAATACGGGGTTAATAAAGAATAAAGTAATATTTTAGATTTAAACGAAAAGAAAAATTGATAAAGCTCTAATACAAAAAAAATATGTCTTGTTCTGATTAATATATTCAATTCTTTGATAGCAGTTAACATCAAATGAAATTATTTTTGGTAAAGGGTATCTCTAGGCTTATCTTTTTCATGATATAAACCATCGTAACTCTTTTTAATATTATTGATAGAATGACGAATAATTTTGCGTGTTGTGACAATTTTAACAAAAAAAACCCCATGTTGTGACAATTTTAACATTTTACCACATATTACAAATTACTAATCAAAAACGATCTATATTATTGTGATCAGCGCAAAAAATGAACTTGGAACATTACTAAATGCTAAAAAATAATTTTGGCGTCAAGATCTTTTCAGAATCCGATTTCAGAATCTTCAAATCTAAAAACCGTTTCTATTTTCGTGATCAGCGCAGAAAATGGACCCAGATGATAATTAAATGTGAAAAACAAGTTTTGATATCAGAATCCGTCTAGAATCTGCCTTCAGAATCCTTTTATCAAAAAACGGCCTTTACTTTCGGATCCCACGCATTTTTTTACCCCAAAAAATGGTAAATGTAAAAAAAAATTTTTTTTCGTCCGAATCCGACTTAGAATCCTCAAACTGATTCAGAATCCTTTAAAAATTACATTTTTTATTCATCCATAATGTTAATCTGTATTTACTACACACTTTTTAAGACCAAAAACAGCTTTTTTTAGTGAAAATAAGCTAAAATATAAAAACATGCAAAAACATGTAAAAACATGCAAAAACATGCAAAAACATGCAAAAAAATGACGGAAAGTTTTAATACCCATTGTATGGCGGTACCTCCTAGCGCGACAATTTCTCCCCACTGTTTTTGATGAAAATTTGTTTGGCTGTCATCAAAAAAAACATTTGCAAAAAAATTGCAGCAAAAACAGTGGGGAGAAATTGTCGCGCTAGGAGGTACCGCCATAGATAGTGAAAATGAATTTTACACTGGCTGCGACACTCCCTTTAATTTCACGTTTTTTTGCTTTTAATTTAGAATACAAGGTGCCCACAGGGCCGCAAATAGGGGGGTGGAACTGGGGAAAGTCCCCCCCCCCCCTTGTCGACCAAAAGTAAGGGGAAAAATTGAATTCATACTAGATAAAATGAGATTTTTTTTGGTTTTTTATAACGAAGTTCCACCCCCTTATTTTTGACCAATTTGCGGCCCTGGGTGCCCAAATGAATTTCATGGATTTTCTTGTCTGACAAATTGTTTCTGTTAAAGAAATCAAACAAAGACAGATCTCAGATATCTAAATTTGTAGTAATTAAGATAAATATTATATCAAAAAATCATATCCCACGAAGAACACAATTGCGATATCGTTTTTCTTTCAAACAAAATGTAATTAATCTGCAAAAAGTACATGTAAGCAAAATCCATGAAAATCATTTGAACACTCTGTATTTGACGAAATTTTTTGAATATGCATTCTTTGTTATCAACGATTTTTCAATTTTTTTAAAGATTTTATTATTGTTTTTAATAAACAACTTTCAATGTTTGATCACCTCTTTTTGACAAGGTTATAAAGCTTTAATTCAGGTATAGTAACATTTTTTTCGACATTTGAAAAAAATACTTTACTGTCGCTGTTTTTAAGCTCAATTAACACAAGGTTGCGATGCAAAAAATTCTCGGCAAAAATTTTTTTTCAAGTTTTTTTTAAAATTAAAATAATATGGGCCATATTACATGGTGAAAAGGGAATCGAATAGAATCGGAATCGGAAATCGAGGTGGAATGGGATCGGAACCGGAATCAATTCCCAGTTTGGTACTGAACTAAAATAGAATATATTTTTTACGAAAAACTTAGAAGTGAATTCTCTCTTCCTAATTGAGAATAATGACTTTTAAAGCACAATTTATTCCTCTAATATTTATGAAAATGGCCAAATTTTTTGAATTTGTATTTTTCATGTGTTTTTGTTACTTTTTTTTTGCTTTGCAGAAATTTTTGGTAAAAGACGATTTAGAAAAAAAGGAGGAATTGGAATTGATGGAATCAGAATCAGAATCGGAATCGGAAAAACAAGATGGAATCGACTCCGGATCGGAATCGGAAAAAAGTGGAATCGGGAAAGCACTGGTTTAAAAGTAGTACATTTTTGTAGAATTTATTATCTTAAAAAAACTAAAAAGATTTTTTAGAATTTCGCCACGTTTTTATTTCACATTTTCTTTGATTTCCGTGTACTTTTTGAGACCTAAAAACATCATCTTTTCCTTGTTTTAATGTATTCGCAAATGTGATAAAAAAATTGTTCTGCCCTAAAACCTATTTTAAAAAAGTTGTTTTGTTTTCTCTAAAATTTTGTTAAATGGTTACGGTATCTATGTTTAGTCTCACCATTTTTTTTGAAGAAACAAAGATTTAACGAGGCGAAAAATTTTGGGGGAAGAAAAAAAGAAAATCAGATTTCTTTTTTTAAAAAAAAAAGAGACCACCACCGATGTTGCTGTTGAGCTGCCAATTTTCTTCTCCGGTTTTCCCTTTTTCGGTTGAATAAATGATTTTTAAAAGAGTATATTAAAAAGGGCATTGCGCCAGATGGTTAAAAAAGATTGCGTGATATGATACGAGAGAGAGAGAGTTAAATAATTCCACCCTCGGTGCTTTAATAAAAAAAAAGCAAGCAAAAGGAATTTTTGAAATAATTTTAAATCCTGATGAGGGGTAATAAATATATCATCACGAAGAAAAAAAAGAGGGCAATTTCTAACTTTTTTTTAAAAGAGGAAAGGAAAAATTTGCACAGATCTATGATATCCGTCTTTCCATTTCGGAGGAGTGCAAATTATCTGAATCATTCAAATGGAAAAAAGGAGGGCAATTATGTTTCTATTGACTTTCTTTTAGGATTCTACAATTATTCCTATTTTTCGTCACAAAAAATATGTCAGATGAGGATAAGTAAAAGTGATTTATTACTCATTTTTTGGAGTTTGCCGACGGGATTTAATGGAGTCTTATGTTTGGTACAGATTTTATAAAAAAGCTATCTTTTTCAAATTAAAATACAAAAAAACTTTTATTTAATTCGAAAATTTTGACATTTAAAGTTTCTGTAAAGCCAATTCTTTAATATAACGGTTTAATTCTAAGTTATGATATTATTATTTGGTTATATGCTACTTAGTCAAATTTTGGTTACTTTAATAATGGTTAAATATTCTTCTTTTTGTTATCGTCACATCTTTTTTTCCTTCTCCCCTCCCTTCACATTTTCGGTCACACACAAACTTCAATAAAGATGATCTTTGTTATTTGCCGCTCACAACCAAATCACGCATACATTCCTCTAAAAAAAAGTAGAATCTAAAAATTATTAAAATTTCGATAATTATCTTGGACAATTTTTAAAATTTATTCTTTACTAATTATAATTATTTTAATGCCTTTGTAGTGAAAGTTTTTTTTTCGGATCCGTTTTTTTTTGATGGAATTTATGTTAGTTTTTCTGTACTTGTCACAATGTTATTCCAAAGAGAAATCTCTCACTCAAAGCGTAAACTGAACATGATGGATGTTGTCACCCCCTCACTTCACCTCGCATCGCCTATCTCATTTCTTTCTTTGATTACACGCTTCTTTTTTTCTCCCGTGGATATCTCTCTCTCTTTCTCTGAATCTCCCCTCCGGCAATCATTTAATTATGTAAAATGAAAGTTTTTACTAAAAATGACTTTTTTTTTATATTCACACTAACTATAAAATTTTTTTGCATTTTATTTTTTCTTTTTTCCAGAATCAATAATAAATTTAAATAAAATTTCACTTTTTTAGATGGCATCCATCTTAAGCTTTGGCATTTCCTTTAAAATTGCATGTTTGGTAGTCTTATTGTCGATGGGAGAAGCCTTCCGAAAATATGGTATGTTGTGTTTTTATTTATAAAAAACAACATTTACGAAATCTTAAAAAATATAAAATGTTTTTTTAAATTTTTTATAAAAAATTTATAGATAGTTCTTCGCGTTTGGAAAGTGCCATGGGCAATGGCGGGGAGAGCAGCACCGGGGAAGAATCAAATTTATCCAAGCCACTTTCATCCAGGATACGAAAACTTCCACCAAGATATTCTCAACATTATTTTTCACCATTTCATCCAATTCAAAGTGATACAAAAACATTTGTATCAATTCCGGGTAATGCCGCGAATTTTTTTGGTCCACAATCATATTGGGCACAAATGGCAAATCGATTAATTGATAATGTTGTGGATACTGTTGGCGGGCATTATGCAGCAGCAAAAAAGTCAAAAGCTACAAAAATTACGAAAGTTTCAGAATCTTCAAGCAGTGAAGAACAAATTGAAAATTTTCGAAAAGCTTTAAGAAATGAAAATGTTACTCGATTACAGTATCATCAACCATTATCAGACTTTAAACGAAAAGATTCCAAAGAAACAATAACGGAAGTTGCATTGGATATTAACAATCCATCAAGACAAAGGATACAGTATGCTTATAGAGATGGAAATATTTTATCATCAGCTGAAATTGTTCATCCAAAAAAATATCCTTCCACACTTTCTCCAACTGCCGCATATCCTCCTCAAACGACAACTCCAATAACATCAACTTATTCTGCACCGACAGAATTTGGTGTTCTTCCAAGTCTGCTTATGAGGAATCCAAATGCTCGATCAAAGTTTTATCATTTGGATAAATATGCAAATCCGCAACATCCTCCAGGGATTAAACGAAAAGTTTTTCGACCACCTTTGAATCCTTTGCCAGAATATATCCACGATTCAGAATTCTACCGTATACCCCCAAAAACTTCTGAAATTCGTCGAAAGCCAATAGCAAGAATTTCATCATCAACATATTACCAAAATAGTCAACAAGAAAGTCGAGATCAAAAAATTTTTAAAGAAATTAAATTCCGTTCTGCTTTAAAACAAATTTTGGCAGATTTTCGAAAACAACATCCTTCGTCTTTCCTTCATTCAAATTCAAATAATAAAAGATTACGAGAACTTAGTCAAATTGCACAACAAGAAGGATCCAAAAGTAATAGAAGGAGACGGCCACAAAGTCGTCGAATTGTTCATTTACCTTCCAGATATGATTTTTCCGAAGAACAATACAGAAGATGGTAAAATTAAACAATCTTTAAAAAACCAATACTCCTCTTTTGCAATATAAATATTTGACTTTTAAAAAATGCCTTTCAAACCTCATAGAATGTGTAATATTGTATTTAATTAATTTAATTAAAAGTGTTAAATGATGAATTTAAGTTTAATAATATAATATGTTTATAAATCATTATAAATTGAGCATATTTAAGGCAATATTGATGAAATTTCCAAATAATATTAAAAAAGTATTAAATTTAGAAGGTGATGAAAAAGAAGATGGATACCAGTGTGATGAAAACATGTGACGTGGTTGTTGTAAGCGGGGAACACTTGGATCAACATCCGCGATTGCTGCTTCAATATTTATTACTCCACGAAATATTGATCCAGAATATGTTGAAAAGGGTACTCTCGAATGTATATCATTGCATCTTAAAAAGTGGGAGGAATTGCAAATTTGAAGATTTTAAAAATCTTTTCTTAATCTTTAACTAAGAAACATAAAACAACATCAATAACAAAGCTTAAAATATGGTACAGTAACAATTTTTTTTACATTTCAAAAAACAGTATTACTGTCCTTGTTTTTCAGCTTATTAAAAAGTTAAAGCTTATTGTATTTAAATAATTTAATTAAAATTGTCAAATGATGAATTGAATTTTAGTCAACAAGAAAGTCAATTAATACAGTAACACGATTTCTCATTTTCTCAAAAAAAGATTACTTTCATTATTTTTGAGCTGTTTTGTCAAAAATTGCTTTTGGGATTTAAATAAATAAAAGCAAACCTGTGACGGCTGTTACAAATACATGTAGTCTAAAATAAATTATTACTTAAAATTTGTAGTATTTTAAAAAGCCTTTTATTACGTGATTAACATTTTCTTCGCAAAGCATTGAAGCACCCGCTCGAGTATTCAGAAGCTCAACTTTTTGCCGAGATATTTGTAAATCTCGCATTTGCCAATCTGTTAACCTCACACATCCGGAAATATATTGATAAATACCACATCGTTTACACTGCCCTAAAATTTGAAAAATGTTTCGTGTTGAGACAAAAATGGTAAAAAAGAAACAAACGCATAAAACATGCATTTCCATCGCAGGTTTCAGAATGCGGCCCACAACTAAGTGGATTATTATCTGAGTTGGGATCATGTGTCCAAAGTTGAACACATTTTCGACATGTTATTGTTGAAATTTCTGTATCTAATTCAAATGGTATCCGAAATTGTTGGGATGTATAAATTACAAATGATAGTAAAATAATTAGAATGAACAACATTTGAGAAGAAAAAAAAGATAAGAAAAGGGGGACTTTCTTCAAGGCATCTGAAAATGTGGAGGCCAAAGGTAAATATTACTTTCAATTGCGAAAATGGATGAATGGAAAAAAACAACAATTTGTCATCAAATTTTCAAAAAATAAAAAAATAATTTCAAGGTAAAATGAACGCGTGAGAAAAGAGGCCGGCAGCTTTCTCTTTGATGGAAAAATATGGATAAAAATATGTTAGTCGCGTGTCAGAATTCTCTCTTCTCTCATTTTCCATATTTATATAATAAATGAATTGAAAGAAGTCAGTCACCTTTTGGTTGAGGCAAAAATACATATATAAAATAACAAAAAAAAGGAAAGAAAGAAATGCGTTAAGAGACTATATTTTTTCTTTGAAAAAAGAAATTTTCAAAGCAAGCTTTTAGGAATGTAAAGGTTGATTGAATCTCCCAAAGGAATATATTGGATAAAGGCTTTCTTCGCAAAAACAGATCTAAAATAAAATTGAAAAAGACAGATTTTTTTGGGAATGGCATTAAAAATGAATCCGATCTTCTAAAGAGATAAGGCATTCATTTTTTATTTTTTTTTGGAAAAATTTGAAATATAAAAATAGACAAAGAAGCAAAAAAGGTTTGTTTCTCTTCAATTGAAGCTTCAATGAAGATGATGTTGATGAAAAGAAGAAGAAGAAGTTGAAGAGCATATTCTTCTTCTTCTACTTCTTCTTCTTCTTCAAAAAAATGATGAAGCCCTTCTTTTCGACGCTCAATTGCATTATCGCTTTTCTTTTCTTTCTTTATTTTTTTTCCTTTTATGAACAAAAAAAGGCAATGTTCCAAATCCCCCGCGGGGAGGAGCTAATTTAACATTTTTTTTTCGTGTTTTTTTCGTCTTCTCAAAAACAGTTCAAGCAAGTCCTCCTTAAACAACTTTAAAATGAATATAATATTTTTCTCTTCTTTTTTGGTCGTTGTTGTCGGATGTTATAAGTCCATTTATTAAAGAAAAAAAGAAAAGAATAAGATGTTAATGAAGAGCCAAAAAAGGCACGAAAAACAGCGCCAAAGAAATTTATCAAATTTCTGTAAATTTATCTTCTTTTTTCTTTTTCTTCTTTGGCCGCTGCAATTGCATTTCTGAGATGTTTGAATAAAAGAAAACAGGTACATCAACAACACATATAGCAGTAGCAGCAGTTGTTTCATAATGGCTCCGTCCGACTGCCTCCCTTCCCATCAAAAGGAAGTGTTAAAAGCATCATTCCCGATGCCACAAAAAAACAATAACCCTGGGAACGGCGTAACATTGTTACAACAACAAAAGTTATTGGCGCATATCTTTTTTGGGAGCCAATATTGTCGATGCAAAAAACATTTTTTTTAGAAACTAACCAACTACTAATTCATAATTCTGGATGAACAACAAAAAACTTTTTGGAAAAGGCACCTTTTTTTCTCAGCCTTTATCTCTCCGAGTCTCTCTCTCTCTCTATGGTAACGACAAAAGTTTTATTTTTTGAAAAAAAAATTAAAAAGGATAAAAAGGCGCTACTTTTGGTCAATGAAATTATTTATGGTTCTTTAATTTTGAAAAGAAGTAAAAAGTTTTTGGATTTATTTAATATAAAACAAAATTCATAAAAAAATAGAAAATAAAGTTTGTTACGATTTTTGGGGCAAAAAAAGAAAAACAGTTGAAAAAAAAGAGTACTTTAAAAAATAAATCGGATTTAAAGTAAATTTAAACTAAAAAGAATTACTTTTTTTTTAAAAGTAGCCAATGTTAATTTTAAAAATGACATAAATTTTGGTAACACAACAAAAACCGCTGACCAAAATTAACGGAAGCAGCTTACTATTTACTACCGTAACCTGATTTCTTTCGTTTCCAAAACCCAGTTTACTTTCCTTATTTTTGTTTCAATCAATCCATCTGAAATTTTTAATTTCAATCGTAAAATCGTTATTTAGTTTTTTTTTCAAAGATCTATGTTATGCTTCTCCGGTTATTTGTCACGCCTGGGGTCAGAGTATTTCAAAATGTGGAGAACGGAACTGCAGAAAGATTGTTTTTTTTTATCACCAAAACTTGAACGAATGTAAAAAATTTGAAATGTAATCATAAATAATAATATTTTGATTAAATGCATATTTAAAAGTTTTAAATATTAAAAATTTGCATAAAAAGAGCCATTTATCTGGCGGCTTTTTCAAATTAGAAGCCTTCTAATTTGAAAAAAGTCTAATGGATAGGCCATTTATTCGGGTAAACAAAAATACAAATGCATTAATCAAAGATAAACTTCAAATTACTTTTTTATTTATCATAAAAACTTAAACGTTTGATGCCATTTATTCTTTTGTCTTTCAAAACTTGCGGCAGTCATTAAAAATAATTTAAAAAAGCTTTGCAGTTTTATAACCTTTAAATTCTTTGCAAACACTTTTTTTTTGTTTTTTTTGTATTTGCACATTTATTTTTGGAAATTACACCGGAAATTTGGCGTTTTCCGTTTCGTTTTTTTGCCATTTTCAACTTCAGTCTTTTTTTCAATTTTTTGAAAATAAATTTTTTATTTTTTCTTTCAAAATGAAAGCATCAAACAAACAATAAAAAAATATATATATAAAAAAAGGCAAAAATGGGATCTTTCTAAAACAAAGCAGCACAAAATAAACAACAAAAAAGACTTTTTCTTGGAATGCAAAGAAATAAAGAAATTGTAAAAAAGCTTTAAAAATATAAAAATTTGAGAGAAATTATTACAAAAGATGTCATTGATCAAAGGCACAAATATAAATCACTGAAGGGATGATTTTGAAGAAACTGAGCAAAAGGGGGTTATTAATTAATACTGTCTGTAATATGCAGGAGGGGGCATACGATCTTGAAGGCGATGTTCACCTCCAAGAGTATAATATCCCGATTCATGTGGATATGAGATATATGGGGTGCCAGAGACACCAGACAATCGAGAATGGGGTCTTGAAGCAGCTGCGGAAAGGGTTGATTCTTGATGATGTGTTGGGATATCTTTACTTGTAACTTTTGTATACCATTCTTGATAAGTCGTCTCTCCCATGCCTTTTGGAGTTTCTTCTGGATGATTTTTTGGTTGAGGTGATAATTCTGGGGAGGATCCATCAGTGGTTGTTGGTCTTTTTAAGGTTCGATCTTGTTGTTGTTTTGCATCATAGATTGGTTCAGAGATATATGGGCCAGCAAAAGATTGATGAACCATTGGTGGAGCAAATGACATTTGTTTTGCTGGCTAAAATAATTATTGTATTATATGCAAAACAGTGAATTTTAAAAGCTTACATAAGTTTTTCTTTTTGATTTTCGGCAAACACTCCAACAACAGCAGCAAAGAAGTAATGTAAGAATAATCAGAATTGCAATGACAATTACAATCCATGTAATCAATGTTTGATATTGTCTTTGTTCTTCACTTTCAACTTCTATAAATTTATTTTTTTTATAAATAAAATGTCCTTTAAAGATCTAAAACTCACTAGGCCTTTGTTCAGCTAACATAATATCAGATGAATCAATTTGAAGATCTCCAACTTTACCGGCCACAGCAATCTTTTTCAAATATGTTTCAACTTCTTTAACCGTTGGAGAATTGGCTCCATCGAATTCCATTCTCGTTAAAGCCTTTACAGGTGGACCAGCAAATTTGATAACTCCAATTCTTTGAAGTTGTGGCCATTTTTCTTTGAGTACAGCACCAAGTTGATTTCGAATATTTACCGCCATTTTTTCTGCTTGCGGAGATTCAATATCATTGAAATCATCTTTGAATGGAATATCTTTGAATTTAAGAACGGCATCATAAACAAAATGCGTGGGTGGTTTCAAAGCTGGAATTACCAAAGATGGGGAACCGGCAAGTTGAACGGTATTTTGAGCTGGGTTATGTTGTTTCTTTGTTACAAGATCTCCTTCAATTGGAATCAAAGTTGTTGGAATTTCTTCTTTAGCTCCACATTTGCCAAGACAAATTCTTGAACTGCTGCTAATTGGAGTTTCAAAATGTTTTCGAATTTCATTTGTTCCACCTTCGAGATGTCCACCAGTATGTAAGAAAAGGAAGAATTGGCATTCTGTTAAATCAATATCATTTCCGGCATCTGTTGTTGCAAGGGATCTCGAGAAATTTGCCATTAATTGTCCATTTACGTACCGAGTTGAAACGCCAAAGATATCTTGAGATTCATCAATTGTTGGTCTACCGTAGCCTGGTGCCCATTGATCAATGACCGTAACAGATGAATCTTCGAGCACTGAAACAATAACAGCATCAGCATTCATCTAAATTATTTTCAATTATTTAAACTGGCACGTATATTCACTATATCCATACCATTCCACCTTGCGTAGAGAAACCAATTCCACTCCACATTTTAGGTTTAAGCTTTGCCCAAAGATTCTAAAAGATTCTGATAAAATAATATCATTTTGGTGTTTACATTTGGATTGGCAGTCATACGGTCTTTGACAGACTTTGTTTTGATCGAAAAAAACGATCAAAAAAGAACATCTTTTTTTTTTTTTTTTAAATCTAGAACGACTTGAAAACTTGAATCAAGTGTCGAATAAGAAAATGTAAAACTTATCGAAGCTTTGAATCAGCTCATAAAATCGGATAGTAATGTTAAATGTTGATTATTTTAGTTTTTTTGTTTATATTTAAAAAAACTCACAAAGTGTACATTTGCTCCATCCGTTTGCCAATTAACAGCATAAACACAATTTTCATTACATTTTGGGGGATAAACAAATGATCCATGACATGGAGCAATTTCTGCTGCACGATGAATTTGAGAAGTTTCACCCGACAGTACAACTGGTTCAACAACATCTCCTTCGCCGGAATCTGGTTCATCAATAAGATTTGTTTGGGTTGTTGGGGGTCGTTGGGGTTTGGGAGTTGTTTCAACAGCATCTGTAACCTCAATTGGAATAAATGGAAGTTCTGTTATTTCTGGCATTTCCGTTGTTGTAATTGCTTCTTCTGTTCGAGCAACTTCAATATTTTTGACTGTTTGAACTTCAACAACTTCTTCAATTTTTGTTGTTGTTGATGCTGACGTAGTTGATGTAGTAGTGGTTCTTGGGGCAGATGTTGGGGGAGGAGGGATATAAACGGTTGTTGGAATTTCCTCATCTCCCAAATCAGCAATTATCGGAAGAGTTGTATTATAAAAATCAACAAAACCGGTTTCAATATGTGCAGCACCCGAAATTCTAACAGGTAAATTCCCTTCTGGACCATTTGCCCAAAAGAACTGGGTATTGCCAGGCATAATTGTATGATCAGCAACATCTGAACCTTTAAGGGATCGTTTGAATATAACAATTGCTTCTCCATTATCTTCAGAAGCACTGACATCCGTAAATGATTGTTCACCCCCGAAAAACTCATCTGGTTCAAGGCCGTATTTTGAATGTGCAAATGCATCCACAACCCGTGATTTTCCACCATTTAAAACTTTTACAACTGTTACATCACTACATGCAAATGGATCCATTTTAACATCATATTTTGTTTGTCCGGTTAATTCTGCAATTGAAATTTGTCCAATTCTTGCCATATCTGGAAGACCAGAAAGTGGTGGCTCGTCGCGATCCTCAAATGGATTTCGAACTTGTCTTCTCGCCCGAACTCTGGAGGGCACTGCTTTCACGGGAACTCCGCTGTCATCGCAAATGCAAACTTTTGTTTTTGAAACTTTGGGTTGGTTTAAATCATGGTATCCGATCGGGGTTTTGGGATTCATAAAATCTTGAGATTTTCGAGCCAGAACTCTTCCACCACCAATTGGGAATAAGAAATAATAGCATTCATCCAATCGATAATCTGTCGTTTTATCTTGTGGAACAATTTTTCGAGAGAACCATAAAGTCTAAATATATTATTATGAGTTATCAGTCACTCATTAAATGTTTTATTAAATTACCTGATAATCATCTTCAATTTTTCCACCAATGTCATACAAATCCTGTCGATCTGCAGGGTCAATGGCAGGCAGTTGTCGACCATACGCAAATCGATCGACTACATAAGCTTTTCCATTATATACCCATCCAGTATAGATATCACTGTTTGCCATTGCTCCATCTTTTGAAATTCCCAAACCTGTCCATCGTCCAACGCCTTTTGATTTAACTTCAAATCGGACTTCATCTCGAGTTTCATTATAATTCCATCGAGCAATATAATCACATTCATTCCCTTTGCAATTATCAGGGAATTTAAATTCATTGTTACACGTTGGTTCGGCTTCTTGTTCTCCCGAAGCATTAATTTCACAAGATTTAATACAAACTTTTTGGGATGTTACATGTGGGGTATTACTATGTTTAAGGATATCTCCTTGAGCATTTAATCTTCCACCAGAAACAGGGAAGAGAAAATGGAAACAATCATTATCAGTAAAGATTGCGTCATTATTGATATCACCGGTATTCCGCTTACGAGTAAATTGTGCTCGAAGAATTCCATTTACATGTGTTCCAATAACTGTGGGAGTATAAACATTTTTAATTGCATCTTCTTTTGGCGTATCTAAAAGCTATTCTTTGTTATCAATCAGTGATAATTTGATAAATAACATACCGTATGATGTTGAACTCATATCATGAAGGGATAAAACTCCCCCAAAAGATTTTACAACAATTAAATCGGCATCTTTCATGGTTCCAGTTTTTGAAAAGCCAATTCCACTCCACCAATTTGAAGAAATTTTAGTTTCTAATGAAAATTCAATTTCATCACTTGCTTCAGCGAAATTCCAGGAAAGGCGATAATCACAATTTGATCGACAATCACGTGGCCAACGCCATTCACCAAAGCATAGATCTCCGATAACTTCAGAAGGAGGGCCACTGGCTTCTGCCCTAATTTCATCATCAATATTGGCAGCAACGAAAGTTGTTGCTGCAGCGGATGTCCGCTTGGTTGTTGGGGCAAACGGTGTTGTAGTTGGTCGGGTTTCTGCAATCAGTTGTTTAATGGTGCTTTTAGGGGCAACCGTTTGAAGTCCATCCGTCATTGGGCAATCACCTAATAGTAAATATAATTTAATTAAATTTTCACAACATAATTAATTTAAAAATCACCCCAATAAATGCAAGCTCCACCATTTCTGGCATGTCCTTGAATGCATGCACAAGCAGGCTTTCCACAATCATTACATTCATCTCGAACAAAGATGGTGGAACAATCCGCTTCACAAATTCGACCACATTCATTTACAGTTTCATTTGGAGCACATTTGAAGGTTTCTCCAACTGTTACATGCTCTTCAGAAGCAGAAGATGCTGCAGAAGAAGAAGACGAAGAAGAAGAAGTCCATGTTACTGGAGCAGTTGGAGGTGAATGAGTTACTGTAGTTGAAATTACAGTTGTTTCTTCATCTTCAACACCCGGTTTAAGAACTCGTTGTTCAAGTGCGGGACAATGGGACCAATGAATACATTCGCCATTAATTCGAACAAAATTATCTGCGCATGTACAAGCTGGCTGTTGACATTTATGTGTGCAAGGAGCCTTAAAAATTTGGGTATTAACTAAAAATTATTATTGAAATCTTACTGTATCATACATAGTTGTACATGATGGCTCACAAGCTGTACCGCATTTTGCCCAGGTTTGATCTAAAAATGTTAAACGTTGTATTGTAGATGTAAATGTTGTCCAAAAATGCTTAAAAAGCGTGTGAAATTTCGACAATATCTTTTTTTTAAATTATCGCAATGATTCAGAGTAAATGATTAAATACCATAAAAGTATTTTATCATTTACAGACTATCTATATTAACTCTGATGATTGTAGCCTATAATTTTCATTTCTTTTGCAAACAAAAAAAATAAGAATGATGCAACGGGGGGTTTTAAAAATGGATTAAAGAAAGTTTAATAGTTTTGTCGTTTTTTATTGCTTGTTTTTATAAAACATATTCTACTGTAATTTGGTAGTTTAGAAATTTTAATACTTTTTATACCTGTTTTACATAAATTTTAATTTTAAAAATATCGGGTTTTTTGAAAATAATTAAAACCTCTTCATCTCATGGTACAACCTTTGTAACATACAAACAAGCAATTTTTCTAAAATGCTTGTAAAGGAACGTTATTACTTACTTTTATCACATTCAACAGCAACCTCTTCTTGGCAAACATTAAATGGTACGCATTCATTTTTAAGATTTCCAGCTCTAACAGTTCCTTCTTCACAAACACAACGTGCTTTTCCACATGCTCGTGGACAAGATGGAATAGATTCTGGGAAAGACGTCCAGTCACAAGAAGCTTCACATTCTCTTGAATATTCAGGACAATTTGAAAAGACTTCATTCTCTCCACATCCATCTTAAAATTGTATTTTATTTTTACTTTTTTTCAAAGCTTTTATTAATAACATACGTGCATCAACTGTTTTACTGTCATTAATTCGTCGAATTGGAAGTTTTGAAAATCCGTCCAAAGTATTTCCTTCTTGGCTATCACTGTGAAGGGATTTGCTACTCCCTTCATTAAGCCAAGGACATTTTTCATTTGCATTTACAGGGCGAAATCCAAAAACGGTCCAAGTGTTAGCCGGGAATTTTAAAACAACTTCAATTTCATTCTAAAATAATTTTTTGCATTTTAAAATTTAAATAAACTTTAAAATAAAAAATTATACTTTTTCAATTTTCCAATAAAGTTTATTTTTGGAGTCAGCAGTTGAAGATGGATATTGGGTAAATTCATACAAATCAAGTTGTCGAGGAGAATATTTTGATTCTTTACTACAACTTGACCCAAAGAATCCTTCCAAGCAGTAACAAGATCCATTAACACATGTCCCTGATCCACATTGTTCGTCCTTGGAGCATTCAACTGTAAATTATTTTTTATTACATCAGAAGGAAAGGAAGGAATGATGAAACATACCCGTGCATTCTTCACCTTCACATTTATTAACTACAACTGGGGATTCTGAAAAAAAAGAGTTGAATAACAATTATGTATTTCTGTAGCCCTAAAAGTCAAGGAAAGACTTGCCATTAAGAATGTTTACATCTGCACAAGATAACAATTGTGCGGTATTATCCATTGTTGATTGGACAAGTCGAATAATACAATCTTTGCAAATTGAATCAGGAATATTTATTTTAGCTGTTGTTAAACCATTTGTCTCAAATTTTCCAGACTTTTTTGAATCTTTTATCGTTGAAATTAACTCATAATTTGCATTTAAAAGTTCTATCCTATATGCCCCTTGAACGGCAGACTTAAATACGGGATTTATTTGTAAAATATTAATAATTATAATAATAAATGAACTTACGGGATTAAACCATACAAATTCAAGAGGCTTTCCAGCTTTGATTGTATTTTTTGCATCTATAAATTTTAATTTAATTTTTCATGTTTACTGTTTTATTTCTTTCTTAATTCATTTTTAAAAAGAAGATTTCAAATGTTTTAAAACGGTGAACTTGACGTTTGTTAGTTTAATTTTCATTTGACCTGCTTTCGGCCGCATTCCAATTTTTTCACAAAATAAAAAAGAATAGAATTTTCCGCAAATTTTTTGATCATCGAAATCAAAGAAAAAAAAGAAAGACAAAAACAATGACCAAATTTGTTAAATTAAAAAAAATGAAAAGAAACGAATCTTTAATGAGTTTAAAAAGATTAACGAAAATTTATAACTGGATTTTTGTAATTAATTTTTTTTATTGCCAATCTGTACTGGTTTATGACTATTCAGAATACTGTAATTATGCTTTGAGCTTTTAATGCCATTTTCGATCCTGTTTTTTTGTTCGATAAAAAAACTTTTGTAACTTAAAAGACAACATTATTTAATTTACAACATAGGTAACAGTTTTGTCGGAGAACATTCTTTTGAAAAAAAGAATAAAGAATACAAAAGGATTTTTTTGTCGATTTTCAGTAAAGTTGCATCGTTATCCCTATTTTTTTGACTATTGCTGACCTTCAAGTGCCTTTGCTTGCCGCTCCTTTTTCCGTCGGCGCCTGGATCAAGGTCATTATATTCCACCATCAAAAAACGCGGTGGTACTAAATGATTCCGTTTAGATTAGCACAGACCCCTGCCGAAAAAGAAGAGTAGTAATACCTGGTCTCCGTCACCGCCACCACTGGCATCTATCTATTTAAAACGTTTTGCCATGTAATAAATAAGAACAATAAAGACGACAAACGAATGAAAGAAAGAAGAAAAAGAAAAAGATAGAAAAATAATTTTTTTTTCTATTAAACTAAAAATCGAAGAAAGTAATAAAAAAATTGAAAGTTAGAAATGGGGTGTTACTATCCAAAAAAGTCAGCCTTGTGAAATGTAGTGCAATCGAATTCTCTTTTTTTCTTCAAACAACAAAAAAAGCTATCTTGTGGATCTGATCCACAAAAAGCAATAAAAATTTGCATCATTTTTTTATTTTTCATGTTTTCGCTCAAATCATTGGTTTTTATACATGTTACCCTAGTTTTCTTCTTCAAATTTTGTAATGTAAAAAAACATGAATAAAAAATGTAAAATTAGGGCTAATCAAAATTCGGATTTCTGAAGTACAACTCTTTTTTTCTTCAGAAGATTAAAGTTCCATGAAAAAAATTGATTGATGCCTTTAAAGAAATAAGAATGTGCTAACAAATGGGGTCATTGTGGAAGAAGAGTTTTTTCGAACACTCACTTTTAAGTCAAGATCAATTCATTCAATTTAAAGAACGAAAGAAAAAAAAGAGATGCATAAAATTTTTGAATCATCCCAAAAAATGGATAAAGAAATAATTTGAAAACCAAAAAATCAACTTCTAATGGTCCGGAAATTACATCAAAAATGAATCAACCGATTTAAAACATTTTGAAATTTAAAAGAATTTTTGTAGTAAATTTAAAAATGTATTATTATTTACCGTTTTCCTGCCTTATTGTGGGGCATTTTGATTCGGCATTCCTTGAAACATTAAAGCCTCTTTCAGCTATTCTTGAAGCAGGTTGCACTAGTCTGACATGAGTTCCATCAAATGCTGATGTAAATACCGTAAATATTATCACCGCAAGGCTTAATTGTATAAAAGGCAAGTGAGCCATTTGGCTAAAAAGTTTAAAGCTAAAAGTTTTTGTAAGCTAACAAAATGGACAAAAAAAATATACCACGAAGACAAAAAAACAAAAAAAAGTTCCAACAAGATACCAAAAATATGTAACGTTTTTGGGTCTCATTTTCACTCTCGAAGGTCATTGACGGCCTCTGAAATATAAATGAAAACCCGAGATCCGCTTGAGTGATAGCAAAAAAAAAGAAAGAAAAGAAGGACATAACAAAAAAAAAAGAAAGGGTGTGTGCCCGGTTGGGACAACATTTGATAGTCCCAACAATAATGTCATCAATACATATCCGATATATTGGCTTATATTCATATCTTTCACTTCGGGCCAAAGATATAATAATTGTTTACCGATTTAAAAAAGTATTCAAAAAAGAAGAATGATTCTTCAAAAAAGAATATTTAAAGAGAACCGATTTGCGCAACCTTGTAAAAATGTGCTGCAAAGAGCTACATTAAAAACAGCAAAAATACATTGATCATCAAGGATAGAATCGACAGAAAAGTGCCAGTGAAGTCAAAAAATGAGTTCAAAACACAGCAGGGAAAAATGTTTTTTTTTCTTTCAGAGCTGACTAACAAAGATAGTAATGCGAATTTTCAAAATTTAAAATCACGTTATACTATCACAAAATAAAAGCGCGCGTTCTTTTTTTTGTTTGAAACTTGTTGCAAAAAAACTTGAAAATAACTATATATTTTTTTAAAATCCATACAATTAAAAGCGATGATTTTTCTTTCTTTCTAGATAACTTGATCCAGAAAAACCAACTTTTAAGTAACTATCAAAAAAGATTCGCTTCTTTTTTTGCGATTTTATAAGCTGTTTTTGTCTGTATGTGTCTTTTTAGGGCGTTAAAAAAAGAAAGAGAAACCCAATTAAAAGTAATTCAAATAAATATATACAAAGACAGATCAAAATAACAATCTAATTCGCTAGTTCGAAAGCGACACGCTTCGTCTCGGATATATTTTCTTCTTCTGAATCATTCTTTCTTTTCCGGAATTTCAAAAAAGGGTGTAACCCTTTTTTTGCAAGTTTTTTCATAAAAATTGAAATCGAAAAGAAAAGAAAAAGAAAGAAAAACATGTCGCATTTCCTTACAAGCAAAAAAAAGAGGAATCAGCGTTATGAGGCGATGGTGACTTCTTTTTCCTTAAAAGTTGAGTGCAATTAAGGCAAAAAAAGCTGCTCAACCGTTCTACTATTAAAAACTTACACATAAAAAAGAGTAAAAATACAAAGAAAAAATGTTTTTATTTATGGCAACCAGGCTGACTTTCAGAGACAATAAACTAAAAAAACAAAATTGAAAAAATAGTGATTACTGTCGCTAAAAAACAGCCCATTGAAATTATGTTACAAAAACAAATAAAAAATTTTTGAAACAGAAAAAAACTTGGCCAATAAATACGAATTCGTTAGATTAAAATTGTGCAAAATGGGGTAATATAAAAAAGAAGTGGTTCATTTGAGAGAAAAAAGATCAAACAAATAAAAAACAGAAATTGTATCACTGAAGTCAATGTCACTCGGTCACTATAAAATTTTTTAGCGTTAAAAAAAGGTCATCCAACTCGATGTCTTAAAAAATGTAAGAAAAAAAGGGGCAAGAATGATGGGGTGCCCGATGGCAGTCTTTTTGCATCTTCGTCTTTTTCGTCTCCGCCTTCTATACTTTTTGTTGTCCTCGATTTTGTCTTTCTTTTTTTTACGAACGTAATTGGAAAGTGATTTGATTCGGAAAATGAGAAAATAAATAAGACTATGAAAAAAAGAAGATTTTGTTAGTCTTTCGAATTTAATCGAATATCACAAAAAAAGGTTTGAAAAAATTATGTTTGACGAGACTGTGAATCGGCGGCCTTGACTGAATTTTTTAATTTCAGCTAAAGAAATTAAAGAGGGCACCAATTGAAAAAATATGTCGCAGTTACTTTCATTCATTATCACTTTCAAAGAATGTTTCTGTTTTTTGTTTTATTTAAAAGCTTATAAAAAACGATATTTTTTAATAAATAAAAATAATAATATTGCAAAGCCCATTTTACAAAAAAAAAACAAATAAAGTTGCCAGTAACAAATAAATAATTATTAAACTGCATTTTCAACTTTTTTTTCAGAAAAAACATTTCGAATGATTTCAATAATTTTCATTCTAACTTCTTCAACATTATTATCACAAACAGCAATGAGCTGATATGATTCCTAAAAAAATTCAAGTTATTATTATAGTTAGTTATCAAAATAAAATATTATACCTTTCCAGCAGCGATTGCATCCCGGATTTCTTTACTATCTTCTTTATGATACATATTGCCACAATCCATGCAGACAATCTTAAAGGGAAAAAAAAGATTATAAGAAATTCTATTATTTTCAATTTTAAAGGCACCAGATTTTTCACTCGTTTAGGTATTACTTCGCTTGGCATTATATCCAATGCAATGTTGCCAAAAGAAACAAGAGCAGAATTTCAAAAGGTTTCTCACTTTTTTTCTCCCAGTTGATCAATTTATTTGTTATTATTGTGTTGTGTTTTAAATATTATTTAATTATGGTAAAATAACTTACATGATTAACACCAGGTTTTGAAGCAAAAAAAGCACTTCCAGATGGCTTAAATGTTGCACTTTCTCCACCTTTTGGAATTATTTGACATGTTCTAAAGAGATTAATTCATGTATTTTTTTAAACGAATGTTTGCAAAAATTTACAATGGCTTAATCCGATAATTCTTTGAATCAATTACAATTTCAGGAAGATATTTTCCATGTTCTTTTAAAAATACTTTAACACTAAAGCCACTATATTCTGATGCATTCATTGCTTTGACATCCATTGCAGCTCGCTGAATATCTTCCATTGTTACGGAAAATCGGAATCCAATTTTTTTAATAACTAAATAAATATAATATACGAGAACAAAAATTGGTGATGGAAGTCGTTCAATATTTTTCGATGAACATTTCTAAAAAAATTAAAATTACTGTCATCAAAATAAAACCTAATAAATTGTATCGAAAAAATTTGTTAAGAAAGTACAGTACCTCGCACCGACTGAAAAAATAATCTTCATCAATGCCAATTTTTAAAGAATGTAAAATTCTTGAAATATAATTGATTGAAACAAAATCACCAGTCGTTGGCATAATTAAAATTCGAGAATATGAAATATTATTTGCAGCAATTGAAGGAAATTCTTTTTTTCGCTTTTCAGTCGTAACCAAAATTGCATTATCATCTTTAAGCATTTCTTCGTCAATAATTGAAATTTGTTGCTTTTGATTTGCGACACCTTTCAATCGAACATCATAAGCATCAATTCCAAGATTATGTAAAAATGAAAAAAGATTAAAGAATGGCGCATCAAGAATGAGTCGGATATCTTTTGGTTGAACAATTTCTTGGTTTTCACTTTTTAAATGTTCAGCAACTTTCTAAAAGTTAATTTTTAAATCTACAAGGCAGATCCAAAACAAATCCAAACCTTTGCTTCTTCAACAATATCACAGAAATCAATTGTTTTCTTTGGAATTTTAACTAATGAATCAATATCTATTTTATCTTTCTTTGCACCTTTAACTTTTGCAACTTGTGTAATATATCCTTGTTTCATAATTTCATCAGCTTCCGTTTCATTCATTTTACTGTAAGTTTTTCCACCAGATATTTTTTTATAAAATAAATTTTAAGACTAACCTTCTCAAAGCATTTTCAATTTTATCTTTAATCAAAACAACAACCAATGCATCACTAACAGCATAAATTTTTTGATCTTGACTTAGTGGGCGTTGAGTCCAATTACTATTTTGCATTTCTTTGTTAAGACTATAACCCAATACAGTTTCACAGATATCTTGAAGGCTAATATTTGCAGGTACTTTTTCAGGAAATACAGCTTTTTCTGCTTTAACGTTTGTAAGAATTATTGAAAGTAATTTTGCAAGACATAAAACTTTTCGATTTTCTTCTTGCAAAAGTGTCAAAAGATGTGGAAAAGCATTAAAGATAAATGCATAATCAGATAAAAATGCAAAACCAATCCTTTCAATATCTGGATGAAAAATGTGTGTAAAAAACTCTGTCCAATCATCATCACCAAGTTCTTTGGATAAGAGATAAACATCAATAAGACAAAGCCATTCTCTTGTTGCTATCTGAAGTACAGTAACCTTTGAATCGGTTGAAGTTGCAAGAGATCCAGCTTCACAATCCAATCCCAAAACAGATGGTTTCTTATCAATCAAATGCTTTTGTGCAAATTCTAAAAATAATTCATGAAACACGCTGAATTTCTATGACAGTAAATTCAAAAATGAAAATATAAAAATTATAGATTACTATCTTTAAAAAAAAGCTTTGGGATTTTTTTCTCAAAATTTCTTCAAAAAATTACCGTACCTCTCAATGCTTTTCCAGTTCCAACAGTAATAAGCTCGTAATTTTTACCAAAAAGTGTAACCATTTCAATTGAATCTTCTGCAACAACAGGTACAGATCTTTTAGTCATTCTAGAATTATGTCATGATTATTTATTTCTTCTATGATAAAAAAGATTTACTTTTCAACAAATTCGTCAGCGTCAGATTCTAAATTTTGTTCATTAAAATTCAAAAATTTTGGCATTTTTTCTGGCGGAATTTCAAAGAACTTTGCCCAAAAATATGCATATCTTCTATCACGATACAGTGATTCAAGAAAATCAATTTTATAATCATCGCTACGATTTCGAAGAGCTTCCTAAAAATAATTATTTAGCAATCAGTTTTAGAACTTTAATAGAAACTTACAACAACTAAATGTTCAAAAGTTTCACGTGATTCAGAATGATATTTATATTTTATATCACTGATAACCCGAGCACGATGAGCCCGAAAGCCAAGCTTTTCAATATCAAATCCATATTTCTTTGCTTGTTTACCAATTAAATTTGGTAATTTATGACGTTGAACTGTTTGAATAAATGGAAGCTCATATTCATTGACAAACTTTTCATTATTGAATAATCGAATAAGTAATTCATCCAAAAGTCGAAGATATTTCAGTTGCTCTTCTTCTGTTGAAAGAAATGTATCAAAAACATTTAAAGCCGCAATAATATGGGCCTTATAAATAATCTAAAAACCCTCCATTATTACAACAACCTAGAAACCGAAAAAAGCACAAACATTATCAAATTGTTCATTTTTAAGATTTGTAAGCTTAAAGATATCAATCCATGCAACGCCATTATGAAAAGTTTTTTCATCATTGAGCAAATTTTGAACTCCATTTTCAATTTGTTCTGCCCGTTCGGAAGTTTCGGGTTCACGAATATGAAATAATTTTTCAATTGCAATACCATATTTAATTGCTCGAAAATTTATTGCTTGGTTAAAACATGAAGTCTAAAAAAAACAAGAGTTTTTAAACATTTAATAACAAGCAGATAAAAAAGAAACCAACCCATAAATCATCAGGAACATTATAATTCACAACAAATTTAGCTTCTTCATCATCTTTATATTTTTGTTTTAAATATGTTTCATATCGAAGACAAATTCGATGTGTAATTTCTAGTGGATCCATATCTTTAATTTTACTTAATTGTTCATTTCCAAACTTCATAAATAATAATGTTCCAATACGAGCTTTTGTCTTTGGAATTTCAGCAAAAAATCTATCTATACATTCTGTGGCTTGTTTCAAACGAATATACCCTTCAAGGGCTGAATCAGAATAACAATTAACAATTTTTCGAGTTGCATCAAGAACAACATCTTTGTATGAATGATTAGGATTAATTGCTCTTGTTGTTTCAATGCTTGTTGTATCGCTATCCATTGATTCATCAATCATTGTTACACCTGTAATAAAAATTGTATTTTTATACCGATTTATTAAATCACAAAAATTTCAGCAAAGGTTATTTAAATTTAAAACAATAGCGGCAAAATAAATACATATACATATAAATAAACACTTCGTAAACACATAAGTCAGTGGCAGAAAATACTGTAAGAGATGGGAAAAAATAAATTTTTGTCGTATTTACAAAAAGAGATATAAACGTTAAAAAGAAATAAATAAACAATAAAACAGGTTCTCCTTTAAAAATGTAAAAAAATAAAAAACTATAGAGTAGAATATTTAATTATACAAAGCTCGTTTTTATCCTTTTATTTGAGTGTTTTTTATACCGTTAAAATTATCTCATAATTTATGAATCATAATAAAATTAAATAATCTGCAATTATTTACAAAACAATTTTACAGTTTTTTTTTGTCAGAAAAAGTCGCGTTTACAATTTTCTCAATTTGCCAACATTGGCTTATTTTATTTTATTTTAAATTTTAACTTTTTGACGACATTTTTATCCGGGGGTACCAAGGCAAAAGTTTGACGGTGACGGTTTTGCCGCAAATGAATTTCGGAAAATTCATTTGCGGCAAAACTCGGGAAGTTTCCCAAATGATCAGTCCTAGACATTACCGTAATTAAAAGAAAAATCCAGCAAAACTTTTTTCAGTCATGTTGGCAACTTGTGATGAAAAGCCAACATGATTAACCGTCACTGTGACGGCGTCACATTTGAAAAATACAATGTCACCACTGATCTTTTTCTTTGGTTCGAATTCTTTTTTGCTTAACTAAGATTATTTAAAAACTATTATTTAGCTTTGTATTATTGCTTCAAACAATAGAATTACAGATTGATTAATCAATGACTGATACATCTAATGCTGAACCACCAACAATAGAAAAATTAAAGGAATCTTTTCATTCAATGCGATTATCATCATTAGATATTTATGAAACTTCATCACACTTTTATATTATTGGAACAGATTCAACAAAAATAAAATACTACGTTTTAAAATTCGATCGTAATGCTGATAATTCATTTCTTGTTGGTGAACCAAATCATTCATATACTAGAAAAGATGTGGATGAGCTACTTTCAACCATTTCTTCAAGTTCTGGTATTTGAAAGTCTCTGAAATAACTTTAAAATGTAAAAAGAATTTTAGTTGTAACTTCGCAAAAGACCCGATCATCTGGAAATGCTTTACTTCAAACAATTAAAGGTGCATATGGTATTCTTGGATGTGTACGCTTTCTTGAAGGTTACCATCTTTTGGTAAAATTTTAAGTTAAAATATTTAATTGTTTTGTAATTAATCTTTTAAGGTTGTTACAAAAGCAAAAGCTGTTGCACTTCTTGGGCATCATGATATTTATAAAATTGAAGAAGTTCAATCAATTTATATTCCAGTTATTACAACATCAATGAGTCCAGATGAACAAAAATATGCTAAACTTTTTCAAGTAATATTTTAATTAATACTTTTTTGGGATTACTGTAATCATATACATATGTATTTCAGTCAGTTGATTTGACAACAAATTTTTATTTTTCATACTCTTATGATTTAAGTCGAACTTTACAAGAAAATGCTTTGGCCCAAAGAGAATTAAAATTTAATAAAACAAAATACCATCGAAAAATGGATGCCGATAGAAAATTTATTTGGAATGATTATCTTTTAAAACCATTCAAGGATAATTTGGTTACAGATAAATGGTGCCTGGAAATTGTTCATGGTTATGTTGGTCAACAAATTATCGAATTACCTTGTTCAAAATTGGCTTTAATATTGATTGGTCGAAGATCAGCAATTTTTGCTGGAACAAGATTTCTAAAACGTGGAATGGATTTTACCGGTGCTGTTGCGAATGATGTTGAAACAGAACAAATTGTTTGGGATATGTATTCAACGCCTTCCATTGAAACTGGGAATTTTACTGCATATGTTCAACGGCGTGGAAGTATTCCATTATTCTGGAGTCAAGATCCTTCAACAAGAGGAGTAGTTGGAAAGCCGCCCGTTATTGTCGATCTCGTTGAACCCAATGCTTTTACAACTGCTGCACATTTCAAGTTTGCTTTTTATCTTTAATAGACATTTCCTTACAGTAATTTTTACAGAGATCTTCGTCACAAATATGGTTATCCCATTTCAATTATTAATTTAGTAAAACGTCGAGGTGGCCCAAAAACTCAAGATGAAAAAATGTTGCATGCTCAATTTCTTAAAACGGTACGATATCTAAATCAATTTATGAAACCTGGCAAAAAGTTAGACTATATTAGCTTTGATGTAGCACGGTGTAATAAAGCAGGAATGGTTTTACAAAGATTGGAACAAATTGGAACAAAGCTTATCCTTAAACAAGGCTGGTTTCAAACATTTAAGCCTTTGAGAGTTCGACAATTAATGAAACATTCAACATTGGAAGCCTTTGTGCCACGCTATTCTGAAGATGGTAGCATGCTTTTACAAAGTGGTATTTCAAGAACAAATTGTGTTGATTGTTTGGATCGAACAAATGTCTCCCAATTTGGATTAGGTAAGGCTGCACTTGGTTTTCAATTATATTCAATGGGATATTTTGAATCACCGCATATTTCAACAACTTCTGAACTTTGTCGTGTATATGAAGGTAAGAAATACATATTTATCTTTTATTTATAATCTACATTTAAATCACAGATATGTATGATGAACATGGTGATTGCCAAGCCTGGCAATATGCTGGAAGTCATCTTGTCCATTCGGTCTGCATTTCTAAATTACGTTTTAAAATTTTAATTTGAATCAATTACAGATTAAAACTTATAAAAAAACGGCAGCATTTCAAGAGAGAAGTCGAGATGTAATTCAAACGATTTCCCGATATTATTCAAACACGTTTAATGATTATGAAAAACAAAACGGTATTAATTTATTTTTGGGTTTATTTCGACCATTTGCACATATTCGTCCACACTTGTGGGATCTCTTTACTGACAGATATTTACATTTTCCAATTAAACGAGAACAAAAAGTTAATAATCATATTGAATGGATTCAAAATGTTAATTCTGAGAGTGAGGATGAATTTGATGATGAATGGACAGATTGGTTTGAAGAATATCCAGAAGATCGAAAACTTTATTCTATTCAATCATACCGTACCCTTGATTCAAATTTAATTGTACCGAGAACCGCCCTTCCGACTGCTGAAACAATGTATTGGAAATTTCATAAAGAATTTGAAATAACAAATTTTGAACAAGTTCTTAAAGAAATTTCACAACAAACAAATAAAAAGGTTATTTCTTTGAGTGATTTGAATCAAAGTATTTTTCAAACAATGTCATTTATGAAACTATGGAAAACTGTAAGTTGCAATAAATTTTTGAAAAGTGTTTTTGTTAACACTGTAAAACTTTTGTAGCCAGAAACAGCACCAATTGCTGCTGCTGGAAAGAAAGGTCCCTTGGGATCTTTCACAAATCCAGAAGAAGACGAAGATGATGACATTGAAACAGCATCATATGATTCAGAAGATGAACTCAATTACAATGAAGATTTTAATCCGCCCTTTTTATCCTCCCGTCAAGGTTCAAATTCTCCAACACAAAATTTGCAGCGTTCAATTTCACCTCCATTTGTTTCATCATCTTCAATTGGAATTGAAACCGGCTTAAAATCAAGCGTTGAATTTTATGGATTTGAAATAGATGAACCTTCTGGGCAAAATCTAGAAAAATATGAAAGATATGCAAATATTGCTGAAAAAGAACGAGAATATCTTGAAATTAGTGAACAAAGAAAAGTATTGTCTCTTCCACGTGACACTTCAAGTTTACATTTGGAACCCCTGCTTGAACTTTCTCCAAGTATTTTTACCGTTGATAGCATTTATGAAACAGAAATACTTGGCGCAACTAAAAATGCAATAAATATTTACAAAGACTATGTCAGTCTGAAAGATAATTTTGTTGCGAAAAATAATATTCCGGATACTTGGAATTCATTTGTCATGTAATTGTTATATTTTTATATTTATTTATTTTGAAAATTGTTACAAACTTTTTATATGTTTGCTTTTTATACAACAATCACTTTAATATTAAAGTCATGTACGAGTATGGAACCTCAATTACTGTATTTTTTTCTGTTACTAGTGTTTTCCCGATTCCGAATCCGGAATCGACTCCTTTATAATGAATGGGAATTGGGAAAACACTGCTGTTGGCAAAATCGTTTAGTTTTTAAAAAACATTAAAAATGAATCATTTTAAATGATAAAAGAAGGACAACAAATTAATATATTACAATATTCAATGCAATGCATATGGTATATAACTTTGAAGATTATTAAAACACATAAAGTCAACATTTTTTAAGCAAACATTAAGTTCGAACCTTTCAGCATGTGTACTAATAAGCCGCAAATTTTAATTGACACAAGTATTTTTAATGATTTTCCTAGCTTGCAAAAATATACTGTAACAGACATTGTAAAAAAACATTCTTGCTACCGACATATTGTTGTATAAAAATGTGCCAGTCTTATTTTGGTGATTGATTGCGACTACCTTTTTGTTTGAATGAGAGAAAACACATAACAAAGTCACTACAACGCGTTTTAGTGCAAAGTTGATCAACCGATCAACCACTGTTACAACCAAAATTCGAACCGAAGAAATACTTTTTTAAGAGACGGTGCACCAGATTATTTGAATTTTTGGAATAAAAGCGTTACATCAAAATTTTATTTTCAATTCTTTTATAGCCATTCGATAAAACTAGGTGAAAAAACATTATTCCTGCAGTTTTGGAGCATTTTACCGTGTGAAACCGATTTCGCAGATTTTCAAAGATTGAATATAACCAAAAATTCAAAAAATCGGGAAAAATCAGGAATGCAACCAATCAAAAAGTTGTGCCCCAGGATTGTACACATAAGTAAGGGCTATAAAATGACTACCACAAAAAAAATTTATCTGACCTCTAATGCCGAAATTTTGATATCTGTAATTTTTGACCCTTGTAAAAAAATGGCAATATCCCTCGCGTTAAGCTAAATGATGCACCGTTTGATGGCCCAGCATGTGGGAATTCCGAAAATATATGCCTTGAAACCATAGCGCATGAAACCTGTAATTGCAAAATTGAAAAGTACACCCAACTAACATCTCCAACATCAATCCGGAGGTATAACTTTTGTATTTCGTAATAAATCGACTTCCGGTGACTTGCGTTATGAAATATAATAGTGTTGGAGCATCCAGGGTGAGTTTCAACCTTTTTGGTAACGGTTTCGAAATATGGCGGATGATTGAAATTTCGAAATTTGCAACATAAAAATATCAAGGAAAATCGGGTTTTTTCTGGCATAATGAAATGGATTGTGCATTCTAAATGTTAAATAGATGTAACAACACTGATATAAGGTGATAAAAAATGACGGGGGGTCAAAATAGATTTTGTAGGATTTTTTAAATTTTGCTTGTTTTTGATAAATTTTTGAGATACCAAAATATTGTGAATATCGGAATATATTAAATTTTTAATATTTTCGGGTTAAAATATAGCTTATTTAAGATTTTTGGGGCATATTTCGACATCCTGGAATCACTAGTTTTCGTTTCCCATTAAAGTGAAAATACGGTAAAATATCAGGGAAAAACATCCAAAAATATTACAGGTTTTCCTATACAAACACACTAAAAACTTGTTTTTCGGATTAAATGACAATATTTCATCACTTTGTGAGTGATTTCAACACCAAATATTAGCAACTCAATTTTTTGAAATTTTGAAAAATCAGTAATTTTCGAAAACCTTGTAATTATCATAAATGGCTTTTAAACACTTCACTTCATTAAAATAATTCATAATTAATCCAAAAAAAAAGTTTTTAGTATGTTTGTATAGGAAAACCTGTAATATTTTTGGATGTTTTTCCCTGATATTTTACCGTATTTTCACTTTAATGGGAAACGAAAACTAGTGATTCCAGGATGTCGAAATATGCCCCAAAAATCTTAAATAAGCTATATTTTAACCCGAAAATATTAAAAATTTAATATATTCCGATATTCACAATATTTTGGTATCTCAAAAATTTATCAAAAACAAGCAAAATTTAAAAAATCCTACAAAATCTATTTTGACCCCCCGTCATTTTTTATCACCTTATATCAGTGTTGTTACATCTATTTAACATTTAGAATGCACAATCCATTTCATTATGCCAGAAAAAACCCGATTTTCCTTGATATTTTTATGTTGCAAATTTCGAAATTTCAATCATCCGCCATATTTCGAAACCGTTACCAAAAAGGTTGAAACTCACCCTGGATGCTCCAACACTATTATATTTCATAACGCAAGTCACCGGAAGTCGATTTATTACGAAATACAAAAGTTATACCTCCGGATTGATGTTGGAGATGTTAGTTGGGTGTACTTTTCAATTTTGCAATTACAGGTTTCATGCGCTATGAGTTCAAGGCATATATTTTCAGAATCCCCACATGCTGGGCCATCAAACGGTGCATTATTTAGCTTAACGTGAGCGATATTGCCATTTTTTTACAAGGGTCGAAAATTACAGATATCAAAATTTCGGCATTAGAGGTCAGATAAATTTTTTTTATCATAGCCATTTTATAGCCCTTACTTATGTGTACAATCCTGGGGCACAACTTTTTGATTGGTTGCAATCCTGATTTTTCCCGATTTTTAGAATTTTTGGTTATATTCAATCTTTGAAAATCTGCGAAATCGGTTTCACACGGTAGAATGCTCCAAAACTCCAGGAATAACGTTTTTTCACCTAGTTTTATCAAATGGCTATAAAAGAATTGAAAATAAAATTTTGATGTAACACTCAATTTAAAAAATGTGGTGCATCGTCTCTTAAAAAAGCAGCTGTCAATAGGATACATATTGCCAAAATGAGGAACAATGTTTGGGTCTTTTTGTTGCCATCAAAAAATTCGAGAATTTCGTTAATGTGATAACCTCCGTTACAACCTTTTTAAACGTTAATCCCAAAACCTTTATTACTTTGAAAGTTTTTTTAGATAGAAATGCCGGAAGAAGGAAGTCGATTTCCGCCATGGGTAAAAAATGCTGCAATTGTTGCTGGTGGTACTGCGGTTGTTGGTGGTGCTGCATACTTAGCTTATCGACATTTCAGGGTAAAACATCTTTCAAAACTTACTATATTTTACATACTGATTAATTTTTAGGGAACTGATTCTTCTTCGCAACATTTAAATAATGGTAAAAGTAAGCAGTTTGTCACTGTTTTTTCACCTTTTAATATTTGTTCTATTTTATAGGTTTGGCAGAAAATGTAAAGCATGAAGGCATTCAATTCTTTCAAAAAGCAGATTATGCTAAAGCTTTGGAAAAGTTTAATGAAGCCGCAGAAAAATGTCAAGAAGATGAAAAGGAATTGAAAGCTATTGCATATCAAAATGCCGCCGCTTGTAGGATTTCGTTATTGCTTAATCAACGTTTTAATATACTTTATTTATTTCAGGTTTGGAAAAATTGGTATGATTCATATGTCCGATTATTCTCTATTATCCTGTCAAATTAATTTACTTTTACATGTAAATGTAACATTTTTTTCAGGGAAAATATCCAGAATGTATTTTAAAATGTACGGAAGCGTTAAAGTTAAAACCTCGGTATGTTAAGGCTATTGCTCGACGTGCAAGCGCTCACATTTTCTTAAATGAAGATGAAGAAGCTCTTCGTGGTAAGGTTGTTACTATTCTTTGAAAAGTTACGATTAAAGTTTACAGATTACACATTGGTAACCCTGATTGAACCTCAAGGAAAGGTTATAGAAAAGTTTATTCCGCAAATTGATAAAGCTCATCAACGCATTATGAAAAGAGAATTGGAAGATATTGCTTCACAGCGTTTACTTGGTCTTGACTTTCCTATTCCACAAACATGTGCACAAGAGTGAGTTGTTTTGGCTTGGAATAAATATAATAATATAAATGGCAATGTATTTTTAGATGGCTTAGATATTCGGTTATTCGTGATCCAATTATTAATCATATGAATCAATTAAGTGAACCTTCAAATGAATACGAACGGATTCTTGCTGATGTCAAAAGAGGTCATTATGATGATATTGCAAAAAGAGCAGCTGAAGAAGCAAATAATCCTGATTCTCTTTATCGATTGGATTGCATGGTTTTAGCAGCTAGATTTTATACTTTTCATAATAATTTGAATAAAGTTGTTGAATGGTTGGATAAATTTTTTGCTGAATATGAAACACTTTGTGAGTAATTCATATTTAGAAACTTTATAATTCTATGCTTTTAGTGGATGAAGAAATGGAAAAATATACCGATCTTGCCATTGCCGCATACGGTATCAAAGCTCAAATTTCTAAAACTCTTGAAGAAGCTGAAGGTTACGTTAAAAAAGCTGAAGAACTGGATCCAACCAATACCGATGTTCGTTTTGGTTTTGCTGCAAATGCAATTATGCAAAAACAAATGCCAAGAGCTAGTGAAGCTATGGACCATGTTCTAGGTTGGATATTAAATAAAATCATTGAAATTACCAAAATTATTTTTTAGCCGTTAATCCAGATCATCCATTTGCTCGTTTCTACCGTGCACATTTTGGTATAGATTTTTTCAAGCCTTAAAATTAAACTATATCCTTATTATATATTATCATGTTGTATTTTTAGATTTTACAAATGCTTGTGAAGAACAACATATGAGCAACATTCATAATTATATTCTTGCCATGGAAAATCTTTTGCAAAAATACCCTCGAGCACCTATCTTTACTTATACCGTATTAAGCAATATTCATTCTAGCTCTGGAAATCAAGCCTTGGCAGTTGAAATTCTTAATAAAGGTTTGGAAGCATATCCACATTTATCGGAATTTGTTATGTTAAAAACTATCACCGAAGCAAAAATGAATCGTGATAATGAAGGTATCGATGCCATGACTCGAACATTTATTGAACTTTGTCAACGTGATCCAAATAATTTTGAGGCCCAGGCGACTTATGCTAAAATTAGTGCTGGAAAGTATGTCGTTTTCATTTAAAAACTGTATACATCTTTAATTTTTGCAGGAAAGATTTCGACAAAGCAGAAGAATGCTTTCAACGTGCAGCAATGTTAGCTCGGCAACCTCAAGAATTACAACTTGTTACTTCTGAATGTATTCTTATGAGGGCAAATCGTGAAGCACAAATTCTTTTTGATACATTACCCTCCGAAACTTGAAATAGTTATTTGTTTTGTTTTTTTCATAAATTTTTATTGTTATTAATTCGCGTAGATATCGTTTAGCGGATGTTTTGCTGTGTCAAAGAAATATTGGCTCATTCTCACTTGCCCCGCTTTTTTTCACACACTGTGTGAAGTTTGCGCACTTGCCCCGTTTTTTCAGTGACACAATGCCAAACTGTGTGAAAAAATCTTTTTTGCTACAAATATTTTATTTAAATAGCAATGTTTTTTATTTTGCTTTAAATATTTATTATCATTTGTTCCAATCTTTTTATATTTTTATCCATGTGGAATTCGGTAAAAAATGTTTTTACAATAATAATTAAAGACTTTATTGAAAAGAGATGAGTTCAGTTTTTAATTCAGTTAAAAACTTTGTCAAAAACTGATAACCAAATCTTTCTTCTAACTTTAACGACATAATATAACCATCCCATCCAAGGATTTAGAAGATATCTTAAAGAAACCGAAATTCATCAGAGATTTCAAGTTTGTTATAAAATAAGCGTTTCACGATGAATCGTTCTCTGTTTTTAGGGAAGAATAGCCAAATTGAATAGAAGAAGCAGTGAGCGAAATTAAAAATAAATAAAATAATATACCATAGTGATAAAATTGTGGAAAACTTTTCAAAGAAAATATTGAATTCTAGAAAGCATATAATTGTGAAGTCTACTGTGTGCATATGAAAAGCAGATATATAGGTACAGTAAACATTCGTTGGAAAGAGTTCAATTTCTTGTACAATTTCATAAAGTACTCCTACTAACAAAAAAAATAAAAGAAGGCGCAAAAAGGACCAAGACATAAAATAAAAAAATAAATTTCGGCTGCCGGTCTCTAACTATATTGCATCATTATTATGTTCTTATTATTTGAAGCGGTAACGAAATTTAAAAGACAATTTTTTAATATTGTTTCACAGTCGCCAAAAAGTGTCCCAAAAGAAAAATTGTGTTCGAGCAAAGACAATTCAGCTTTTGCATTGTTTTTAGCAATTTTTTTGCAAAAAAAAATGGAAAAAAAAGTTTTTCTTTTTGACACTTTTTGGCGACTTTTTTAGGGGAATGAATGTTTTAGTCATCGTTTTTCCTGGATTAGTCAACGATTTTTTTATTTTCATTTTTGTGGGTCCCAAAATTAGCGCGTACTATTTAAACATTTTTTCCTCCGAATAAAATAAACTGAGAGTGATAAAGATAATTTTAGATGGCAACAAAAGATGATTGTTTGTCTTTTAAAGATAAGCAAAATGTCTTTGTTGATACTCCTGATAATCAATATAGCAACCTTAATTTAAATCAAACTTATCATTGTTTAGTAAATGATAGTGCATGTCTCAAAAATTTCACAAATGATATCAGAAAAAATCAAAATAACGGTAGAAAATCTGATTGCAATCCATTTTTTAAAGACTTTTTATTAAAAAAATGACCTGTAAAAGTTAGAAACTTATTTTGATTATAGGATTTTTTTGTCCATTTTTCGATAACTTAAAAAAATTAAAAGGATTGCAGTCATATTAAAAGTGTTAGATTGTTCTCGTTTAAAAAATTTGAAAGCAAAAAATGATTCATATTCATGGAAGAAATCCAACAAACATTATTCATCAACAACATTTTTGAATCAAAATCATAATTCTGAAGAAAATAATGAATTCAAAAAAGCAAAAAGTGCAAACAATAGCACCCTTTCCCTTCATATTGCAGCTTATGAAAATGCCATTGAAGCTGATGGAAATGAAAAGGAATCAGTACAAAAAATGGATAAAACAATTGGTTTTGTTAAACAATGGGAAACTTTAAAGCATTTTGTTGATGGCGCAACATCAATCATTCAAGTAAATTTTTTTGTTAATAACAACATCAATCATTCAAGTGTTTTTTTATTAATAACTAATAATTAATAATTTGTAGAATCCATTTGAATTTCCAAGGCAACAAGAGAATCGAGACAGTCGCCCAGAATCAATGCAATTTTCAGCATCTCAACGTTTGCTTAATCCTAATCAAATGGATGCAAATAATCAAATTCAACCACCACCGGTAACTCTAAATTTTAATTTTTGATTTATCGAAAAACAGTGTTGTGCCGGAGGTCTTTAGCAGTTGGAATCACTCGAGGCAACTCTTTAGTCGAATGTTTTTAATAATTAAAAATTAATATCTGAAACAAAAACTTGATTTGAAATTATTTGATTTTTCAAAGAAGTTTTAACTTATTTTTAAGGCAATTAAAACAATCCATTAGAGCTTTAATGTCAGAAAAAAGTGTTTTAGAAAAAAATTCAGCAGAAAACAAAAAAAAGAGAAAGAGATCAAACCCTAAAGCCTTCGCACAGCTTTGTCCATACATGTTGTGATAAAAAAACCCTCCCAAAGGTTTTTAGCTATCTTATTTAGATACGATCTGATATGTTCACCATGTTGGGGTAGTTGTTGGAAAAATTTACAATCAGCTACAAAATAGCGAATACACTTCGGATGATCAAAAACCTCTGAACGTCAATTATAATTGATGCTGTGATTATTTTAAGACCAAAATAAAGCGTCTAGCTGCCCGAAAAGATGACGATCTCATTGTTTTGGCTCAAAATAGGCTTTAAAACATCCCCAACACCAAAAACAATACTTACAATTGATTTAAACGCTAGTAAATGCTTTTTTTTTAACTCGCCCACTTCGATTAAGTAAAACTCAATCATATTAAAATCTAACACACCCATAAAAATTTTTTTATAAAGATCGTTTTGATTTAAACGGTTTTTATAGTGTTATTATATTATTGTTGATATATTTCAATGATTATAAAGCAAAAAAATTTTTCTCAAAAAATTTATTTTTTTTGTCTTGGTCCTTTTTGCGCCTTCTTTTATTTTTTTTGTTAGTAGGAGTACTTTATGAAATTGTACAAGAAATTGAACTCTTTCCAACGAATGTTTACTGTACCTATATATCTGCTTTTCATATGCACACAGTAGACTTCACAATTATATGCTTTCTAGAATTCAATATTTTCTTTGAAAAGTTTTCCACAATTTTATCACTATGGTATATTATTTTATTTATTTTTAATTTCGCTCACTGCTTCTTCTATTCAATTTGGCTATTCTTCCCTAAAAACAGAGAACGATTCATCGTGAAACGCTTATTTTATAACAAACTTGAAATCTCTGATGAATTTCGGTTTCTTTAAGATATCTTCTAAATCCTTGGATGGGATGGTTATATTATGTCGTTAAAGTTAGAAGAAAGATTTGGTTATCAGTTTTTGACAAAGTTTTTAACTGAATTAAAAACTGAACTCATCTCTTTTCAATAAAGTCTTTAATTATTATTGTAAAAACATTTTTTACCGAATTCCACATGGATAAAAATATAAAAAGATTGGAACAAATGATAATAAATATTTAAAGCAAAATAAAAAACATTGCTATTTAAATAAAATATTTGTAGCAAAAAAGATTTTTTCACACAGTTTGGCATTGTGTCACTGAAAAAACGGGGCAAGTGCGCAAACTTCACACAGTGTGTGAAAAAAAGCGGGGCAAGTGAGGATCAACCGAAATATTGTTTTGCGGTAATAAATAATAATTTTAAACCCAAGCGGTGAAACATTCAGAATTTATAAAAGTTGTTTCTACTTGTTTATTTTTGTTAAATTTTCGTCAATATTTTTTAATGTTACAGTATGCTCGAATGAAAAGTCATTTGACAACGGGCCTTTTTGACTTAATCATATTAACATTTTTTGTATTTTAAATACATATTTTTTTACATTTTAACTTATAGATGCTTTCATCAGGTACATCAAGAAATTTGCCAACTACTCTTGTTCATTCCTTTTGTTGCAACCAGGGTGCTTTACGAACTGTTCGATTCAATAGTATCTTTATCTTGGTATTTTAGCATTCATATTATCAATATTTTAGATGATGGTAATTATTGTTTAACTGGTGGAGTAGATAAAACCGTAGCATTATGGAATCCATTTAAAGCAACTCTTTTACATTCATATACTGGATGTGGTGGTGAAATTCGAGCTGTTTCATCATCTGGTGATAATTCGATGATTATTTCTGGTGGCACTGATAAAATTGCTACAATTTTTGATGTGGAATCTGGCAAATTATTAAAAAGATTTCGGGGGCATGGAAGCTGGATTAATTCTGTTGCATTTGATGATGAATCATCTTTAGCATTTTCTGCAGGACAAGAAGGAATTGTGTATATTTGGGATTTAAGGGATCGTAAAGAAATTGCACAAATTTTGGATGAAGCAAATGATGCGGTTCTATGCATTGATATTAATGGAAGTCAAATTGCTACTGGATCTGCTGATCACCGAATGAGATTGTATGATATTAGACAAGGAAAGCTATCGATTGTTGATGCTGGTGAATCCGTTACAGATGTCCATATCACAGATGACAATGAATGTATTCTAATGGCATCGATGAAACAATCAATTAAAGTTATTGATAAATCAAATGGGCAAATATTAGCTGATTACAAAGGACATTCAAATGAAGAATTTCAAATTGAATGCGGTATTTTACCTTCTAAAGATGAAGTTGTGTCTGGTTCGGAGGATGGATTTGTATATATTTATGATTTTGTTGCAATGAATATTATTGCAAAACTTGATCATTCACCTGCAAAGTTTATTCATTCAATAACAATTCATCCTAAAAAAGCTGCATTGATTACATCGGCAAGGGATCGAGTTTTCGTTTGGACTTCTGATGATAATAATTAAATTAAACATTACTTGTTATTACTGTAAATAAATTGTTTTTGAACTTTAATAACTTTTTTTTACTGTAATGGGTTTAAATACCGTACACAATATTTTTCATGGATTTTGTCTTTTTTTAAAATCATTATGGTTACCCATTTTAAGCCTTTTATAAAATATGGCAAAAGCAACTGAAGAAATGGATATGAAAAATTCACCATCAGAAGCAGCTCACCCTCCATCAACTCCTCCTTCCCTTACTTCTGGTCATGGTGGCGGTTGGGCTAAAACAGAGCAAGAAGAAGATCGCGTTGAAAAATTGATACGGGATTCAGGTTGTTGGGATCAACATCTTAGAACAGTTGAATGCATGAGTGATAAAGAAGATTGGCGAAAATGTCAAGATGAGGTAATCAAATTTTTATTGGAATATTTTAAATTTTCGTTTTTCAGCTCAATGATTTTCGAAATTGCATGGTTAAAAATCGAAAAGATGTCAAAAATAAAAAATAAATTAGTTGTGTAAAGAATCTAGTTTAGTTTTAATTAAAATGTTTGTTGTTGTTTGAAGTTATAATAAATAAAAGATAAAATGCCTTTTTTGCACTTGTAAACATAAAAATTGAATTTTTTTGCAATATCTTTTGCCTTTTTTTGCTTAAATTCAGTAAATGTATTTTACAGATGTCGTTAGAAGATGTAGAAACAGTTTGTAATATTTTTGGTCAATTTGATATCCTTGAAGATGCACCTTCATCAGATACATCCCAAAGCTCTATTGAAGATTTAACAAAGCCACCGGTATTTAATGATTCAAAACCTGGTCAATTGTTTCTTCTTGGTGATTGGTATTTGAATCCTGATCCTGTTACAAAACCAATTTGGGATGAATTGGAAATTCTTCACAAACAAGCAATGTATTTTGCGTGGAGATCTCGTCATCGTGAAGCTTTTAAAATTTATAAAAAGATTTTTAATTCATACGATCATAAAGGAAGTCATCGTCGAGAAATTCTTGATGCAATGGTTCATTCATCTTTACGTGGAAAACATGTTGAACCTTTGGAAGCATCATTTTATGCTTTAAAAAATGATGTTGAAACTTTTGGTGATCAATTAAATCTTTGGTCAACCACAATAACAATTGCTGAAATTCGCGGCGGATATTTAGTTTCACCAATTGAACATATTTCGGCCATCATTTATTTGTGCGTTCTTGCAGAATGTGGTCGACATTGGAATTTTTTTGATAAAATGGATACAAGCTTTTTACCGGTAAATTTTATTTGTAATACTTGAAATTTTGTTAAACAAATATTTATTTAAATATTTTTAGAAAAAAACCAACTTTCGATTTGGTGCCAAGGTTAGAGCATTTTTCTTGCTGAAACACGAATACAGTAATTTTGAAAGATCTGCTGATTCAATTGAAAAGATTACTGAAAATTTAATGGTTAAAATAAGAAAAGAATTATTACAATCTCATACTGAAGAAGAAGTGAATACTGTATTCTTTAAAAACATTTTAATATTTTTTCTATATTTTAGATAATCAATGCTCGAAATCATGTTTGTAATGATATTGTCAAAACTCCAAAAACTGTAAATTCAATTGAAGAACCCCCACCACATGCTTGTAAACTTGATTCAATTGTTAAATCTCATCAAGAACTTGATATCATTCGAAATCATTTTGTTACTAAATTTGCATTCCTTTTTAAAGATAATCAAGAATTGGCTGCAAAATTATGTAAGCCTTCTGCCCCTGCAGTATTTACAGAAGAACAATCTTATCAATTGAATGATGAATCTGATGATGAAAGAGAGAAAGAAAAATCAGAAGAATCTCTACTTCATTCTCGAACATTTCCAAATCGCTCAAGTCCTCCCTTAAAGCATAGGTCAAATCGTACAGGTGGTTTTATTTAAATTTGTTCAATGACTTTCTTTCTGTTTGTTAAAGTTTTTATTTTAATAAAAAAACAGAGGAGATCAAAATTCGACTACAGTACCATTATTAAAATCGGGCATTTCCGGGGGCCAATTTCCAATAATTGCTGGCAAAGCTTTATTCCATAATAATTGATCAGTACTTCGAAAGCCTTTTGCCATTTGTGTTTCAACATTTATTTGAAGATATTCTTGTGCCGTAATTCCAATCGAAGTTGTTGGCTTCCATGAATCATCCAATGTTGGTTTACTGTAATTTTTTAAACTTTTAAATAATATTTAAAAAGATACAGTAATGAATTACCCATATTTCGCGAAATTTGTCCAAGTGCTTCCCAAATATTCTGCAACTTTAAATTCATTTGGAGATAGAGTGCCACTATCATATAAAGGTTGCCAAAAGAAATCTGGCATAAAAATTAAATACATTTCTGAGCAATGAAAAATTGCTAAAAAGAATTTAGGATTCTTAAATTTGCAATAATTTTTATAACAAAACAAAAACTTACGCTCCCATCCTGGTATTGTATAATTCGGACGTCCAACTTGTGTTGGAAAAAGGAATTCATAGGTATAAACTTGGGGATTTTGATTATAAACAAACCTGAAAATGGTACAGTAAAGTAAAAAAAAGAATTATTTTAGGTCTCAGATTTTTTCCTCTAAATTACCCAATTAAGTTTTTACAAGAAATGTAGAAAATTTTTCTAAAGCCCGAAAATCCTTAATTTTAAACATGTACACATAATTACAACGATGAGATGGTTACTGTAGCCACGGGCTCATTTGGCGTAGGGTTAAGGTGGTTTTCGCTTAGGATGATTTTAAACGATTAATTTTTCTATCAAACGTCTTCTTATAGTCCCCTGAACATTCCCTGAAATGTGCGTCGAAAAAAAAATTTTCGAAAATTTCGATTTTTTTTCACAGGGGGGACCAAAGCAAACAAAATTTGAATAATTTTTAAAAAAAATAATTTTTTTAAAATAGTTCAGACATGTCCAGAATGTCTAAAAAATACTATATTAACCGTTTACGGGGTTATTATAAGTCAAATATTGAAGTTATAGCTCCAAAATGATGTTGGGGGTATTGTGAAAAATTTTATCACTTAGAAAAAAAATTTCATTCTGTTGTTTTTTTACTTTGTTTTGATTAGTTATGACTAAATCAAGCATGGAGAATCAGAATTTAAGATTTTCAGGCATTGAAAAATATTATTAAATACAGTTTTTTGATGTTGGGGGTATTGTAGCACATTATAATGACAAAAATTCGAACTAGTCTTTGAAAAATGACGTAAAACGGTTTCTTTTGTTTTCATTTTAAACTTCAGTGAATGGGGAACAAATTTGTGTGCCAGTTTTTGTTTATTTCAATTTCTCTTCATTTTTTACGTTGGTGAAAAATTTGCCCTTTTTTAACCTTATCATCTGCCAAAGACTAATCCTCTTACAATAGTGACATCCAAGTCATTCTATAGATGTTTTTCTACTCGCCACTACATGAAGAACAAATCTGTGTGCCAGATTTTTTTTAAAATATGTCATTTCTGATTTATGGTGTTTTAAAAATGTTTTTTCAAAAAAAGTGCAAAAAATCACTAATTTTCAATTAGAAGGAACTTTTGAACTAGGGTAGTCAGGGGTGTGTAAATAGCCTTATTATGTCTACAAAACATCAGCTTTAAAAAAAACATTGGGTCAAAGACCACTTTCCCTGGAAACTCAATCAGATTTCCAAAAATTCCGAATTTTGCACTGTTTTTTGGTCGAAAATCACTAATTTTCAATTAGAAGGAACTTTTGAACTAGGGTAGTGGGGGGTGTGGAAATAGCCTCATTACATCCGTAGAACATCAGCCCACAAAAAAACATTGGGTCGAAGACCACTTTCTCTGGAAATACGGATATGGCATGCAAAAAAGTGCCAAAAATGACCGTTTTTCGCGATTTCGCAATTTTGACGGCACATAACCCTGACGACCCAGATATCAACCAAAAGCCTTTTTTAGTGTTTTAGGGCCTATTGGCACTATCCTAGGTCCAAGCCGCCTTAACCCTACGTTTTTCACCAAAAAATGAGCCCGTGTAGCGGGTTCTCGTTAAAAAGTTGTCTCACTTTGAACCAACAACTTTTTTAAAAAAAAAACTGTCAAAATAACAATCGGTAACGCGATGTCAAAATTCTTTTTTGTAAAATTTTATGTCCAACTTAAAAGAAATAAAAAGAATTTTCAAATTTAAATTTCGATTATAATTTTGAAAAATTATAAAAATTTGATGAAATATATATTAGACCTACCACTCAACCTCTCTACCAACAAAAGATGTAAACGAAATTCCAGAAAACATATCATTAATTATTTTAAGCCAAGCAACATTATCATTATCGGCTGTCCCAGGTGGAACATATACGGCTTCAAGAATTCCCTGAACATCCGCTTCTCGTTCAGCTAAATAATATGCATAAACTTGAAAAACAAATTCAACATATTGTCTTGTATATGTTGTAATGGGATTTGAATTACTTGCAAGTAATTGAAGATCTAAAAAATATAATTTTTTTAAGTACATATATATTGAAGATACTGTAGTAATAGTATATATATAAAATTGTACCTACGAGACTCCATTCATCTTTATTATTTCCATAAATTACGGGAATATTTGGTCTTTTTGAGGCAAGATTTCGTGGAACATCTGGCATAAAATAGCTACTGTAATTTATTTAAATTATTATATTTGTTGTTAAATTTTAATACCGTAATCCTTACTCTTGAACAATTTGCCATCCATGAACATTCAACTAAAAACATATTATTTTAAAAAAAAAATAAAATTCTTCTTACATTTTCGGCATCTAAAAACTTTTGATAGTCCATTGTTTGAATGCAATCCTTTAAAAGATTCCATTGTCGTGCTTTCCATTGTTCTTGGCTAAATGAGCATAATTGATAAGCCCGGGATTCTGATAAATTTTGTAAACCCATGGAACCCTCAAAAGATGTTAAAATTGAGCCAGATTCCATAATTGCTTGTTGAAACATATCTGAAATAAATCAATTACCATATTCCAGTTACAGTAAATTATTTTTAAAGAAACAAACAAACTTTGAGAAGTTGGCGAAAAAATATGAGCTGAAACGGAGGCGGAACCAGCAGATTGTCCAAAGAGAGTTATACGGTATGGATCACCCCCAAAATTTGCAATTTCATTTTGAATCCATCGAATTGCCTCATTTTGATCCAACATTCCCAAATTTGGGGGAAAGTCATCTGAATGAGTTGTAAAGAATCCAAGCAAGCCAAGTCGATATTGTATTGTTACAACCACTACATCCCGAGAAACAAGATTTCGAACAATTCCTTCAAAGAAAAGTGATTAAAAAGAGTGAAAAGAATTTTGATGAGATAAGAAAATTACCAGGAGTTGGAAAATCGCCTGTATGACCGGTTGTAAAAGCTCCTCCATGAATGAAAACCATTACAGAATATTTATATGTGGAGGCAGCATTTGGAGTAAAAACATTGAGATAAAGGCAATCTTCACTCATACTTAAGCCTCGAAGATTGTATGTTTGGGGACACGCGGGGCCAAAGTTTGTGGCATTTAAAGGGGTTGTTGCAAATTTTGTAAGGGGCACTGGTTTCTAAAAGTTGAAGGGATTTATCAAATCCATTGTTTGTGGGGGGAAAATTGTAAATTTCCATATTTTTTTACTGCAATATACAGATTATAACAAAGAAGCTGAAAACCTACAGCAAATCTAAGATTCCCAATTGGAGCTTGAACATACGGTATCCCCAAAAAGACATCAGCTTCACCATACCAAAGTTGAGATTTATCTGATCCATAATTTGCATGAAATCCAGCAATTTGTCCTTGACTTGTTTCAACCAACACTTGAGCCTTCACAAATTCCACCACCAAAAAGAATAACCCTAATCTTAATTTAATTAAGGACACCATGTCCTTTTTTGCAAGTTTTTTGCTGCTCCGTTTAATGAATCTTGATAATTTTCTTCTTCTTCTTTTTCTCCTTCAACTCTTTGACTCCCCCTTTTGTTTCCCATTCTTATCAATCCAAAATATAATTTTAACAACTTTTTTATTTTTGCCGGAATTCACACTTTTTTTTATTACTTTCTTTCTTTCTTTCTTCAAAAGAATTCGCATGGAAAAAAAGGGTAATAAAAAGTTACTTCAATTTAAATTATCATCACGCCTTTTTCCATCATTCGTTCATGGAGGCCTCAGAATATTTTTGCTGAAAAACTAAAAATTAACAGCCAAAAATTGTATCTATTTTGTGTTACTCCCAGTTTTTGACTTCTCATTTTTTCTTCATGATTTTGGGAAAACTAAAATTATTTCAGTTGAAAAGAAGGAAACTACATAAAAGAAGAAAGCAGTTAAAAAAAGCCAACGAATGAATGAAAGAGGAAGAAAATACCTACCATCAATCAACAATCCAAGGCATTCGGCAAACATCAAACGAAAAAGTAATAAAAAGATTGTTTAGGCGTGTTTTAGAAATAAAAACAGCGAAACAAAAATTATCATTGTTTTTTTATTAGCTAATAACAAAAATAATCAAAAATGCTAGAATGCAAGAAAAAAATATAATTTTAATGATCAAAAAATTGAATAAATTTTTTTCCGAAGTTTTTAAAATTCAATGAAGTTTTTTATTACTTTTATTACTTTAATTATTTTGGTTTTGGCTGGGAAATTTCAAATAATTGATTCAAAATGCACCGGAGCAGTTCGAACGCCTTCCTTTGTTACTGTAAAAACGTCCCGGGGTGATGTGATGGGATTTCGGGAAGATCATGGAAATGATAACCGAAAATTTTTTTATGGACAAGGAGATGTCTTTTTGGGGGTTCCATTTGTGCAAGCTCCAGTTGGAAATCTAAGATTTAAAGTTGGAAATAAATTTAAAGATTTTTAAAAAACATAAATAATTTTAGAAACCTCAAAAATTGGACAGTTTTCCGGCATCCCCTCATAATGCCACATATTTACGACCAGCTTGTCCCCAACAAGGTCATGCAGATATCAATGAAGATTGCCTTTATCTCAATATTTATACTCCAAAAGTCTCTTTTATCATTAGTGTTACCGTAATCCCTTGAAACTTTTAGGCGAGTACATCAGAGAAATTTCCTGTGATGCTTTGGATTCATGGGGGATCACTGAAAACTGGGAGCGCACAAAGTTATGCCACAGCTTCAGTAATTCGAAATTTCGTTTCGAGAGGAGTCATTGTTGTAACCATACAATACCGCCTTGGTATGTTGGGATATTTTACAACTTTCACCGAAGATTTTCCACCAAATCGTGGAGCTTTGGATCAAGTGGAAGCAATTAAATTTGTTAAAGATGAAATTCGAAATTTCGGTGGAAATCCATTTCAAATTACACTTTTTGGACAATCCGCTGGATCAGCTTCTGTGGCGGCACATGTATTTTCTCCACTTTCACAAAGTTTAATTTTTATTAAATGTGTAATTTATTAATTGTTTTAATTTTTAGATTTATTTCAAGGAGCCATTATGGAATCCGGTTCCATTTTGACCTGTTTTGATGGGGCTTTAGGATTTCAAAATACTTCCGTTGAATGGGCAAATCAATTGTGTAATTTTACATCCCAGGATTGGAATACCTTAAATTATACGGCATTAAAAACATGCCTTTCAAATATGCCATATTCGAAATGGTTGCCACTTGATGATGTAAGCTCCTTTTTTGATTACCGTAATTTCAAAAATGACAAAGTTTTAACGTTCATTCATTTCTAGAATTTACTTTTGGGATGGCAAATGGTTGAAGATAATTACTTTCTTCCAGATGTTCCAAGAAATCTTGCTTCAAAAAGACCAAAAATTCCTGTAATGTACGGAAATTGCCGAGATGAATGGTCATATTTTGGTGAATAATTTATTTAAAATGCCACAAAACAATAATTAATAAAAACATTTAATTATTATTTTAGAGTTATCATTTTTACGAGATGGTTTAACTCAATTATCGGATTATTCAAAAGGCTTTTTTGAGTTATTTTTTGAAACAATGGCATCTTATTTAGCGATGAAGGAATTGGATGTTGTTGGAATGCTTGAAAATGTTTATACTCCATTTGGGACAGCCGATGATAATCATTTGGCATGGTTTAAAATACAAAGTGATGTAATAATAGATGGAAAAAAAGAAGAATGAATAAAAAAATAATTTTTGTAGATTTTTACTTCAACTGGATTTACGGGATTTATCACGCGTGAAATAGATTGGCATCTTTTAAATGGAAATAAAAATGTTTATGCTTATGAAGTAACGTATGAAAGTCAAATTGGAAGATTTTATGACCTTCCAGGATGGACTCGTAAGCAACAACAACAGCAGCTTAAAATTTCTAAAATGCTTAATTACATGAATTCCTTTTTTTTAGCGGTATATCACAGTTGTGAAATTCCATTTCTTTGGATGATGCCAGATGATTGGTCCTCCGCTGGTTCAAAGGGTCTTGTAACAAGGGATGATTTTGAAATGGCAAACTTTTTTGCAGATTCTTGGACAAATTTTGCAAAATATGGTAAACCAAATTTGGATCAAGATTTTTGGCCAGCAATGAATTATGCAACACATTCATATTTGGATATAAATAAAGTGAAAAGTGTGAAACAAAATTATCGAGAAATTGATTCAACGCTTTGGAATCAAGTCTTTCCAGCAATTATCGGAAACTGGCCACCTGAGCGACCCGATTGGGATAATGGAACGAATGCTTTTTTAAAAACTTTCAATAAAAATTTTATTGTTCGTTAATTCTTTTTTTATTAATAAATAAATAGCCTAAAATCATTTTTATTTTCAAAAGATTCTTTCAGATTTTGCGAAAATTTGTCAAGATTCCATCAAAGGCTTTCTTTTGAGAGATTTCACAAATTTCAAAACTTGTAATTTTACAAAATTCTACGATTCTGTGAATAGTTTTGTGATGAAAAAAACTATTTACATCCAAAATGAATTTCATTAAAAAATGGAAATTATTTTCATTAAAAATAAAACAATAAATCTTCTAAACAATCAAAATATGATAATAATTAGGAGGGATACTATATAAGAAAAAATTTATCGCTTTATTTGCAAGCTTAAAGGAGGCGGATTCTTTACTTTTTTTCGTCTTTTTACGAATGGATGAACCTGATGATCAGGCAAAGAACAAAAGAAATTTTTATTGTTCGTTGCCTGATCATTAGGTTTATCGATTCATAAAAAAACGAAAAAGTAAAGAGTCCGCCTCCTTTAAACATATAAATGTTTTTTAAATTTTACTTTGTTTGAAATATTTAAAATATACTAAAATTCTCTTTCTTCAGTATCAGAATGGTTAAATTTCAGTTCAATCCTGATATAGATATATCTAATTAGACGACCATTTTAATCAACAAAAAACTCAACTTAATTTTAATTTTTAATTTTGGTTGCTTTTATACAATTGTTAATCCGGCGGCTTCATCCTCTTCGCCAGATTTCCTTATCCTCCAGTAATCACGAAACAGATTAATCTACATTTTCGTCTAGCGGATTGGATTGGCCACGCCTTGATGTCTGACTTTTGAAGCTGTTAAAATTATTTTATGAAAACATTCTTTCAAAGATTTGAAATCCAATTTATAAAGGATATGTAATGTCGAGTATTATTTTTATAATGTTGAAATTATCTGTAATCTTACATAAGATACATTACTTATTTTTAAGATGAAAGTAGTGTTTATTTTACTATCACAGAAACTTCTTTCCATTGGACGAACGATTAAAAAAGTCGAATTCATTTTCGTTTCTTCTATTTTCATTTTTCCGTCTATCTGTCCCTAATCTTTTTACGCAAGACTCCTAAAAATTTGCCATACATAAGATGTGACATTACTTTGGGGAAAATTTCTAGGCATGCCACATGTGATTAGAACGACAAATGACAAAATTATTAAAAATAGTATTTGTTTTTATAATTTTTTCTAAAAAACTCAACAAAAAATATAACTTTAAACACAACCAAAAACATTGTTCATAATTGTGTCTTATATTTAATCATTTTCTTCATCAGATGAAGCTTCATAAGCTTTTCGAGTAGTAAGAATACTTCTTTCCATTGGACGAACGATTCTGCCAGCAGGTGCAACAACTTCTGGACGAGTTAATACAGCAGTATGAGTTGCAGGATTCCAGTCACGGCCAATTGGTTGTCGAATAAGTGCTTCATAATCTTCTGCTCGAGTAAATGGAAATGGAATTTCTGTTGGTTGTAATTTTTCAATTGGATTTTCAACATTTTCACGAATAATAACATGAGCTAATTTTCCATCTTTTCTTTTAGGTTTATCTTTTGGTTTTCGAGTACTAAAAAGGTATCAATTAAAAGATTACTGTAACAAAAAAGGACAAAATAAAAGCATACATTTTACGTTTTTTCTTGTCATCTATTCCAAAGCCTGTCCAGGATCCCCAACCACAGAGTGTAATATCAGTATTTTCTTCAATTGGATTTTCTTCTCCTTCAATTCGACGCTTCTTTTCTTCAAATTCATCAACAACATCGTCATCAGCAAAAGCTTCAGCAAGCAAATTATCGTGAGAAACATCTAAAAGTTAAAAAAAAATTATAAACTTTAACCGAATCAAAAGCCACAAACCTTGATTTTCTGCTTCTTCAAGGTAAGCTTCCATTGCTTCAGGGATTACGGTATTTGTAGCTGTTGTTGTCTAAAAATAGATGTACAGATAAAGTAAACAGAAGCAGCAAAAACAAACTTGAAGGTATTTATTAAGATCAATATCTTGTACTTTCTGCTCTCCATCAAAAAATGAATTTTCAACAGCAGGTTTTTTCTTTTTTTTTGCTGGTACATTATCAATATCTTCAGGTGCTGCTTTCTTTGAATTTTTAGGTTTAATTGTTTTATTAAGAATCATATTTTCAACTTCATCAAAGAGATTCTTAATTTGAACATTTTCAAAGCTTAGATTTTCATCATCAACTTTTTTAGCCTTCTTCTTAGAAACCAACTTTCTCTTCTTTTTTAATGTCTTCTTTTGGGGCAAAGGATCTTTTATCTCTTCAACACCATTAACGTCTTCTTCTTTTTCTACAGTATCAGCTTTATCTTTAATTAAATCATTCAATGATGCATTAAACGAATCATCAGGAATTTCAAAATCAGGTCCATTCAATTCACCTTCTTCTCGTAAAGCTTCGAAATGTTCTTCAGTAATTCTCATCTTTTCTCTCATCGCTGCTTTTTTTGCCCGTAATTTTGCAACACTTTCTTTTAACCATGGATTATCACTCACATTTTCAATTTTTTTGCTCGCCTCATCTTCAGCTTCACGTTTAGCTTCTTCTGCTGCCATTTTCATAATTTCTTCCATTGTTAATTTAGCTTTTTGTTCCATTTCTGCATCTTCTTCATCTGTTGACGAAAAACCTTCTTCAAGATTCTTACCAAGTTTTGATTTTAATTCCCGACCAAATTTCATATGTTCTGCAACCATCTTTTGAAGTTCAGGATTCCTTGAAGCATATTGTTTTAAAGCACGGCTCCATTTGTTTTGGCCCCTGTGACGAAGAGTTGCTCGTTCCTAAAAACTATTCATAGTATATAAATGCTACAGTAATCAAACATACATAAGCTCGATCAGTTTGAAGTTGTATAAGTTTCTCTTTAGCTGCTTCAGGGTCTTTTACAAGAAGTTCTTCAAATTCTTTAATTTGATTTCGTCTTTCTTGGCGTTTTTTAATTCGATGATATTGTTTACTTTTAATTTTAGCTTGTCTTCGAAATTTAGCTTCTTGATAACTTTGCAATCGTCGAATATTCTGCAATTCTTGACATTTCGCCTTTGCTTCCTTTAATGACATTGCTTTAATAATTTCTTTTTCAGCTTCAGTGTACATGTCGTCATTCTTTAAATTATTTTTAGATTTTCCAAGCACTTCTGCCATTTGACGTTCAAGTTCTGTTCGAGGCTAAAAACGACAAAAATATAGCTTTTAATTACAAGTTTCAGGCAAAGTGTATAATGAAACTTACAATGAATCCTTTAACTTTATCAGCAGCTCGTTCAACTTTTAAAGCTTCATTGTCTTCTGGATTTAAAGGATAAATAATTTGTTCAGCAATTCGATTCTCAAATACAACTTCATTCCACACTCTCAAATCTTTTCTAAAATTTAATAGATTAACACAATGGAATGAAATGAAAGAAAATTCTAAACATACTTAGCTTCCTGATACGCAACATTACTTTCAATTCTGCGTTTAGCTTGACGATGTAAAGGTGCATCCAAAGTTTTAACTTTCTTTTTCTTCAATCCAACTTTTAGCTGCTTTTTAATTCCATCCAAATTTCTATAATATAGCTTCATGTTTATCACAGTATACAAAAACAAAACTTACTTTGAAGATTGAATAGATTTTAACAAATCTCCAACAACATCAACTTTCTTTAAAGCTCCCGATTTAACTTTAGTTTTATTTTGTTCATCATCCCAGTCAACTTTAGAGAAATCTACAGCATTGTCTTCATAATCTGACATATTTAAAACGAATTTAATAAAGTATTAAAACTTTAAGGAAAAATGGAAAGAAAAAATAGGAGTAAAAAATGAAGGAATAAAAGTAGAATTGTGTTCAGTCCATTTTGCCAGAGCACATTGAAAAATTTCAAAAACTCCAACAAAAGTTTACTTTAAAATTTCTCACCAACTTATTTAAAACTGTTTTTTGATGAAATTTTTAAATATATAATACCCCTATCACATTGGTTTAGAGTTCAGATAGCTAGTATATATTGATTTTTTTGCATTACGTATTGATACTGTAAAGGAATTACGGTAGTATTTGAAATAACCAATCCATCAACACCATATTTTTTCTCTGTTACTATCTAAAAAATGTAAAAGCATTTTCGCGAATGTATATTACGGCAGCTTACCCGAGCAATATTTAATTTTGTTCGAATATCCTAATCTGGTGAAATTTTTAACATTAATAACGGTTCTGTCTACGATAATGAGAAAGACAAAATTTTGATCGTTATTCAGCAAAATATTGTTTCTATAATTTTAAAATATCCTTTTTTTTAAATAAATGTAAAAAACAAAAAATAATTTGTGACAAATTAAAAACGCGTAACCTATTTTATTAAAATTATAACCGTATATAAACAAACAAAATAAACAGAAAAATATTAAAATGAATACAAAAATGTTTTCAAAAAACTAAGTACGACTTTAAATTGTATCAAAAAAATATAATGGTGCTTTTTTTAAAGACCACAATTTAAAATTCCAAAAACTACAACATTAAGGAAATTTAAATGAAAAAAGGCAACAAAGAAAAATAAAAGTATTATAAACTAATATTCATAAAGACTAGTAAAATCATTGATGGAAAACTTGAATATGATTTTCAATTTCTTTTTAATAATATGCTGTACTTTTTGCAACAACTTCACTAACAATTTCCCGCATTACTGGACGTCCAATACTAATTTCTCTGATGGTCGCTTGAGCCATACCACCCAACAATACTTCAGGACATGAAACAAAGACATAATTTCGGTTATTATGTTCTTCACAAAGTTTGCGAACCTAAAATGTATTTTTCCATTCACTACCGTAATCTCAGCAGAAAAAAAAACTCACAGTATTTCGAAGCTCTTCATTTGTTGTAACCCAAACAGTAAAAACTCCAGTTGAGTTATTTTTAAGGCATACTTTAAGCATCGGAAGATCAGTTTCAGAATCTCCACAAACAAGAATTGTTCCAGTTGTAAGGTCACATTTCATATGATCTACCAAAAGTTCAATACCTTGTCCTTTATCAAAGATATCACCACTTTCACGTTCCTTCAAATAAATTTTCATATCCGTTTCTGATTCAATAATTGATAAAGTTTGTCCGGTTGGATCAATCTCATTAACAATTTGATGAACTTTTGATACACTAAAAATTTTTTATACAGTAATCAAAAGGTTATTCTTAGAAAGAAAAACATACAGAGCTTGAGTTTGTGAATTAGGAATTGAACGATTTGCATCTTGTCTTGCAACCGTTAAATGGCCATAATGTTTTTGGAGCCCAGAGCCAATCCATGCAAAATGTTTCAATTTTGAATCTTCCAAAAGAAGCGAAATAGCTAAGAAAACACGATCCAAAAGTTCCAAATCTTGGTCAGGAATTGATTGATCTTTGAATTTTGAAGAGGGATCGATAAACCATTCGCGTCCCGCTGAAGCACCATAATAATAGTACCCTTCTGGAATTGTTGAAACATCTAAGACACCAATTTGCATCATTGGGGCAGTTGTTAAAATGGCACATGTTTGAGCACATCGACGAGCGAATTGTGCTTGAATAACCCCGGAATACGCAGGTTGAACAGAAGCTGGATAACTGCATGAATAAAGTTTTAATGTACCATCCCCTAAATTATATTTCCCTTTCAATACCGTAGTTACAACAAAATAACTTACGATCAGTAAAGAAGTAATTGAAATGATCGGCATCAGTAAAGAGATCTCCCAAAGCCATAACTTCTTCACGGTATTTTTCACGTGATACTGGATGATAAACTTGAAGTGTCTCAATGAAAGATTCGACATTGTAAACGTCATCTGAAGTAACATATTTCAAGAAATTTAAATCTTTTTCAAATTCATCCAATTCTGTTTTTATTGTAAATGATGCGTATGGAACTGCAGCATCAGGATCTCCAGAAGTCATTACACGAAGTACAGTAGAATTTGATTCACACGCTTGAAGAAGTGATTCTTTGGCGTTACTAAGGGAAATACCAAAATGAGGTCTGATTGGAATTCCCTTTAAAACTCGTTCAACAATTTGTCTTCGAACATCGCGGGTTCTCATCATCATCTAAAAAAATTAGAAAATTATATATCTTGTTTTTAACTTCGGCATCAAAACTTACAGTATAAAAGTCATCCAAAGTTTTAATATCTTGTTGATGAATAACCACTAAAATTTTGTAATTAAAAGAGAAAAAATTGAAAGAAAAAAACTAACAATGTGACCAGCCAGGATCTAAAAATGCTGCCGACCATCTTTCAATATCTAAAAGTGTTTATTGTCATAGCTTTGTTAATAAAGTTTAAACTTTTACCATTTGCCATAATAAATTCATGCAATTTTTTTCCATGTCGTGCTCGAATATCTTCTGATTCAGTTGCTGCTCGATAGAAGGCATCACAATAATCATCAACATTATAAACATCTGTGACACGGTGATATGTTCGTTCACCATCATCTGGATGTAAACCAGCCATTGTAAATTGAATTTCTGATCCAGCACCAATAGAAAGCACAAGGCCAGCTTGCGGATTACAAACTAACATTTCTTTTGCCACCAAATTCATTCCATCTTTCTTTGGTGTTACAACTCCAATATCCATAGCAAGATAATGTGCGATAAGTTCAGCACGTTGAAGGCCAGATGTTTGGAAATAGAGTGGCTTCCAACCAGGATATTTATCCGTTTCAAATTCTTTATTTATTGTATCTGATAATTCAATGCATTCATCTTGATATTTTCGATAAGTATCTACCGATCGACGATTTGTTACAGCAACTTGAAATAGAACATCTTTTCCAATCCGATCAGGATATTTTTTGAAATAATGACGATATGCAAGAAGTTTTTCTCGGATTCCTTTGGTGTAATCAAATCTTTCAACACTAAATAATAGCCTCATTTCAGGATCAGGATTTTCACCAAGGAACTAAACATTACCACATTTTAAATTTAAATTATTTAAAAAAACCCAACAAACTTTTTTACGAATTTCATCACTTTTTTTAACAGTTTCTGGATCTCTTGCAATTTTTAAGAAATCTTCATTTTTAATTGAAACTGGAAAAACTCCTAATGAGCACGACCAGCCTTGAAATGTTACGGTATTTATATCAAGGTTACCATCTAAAATATTTATTAATAATCTTAAAAATCTTCAAGCAAATATACCGTATGCAATTTTGGCAGATGGAAAATGTTTTTCAACTAATTCAAGAAACATTGCTCGATCACGATGTGTTTGAAATCCAACCTTTGTAAATCGAAGAAGTCCACGAAGAATTGGAAAAGCACATATACGGTATTTTGTGAAGAAATTATCAGGTGGTAAAAATGGAATATGTAAAAAGAATCCAATTTCAAGATTTTGATCTAGTGATTGCATTATCATTCCTGTCAGCATTAAATGATAATCATGAATCCAAATAAAATCTTGTGGACGTGAATTTCGAACAGCATCAAGTGCAAATTGGTAATTTACTCGAACATACGAACACCAATGATCCACTAATGTCTAAAAAAATAAAGACATATGTATTTCATTTTTGCACAAATTTAACATACTTTTGGATCATCATAATCAGAAACAATATACTCTTCCAAATTATGTAACGCCGGCCAAAGAAGACCATTTGAAATACCACCATAATATACATTGTAATCTCCTTCTTCAACGACAACAGGATTTAATTTATAATTGCCTTTATTGTAATTGTTGAGAACACCCAACAGCGACATTTCCTCACTAAAATCACTATAGACAGAATTTTCGTATTCTTAGAGATAAAAAAACACAGAAAGAGTTACGCCACAACATAACGGTTATTTTTGCAGAAGAAGGGGGAGAGAGATTTCACTCACTTACCATTCATTTTAAAGTACAGTTGACAAACTTTAGAAAGTTATTATATACATTACAGGTGTGAAAACTGCGTTGTAGTGTATATGTCAACCATACCGTAATTCCAAAACATATGAAACATTGTTTATTGTAAATCAGACAAAGATCACTTTAATAATTTTACAGAATTTTGCTCGTAAAATAAAAAAATACGGCTTTGTTAAACTACTTTCGCATGACAAAAAGCAATCAAAAGAAATGTGTTCTCAAATTTGATCAAAGGTAAACAATGTAACAAATGTTTCACGTTATTTTACACAAAAGAAAAAGATTTTTTTAGAAGACACCCACAATCACCAAACTTTTAGATAAATATTTTTGGACAAACAATTTTAAAAATAACATACCGAATATTCTTTTTGTCTGCACTTTCATCTCCATCATCATCTTTTTCTCCATCAGCAATAACATGGAATAATACTTCCGCCATATTTTGTCTAATTAATGGTAAACCAAGGGTATTCGTTGTAGGAGCAAGGGGGACCGTATCATCGGAGACATTTAAAAGATCTCGCATTTTACGCTTTTCTTGCTAAAATTAGTTTAAATACTTTGTTAATAAAATTTATAAATATATTAATAATAAAAATCATACTTGTAAATTCATTCCAAGATTTGCTAACCAAATATTTTCTTCATTTGCAGACATAATTGGATCAACGCATGATACAAGACCACCTGAGCCTTGCTTAATTTCCCATTCACCAGATTTTTCACGGGTTAATGAAACGGGGGGCGCATTTGAAACATTAATAACACGCTGTTGAAAATGTGTATTTGCAAATGATCGAGTTGTATGATTTGCATCATCATTTGGGGAATCTGAATCATAACATAATGAAGCTTTAGTTGAACGAGGTTTTTTTCCACTTTCATCATCGGAGCCAGGAATATCAGATAAATGTTCTTCAGAGCCACGAAGGGATTGTTGTGAGCGTCGACGTTGTAAATGATGAAATTGTTCACTGAATCGTTTTGCATGAACACCAAGAAGAGATTTTCGAAGTCCAGGCACAGCAGCATAAAGTTCCCTAAATTATGTAACATTATTTGACTCTTACAAATATTTAAATTACTTACCGTAATCGATTTTTACCAGTATTAACATCATATAATGTTAAAGCAAAAAGCAGAGAATCTCGAAATTTCGTTCCAAATGACATATCAGAATCATATATATACGGTACCGCGGCACGCCAAAATTGTACAGTATTCTAAAATATGAATTACATGAATAACATAAAAATAATAATTTTAATAACAACATACATATCCCAAAGCATTAACAAATTTTTCAAAAAATTCATGAGAATCAAAAGAATGTTGGAGGCAATATTCCAAAATCGAAAGTAAACCTTGGAATGCAATTTCAGATTTGCTATCTCTTCGTCTCCAAAATGATGCAATTGTATCCAATCCAACATCAATTAATTTTCCAGTTTCAAGGCTTTCATCAACTTCAGCACCAAGAGAATAAAGAGTTTTAATAATATTCTAAAAAATAAGTCAGTTGAAAAATTGATTAATTAATATTAAAACACACATATTTTAATTTTATAAAAATCTTTTTTTAGAAACCCCGGGGAAGTGGTGGCAAAAAAATTTAACATTTGTGATATAAAAAATCTTAATTGCAAGCTTTGAAGAATTGAATAAAAAGATATTCATTTAAAGATCACTTTAAATTTATGTTTTAAAGGTCAATTTTTTACTGAATTTTAAATATTTTCAAAGTTGTTTTTGAAAAGCTTAATTAGATTTCTTTTTTAAATGAAACAACTTACATTTCTTACAGTATCCGGTTTAAAGCCAGGAGCAACAGGCACAGCAACAGGTCTAATAGCTTCACTGACTCGTCGTTTTCTGAATGGTTGTTCTACGAGAGGGGGTGATCGATTTCCGCCATCATTTTCATCATCCAATGAAAAGGTTGTTGTTCCATCAGAAGCTCCTGAAAAATTTAAATTCATTAATTCTCTCTAATCCCAAATAATGCTAAAAAAAGAAACAAACCATTTGTTTTATTCGATTGTTGATTATTTGTTGCAGAATCCCTTGAAAGAACCATTTTGAATTATTATTTCAGGTAAAAAAAAGTCTTTTTTTGATCGTTTACAATTTCTTATTGACAGAAAAGAAAAAATAGAAAGGTTCAGTTCAGTTTCAAAACTGCCCTTCGATTAATATCGCTCTTTTTTCTTCTCTCTTTTTTTATCACTGAAAAAAGTTTTTTTAGTGTAAAACCATAAAAAAATTGCACATGATCAAAAATGAACACGGTTCTCCATCCTTTTTTCTTGATTACTACTTTTTTAAATATTATTTTAAACAACAAAAAAAACGTTGTCGGTGGAAAAAAACAAAGACAAACAAATTTGAGAGACTATTTTTTTTCTTCAAAAAAAGAAAAACATAATTTTTTTTGGGGAGGATTGCATCTCGTCTTTTAAGAAAAGATCAAGGTCTTTACAGAGTTGTGGTCATTTCTTTCTTTATTGATGTAATAATAATAATATTTTTTAGATAACATACAAAAAACCAATCTTTAAACTTAATCGTTTGATTTTAAAAATGTGAAAAAAATAGTTTTTGTTTCAAAAAAAACTTAATATTTTAAAATTTTACAACAAATCAAAGTATCTTTTTTTTGCAAACTTTGGCAAAATTTTAGTTGATAAACGAAAAAAAAACACAAATCTTTGTCCTCTTTCCTTAACCATTGAAGGGTGGTATTTTTGATAAACAACCCGCATTTTTTTTGAAGCCCGCAAAAAAGAAGTAATAAAAACATTTGTCAGCATTCAAAAGAAGCGCACGTGAAATTCATTCATTTTTTTCGGAGTTTTCCTTTAAAAATAAATGTGCACCAAAGGAAGGAAGGAAAGAAGCTAGCCTGTTGGCTTGCTCGCTGGTTTCTTATTTGTTTGTTACTGCTGCTGCCAGCCTCTTTTTTTCTTTTGCTTTATTTTTGAGTCTTCGCTTCTTCTTCCTTTTCGTTTTTGAGTCTCAAAGACCAAAATATTTGAATGAGAAAATGGAAGGGAAATGAAAGAGAGAAAGAGAGAGAGAGAGATGGCTTGCTTACAAAAGAGAAAAAGATGACCAATAAAAACATTGAAAAAAGAAGATAAAAAATGGTTGTGGACAAACAAGTTTTAAATCGAGAAAATTCTTTTTAATTGATTCTATTAAATACGGGTGAAAGAAAAGAAAGCAAATATAAAATGTGTAAAAAGGTTAAATTATCAAGGTTTACAAATAAAAGGAAACTGATATCTTTTTGTTTTAAGCTTGAAATACCTAAAATAGTTGGAAAGAAAATATAAGCAAAAAAGATACCTTTTTATGGCTTACTTAAACTTCAACCGCGATCACATAGATATATTAAAGAAATCCATTTTTTAAAGCAAATATTACCGAGTAACTTTAATTTTTGTTTTCTTAAATTCTTCAAAGCTTTTTCTAATTAGCTTTTATCTTATTGATAAAGTTTAAATATCTACCTTTAAAAAAAAGTGTATATCACTTTCTGAACAAGCAAAAATCAATGACTAAATATTTCCTTCGCTTTTTTTGTTGTTTACAATTAACAGCAGAAAATCAAAAACACTTTTTTTTTTCTTGCAGAATAAAAAATGTTCCTTTTGCTTCAAAGTTTGTGAGGGGAAGAAAGGAAGGAAGGAAGCAGCAAAAAAGAAAGAAAGTTAAAAATCAAAAAACAAAACAATTGCTTTTGTGTTTTAACTTTTAATGACCTCCGATCGCTTTTTTCTTTGAAAGATTTTGATAAATAACGTATTTTTTTGAACATAAAAGATTAAAATCTCTCTTATCTTTTGATCCTCAAGAGTTTAGAAATCCTGTCTTAAAAACGATCACAAAATTAAAAAACAATAATACATTTTTTTAAACCTTCACAGAAAAAAAAGGGGGAGAGTGTATTTATGGTTGATAAAAAATGAATGAATATTACTCAATTTCATTCACATACTTAATAATTACCACTAACACAAAAAGATATCATCTAGACGCTACTCTAAATTTTCTATTTTAATTTAAAAATGAATCAATCAAAAAAGGCAGAGGCCAAAAGAAAAAAGGCTAAAAAACATGGAAGGGACTTTTCTTCATTTGAAACAATTTGCAAAAAATGGCCACTTTTTTTAGTTGAACAAACATCACTGAAATAAAAAAAAGAAATGAACTATTTTCTTGATCATTTCTTGAAATATAAATGAAGCAAGCAAGCGAGAAAAAAAAGAGATCATTGAAATGTTCCGCTTCATTTTTTAAGTTTGGCAGTCCTCATTCTGCACCGCCTTTTGTTGTTTTTTTATATTTATTTATTTATGCCAATGCAGAAAAAAGTTGACCAAAAACTGATCAAAGAAAAATATATTTTTCAAAACGATACCTTTCAAAAATGAAAAATATTTTTCGTCGATGTCATTTTTTTAAAAAACAACGAAAAAAAGTTTTATGGCGATGATGGTTGATCGGATATTTTTATCATCATTAAAATTTCCGGTGCACATTTACTTCGAAATAATGAGATATGCATGAAAAAAAAGAATGAAATAAGATTGATTATTCCCAAAACTAATAAAAATGGACTATATTTAATTAGAAGGAGTTTAATGGTCACCAATAATAAGATCGTGTCCTTTTTTTATACCACTATAAGTATTACTCCATAAACAACTATTTTTTTGGGGAAAAAAGTGCGCTATTTTTGGAGCAAAACATTTATTCTTTTTACTTTGCCAGCTTTGTAAAATATTGAGAACAACGAAAGAAAGTTGAGCAGGTTTCTTTAATTTATTACATTTATTTTTGACAGTTTTTAAGGCCTTTGTTCAAAAAATAAACATGAAATTTTTGAAACGCTTACAAATATAAAAAAATACCGATAAAAAACAAAACAAATGAAAGAAAAAAGATAATGGTATATTTCTGACATCAATCGAGTCGGGTCAAGCAAGCAACATAAAAAAATCAAAGAAAAGAAAAAAGAGAGAACAACGGCAGGCAGCCACGCCATTCTTCGAGAAACGTCTTTTTTTGTTCGGTTTTTTTTTCCAAATAACAAAAATCAGTCGTCTTTAAATGTCGACCAAAAAATGGGAGTATTCAAATCTAAAAAATGTATCCCTGTGTTTTTAGGCATAATAAAAACAGCTGGATACTGCCTGCAATGAAAAGAAATGCCCCGTCATTCAATTAAAAATTTTGGCAATGTTTTTAAATTTGGCAAAGGTGTAATATTTGCAAACAAACAATCAAACAAAAATGTTTTTGAAGAAAAAGATTTTCACAGCATGAATAATTAATTAATTATTGTAACACTTTAGTGATTTCACACCTTTCTAAGAAATTGCATTTATGCAAAATGATAGACTTTAAAATAATTAGTTTGTTGTCCTACCAATAAACACACGGGCTCATTTGGCGTTGGGTTAAGTGGGATTTCGCGTAGGATGATTTTAAACGATTAATTTTTCTATCAAACGTCTTCTTATACTCCCCTGAACACTCCCTGAAATGTGCGTCGAAAAAAAACTTTCGAAAATTTCGATTTTTTTCACAGCGGGACCAAGGCAAAAAGACGAAAAAATTTTTTTTAAAAATTTTTTTTTGGTTGAAAAAGACTTTTGGAATTCCCCTGAGTATTCTCTGGAAGTTTTGGCGTCATTAACTACGAAAAAACTGAAATTTTGGACTTTCAGTTAGAGGCAATTATAAAAAATTTTGACTAAAGGGTCAAACGAGATATCATTTGCAATAATTTAGTAATTCATGCCGAACAATTTTTTTGTATTTTAAATAGTTCCGACATGTCCAGAATGTTTAAAAAATACTATATAAACCGTTTACGGGGTTATAATAAGTCAAATATTGGAGTTATACCATCAAAAACGATGTTGGGGGTATTGTGAAAAAATCTTCTTACTTAAAAAATATTTATTCTGTTATTTTTTTGCTTTGCTTTGATTAATTATGACTAAATCAAGCATGGAGAATCTGAATATAACATTATCAAGCATTGAAAAATATTATTAAATACAGTTTTTCGATGAAGAACAAAACTGTGTGCCAGATTTTTTTTAAATATCTCATCGCTAATTTATGGCGTTTCAAAAATTTAATTTCAAAAAAAGTGCAAATTCGCTAATTTTCAATTAGAAGGAACTTTTGAACTAGGGTAGTCAGGGGTATGTAAATAGCCTTATTATGTCCACAAAACATCAGCTTAAAAAAATCATTGGGTCAAAGACCACTTTCTCTGGAAATACGGATATGGCATGCAAAAAAGTGCCAAAAAAGGGCGTTTTCCGCGATTTCGCGATTTCGACGGCATATAACCCTGACGACCCAGATATCAACCATAAGCCTTTTTTTAGTATTTTTGGGCCTATTGGCACTATCCTAGGTCCAAGCCGCCTTAACCTTACGTTTTTCACCAAAAATGAGCCCGTGGTTTTCTTGTCTCCTGATTTCTCTTTTTCACCCCATGTTTCGATAATAATTGCTAAAGCTAAATGAAAACTATATTTATTATTAAAAGTGTTACAAACAGAAATTCATACATATAGAAATCAATGAAAATAATTTTGCGTTCAAAAAATGTAAAAAGAAGTAACCCATTTTTGACGTGATTAGTTTCACGAGATTGATGTGAAGAAAGCTCTGAAAAAAAAGGTTGTCAGCAATTAATATCTCAAGTATGAAAAAGAAAATAAAAAATAGAGTAGAGACCGGCAAGCAAATATTTTTTCTTTCCTTTTTTTGGCATTATTTTCGTTACAGTATGAAAAATAAAATTTTGATTTAGTCTCTAATAATCAGACCTACTAGATGTTATTTTTTATGCTGATCCCGAATATGACATTTAATTCCCCATAGGAAAACCCAAAAATACATGTTTTTTAAATTTTTGACCCCCAGATAAGCTGGGCCCAAGTAAACATAACTGGTGGCACAGTTTAATAGCCTCTAAAAACATACATCTGAATAAAAAATTAAAATCATCCGGAAATCATCCGAAAAAAATAGCGAGCAATCGCAGAGCTAGATTTTGATCAAAAACGTTAAAAAATCGAAGGAATGCATTGTTTTGGCGACGTGTTCTTCAAAAGCATAAAGGATTTTTTTGTTGCAAAAAAAGGGCTTTTACGCACTTGCCCAACTTGTGTGCAAACTGTGTGCAAAATTTTTCGCACTTGCCCAACTCTGGCAAAGTGTTCGCGAACGCCATGTGGTTAAACGACTGTGTGCAAAAAAACTAAAATTTTTTTCGCACTTGCCCAACTCTTTTAGAAACAATTGTGTGCGATTTAAAGAATAACGTTTTGTTAAAAAAAATTGTTTATTTATTTAAACTTGTTATAAAAATTTTAAAAAATTTTAATTTTACAAATAATAAAGCATGTAAATCAGGTTTAGGATTAACTCTTTCAATTTTTGCGGATTAAAATATCAAAATTTAAAATTTTTTAATTCTTGATGATTCATTTTCGGATAAATTTGAAATCTGGTACATAAAAGCTGGCAGTTAAAATAAGTTTTATTGATAAAATGATTCTAAATTGTATTTTGATGATAACGAACAATGAATTATAGATGTTTACTGATAAAAACATAAGAAACATGAGTATCATTGATAAAAACAATACGTATTACTTTTTAAATTCAACTGCCGGCTTTTAATGACACCCTCCATTTTCAAATTTGAAGCCTACAAGGGAACCACGGGAGATGATCATCGAGTTAATTCTTTTAACTCGATGATGAATGCCGGACTTTTCCCCGAAAGTCAGAAACAACCCCCAGAAATATTTTTTGGGGGTTGTTTCTGACCCCAATGAATAGTTTAAACTATGTGGGATGTTTTAACTCGGTATTCGGACTTTTCCCCGAAAATCATTTCCCCGAAAGCCATTTCCCCGAAAACTTTATCCCCGAAAAAGACAAATCCCCGGAAACTTATTATTAATAAGTCAGTAGTGTTTTTCCTACTGCTGATATTACTGGCTGTTTTTTTCATTTATGCCAATCTATCCGTAAAAAAATTGCTGAACTCGGTCTTATTGTTGATGTTCGTGAAAATGCTGAAGTGCGGCAGTTATGCTCTATGCTTCGCGCACTTGCTTTTCTGCCACTCGCTGACGTCCTAACCGGGTTCAATTTGCTAAAAGCTGAAATTTCTAAACGTTCACCTAATTTAATTCCACTTTGTGACTATTTTGAAATGTCCTTTTCGGGGAAAACGTTTTCGGGGAAATGTCCTTTTCGGGGAAATGGTTTCGGGGAAATGGTTTCGGGGAAATGGTTTTCGGGGAAATGGTTTTCGGGGAAATGGTTTTCGGGGAAATGGTTTTCGGAGAAAAGTCCGAATACCGAGTTAAAACATCCCACATAGTTTAAACTATTCATTGGGGTCAGAAACAACCCCCAAAAAATATTTCGCCCCACTTTTAAGTTTTACCCATTTTTCGGTACTTCAAAGATGCGCGATTTGCCTTGGTCCCCCCTTTGCTTCCAAAAATGAAAAAAATTTAAACTTTTTCAAATTTACGCCCAAAATGTTCCTTATAGTCAATAATATTCGTGTGAATAAAAATATTTATTTAAAAGTCCTATTGTGGCCAGTAAAAATAGTTCTGCAAAATTGATGTATCAACTTTAACTAAACCTTTAAAAAATTTTAAAACATAATCCATTTTTATGGAAAAATATAACAAAAAACTGCCAAAATACAAATTGGGGGACTGTCGGGGGATTCCCCGGGGAATTAACAACCCTAGTCGTGTTGTATTATTCAAAAAAAGGAAAACATCTGCAGATATTAACCGGATGTCGATTATAATTGCGCAAAAAAGCATTAAAGACACTCTTTATGAATGTATGACTGACTTTCACCGAAAGACTTTTCACCGAAAACTTTATCACCGAAAAGAAAATATATTTTATGTTGTTTTTAGATTTTATACTTACATTAGCAATCAAAACTTCTGTTTTTGTTATAACTAAGACATTTTACCGGCTAAAGGTTAAAAAACGTAGAAACGCTTAAACAAAATTTAAGAAATACTAAAAACCTTAAACCTCAAGAATCACTAACTAAGCCCGATCAGTAACCATCCCCTTTGGCCTTTTTTCCTAAGAAACACTAAGGAACCCTAAGAATCCATAGGCTAAGTATGTGGGAGTCGTGGACGTTAAATCACAGAAGCTAAGTCAAGTAAATTACTAACTTAGCTTAAATGTTAGGGGCTTAAAATAGCTACAGTTATTCTGAATTTAAATTATTTTTTGAAAAATCATGAAAAATATTTCTAAGGGGAATTTTTTTCTCGAAGAAAAAAAAAAAAGTTTTCTCATCAATTTGGCACACACAGATTAAAATTTCAATTGATCGTACTGTAGCTGGAAGTCCTCGTATCAATAATAGCCAAAAAAAGTTTTCGGCGAAAAACTCTTTTCGGTGAAATATTCTTTCACCGAAAAGAGTAGTTGAAAGATATTTCGGTGAAAAGTTCGCAAACCCTCTTTTGATTTGTTTAATTCAATAGATGATGTTTCAAAATATTAAAACTGAAAGAACTTTAGGCAGTTGTTTATAAACATATAAATATAATAAAGTTTCTATTTATGATAAAGTAAATGAAGGTTTAAGAGTTTACCAATTTTTTATTTGTGAACAATTTTGATTTTTACATATCAGTTTTACTCTCAAATACAATTGCAGTTTTCCTTTTTGAAGTCATAATTTGTTTTAAAAAGTATAAATATTATTTTATTTGCTTTTTTTAAGTGTTTAAAACTTTATAAATTATATAAAAGTCTTCCTTTTGAAAGCAAACATGGTGACACATTAAATCTAAATTCAAGATCAAAAGAATACAATCAAATTATCTGAATTGTTTAATTTAATAAATTATTAAATCCTTTTAAACCATTTTATAATAATAATACCCTTTTTTAAAATTAATTAAAAATTATTTTAATAATTTAAAGTTTAATTTAAAAATCCTTTTAGATTTTTTTGCACACAATTGTTTCTAAAAGAGTTGGGCAAGTGCGAAAAAAATTTTAGTTTTTTTGCACACAGTCGTTTAACCACATGGCGTTCGCGAACACTTTGCCAGAGTTGGGCAAGTGCGAAAAATTTTGCACACAGTTTGCACACAAGTTGGGCAAGTGCGTATAAACCAAAAAAAGGAAAGAAAAAGTGTCTTTCTTTTTTTCAACCAAAAATATTTGTTTTTTGGAATTTTTCAGATAGCATTTTCGACGCTTCTTTTTTTACTTTTTGTTTTAGTCAGGGTTGAAAGTATTAGAATATACAGACAAAAAATTTTTCCCTCAATTTTTAATTTTTACCTGCCGGTCTCTACATATAATAACAGAAATTATTAAAAATTAGAAACTTACTTTTTTCATGTTGATGTGTTGTTGGGCCATCAATAATATAATGGCCATTCTGACGTTTTTGAACTGCGACATATGAGCCGCAGCCTTGAATGGCGCACACAAATTTTTCAGTATCATCTCCACTTTTTGCTGAATATCGGTAGCGAATACCTCCCATTTCAACGATTCGCTCTTTCTTTCCCGCCGTTGAAGAGATCAATTCAAAAAATTAAATTATTATTATTTTAAATTAACTAAAAAAAACTTACTTGGCCCAGAAGAAGACATTCTTGAATTTTTATTTCCAGCGGACATACCTGATTAGTTTAGTTTTTACAATAATGCTTTCCTCAACTTTCCCTATATTACATTTTCATTCTTAAATTTGCATAAAAATATTGGGATTTGTATTGTGATTTAAAAAAGGGAATGGGTGGGTTGATTTTGCAGCACATCTAGCATTAATTACCTGGATTTGTTTACCGGTTAAAACTGAATGGATATCCATGTATATACCGTATTTTTAAAAAACTATGGAATCGATTTAAGTTGTATTGTTAAAAAACAAAAAAATCCATTAAAGGTAGGTTGGTTTTTTGATGCCTTTCGGTAACATCAATTTTGGGTTCTTATAAAAAAATGCTTCTTATTAATAACAATTGAAAGAAAGCACACAACGCATTCCCCATTGTTGAATGTGCGGCAGCAACTTGTCGCTAATCAGGGAATTTTTTTTTGCTTGACGTCGACACTCCCTTTAAGAACTGTCTTTGAAAAAAAATATCCATCCTTAAAAAAACTGAAATTGGCTCTCTCTTTTTAAAAAAATGTGTTACGGCAGCTTTTCACCTGGTTTTTTTTTAAAACTAAAGCATTTGACAAGGAAAATGCCATTGAAAAATAAATGCCAAAGGGAAAAGTGGCAGTCGCATCAAACATTGGCACTGCTTCTTTCTTTCTTTTTCCTATTTTTTTTGTTTGTCCTCTTGCATGGATGCTGATGGACGGATGGACCCTTCTTCTACCAGTATCCACCAAAATGTTTACAAAATAAACAAGGGCATAACCATCGACGGCTTTTTGCCAAAAAAGTTTTTTTTGCTTGTTTTTAATGACCAAAATTTTTTGCTTCTTACTTTTTTTCTTGTTATTATTATTATTTCTTTAATCTCTTTTTTTATTAAATAATTGGAAAAGAACACACTTAAAAAAAGCAAAAACAAATAATTTTTTTGAGTGAATTTGTTTGTTCCGCGTCCATTTTCTAATAAATAAATTCTTTTTTTAGGTTTATCCTCCAAAAAATCTCCACAAAAATTTATCACAACAAAAATAAGAATGAATAAATTTTGTGTTGGTCAACATGTTGAAGAAAGAAAAGAAAGCAAATATAAAATGTGTAAAAAGGTTAAATTATCAAGGTTTACAAATAAAAGGAAACTGTAATTTTTTTCCTATCTCAAAAAATTTAAGAGACTGTCTACCAGATTTTTCAAATCGAGCGGACCACACAATTTTATTTTCCAAATTTTATTTTATTTTTTGGTAGAATATGGTCTAAAAACGTTATTCTGAAAGTATTACGGGTCCTTATAGTGCTAGTTTTGGATTGGCACGATGCCAAAGTTCAAAATTGAGCAAAATTGCATGACAAGTAAAATATTTTTGTTTCTTAACCGAATAATTTGAAGTTTTCCCAGTTGATACTAGTTGGAACAAGGTTTAAAAATATGTATCGTTTACATTTTTAACATATTTTTGAATACGATTTTTTTCACTTTGAATATTTCACCCCGTAAAAAAATTTGCATTTTTCGTGGGAGGGATAGCCTGAAACGTGCAAAAGTTGCCCCAGGATATCAGCTTTTAAGTTTTATATGCTTTACGCCAAACCGGAGGGGTACTTAGGGTTCCTGGCCAAATAACTTTTCTCAACAACATCTATAACATCTAATAATATATATATTTCATGAACGGGGGCAGGTATCCACTTCCGGTGACTTGCATTATGAAATATAATAGTATGAGAACATCCTGGGACAGTTTCACCATTTTTGGTAATGATTTCGAAATATGGGACCAATTTGTAAATCCAAAATTTAACAACTTAGAAATATCGCAAAAACTCGGTTTTTTCTTCGGTAATAAAATCAAATATGCATTATAATTGTAAAATATATGTAACAACACCAATATAATATGATAAAAAATGACGGGGGTCAAAATCGATTTTTTATGATTTTTTTAATTTTGCTTATTTTTGATCAATTTTTGAGATACCAAAATATTGGGAATATCGAAATATATCAACTATCTGATACTTCCGGGTTAAAATATAACTCATTTAAGATTTATTGGCAATATTTTGACATCTTGGAACTACTAGTTTTCGTTTTCCACGTAACTGAAAATATGCTCAAAAATTTGAGAAAAAACATCTGGAAATCAATGTTTTCCCGACAAAAGATCACTAAAAACATTTTTTTAGATTTATTATAATATACTTTGGTGGGGTGAAGTGTTTCGAAATTATTTTGAACAATTTTAAGATTTTCAAAAATTACTGATTTTTGAAAATTTGAAAAAAATTATTTTATTTTATTTTGTGTTGAAATCATTCAGTAAGTGTTAAAATATCGACATTTAAGCCAAAAAAATGTTTTTAGTGATCTTTTGTCGGGAAAACATTGATTTCCTTTTTTGATTTTTTTGTTTTTAAATTAATTTTTAGGCCTTGAAGCAAGAAGAACAGAACTTGCAAGAGTTCGAGAAAATCGAGATAAGTCAAGAGTCGCCGCTATTAATCTTGCAAATCAACTTACTCGAAGATTTCGTGCCCGTCCTAAAGAAGTTCAACATCAAATTGCTGCTGCTGCCATGCCAACCAAACAAGCTTTCGCAAAATCAGCCAGTCGTGCTGCAAGCATTGATGTTCCGAAAATTTCGAAAATTGCAGATCTCGATGACTTTAAGCATAAAGAATTTATGGTGACTCTTGGCGGTGAAGTACGGCACAGCGAATCGAAATTTTTTTATAAACAACCTCATGCAAAACTTGGTCAATTTTTGTAAGTACTTTAAAAAATATCTCTTAAATAGTTCATTTGTGTTTTCAGATTTGATGGTCGAAAACTTCAAAATTGTATTGAAATAGAAGTAAAATTAATGGAATCTGGAGATCATGAAATTCCTGAAAAGAATGAAGAAGCTGATCGAAAAATACAATTAACAAGAAATAAAATGATGAATCAACTCGCTGTTGCAAACGAAAATCGTGGTGTAATTATTTTAAAATATGTTAAACGACTTGGAAAATATGCTGGTATGGCTGGTGAATTATAAAATTGTATTGTTTTTTCTTTTAAATCGTGTTAAAAATAAATATTATGTTTCTCGAAAACCTTAGATCACTTTATAAGTTATTTTAAAAATTTACGATAACGAACTGTCCACCCCACTTCGTTATCGATAACGAACTGTATTGGGTAACGAAGTGTCGATAACGAGTTGGGTAAAACGATAACGAAGTGTACGAATAACGAAGTGTCGATAACGAAGTGTACGGTACTCATATTCTACCAAAAAATAAAAAAAAATTTGGAAAATAAAATTGTGTGGTCCGCTCGATTTGAAAAATCTGGTAGACAGTCTCTTAAGTTATATGTTATTGATACTAACATAACCATTTGACAAGCAAAAAATTACTATTTTCGAATTTTTCAATTTTTACCGTATACCTGAAGCAGACGATGAAAAAAAACAAGGTTTTTTCTTCCAGTTTGTTCAGTTAACGTCCAAAATAAGTTTTTATAATTATTTGAGATAGGAAATATCATATATTTACTTAAAAAAAGAATTTAACGTGAATTTTGAATACATTTTATATGGATATCAGTTGGGTATACTGTAGGTAGTGAGCAATATGCACTTTCTATCACTTGGAATTATTAAAAATAATGTTATGGAATAATTCTGAACAGTTTAAAATTTATTTCTACCGTTATTTCAAAAGTTACAATTTTTTGAATTTACACCCAAATACTGCAACATAAAAACTTGACTTTGGGATACTGTAGAATTAGCTACAGATGTCCGATTATTTTTTTGAGGCTTGATAATGATAAAACAACTCATCTGGAAGAAAAATAGTCCACTTTGAACATTTTGGAGGCAAAAATAAAATCATGGGAATTTTTTTTCTATGCGTACCGCATTCCAGCTTTGAAAATTCCGGAAAATTCCAGAAATATTCAGAAAATGCTAAAACATTGAAATTCTGTTAGAACAATGTCCTGGGTATCCGTACAGGTCATTTTAACCTAAAAAAATCTCAAAATCGAATTTTCCAGAAGCTCGTTCCACGATCGAATTTTCCAGAGTCCACGGCCGCAGGCCGAGATTTTTTCGGCCTCAGGCCGGCCGCCGGGCCGTAACTTTTCCGGCCTCGGCCCCAGGCCGGCCGAGATTTTCGGCCCTATTTTCAAGCCCGGCATCACATTATCTAGCCCACATCCCCGGCTACCTTCATGCAAAATTTCAGATTTTTTGATGCACCCAGTTCCACTTGCCACAGAAAAAACCAAACGCAAAAACTTTTGGAACGACCGATAAAACGGGAACATTTAAATTATGCTTTGATTGATTTGTTTTTTGGTCAAACAACAAAAAACTGCTTCTTTTTTAAAAAAAGAATTCATACTGTAGTTACCGTAAGAGGTATTATATTTGAATAACATCATGTATTAATTTTATATATGTGGTGTCCAGATTGGAGAACGTCCGGTTCTCAGAACCCGACGTCCAGATTAGAGAACAAGGGTTTTGGTTCTCCAATCTGGACGTCCATATTAGAGAACCATGACCTCTGTTCTCCAAAATGGACGTCCAGATTGGAGAACCAATGAACGGTTCTCCAATGTGGACACAACATATACAAAAAATGTACGGTAAGCGCAATTATAGGTAAATTCATTCCTCAATTATAAGTAAATTTTTCTAAAAGCAATAAACCCATTTTATTGATACGCAAAACAATAATTTAGTAAAAGACAACAGTATTAATCAAATTACGATCTTGATTTCTAGCTTCAAAATCTGTCAAAATATCATCAATTTCATGATCAACATCAAAGCTTTCTTCCAACTAAAATTAATAAATTTTTTAAATATATTTAAAAATAATGCAAACCTTTTGACACAAATTTGTAACAAGATCAGCCCCAACAGCAGCTTCTTTTGGATTATCTTTAATGTCAATGTTTATAACGTGAACTCTTTCCCCAGTTATTGGAACTCTATTTTGAAGAGATATCAAAACCTAAAAAGCATAACGAATTTCAAAAGAGATGTCAGTCAAAGATTTACCTGATCATAAACGCGTTCTTCGAGACAAAGGATAATATCAAATTCTTCATCCGCTTTTTGAAATTTTTGTGGGCTTGGCTTTATTCCACGATTTCTATCCAGCATATACAATAAACCATTTTGTGTGTATCTGAAAAAGCAGAACATATTAAATTAAATGTATCTGTTTTATTGTTGTAGTTTAACAGTAGTTGGCCGAACTTACAATTTAACATCCTTCTTTCTCAAATCTTTGTATATAAAATCATAAGTAGTTACTTCAAATTCATAAGCATTAAATTTATCAATTGAAGGACCTGGAAGTTTTACCCGGTTTCCTGTGCCAAAAGATGCAATATCAAATTGCATTGCTCTAAATAAAGAATTTTAATACAAATCCATAAATATTGAGGTAAAGCTTACGCCATCTTTTTATGAACAGCCATACTTCTGTTCATGTTTGAGGAACAAGTTACGGCAAATCTTCTAATAAATTTTAACATATTCAAATAATTAAATCAAAAAAAGAAAATAGAAAAACTTACAGCTTTTTGTTAGACATATACCCTTGGGCAGTCATTATTTCTAAAAAATAAACAATTATAGAAAAAATAAAACTGTGTAAATATATATATATACAAAGTCAAACACTTTTTATTAAGAAATCTTCAATTATTAAAAGTTGAAGCATTCGGCTTGATTTTAAAAAGAAGTAAACTTTTTGTAAAACTTTTTCTAAAAGCAATTTATCAAAAAATTGAAAGACTTTAAAATTTGTATATTTTGGCATTATGTGCCAAACAATTTATTTATCAGAAAACAACGTAAATTGCTGCTGAAAAGTGACGGAAGGAAGAAAGGATATCGACAAAAAAAATGTGCGACAGACGAGTGTCTCCAACAAACTCAACTTTTTTTTATCCACTTGAAAATTTTTACTTTTTAATTTATAATTTAGACGTTTATGCTTATGCTTGCGTTGTAAAATTGTAGAAAAACTTAATGGTAATGCATTTATAGAAAATTTGGGGAAATTAGCCAATAAAAAACATGCGGATATTGTTTTGCATAACGCTCATAATCAGCTTGCTGGTGATTGTATCGTCTTATCATAATGATCCATATAAGACATTAGGCGTTTCTCGAACTTCTTCTGCAAAAGAAATTAAAAAAGCTTATAAAAAATTGGTGTTAGAATGGTGAGTTTAAAACCATCATTATCTTCGAATTTAACATAATACATTTTTCAGGCATCCAGACAGAAATCAAGATCCAAAAGCCAATGAGATGTTTGTACATATTAAAACCGCATATGAAGTACTTTCTGATCCACAACGAAAAGAAAAATACGATCGATATGGCAGCTTTGATGAATCACCACAACGGCACAATCACCAACATTTTAATGAATTTGTAAGTTATTTAATACTAGAATACCACCTTTAATATGTATATATTGTTATAGTTTGATTTTGGATTTGGTGGTTATGGAGATAATGGTGGAGAAGCAAGTTTTTTTGAAAATCACCGTATTACTTATCGAATGTATATGAATTCAATTCTTGAAAGATCTCATACTCAGCCATTTATCATATTCGGATATTCTACTTATTGTCATTTTTGTTTCCGAATGGAGGGCATTTGGAAAGAAGCTGTTCAGGATCTTGAAAGCTTGGGTTACGGTATTGGAACTGTTAATGCTGTTTGTTTTCTTTTTTATACTGTCAAATTACCTAATCAAATGTAATAAATTTTCAGATGACAGATGGGGTATTGTTAGAAAAGCTAAGGGTTACAACTCTTCCGTCAATTGTTGTTCTTGTTGAAGGCCGTGTTGTGCATTTCCGAAAATCATTTAATGGAATTAATGCAAAATCGATTCGGCTTTTTGCAAGAGATGTTATCCCAACAACTTTCCTTCATAGAATTACAACACACGTTATGTTACGTAGATTTTTGGATCAATGGAAAACTACAAATAGAATTTCCGTTTTAATGCTTGGAACAAAAGAAGAACCTAGATTACGGTATTATTTAACAGCAATGAAATATTCACATTTTGCAAGATTTGCGTATGTTTTCCTGGGATCGCATCAAGAAGACATTCAATCTTTAAAAACAGCATTAAATATTAAATGCCGTGATTGTGAAAATGTGATTATCTTCAAAGAAGAACCAGAAAAAGGAGAAGCCGCCAGAATTACTGTATCCACAAATCAATTTAGTCAAGATGAATTGCAAGGTGTTATTGAAAAGAATAAATTTTTACAACTTCCTAGAGTATGTTTTCTTATCTTTAATTTTCGACTTGTATGCAAATGTACAGACAAAATAGGTAATTTAAAATTTTTAGTTATCTTCTATGCAATATTTTGATGAATTGTGTCCAACGAGTTCTCGAAGTCTTCGCCATTACTGCATTATTCTTCCAGTTACTGACGCAGAATCTGAAGAGCCATTTGTTTCTGCTCTTTATCGATTTATTAAAGCTCATCCAAGATCAGATAAAACTCGTGTTAAAATTTCGTATATTTTTTCCAATCGACAAGATTTTTTCTTGCAACATTTCTCTGCCCCTAAAATATCTGATGACACAAAAAGAAAGAGTATTCTTGTTTTATGGAGAAATGAATATGTTAAAGCAAAATATGCTTGGTTGGAAGGAATTTGGAATGGTGATGAACTTGAAGAATACAAGACATTTGATTTACTTAAAGAAAAGCTGCATTTAATTGAACGTGGAAATTTAAGATTGGAAGAGACAGCAAAGATTGTCAATTTGGTTTGTTCAGTTTTTTTATTTGCTTTGCTTACACAAGCAACACAGAAATTAAAAAAATGAAACAAGAAGAAAGAAATTGTTTTTTAGCTCGATGAACACATTCCTTCTTGGTTTACAAGACTCTCACGACGTGTAATTCGAATGGTTGAAACAGTGTGGTTTTATATTGCAAAAGAAGAAGCCTTGCCCGTTTTAAGTGTTATTGGAAGCTTTTTTGTTATTATGTTATGCGGTTATATTTTAAATGCAGCATTTAATCCAGATAAAAAACAACGAGTTTTTGAGGCGCGTTTTTTTTGTTATATTTTTTTGATTACAATATCCTTTTTTAGAAGCAACCATCTTCGTCTGATTGGCATCCCGACGACCCAAGAACCCCTCCAACACGTAACGAATCAATGCGTTCGACAGCTTCTTCTCGACAAACTCGAATTTTAAAAGAAATGGAACCAATGATTCATGAATTGCGAGCAGAAACTTATTTTGGTCTTATTCGGTAACTGTTTTGATCGATAAAGCTTTTTATAATTATTTTTGCTTTTAAAGATTACTAAAACCTGGTTGCCGTTCAATTATTGTACTTGTTGATAAAGAATCAAAAGAAGTTTTATTACATCAATTTGCTCGTCATGTTTATCCATTACGAAATAACAAAACTTTCTCATTTGGATATTTAATGATTGATAAAAATTTAGCATGGTTCAAAACATTACTTGAACAAATTCTTCCTGGTGAAGATGGCGAGGGTAGTGTTAATTCTGCTTCAACAATCCCAGCTTTGAAAAAATTACGGGGAATTAATCCTAAACACACTTTGGGTACTGTACTTATTCTGTGCGGCTATAAACTGTATTTCTCAATGTACCACCCGATGTATAAAACTGCAAAAGCTCCGGATAGTGATGATGAAATTTCAAGTGATTCTGATGGAAATAAATCTGCCAAAAAGGTTGGTAAATTTTCGTATTGAAGGTAGATTACGGTAATTACCCTAATTTTTTTACTACTTTTCTTTGAGCGTAATTTCAATATACAAAAATCTGGATTGGTTTTAGAAGTTGCAAGCTGCTAATGATCTCAATGTTGAAAATGTTTTAAATGGTGTGTTTTTTAGTGAAGATATTACGGTAATTATGAATTAAATTGTAGGTTTCCCAAATTTCCTTGATCGGCTGCTTGAGGGTTCCATTCCTCGATTTTATGTTCCAGAATTTAATGATAATCTGAAATAACTTTTATCTCCCCCGACAAGTGCCATTGCTTCCTTTAAGAAGAATATTCGATGATCGCTCAAATATATTTAAAATGTATTTTTATATTTGGCATTTTTCTTTTTATTTCAAAAGTGATTATTAATTTGGTTGTTATTTTTTCTTTTATCTAGTCTTTGCATAATAATAATAATATTATATTTTTTCTCCTATTTTTTTATTGTTTTTCAGTTAATTTGTTGCAATATTTTTTGCCAAGTTTTAAATAAACTTTTTTATAAACCCAAAAAACAAATGATGAACTTCCTTGATATAAAATGGAGTTATACAGATCAACACTGTTTAAAAGACGTTTTTTCTATAATTTTCAAATTAAGCGTTCAACAATATTTTCAGAATAAGGGGCTATCCAGATGTTACGTACTATAAAAATCGTAATTTTTTTATCCTTCCTCCCTTTGTGTAATATTAGATCAATTTATAATTGGTAAAGCCCTCCCCTCATTTTTTTGTTAGTAATATTAGCCCAACCCATAGTAATTTTGCAGGAAGATTCTGAATCCGTTTTATAAAATTTTATTGTTGACACAGATTAATAATGTGACGGTAACCTTGTGACAATAGTCTATAATTTTTGAAAAAAAAAACAATGAAGTTAAAAACGTCACAAGGATTTAGTGATCTATGCAAATGAATAATTTAATATGAAAAAGTGTTTACCATTATGAGTACGGTAAACACTATTTTTATAAAATCAGATATATTTTTGTTTTATTTCGCGAATTGCCTCGAAAGAAAGTTTCATTTTTTTACATGCTTAAGCAAGCGCTTATGTTGGTGTGGAACCAGATTCCTTATAGCATGGAAACCCACACAAAGCATGTATGGGTGGTTTTAAGCCAAATGTTACGGTTATGTTACAGATAGGGGGTGGGGGATAAGATTTGGGATTTTACCCTTACGTAACCAAGGCCGTGTACAGAAAAAAATTTCGGAGGGGCACAATGATTTTTGGGGGGGGGGCACGCCTTTGATCTTTTGCCGCCGCCAACGCGAAGCGGCAAAAGATCAAAGGAAATTTCTCAATTTCCGGGGGCACGAGCCTGAAGTGCCCTCCCCCCTAAACACGGCCTTGTACGTAACGTCTGGACACTCCCCAAAGCTTAAATTCTTTAAATTTAAAGTGGCTTTTAAAAAGCTATAAAAAGCCACATTTTTCATACTTTGGCAAAATGTAACGTAGATTTAAGCTTTTTTTGCAACTGAAACAAATTATTGAATTTAGAAAAAAGATTTTATCCAACATTAAATTTTGATGTGGTTTATTTATTTTAGTATAGATTTTTTGTATAAAAATTATTAAAAGGAGCAAAAGGAATAAAAAATAAATAAATCTTCATATTATCGTTGCCTTGGCAACTGAAATACTGAAATAGCCTGATTTTATGGATTAAAATATAAATTTTGAGCTTACAGTTAACACACAAGAATTATTTATATATGTTGTTGGCATTATTCTTTTACTGATAATTAATATTTAACACATTTATTTCTTATACCGCTGCAAGTGAAGAAAGATGGCACCTCGAACATTTAAAAAAATATTACATGCTGGAAAAGGGCCGCTTCCAGATTTTATTAAAGATACAAAAGCGATATTTGATTATGATGTTTTGTTGCCATTGGTAGATGTGGATAAAGAGGGATTTCCACAAGATAAAGATCAATACAAATTAATTGATACCACCAAAAAACCATGGCCCCATGGATATGGTAAATCATTAGAACTAATTTTTGGAAAAAAATTTCAATTACCAATTATGGAAACATGTCTTCAATCAATGTTAGTGGATGAAATATCTCAATTTGATATTGATACACGAGATATGCTATCATTTCCTATGGTATCCGCAAAATTAAGGGATATTTCAAAAGCTGAAATAAATCCAAAATGTAAAGAAGAAAAGCATCATCATCATTGTGCAGCTATGGGTCCAGTAAAGTATGTATTTTTATAATATTGTAAAATACTGTAAAATATACATATACAGTATGTGTATTTTAGAACTGGATATGAAGATTTAGATGATCTAATAAATAATCCACGACCAATTCGTTTAATAATGCATTTAAAAAAGATATTAAAACCCGAAGAAGATTATAAAGTAGATTCATGGCAATTAAATGATGAAAGTAAACTTAAACAAAGTGAAATTCTTCGTCAAGAAGGCAATGAATTATTTAAAAAAGGGAATTTTAATGATGCAAAAGAGAAATATCGTGAAGCTTTAACTCTTCTCGATACTTTATTACTTAAAGAAAAACCCGGAGATCCAGAATATATTGAATTGGATTCAAAAGTAAAATTTTTGATAGCTTTTCTTATAAAATTTACATTTTTCAGAATATTCCATTATATCTTAATCTTTCACAATGTTATTTAAATTTACAAAATTTTTATGAAGCTTTGGGATCAGCGGAAGAAGTGCTAAAAAGAGATTCTCAAAATGAGAAAGGATTATTTCGAAAAGCAAAAGCTCAAATAGCACGTTGGGATTTTGATGAAGCGGAGAAAACTTTGGACATTCTGAAAGAAAAGCATCCAGAATCTGCAAAAATGGTTGAAATTCAACTTGCAATTATCAATGAAAAGCGTAAAGAAACAGATAAAAGTGATAAAAATGTATATAAAAATATGTTTTCTGGTTATCAAAAAAACTAATTAAAAATTGTCACATACCATCTTAATTTTTCCGTATAATATTAATGTTGTAATAAATTGATCTACATTTTTTTTCAAAACAGTAACTTTTTAACAGGTATTTTTGACCTGAATACAGTATCTTAAAATGCGCGAAATGCATCAACAAATTCTCCTAAATTATTATTTTTTTAACAAGAAAAAAGACAAAAAAAAACTTTAGAAAAAAAAATTTGAAGCACTCTGTATTATAATTTTGTAGAGTCTAAAAATTGTTTTTGTCTTTTATGTTATTTAAATGAACTATTTTCTCTACACCAAAATTATTAATCATTAAATCCAGATTCTGGATTCCAGAGAGCACTGTCAAATTTTTTTCTTTTTCAACTCTCCATCTTTCTTTTTACAGTAACCATGAATTTGCAACTAATAAAAATATATAAAAGCAATTTTGTGAATTTTAATTTTTAAAACATTGTTTTTTTCCTTCCTTTTTTCTTCGCTCTCTTTTTTTTATTTTCAAATGTTTTTTTCGGTTTAATTTTTTACAACTCTACATTTTTTGGTTTTTTAGAATGTAAATATGTTTCTTCAAATATATATTTTATTACTTTTAATATTTTGCTGTAATACTTTTGCTCATCCACCATTTGAAAGAACAGAAAACATAATTCGACCGGATCATCTTGAAGGATTACCGCTTGAACGTGATGGAAATTTAAATAAAGATTTTCGAAAGGAAGTTGTCTTTGGACAAGGTCAAGATGAATTATTACATTCAAATTTATCAAAATCTGAAAATATAGACGTAATGATTCGTAAAATGTTTAAAAAAGCTGATAAAAATTCAAATGAAAAGATAACAAAAGAAGAATTAAAAGCTCAAATAATTGAAAATACAAATATTCATCTTGAAGATGGAAAGAAGGAAGCAAAAGAAAGTTTTCAAGAAGTTGATTCTGATGGAGATGGAATTGTTACTTGGAATGAATATTTAAAGAAATTTATTGTACAAAAAGATCTTGTTGATAAAAAGCATGCCGATGAACATAATGAACATACTTTTGATGGTGATAGTAAGTTTGATTACATACATAATAAATTTATAAACAAAAGTAGCTTTTAGCTCGAAGAATGATTGATGAAGAAAAACAAATTTTTTCTGAAGCTGATGCCGATGATAATGGACTTGATCAAATTGAATGGCTTGGCTTTCAACATCCTGAATTTTCCAAGGTTATGTTAAAAGAAATGGCCGAAGATATTATGAGAACTCTTGACGACAATCGTAACTTTGAATAATAGCTTATAATATGCATTTTTAAGATAAAATAAAAATATTTTTAGGTGATGGAATGTTATCAAGAAGTGAATTTGCAAAGGAACCTTTCGGAGAACCCATTGATAAAGAGATGGATATCGCCTATAAAAAGCAAAGAGAAAGAGAATTCGATACTGAAATTGACGTAGATAAAGATGGATTTGCAACTTTGGAGGAACTTTTAAATTATGTTAATCCTAAAAATGAAAGACATGCTGTTCAAGAGGTAAAAGTTTATTGGAATTACAGTAATCCAATAATATTATATTTTAGGTAACAGAAATTATGGACATTGCTGATACAAATAAAGATGGAGAATTAAGTCTTGCAGAAATGTTAAATAATGCACAAGCTTTAGCAGATTCGGGATTTGTAAAAGCTCAAAAAAGACTACATGATGATTTATGAAAGTTCTCTCTCAATGACAAAGTGATCTTGGCTTTTTAAGTGCTTTATCAAGCAAAAATTTGCAATTAAATATGTGTTTAAACGGTTATCTATCTGTTCTTGCCAATTTTATTAAATAAATTTATTCAAAAAATTTATGCAAATTTTTATAAACTTTTGTAAAGGGGTTTTTCATTCATATAATTCTGCCCTGTTTGATTATTTTATTTACATTTATTTGAACTGTTTTTTGCTGCTTAAAAATTGCGTGATGGGATGCTCAAAATCAAAGCATGCAAAGGGAGATGCAGCTGCAAAAAAGCAATCTCCAAATGCAAAAAGTGCTTCAAAGAAAGAAGGAAAAGATCAAAAATCTGCAAAGCAACAATCTCCTTCTAAAAATCCTTCTAAACCTCCAACTTCAGATAAAGAAAAAGAAAAATCAAAGGAAAAGCAACCGGAAGGAAAAACAGATAAAACAGATCTTCGATCAAATATTAATCCATCTGATCCAAAAATTGAAACTGCTGAAACAAAGGGTGATACAACTCAACAAACTGGTGTAACTCCAAAATCATCTGACGCTCCAATGGCAAAGTGTAAAGTATTTTTTGATGTTGCAATTGATCAAAAACCTATTGGAAGAATTACTATGGAACTTCGGGGTGATGTCAGTTTTATTATTATTTTAAATTAGAGATTACTGTATTTTGTTTGTTTTTAGGTTGTTCCAAAAACGGCAGAAAATTTTCGAGCCCTTTGTACCGGAGAAAAGGGTGTTGGAAAACTTGGAAAGCCACTTCATTACAAAGGTTCCAAATTTCATCGGGTCATCCCACAATTTATGCTTCAAGGGGGTGACTTCACTATGTCTGATGGTACTGGTGGTGAGTCTAGAATGGGAAATCTGTTTCATTATCCACAGTAAATTTTATGTTTGGTTTTTTTAAGGTGAAAGTATTTTTGGCGAATTTTTCCCTGATGAAAATTTTACTCTTAAACATGAAGAACCTGGCACTTTATCTGTAATCATTTTATTTTATTAATTTTATCTTTTACTTTATTTGAATCTGTTTTTTTTAGATGGCAAATGCAGGCCCTGATACAAATGGCTCACAATTCTTTATTTGTACGGAAGTTACAGATTGGCTTGATGGAAAACATGTTGTATTTGGAACAGTTGTTGAAGGAATGGATGTTGTAAGAGCCGTTGAAGCAAAAGTGAGTTTAATTTTTTGAAATGGAATTTAGATCTGCTCGTCTGTTAGGGAACTAAAGAGGCTAAAATGAAAAGAGATATTTGATATTCCCCTTTTCTATTTGAGATTCCACAATATGTATGGATCTTTCCCCCACCCCATTGTTCTTTGAATTTTATCTTTGCTTCTTTTTTTGATGACATTATTTTGTCGACTTTGAAAGAAGCAAGCATTTTGTCCAAAACGGAAAAACTTTAGTGACCTCTTGTTTCCTGGAAAAAACAAAGCCAAATGACAATACTTTTTTTTTGCCTACGCAAAACCAAAAAGATTTTTACATTTTTTTTGAGTAAAAATCTTATCAATGTTTTTTTGCTTGCTAATAATGACGTAAAATTCATTAAAATGAATTTTTGCAACAACAAAAAACTTTTTTTAATTTTGAAAACTTTTAGGGCTCTCAAAGTGGAAAAACGTCTGCTGAAATTATTATTTCTGATTGTGGCCAATTGCCGCCTTAAAAAGAAATTCTTCAAAAAAATGGATGTCTGCCAAAAATGGCTCCACTCTTTTTTTTGTTCATCACTTTTTTTTATCATCTTTCTTTCTTTGTCATCACTTCCGATGTTTGCATATTATTATTGTGATTATTATGTATAACGGTATAAAAATTTTGCAAAACTTTCTTTTTTTTTCTGTGAATAAATTTTGTATGGTTTTTTGTTATAAAAAAAGTTTAGCGCGCAACCGCCGACACAAAATTCAATTTTAAAAAGTCTATCATTCAAAAAAGAATGTAAAAAACGAGCTGGAAAAAAGCGGAAAAATGAAGAAGGCAAAAAGTGCCGACGCCGCCTGCCATTTTCCATTACAAAGGTTTTTTTCTGAAAATCTCTTCTTTTTTTCAACGGAAACTTGCATTTTTTTAAATAAAAAAAATGTTGAATATTAAAAAATCTTTACTCCTTTTTTCCGAGTTTTTTCGGCTTCAACTTCATTATGATTAGCTGCCGTTGCTGACTTTTGGCTTTTTTTTCATTTTTTAAAAAAAACTTTTTTCAGTGATGGCTTATTTATTAAAAGGGTGGCATTTTGAAATTAAATTTGAGCTTATTAAGATTACATGTGGTCACATGGATGAAACAATGTGATCTATCTATGATAATATAAATGCCCTACTCAGACTCAATTTGGGCCAATTTTTATTTCCTGTTTTTGCCAAAATTATTTTTGGCAAACATTTTGTAAAAGCAGCAATCGGGTGACAACCTTTTTGCAAAAATTTTTTGTGGAGATTTTGCAAAAATAAAAAAAATATAATTGCTTTAAAAAACTTTTAACAAGCACATCTTCTTCTGAGATTTATGTTGTGTGAGGGTGTTTTTGACAGCTTTTTTTCTTCCGTCTTCTGCTTTTCAGCTTTTTTTCCATAATTGAAAATGATGCTTAAAAAAGGGCTTCTCCCCCCCCCCCCCCACTATTTTTTTAACCCACTTGAATGTCAAAAAAGCAAAATGCAAAAAAAAACATATATATCAAAGTTATGATATAACCATGGATATCATTCTCAAAGATTAAATTCCTCAAAAATACTATTCATTTTTGGTGTTTTTCAATTTTGGAAAATGAATCTCTGAAGTTTAGTTTTTGGGATTCAAACAATGCTTTCATCTTTTTTTTTCTTTCAAAAAATCTGTGAGAAAAAGTCACTTTTATATATATTCCATTTTTTCCATTCATTCAACTTTTTTATTTCTTTAAAGATGCAGCCAAGTCAGTCAATCAGTCAGTTGATTAACTGCTACCACCGCCACTGCTACAGTAACATACTCAAAATAATTCAAATATAAAAAAAATGTTTTTTTTTCTGCTTCTCTTAAAAAAATAATAAATGTTTTGCCAACACTCTTCCTCTCTTAACTTCTCTTTTTATGATTTCAAGTGAGTCCCGCACCTCCTCCGCCGCCTCTTTAACTTAAAATCTTTTAAATCTCTCCGAAATGAACTTGAAATTGTCGAGATTGAGATAGAGAGAGAGAGAGAAGAGGGGAAGGAAAGAAGTGATCAGTGTAGTTGTTGTTGTTAGGAATAGTAGTAACTTACTAGCTCGTTTACACTTTGTTTTACTCAAATACCAACAACATCATCATCATCTTTTTTCTTTGGTTGCCTTTTTTTGTTACCGATTTTGTCTTTTAAAATTTGCGTTTTTCTTTCATTTTTGTTTCTTTGTTTTCCTTTTTTTTATCAGTATCTATTTTTGTCTCCCCCTTTTTTTGTTCTCTATCATTATCTTTTCTTTTTCATACTTAAACGAACACCAACTTAAAACAACTTTAAAGCAAAAGAAAGCATGTAAAAACATACCAAAACATAATAGCTAATTTTTTAAAAAGAAATAAAAATCAATTTTTTTATTCTAACTTTTTAGCTTTTTTTTTCTCTCCATTTTAAGTTTTTAAACCTTTTTTTTCTTTCTCCAACATCTTGGTCCTCTGAAAATCGAGACAGAAAAAAATAAATCTTTGAGGTATCCTTGAAAAAGCAGCAAGCAGCATTCAACTGTGGGAAAACTTCACAGACTTTTTAGTCATCTTCTTTTTACTGATGCCCAAAGTTAACTCATTTTTCTTGCTTTTTTAGAAGAGGGATTTTCTAAAGTTTGTTTTTCCCTCACTGCTGTTAATATTAAATGATTGTAATATTTGTTTGTGTCTATTTTTTGTTTTTATTTACAAAAAAAACTTTTGATTTTTTTATAAAGCTTATTTTTTGCGAAAGTAACTCGCTTTTTCAAAATCCTAACTTTTGATTTACTATCTTTGATTTTCAGCTCAATAAAATAAAACATAGTTTTTTAAAATTTTTAATTGCTTAAAAATTATATTTTTCTTTTGTAAAATCTTTTTCACGTTTTTACTGTCACTTGTCACTTTCTATTGGTATAATTGATTGGTTTTGAAAAGGGGATAGACAGGTTGCAATTAAGTTTAAGCTAATATTTTTTCCTTTTTTTTCTATGCTTAGTTATTTTTGTAACACATTTTTTTGATGCAAGTATTAAATTGTTTATTTTTGGCATTTGAAAGACTTATTTTAAAAAATTTTTAACTACACTTTGTAGTTTATTTTAGCGCTATTAAAAAAAGCAAAAAAAATTGACGTTTAATGTGATCTTGATAGATTAACTAAAGACATGGCATTCATTGTTAATGTATGTGACGCCATTCAATCGAGAGAAAAGAAATTGAAACAAGAAAAAAAAGGAAGAAGGAACAAGCCACGAAACAAAAATTTTTTGATTTTGTGCCACCACCACCTGGGATTAAAAAAACCTTAAAGTCATGTTATTTTTACACATTTTTTTGCCTCTCTCTTTTTAAGTTATCATTGAAAAAGTGTCAAAAATTAGGGCTTTTTAAATGTTACAATTATTTTTAATAATTTTGTTTTATGTCAAAAATGCATCCTTGCTTGATTGCTTTTCTTTTGTCGGGTATTTTATTTTATGTTTTGGCCTTAAAAACTCTCATACTTTTTTCTGTGCAGAAAAAGATCTCTAAAAAGGCGAAGTTGCTGCTACTGTTAGACGACAACAAAATAAAAGCAAACAAAAGCTGAACCCCCCATTTACCTGAGCTTGTTTTCTTTCTCTTTTTTTTTTCATCGTCGTCTCTCCGGAAGTTTGAAAGTATCGTTGACGGATGACGGGAACGACGATAAAAAAGGATCTTTTATTGTTGCTTCTTTCAAACCACCGAATATTTCCATTCTTTTTATGGAAGCTTCAAGCTTGCTTTTTGTTGTTCTTTTACAGAAAAAAAGAAAGAAAGAAAAAAGGAAGGGGTCATTTTTTGATTGTTCTTTGATTGCTTTGCTTTTGTTTGTTTGTTTTTAAATTTTTTTAAATTTAAAAATTTGCCAATTATCTAAAATATTTTTTTGTTGTTTTATTTTAGGATTTTTGAGGATGACCAATTCCACAAATTGCTTCTTCTATTCTTTGAAAAAAAGTGAAAAACCATGAAATTTGATTTCCTGTTTTTCCCCTTTTTATATCATCTCAAAAAGAGAAACGTGATTCTTTATCTGCTTAATCACCCCCCCCCCCTCCCCATCTTTCCCCAATTACTATTACTCCATTACATTTGTCTCAGAGAATTATCTATCTCATTTTCTAAGGATTCTGCTTTTTTTCAAATGACCCTTCTAAAAACAGAGTTGTTATTGTTACTTCAATTATTTCTGGACTACCGACTGCTTTTTTTTATTCTTCAAATATATATTTTTTTTGTTGCTTCTTGGAAATTTAAAAAAATTTCCTGCTGATTTTTTCTCTCTTTAAAAAATGCATTTTTTTTAAATTGCCCAAATTTGACTTCATCATGAATGAATGACTTTGTTTAAATTTGGTAAAAAAAAACAGTTGTCGTCTGTCGTAGACTGTCTATGGAGTTTTCTCAAAAAATTGCCTTTGGCAAACTTTTAATAATGCGTTTAAACTCGTTAATTCTCTTCAAGAGAATTTCGTTTTTTTTCTGTATGAAATGCAACTTTTTTTTTCTCTGCCTTTCATTTTATTTTATTTTATTTCATATTTTATTTTGTGAGATTTTACAAAGTCATCAGCAATTTTATTTTATTTTCTGCTTTAACCAAGTCTCCCTCTATCTTTCTCTTTCTCCGACGTTGCGTGAATCATTAGCTTTGCTTGCTTCTCCTTTTTTTTTGCCATTTATGATTCTGCTTTTTTTGGGAAGAAGCTAACTTTTGCTGCTTCCTTTTTGACAATTCTTATGTTTTGAGAAAAAACGAAGAAAGAAGGAACACAAAATGCGTGCTCATCTCTTTTTATTTTCTTCGTCTTTTTCCGTCCTTAAAAAATTTGCCGACTTTTTTTCTCATTCTCAAATTCAAATTGAAACTTTTTAAGGAATTTTTCAGCCACCCTCCCAAAAAAGAGAGAAGCAACAACTGTAAAATAAATAAATAAAAAACAACAACTAAAGACAAAAGAATAAAGGGCATTTTTAACATCAAAAAAGTGTCCCGTCAAAAAATTTTGTTTCAACAAATTTTTAAAAAAGTAATTCAATTTCAATGCCAATAAAAAGTTAACAGTAATCAATTCAAAACCCCTCTCTCAAATATACAGTATTTCTTTTTTGTGAATTAATTAAAAGCATGGTTTTACAAATATCTCTTTCATTAAGTATTTTATTACAGGTATCATTTAATAAAAATATATTTCTGTTGAAATTATGAAATTATTGATTCTTTTTTAGGTTTTAACTTTATCTTTTACTGCTGCCGCTTCTTCATCTTCATCCCATCAATCAAACATTCCCGTAGAAGTTCAATTAAAATATGGTAGAATTCGAGGTCAAGAATCAATATTTTTGCATAAAAGAGTTCGCTCTTATCTTTCTGTGCCATTCGCGGAGCCCCCAATTGGAGATATGAGATTTAAGCCACCAGTGGCAAAACGGCCATGGAATGGCACGGTTGATGCATCACATATGTCACCGGCATGCTTTCAAGGTCGTGACACATATAATGAATCTTTTTGGGGTTCTGAAATGTGGAATGCAAATACTCCTGTAATTTGATTTTTCTAATATTTCAAAATAACTGATAAAGAACTATATTTTTAGGTAAGGGAAGATTGTTTATATCTAAATATTTGGGCACCTGCAGAAGCAAAGTAATTTCATACATTTTTTTATAAAAATTTGCATAAACTAATTTATAAAATGTAATATTTAGTAATTTAACCGTAATGGTTTGGATATTTGGAGGCGGATTTTTTGCTGGTTCTCCATCCTTAATTCTTTATGATGGAAAAGCGCTTGCTTTGACAGGTGTGTAAAATTAGCAAATATGTAACAAATTGCAAAATACAATAAAAAATTTAATTAATTCTTTAATAAATAATGTAATAAAACAAAGGTTTAAAACAATAATGAATAAAATTCTCTAGGATTTAATAAATAAATAATAGAATTGCATCCTTTATTGAAAATTGTAACATTTTGATATCCGTTTTTTAATCTGATTTTTCAAGGTTTCAATTAATGATAATATTTTTTATATTTTCAGCCAATGTTGTGGTGGTAAATATCAATTACAGACTTGGACCATTTGGATATATTTATTTTGATCATCCTGATGCCCCAGGAAATATGGCAATGCTTGATCAGCAGCTTGCATTTTATTGGATTCGAGAAAATATTGCAAGATTCGGGGGAAATCCTGCTTCAATTTCTTTGTTCGGTGAATCCGCGGGTGCTTCCTCAATTGTTGCACATTTAATTGCACCAGGATCCCGAGGAATTTTTCATAATGGAATCCTTCAATCTGGTAGTTTAGACAATAAATGGAGTTTGGATTCCCCAAAACGAGCACTTGAAAAAAGTCATCAACTTGCAGATTTGGTACAATGCAATCGAACAACTGTAAAACCTATCATTTTTTTGATCTTGGAAATATATATATATATTTTAGGTAGCCGCAACAATAAATTGTTTAAAAGAAAGAACTCCCGAAGAACTTTTGGCACAAATGTGGAATCTTAATCTTGGATTCTTGGAATTTCCATTTGCAATTGTATCGAGGGATCGAAATTTCTTTCGAGAATTTGATGCTTTTACAGCTTTAAGAAAAAAGCAATATCGAAGAGATGTTAATTTAATGATTGGCGTTAATCACGATGAAGGTTTGTTTTCTTTCTTTCTTTATTATTTCATCATTTTACTTTTACCTAATATTTATGAGTTAAAAGAAACTAATTTTTTATGCATAATTTTTTTGTGAAAAAAGAAGTATTAACTTTATTAAAAATATTAAATGGACACATTTTTGCAGCAAAAAATTTGTAATAAATTTTTTGCTTCAATGCTTTTGAGTTGCATCAGAGTAAAATTAATTTAATTTAATTAAAAGTAAAGTTTATTGTACCCAAAAATTTGTATTATTACAAAATGGAACTATAATGAATTTAAATACAATTTTAAAATGTTGAGTCATATTAATTTTTTACCACGTAAAAATCAATACTTGTACTTGAGGGCTACAGTAGGAAAAGCAAATACAAATTGGTTTCGATGAAAAGCTTTTATAGGAAATTATTGGAATATTTACAATTTACCAAAATATTTTGACGTTAATCAACAACCTGAATTAACATTGCCGGAACTTTATGAATGTGTTGATACGGCATTTGCGAGATTACCGGAAATGGTTCGAAGCGCAGCAAATTTTGTTTATCTTGGAGATGCCTGTCAGAGACCATCAGGAAAATCTCGACTTTTAGCCGATCATGTATGAATTTATTCTTCAAACCTTTTCATCTAATAATGACATTTTTAGGTAAATCAAATGGTGGGAGATTATTTTTTTACATGTGATTCTATATGGTTAGCTGATCAAATGGATGACGCCCCAGGAAAAGTATTCATTTATTATTTTGATCAACCATCAAGGTAAGCAAAATAGAGATGTTAGAAATGTGATACTATAATAGGATTATAATCTATGTATGTATAATGAAAAGGGTTTATAAATGCAAAAGTTCATTTTTACAGTACTCAGTTCTCAGGGAGAGAGAGAGAGGGCATCTTCTTTTGCAAAACAAAATTGATACAGGAAATGCAAAATTTATTAAGTTTAATTTAATCTTTCATTTAATAGAATACATTCTCAGAGAGACGTTTTTTTCTTCAATATTTCCTGTGTACTTTGCACGAAAAAAAAGAAGATATCTTTAATATTGTAAAACGGAGGATAAAAAATTTAAAATTAAAAACATTAACAATTGCAGCGCTAATCCTTGGCCTTCTTGGACCGGTGTAATGCATGGCTATGAAATTGAATATGTTTTTGGTGTACCAATTTATAATACAACGGCCGGATATACATCACGTGAAAAAACTCTTAGTCATAAAATAATTCAATATTGGAGTTCTTTTGCAAAAGATGGGTATGCTAATTTATAGATGTCTTTGTTTTAGTTTTAAAAGTATTCATTCATTCTTTAATTTAATTATTTTTTGTTTCAGAATTCCAAGACTAACAAAACATCATCGAGAAAGTCCTGAATGGCCAGAATATAAATCAACAAATCGAAAATGGATGCATTTAAAAGGGGGCTCACATGTTCGACCAATTGAAGGAAAAAAGGATAAAGAATGTAAAGTATGGAGAGGGGCCCGAGATATGGAATATAATGAATACTGTATGTATTGTTACTTTACATTATATATATATACTTATACTTTTTCAGTGCTTCCAACTTCATCTTCCAATTCTTTCAAATCACAAACAACAACATTTAAATTTATTCTTTTTTCTATTTCAACATTTGTAGCTTTTTTTGTTCTTTCATCTTCCCGCCCTCTTTTTTAATTAAAATAATATTAAATTAGTAGACGATATTAAAAATTAATAATAATCATTCCAGAATAATATTCGTTTTTTTTATTAATTATAATTAAAACTTCCTTTCTTTCTTTCTATTTTTTCAGAGACCATAGCTTTAACATATCATAGATAATAAACATAATATTAATAATAATAATATTAATAATATTTTCATTATTTTTTTTTAAACAAACACAACCAAAAAATCTCATTTTATTTTTATTGTTTTTTTACACTCCTTTTTTTTGGCAGTCTTCTTTCTTTGACCTTGAGTTGTCGATTAATTAATTAATTATTCTAATTTAAATTCTTTTCTTCCAAAACAAATATATAAATATATAAATTTATTCAGGGGTTTCATTTCAATGAGTAATTTTTTTGAAGCAACAATGACTCATTTCTTTTGATGACTTTTGTTTTTTATAAAAAAAGTACCGTAATCTTTAAACAACATTTTTCAATGTTTTAAAGTTACTGTGAGTCTTTTTGCTTCAGAATATTTTGCCCATAAAAAATGGAATCCTGTTCAACCTCAAAAAAACCGCCGTTTTCTCTTTGATCTTTCGTACAAAATATTTTATAAACCAAGCCGGATCGGCTCCTTTCTTCAACTTCTTCTATCCGTTGATTTCTCTTTCTTTTTATTACTTAAGCTTGTTTTTTATTATTAAACAAATAAATAAATAAATACCATAGATTTCTATTTAATCATCGATTCTCCTCTTTTTTAATATTAATAATATTTTTATTTAATTGTTTTTTTTTTCTAAAATTATTTTGTTTTATAAATAAAATAGAGATATACTTTTGTAAATTTTGTCATCAAAAATTATTCAGAAACATTTAAAATGTACTTTGTTCAAAAACTGCGTAAATTAGTTTGGTTTTGTTTGTTTACTTTGAAAAAGCAAAAAAGCATTACCGTCACTTTTTTCTTTCCTTTTTGCTTTTTTTCTATTCTAAATTTGTCCTTTTTTTTGAAGGCAATATCAAAACCTCCGCAACTTACCTAACTAAATTAAAGGTTAATGAAGGAATAAATGAATGAATGAATGAAGGAGCAGTTGTAAAAATATAAAATGTAGTCTTCCCATGGGAGAATCTCGAGAAGAAAAAAGGAGGAGGAGAAAATTCCAAGAAATTTATCACAAAAAAAAAAGATCATCAATTTGTAATTCCTTTTCTTTGTTACGTAATTTAAAGCATTTTATCTTTCAAAAAAAGGTAAAAAGAACATGATAAAATGATAATCTCAAGGGATGTTTTGATCATTCATCATCAAGAAATTCACTCAATTCAACCCAACCTAATTCAACCCAAGTCAACCCAAGTCAACACAAGTCATGCCTAAAAACACTCCATGTTTTTTTTCGTTTTAACAATTTTATATAAATTTAAGCTTGTTTGCATCATTTCTTTTTTTTGTTGCTCGTCTGATGAAGGAGCTTAATGATAAGATTAAATGCCATTAAAGAGAGAGAAACATTAACGAAAAACAAAAAATGAAAAAAAACATTTTTCTAGAAAAAAAACACACAAATATTACGAAATGTTTTTTTAGAAGAGAAACCTTTTTTTTTCTTTGATGATTGAGGTGGTTGTATATCATTTAATTATATCATTATAGATCATATAAAATATCTCAAAAAAACCTTTGATATTATTTTTCTCTGTCATTCATCTATTGACAAAAAAAGAGTATATCTCCCTCTGATCAAAAAAGATTTTTATCATCAAATAATAATAATAATAATAATAATATTTATCTGTCAATGAAATGCCATGGCATTCACGTGAATAAATTCTTCGAACTTGATCGTTGTATTTTTTAACATTAAAAAAAAGAAGATGAAAGATAAATATTTTCATCATCTTTTTATTTTATATTTTTGCATACAAAAGTCACTCTAAATTTGTTTGTTTAATCCCATTTTAAAAAATTCTTTAAAAAATATGTGGAAAACTTTTTGCATGCTACAATTTTAAGGATTTAAATTTAAAACGAAAACATAATATGGCTGCTGTCTCCAGAAGCCATTTTTTTCTTATTTCTTTCATAAGAATTAAAAGGTTGAAACAAATATCTCAAAAATCACTCGTTTGCTTTACACTATTTTGTATTTGCATATTTATTTTTCGAAATTCCTAAATTTAGAATTACCCAGTGTAGTTTTTCATTTCGTCAAAATTTTGTTTGCTGCAAAGCACTCTTTTTAAAAAAAAGGATTTGTTGAAAGTTGATAATATTTGCCGACGTAATTCATACGTTTCATTCCGAAAAAAAAGTTGTTATTTTGGTTTCAAATTATACATATTTTGCACCGATGACTTAATAGGGACGTGCTAAAAATACACTCTCTTTCTCTCGCACGAAGATAGGATTAGAGGAAAATTTTTAAACTGATATTTTAAAACCCGGAATTTAATAAAGCACATGTTTTTCCTCATTCAAATGAGAAAAAGAATACTGTATTTTTATTTTGGAGAAAAAGAGCTTTACTTCTTTCTACAGTAATACATATCACTTATGTTTAATACACACACATATGTAAGTAATTGTAAATTCGGTGATGAAAAGTCATAAAAGTTTGTGATAAAATAATCTTTGAACAAGTTCATCCCTGTTTCTTCTTCGCCCGATAAGTCAAAAATTTAAAATTTAAATGATATCAGAGTTCACTCAAATCCCAAATCTAAATAAATACATTCGTAATTAATTGTTTACATTTCAATTCTTTGAACTTAGAAGAAGAAGGAGATATGATTCCTTTAGAATTCTGGACTTGTCACTCACATCCATGAATATATTATTCCGGTCTAGAATCTTAATTGCTTACTTTTTTTTGGTATTGAACTAATTTTTTATGCAACGTTTCTTTCTTTCTTTCTTCTTATTTTTTTTTTGTTTTACGTAAATTTTTTTGTTGTTTGTTTTAACGCTGCTTGAAAAAAATTATTTAATTTTATATAATTTAAAAAAAATACGTTTTAAATTCAAACAAAAATTTGATTACGTTTTTCATGTGCCTAATTTTTGAGGCTTTGAAGAAATTAAAGGGTACATAAAGCATCATCATATTAAATTGTTTTTGTGATTTTGGAAAAATATATCCTTCTTGAAGGTTCTAAAAAAAGGTCAAAAGTTGTTTAAAATTTGCAAAAATGAATGCCTGCTATTTTGGAGAAATCACGTAAAATTTATTTAAATTCGAAGGAATCTTTTTTTGTATTTGTTTTTTTTTCGCTGAAAATCTTCCGTCTTCATTTTTTTAGCTGCTTTTGTAAATAATTCATTTTTCATAGTAATGGAAGACAGAAAAGGATACTTTGTTGGAAATGTTTAAAATAATTGTTTAAAAGCATTTCTTTCTTTCCTTTTTACTTTACTCTCAGTTTTTTAATTTTTATCCGACTTTTTACTTTTGTGGCGGGGGTTTTGCTTCTTGGCGGTTCTTTTCTCTTCTCCCCCCCCCCTTTTTTTTGTCCTTAAAGAAAAAATAAGGAGCATTTTTATTCTGATGAAATTATTATTTAAGGCCCCCCGAAACCTTTCTTCTTTTTGTGTCGGCTGCTTATTTTTTGATAAAAATAAATAAAAAAAGATACAAAACAAAAGTTGTTTATTTTATAATTTTTTTAATTAAGATATTTTTGGAAACTTTTAAGTTTAATCCTTAAAAATTTTAAAACCACTATGAAAAAGAGAAGGAAGGAAGGCAGATGACTGTGATTCTATAAAAGAGCATGGAAGAAAATTATATTTTTAACTTTTATTTTTTATTTTTGCTTTCGATCATATTTTCTTTTTAATAAATTTCATCCCCCTTTTTTTGGCATTTCATTTTTTTGAAAGAAAAAAAGGGTAACTCCCAAGAGGGGCGGAGCTTCATCATTTCATGATCTACTGCTGCAGGTTAAGTTATTATATTATAGTCTTCCATCCAATATAGTAGTAGTTTAGTTTAGATTAAAGGAAAGAAAAAATGAAATAATTATTATTCATTCTTTAAAATATTTACAAAAAAAGGTAAAATAATTTTACTCTCCATTTTCTTTCTTTTCTTTCTTTCTTCAAACAAAATGAAGAAGTAAAAAAAAGAAGGAGGATAAGTAAAAGAAGCGTTAACAAGCTTAAGTTTATTCTTCTTCTTCTCTTTTGTTTTGGGGCGGACACCGACGGCCGGCGTGTGTAAAATATCCTTCCTTCTTTTCTTTTTTTTCTTTATTTCTTCTTTGGCATTGCCGTCAAATGTTTACTCTTTATTTTATTTTTTATACTTTTATAAATTATCAAAAGGGCATTAATTAACGTGGGTAGCCAAAAATGTCAACTTTTTTTCCATAAATATAAATATACATTTATAGGGAAAAATTTTTTGCAGGTAATTTGGGAATTGCTTTTTTGAGCTTTTTGATATTTTTAGAAATTATTTTTACTTTTAAAAAAATGTCAAAAAAGTACGTTTTTTGTGTTACTCGAGTGATACAAAAAAAATGTTTTTTTCCATTTAACTTTTTTTTACCTTTGATACTAACCTTTTTGGAAGCATCATCATCATCAAAGACTTTTGTAACTAACTCCAACAACGTAAGCAGGCGTGTTTTTTTTGTTATTTGAAGTTTAAAAAATGTCATCGGTCTTTTTTTTCGCGCGTTAATGAGTCTCTCATGGAATACAATAAAAAAGACAGGGAGGAGGAAAAAAAAATAACTCTATTTAAAGGTACTTAAAAATTTATAGAAATTGCCTTTTTTTGCTTTGCTTTGATAAATAACAAGTGTGTAGAAACTTTTCAACCAACTTAAAATCTCAACAACCCCCCACCGGTGTGTGTGTATCTCTAAAAGCAATGGTTCAAACAATTTCATTTGTAAATTTTTGCCTTTCAACAATTTGCTTTATTATTCTTACAATTCCATCGCTATGTTTTGTGCCATCAAGAATATCATGGCTAAATGGAAATAGTCGAAGCAACAGCAATCAAGATTTACCAGATGATATTGCATTACAACAAAATTATCAAAATTCTGATAATTTTCTTCCATTTAATTCATACAGAACTTCCATGCCGTTGCCATTATCAAGATTTATGAATGTTTTTAATGATAATAATAACAATAATGAAAATTATCATTCAATACATTATCAATATCAACATGATAATGATAATAAAATAGTTAATAAACGGGGTGAACGACTTTGTGGTGTAAGACTTTTAAAAAAGATGTCTTCTGTTTGCAAAAATTGCATCAAAAGTCCCGATTCTGCTGCAATTACAAAACGTGGAGGTTCAAGTGGTAAGTAATACATTTACTTTTCCATTTACCGTACTCCCATAAAAGTTGGTTCTTTGAGTTGCAATTTAAAAAATGTTCTATCTCGTTTTCAAGAAAAAGGTTGTAGTTTTTGAGAATTTTAAAAATTAAAAATTGTATACATGTAAGAATTTGGGTTTGATTTCATTTTCTCACGTGAAACTTCCAGTTTATGTTTGTTGTCTGTGAAATTTGAACTTATCTTTCAGCAGACTTTGCTTTGCTGCCATTGGCTTTTTGTAAAGAAGTTTGTGGCATTTGAGAGAGAAAGTTTAATAAAAATTATTTTACACAAAAAAAAGTGTGAATTTCACATGTGGTATCATCATACTTTTTAAAATATAGGGTTTTAATTTTTTCAAATACCGTACTTTCTAGAACTATACAAAAAATACTGTAATATTAATTAATATTTTTATATTTATAATTTTCAGATATGACTAAATTTGCTGCACATTGTTGTACAGCCGGATGTGGAGCAGAAGATTTTCAACAATTTTGTTGTAATTAAAAAAAAGAATATTTGAAACAAATATATCAAAACTTTTTGAACGGTTTATTTCTTTCTTTCTTTTTCTGTCTCTAAACATTTTTGTATTAAATTTGTTAAAACAAAAAATATGTGTGTTTTTCTATTTATTATTACTGTATTAATTGTATTAATTTTCAAAAAATGGAACGCGTTGTTACTTACTACGGGTTCCAACCTTAAAGGATGGTAGTCAATCAAATGAAATTAAATCAAAAAGAAGAAAAAAAATGATCCCCCCCCCAAATTTACATTTCTCTTTTTTTCCGGAACGTTTCAAAATCAATTTCCTTAAAATACAGCTATAAAATAGCTATTTTATATGTCTCTTTTTTTGAACCTTAGCTTTTTTTTATCTTTGTAAAAATATATTATATATCTATTTATTATTATTATTATTGTCGGTTAAACATATTTTAGTATTGTTTTTTATTCTATTTTTTGTTTCAAACAATTCCTTGAATATTTTTGTTTATTTAAATTATAATAATAATTGTTACTATTATTATTATTATTGTTTGATGATCTTTTTCATCATCATCATCATTATCATTTAGTTGTTGTAATATCCTTTGTTTTTATCCTTCCTTCCTTTATTTATTCATTCTTTTCTCTATCGTATATATTAATGTTATGCTTGAATAAAACGATCTCCGGTGTGTTTTTGACAAAAAAAACATAGTGAAGAGAAGTAGTAAAAGAAATAAATAACAAATTATATAAAATGTCAAAAATTTCTTTGAATGACACGAAAAGGAAGAAACAACTTTGAGAGAAAAAAAATAGAAAAATGATATGAAAATTAGGGAGGGGAGGGAGGGGGGTCATGTTTTGGACATATTATTTATAATGAAAAGCATTTTTTCATGGATCCCTTATTTTTTTTTGTCTTAAAAGTACTTTTTAAAGTTGTTATTTTAGGCTTGGAATGAAAATTTAGAAAAAAATAGAAAAATAGATGGAGGGATGTTTCAAGCTGCTACTATTTCTTTTTGCTCTCCCACGCAAATACCTTCTTCTTGCAAATAACAAAAGAAGCTTGCTTTTATGGCACGCCTAAAGAAGAAGAAAAAGAAACGTCATGGTATATATATACATGGAATATCTATTTTCACATAAATGGCATTATACTTTTTTTTCTTGTCTAATCTAAATGATATCGTTTGCTTCTCTCACTTTTAAATTTTTTAGTAAATGGCTGGAATCAGTTGATAATACTATTATGTAATTTGTCGACCCTCCTCCTCATCCTACTGCTACTGCTACTGTTGCTTCTACTTAATTCAAGCTTTTGCTCTCTAAAAAATATGTTGCTTTTTAATCTTTTCGAATGATACGTATTTTTATTTTTCCTTGCTTGAGTAGCCACCAAATTTTTTAAATTTTATTTTATTTTTTTGCAAAGAACAGGAAACAACTTTTTTTATTAGAAGAATTAAAGATAGATAGATAGATGTAAGTTGGCATTGAGATCATCACATGACATACTTTATATAAAACTTCCGTCTGTTTTTCTGCTTCTTTAATTACAAACTTTTGTCTTTCTCTCCTCCGCTCTCTCTCTAAAAACTAAAAAAGAGACCTTAAAAGTAACATTAAAAGTTCTTAAAAAACGTCTGAATGCTATAGTTTTCTTTAAATTCATTCGTAAAACTGCTTAATCTTCTCTTTGTATTGCAGCAGCAGCAAAAAAAGGTGTAAGAAACATTGTAGTTCACTCCTTTTTTGCTCCGCCTCTTTTTTTCTCACCAAAAAAAAATGTTGAAAAAAAGTGGTCAAATCTTTTTTAAACACACCAATTTAAGGATAAAAAACAGTTCCCTTTCATTTTTTAAGAAACTCTTTTTACGTTTTTCTTTTTCGTTTTTTCCCCTCCCTTTTATTTCTCTTAAAAGAATCGTGTGCTTCTTCTTTTTTTGGACATTTGAAGAAAAAAAAAGAATGTTTTGAAACCTTCCTCTTCAGTTACCGTAATCCTGTAATATAAGCTTCAAAATTTTAGGGTGACAAAAAGGAAATACAAAAAAAATGGAAATGAAATGGCTATATGGAATTTTTGCATTTATAACATTTGTAACTTTAACAAATGCAGCAAAAAATAATATTCCACGATGGTATAATAATAATAATCGATACCGTAGTCCATCAACAAATTACAACAACAATATAAATAATAATAATAATAATAATAATAACAGAGATTATAATGGAGGATTTGGTGGGACACAGCTTTCAACATCATCACATTGGCGATCCCAACATCAGCCATGGAAAAATGAATATTACTTTTTTCGACAAATAAAAAATTCAAGAAGTTGTGGAAAAATTTTAACTGGTCGAGTGGCAACTGTTTGTGGAGGATGTCCCCCCGATGGTTTAACCTCAATTGGAAAGAGATCTGGTATATCGGATCCAAAAATTGTTGAAGCATGTTGTATGAGTAAGAATTGCAAATTACAAATTAACCTCTTTTCTTACAATTAATATTTTTCAGGTCAATGTGGAGATGATGTCATCAAAACTTTAGCATGTAATGAATGTAATATTTAATTTTAATATAATTTATAATAATAATAATTAATTAGTGTGTTTTAAAATGAAATTGGAGAGACAAGTAATGTCTTGACACGAAAATATAGTTCTTTTTTTTTGTTTAACAAACTTTCTTGGTGGGAAAAAAATAGAGAGGGAAAAGAAAGTAATTTCATAATATATCATTAAATGATTGTTATTGTAACGTTAATTTTAAATATATTCATACATACATACATATATATATATCAATTACTATTATTATTATTATCTTTGTTCTATTTGTTTAATTTCTGTTTTTTTTTGCTTTTCATACAAGGTTCTGATCTTCTTTTTTTGTACATAATCACGAATATCTTCTTTTTTTCCAAATTAAACGGGATATTTTCTTACCACAAAAAAAATGAGAGATAATCTTTGAAATTTGATAATTATTTATTTATTTAATTTAATTTATAATTTAATATAAAAAAATGTTGATTATCACTTATTTAAAATATGTGTAAAACTTTTTTGTTCTTTCTTTCTTTTTTTTATATAGTTTTTTTTCTGCGTCAAAAATTGTTGTTAAAAGTTTGAAAAAAAATAAATATAAATAAAGAAATATTACTTTTTTTTTCATTTACCCCTTTTTCTTCTTCATTACTGTGTTTCATTAAAACACGTGTACCTTGTTATTTAAATAAAAAATGTAAAAGGTTATATCCATAGGAATGAATCTATATATCTCTCTCTCTATCTCGTAACATCTTTCTTTCTTTCGTCATCAACATCTTTGAATGTCATCCATCTATATATCGGTGTCTATAAAAACATAGATTCATTGTTGAAGATTGAAAAAAAGGAAGAAAGCTTCCGAAAAATCTTCTTTAAAAGATGCAAAAAAAAGAGGCATAACAGGATAGTCGTCAAATTTCTTGAGAAAGTTTGTGTGAAAATAAATATACGAAAAACAATAATAATAATAAACACGTGAAAGATTCATGAAATATCTCACGTAAATCTTACCACCATTTTTATGTCATACCTATTCTGGTACTCTTTTGTTTGTTTACATTTGTATCCTACGACGAAAATGACGAACAAAGAATGTGGTTTTTCCCCTTAAACTTTTTTTGCAAGAATAATTTGAAATTGATATTCTTTTTTTCCCACAGTACCTTTTGATGTTCCATATTGAAAAAAAAAATATTAAAAAGGAATTTTTAAATTAAGGAAAAATGAAAGTACAAAAGTTTATTTCTTTGATTGCGCAACTTTTTTTTAAAAGGCTTCAATTTTTTACGTTTTTTTTCCTTCTTTAATTCATCGAAAAAGGAGACTTCCAAGTAATATTTAAATATTTTATTTTAAAACTATAAATATTATTTTTGATTTTTAAACTACAATTTTATATTCTTAAAGAGCAAAAAAGAAAATTCAAACATGAATTTTTCTTAAGTCTTCTTCTTCTTTCCAATCTGTAATTTGTTTTGTATCAGTGACATTGACAAAATAAAATATGATTGCGGGGTTTCACTTTTTTTGTTGTCTGTTTTCCATGAATAAAAAAAAAAGAATGTGCTTGCTTAAAAGTAAGTGATTTAAAACTAATCCGATACTTCAAAAAAAAAAGAAGAGAAGAGAACCGTTACAAAAAAGTGACGAAATATTTTCGTTCTTAAATAATGAGGGAAGTTTTTTTAAAAAAAAAACTTTAGAAAAACAAAAGAAGAAGAAAAAAGCAAGCAAAGGTTATTATTTTTTAACTTTTTTTTTAGGACTTTTCTTCTTTTTTTCTGTGACTGACTCATTACAGTAAAAATGTATTTTATTTTATTCCCATATCGCGTCGAGACCTTTTCGAAGAGAGCAAACACTTTTCTCAAATTAGATAAAGATCAAAGGTTTTTCTTTTTACATATTTTTTTTCTTGCTCACTTAGCCACTTAATGATGTTTAAATTTAATCGTACGTCAAAAAAAAGGGGGGGGGGGCAAATAAATATAGATAATAAATATTTTTCCTTAAAATTTTTTTAGTTGTTGTTTTATTAAATAAATGATCATCATCATCTCTTAATGTCCAAACCCAAACAAGCACAGAAAAACATCTTTCTTTAAAACAACAATATGTAAATATATATACGGACGGACCGATACATCATCAAATAAGCAGCATCCATTTTTTACGAAACAGATTTTTGAATTTTTGATGGCAAAAAAAAAAAAATATTACTAAAAAAAAAGTATGCTACAAAAATTGGAAGCTTTCTTTCTTGGCATTTTTTTCATTCATTCCAAATTATTTGAATTGTATCTATCGTACATTTTTATAAAAAAAAATGTTTACAACATTCTTTTTGCTACATTTTTTTTTCACTTGTAAAATGGTGGAATTAATTTTGTGCTTCATTGTTTCCATCGTTTTTAAATGTCAAAAAAAAGATTTGAGGAACTTTGCTGCTACTTTTTTCTTTGCTTCAAATTCAAAAAAAAATGGAGAAAGAAAAATCCTCCGCTTTTGACCTCGGAAATTTTTTTTTGTATAGACGAAAGCCACAAAAGGCAACATTAAAATGAAGGAAAGGGAAAAAAACATCTCGTTTACTCTTTTTTTGAATATTAGAAAAAAAAATTGTATTAAACCAAACTTTGGATATAACCTTTTAAAACTTAAAATGTCAGAAGCAGCAAAAAGTAAATGCATACCAATTACCAATGGATACTGTAATGTACCAAAATAAATACAGAGAAAATATCGCTGCGCAAATGTCTAAAAAATAATAATAATAATAACTTTAGATATTTAGCAGGGGGAAAAAGGTTAACATTTTTTATTTTTGAAAAAAAACACTTTTTGTATCAAAAATGTATTTTTCTGTGTATTACGTAATTAAATTTGTATGTATACTACTGTATAGACCGGAAATAACGCAAAGTTAAAATTGCTACTTTTAAAACTGATAATTTAAACTTTTCTCACACAAACAAGGTACAGTAATTTTGTACTAAAAATTTTGACGATACATATGGATGAAATGATGTATGTTTATGTTTCGTTGGACATTTGAAATGTGTTTTTTAAAAATGATGTGGGAAATTACTGATCACAAAACTAAACAATAAATTCAGTAAATTTTGACATAATTTTGTCACACATATATTTACAACAACTGAATATCAATTTTAATGCAAGTGACAAGAGATTCTTTTTATTGTGTAAATGCTAAAACAGCAAATTTTGTAATTTTTCAATAAAGGTGTTGTATTTATTTCAGCAAATTGTGTAACTCAAAATGTCACAAAAAATGAAAAAATTATGCCCTTTCTTGAAGAATTTCATGTTTTCTGTTCCATCTTTTTTGACTTTACTAATTTCCTTAAATTTTTTAATGCAACTTTGCTTTAAACAATTAAGCCCAAAAATCTGCCATCCACAAAAAACGTGCCAAAAAAATCTTTGACTTTCAGCTTCCCTTTTTTTTCAATAATTAAAGTTCTTCAAATTTTTGCCAATTCAAGCAGCATAAAAAAAACACAACAAAAATTTTCGCAGCAACTTTTTACACAATTATCTTTCTTCTTTTTTCACAAAAATTGGGGCCATTGTTGTAAACATTTATGAATGGCAAAAAACAGCAGCAGTTTCATTCTTTCTTTCTTTTTCCTTCCTTTTTTCGAACCTTTATTATTCTCGACGAAAAGTTTTTAGGAAAAAAAAAACTGCAGAAAAAGAAAAGTTTAAAATGTTTACACAAAAAAAATATTTCAAAACTTTATGATTTTTCAATTTTTTAAAAAAGTCGTTTTTTCGGACAAACTCTTCTAAATAAATGGAATGTGGAAGCGAAATTAGAGATGTTAGAAAAAAAAAATAATAATTTTCTCTGGAAATTAAATAAAGCGATGATTGTTGATTGTTATTCATTTTTTTATTATAGTAGTGACTAAATAAAATTAGTCAGTCTTTGTATCATGCCGTGGCATTATTATTATTATGCCGGAACAAAATTTTTGTGGTTCAATAAAACCACCGTATTTTAGAACAAAACAAATTTTGTGGATGAGATCTTTTTTCGAATTTGAACTCAAAAATCTCCTTCGCAAATACGGGATTCAAAATTCGCAAAAAGTATAATTTTGGCAAGTTAGAAAGAAAATACAAGTTTTGCAACGAAAATCCTTGTTTATTTAAATGCCAAAAATGCAACTCGTGTTAAGCTTTTTTTTTATATTTGCAAACATCAATGGTCAAAAAATGTTTAAATCGGCTGTCACTTTTAGCGATAATTTAAACATATTTCTTTGCTACCAAAAAAAAAGCAACATTTTACAATCATTTTCTCATGCATTTTTCCTTCCAACTTCTGATTATCCTTTTTTAATCTTCAAAGTTTTTCCCATCATATTTTTTTGGGTTATTTTACTATTTCAATTTTGCCCCAAAAAAATTTATTTTTTTTTAAAAATGATGAAATCTTTCTTTTCTCTTCAAAAAGTAAAGTGTGTCTTCTCTCTCTGTTTTTGCGCCATTAAGCCCAAACAAGACTCCTCAAATCTCTTTCTTCCATTTGAACGCGTCTTTTTTTTGTTTTAAACAAAAACGAAAAGTTTTTTTACGAGCAAAAAAGATTTGTTTTTGGCCCCCCCCCTTTCATCGAAGGTTTTCTTTTACCCCCCTCCCCCCTTTTTTTTCATCTTCTTCTTCTGCTACTTTTTGCTTCATCATTTTTACAGGCTTTGGCCTTCTCACGGACGAATAAACCCTTCAAAATAAATGCCAATAAACAACCGCTAAAAAGTAAAATAAAAAGTTTAACGATAATTGTTAAAGAAAGAAAAAAGCAGAGAAGAAAGATTTTTATTTAGTCAATTTCCCAAAAATTTCAGACAAATTTTCAATGTTTGTTTTTGCAATTTTTTATCGATGCTATAAAGTTGTTTTTTAAAGTTCTCGTCTAATATTTTCGAAGAATATTTATTTCATCACCATAATAAATCGTCGTCATTTCTTGTATTTTTGTAGTTATTATAAATTTAAAGCGATAATAGTCTCCAAAGTTGCCTAATTATATCCTACATTTTACCACTTAAACTACAGTAAACTTAAAAATGAATTACGTAATTCTTTGACACTTTTTTGTCTCAAAAAAAACAAATTATTTTCGATTATAAGAAAAAAAATACTGTATACATACATTATTTTAGGTGACAAACTTCTATTTCTAGGTTAGCGTCTCTCTTTAAAAATGTAAAACTTTAATTTGTATTTCCTCTTTTTTTCTTTGGTTTCCTAATTTTAAGGTATGATTCCATTTTTGGCCTATTTTTTGCATTTTTGCAAAAATATTTTCCGAAAGTGCCAATTATCTGTTGTGTTTTTTCTTTCCAAAAATAAACTGTTTTGGAATCAATCAGCAATCTTCAAGTATCTTATTTCCTAAAACAAAAATGCCATTTTTAAACTTTTAAAACTGTTTTTTGAAGAATTTATTCTTTGGTTGTTTTTTTTTACATTGATGTCATGTAACAGTAAACACCTAAATAAAGAATTTTGCAGAAGACAAAAAAAAGAGAATTATGAATTCTTCAACAGAAGCATGTTCAAGTTTTACAGTAATATATCCAGATGCAAATACAACAGAGCCAACGGTTTCATTTTCTTCAAATTCACAATCACAACATCCACAAGCAACTTCTGCAAATTCAAATGGTTCTTCAACTTCAACATCATCAACAAACAACAACAACAACCCCAATAATAATAATAATCATCGTCCAACATATTTTCCAATTTGGTTAAGACTTTCAAGACTTATTTTTGGAAAAATTCGAAGACTTCCCCGTTCAATGTCCACAACACTTGTATTATTTGGTGTACAAATTTATTTAACTGTTCCCGTTATAATTGTCTGTGGCCTCAGTTACAAATCTACTGATCTTAAAGCTTTATTACGACCTTTTAGATATATTAAAGAACAAGGATTTCTATTTGAAGAGTTAGGGGAACAATTTTGTGAATTGTTGTAATATATATATACTTTTTTGTGCTGCTTATATTCAAAAAATGTTTTAATAATGCAATAAACGCTTTAAATATTTTTTTAAAACATAAAAATTATTACCGTATTAAATTTATAACTAGAATTAATACTTCCAAAAAGTTAAAACCCGAAAACGTTTTAAAGAAGACACTTTTAAACCTAAACAAAAAACAGCAGTTGCAGAAAAATGAAATATTTCATAAACTAATTTTGGTGCAAAAACACTCCAAACAAAAAGATGATGGCGCATTACAAAAAGTACTGCAAGGCTGAAAAACATTGATAAAGAACGATAAAATAGCAGATGATCAGAAAATTGATTAAATGAAGTTTGTTTGAATCTAAAAATTTTTTCATAAACATTGTAAAATTACCAAATCAATAAATATTACCGTAATATTAAAATCATAATAGGACCAGAATATCCAACAAGAAAAAGTTGAATTCCAACAAATACCGGATTATAAAATGGTAGCCGCGTATAAGCACTTGAAAGATCAAGAGTTGCTAATGAATGAGAATTACCCTAAAAATGTTAATAAAAAATAAATTAAAAATTACAATTTAACAAATTACCGTATAATAAAATGATGCAGCAACTGCTAAATAAATGAATGACGGAGAATTTTTAGCTTTGTTTTGAACAATTAAATGTCCCATAATTGCACATAAAAATAGAATTAATTTGTTTGAAGGTGATGCGAGAGATAAGATCCAAAATAAAATAGTATCAGATATTGGAGCAAATATAATTTGACTTAGAAGACATAAATAAAAAGTTAAAAGCAAGATGCCAAATACTGAAAACAAATCAGATGGAATATGGAATGGATCAGAGAAAAGACTAATTGAAAGAATTATTTTTGTCCATAAAGGTCCAGAATGAACACAAAAAAGTGCAATAATTGAAAGAAAATTTAATAGAGCTTGAACACTGAAATGAACAACTTTTAATGATTATTATATAAAAATAAAAAATACAAACGTTTGATTATCAGCAGGCAAAAATACAGTAATATTTTGTTTTAAAGTTTCACAAATACGATGAATAATCAAAATTGCAATTATAGTATATTCATCTTTTGTCCATTGTTTGCCAGATTTTCTCGATTGAAACACCTTTAAAGCAAGCACGGTAGAAAACAAAAAATTCCTAAAAACATTTTTTCAATCGATTTGAAATAGTCATACTGTATTTACCATATATGATGTTCTTCTTCAACGTAACTTGAAGCAAAATTTAGTAACGGTTGAACAAAAACTAGCAATTGTTCCAAGGAATATTCATCAATTTTTAGAATGGAAAAGCTCATTGCAGTTGCAAGAAAAGAAAAAATAAGACCAAAAAAAAGAAAATCATGTTTGTATTCGGAAGAAAGATCAATGAAAGCTTCTTGTAAGTCTTTGAAAGCCTTATAGCATTTTGAAACTAATTTTTTTGTTGAATCGGAAGAAATTTTTCCATTGCACGGTGTAGTAGATAATTGAGCAAGACATGTATCAAATGCTTCTAAATGAAATGATTACGGTAATTGATCAAAGATATTCAAAACTAAACTCACCAACAATTTCATCATCATTAATTTTACCTCCAGCATTTATTAATAAATGTCTTAACTGATTTCCATTTTGAAGAAGGGACCAGAGAGCAAAGCCATCATCTTCAATCGTATTTGATTCAAATTTATCCACAAATGTAACACCCAAATTATTTGCTGGAATTTGAAAGCCAAATAAAGTTGAAATTGTTGGAACCAAATCCACTTGTTCAATCTTCAAATATTCTTCAGGCATTTTTTTAAACTCTTCATTTGGCCGTAAAACTACAACCGGGACATGAGTCTCTTCGTGCGTTGCTCCACCATGTCCACCTTCCTCCGCCATTCCGTGGTCTCCAAGAATTATAAATGCAAAATTTTCTGAATCCATGACATTCTAAAATATCAGAAATAAAAATGCTAACAGTTAAAAATGATGCTCTCACAAGTTTATAATAAATATCCTTTGCAATAGAATCCATTTCATTTAGTTTAACATTAATCAAATTACTTTTTGCACCAACTGAATGTCCAATATGATCTAAGCCCAAATAATGTAATATTAGTATATTCCATCCATTCATTTGCTCTCTCTTAAATTCGGCATTCAAATGCCTTGTAACGTTGTCATCAACTTCCGTGTAATCTGTCACAAAAAAGGATACCGTTCCCTCAGACCTTGGCTCAAAAATGCCATTGGGTAACATCTAAAAGACATTAACTGTCAATGTATTATTTATCACAAATTTTAAACTTACATTTAACCATGTTTCATCACCATAAAAGACAACTTTATTTCCATCTTTTTTAGCTCTTTTTAACCAATTATCTTCTGTAAATTCTTTTGAAGCAAGATTTAGTGCAACATCCAAATATGATGGAACAATGCCACTTAAAAATGCTTTTAATCGAGGCATTGTCACCTAAATATTATAGTAAAAATTATCTCGTTTAATGCCAAGGTCTTACAGTAGGCTGCTGAACTTTACATTCAAATTTAGAACCATGTGATGAAAGAAATGGCATTTGGTCGGAGCGTGAAAAAAGAAAATCCGATCTCCAACCATCAATAAACATAACAACTAAACGGGTAATTGAATTTGAAGAATTTTTTAAGCATTGAGATGATGGAGAATTTAAAGCATTTTGTGATGGTGGAATTGTTATTCTTGGTGGAAAGAAGCCATTGATAAAAAGACAAAGTCCTACAGAATGTATAATAAAGCTAAGAAAGGTTGTCCTTGAATAATTCATCATCCATTCAAAACACCTTTAACTGTAAATAAATACATACGTTTAACACTTTTGAAAAACGCAGTGTCAAAAATTTGAATACGATTTTTCAAATCAGCTTTTTATATTTGTCATTGTAACGCTTTACGCCAACTTTAGACAAAAAAAAATACAGTAACCTTTGACAAAGTTTGTTGTGTATGTAATAATATTTACAGTAATAAACAATGTATTTGCTAAAATCAAAAAGAAAATTTAAAAAAATTACTTTATTACGTAACAAAAGGACATTTACTAAAAAACAAATGCTAAGCTTTCATTGAGAGAGAGAGGACACGGCAAAAAAAACTAAAAATCTTCTTTGCGATCCACAAAAATAAGAGAAATATAAATTAAAAGGGGAAAATCGAAAAATTTAAAAGCAACTTTTTGGTTTGGGTCAGATATGCGGTTTACGTTTAAAAAAACAAATAAAAAGGGCAGTAAAAAATAGCTTTATTTTAGCAAACACAATAAAAGAGAGAGAGAAACCGAGTTAAATACGGCAATCAAAAGCCCTGAAGGTGCAAAGATTGCACAAATTCTGTCAAGAATGTGGTAAAAGTAGAAGAGGTTTTATTGAATCTGAAAAACGTAGTATAAAATAAAAATTTATAGATCAATTAAAGTTACCTGAATGCCAGTGATTTCAACATCACCTTGGATTTGAAGTCCAGAAATATCTGAAGGATCATCTCGATGTGCGAAGGTACAGAAACGTTCATCATTAACAAAGATTTGGAAACCATATGATTCATTGATGATTGTTAAATCAAATCCAATTCCTTTTTCAAAGACCATTTTGCCTTCACGTTCTTCATTTCCCCATTCACCTGCTTGAAGGGAATTACCTATAAAAAATATATGATTTTTAAATTATTAGATAAATAATGCCACTTACGGACGACATGCTTTTCACTGAATCTTGGATTAAAATGAAGGCTAATATCTCCTAAAAAAATACGGTATAAAAGGTTAAAAATAAATTACAGTTACCATTGCGACGAAGAAGATTGATATTGAAATTCTTTGCCTTCTTTTCAGGTGTTCCAAAGATGAGTAATTTTTTGCCTGGTCCAAATCCGCCAGCAATTCCGCCTAAAATGATTAATTAAAAATGTGAAAACTGGAGTTGATCAAATTTAGAGGTTAAACTTACTTTCGTAAGGAACTGGATAATATTTGCCACCCCAATGAATTTGATTTAAGTAGAGATCACCATCAACAGAGAAATGTGAGACAGAGCTCAATGGTACGCGATGTTCATAATCTTTAAATTCTTTTTGATCAACAAAGATTTGGTAACGATCATCATGTGAGCGAATGCGAATATCAAAGTTTTCACCACGTTTGATAGGATTAGATTTGCGTTCTTCTTTTCCCCATTCACCATTGACAAAAGTATTGAAAACAATCTTTCCTTCATCAAAACGAATAGAAATATGAAGTGGTACATCATTTCCAGAGAAATCAGGTGTTTTATGATGAAGATTGATAGTGAATCTGAAAAACATATTGATTATACGAACATGCATAAAATTCACAAACCGTTGAGATTCTTCAATGGTTGATCCCTTAACAATGAGAGTTTGACCGGGTTCAATTCGTTCTTGAAGTTGACTACGGTAAGGAACGGTGTATGACTTGGTTTCATGAACATGTGCCATGTTTAATACGTTTCAGTAATATCAAGTTTCTGAAAAAAAGGAAATATGAAATAAACGAAAAAATGTACAAAAGAAATAAATCATTACACATTAAAAAAGGCCAAATACCACGACGTAAACAAAAATGGAAAGAGAAGGCCGTTCAGTAATAACGACAAAAACATATTCCGACAAATGAAATGAGTAAGACGATGGAGAAAAAAAAACTTGTCTTATTCTGCCTTGAATCTTTTTTCAAAACAACACAAAAACATTGATAGAATGGAGCAAAAAAAAGTTTCAAGTGTGCAACAAAACAAACGACAAAAGCAAAATAACAACAAAAAAAAGTTGGGTGAAAAAAAAGCGGTATGGGCAAAACGGGAAAAGAAAATGCGCACACGCTATTTTGCTTGCATCTTTTTTTTGCTGCCTCAATGTTGTTGTTTTTTAAAAAAAAATATGTGAAAAGCATTGAAAAAAGGCAGAGGGAGAAAAAAGATGGGGGAAAAAGTATCGACAAATGGACAGGAACAAACAACAAAAAAGTTAAAATAAAATTTAAAAGGAAAAAGAGGAGGAAGGAAGAAACAGGAAAGAGAGAGAGCAGCAGCAGCATCAGCAACAATGCCTAAAAACACAGTTAAAAGGCAAGCCTAAATTTGATAAACTTTAACGATAATCAAGTGTTAACACTCCTTTTAACAGTATAAAAAAAGTATCATGAAAATTTGAAGAAAAAGGAGTGTATTTTATATTGCTTAAAATTTTTACAATCATTTTGATAAGTTTTTCATTTCTTTCTTCCACAAAAATGAAACGAGAAAAAGCGACAACCTTTTGAAGTTCCGAAATTTAAGGAAAAAAGAAAGAAAGAATGAATAATAATTTTCGGCAAAAAATAAGCCCCTTTCTTTCATCGAACCAAAAAAAAAGAGAAGTAAATGGCAATGAAAAAAGACTAAAGGTTAAAGGGAGTGTCGACGACAAGCAAAAAAAAAATTTTTGGCAACAAGTATGTTTTTACACGAATAAGACATTTTTTCACACTATTTCTTTTCTCTAACTCATTTTCGTGTTAAAACATACTTGTTGGCCACACAAATTTTTTTTTGCTTGTCGTCGACACTCCCTTTAAGAAAAGTACGACAATTACTAAATGTGTTGATGTAGACACACACGGATGTTTGCTAAATTTGTATAAATACAAGATCAAAGATGACAAATTTTAACTAAATATTGTCTCATTCAAATCAATGAAAAAAACTAATAGGTTAAAACCAGGAACTAACTTATATTATCTTCAGTTGAAACAGGAATAAACAGAGTATTTTTACTTTTATGCAGTAACGTCTGTTTTGTCAACAACCAACTCCTCACACTTTATTCTACCGCTTATTTTCAATATTTGCTCAAAACTTTTCAAAACTATCACAAAAGAAATAATATTCCCGCTTTTTGACCTCTTTTTAACCTTGCATCATCTCATCATAATCAAACACAATATCGACTTATTTTCCACACCACCAAAAATAATCGTCAAAAAATAATAAGAAAGAACGAGAAAAAGCAATAAAGTGTTTTGCATTCAAAAAAGCAGCAATCAAAATTGCTCGTCAAATTTCAAATGAGAGAAACACAACGCTTAAACCAAATGCAAAAAAAGAAGAAGAAGGAAGAAGGAAAAAAAGCATCACAACCGCAGCAACAACGTTAACAACAACGGTGGTGGTGGTAGTTTTTTTTGCAATGAATCACGTCTCCAAAAAAAAGCAAGGGGGGAAGAAACAGAAGGGAAACATTCGAAAACAAGCAAAATGGTTTTTTCTTTTCATTCTTTCTTCACAACAACAAAAAAAAGATTCATTTGAAAAAAAAGAGTGTAAAACCCAACCCCTTTTCTTCCCCTCATATTCGGCCCAACCCGATAGGAATAAATAAAAAAAGGTCTACAAAAAAATAATTAAATGTTGGGGCATAAAATTCACAGAAAAGAAAAGTAAACAAACAATCAATGCTGTTAAAAACGATAAATCCAATATTTTTTTTGTAAATAAGTCTTCTTTAAGCTTTTGAAAATGGAAGGGAGAAAGAAAAGAAAAGTCTCATGGTTATTGCCTTTTTACCATAACAAACAAAAAAGAAATTGAAGCTCAAAAATAATAAAAACGTATTGACGGAAATTGTATCAACGAAAAGAAAAAAAGGGGGAAGCAACAACACTCAAAATGGATGAATCATATCTTTTTTATGAAACAAATTTGTGCAAATAAGTCATCCCTTTTGGCAAGCCTAAAATTTGAGAATTGAAATGTAAAATAAAATATAAAAATGCAAAGCAATAATTGCTGCTGCAACTGCTATTAATAAATTTAAAAAAGCTTTTAAAACTTGGAAAACTAGAAAAAAGCAGATATAAGCTAAAAACAAAAAGGCAATTTGCTACACTGAGAAAAAAGATAGTCATGATTTGGTTAAGTAAAGGTTACGGTTACCGGCGTCATTCTATTGGTAATTTTACTAATTTGCTACTAAACCATTACCATCATGGGGTAACAATTTGGTGATAATTTAATAATGGTAACAACTTTAGTAACACATTGGAAACAAAAAATGGTCCCTCGCTGATAAATGGAAGAGAACGTTTTTGTTTTATTTTCTTTGTTCTTTTATTCATATTTACGGCACTCTTCTAGCAATAATAAATATTGAAAAAGTTTTATTTTTTTATTAATTTATCGGGGGACCCCTTTTTTGTTACCAATATATTACCAAATCGTTAGCAAACCACAACCGTCACCGTAACGAAAATATTTTTGCGATCTGTTTCTGCGTCGGGTTGGTGACGAATACGTTACCAGTTTTTCTCAGTTTAGACAAGTTTTTTTTTGATACAAATGGTAAACTGCAGCATTTGCTAAACAAAATGCTGTAACATTTTCGATGTTGAGGTACTTTGAGGTAACATGGAGAAAAATGTTTTAGTATATTTTTTGAATTTTACTAATTTTTGTTCAATTTTTGAGGCATCAAATATATTTATTAATATTTATAAATAAAATTATCTTGAAACTTTTGGGATTAATCTGACATTTTTTTATTTTTTAGGTGGAATCATTATTTTGCTTTTGTAGAGTATTTGAAAACATGACCAAAATAAAATGAATACAAGTAAAACGGGACCTCTACACGAAAATACTTCAGAATCCGAATCGAAATAATTTTTTCTTTGCGTTTTTTTGATTCCAAAAATGGTGTACACATAAAAAATGTTACAGCATTTTGTTTAAGTTGGATACCGTGTTTTTCCGATTCCATCGATTCCGATCAGGGATGTGCGGGAGTAACTTTTCTAAACGGAAGCGGAAGTAAAAAAAGGGCGGAATTCCGTATTTTACGGACAGTGCTGTCGGTTTTTCGGTTTTCGGTTCGGTTTTCTATTCGGTTTCGGTTCGGTTCGGTCCGGTTTTTCGGTTAACCGAAACCGTCAACCGAGTTCTTTTCGGTTCGGTTCGGTTAACCGAACCGAAAAACCGGGGCCATTCGGTTTCGGTTTTTTTCGGTTGATAAACCCATCATTTTTGAACAGGAAAATCTTTTATTGAATCTTTTTTGAGCGTAAAAATATAAGAATATTAAAAAATTTTGATTATGTTTTTTGAAAAAATAGAAGAAAGATTTAGAATTGACTTATAAAGTGTTTTTTTGGCATTGCGAACCGAAAAAAACCGAAACCGAAAACCGAAAAAATTCGATTAACCGACAGCACTGTTTACGGAAGCGGAAGTTTTTAAAAATTTTAAAACGTTTTTGGTGTTTTAAAAAATGTAAAGCCTTTTGCTGGCTAATAAAAGTCCTTTTAGGATCACTAACCTTACTTTCTTTTTTGTCGCGCACATTTTTTAGCTTTTCACAAGCAAACTTTTCCCAAAAATATTTGTGAAACACAACCATTAAATTAACGGAATTCCGCCGCTTTTTTTACAGAAGCGGAAACGGAAGCGGAAGTGAAAAAAGGGCGGAATTCCGTATTTTACGGAAGCGGAGTTCCGCACATCCCTGATTCCGATACCTCCTTTTTTTTATCATTTTTAGATAAAAATTTTATTGCATTAAGCCCACCACAACTAAATTTTAAACAATCAAACTAAATATTTTCGCTATTTGATGATTTTAATTAAAATAAATTTTTTCAAAAATATTAAGATTTCAAGTATTTATTACTAATTATGTAAAACTTCTTGGAATCGATTCTATTTTTTCCCGATTCCACCGATTTTGGTTCCGATCACGGGCTCATTTTGCGTTACGTTAAGGTGTTTTTCGCGAAGGGTGATTTTAAACGATTAATTTTTCTATCAAACGTCTTCTAATAGTCCCCTGAACATTCCCTGAAATGTGCAAAAAAAATGAAAAATCCGAAAATTCCGAAAATTTTTTTCACAGGGGGGACCAAGACAAATGTTTTTTTCACAGGGGGGACCAAGGCAAAAAAATTTCGAAATTTTTTTTTCAAAATTTTTGATTTTTTTTGTTAAAGATGGTTCATAATAGCCCCATGATAATTGACTTTTTGTTCGCTTGGATAATTCAATTCAACTCCACATTTATGTCAAAGTCTTTTACCCCAACATCAAAAAATGATATTTTTAAGTGAATTTAATGTGTTTTTGCTATTAATCTATTTTATTTTATGTTTTTTAATGTTTTTCAATGTTAATAAACATAATCGAAATACTTTTGAGCTAAAAAAATACTAACAACAAAAATTTTTTGATGTTGGGGGTATTGTGGCACATGATAATTGCAAAAAAGAATAGAAGTCGTCAACAAATGTACTTAAACGGTTTTTTTTGCTATTAATATAAACTTTAGGTAAAAGCCAACAAAATGATGGGATTTGATTTTTGATTTTTTTTTTCTTTCAATTTTATGCAAATTTTAAAAATTTGTCATTTTTGTACTCCAACATCTTAAAGTGAATAGAACTTGAATACAAGTGATATTGTAGTTGTTCCACTCTATTTTTATCTTATACAAATATATAACACACAAAATGATGGGCTCGGATTTTTGATTTAATGCTTCATTACCGATTTTCGGGATTTAAAAAAATTTATTTTCTGAAAAATCGCAAAAAATGGGTAAAATTCAATTAGATAGAACTTTCGAAATAGATAACCTGGGAATGTTTTGGTGTTCTACATATGTCAGGAACATCAATGCGAAGATCAGGAAAAGCGCGTTGACCGATTTTATCATGCAGGACCGATTTTTTTTTTGTTTTCTACGCAGTAATTGCGTGCTGTCTGCCAAAAACGTAATTTTTATTTAATTGCTAACCAGTTAAAGTTAAAGAATGTTTCTACATTTTTTTATAAATAAAGTATTTAAAAAAGTTTTAAAAAGGTAAAAAAAAAAAAAAGTTTGTTGGCAGTGATTGGGCAGTCATTGCGAGCGACTATTTAATCTCTCAATTAGAAGGTGGGGATTAAGGCTTTGTTGCACTTTTTTTTACTGAACTCATTCCATGCCTATATTGGAAAAAAGAGATTGATTATTGATTCAATATATTCGATTTCTTGAACGGAATGTTCAGGTTGTCCAAGCAAAAAACTGCATCCATGAAACAAGGCACGGCGCACAGAAAAACAATTTAATTTGATTTTTTTTGAATTGAGGCAGACAGAAAGGGGTTATTAATCAAATATTGTTTTTCAAATATTGGCTGCAGTTTTATTATACCAGATTTGACGAGAATAATAATAAAAATGAATAATAAAATGAAAGAATTGTATGAGAAAAAATTTACTGATTTAAAATTATCTGATATCACAGATGCTGAAAAAATCACAAATGCCTTGGATAAATTTTCTGAAGAAAATCTTTTGCTTCCAGAAGCATGGGAAACTCGATTACAGTAACCCTTAGTTTTTATCGCTCCTTATCAAATTTGCACATTTTAGAATAGAAGAAAAAAGAAGTAGCACAAATCGTGACTGGTTTAGGTTTAGGAATGAAAAATTTGAATTTTATTGTAAAATTTACAAACCAATTTTAAAAAAAGCATTGTTGGATTTTTATTCTGAGAAACTTTTTTATGGTGAATTTCGGAATCCATGGTTTAGAACATTGTTTTCTGAAGAAGTAACTCTTTTCAGAATGCTTTTTTTTCGTTAATTCGTTCTTTTTAAGGAAGAACCGTTTGACAGAATTCTCAATTACAGCGGAAAGAATGTTGAATTTGAATTTTCCGTGAATATCGGCATGCATGAAGTTGAGCCAAAATTAAGAAAACTTTTAAGCTACCCTCATTCGTGGCTCGGTAACGCATTTCAGTGGTATATCCAATATTCAGGTATAAAAAAAAGCTTTGACAAAAAAACATACAAAAACGTGATATGCTCTATTCAGAATCCCCCATGACAAATGACGTCCTTCAAATGTATCATAAAAATACAAAACATTATGAAAAGATTGAAGCTTCTAAAAATGATTTAAATGAGTGGTTTAATGCTGTGACAGAAGTTGAAGATGAAAGATTTGTTATTCAAAATGTGGAATGTAAAATTTCTGAAAATCCCTTTAATTCTGGGTTATGGAAAAATTATATCCAATATTTGCTACCAAAAAATCAAGCGGTATGTTAATTTTTAGTCAACAATATTTTTGAGATCAAAAAAAGTCATGAGAAAATAAAAAAATGCATCGGATTCTGAAGCATTTTCGTTATGAGAGATAGATCAAATCATTTTTATTTGAACACTCTCTTTAAAATTACGGTATTTCTTGTATATCCCATCGATCTTAAAATCAAACATTTCAAATAAAATTACAAATATTTTTAGGCAGCAAATGAAGTTTATTGCCGTTATCGACGTCTTTTCACTGTCGAAGAAAAAAGTTTTGAATTCTCAGAAATTGTTGATCAAAATTTATTTCACAAAAGTCATTATTTAGAAAGTATGAAATTTCAAAAAAGTTATAATGAAGATTTTGAAGATAAGAATTATCAATTTTTGGTTTATAAGAAACAAATTTCGCCTCAAACTTTCACATTTCGATCAACTATAATGCATTATTTAATCAAAAATGCGTCTGCAGAAATCGTCAGAAAACTTTATCAAAGCTGCAAATATTTCTTTTTTAAAATTCAGAAACCAATTTGTCATTCACTTTTTGTTGGAAAAAATAACAGATATTTAAAACATTCTTTGGCACTTTGCAAATCTTTATTGTATGCCACAAAAGTGAATAATCTTTGGATTTCCAATTATTTTAAATTTTATGATTCTTCTGAATATGAACCAGAAAAACAATTAACTCTTCTTTCAAATTTTTTGCCAAAAATTGCAATTTGTGATGTTCGATTTATTCTAATTCGTAATCAAAATATTTCAGTTGCCGAGTATCAATTTCTTACGAAATCAAAAAGGGTAGAAAAGATTGATTTCTGGGATGTTTTAATTTCTGATGAAGACAATAACAGAATTTCTTTGGAACAACTTTTATACAGTATTCCAAATGCATATCGTATTGGGTAAGTATTATTAAATAATTTGTAATTCTTCAGTTTATCCCCCTCCCACGGTGCGCTGAGCTGTCCAGTGAGAGAACACTTTTCTTGACATTTTTTCAATACAAAATCTTAAAACCCAAATTCTGAGATACTGAAGCAATCTAAACATTTTCTATAAAAGGGAATGTAACGGTTACCACCATATTAATTTGTGTCACCGAAAAAATTTAAAAAAATGGATTCAGAATCCGTCGGATTCAGAATCTTAGAATAAAATATTCTCCAAATTCTACAAAATTACTCTCATTCGATTCGTCTCGATGAATAGATTACTTTAAATGTAAAATCAGGTGTTTTTCAGAAGTCAGGAAAAAGATTCACAGCTTTTAAAAACTTTATTTTTCATTTTTTTATTTTTATTTCTCCGGCTTCTGAATCCTTCACATCATCTGATTTTACATTTAAAGTAATCTATTCATCGAGACGAATCGAATGAGAGTAATTTTGCAGAATTTGGAGAATATTTTATTCTAAGATTCTGAATCCGACGGATTCTGAATCCATTTTTTAAAATTTTTTCGGTGACACAAATTAATGTGGCGGTAACCGTTACATTCCCTTTTATAGAAAACGTTTAGATTGCTTCAGTATCTCAGAATTTGGGTTTTAAGATTTTGTATTGAAAAAATGTCAAGAAAAGTGTTCTCTCAAAATTTCTCACTGGACAGTTTTCTTAGCGTTCGACGCACCGTGCCTCCCCTTACATTTTTCATTCACAAAAGCACCCACTCGCCCACCCCCGCTCGTCCTACCTTTTTAATTCAAGCAAGGTGGGGGATAAACTGAAGAAGTGCCAAAAAATTAATGATTCTAGAATTTTATTTGCAGACTTTTTATCGATGTTCGGATGACTGAAAAAACAGAAAATTTTCTTTCCGGTATAAAATGTTCACGTAAAATTGACAGATTGTACTTACAATTTATTAACGCTGTTCCAAAAGAATTTCACCACGAAAAATTTATTAACTTTTTGAAAGTACGGTAAATGGTTTTAAAAAGTACATAATAATTTTTTATTTCTAGAAAAATGTCAAATTATTTAAATGCAGGTTTCTTGAAAATAATGAAGCTACCGAAATTTTGAAGAATGAAATAAAAAAGTGGGAAACTGAATCTGCAACAGTTTAAAGAATACTTTTTGATCATTTTTCATTTAACGTCATTTCTTCTTTATTATATCTTTTTTGTATCTCGGAAATAAAGCTCAGTTTTCGTAAAACTATAGCAGTTTCAAACAAATTTGTCAGAAAAAAAGTACAAACATTTTTTTCTATTGTTAGTTACAGTTACGATTAAGGAGCGTCCACATCAGACGTCGGGTTTCTTTTCAAAAAACTCTCCTCAAATCTGTTAGCGTTAGATTCAGAAATACCCCCTCCCATCAGAAAAATCGTCACATCTTCAAAAATTAAAAAATCAAAAAAACAAAACAAATTATTGTACAACATACAATTAAATTTTAAGCATTTCAAAAACATTTTCGTAAGCAAATGAATCAGATGAAGCATAAAAAAAATGTTTAAATTTTAATCAATTAAAAATGGAAAACAGAAAAAAAAATTTTTAAAACGATTTACATTTAGGGGTAAAAATGAAAAAACTTCTGCTAACAAAATTATTACAGCTGGACAAGGCCGTATACAGAAAAAAATTTCAGAGGGGGCACAGCGATTTTGGGGGACACGCCTTTGATCTTTTGCTGCCGCCAAAACGAAGCGGCAAAAGATCAAAGAAAATTTCTCAATTTCGGGGGGAGGGGTATAGATCCCGACTCCCCTCCTCCCTCCCCTAAATATATTTATAAATACGGCCTTGCAGCTAGTTGTGTCGAATTTAAACGAATTATCTTCCCATATATTGCTCTGTTATGATATCTTAGTTTTTTTGCTAAATAAATATATAACAGTATACTAATACATATCATATGTATTAGTATACTGAAACATATAGATTGCAGCTACAATTTGTTAATTTTAAAATTTAAGTTAGTTTTTATGGCAAAATGTGTGCGAGCGTCCAGAAAAGAATCTGTTAGGCCAGCTTTGATTATTTTCCTTTTTTTAAAAGTTTAAATATATTTAATTTCAGACACCTGCCGGATTCAATATGGGAAAAGTAAAGCTTGATCTTGGTGATGAAAGCTCTGAAGAAGGAGACTTGAAAATTAACAAAAATTATGCAGAAAAATATGAACAATGGCGTTCAAAGGAAGTACTCCAAAAATGTAAGTGCTCATTATAGCATAACGATATATTAAAAAGGTTTTTTTAGTAAAAGATAAATTCAAATACAAATCTATTGAAGAACAAGAACACAATGAAGAAGAAGACGATAGTACATCAGAAAGTGAACCTGTAAGTTTATAAAAAAGTTCTTTTTTACAACTTTATTTTATAATTCTTTTTTAAGGAATGGACTAATGAAGATGAAAAAAGTTTTTTACGTGCTTTAGGAGCTTTAAAAAGTAAAGATGCTAAAATATATGACAAAAATCAAAAATTCTTTGCTGAAAAACTTGATAATGGAACAGCAATAAATGCCAAGCCGAAAAAATCTAAAGAATCTGAAAAGAAAGGGATGACTTTAAGAGATTATGAAGTTGCATTGGTTACTGAACGTAAAGGCAAATTTGATGATGAAGATATGGAACAAGAACCACATGATGAAGGTTACTTTAAAAAGAATCAACGGTTAAAAGATGAATTTAAAGCTATTGTTCTTGATGATGAAGATAGTGAAGAAGATGATGGATTTATGAAAAAAAGAGTTAAAACTATTGATGAAAAGGTTGGAAAGATTTTTAATAATATTAATAATTTACTTTAAACGTTTAGAAACAAGAAGAAGAAAATTACGCTGATTGGCTTAAAGGTGAAGGTAAAGAACTTGATATTGCTCCGGATGATGATATCAAAAAACTGAAGAATGTTTGGAATAAACCAGAATTGGATAAAAATGAACAGTTTTTACGTGATTATTTGTTAAATAAACAATATGATGTTGATGACAATGAAGATCCAGAGTAAGCTTTTTAAATCTCTTTTAAGACACTTATCATATTTTTATAGAGCTCCAACATACGAAGATATTGTTCAAGATGAAGCTGAAATTGAAAAAGCCGATAATTTTGAACATAAATATAATTTCCGTTTTGAAGAACCTGATCAAGAATTTATTAAACAGTTTCCCCGTACTGTAAAAGAATCCATCCGAAAAGGTAACGAAAAGCGAAAAGAAAAACGCGATCAAATAAAAAAGAGAAAAGACGAAGAATTGAATCAAAAAAAAGAAGAAATTAAGCTTCTAAAAACTTTAAAAAGAAAAGAAATTGAAGAAAAGTTAAAAAAGGTGAAATCTATTGCTGGTGATGATGGACTTCCATTAAGTATTGAAGATTTGGAAAAAGATTTTGATCCGAAAGAATATGATAAACGAATGGAGGTAAGACTATTTATAAAAATACATACATACATGTAACACAAAAACTTTATGTAGGAAATCTTTGCCAAAAAATATTATGATGATGAGGGTGATAATGAAAAGCCACTCTTTACTGATGATAGTGAAGATGAAGCAAGTGATTACGACAATATGCAAGTCGGTACTGTAGATGGTGATGTTGAAGATGGAAGTGAAGAAGAAGATGAACAGGGAGAAGCTGAAAGAAAAGACAAAAATTCTAGTCGCAAAAAAAAGAGAAATTCCAAGTTCAAAGATGTTATTCACAAGAAAAAACCTGTTTTTGATCCAAATGAAAAAACTTTTGATGATTATTTTTCTGAATATTATTCACTTGATTATGAAGATATTATTGCTGATAATTTACGAACTAAGTTTAAATATAGAAATGTTCCTGCAAATAGTTATGCTTTGTCAACTGAAGAGGTATATTTACTAAAAGTTAAATTGAAAAACGTTGTGTTTATAGATTCTTGGGGCAGATGATAAACAATTAAATCAATGGGTTTCTGTTAAAAAAGCAAGTCAATATCGTTCTGAAAAAGATGAAGATTATGATCGAAAAGTTTTTGAACAGAAAGCAGCAGCAGGCAAAAAGGCTAAAATCTTTTCAAAAGAGTAAGTCTTGATGTTTATAATTCGCATTACAGTAAACGTTTTTAGAAATAATCTTGATGAACCAAATGCCCCTCAGCCAAAAGCAAAGAAAATTACTAAAAAAGGGCAAAAGAAACAACAATCTGAAGAAGTTATTGAAACTGTTGATCCTATAAAACGGAAAAATCGCCGTAAAAACAAATCAACAAAGAAAATTGCATTTCAAAATGGTCAAATTCAAAAGATTGCCGGAGTTGATGTTGATCGTCTCAAAGCTTATAATGTCTCCAACAAATCTTTGAAGCGTAAAATCTATGGTAATGCAAATTCAACTGCAAATAAAAAACCAAAAACTTCGTAGATCGTTTGTTTGAATATTATTATTATATGTTGTTGTTGAGTTTATAAAAACTTTTTATTTACAAACACGGAATATCAAAACGTAATGGTTTACAAAAAATGAATGAGTTATTTTCGAGCTTTACGAGGTTTGGGGTTGCTATCTTCAATTGCACTTCTTTTGCTGCCTCCACCATATTTCTTTTCCAAATGAGCAAATAATGCAGCACCTTCTGCTTCACGTCTTTTAGCTCTTTCAGCAAATGCTTCAAATAAATCAAAATCTGCTGCCGATTTTCCACTTTTCTTTTGCATCTTCTTTGTCTCTTTTTCTACAGCTTTGGCTTCTTTTTCACGTTTTTTCTGACGTTTAATTCTTGCCGCTTCAGGTTCTTTAACAAATTTATCAAAAGCTTCAACTTTTGCAGTAGCAATGAGATCATTAATCAAATATCGTATTCTTTCTTCATCATCACCACCAATAACACATTCAAGGATTTTATTGAGATCACCTTAAAAATGTACTGATTACACAAAACAAAAAAAGATGATTTACCTTTATATTTGTTATAGTATTTAATGATATCTTTAGTTTCATCTTCTGAACCACGATATTTTTTAAAGAAATTTTCAATATCTTTCTTTGTAATTGGCTTAAACATTGCTCGCCAGACCATATTCCAATCAGTATTTTCACTAAAGCAATCAAATGAATCATCATCAAGAAGCCCTAAACTACATAGTGTATAACAACAGTTATGAATTATAAAGTTCTACCCGTAGAATCATAAAGTTCTTTCTTTGCTGGATCATTTAGAATATTATAAGCTTTGCTTACAACTTGGAATTTTCTAGTAGCAGTAACTTTTTTGTCATCTTCATCATTAGAAAAACGATCAGGATGCCATAACATTGATTGTTTATAATAAGCTTTTTTAACTAAAAGTATCCAAAGAGGAATATTTGAAGAAAGAAACCCAGCTAAAAAATCTTACGTTTAGCATCAGTCAAATTTTCTCTATCTTCCTGGGTAATTTGAAGAATAAAGTAGAGATCAGTTGTCCCAAAAGTGTCTTTACAATCTTGACCAAATGTTGATGTCATGATAATGAATCAATTTGTTAATTAAATAATTTTGTTAGCCAACGAGTTGGTGGTAAAAAGTTGATGGAAAAAATTCAACTGAAAAATTTTGGCGCTCAAAAAAGTAACGAAATTTTTTTTACAATATTTTCGTGTTAAGAATTTTTTATTACTGAAATTTGATTCTTTTAGTTTTCTTTGAATTTGCATTGGAAAAAAAGCATTTTCTTAAAGATAGCCTTGGACTTAAAAGCATCAAACAAAAAATGAATTCGATAAGCAATGAAGCCTTCACATTTGTTGTTTTTTAAAAAGAAATCCTTTTACAGAAAATAAATTTCTTTTTCTATAAACTTTTTTTTTGCAGCTTTTTCCTCCTCCACTTCTTCTTCCATTATACTTAAAAAATGAACACACATACATTTTTCTTTCCTTTGCGCAACAACTGAAGAATAATATTAATCCATTTATACCACATTTGACTCAAAAAAAGGAGGATCGTGAATTTGTATTTTGTTTTCGTCAACTTCAAAAAGTATAAAGTCTTTTTTCATTGATTACTTTTTTTTTTTGAAAAAATGGATTACCCAACGTATACCATTAACTCTCTTTTTTTCATTCAATGGTGAAAAGGTTATTGAAAAAGACATGAAAGGAAATAATAAAAATATGTATAAAAAAGCTGTCAATTGCTTGTTCAAAAAATGGGCGACAACAAAAGTGTTTTAGCAGCCGTGTGCCAATAACTGACTGAAAGGTCATCAAAATTGTTTTTTTCTTGCCTATTTTTTTGTTGTTAAAGTTTCACGTAATCCTTTTTTATAAACTTTTAAAAATGTCCCCAAAACATTCTTTGATGTATTGCTTTTATGCTTTCGTTATAATTAAGTTTTTTTTAAAAGCCAATATTTTGACTTTTCAATTTTAAATCAAACATTCACACAAAACACCTTATCAATTTCTTATTATTTTTTTTGATTGGAACTGCTTTAAAACAGTCAATACAAGCACAACTGAATAGGCTTTGTTTAACCATTTTTTCAAAAGAAGAAACGTGAAATCTAACAATTTAAAATTTAATTTGTCCAATTCCACTTTTTTTGGATTATTTTCTTCCTTTTTTAATGGGTTTCATTTCAATTTTGTCTTTAAAATTGAATGCTTACATTGGTTTCCATGTTTTTTATGTGTGTTCTTTTTTTTTAAATGACGAGCCTCTCTCTGTTAACTGCAAATGTTGTGTAAAACATTTATGATTAATATTTTTTAAATATATTTCTTTCAGTTGCTTTCTCTCTCATTCTTCATATCATCAACAATATAATCATCATCTTCAAGATTTTAAACAAATATTAATTTCAAGCCAGTTGTTGAGAGGGATAAAAAAAGAGAGAAAAACTTGTGTAAAACGCGGGTTAAAATTCTTGTTTTTCTTTTCTCTCATTATTTTTTCTTTCCCGACAATTGCTGTGCGCAAGAAGTTTGTCGGGTCATTTTTTCATCCATCCCAGTCGTCGTCGTCGTCATTTATCCCCCCCCCCCCCCCCATCCATTAATATATTCATTCTGTGAGTGTGGTTCAACACATATAAACTTTTCCAGCCCTGCGGCAATCTCACATTTTCCATCAGACATCCACATTCATCCAACCAAAGGGTCATCATCGCCTCATTCATTCAATTTTTTTTTTTGCTCAAAAATTGTTTTGATGGTGGTTTTGGGCTGCGCTATAATAGCAAGGAAATAGCAGCCAGCAATCCAAATAACAATCCCTTATTATTATTTTTTCAAATGGCCATTCATTTCTAACTTCTTTGTATTGTTTTAAACAATCGGAAAAAGAAAGAAAAAGCAGATTTATTTTTGTCTTAATTTTTTTCTTCAAAAATTTGTCACTTTACTGTCACAAATTTGTCAACAAAAATTGCGCAGATTTTGATCTCATTTTGAATTCTTTTTTTTACCAAAGAGAAAAAAAACTAACTTTGGTTGTTCCCCGGTTTTTGCTTTTTCGTCGATGCTTTCATCGTTGTCGTCAAGCAACACCAACAAAAACAATTTAATATATTTTTCGTCAACTTATTCACTTCCATCAACTTCATCCCCGACTTCACCATTTCATCTCAAAATAATTCTCCTGTTTTCAACGGCGACAAAAAGACTGCTACCGTTAATTTTGACGGAATTCCTCTTCTTATTGATTCTGACAAAAAAGAGAAACGACATCTTCGTCGACGCTCTTCAACCTCTTTATCAGATATATCGTCGACGGGTGGCAGTATAAAAATGATGATGAAATGGTATTTTGGGAGATTCCTTCTTCGACAATATATTTATCCTGCAATCGTATTTTTCTTACTTATTTTATTATTTAAATGGAATTCCAAACCACAAAAAACTTTTATTCAACATGGAAATTGGCATGAAAGTGGTGGAAATGTCATTAAAAGTGTAAATACATTACCAAAGGTTTGTTTTATTTTGGGGATTTTGTAAGAATTTTGGATACGGTATCATTCAAAAAAAGTTATTCTTGTAAACATTGGCTTTTATTTTGGCACTACCTTGTTATTATTTTTTTTTCAAAGTATTATGCTTTGATACAGTACTCCTACAGAAAATTAATCTAGTAAAAGATATCCCACAATTATTGAAAAAAAAAAAAAAAAACTTTGTTTCAATAATTAAAATAAATAAGAAATGTTTTTTTGAATTGTTTCACTTTCATTTTTGCACCTACAATCTTTTCGAAGACTTGTTATTTTTACTTTCTGTTTTTGTTTAGAGAAATCAAAAAAGGGTTATCAGCTGATTGGTGCTTAACAATCATACTTTGTTATTTTTCATGATCAAACTTTCATAATTTTTATTTATTTTTTTGTTAAAAATTTATCACTGTTGTCCTTTAAGATGCTTGTTTATTTTTTTCGAAAAACCTTTATTTCTTCATGTTTTTTCCTCAAAAAAATATCACATTAATCACTTTGTAGTCTAGACAACAACAATGAATTTAGATTTTGTTTTTTAGTTTGAACTTGCAAAAAATGTCTGTTTCAAATTCAAAAAAACAATTACCGTATCTTTTTGATTTTAGAATTTTTTTTCTATCTGCTTTATTTTTCTCTCTTTTTCTCTTTAATGGACATTTTAGAACCTCAAATGTCCATTCTTAACGTTGGTCAGTCAGCTGGCACAAATCTTTCTTTTTTTCCCAATGTTTTTGCATTTAACGCAGCAGATCAAATTTTTGCCGGAACCGTTGATTGTGTAATCATTGAATTAAATTGCATAAGTTGTGACATGTCTTTTTTTGAATTTTTTTAAACTTTCAAGGACGTTTCACTTTTCAAAAATAATATCCCTTCTGGGTATAAATTTCCAAAAAAAAATAATATTATTTTTTGGTTAGCTAAAATTTATTTGGTGGTTGTTGCAACTTTGTGATCTCTAGACTTGTGGCTGTTGTTTTATTTTTTATTAATTTCAAAGAAGAAGAAAGTCTGTTGTTAAAACTTAACTTATCATTTTCAAGGAAGAAGAAAAGCAAAAACACAAATCAAGAAAAAGACAAAAGAGGGAGGGTTTATTCTAGCATCATTTATATCAACAAAAAAAACGTAAAAATAATAAATTAAGTAGAAACAAAAAAATATTTGTTTTAATCATTACATAAGAGCAGAAAAGAGGCTCCTCCTTTTGCACCTTTAAATAAAGAGGACAAGCTTTGAAATATAATATGTATGCATAGTATTTTTGGAACAAAATCAAACATTATATTAAAGAATTTTTTCCTGATTTGTGTCAAAGTTTTATTTTTTTTGTGGGAAATCAAAAAAACTTGTTTATTATTTGCATTTTTTAAAAGTCAATTATTCTTATTCCTTCCCTCATTTTCAAGCTTTCATTTATCTCACTAAAATAACTAATTATGAAATTACTTGTATTTCTTTATCTTATTTATTTAAGTCAAGCAAATGTTGTAAGACTTCCTTTTAAGGTTTGTTTTTATCTCTATAAGGTTACTGTAACTTTTTAGGCCAACTGATTTTTTAAAGCTACCGTATCCATTTTGTAAAAATCTCTTTGTTTCTTACAGTAATACCTTTTATTTTTAGCCACCACAAGAAGTTTTAAAAAATGAAGTGAATGAAAGAATAGATTCTCAGACGGGAAATGTTGTGCACGTTTCAATTTAGTAAGCAAAATTTTTAGTTACAATATTCTTAGTACCACAATTTTTAGTATGGAAGCACAATGCCCGGATACTTCAAGATTTATTAAGCGACAACTTGTTCCAACTTGGCAGAGATTACGTTCTACTGGAAGAGTTGAATTTACTATTGTTCCATTTGGAAAAGCTCGATGTGAACCGATCAGTGATAATGATTTCAAGTAAGATAATTTTTCTTTTAATTTTTGGCAACTTTCATAAAAATTACTGTAATATTTTGTAGATGTGAATGTCAACATGGCAATGATGAATGTGTTTTGAATCAATTAATGAATTGTGCCATTCATGAATTCGGCACCCCTGATCATTATATCCCAATTATTGGTTGTATTCAAGGATCTGATAATCTTGAATCAGCAATGAAAAAATGTATTGAAAATGGCAATTATCGTCAATATGAAACCCGATTACGTGAATGTGCTAATGGTCCACGTGGAAGACATCTTCTTGCTTTAGCGGGACAAAAAACTGCTGCTCTTTCGCCTCCCCTTTCATTTGTTCCTTGGGTAATGCTCAAAGATAAGCGAAATGTTGATGCTTTTTACGCTCTTGAAGAAAATGTTTGTAATCGTTTTGAACCTCGTCCTGATGAATGCCAACCCGTTAGTGGTGTACCAAATCGTCGAGCTTAATTTATTCATTTCCCTCAAATTAGATTTATTTTTTTAAAAACGTGTCAAAGTCAAATGTGCAATGTTTAGAAAAATTTACAAAGTGCCGTTCCTTATCATCTGTGATTTATGTATTAATGTAGAAATTAAAATAGTCTTTATAAAATAAAAAATTGTATTTTCACAGAGTTTTTTAACACAAACAAACCGCAAATTATTCAATAAATATTACTGTATAAAAAAACAAGGAGAACCATGGGAATTTACTTCAGTCTTCAAGATCATCTTCTTCAAGTTTTGTCTTTGCCCATCGTTCAGCTTCAAGTACGGTTTCAGTAGGGACAACCTAAATAATCAAGTTTAAAAATTAGATACTGTAGTGAACAGAAAAGACATACTTGATGTTTTCCATTTGTTGCTGCGCCAACCCAGCCCATTTCAATACGAAGGTTTTTTTCTTTGGATTCATCACGAACAGTAATCAAAATTCTTGCTGCTTCTTTAACAAGGTCATCCATACTGAGTTCTTCCAACTTGAGCTTTTCAATTTCTGTTTTTGCTGCTTGGCGATGTTTGCCAACTGACCAAGCTTTGTATTCATAGCACAAACCGGATGGTTCAACAAGATAAATTTGTGGACCACGCTAAAGAGAAATACTTTAATAATTAACTATGAACAATAAAGTGCTATAACTTACATGAAGATCATAGGCTGTTAAAAAGATGGATGCACCAAATGGACGACTAATACCAAGAGTAAAAATGTGTACATATTCAGCCAAAGAATTAGCCAATTTTTTGGTTGAAATTGGTTCACGAAATTCACGAAGATGCTTTAATGCTTCACCTTGAACATAATCCAAAACTAAAAAAAAAGTAATAAACGCAATGAAAAAATTAGGGCTGTGTATAAGAGGCAAACTTTTAAAAATAAAAACTTACGAGTTCGGCAATCAGGATATACTCCAGCAGCGGTGATACCAACAAATTCATTAGCATGTCCAATACGAGGATTTGCATTTGGAATAAGAAGTTTTGATCCCACAATTTTATCCACAGCAGTTACAACGCAATCTTTTCCTCGAAGAGCAATTATAGTTCCAGAGTTATCAACAGCCTTTTGGGCGTATTCAACTTGAAAGATACGTCCATCTGGAGAAAATGTTGATGCAGCAAGATCATAACCAGTACCAATTGAACTCATTTTGAACCTCAAATAATAATTTGATGATTTAAAAATTAAAGAATTTAAACACGAAGTTCGCCTGAGAGAAAAGAGGTAATGGAAAAAAAGGCAAAGAAAAATCATCAAAATTCTTTTCTTTAGTGTTGGCAACATGTGACGAGAAGCCAACCATACTTGAAAAATTTATAAATTTTACAAAAATTTACCGTAATTTATGTAATCGTATATAATAGCACTGTTTTTTTTAACAATTTTTATAAGTAATTCCTTTTAGATGTCCGATCCAACAATTGATGCTCTTTTAAATCCTCCTGTAACCACAGCATTAGAAGTTAAACCATCTTCATCTAATTTTTTGGATAGACTGTCTTCAAATCCGTTATTTTCGTAAGTATTTTTTTTTAATTTTTTATTAACAACTTTGTGATGATTAGGGGTGTTTTAAACTTTTTTGTTTTAATTTTCATTGTTCATATTTTAAGTTGTTAATAAAAAAATTTAAATAAATACTATTTTTTTGTTTTACTTTTCCAGTGCTGGCGCAGGACTTGCAGGACTTGGTTTGTTAGCACAATTTGGACGTCGATTATTAATTATTGGAAACACAATTGCAAGAAGAAAATTTATTTCAAAATTGCAAATAACCAATGAAGAACCGTAAGCTTATGCATTTGACACTCACGCTTTTATCCCCAAGGTTCTTTCAGATCATATCAATATGTTTTGGATTTTATTAATTTAAGAAGTTCGCATAAAACTCCAAATCTTACTGTAAATAGTGCTTTGAGACAGTATGATGGTGGTAAAGTTGTTGCTTCACATATTTTATTACCTGGCCATGGGACCCATTATTTTTCTTATAATTATCGTTGGATTCAAGTTGAACGACAGCGGGAGGAACATCAAATTCAAAGAGATGGAATTCGAAGACCGTTAGAGACTGTAACTTTAATGAAATTTGGAGTTGATCCTAAATTTTGGGTTGATTTTTTACGAGCAGCAACAGAAGAAGCTTTGGCTAAACTTGAAACTGGATTGGTTATTAATAAGCCAATTGGAACTGAATGGAGAAGAAGTGGTGGAGTACAACCAAAACGGCCATTGGAGTCTGTTGTTCTTGCTGAAGGAGTAGCAAAGAGTGTCTGTGATGACGTTCAAGATTTTTTAAAAACAAGAAAATGGTATACTGATCGAGGTATTCCATATCGACGCGGTTATCTTTTTCACGGTCCTCCGGGAACTGGGAAGACGAGCTTTATCACGGCACTTGGTAAGCTTGAAGATATTATTATTGATTACAGTTAAATTATAATGAAAAAAACAACGATAAACTTTTAGCAGCTCATTTTGGATACAGTATATGTATTCTTTCTCTTAGTGATAGACTGTTAGATGATGATAGACTTTGCTATTTAATGAATTGTGCTCCTGCTAATGTAAGATTGGCTTATCATGTTTTCATTATATTTTATTAAATTTTCAGAGTTTCATTGTTCTGGAAGATGTCGACGCTGCTTTTATTTCTAAAGATCGTTTTGACAATGCTGATCATCCAGCTTATCAAGGATTAACTCGTGTAACATTATCTGGCTTGCTGAATTCTATTGATGGGGTAGCTTCCTCTGAAGAACGAATCTTATTTATGACAACTAATCATATTGAACATTTGGATGCTGCATTGATACGACCCGGTCGAGTTGATTCCAAAAAGTATTTTGGAAACTGTACACCAGAAATGATTGAAATACTATTTCGACGATTTTATGAAAACATCCCCGAAGATTTAGTACAAAAATTTCGAACAAAAGTAATGCAGACTGGAAAAGAAGTTTCACCTGCTCAAATTCAAGGGCACCTTCAGCTTTTCAAAACCAATCCAGAAGAAGCTATCGAGTCTTTTGGGCTAGATACTTAGCAATTTAATATAACCCAACCATTTAATATAGACCAAATTATTTTAAATAAAGTGCTTTTTGTTAACAAAATAGAAATAAACAAAAAATTCATTATAACATTTATAAGACAACAAACAGTCGAGAAAAAATCAACTTATTGAGCACCTTGAGGTTTCTTGGTGCGTGGTGCAGCTTGAGATCCTTCTCGGAATCCATTGCTAAAAATGAGAGATATGATTACGTAAATTATATTTTAAAAAAATTACCGGAAACGACGTTGAACAACTTTCATATGACGCATACGACCAGTACCAGTAGTGCGACGACGAATAGATTTTACAGACCATTGATAAGTACGTTTCTTAGCAGCTGGATATCCACACATTGAACAAGTATGCTTCTGAATGTGGTAAGAAGAACGTCCACACCGACGACAGAAGGTATGGGTTTTGGTATGGCGTTTACCAAATGATTGAGTACCCTTTGTCATCTTGACTGAAAAGAGTAAAATTAGTGTACAAATATCAAAAACGAATAATTTATACAATGAAACACGCAAGGATGCAGTAATTAACAATTTTATAATGTTTATAAATATTTTTAGTAATTTAAAATGGTAAAAAAAGTAGAAAATAAAGCATAAAATCAAAGAAAAAACCTCCCAAAAATACACAAAGAAAAAAACGTTGCATTTTTGAGGATGAGAATTGGAAGGAAATCGTGTCGAGAACACTGTGTCGTCCGGTTTTTCTGTTGCCTTCCAACTGATTTTAAAATTTCCTACTTTTTTTCAACTTTACTTCAAATTTTTCTTATTAATTTTTATCCTAATTTTTTAAGTTTTGAATAGTATCCTTATCTATGCCATCCTCGATAGAATTACGAAAAGAGTGGAATGTTGGAGTATTTTATACAGGTGGAAATGTCAAATTGAATAACTCTGGAGAGTTGTTGTTCACAGCTTGTGGAAATATTGTGAAAGTTTTAAATGCATTTAACAGTCATGAAAAGTATGTTTTGCTACTATACGTTACCTTTTTTAAATTTGTTTTAAGATATGTAATTGGTGATCCTTCTGGTGAACAAAGAGTAACAAGTTTTATTATATCTCCGGATGATTCACAAATTATTATTGCCTTTTCAAATGATTTGTTACAAATTTATTCATTGGAAACAGATTCAGCTACTTTAGTTAAACAATTTCGTGGAAATCATGGCGCACCTATTTTGCTTATGACTTTTTCACCTGATGGTTCTTCCCTTGCTACTGGAAGTGCTGATCGCTCAGTAAAAGTTTTTAGTGTTAAATCAAACTATTGCACTCACACATTTAAAGGCTTGGCATTGGTGTCTGCATTGTGTTATATTTCTGAAAATCTCATTGTTGCTGGTTACGCTGATGGTCTAGTTAGATTTTTGGACTTGACTAAAGGTGGAACAGGTCCATCTGATTTAAAAGCACATACAAGGTAATTTTTTGTTTACAAAATGCTACTTCATCATTTTTTTAGTCAGGTAACTGCGATAAAACCATATAATAATGAAAAATATCCTAATTCTGTTGTTACTGTAAGCAGAGATAAAACGTACTGTATTATTGATTTGGATTCCAGTACAAAAGTTAAAACCATTCCTACTTTTGAAGCAGTTGAAGATGCTATATTATTTGATGGAAACAAAATACTTACCGTTGGAGAAGAAGGTACTGCCAAAATAATGGATGTCTTTAGTGGCAAAAGGTTAAAAGCTTCAAAAATTTCGAATGAAAGATTAGATATTGCTGTTTATTCGTCATTAACCGGCAATTTTGTTTGTACTTCCGCGGATCATATTATTTTTACCTTGACGTCTTCACTTCATATGGTCAGCCAATTTGTTGGATTTAATAACGAAATTTTTGATACTTGTTATGTTTCGCGAAAGAGCAATTACTTGGTGCTAGCTACAAATAGTCCTGAACTTCGTATTTATGATTTAAAAACACGATCTTGTAAACTTTTACCTGGTCATACTGATTGCGTTATGGCTCTTTCTACTCCACCTTTTGATGATTTTGTCTTTGCTAGTGGCTCAAAAGATAACAGTATTCTTTTATGGAGATTACGGGATCCTGCAATCAATGAGCGAATTAAACTTGAACCGGTTGATAGCAAAGAAGGGGTTATAGATGGACCTATTTTTGCAAATCAAATTGCTGTGGCATCTGGTCATACTGCTGGCGTCTCTGCAATTAAATTTTCAAATTCAAATAAAAATTCACCTTTTCTTGTTTCTGTATCTTCTGACAGTACTCTAAAATTATGGCCATTGAAAAGTTTATTTATAAAAGAACAAGATGATGTGTAAGTTATTTGAATGATTTCGGCGTGACAATGTTTTTCGGTTTTAGAAAGCTTTCCGCTAGTGCAACTATGGTAGCGCATACAGATGACATTACTTGCCTTGATATTTCTCCCAATGATAAACTTTGTGCAACAGGATCAATGGATAAATCGGTACGCCTTTGGCAAATTGATCGAGAAGTTATGAAAATTGGTATTGCTGGAACAATTAATGGACATCGTCGAGGTGTATGGGGTGTTAAATTTTCTCCAAATGCTCATTCATTAGCAACATGTAGCGGTGATACTACAGTAAAGCTTTTCAATCTTCTTGACAATACCTGTTTAAAAACTTTTGAAGGCCATGATTTTGCTGTTTTATCGGTAGGTTTACATAGCGTTTTACTTTTTGTAAACATTCATTGATTTTAGTTAACTTATATTTGTAATGGTACGAAATTGTTATCTGGAGATGGTGGTGGAATTTTAAAAATTTGGGATGTTAATTCTGGAGTTTGTGATAAAACTTTGGAAGGTCATGAGGATAAAATATGGTCGATTGAGACAGTTTCGAACTCTGAGGATAATGCCATACCACCAAGTTATGTTACAGCCGGTGCTGACGGTACTGTAACCCTTTGGAAAGATGTGACAGAAGATATTAAAATTGAAGAAGCCACTAAGCTAGCTGAAAAAGTAGCTAATCTTCAAACTTTAACAAATTATATTCAACAAGAAAGATTTGCTGAAGCATTAAAGTATGCATTGGATTTGAATCAGCCTTATAAGTAATTCTAGTAATTTTTGAGATAGTGATTTAATATTCTTATTTTAGCTGTTTGAAAGTTATTAACAGTGTTATTGAAAGAAAAGAAGGTGTCAAGCTCGGTGGTATTTTGAAAGAATTGCGAACAGACCAATTATCTTTACTTTTGGATTATTCTTCTCAATGGAATACAAATACAAGGACATATGCTGCTGCTCAAGAAGTTTTGAATTCTTTATTTAGAACTGTTCATCCTGATGAATTAATGAAACTTTCAAGTATTGGAAAAATTCTGCAAACTTTTATTCCTTATACTAATAGACATCTTGAAAGATTAAACAATCTTGAAATAAATGCTCAATATATGAGTTATCTCTTTACCTGTATGAGACTTTGATATATTGTTTTTGTTGTACTGTTGTTGAGTTTGAATAAATTTTTTAATTATTATGTTTTTTCTAGTGTTTATATGCTGTCTTTTTCAGCTAAATTTACCGTAATTTTATTGTCCTTTCATTTAAATTTATTAATTTGCTTCTAGGGTATATTTTTACATACAATAAAGATGTCTAAATCGAAACAATTTGTTGATGTACCAATGGCAGAAGTCGATGTTGATATGCCGGATCTTATTGATCTTGAAGATGAAGATCTTGTCGCTGAAATGCCAGAACTTGTTGGAAAGAAAGGTCCTGAAGTTGATGCAGATGGTATGGTTATTGTTAAATCAAAGGTTGGTTCTTTGTTTCAATGCGAAAATTATATTTAGACATTTTATTTTAGAGAAAGGAAAAGAAACGTGTTGAATTTGATCTATCTGAACCTGCTGATATCCAAATGGTTGAACAACCAGAAGTTGAACAAGTGTTAAAACCGAAGCGGCTTGAATTCAAAGGCGAAGCCCGTTCAATTGCAATTCCACCAAATAGACGCCTTGCTTTTAAAAGAAATTGGGTTAAAATTATTACACCAATTGTTAAAAATTTGAAACTTCAAATACGGTATTTTATTTTTAAAATCTTTGGTGGTTAGTGAATATCATATTTTAGTTACAATACACACAAAAATCATGTTGAAATTCGGGCACCAAAAGAAGAAGATTCAAGAGCAAAACTTCAAAAAGCATCAGATTTTATTCAAGCATTTGCTCAAGGATTCGAATTGGATGATGCCCTCGCTCTTATTAGATTGGATCATCTTTTTTTGGAAACTTTTGAAATTAATGATGGTTCGTTAGCATTTATACCATATTTTTTTGTGAAAAATTATGATCTCTTTTTTCAGTTAAACCTTTAATGGGAGACCATCTTAGTCGTGCTATTGGTCGTATTGCTGGTAAAGATGGTCGTACAAAATTCACGTAATTGCTTTTAAAATTTTTACTGTATTGGCAATCAATACTTGCAATTTTAGAATTGAAAATGTAACAAAAACTCGAATTGTTCTTGCTGATAGTAAAATTCATATTCTTGGTTCATTTCAAAACATTCGTGTTGCAAGGCATTCGATTTGCTCTCTTATTCTTGGAACTCCTCCAAATAAGATTTATGGTAATTTGCGAAATCTTTCCAGTCGAATCGCAGAACGCCTTTGAAGCAGACGATGTACCATTTTGTTCAAAAAAATTATTGTTGTTGAGTTTATTTTTGTTGTTATTGTAACAGATTGCGAATTGGAAAAAGTAATAATATTATAAAAGTTTATTGCCGCATATTCTTACTTACCTTCACAACTTTTTTTTAAATAAAAAGAACAACTTTTACAACAACGTGGTTGATAGAGGAAAAAAAAGAGGGAGGGAAGAAGGGATGAAAAGGAGACCGGCTTATTGAAGAGGAAACAGGAATGCATTTTGAAAATGGGAGAGAATGAATTGGGTGATTTTTACGTGCTAGTAACTAGCATTCAAAAATGGCAATTATAAACAAAACAAAAAATGAGGTGTGAAAAAGACATAATAAAAATGGCCATTAAAAAAACTTACACACAAAAACAGAGATTCCCACCGTATTTTGAAATGAAACAAAAAAAGAAAAAGATTTTTTACCGTAATTGAAAATTATAACTTTAAAAGAAAGATGATAGAGAGAAAAAAAGAGAGAGACCAGTTTGCAAAGCAATTTCACAGGAAAAAAATTGCGAAAATAAAACCGAAATTTAAAAAATGAAAAGAAAAATGAATGAAACCTTTTTTTTTATCGCGAAAAACGGAAGAAGGAAAAAAAAGAGAAAAGAAAGAAAGAACAAAAATGATTGGCTTCTTTTCTTTCTCTCTCCTTTTTTCTTCTCATTATGAAGGTCGTTGTTCTGTTGCAAGAAACGGTGGAAAAGAGAATTGTGTCGTTGGAAAGCCTTGAAAACATGAAAATAAAAATGGATTCACCATGCTTGGCATGGATCCACCTCCTAAAGTTGATGATGAAGTAGTTGATGAAGAAGAAGAAGAGTTATTAGGAAATCCCGTAAATAAATGATGTGAAAAAAATGGTAAATTATTATTTGTAAATTGGGGTGGTAATATTGCTGTGGCAGATGGATGCTGTTGTTGTTGTTGATGATGATGATTTAATATAAAAGGATTTAATGGAATTCCATTTGTTGAAGAAACATGTGATGCCTGCTGCTGCTGTTGGTGCTGATGTTGTTGAGCAGAAGAAGAAGCTTGCATAAATAATCTGTAAAGAGAATAATACTAAGTATAAAAATATTTTAAATTTGTACAGCTATTTTTTGTAGAATACAAAAAAATTTGTAGGGTCTTTTTTGGATTTACAATCAAAAATACAATAAAAAGCATAGACCCCACACGCATCCCATTGCGTGACTTTAATAAAAAACATTAAAATTTCAAAATTTCGCTGTTAAAAAGCATTACTTTTTTTAAATTTTGGATTTAAAAAATTGTAAAGTGAAATTAAATTTTAAAATTGTGTTTAATGCGACTACCGTAATGGGGATATGAAAAAAAATGTACTTACTTCATTATGAATTCCATTTGAGCAGGAGAAAAAAGCCCCGGTGGAACGGCCGGAAATTGTGACATTGAATTATTTCTTTCATTTGGAGTTACGGTTGTTGTGGAAATTTCTGTGGTGCTTAGCGTCTTTGGCATTGAAATGGAGGAGGATACGGTAGGATGATGAAAAGCAGATTGTTTTGTATGTCCTAAGATACTTTTTGGTGGGGGATCTGTTTTTGAAAGAGACTGAATTGATAGCTTTGAAATCAGATGATCATTTGATAATGATGTTGTAACAATTTGTGGCTGGGGTTTCAGCAATCTTCTCAAAACTGAATTAGATTCTGTCGGTTCTGGAGTCGATTGTCGTAATCTTTGTCGTTGTTGCGTTCGACGAACCCGAATTTGTCGTGCCATTAAAACTCTGCGATTTTCAACTAATGCACACTAAAATGTAACATAACAATAAGTGATAAGATAATTATAATAAAAAAGGATATCACTTACCATATCACATTCACAGTTATTAAAAGGGCAGGTAGCTTTTTTATGTCCCCGAAGGGCTTGCTTTTGGCCATGCGCGGAACATCGGGCACATTTGGGTCTCCTTATTTTTCTTCCATTTATTATTGAATCACATATTTCATCATCACCTTTACGAATAGATAATTGATAATTTATTTGACGACGTTGTTCAACCATCATACAAAGTTCACATTTACATGTTGCAAATCTGTAACAATATTTAATTTTCATTAATTAAATGTCAGAGAAAAAAACATGTTTTTAAAGGACGACATACTTGCATGATGGTTTATGCCCTTTTCTTTGAAATTCTAGGCCATGATTTAAACATCGTTGACAAAAATATCTTTTTCCATTACTATCATTATCATTATCATTATCTAATAATCCAAGATAATCTGCAGATTCAAGAGAAGTGCAATTTCTTTCATCTTCATTACCTATAAATTTATTTTTAAACAGGCGAAGATAAAAGTATTATTAAATATTGTATTAAAATGATAACATTCTTATTTTTCTTTTCTCAAAAAACAATAAAACAGACAGCAGTAAACAAAAGCATGTCTGTTTACATTTTTCTCAAAATAAATATACTGTAGCATGTGACCTTTTTTTTATCATTCAATTTATGTTTTTAAAAAAACAATATTTTTGAAATCTTATTTGATTTTTGAAATAAGAAAAACACACCTCCATTTTCAATTGAAGCATCCAAACTTTCTTCCTTTATATCAATAATCTGAATATCTGATTCTCCGGACGGTGAATCAATATATTTGGAATCAATTGAAACCATCATTTTTTTTTCATTAAAACAAAAAATATTATTTTTTTAAAAAGAAATTAAATAATTCCAACAACACAAAATAATAATAATAATAATATTAGAATGATAATAGAATTAATAGTTACAGTATCTTCTTAGATAATAATAATACAGAAGAAAAAAACAGCTACGTTTCTTTTTTTTATTTTTTTGCGACAAACAAAAAATTTTTTAAAGGTAGAAAAAATTAGTAATAAAACTAAGGAGTTCCTTTTGTGGTAATAAAAAAATATATAGATACAATAATATTAAATTGAACGCTTTGAAGAAGTGGAAATAAGAAGAATTGTATTTTATATTGAAAATTTTTTTAGAAAAAATTTCCAATTTTTGCGACGGAATCCAGCGAGATCGAAGCAGCTTGACTGCCGATCGAGGCGCGAGATTTTTGGTGTTTTCAGCAGCTCTCGCTCGGACTTTGCTGAAATAAACAAATAAATAAATAATAATAGTATTAAATATATGGTAGAAATCTTCTTTTAATTTTTTCCAATAATATTTAAAATGAAACACGATTTTTTGACAGACAAAAAAAATAATTGCAACTTTGAAATAAAAGAAAGAAAAGATATACGGTAAAAAAAAGGGGGAAGGACGTCATTAATTTAAATTTTCCATTCATTTTGGCCATTTATTATTGTTATAAATTGTAAAACAGTAGAAAAAATGTAAAAAAAAAGAAAGGGGAATGTGAAAGACCCCCCCTCATTTCAGTTCTTTTTTTTTGCTGATATAAACCGGTCTGGATGAAAGTCGTCTGCTACTCTACCATCATCAACAAAAAGTAGCAGCAGTTATTGCTTCGTCGTTTTTTCTTTCATGTTGAATGTATTAACCTTATCTATAACACATACACAGACATTTCATGTATTTTCCTCCCATCTATTTAACAACAACTGCCATGTCGGAATAATATTAAAAGGACCACCAAACAAGTGCAGTTGTTTTTTTTTCTTCTTTTGACAGAAAAAAAGAGTGCAATGAAAATATTATGGACGCCGACAGCAAAAAAAATAAGTATGAAAAAAGAACGTGTGTGTGTTTGTACCCGTCTTTGAAAAATGCTTTTGCCCGCCCCAGATGGTCTTTGTTTTATTTTTTTCAATTCAAAAAAAAGCTAATGAAGAAAAAAATTGGTCTTCTTCCTTCCATTGGCATCAAAGGTGGTCGCAGTAGCACTCCTTTTAAAGACAAACCGTTTTGGGAACTGAAAACATTAAAAAGAAAGAAAAGGAAAAGCAAAAAAAGAATTCAACAAAAACTGTCAGAACTAAATGTTAAATGTTTAAAAGGGTATCATTTTTGAAATGCCTTTTTGCCGCTGGCAACAATAAAAAAACATTTTTTCTGTCATTGCAGTTCTTTTTTAATGTTGGTAGAAAAAAAGAGCCATCAATCTGCGCGCGTTTTTTGAATTGCTTCAACGGTTAAAAAACGCCTCTCCCTCTCCTTCGATTCCTTCCCCCCGATTCCCCTGATTCTCCCCGATGCAAAAAAAATGTAATGAGAGAAATACAAATGGGAAAAAAGCAAGCGATAGAAATAGTGCCATTGAAGCTCGTAAAAAAATGAAATCGCGACGCGTGTGGTCACAAAAAAAATAGAAGTTATTGGTTTTTCATTTTTCTTTGGTTGTTGGTGGTGTCATCGTAGTAAAAATGAAATGAATTGAATTGAATTGAAATGATGTTGTCCCCCCCCCTTTCTTTGCTCAATGTTCCTTTACATCTGTTGCGATACAATAGTTTCAAAGTTTTATTTTGTTTCCAACGAAATGAAAAGATTTTTTTCTAATAAAAATGGAAAAAAGGGATACTGTAGATGTATGAGCAAAGACACAAGAGAAAAAATATTTTTAGAGGATTATTTAAAAAAAATATCTGTCCAAGGATTACAATACAAATATGAATAATCTGGTGTTAAGAGGTTATCAATTTTTTAAATTTAGGCTATCAGTTACTGCAAAAGATCCATTGATAAATAGATCACCAATATCTTAATTTTGCATTTTTCGAAAAACATCAAACTTTTTGATCTAATAATATCATTTTTGCCGTTGTTAATCCCTTTGAAGATTTTAGAAATCGGTAACAATGAGAGATATCGGAATGTATGTTTTTTTTATTTCAATTTTCATTCATTCAATCTTCTTCAAAAAAATCATTTGATTCTTTGCTCAAAAAATGAGAGAGGAATCATTAACCATTTCTTTCTTCACTTTTTTTTATCTCCTTGCAATGCATCAATGAAATAAGAAGAAATAAAATACTGAACACATGAGTTAAAAAAAGCAACATTAACAATGAAAAAAAAGAAAGAAAGAAGAAGCGATAAATCTCATTTTTTATCGTGCTGGTGCAGAAAAAAAAGAACTCCGGAAAAAAAAGAAAATGGATAAAAATCTTTTCATTTTATTTTGTTGCTTCTTTCATCGATGTGTGCGGTAGGAAAGGGTGAAGAAGAAGAAAAAGAATTGACAGCGTGAAAAATGGCCTCTGGTCCTGCGCGAAAATCAGAGAGAGAGAGAGAAGCTCTTTTCTGTAACGATAATGACAACCCAATGAGCCTCGAAAAATATATGAGCGAAGAAAAAGCAGGAACGAACTCGATGACTTCGATGATGCCAAAATAAAAGAGAGAAGAATGACGGTGGTCGCTGAAGTCGAACACGTTTTCTTTTGGTATCACAAATATAAATTCTGAGAGATTCGGCCTTGAATCAGTTTTTTTTATTTTTTTTTTGCATTTCTCAGATGAGGACGGTAAAAGCTTTTTTTTGCCAAAATATAAAAAAAAAATACAAAAAAGGCAATAATTTTTTTTAAAAACTCATAAATCTATCATTCATCTGTCGCAAAAAAAAGAGATAGAAGGCGAAAAAAATATAAATATATACAAATTAAACCTAACCTTGGAAGCTGTTTTTTATGGCGATGATGGCAAAATATACGGTAGTACAGTAATTGTAACAGTTGATGCCAAGATGATAGCTTAAAAGCAAGAATACTGTAGAATGTTGCTTTATTGAAACAAAAATACAATTAATTGAATCACAAAAAGTAATCTTCTTTTTTTTGACTGACTGTCGTCGTAGAAGTTGTAGCGCAAAGTATATAGAAAAAAACTGCACTTTTTTATCCGATTTTTAAACTTTTTTTGACCCTTTAAAAAAGAAAAAAAGGCCTCCCCGTGGAAAGAGAAAAAAAACACTCACGTCCGTGGGTTATTTTTTTTTATTCCGATGCAAACAAAATAATATTTCTTTTATCCCAGTTCATTGTCATAAAAAAAACGAAGAAATAGTTCTTTTCTATAGTTCAATTGACCACCATCACATCACCATCATCGATGAATGATCAACATTGGGCTACTACTACCACAACTTTGGTTTTTATTACTTATTTACTTACTTACCAACTACAACAACAAGTATAAAAACAACCTTCATCATCGACATCATCACCACCAACCACATCGACCACTACCACCAACGTTGACAGATTAAGCTCAAGGGGGTATATAAGGCGCGCCACACACATACACCTTTTTTTCCTCCTCTCTTTCTTTTTCTCGTCATCAACAACATTTACATCTACATCAACGAAATCTTCTTCTTCTTGTTTTAGTCACGTCAAAAAAAGAATATACCACTTTGTTGTTGAAAAAAATTATATACAGTTCTTTTTTTAGTTTGATTCAAAAAAGCAGACCAAAACTTAAAGTGAAGAATTTTGTTTTTGTCACACTCAAATAAACACACAAAGAAAGAAAAAAGACTCAAAATCAACCTCGTTCCGATGACAAAAAAAACAAGTTGCGAATTAAAATGTATAATAAAATGTTGCGATTCAAACATAAAATGAAAAAAAAAACAAAGTTTAATTTTTTGATCAAATTACGGTCACTAACATTTAAAAAAAATTTATTATTTCGAAATTCAGTGTTCAAAAAAACCGAAGAAAGAAAAAAAACAGGTAGCAAAAAAGGTGACAAAAAGAAAAAGAAATAAATCTTGAACTTATCACCAAAAAAGGGGGTTAAAATGTCACAAAATCAGATCATTTATCATTTTTTAATCCGTGTCAAAGTTTTAACAAACTATGTTCCAACAAAAAAGGAGACCGAAAAAATCCTTTCAATTAATTAAGAAAAAAAATAGGTAAAAATATATTATAGAAGAAGAAAAAAGAGGGGGGGGGGTAGATATTTTTTTCCTTCTCTTTCTTTTTCGTCTACCGTTTTCTTCTTCTTCTTCTTCTGAAGAAAGGAAAGAAGAAATGCAACAGACGACAACGACGCACATCGTGTCCCCCCCTTTTTCCTTTTATTTATGCCACCAGCACTTTTTTGATATACATTTTTTTAAAACTTGAAATGATGCTGTTTTTTGTATTCTTCCTTTTTTTTCGCAACAAAGCGCCGGGTGGTCCGTCACGAACACCCCTTCTCTTTCTCTGCAGCGTTCCGCGCCAGCCCATCCAGTCAGTCAGTCAACGATGCAGCAGAAAACAACCAGGGAGAAAAAAAAGTTAAATTTATTCCGACTTTTAACAGCCGTTTTTTTTTAAATTTAGACATTTCTTTTATGTGTGTGTATTCTTCTTTCTTTTTTCTTCTTCTTCCTATATTCTGATGTTACTTGCTTACTTGTAAATGATACCCGCCTTATTTCTTTTCTTTTTTTTCAAACAAAAGGAAGAAAAAAAGAGGAGCAGCACCGATGGCAAAAAATAGCAGAAATAAGTTTTGTTTGAAAAAAGAGGAAAATTTTATTTTAATAGACAGACAACAACTTTTTTGCAACAAATAACAGCAGCTTTTTTTTTCATCAACAACAATTGTTGAAATGTTGCAACCCCCATTATTAAATATTTTCTAGTTTAATCAAAGTTTAAAAAAAGAGAGAAAATTATGCTAATTCAAAATAGATTTTAAAATAAGACCACCCGTTATGCAAATTATGCGTCTGAAAATTTGAAGCAAAAACAGCTGCAAAAAATATGAACGAAAAAGAAACAAGAATGTTAAAAAACATAATTAAATTGCACTTTTAAAGTTTAAGTTAAAAAAAGTGAAAGAACGTTGAATTTTAAAAATAACAAGACTGTCAATAAGAATATTTAAAAGTAAAAAAAAAAGTACTGCTTTGCTTCTTTTTTATTTACACACGCACTTTTAGCGGACCCCCCCCCTTTTTTTCACTTACATACAAAAAATGGACCCCCCTTCTTTTAGTTGTTCAGTTTTACAGAATTATCACAAAAAAACATGATACGGGAAAAAAAGAAACACCGTCTACCTCGCTCTCTCTTATTTTTTTCACTGATAAAAAATTCACTTCATTGCTGCTAAAAAGCATGTAATAAAATAATATAAAACAAAGGGGCAAAAATAAAAGATATCATCGAAAAAAATTGAAACTTTTTTCTAATCAAAAAGAAACATCATATTCTTTCCTCTCTTTATCTAAAAGTCTACGAGAGAGCGAGAAAGAAAGAATTAATGAATCTCAACAAATCGACTGTACTTCACAATTTTTTTTCTGCTGTTGAGGCGTTTTTTTCTCCCTTCGTTTTTTCTTGTCATTTGAACGCATTCATTTTTCTAATAAAAGTGCAACTATTTGTGTTCGCTTCTTTTTTTCTTCGTTCATTTAAAAAGAGACCCTCAAAAAATTCATTGACGCCGAGGACAACAACAACGACATCCTATATTTACTTGTCTTCTTCACTCGTTACATCAGCATCCAACCAGTCCAGTCGACTGGCGGCTAGTCAGGCCACACACGTTGGGAAAAAAGGGGTTTAACATCAACAACAGCAGTAGCATCATGTGTGGGCATCTCATCAACATCCCAGATTTTCTTTCTTCTTTAACAACAACAACTTCTTTCTTTCTTCCTTTATTCGATTCAAGCCAACAAACGAGATATCAAAAACGGCTGTCAACTGTGTTCTTCGTTCTTTACCGTACATACATATCTATTTATATGTTTGTCTGTGTATTTGTCTATCTTTATATGTGTGTGTGTGCCTTTTTATGTAACCGTTCGAATCTCGTTTTTTAATTTCTTTTCTTTGTGCTGCTGCGTGTGTTCCCTTTTTTTTAAATTGTAAAAAATGAGAGGAAAAAAGCCAATGACAACCTAAACTAAACTAAACTGAACTGAGGAGAGGTCTTTTTTTTATATGTTGCTCTTTCAGCCTTTTTTTCGTCTTCAGTTTTCGAAAATTGAAAAAGAAGAAAAATGACTGCCTTCAATAAAAAACTTTTGGGAGGCAAAAATCTCTGAAACATTGGAAGCAGCAGCATCAATGTTTCGAATAATAAAAAAAACATTTATTCGCAAAAAAAATTCAACGACCTTGAAAGATGCAAAAAAAAGAAGCGCGGTGGTCTAAAAAGCGGCGGTAACCCCCCCTTCGGCGGTAAAAAAGGGTTTTGAAAAAAAGTGAACAAACGAAGATGAATTGAATAAAAAATAGGTTTTAGTTTAAATGAATTTCATTTTTTTAAAAATAATTTCAAAAAAGCAACGTTTCAAACTCAAATATTTTATTGACCTTTGTAATTGAAAGAAAAGTGGGGAGGTACAGTATCCCTACAGAACACATTGCACTTAAGAATTAAGATAGTGATTACTGTAAATTTTTACGATTTGCTTATAACCTTTTTGTAGCATTAGAGACCCTTAAATTCAATTTACGTGTATGTAATTAATTGATTACCTTCGACTTTTGCCCTTTTTACAGACCACCTTTAAATTCTATTTCCCTCGAGGCATTAAAGCTGCTGCCGCCAAAAAAAGTAAATGATGCTTCTTTTTTTTTAACCTCAAAAAAATCAGTGAAAAAACAAATGCAAACTTGTGTCTTCTCTTTTTCCATTCTTTTTATTGGAAGCAAACATCTGACTTTATTTCTTTCTTCTTTAACAAAAAAAAACACAGCCAAGGGGGTAATAAAAAACGCCTGTCTTAACTGCCGCTTTCACAGAAAAAAAAAAGTCATACCGCAAAAAGAAACCATTCATCCTCAACAATTGCGATACTTTCAATCTTTGCTGCTGGCTGAGGTTGTTCCTTTTTTTGGATGATATTTTTTTGACAGCAAAAAAAATGCGTGTCGTTCATTTTTTTTATTATTCGGTTTTTTTTGTAGAAAAAAGAAAGAAAGAAGTTGCAGGGAGAACCGAGTGGCACAGATACTATTTTAAAACATTAAAAAAAAACAACCTCGGTGGTCTCCTCCCTTTTTAATTTTAATTTCTAATTTCGATGCATATTTGTTTAATCAAGAAAGAACGGCCCAATAAAAGTGGATAACAAAAAGATTAATGAGATTTTTTATTTTTTGATAAAAATTAAAAAAGAAAATAATTGAGATTTTGTTTAAAAAAAAGCTTTAAAAGTTAATTAAATTTAACACTTTTTTTTCATTTTGAGAAAATTGGAAATTACACGTTTAAACTTTCGAACAAAAAAAATAACAAACAAAAATTATTATTACATAAAAAAAACAAAGAATTAAGCATCCATTAAATTTGGTTTAATATTTCCTACTGTTAAATCAATATGTGATTCTCCCATTTCCCATATTATCAAAAAATAAAATGCTGAATTAAATCCAACCATAATATATTCGGCAACGCTGAATGCCGCATATGCTAAAAAATATATATTTAAATGCATAATTTTGATAACTTTTAAAAAAAGTTTAAAGATTATTTGTTTGTTTTTGTTTAAGCAATTTATTTAATGATGACTCAAATTTGACAAAAGTTTTGGTTTTTATTTTAGAATGGCATGACTCAAAAAATGTCAGTATAATAAATTTTGTTGTGAAAAGTAAAAAGAAATGAAAAACAGCGGCTGCTACAGTAATCAAGCTAGAAAATATTTTTCAATACTGCCAAAATTCCTTTACAAAGTTCGCGTGAGTTTAATTAGTGTTAAACTTAAGTCAATAAAATGTATTATTGTAATTCAATATTCAAAAATGTGTTTAAAAGAGGATTGATGGCATTAAAATATTTTTAAAAAATTTTTTCGATGCGCATGTCAAGAAAGAAAAATAGATTGAATTTAAAAATCAAAGATTTTGAATGAACTAATTTTGATTTTTTTGTTTCATGTTTGATTAAAATTTATCGTTGTTTTTTTATGGAAGCAAAGCAATCTTGTCTCGATTTCCTTCCTTCAATTATTTTTTATCTAAAAAATTACAACGTAAAATATCTCATCAAAAAAAAAGATTTTTTGATGGATATCTTTTTTTTTGCTGATTGCAAAAATGTTTCTCGACATTTTTTGGAAAATTTATTGCTGATATTTTTTGAAAGAAGGAATAATAAATTAAAAAATGTTGCACTTTTTTGTTTGCATTTTTAATGATATTTTTAAAATATTTTAAATGTCGAAAGTAAAAAGGAAGTTCAACCGAAATATAATATAAAAAAGAGACTTACAAAAATTAAAACAATATACAGCATATGTTAAATATGTAACAGCTGTTGAAATTGATACCGGACAACCAATGATAAACATTAGCCTTTTAAGTTGAAATGTTGTATCGTGCTTAAAATTAATTAAACAATTAAAATATTCAAACTTCAAAAAACAACTTACATAATTATGCAAATCTCGAAAGCCGGAGTAATGGTGCAAAATTGTATTTAATAACATGTTAAAGTTGAAACTAATTAACCACAAAGCATAACCAAATGAATGAATGACTAAAAATAGAAAAAAATACAGTATCCAAAATACATAATGCAATTAATAATTTATGCAAGGCGTAAAAAAGGGAGACCTTTTTATTAATCCCCTTTATTAAAAAAAGGTGATAAACTCAAAAAGGGTAATTAGTTTTTTAAAAGTATAAAAGTGCAATGTGGTCCATCTTATACTTTAACAAATGATGTTTGTACTTTTAAATGTCAAAGTTAAAAAAGTTACTGTTTAGCAGAACTAAAATGTCTTTTTAAAAAATACTTATATCTAAATGCCATAATAATTATGCCATGAAATGTTTTGATGCAACAAAAAATATGTTATTTAAAAAAAGTAAGATTAATTTTATTTAAATTCATAGCTTTAGTTGCTTTAATTATAAGGGTTTAAAATTTTTTATAATTTAAAGGTTTAAATTTACAAAAAAATGTAGGATTAAAACAAAAATGGTATTTTAAATTAATTTTCCAAAATTTTTTAAAACTAAAAAAAAATCCACGCTTTTGTAATTATTATTCTTACAACTTTGTAATTTTCTGCATTTAAAAAAAAAGTAACTGCCATATTTCTATCATATTATTGAAAACTTACAAAAATGTGAATCAATATCAACCACGGATACAATAATAAGGCCAAGGGGTTCCAAAAAGAGCAATCTCATATGAGCTCTTGCAACTCCAGGAAACCATTCTTCTTTTTGGTGAATTGAACGTCCAAGTCGATATTGGCATTTATAAACCTGAAATTAATAATTATATAATTTTTCACCAAATTATTACTACTAATACTACCATAGCAAAAAACAATCTTGGTGGAATATGTACACATAAAACTAATAACCAAATAAATTTTTGTGGCTCCCAAACTCCGATGGAGTAAGATACTGGTGGAAAAGGACTAAAAATCAATGATAATATTTTTTTGATAAATTAAAATATTTGAAAATGAAACATACCTTTTAACATTTGGACAATGTGAAGAAGTGAAGTTTAGAACTCTGTCAAATTGGAACAAATATGTATATGCGATACAAAAGTAACATCCCAACCCTAAAAGTTTATATTTTTTGATTATTTAAAGAAGCAAATTATATTCTATACCAGGAAGTAGGGCACCTAAAAAGCATAAAGTTCGTATTCTAATTCGTCCATCTGGTTTTTGTGGAACTTCAATTACGGCTACTTTTTTATCATCAAATGTTATAGCAATTGGAAGGGTAGTGGGATATGGCTGTACAATATCCGATACCGTCATGGTCTTTCTGAAAAGGAGAAGATGTTTTTAAATGGAGAAAAACAAATGAAAGCGACGACAGAGAAAAAAAGAAAATTCAAGTTTTTTTTTCTTTATTTCAGAAAAAAAATCAACAAAGATAAATGAAATGAAAATAATCGGGGAATCTTGTTGCAACATTTTTTTGTTGCTCCTGATTTGCCTTAAATTGAAGGAGAAATGTCCCAAGTGGTGGTTCTAGTTTTTTAAAGGCAAAAAAGGAAAAAAAAGCCCAGAGGGCGGGTTTTCTCTTTTGTCCACCGTTTTATTTTTTCGTGTAAAAAAACGTGTTCAAAGGACACAAAATTAATGATCCCTTTTTTCTTCGCTTTAAATATCGTTATTATATTCAATGAAAACTGTTTTTGAACTGTAAAAAGAAAGAGGTGATAGCATAAAATCACATGGAATTTGGAGTAATATTTGTTGTAACAGTAATATGTAATAAACATTTTTCAGAATTCCAACAAAAAAGAGAACAAAGTATCATTGTTACTTTGGCAAAGGTCAAATTTAGAAAAGAATATATAAAAATATAATATGATTTTTTTGCAAATTTATATATAATTTTGAAGAAGGAGAAAGACAGCAACTTTATCACCGAAAAAATAAAAGTAAAAAATATTGTAATAAAAGAAAGGAGTGATCAAAAAGGATCTCTTACAATTGACTTCAAGAAAAACATGTTGATCGAAAAAAGAAAAGTCAAAAAAATAAATGGAAAGTGATAAATGATAAAATGATTTAACCTTTATTTATATATGATTTTTGAGAGATTGGAAACAGACCATTTTTTTTTATTTCAATTTTATTTTAGAAAAAAAATGTTGGTGGCGTAACAGCCATGGTTCAATGCAACTGAAACAGTCATTTTTCTTCCATTTTTGCTTCTTTTTTTTAAATGTTAAAACAGTGATTCGCTTTCACTGAAGCTGTGATCCGTCGAATAAAAAACTGGTTAAAAAGCATCTTTCATCTTCCTTTTTTTCTTCAAAATTTTCCACGACCAAAATAAATGCAATTTATTCAGTGAAACAAATAAATCTCTTACATAAGTGAAATTAATAGGAATTTTTATACAATGCTGATTTATTTCTCAGACTCCCTTAAAAGTTTATATAAAATAAACCTCCGAAATTTGGTGGATAAAAAAATGATATTTTTTAAACAATCTCAAATGAAACTAATTAAAAGATGGAAATGAGGTGATTAAGTGATAAAAGCTTAACAAAAATAAAGAAGGTCAATTAATATTCCAACTTTTCAAAATACATATTCTGTGAAAATTCAAAATATGTATTTTTTTCTTGAAATTAAATGGACAGTTTTGATTGAATTATCAAAGATCTATCTCTCTGTCATACACGTCACACAATTTAGATCATTTTTGACGAAATTCATTCATCTTCAAAATAAATATTTACTAATTTTTGCAACAAACAATTCGACACAAAACAAAAATATAATTTGAATTGAACGAATTTGTTTTAATTCACTTTTTCAACTTTTTCACAATGACCCATTTTGTATATAATATACTGTACTTTTTTAAAAATATGATGAACTTTGTTGTTTTTCTTTTGCAAAAATACTATTACTCTAAAAAATTCATCAAAAATGAAAATGGAAACTTTTTTAAACAGGTTTTATTTTAAAAAAAAGCAATAAAGTTCGTGTGAAAAAAAAGCATTAATTAGGGTTTTTTAAAATCATTGATCAAAAAAAGCGTCCCTTTTGCATTGATTGAATAATAGCTGCGATCGGATGATGCAACTTTTCTGAATAAATTCATTTATCTCCTTTTCATTCCTTCAAATAAAAAATATGAATCCAATTTTGAGTGATGCTTTGCATATTATAGCTTATACAACTTTGGTATTATTTAGTCACAAAATTATTCTTGGATTTTATAAAATTTTTTATGTTTTTCTTATTTCAAAGCCAAAAAATTTGAAGAAACTTGCTGGAGCAAATTGGGCGATTGTTACGGGAAGCAGTGATGGCCTTGGAAAAGCTTATGCAAATCAGTTAGCTGATAATGGATTTAATTTGGTGCTAATTTCTAGAACCAAATCAAAGTTGGAAAATGTTAAAAATGAAATTATCACAAAATATCCAAAAATTGAAGTAAAAATTATTGCATTTAATTTTGGAAAAAGCTCTTTCAAAGATTATGAAAAAGAGATTTTTCCGATTTTAGATAAATTAGATATTGGAATTTTAGGTAATATAAATTAAATTTTAGCAAACAGTAATATTGTTTTACAGTAAATAATGTTGGACAAATGCATAAATATCCTGATTATTTTCATCTCTTTCTTGGTGGACCTGAAAAGGTCGCCGAATTAACCGCTGTCAATACACTTCCATGCTCAATTTTGACGTCAAAAATACTTCCAAAAATGGTGGAACGAAAAAATGGAATAATTATTAATATTTCATCAGCCTCGTGTTATCATGAAATGGCAAAATGGTCCGTTTATTGCGGGACAAAGGTAGGGTTAATACATATTTACACCATAGAGAAAGTGAAAGGTAGAGATTATTTCGGAAATCATAAATCAAAAAAAGAGTTTTTATTTAAAAAAAAGGAATGCAAAATTAATTCAAGGGAAAACTATTACTGTGGTAATGTTCTAAGAATTGAGACACTTGTTTTTTGTTAACACCCTAAAATTTTATTACTACAAAAAATTTAGTTCTTTGAAAATCAAAACACACCTTTAATTCTAAACTAATACATTTTTAGCGTTTTATAAAACATTTTTCTGCCTGCCTTCACAAAGAATATTCGCCATTGGGTATTACGGTACAAGCAATTTGTCCAATGTTTCTTGCAACAAATATGACACATTATCAAGTAACAAAATCAATTCTCTCTCCAGATGGATTAGCTGCATCTGCAATAAAAACAATTGGACATATTTCTGAAACAACAGGGCATATTATTCATGAGATTCAAGCATTGGGATTTGCATTTCCTTCATTTTTTGTTGATCCATTTATTTCAATTTTATCAAAAACTCAAAAACAAGAAATCTTGACTCAACAAAAAATGCAATAAAAATTAATTGTTATATCCTATCTAGGTCTATGCACAAACGCTTTTTCAACAGATTTTTTCTTTTCTTTTTTCTCCCACTAAACTTTCGTTTCAAGAATTTTGCCAGTGGAAAAAAACGATGTTATAGATATTGTTGAGTGTACAAAAGTTACAAAAACAAAGCAATTAGGACTTTAAATAATGTTTTTTCTTTTGCCTAATATAGTAAACTACATGCTTAACGATATTTGATCTTTTTAATGGATGAAAAACATCACATTATTCGTAAAATGTCGTTTTTAACAAAAAATGAGAAATTTACCATTCACTATTTTTGGTGGTATATAAAAGGGCAGCCGAGTGCATCTTAGGTCTTTTTACAGGTTATTTCTAACATAATAGCGGATATATATGCAAAGGGATTAGTTGTCCGAAAGCGTCCGACAAAAGTTACAACATAAAATGTGAGAAATTTTAGCGTTGTTTGTTATTTGTTACAAACTTTGAAACTTTTAATGATATTTTTGTATTATTATTGGCTTTAATAACAAGTTTATTGTTCTTGAGACATTTTGTGAATATAACAATAGCCAAAAAATGAAGACCAACGCTGTAGTTTATGAAATTTATACATAATAAGTACGCAGCTTCATCGTTGTTTACACTCTTCTTTTCCTTGATCATAACGTTGAAACTTAATTTTTTTTATTTCTCATAGCTGGACTATTACTGACAGATGATGTCCATAATCGAAAAAACAATAATAAGTGTATTTAACAGAGTTTTAATATTTTAACTGAAGATGTTGAGCAAAAGTAGCAGCCGAAGCGCTCCAACAAAAACAAATTTGCGCTAGTTTTGGCAAAGTGAATATGAATGCCCCGTGGGGCAAAAAATGTTCACCGTTGAAAATGCATTCTGAATCAGAATTACATAATTTAATCACTTTTCCTAACTTCTTTCTTTATTTTTTTTATTCTGAGGTTATTTAGTATAGAAAATCCAATATTCAGAGGTATTGCTTGCGCTTTAATAATTTCTACGAGCTGAAATTTTTGTAAAAAACGAAAAAATGTGCATAGACCTAATCCTATCACAGTGTTTATTAATTTAAATATGTAACAATGATATTTATTATTTTATGGCGTTCCGAGATAAAAAGATATTTACACAAAAATAGTGAAACAAACATAAGTTTTTTTCTCTCTATCTCTTTTTTCTTTTTTTCTTGTGTGTGTGTGTGTGTTTTTGAGGCAGTGAACAACAATCAACAAAAAATCTATTTTACTTTTTTTCTTCAAGTCTTTACTAGTAAAGACTTGAAGAAAAAAAGTACACGAGCCGACAAAATAAAAAAAAGCGTCATTCAAAGAAAAATGAAAAAAGTGCTTTCCGTACGGGATCACCTTTTTCTCTTTTTCAACTTTTTTTGCAAAAAAGTTTTTTTGATGAAAAAGATACTCAACTTCTGGAGTTTTTTCCGGAGCCGGATTAAATTCTGAATGTTTTATTTCTTTTTTATCTTGTTCCTCACATCCTAAATGACATATTCCCGTAGACTCAAAACACAAGAATTATTATAAGCAGATATTTCTGTTGTGCAAACCATCGAGCAAATGCGAGCTTATTATTTTCCGCAAATATACTTGTATTTAAAGTTGAAAACTGTTGTAAAACATTTAATATACTTGTATAAACATGCAAAAAGAGTTTTAGATTCTTAAAAACGTTTAAAAAAATGTTTGAAATTTGACGACTAACTTCACCTCCAGCACCAAAATAGTCACAAAATTTAATTTTTATATATACAAACACTTCAGTATTGCTTCATCAACCTTATGATACGTTAAAAATGGTATAAAAAAGGTTTTCATGGCAAAAAAAAGATATTTTAGCAACATGTGGTATTACGGTAAGTAGCAGCCGTAGACCAATTTTAAGGTTTAAAATCCATATTTTTATTCCTTTTTGTTCAATTAATGTTAGGAAACATAGTATAATGTTAAATAACTACATTTAACATATTTGCTAAGCGTTTTTAGTACAAATTAGTACAAATAATCAAGTTTGTTATAAAAAATAACGAGTTTTTGTGATCGAGAAATATCTGCTTATAATAATTCTTGTGTTTTGAGTCTACGGGAATATGTCATTTAGGATGTGAGGAACAAGATAAAAAAGAAATAAAACATTCAGAATTTAATCCGGCTCCGGAAAAAACTCCAGAAATTGAGTATCTTTTTCATCAAAAAAACTTTTTTGCAAAAAAAGTTGAAAAAGAGAAAAAGGTGATCCCGTACGGAAAGCACTTTTTTCATTTTTCTTTGAATGACGCTTTTTTTTATTTTGTCGGCTCGTATACTTTGCAAAATTGCTTTTTCTTATCTCTTCATTCTTTTTCACCCCATCTTTTTTTTTACGTCACACACGTGTTTTGTAGTTTTAAAAGTTAATTGACTTTTTCTTGCAATTTTAGTGCTTTAAATATTTGTGGACTAAAATTTGTATATTCTATCCATACTTTTATAGACCAAAACAATGGCTTTATCCCTTCGAACATCAACATCATTTTTGCGATCTGGAACACGCTTTTATCATTCAACAAGAGATAATTTAAAAATAAATAAAAATACAAAAGTAATTATTCAAGGGTTTACTGGAAAACAGGGCACATTTCATGGTAAACAAATGATTGATTATGGCACAAATGTTGTTGGCGGAGTTTCCCCAAATAAAGCCGGACAAAAACATCTTGATCGGCCTGTTTTTGCAAGTGTTAAAGTTTGTTTTTATATACATTTTTGTGGTTAAATATGTATAATGAGATATATAATTGAATGTAGGAAGCTCGAGAGAAGACAGGCGCGGATGCCACAGTTATTTATGTTCCAGCTCCATTTGCCGCCGAAGCTATTAATGATGCATTAGATGCTGAGATTCCATTGGTTGTTTGCATCACCGAACATATCCCTCAACATGTAATATATATTTTAAAAAAGTATATTGTAAAATGTTAAACTTTTTAGTCAATGGTAAAAGTTAAACATCGTTTATTGAATCAAAATAAAACGCGCCTACTTGGGCCAAATTGCCCAGGAATTATCAAACCTGGAGAATGTAAAATTGGAATTATGCCTGGGCATATTCATACTCCTGGTGTTGTTGGTCAGTTTTTTATTTGTATTTATCGTTGCTATAAATGTGTACGTTTAAGGCATTGTATCTCGATCTGGTACATTGACATATGAGGCCGTGCATCAAACAACTCAAACAGGTCTTGGACAAACTCTTTGTGTTGGAATTGGTGGAGATCCTTTTAATGGAACAGATTTCATTGATTGTCTTGATGTTTGTTTTATAACAATGCTGTATAGATAGATTAGTATATTTTAATTAATTATAGATTTTCTTACGTGATGAAAATACAAAAGGAATTATAATGATTGGAGAAATTGGTGGAAGTGCTGAAGAAGATGCCGCAGAATTTATTAAAGCTAATAATAGCGGCTCAAATGCTAAACCAATTGTGTCATTTATTGCTGGAGTTACGGCACCTCCAGGTATATTCAATGTTCTTGAAATATTTGAATTTTTAAACCTTGGCATGCCTTTTTAGGACGTCGAATGGGACATGCTGGTGCAATTATTTCTGGGGGAAAAGGTGCTGCCACTGATAAAATTGCTGCTCTTCAAGCCGTCGGAGTTAGCGTTGTAAATTCTCCTGCAAAAATGGGAATCGAAATGCAACATCTACTTCTTCGTGGAATTAGTAAGATTTTTGCGTCCTATTTTTTATTATAATTATTTTCCCCAACTTTTAGAAGGACATCGTGCTACAGCTTAATTTTTTCTCCCCCCCCCCCCACAATATTTTTCATCGATACAGTCAGGATACATAAAAATTTGAATAAACTTAAAAGCCTTCAAAAAAACTTAGAATTTTAGCCCTGTCACATTTTTCCATCTTTTTTGTATGTATTTAACTAACTAATATTTTTTTTCTCATCTATTTCGCTCTTGTTGTTTATTGTTTACGCAAAGCCTGTATCAAAATAGGAAATGATATAAGACCATATATGTATATTTTTGCTTCTCAAAATCCAAACAATCTAAATCTGGATTTCATCTTCTTCTTTTTTATTTTTAAAAAAGAATGTTTTTCCGTCACCGTTTTCTTTTTTAACTCTTTGAAACATACATTTTACAACAGCGGAAACAAAAACAACATTGGCACTACGGCGCGTTTAGCACACTTTTGCTCATTCGTTTTTGCAAGTTGCGCGCAATTTTGCAAAAAAAAGAATTTTTTTACCAATTTACTGTATTAATTTAAACAGATTTCTGCACGTATATTACAATTATTTTTTTATAACATTAAAGTATCGAGTATTAGCTACTCAAAAATATCAAACAATCACATTTTATAAAACTGTATGTATGAAATCTAGGGATTTGAACTTTACCTACTTTTGAAACTTCACCTAACGTAAAAATTTTTTGAATAACGTTGGTTTTAAAATGTTTTTGATGGATAAGCTTCATAAAAAGGTCAAAAAACATGGGAGAAAGTTTCAAAAGCTGCGATACAAATTTTTTTTCACAATCACCAAAATTCGATTTTCACCTTGTACATCATCTCCAACATCATTTTTTCCTTATATACTCTTCAAACATTACTTAAATTAGCAATAAATCAACTGGCTATCATCAATAACAAATATTATAATCAATGAAAACAATGTGTAACTCGAAAAAATCGCTAAAAATGCAATCAATGCTATCAACATGTTCAACATCACAAAATCAGCAAAATTGTTCAAACATAGTCAAACAGTGATATCTGAAAGAATCTGATAGATTAGTAATGTCATACAAGCATAAATGTAAGTATTAAAAACGTATACGTATATAATTTTGTTATTTCAGGTTATTTTTTGATCAACATCGATATCGCATATATACTGTATTTTTTGATTCTATGTTTTTGCTTCTGTATTCCTCTATTTTTAACTATATTCTTTATTAAATACATCTTTGAGCTTGTTTTAGGGTGCAGAATTGATAAAAAAAAATTTTATGCAGCAAAAGTGCAAATGAATAATGGCTAAATACCACGTTTTGATTGTATGTTGCAGGTGCACAATTGTATCCAAATGATCCCAAAAATTGGATTAATATGTCAAAACAGACCGAGAAGAAGTTTAGCAAGCCACTTCAACACACAAGAAGCAAAAATTCAGCGTGTTCAAACTATTTTTCTTTAGATCAAAAAATACAGTATATATGCGATATCGATGTTGATCAAAAAATAACCTGAAATAACAAAATTATATACGTATACGTTTTTAATACTTACATTTATGCTTGTATGACATTACTAATCTATCAGATTCTTTCAGATATCACTGTTTGACTATGTTTGAACAATTTTGCTGATTTTGTGATGTTGAACATGTTGATAGCATTGATTGCATTTTTAGCGATTTTTTCGAGTTACACATTGTTTTCATTGATTATAATATTTGTTATTGATGATAGCCAGTTGATTTATTGCTAATTTAAGTAATGTTTGAAGAGTATATAAGGAAAAAATGATGTTGGAGATGATGTACAAGGTGAAAATCGAATTTTGGTGATTGTGAAAAAAAATTTGTATCGCAGCTTTTGAAACTTTCTCCCATGTTTTTTGACCTTTTTATGAAGCTTATCCATCAAAAACATTTTAAAACCAACGTTATTCAAAAAATTTTTACGTTAGGTGAAGTTTCAAAAGTAGGTAAAGTTCAAATCCCTAGATTTCATACATACAGTTTTATAAAATGTGATTGTTTGATATTTTTGAGTAGCTAATACTCGATACTTTAATGTTATAAAAAAATAATTGTAATATACGTGCAGAAATCTGTTTAAATTAATACAGTAAATTGGTAAAAAAATTCTTTTTTTTGCAAAATTGCGCGCAACTTGCAAAAACGAATGAGCAAAAGTGTGCTAAACGCGCCGTAGTGCATTGGGCAACACAAATGACTGACGAAAAATCCCCCCCCCTTTTTGTGTCAGTTATATTTGGTCAAACTTCCATATTTGACGTCAAAGTCTCATCTTGCAAAGATTCTTCTTCGTATTTTAATTTTGCGAATTTCGTTTTTTTTAAACATTTTCCTCCAAAAATAGGTGTCACGTGCTGCTGCTCTTTTTTTTCAGCTTCCACAAAAAAGCTTTTTAAAACAAATTTCAAAGTATCGTAGTTTCTTCTTTCATTGAAAAAAGAAGAGAGAGAAGCTGTGATAATATCCTCTTGACAATTTTGCACACTCAAATTTTAAGGTTTATTTTTTTTATTGCTTTTTCTGTTCTTTAAAATTTTCAACAACCAAAAAATAGCTTCTCACTTTTTTATTATTGGTTTTTGGTCAAAGAAAGAAGAAGCAAGATTCAAGCAAGCTAGACCCGTAACATTTCTTTTTTGTTAGAGTTTTGTTTGTGTTAAAATTTTGGCACCTAAAAAAGCGGAAAAAATAACAATCATTTCCTTTTTTACAATATATTATTATTATTAATTTTAAAAGAGGCGACGCCGTTCGTTAAAGATCCAAATCAAAACAAAAAATACATATATTTTTTTGAGATCGTAATTAATTAATTAATTAATAATACAGTGGTAGTCAGTACAGTAAAGTAAAGTTACAATTAAATTTCCCTAAGCTTCTTTGATAGAATATTATTACAAATCGAAAAAAAAGTAAGAAAAATAAATATTCGGAAAAAAACAAATATTTAAATTTACAAAAGAGCTTGAAGTGACATGAATTTTTTCTGTTTTGTATTATTATTATCAAATAAAGTTTTATATAATCGATGTAATTGAATCGAATCAGGGGATTGTGCGAATGGAACTCTTACAACGAGTCGTCGCTTTTCTAATTGATGTCGTTCTGGAGATTCTGAAGATTCTTCTTCTGAAATTTGTTGTTGAAAATGATGTTGGGGTTGTTGTTGCTGATATTGTTGTTGTTGATGTTGTTGATTAAATGAAAGATATGAATCAGATAAATCAAGAGGATTTCCACTTTGATAATACGATATTGATCTATAAAATATATTTATTTAATATACGTCACTTTGAACCTTTTGTTTCCTTACCGTGCAACTGAAGTCTGACAGATTATAAATAATAAAAAAGCAGCAAAAATTAGTCTGAGATGGGCAAATCCAAAATCCATTTTTTTAAATATAATATTAAATGTAAATTAAAGGAAAATTACAAGCACACGTTTGAAGGATGTCTCTTAAAAAGAAATGCAGAGTTGTAATGCGTCAGCCTAAAAAAATGCATTTATTTAAAAGTTTTAAAAAATAAAAATGTGGCACAAAGGCAACATAAAATAATTTGTTAAATTCAAAAAAAATAATTGTTAAGAATCATGGCCTCAAACACGCAAAAATGTGAAAAGAAAAAAAACGAACGAACGCAAAACACGAAAAAAAAATCTCTTTCCCTCCCTCAAAAACTTTAACTCTTTTTTTCAACAATGATGTCAGACACCCAAAAATTCTTTTTTTTCCACTCTCACTTTTGTTATCCCAAATGAAAGAATGTCATTGAAATTCCTAATTGACCTATGTCACCAAATTTTTTTGACAGTTTAATTTGGATAATTTTAAGGCCTTTAAAAAAGAACTCAATAAACTTAATACAATTTAGATATTATATTTTCCAATCTCCCAAATCATACATATCCTTCTCTCAAAAAGTTTAATGAGCTTAAAATTTTAGGGGCATTTATTTTATCGCATTTTTTCAGTATTATTTAATTAAACTTTAAACAATTTAGAACCACAACTTTTATTTGAAAACTGTTAAAACAAAATGTATGTAAAAAAGAGTGTTTTGAAAAAGGTTTTTATATAAATGGCAAAAAAAATATTTACGTAAGAAAAATCATGAAAAATGGAAAACGTAAAAATTTAGTATAAAAAAGTTTGATTAATGAAACGCCTTCAAAAAAGATGAAATCCTTACGTGGGTTTTTATCCATTTTTTTTTGAAAGAGAAACAAATTTTTTTATACCCTTCAAAAAAATGATGAAGTCCGTTTTATCCAATCTTTTCGAAAACAACAAGAAAATGAATAAACATTTAGATTTAGGTGATGCATGATAAAAAGCAGAAAAGAAAAAAAGTGCTCCCAATTTTTTACAAAGACACCATTTACAATTCTTTTTTTTTTTTAAAAGGCAGTGGAGGGATCAAAGATAAGAAGTAGGATTAATAATGCGAAAATAATAAGTGTATTTTTTCTATAAAAAGAAGAAATTTTTGGATTAATATTTTTAAGGACCAGACAAAATGATAAATAAATGTTATGCTTGTTTTTTTGGGAGAAATACTTCCTGAAAAAGCTTTTGAGAGATATCCCCCCTCCCCTCTCTACATCTACATTTCTATCTCTGTGTCTCAATGGAAGCCATGACTTTAGTCATTTAAATTTCAATACTTTAATGCCTTGTTAAAGGCCTTAAAACATTATTAAAATTGTTTTTTACATTGAGATAAGAGGTCACTGTTTTGAAAAAAAGTCTTACAAAAGAGAAGGCATTTATCAATTAGTCATTAAAAAGCTGCTTTTCATGATTCTGATCAAACTACAATGTGTAGAAAATTAAGGAAGTGCCAAAAATTTATAAATGTTAACAAAGAAAAATACAAAAATTAGTAATACAAAAATTTTTGCAGAAAAGTTAGATAAAACGAGGTAAGCATTTGTAAGTGTGTAAAATTTAGAGTATTTTTATACTAATTTTTTATGAAGCAAACAAATGTGCCCTTGCATTTTTAACCTTTTAACACATACATTTATGGAGATACATGAGGCATGGATATAAAAAGGCACCCATATTTAGGGAAAAAAAATAAAAACTATAAAAATATCAAAAAATAACACTGCATATTTGATAAAAAAAACTTTTTCTTTAAAACAAAAACATTAATTTTCTACGTCAAAAATCTCGTAGCATATATGTTCAAAAAATAATAATATGGTAATCAAATGTCACAAAAAAATAATAAAAATATTTTTTGCTCTTTGACCATAATATACTTACTTATATATTATATTCTTTTTTATTGAAAAACAGCAATTTTGAAACAAAACTCAAAGGTTACTTTCAGAAAGATCCAAAACAAATCCGTTCGAGGATTTTAAAGATCAGAGTCCTGATATCCGTCTCTCAAAAATTTCTTATTTTTTGACAACTTCTTGCCATTTTAGTTTCCGATTTTATAAAAAATGTATTTAAATATTTTGGAAAATTCAAGAAAGCTTCCTTTTTTCTGCTGCAAAAAATGTATTAAATAATGTCAGTTACCTTTTTTGGAAATAATGCTTCCCCTTTTCTTTTGTCTTTAAGATTAACAAAAACATCCCCCCCCCCTCCCATTGTCGGATAATTGTTTCCTTTCTTAGAAAGTGTATTCTTTTACGTTTTTATCATTATTAAATAATTTAAAACTGTCTGAATCTAATTCCAATTTTTTACAAACTGATAATACAAAGAAATGATGCAACGCTTTTAATTACTGAAAAAGATTTTTAGAAACCCTCAAAAAATTTTTTTCGAACAAAGCATAAAAAATTATTTGCATAAAGAAAAAATACTTAATTTTTCTGAAAATTGAATCTAAAAATATTTATAATTACTTTAAAGCTTTTTTTAAAATATAAAACACGCAAAAATAACTTTCTTTGTTTTTTTTTTCAAATTTAATTCATGCGCGATTGCGGAGGTTATAAAATTTGAAAAAAAACAAGCAAAAAAATGGAACAAAAATTTGTTGTTCCTTTTTTGCACTTAGCTATTTTTTGCAAAAAAAAGTTGATTTTGTTTTTCTAAAAAAGTGGCAAGACCTCCACCGAGGTATTCTTCCGGTTTTCTGAATGACTGACAGATAGACAGGATTCAACCAAAGATCTACTGTAGAAAAGAAAAAAACATAACCTAGACAACAACAAAGAGATATCCGGTTTAAATATCATTTCTATCTCAGCTTGAAAGGTTCTCTTTTAAGACAAGTATGTGTCTAAAATATTATTTTCTTTCAAAAAATTGACGGCATAAAAATATATATAATATAAAAATTTTTTTGAGAGTTTATATATGTTTGTGATTTTTCGTGAAGGGGGAAAACTCCCCAAACAAAAGTGTCTATTTTTAGGATATAATAGTTTACCCCCAAAAAATAACAACAACATTTCTTACATACATTCATATGTATATACATATATTATGGGAGCCCCCCCCCCCCCCCCCCCTCTATGCACTAAGGACACATTGAAATTTGTGACGACAACAGAATTTAAATCTCCCCCTTCCGGCGAAGAGAAACAAAATAATGTAATTATAAAAAAAATATATATCTATGTTCTTGCCATGTTGAAAAGAAATGTTTCAAATTGGATAAACACTTTCCATGAAATGCCATGTATCTTAAGACCGGTTTTAATTTCTTTGATGACATAAGCAAATCAAATGAAAAAAATGTGGTTTTAAAAAAAACAACAAAAACAAAACCAAATTTTATTATTTAAAAATGGCTTCTTTTCTGGGTGGCTACAAGACGAAAGTTCTGAAACAAATATATATTTATTTATTAAATCTTGATTTTTTAAAACACAAAAATTTTATTGGCAAATAAAAAAATGAAAGAAGTTTTTAAACTTAAAAAAGTTTACAACATTTTTGGGGTAAGTAAGCTTCTTCTTGTACTGTCTTCTTTTTCCCTTTTATCTCGGATAATTACAACTTCTTGTATTCCTTTAAAGACTACAGAAATACAGTAATCTCTTCTCCAAAACTATGGTAGCTTCTGCAAAAGTAGAATAATAAAAGGACAATCTTTGATGAAATCTTTTTTTTGTTGCAATATTCTAATCTATTTCTTTCTCTCTGAATAAACATTAAATCCCCTCCTTTTTTTCATATCCGAAAATCCCCAAGTGATTTCTCCATTGACGTCGGCGAAGAAAAAAATGATATCTTCAACGGTCAAGCAAAAACAAGAAAATAAAAAAATATATTTGCACAAAAAATACAAACTTGTTTTTGGTCACAAAAAAGATATTTTTATAAACGTGATTATTGGCAACAAAGCAGCAGATATATGTATTTTTTGAATGCCATTGCTTCAATTTGCAAAAAATGAGAGAAGTCAAAATGCCATTGTTGCTTCGTATTTTTCTTCCATCCGGAGAAAGTGAGGGAGGGTGGCATCAATCAAAGGAATTTCAAACAAATTAAAGTCTGGAAGGAAAAAAAAAGTTGTTGCCCCAAAAGAAATATGGTTGACTCCCGGAAGGAAAAACAAGCAGAAAAACAACTCCAAAATTGAATAAATTTAACAGTATACTTTTTTCTTGAAGAATGATGTGATATATCTCCCTTTTTTATCCACCCTCAAATCCGGTTTAAAAACTTTAACAAAGATTTCCATGTTTTGTTTTCTATTTTGCAAAAAAAGTATTGAAAAATGACGTTATTTTTGGAAGCAACAAGTATAAACTTTACACATAATTTTTTCTATCAAAACAATTACTTGGTTATTTGGGTCGTTTGATTGACGTTATCAGTCAAGTCAGCAACAATAACAAGATTTAAAAAAAGCTTACAATTTTTAATTGAATTTTTTACGCAAATTTAAAAGTTTAAAGTAAGAAAACAAATAAATTGGGCCTTTATTAAATTTATAAAAAAAAAATTTAGATATATAAAAATTGAAAGTAGTTTTGCATTTCGTAAAAATAAAAACATAATGTCCACATTTTTTCAACAAACAAAAAATTCATTGTATTTTAAAAGTAGTTTTTTCAGAATCAGAATTATTAAAACAAAAATTTTATCATAAAAACATTTAATATTTATTTAAATCTTTTTTTTTCAGCTGCTTATTACATAAAAATACATTTTCGGGTAACATTTTACAAAAAAATCTTTTAATATTTTACCAAGAAAGATTACTGTCATTTATAAAGGTTACTAACACAAATAAATCTTAAGTTTAATCTTAATCTTTAGAATATCACTTTTTTTTCGCTAAATCTTTTATCTTTTTGTCTAAAAAAGATATTTTTAAAAAGCGGACTGAATTTAACAATTTTTGGCGCCAAAACTAATTACAAACAAAAATATAAAATTTCGTTTTAAAAATTTTAAAATCAAAGTAGTTGAAATTTGTTTTAGTAAAAATAGCGTTTTTAAGCAAATATTGAGAACAAGAGAACATTTTATTAAAGCAAATTATTTAAATAAATATTTTTAACTAAAAATTTTATTGTAACCTTTAAAAAGTCATGGATACACTTATATGGATTTAATAATATAAGTTTGAATTTGTTAACGGTTCATTGTGCTCTTTTATACGTCTATTTTGCTTGAGATATAGCCATAGAATGCTCAAATCCAAAGAACAACCAATATGGTTTTTGTTAAAAACTACTACGGTAAGTGTATGCTCAAAGTTTAAAATCATGTATGTTAAAAGTGCGACACTAAAATGATAACAATCTAAATTAAGAAAATATTTTATCAATAATTTACTATTAAGTTTTTTCACTAAGCTCACTTTTATAAAAGATGAAAAAAATTCATTTCTGTTTTGCCGTCATTTTTAAAGCGTTTTGAAACTCAAATTTAATTCGTCACTTGTAAAAAAAGGGGGGGGGGGACATTACTATAACTTCTGCTCTTTTTTCTGCCATTTTTTTCAATTCAATTTCACATACAATTTTAATGCAAATGTTTCCTATGAAAATAAGTCAAAAATACATTAAAAAAAAGTGACTTTTTTAACCTTTAAAAAACTTTTTTGAATAAAAAATCTGTAGTTTCAAAAACATATGCTAAAAAACTCCTAAAAAATCAAAATTAAAGGTGCAAAAAAGCATAAATAATTTTTTATTCTGTCTCTCTTTTTTTTCTCCATCAAAGATATATATATATATATACATATCCGATTACATCAATGGTTTAAAATGAACAAAATTCAGTGTTTGTGAAAAATTTTGATAATAAAAAAACTCCCAAGAAACCCTACAAGGAAGGATTAAAGGAAAAAAAAAGATGGGTATGCATCATTGAATTTAATAGGATTAATAGAAAAAATAATATGCTAATCCGATTTGGAGACAAAAATAACTTAAAAATCATTTAGAAACATCACTTTTTTTCTTTGACTTTTTTTCTGTGTTCTAAAGATTATCCTTAGTTTTATCCAATAACAAAAAAGTGTAGTTGAAGTTTTAAAAAAAATTTAAGAATATTGGCAACATTTCACTCAAAATTTTGCATACTGTAAGTTGTGTTTAAAGTTTCGATGGCATTTGAAAATGCATTGTGAAAAATGCTCACAATAAAATGCTTCAAAACCCAAGTTTCTTATTTAAAATTATTTAAAAGCAAAAATTTTTGTCAATTTTTGATAAAAATAAAACTGAATCAACAACTTTCAAATGATAATTAATTTATCAGAAAGAAAGATTTAATTTATCACAATTTTTTCGAAAACAATACTGTAAATCTCTTTCTCCTCCATCATTATCAGCTGATTTATAGAACATTGATTAAAGCAATTTGAGAGTAATTATTTATCAATTAAAAATGTGCCGGGTCTCAAACTTGCACAAAAACAATCTTTTTTATATTTAATTATTTTTTTGATTTGAAAATGAAAAGTTTTAATGATCAAAAAGAAAGGAGAGACCAACTTTTTGTTTCTAAAATACACATATTTTTTTGTTTGAACCACCATCAATTTTGCAATCTCCCTTTCTTCCTTCCGTTATTATCTATTTTCGTTTCTCACATTTTTTTATAAACAAAAAAAATCAAATATCAGAGTTTTTTAACCAACTGCCCCTTTTTTTCAATTTCATTTTACTGCTGCTATCTTTTTTTCTGATCGTCGTCATTGAAAAAGAAAGAGAAGGGTGCCATTGAAAACAGTTTTCGCTGCTGAAAACATCTGCTGCTGATTTATTTTGGATTTTATTTATTCTTCTTTATTTCATAGATCTTTTGAGGCAATCCCAAAAGATGTGGCTCTCCTGTATTCTTCTATTCTTTGTAGTTATAAATTCAGAAGCTGTAATTGAAACTGCATCAGATGAAATTCTTCGAGGTTCTCGAACTTACATCAAAGAAGCATCACCAATTAATTGTGCAAAAGTTCCACCAACTTTTTGGTGCACAAATGCAAAGCTTACAAAAGAATGCGGATTTGAACAACTTTGTGATCGATATTCAAAGGCAACAAAAAATGAAAAACTTCAATTAACAATTTTGTAAGTTTATTATTATTTTATACAATTACATGCTACAGTAATACCAAAAAAGAATAACTTTTGCTTTTTACTTTAGTTATGAATCCCTTTGTCCTGATTGTCAAGAATTTATTATTAACGATTTTTATCGTGATGTTTATCTTCAATTTGGTGACTTTATTAAATTTGAATTGGTGCCATACGGAAATGCTAAAAATGAGGTAATAATATTTTGATATATTTCTCGCACATATATCCTTGAGTTGTGATCTATAAAGTTACAAAGAACAGGGAAGTAAAAAACCAAACAACGTATGTATTTCCGGTTCGCTTACGTAAACAGAATTTAAAAGTTTCAACTATCAGCTGCTTTTTCACATTTGCAAAAGTTTAAAATTAGATTTCCATCATCAAAGTTTTAAAGGGCTAAAAACTTTTCATTCATATTTGAAGAACGGCAAAGATAAAATTTGACCTTTCCCATGAGAATGTGCCCCCCCCCCCAACATTTACTTCTTATCAATTCCTCGTTTATTTAGGATGGGAAAATCAAGTGTCAACATGGTGAAAAGGAATGTGCCATCAATAAATATCATGGTTGTGTATTGCATTATATGCCCGAACCAATTCCCTTCATTGTTTGTATGGAAGCACGAATTCAAGATGGTTCAACTTTAGAAAAATCTGCAGAAAAATGTTATTACACTTTTCATGTTCAACCACATGTTGCTGACCAAATTATGTATGCCCTAATTCAGTTTTAATAAATCTTTTTATATATTTAGTCATTGTGCAAATGGTGATATTGGAGATAAATTGCAACAAGAAGCTGCAAAGCGAACTGCTGAAGCTTTTCCCGATCCCCACAAATATGTTCCATGGGTTCTTTTCAATAATGTCTCAATTGAATCCCAACAATTTTTAATTTCTGGTCTTCCGATTGCCATCTGTGAATTTTATAACGGTGATAAAGCCCCTGGCCACTGCAATTCAATTGGATCAAATTCAAGAACTTTAAATGGTTGTGCAAAAGGATACTTCCTTGATCAAGATATCTTTGAAGCATAATGTCTTTTCCATTAATTAATTAATTAATTAATTAAAATCTTTTATTTAGAAAATGAAAAAATAACAAAAAAGGCATTTAACGAATTTTTCGAACATAGTATTATATTTTGTTTTTTTGTGTAAAATTTCAGAGAATTAATAAATATTATTTTTGCATTATTAATTACTTTTAACTACCATATTCTTCTAATATCTAATCCTTGAAGAATAAAGATAAAAACATGTAATTCATTGATTGAAATATTCCGTAAAACAAATAATCTTTTATTTAAAGATCTGTTTTTTGACAATTCCATTCAACCAATGTGCGAGTTTCTGTATCACGGAAGTCATGCTTCATTTTGTCTGACCTGAAAAAAGAAAAAAACATTTTTGTTTATAAATTTTTTATTATAAATTTATCCGACTGAATAAATACTCTCTCTTTTTTTAACCTTTTTTTAAAAGGAAGGGGAAACAAAAAAGAAAGGACAAAAAAATGTGTTTTTTTAAAACACTTTTGGCAAAAAAAATAAAAGACTTATTACATTTTTGAATTATAAATTTTTTTTTGGCACAAATATTGTCATAATCAACAAGAATGGAAAGAAAAAACTTACTTCACAACTGATTGACTTCGGTGCCAAATAACTCGAACAATACACATTTTTTCATAAAATGCTGTTCGAAGAGTCGAATTCATTGAACATAATAAGGCGAATATTAAACAAGATGTAAGTAATGTAACCATTTCAAATAAATCTCCTACCAAATCATAATGTGGTATTACTGTAATCCCTTGAACGACTGCAATTATCCCTTGGGGGAGTTCAACGCAGATGAATAGGGACATAATTACCTGCAAAAATATTGTTTTCTTTTTGAAAATGTTTTATTTTTGGGTTTTCAAGAAAGTTAAAATTAGTCCATTTTCTCACCCCCCACACACGTATACATTTCTCAAAATATAATTATGGGGGATTCTTTTGAAAAGCATTTTTTTTAAAAGATTTGTTTGAATTTTTAATGGAAGCCCAAACAAAAAAAAGGGATACTGTAGAAAGGTAAAAACTTACAAGAATAATTTTTGTAGTTCTTAAATGTTGCCGATCTCTTGCAACTGAAGAAAATCTCGAAGAGATTTCTCGAATCTTCTTTAAACTTCCAATCAATAAAACACTCATAACACATAAAATTAAGCACGGAATAATTTTACAAATAGATCCAAATAACCAAAAATTTGCAACTTGTAACAATTGATTCGCAGCAAAAGATAAGCGATAATTTATCCGTCCACTTAAATATGGATATTTTTTGACACATTCGTCATTTTCAACTGCTTCAACGACTTCTGAATGAAAATATAGGGGAATACAAATGAATAAAACAGAGCCATAAATAATTGAAAGAGATTTCCAACATCCTAAAAGTTTGTTTGTATAAAAAACTGTGTTTGTTTGTTTGTGTAATTTCTCACTTGAATATGTAAACCATGGCTGACCGGATGTAGCTTTAAATAATTTTGATAAAGTGATATATCGAATAATTGATATTGCAACAACATGGAAAACACCACACATTTCAACAATTACTGATAAATTTACACTTATCAACAAAGAAGATGTTAATTCAAATGACCATAATATTGATAAACATAATTGATCACTACCATATTTATATAAAGTACTGTAGAGGAAATTTATACATAATACTAATTGACTACTGTAATTGTATCAGATATTATTATTATTATTCTTTAACTGTTTTAAGGCAACATACCATGACATACTAATTAATAAAAGATTTGTAGGATTTAACATTCTGCTAAGCACCCCTATAGCAATTATATGCCCAATAATACCTGCTAAGCATAATCCCAATGCCAAAGGCATATGCAAATTTGAATAGAATGCATCTATTGACTCCATAACATATGTAGAAGGAAGGAACTATAAAATATCTGTGAAAAAGGTTAATAAGTTTTTATTCATTTTGTTTGAATTTAAAAATAATTCAAATTTAAATTAGAGTGAAATAAAAAGAAAGAATTACAAATTCACGTCAAAGAAAAAATTCATAAAAACAATTGAAGCCATTGACATTCAGTTTTTGGAGTGAGTCTCTCATCTCAAAAAATACATACACTCATATTAATGAAATAGAAAAAAATGAGTAAGGAGAAAAACAAAGAAATATGACTAAATAAATACAGTACTCATATGGATGTATTACACATAAGATAAAATGAAGAAGACAACAAAAGACAAAAGAGTTAATCTTTTGCCTTTCAAACGAAGCAAGCAATCTCTTCATCTTTTTTTTCTCTCTCTCATTTATGCCAAGCTTTGATTTAAGAAAGAAATAAAAACTTTTATTACCATAAAATAGGGCCACAATTTTACTTTGAAACTTGCTGCTGCTGCTGCAAAAAAAAATTGAGAAGGAGAAAAAGTGTTTTTAAACGTGATTTAACTGCTTTATAGTTTGCTTTAAACAATGCCATTGAGACTGACAATAAAAAAGAATGAAATGTTTTTTTTTTCAAAGAAGAAGTAATTAATACATACTGAATCAGAGAAGAAAAAATGGCATAGTATAGTATCAGATAACGGAAAAAGGGGGAGGGGGGCTGATGGCACTAATAAAAATTTCTTGGACAGAAATAAAATCAAAAAAAAATTACTGCTTCAAAAAATCTTTTTGCGAAATGATGTTTGTTTTGAACTTTTAAGTTCTTAAAAGAATTTTACAAAAAATAACTCAAAGTTCCACCGGCGGAATTTTAGGAAGCAATTATATATTTTAGAAAAATAAATATATTTATTTATTTTAGTTTAATTTTTTACGTTTTAAAAGTATTCTAAAAAACAAAAAATCTTTAAAGAAAATGACATAAAAGGAATTTGGAGAAATAAAGGGCAGAAATATAGCCGATATCGGTTTTCCTCCATTTCTTGGAAAAAAAATATTTGAGAAAAAACATGAAAAAATAATTATTGATATTGTAACTTAATCTTTTGTCTTTTTGCACTTAAAAAGAAATTATTTCTTTGAAACATGAATGAATGAATATTAAAAGCCACCGTATTTATTGCAAAAGTAGTCTTAAAGTTTCGGTATAAAACAAAAAAACCGAAAAATGTAGTCATAGAGGCTTCTTTGATTACTAAAATCTCATGTGCGGAAGAAAAATAAAATGAGGGGGGAAGAGATGCATCAGGAGGAAGAAACAACTTTCTTAAAAGTGTAAATGCACCTTCACAAAATCTTATTTATATATTGGAGCGGTTTAATGACTGTGCACTTTTTAAAAGATTTTAAATCACTTCTTTAAAAGCTAAACTTTAAAGTAAAGAATCCCTTCAAAGAACAACTAAAATTTTCTCAGCAAAAGTCAAACCTCAAAATTGCCTCCAAAAAAAGAAGCAAAACAATGGAATTGAAAATGAAGGGGAAAAAACATGAATCTTGGGAAGAAGCTTCTTTGAAAAAGAAAAAGATTTTTTCGAGATTGACAACTCAAGCTATATTATAAATCACTTTTTTTTTCAAATTTCAGTTTTAGATTCAAATTTAAAAAGCAAATATAAAATCCATTTTTCACCTTTTCAATTCTTCTTTCTTTTTTTCCTGTCTAATTTTGGAAAAAAAAGCTAAAGGTTATTTTTCATTGTTTATTTTTCATTTCTATTTAAACATTTTTAAAGGAATAATTCAAACCTAGCATAAAAACAGAAGAAGAGGGATATCACTAAGCCAACAACAAGGAACCATAATATACAAAAATAATTTTTTTTCTTTTTAAAAATGAATAAATCAGTAAAGAAAATAACCAACCTTCTACCAGACACTTCAAAACAAAGTTGTCAGAAACAATAAGTATGTTTTTTAAAAAAAAGGGGGGGGGATAAAAGAATTCCTTGGAAATATAGCAGCTCTTCAAAGAAGAAGAAGAAGAAGAAGAAGAAGAAGAAGACAGACAAAACGAAAGAAAACAAAGCAATAGAAAAAGGAGATATATTTTTACTTCATTTTTTATTTAAGATTGTGTATTTTTTAAATAAGAAAATCGAGAAAATGGCTCCAAAGTTAAAAAAAGGGCAAAAGTGATAAAAGAATAAAAAATTTGTTACATGCTTTTTCACAAAAAAAATATTGTTGCATTAAATGAAATTCGTGTGAAAAAAACACAAAAATACAAATGACTGATTTTATGAATTTCTCATTATCAGATGTTTGGATTCAAAAAAAATTGTGACCAAAAACAAAAATTTAAATTTAATTTTTTAAAATTAAATATTTTCAAATAACAACATTTTTTAAAACCTTCGTTTTACGCACATAAAATAAATGATACTTTATTGGCGCAACCAAAACTAAAACTTTAATTTCAGGGTCATTCATTTTTGCATACTTCTGACTACAATGAAAATGGCATTCTTTATTGTCTGACATTTATTATTGAAAGACTCATCAAAAAAAGTGAACAAATATGCTCAAAATTATTCATAGCACGTCCTTTTTTTCCAAAGCATCAAATATTCTTCCAAGTTTTAAAAATTTAAATATGCTCTCTTTTTTCCTACAGTATTCATTCCTTTCAAACTACATCATCTTCCACATTTTTTCCGCCAACTTTATCTCCCCAGAAATAAAATAACTAACGGACTCCATATTTTTAAAAGCCCAAAAAATATAATCTTTTTAAAAGACCATTTGAAAATGAAAAAATAAATGCTGGGAAAAAATTCATCTTATAAAATATCTCTCACAAGACTGCTATGTTTCTTTTGGAATAAAAAAACCAAATAAACGATTCTTAATTAATCTCACGCTTTTAACATTTTTCTTTCTTTTCTTCATCTTATTCTTCCCCCGCATCCATCCTCCCCATTTTTTTTTGAAATTTGTGGCTGCTAAAGAAATACGTTACTTTTTGCAACTTTTTAAAAAAAAGGTTTCTTCAAAACAAACAAAAATTATTATCATCATTTTTGGGACCATTGTATTTTAATGAATAGGAGTCTTTATTTAAAAAAATGTATATTCCAAAGAAGCAACCTTAAAAAGCAAAATGTTAGACTCCCACCAAACTTGGATTTTTTTCGAAAGAATTGAATTTGGAAAGGAACAAAAAAAAGGAGAGAGAATTAAAATTGAATAAAAACTTTATTGTAAAACACGAAAATGTTATTAAAGAAGGAAGAAATACGGAAGTTAAAAAATTTTGTGATACCAAAAAAAGGACGTCAAAAGTGTCAAATATTTGAGGGAAGCCCAAGAAATATTTTATTATTATCATTATTTTTAAAGGAATGACTTCATCTTTAAAATTTCATTAATCATAAATAAAAAATAAATGCAACCTAACATTTTTAAATTCAAAGTAAAAAAAAGGGGGTTTTAGCTTAAAATTAGTTGAAGTTGAATTAAGTGTTTTAAAAGAAATACAAAATGGTTCAATTAAAAAAGTATTTATATTGTTTCAACTTTCAAAACCATTTAAATTAAGTTCAAGTTCCTTTATATTTAAATGCTTAATTTGTAAAACCTTATTTAAATCAGTTTTTTTCCAGCTACCACCTTTTCTTTTTAAGGTACTTTTAAAATTTAAATTTTCGCTCCTCTGCTACCGTAATTTGGATCACTTGGATCTATCACTACTTTTCGCTCATCATAAATTTAGCGGTAATGTTGAATTTTTTAAAAATGATACATTCTGTAGTAAGGCAAAAAATTATGAATGAATGAATAAACTTTGCTGTCAAATCTATTTGTTCAAAATACAGTAATCAATTAATAAAGTTTATAACGACAAAATAGTGTTGATTTATTACAATTAATAGAAAAGCAAGCCGCTGTGAGCAAATGAAAAAAAACTTAATTTAACATTTATCCAAAAACGTATTTTTCATTTTAAAATGGCACATTTGCAAAAAAAAGGGCAAAAGATCTTTAAAAATTGCTTAAAATACACGTATCCTTAAAAAGCAGGCGCAAGCTATAACAGTAAAATATTTTAAAATATTCGCTTAAGTGAAGGTCTTTTGGCGACGACAACGCTATCTTTTAATCTTAAATCGACTATATTTCCGTCTTCACTTTTGGGAAATTTTCGCTAAAAAGTAAAAATGTATAAAACAAATTGAAAATAAATGAGCTTTGGTGAGAGAGAAATTAGAATGATGTAAGAAGCTGAAGGAGGAATTTTTAAAAGCATCTTTTTTGGTTCCTTAAAAAACTCCCTTGGTATTTTTTCCCATTAAAAATAAATTGGGTTCCTGATATTCTATATTCAATATTTTTAAGCACGTTTTTTTTTTCAAGCTTCAAAAGTTTTGACGGAAAGAATAAAAGAAATAAAAAAAGCATATTTAAATAAAACTCATAAAATTATAAAGTTGATTGAAAAAATGCTTTATTAAAGTTCTCTGTTTTTGGTTAATAATTGTCACTATTATTAATCCTTTAAGTACTTCTGTTTTTTTGACAAAACTTAAATTATTTCAAAGCTCACTCAAATTAAGCCACATTTTTTAAATTCGTTTAAATTTAAACGGATGTATGAACAGTCAAAAAAGCTATTAATTAACGCTCACATTTTTTGGAATCAAGAGAATCAAAAAGAGGAAGTCTCATTTCTCATCCAAAAAATGTCTGAACTTTTGACCTGTAAATATTTAAATAGAAATTAGAATTGCCATTCTTTAAATTCAGAGAAAACAAGAATACAGTAAGATGAGTAAAAATAAAAGCTTGTAACTGTTATGCTTTTTTACGACTCTCACAAATGCATTTTTATTCAGCTTATATAACCACGTTAGTCAACACGAGTTTTTTGCTTCCGAAGGAATAACGCATCCATAAAATTTTCCCCCTTTTTTAATATCAATTTAAAATTTATTTTTGGAAAAAAACAAAAGTAATGAAAAATCAAAAGTCAGTCAAAAGAAATACTACTTGCTTGCATTCAGCTTTTTCTTCTCAAAAAAGAGTGAAACAATGCAATAAAAATTTAAGTATATTTTTTGTTTCGAGAATTTTTGATAAACAAAAGTGCATCCATATTTTTTTTTAAAAACACAGATGGAAAGGCAAAAAAATATTATTTGCACAAATTATGAGAAAAATATTCAAATATTAAAGTATAAATAAATATAAATAAATAAATGTGTATAATTTTAAATGAGATCGGATTAGAGAAATGCAAACCAAAAAAGCTGCACACAATCTTTCTTTCTTTACCGGTGCAAAAACGGAAATAATTACTCAAGAAATAAACAAGGATTAAATAAAAATATACCTCCCCCAAAAAAAGGATTTGTAATCTAAAAAAAGGCTAAAAACATGAAACGATTAAATCTTTGTCATTTAATTTTTGCAAAAAAAAACTTTAATGAAATTTATTTAAGCAAAGGGAACATCCAGACGCGACGTCACGGCAAAATCCAAAATTTTGACCTCCCCCCCCCCCCCCCCTAATCACAGTACCGTCACTTTTGGCTTACCCCCCTCCCCCCCCCCCACCGTCACAAAAATCGTCACATTTTCCAAAAATGCATAAAAAATTCAAATTAATTTAAAATTGTATTTGTAACAACAACAAACAAAATCTTTCATCAAGTCATTTTGTGGTTTTAGTAATCGAACGGGAGCACAATTAAAATGACGACGCCCTTCAATAGTTCGCGAATCTCTTGGAAGCAATCTCGTATATAAAGTTGATCTTTATATACGAGATTGAATTTATGTTTTTCAATTTCAGATGTCCAAAAAGTCATTTTGAGTTTAATTTGAACAATATCATTGTTTAATTCTTTCCATGCTTTTTCTCCAGCAAATTCTCTTGCAGATTTGTCAAATCTTGTTTTGAGTTCAGCCCAATTTCGAAAAAGAGCCATAAAAGAATTGTGTAAATCCGACATGTTTACAGTTTCATTTGGATTAATTAATCCTTTGGATGCCTCGAAGTTCATTACTTTGTAACAGGGTTGAAAGTTTTTAAAGCTTGTCCAAAAGAGCATTGCTAACACTGCTTTAGCAGTCTTTTTGCCGCGTTTTAATCATTCGCGTCAAGAGTTTTTTACTCTTTGAAAAAACTTTAGAGAAAAAATTTAGTAAAAATTAATTCAATAACATTGCAAAATGATCAATTTCCGTGACGTCACTTTTGTCTTTGACCCCCCCCCTCCCCCCATCACAAATCGTCACTTTTTGCTTACCCCCCTCCCCCCCCCCCCTAAAGCCGTGACGTCACGTCTGGACAGTCCCAAATCAGAAAAGGTGGATTTTTACAAAGACGAAAATGTTAAGGTCAAAATAGTTTTTTGGTGTAAAATAAAAAAAAATTAAATTATCAAAAGCAATAAACTAACATTATAATGTCAAATTTGAGTTAATGCTTTTTTTTGCTTTAAAATTTCATAAATGAAATCTGTTGCGTGTTGGAAATTTTATTATTAATAACTTTTCCAAATTCAAAAGTAAAAAAAAATTTGATTTGCGGACATTTGTAAAAATATTTTCAAAAATGTAAAACAATAATTTTATTAAAAACGTTAAAAATTTAACAGGGGTTCAACAATTTCTATACACGAATAAAAGAAACAAGTAAAGGCTAAAGCATTGAGATACTGTATATACAATAAAAAAAATGAAAACCCCGCAAGCACTTGTAAAGTTTTTTTGGTAAATTTAAGCATAAAATACACCATCTTCATTTTGTGGAATTTGTTGTTGTTCTTCTGTTTCTCCATGTAATGCTCGTTGAAATGTGCATCCAGAACAAATAAATTCTCCCGCAGCTTGAACAGCTTCAATAGATGTATTAACACATTCGGGATGAAACCACTTGTCGCAGATGTTACATCCTATCCAATGCGAACTGGGATCATAGGGTTCACTGAAAGGGTTTGAGTTTAATTTTAAATTTAATTTTGAAACTAAATACTTACTTGCAAATGCATAAAATTTCTTCAGTTGATGCTTCTTCAGTTTTAACAGTTTCATTTGGATCACACCCTTTGCAAAACCATTGAGATAATTTTTCGGCTTTTGAAAGTGACAGTTTTGCGCATTTTGGATGAAATAATTGTTTGCAATATGTGCATCGAATATGGTCAAGGGTAGGATCAAAGATTTTTTGGCAGTAACACGTTTTTGTACCACAAAATTGTTGCAAATCTTGTGATAAATCTTTTTGCTGTTTTTTCAAAATCTTTTTATTTTCACGTTCAATTAGTCTCTTTTGTTTGTTGGTGGGCCGCCCAGCTTTTGTTTTTTTTTCATCAGAAGCTTTAATCCCACGTATCACTTCAACCCCTCCTTTTTTTGATAAATTGCTATCAGATGGATCAAGAATTTCAGATTTGATATCAGCTATTGCAGAAGAAGTATCAACATAGTGATGCTGAGAAATGTTAGAAGTTTCAACAGCTTCAGATCCTGTCGAATATTTATTAACTGGTTCATCATAAATATAAGTTTCTTCAACTTCGATTTTAGGTTCTTGTTTAACAACAATTTCTTCTTCTGGCATAGGAGCGCCTAAAAAATTTAAAAAAAATCATATAAATTCAGAAATTACAATAGACGGGCATTCTAAATTTTTAAAAGCGTACCAATTTTACGTCGACGCTTAAGTTCAAGATAATGTGCCATTGATCGAGTCATTGCTCGAGATTCAAAAAGATCCTCTTCATCGTCACTATCAATTTCACCATCCGTGCTAATAGAACATGATCTTTTTCGATTTTGTGAATCGCGATAGTTATTAATTTGGTCAGTAAAAGTTCCCAAGGGTTTACTTGGATATAAACGTTTTCTTTTAATTTTTAATAAATCTGACGCTTCTGGTAATACGGAATCTGTAGGAATTTCAAGAGGAGGTAAAGGAGAATACAATCTTGGTTTACAATTATCGTCTTCATCAGAAGCATAAGGCATTGATGAACTAGCATCTGCAGAATCGAGAAGCCAACCAAACATTCTCCAATCTTCTTCAGCATCTTCGTCAGGTGGTAATGGAACACCATCAAGAAATCCAGAAGAAAAATTATTATCTTCATCACTTGAAAAGTTTGTACTACATAAACTTTGAATAGAATTAAGGGAATTAGTTCTGCGAACTGCTTGAGGCCGACAAGAAAGTGATTGAGGAGCAAATCCATGAACGTCTTTCATTAAAGAGGTTCGAAGATCTTTCCAACTTTCAATACCAACAACCATTTTTTGATTTAAAGTAGTAATAATAAGTTTTTTAAGAATAGTTTTTTAAAAATGAATCAAGTAAAAATACAAAAAACTAAAGCAAATATTTTGCATTTCCTTTTATACTCGAACGAATGTGGGCGGGTCAGTTTTCGGGCAATTGCGAAAGACTAGAAATTTCGCGAGGAGTCTCCCTCCCCTTGTTTACGAGTATCCTTCTTCATCTGCACAAATAAAAAATAAAAATCTCTTTTCCGAATGACCGACAACAAAGAAATGGAACGACAACACAGAGAACGAGCAGGCAGCTCTTTTTGTGGGAGTGAGTCAGCTGCACGTTCTTACTTGGGCAGCTGACCAGCGTCCAACAACAAAACAATCGGGGTGAGGAAATGGTCGCTAAGGGTTCAAAAACCACATTCAGAAATCACGTGATTCAATCGTGGAGTGCGGGATATCCCATGTTGAAATATAAATTGGCAAGAAAAATATAATTTTACATAAAGTTAAGAAAGTACAGTAACCCTTCTATTATAAATGAAACTTTTTTCTTTTTTTTTAACAAAAAAGTATATAAATTTGAATTTCTCGTCTTTGCCTAATTTTCTCGACAGCTTACAAAAATAAGAGACCAATGATCAGAGAAAAACAAAAGAGAAAAAAGATCTCTTGCCAATGCCAATCGTCGATGTATGTCTTCTTTAGAGAAAGAAGGTCAATGCGGAAAAAAAGTACTTTAAAAAGGGGTTTTGTTTTTTATTGAATGAATTTTTAGTAATGTTCAAAAGTTGTTGAAAACGCACATTGCTTTAACGTGCGCGATAAAAAAAATTTTTTTTGCTAATATTGCATACCCTCAAGTAAAGAAAATTTACACAAACAACGTCGCATCGGAGGAAACAATGAGAGAAAAACAAAAATATTTGTGAATGCTGAGGTTTTTTAAGAAATAGACAAATAAAAACATGATAAATAAATAATATCACTGATCGCACTAGTAAAATCATTGTTTATGTTTACATTCTACAGTAACCTACTTTTCACAAATGACTCATAAATGAAACTATTTATTTTGTAATAAACAAATAAAAAGTAGTTTTAATTCTGGATTTTAAATCGAAAACAACAACAACATCCTTTGTTGCGCTGTTTTTTTATTTCAAAATGTTTTAACGACACAGAAAAAAAGAGGTCGCAAAAAATTCGGATTTGAAAAATGAAATAAACAAGATTGTTTTTAAAAAGAAAAAAAATTAGAATGTCCGCCGTAAAATGTTGAAAGAAAAACCAAAACCTACCAATACGAGCATAAATTTGTGAACATGGTAAACAGGCAATAGTTCCCGTACGCGTCTGTTTAACAAATCCATATTCCAATTCAACTTCCAATTCTAATCGAGCTCTTCTTTTGAGTATTTCACGTTTAAAAAATTCAGATCTTTCATTAAGCATTACTTCACTATGCTTTTGTACTGAACGTTTTACAATTGGCCTATAAAAATATAAAGTCTCGTCACAGTAATATAATAATAATAATAACAATACACATACTGAGAATGCAATGCTGGAACTTCGGGAACTCGACGAATTTTTTTTAAAATTTCTTTATGCCATCCTTCTTCACGATCTTGCTGACAAACTTGATCAATAACCGCTTTAAGAGACTAAAATATACAAGTTATTACAATAAGAAAACTATAAAAAGCTATACCATTTTTACATCAGTATCAACAGCATCATCATTTGGTTTAATTGAAAGTTCAGAACGAGCACTCATCAATTTTTGTACAGCTTGTTGTACTTGCCGATTTTGAACAACATTAACATCAGCACTCCGACTATGATATGATGTTAATGTTGCCAGACGCTGTTTTTCCAATTGTTGACGAGCCATATCTTTAAAAAAATATCTTTGTTAAAACATTGATAAAAAAAATTCTTACTTTCTTTTTTAACAATATTTGCTTCAATTCTTTGAAAATCAGGATCAGCATAATAATATGCATTATCTTCTTGTTGCATTTTAGATTCTTCCATTTGAATTGCATGATCGATATCTTCTTCGGTGGGATCATAATCATATCTTCGAAAATTTGGATATCTTGGAATATAAGGAATTATTCGATGTCTCTAAAACCAATTACAATTTAAATGCAAATTATAAAAAAAAACCATACTCCAAGTGTTTGAGGAACTGCGGGATAAGTACGATAATATGTGGGACGTAAAGCGGGTCTGGCATAAATAGGACGACGATTCATTGGTGGTAATGCATAGCGAACACGAGAAATACCATCTCCATTAACAGAATAATTTGAATATTGTCGAACAGGTTGAGCTCGATGTTCAGCTTCAAGGTCAATAACATCTGGCTGTCTTGTTGGAGTTAAACGATGAACCACTGTACCTCCAGACTGAAATAAAAATTTTATGTTAAAATATAAACAAAGAAGAATGCGAAACATACAGGTCTAACGGTAAAGATTCTAGAACCAGGATGTGCAACAGGCCGAATTGCTCCATTTGAACGATATGCAACTGATCGAATAGGTATCCGATTTTGTGATGAATTCATTGATTCCATTGATAACTGCAACAGTAAAAAATAGATTTAAATAAAAATTTTAAAAAATTTCGCGAAAAATATCAGAAAAAAACAGACGACATTAATAATGAAAGAAACAGACACATAATGCCAAAACAACCTAAAATAACGAAAAAATTGGCGAAACTTATTTTTTGCTGAATTTATCAACACCTTGAAGCATTCTGATTTGGTAAAAATCAATATTTGAAAGGCTATACGGTAATTAGCAAGCTTCTTAAGTATGTTTAAAAACTATAATATGGTTACTACAAATAAGAATGATGTTACATACATATTTTATGCAGTAAAAAAATAGTTAAATAAAGTAAAATTATACTAATAAAAATTTTAGTAATACTCGTGACAGCACATAAAAATGACCAAATAATGACTTCATAAATTTGACTAATTAGTAAAGATGTACAAGGCCGTTTTGAAGCCTCGGGGGCCCCTGGCCAGATCATTAGTAAATTATTATAACAATATTTTATGATTAAAAAATATCGTAACGAACTGGACAGATAGACGGAAAAGAGTCCGTTATCTGTGGCATTCTTTACATTTTTTTATCACCGATTATCATTTCCCCCGAACTTTCAAATTTGTTAAAAGCTCGGTCTACAATCTGGTTAAAGAAAAATTCGAACCTTTCTTTTTTTTCATTTACACTCGAACGCCAACTTTTGACGCTAACCACTACACCATACAACCAATGAAATAGACGTCGCTGAATTGGTTGGCTCTTTTTTAAAAAAAGATTGAAGCTTTGGAAAAACATAACTTTTTTAAATCCCTTATTACTTTTAGAGATGAAATACACAAAATTTAAATTATTATTATTTATTAGACTAACACTAAATTTTAAAATGCTACAAACAAAATATTTTTTAAAAGTTATGTAAAATAAATTAATGTTTAATTTTCAAAGGAATATCCGTGGTCGCAACAGCTTCATATTCATTGGATCGAATTTCTTCATCATCAATTTGAAAGCCACTAAAGAAGTAATAACTCCATCCAAAAATAATGGCGCCAATTAATGGTGCAATAATTGTGATAAACCAATAAGAGGCATAAGGATAGGTGAAAACTTCAGGTCCATAAATTAGGAATGCAAATAAACGTGGCCCAAAATCACGGGCTGGATTAATGGGATAACCTAAATTTGCTCCGAACTTTTAACAAAAAAAAAAAAGATTAAGATAACAATTTTGCAATATTTTAGCAGTTTGTTACAAAAGTTCATAAATATAGTGTTGATGGTGGAATTCTTGTTGAATATGCATATCTTATTTTACCTAAATTTGCTCCAAAGCCGCATCCAATCATGAGTAAAACCAATCCAAAAAGTAAACAATGAAGATATTCGGGTATTTTATTTCGTTTATCAATGATTACGACAACAAAAAGGCAGAGAATTCCCGTCCCAACAATTTGATCAACAAATGCTCCACGAGGTGAAAGCCATTCTGGGGGAAAAGTGGTAAAGACGCCGGCAGATCCATTTGGTCCAGTAATTGTACGAATACCACCATCAAAAGCATGAAAGAGATCTGAAAGTGAAGGTGATTGTTTAATGAAAGCAGTGAATATGATTACCGTAATATAAAGCATAAACACCTGCAGCACCAAGAAATGCCCCAAACACTTGTGATCTTAAAAAAGTTACGGTACATATTTTGTATTAAAAAAATTTGTATCAAAACTTACACAAAATAAACCATCATTGTTTTAAAATCAATAAGTTTAAAAGTAAAGAAAAGCATCGTTACAGCCGGATTCAAATGCCCTCCCGACACTTTTGAAACTGCTAAAGCTGAAAAGGTTACAGCAAAACCCCAACCAACATTTATTTGAATCCATGTATTCATTGTTTCTCTTTTTAAAATTAATTGTGCAATTACCGAAAGTCCAATAAACTACAAAAACTACAGTAGTTGAAATAAAGATATCAAAGAAAAAACAACATACGCATAACAAAAATGTACCAAAAATTTCGGCTATAGCTTTTGCAAAAAGCTTATTTTTAATCTTAAATTTGGCCCGTAAATTTTCTGGATACATTGTTGCTGAAATAAAATGAAAAATTAATTGAGTGTTAAAACACAGAAATTTTGAGCACACATAAAAATAGTTTTAAGACAAAAAATTCGTTGAAGGAATACTGTGATGATTCAGGCACGAAAAAAAAGATATTTTATAAAATCAAAGTACTTTTTCAACTATTTATTATTACTGCTACCAAAAAATGATGAATTTTTAATTCTACAAAACTAAAGCAACGCTATTACACATTTTAAATAGAAAAAAATTTTTTGAATGTTCTTTGTTGGGTATTTTTAATAATGCATTTTAATAATACAAAAAGGCCAGCTCAGACATGGTTCCATTTCAAAAAATAAATTCAACCATAAAAAATATATGTGTTATTCAAAGTTTTGAAAAAAAACAAGATTATATTGAATGGAAACTCGTCCATTTTTTTCCAGAGCTTTTTCCACAATGATGCAAAAAATAAAAACTTTTTTTTACCAAAAAACACATAAATGGCAAAAAAGAATTGCGACGACTCTTTTTTTTTAATGTTTGCTTGAAAAAACACTTTATTTCTTAAATAATACAAGCATATAAAGTCAAATTTATTTAAAGCAAAAAAATAATAATTCTTTAAAAAAACAATATTTTTATTACAAAAAATAAGAGAGAGAGACTTAAAAAAGTACATATATTTGATAAATGACTGAAGTCAAATGGATACTATGACAACGACTAAAAACTAGTTTATTTTTTTTATCTTTAAATATTCCAAAAAAGCTTGCAAATTTAGTTTAGCAAAAATAATCTGTTTTTGAAAAATCTTTTAACAGCATCCATTTATGGTTGCAAATTAAAAGTTTAAGTTAATGTTACAATTACAGTATGTCGTCTAGAAGTTATTCCGACAGTAGTTGTTTGGGCATTTTTTAAAGAATGCCCAGCACCTCCCACAACAGAATTTGGTTTTCCAAAAAATGCTTTTGTATATTCACGGAGTTCATGATTTTTAAAGATACAAATTAAAGTTCCAATTGCAGCACTTAAAGCACTGCCGAAACCAATTGAAAGGGTGACATAAGCTTTGGTCCCGGATGGAAGCTGAAAAATCATTGAAATAATTAAAAATGCAATTGGAATTTCCCAAAATATTATTTGTGTGACCAGAATTAAAGTAACGTAGATAAAGACTTTTCGAGATGTCGACGATGTTCCGCTGGATCCCCCGATCAATGATAAACGTTTTTTAACTAAAATTAAAGATGCCACATAAATTGCATTAACTAAAATTGCTTGTGTTCCAGAAGTGGTGGCCCAAATAATGGTGAATAATTGTGTCGAAGCAGGGGCCATTGAACAAACGGTAATAAGATCATCAGGATTTGAGCCCACAACAGAAATATATCCGATTAAAATTGTATATATAGCTGCAATTACAAATGAAATCGATGGAATTATCTAAAAATGAATCCAAAAATTTTACCCTTCTTTTTTAATTATCTCAAATTTCCTAAACCTCTATTCCGCAGGTACTGTAGCTTTTTATTGGTCTTAACTAGAACTTTTTTGGAGATAGAAACTGTAAAATCCAAAATTTTAATAAAAGTTTATACGTTTTTTTTTATATAATTTTGATCTATAGTTATGCTTGGATGTTTGCTTTTCAAAAAGACAGTGCCATTCTCTCTTTTTATACAAAAATATTTTATTTTACTTTACTGACACACTCTCTTTTTTTCAGTCATCTTTCTTTCAAAGTCTCTCTCTCGCTTCTTTTTTGTTTTTTGTTAAAATTTTTTAATTTTTACTTTTTTTGCACTGGGTTAAAAATAACCTGCAAAAAACGCACATGCTTAAATATATGCAATGATATTTTTTCCCTTCCATGTACAAAGTCCAATATTGTTTTTATTATGTATGTAAGTGTGCAAAACACATACCATAGAAAAATTCTTAGAATATGATGTTGGACGCCAAACAGCTGTAAGGCGATCAGCTGCAACTCCAATAATAATTGCTTGATTAGAAGTAATCCCAAAACCGGAGACAATGTTTGCTAATTGACATGATCGTTTTGTAAAAGTGTGAATGCCATTTGTTGATGTATACATACCGTATGAACCTCGAATTAAAACACCAATTCCTTAAAATTTGATGAAAGTTAAATTTGACTTTTTATGCCAATTTTATGTGTTTTTTTTTGGCAAACAAAATCTTAAATTCGCAAAAAAAGCAATATCTTTTGGTTAAAATTACGGTAATTATATATTTTTAAATAAGCATTACCAATTAATAGATCTGCAACCGCTAATAAAGCCACCAAAACATTATATGGCGCTTTTCTCAACTTTTTATATCTCCAAAATAAACAAAGAATAAAGATATTTCCAAAAATACAAATACTTCCAAGGATAAAACGAAAAATTTGTGCATAAATCGTTTGATCAAAATCCATTCCTGGCAAAGACGGCACCAAAATATTATTATTATTTTGCCGAAAAACAATTTCCGACATATATTATATAAAATGAATTCAGAAAGATTTATCCGAAAAATAAAATAGAAATACAAATGACACCAGCTTTAATGTAACAAAATTTTTTTCACTGAACTTTTTGATTCTTACTTTCTTGAAGGAAAAAAGGAAGTAAGTTCCTCCCTACTTTTTTGGATTTATTTTATTTTTCACACAAATTTGAAGAAATTTAATTTTTTTTTCAACTCATTTGTAAGCATTTCACATGTGTTTCTTCTGTTTTGTATGCTTATTTTGAGAAACCTGCTGATTTTTTATGAGAATTTACGACAAAGTATTTTGAATTCATTAAACACAACTGCCAAAATATGTCTTGGTTTTTAAATTTTTTAAAGCGATTTTTAAATTTTAGTTACAGTATTTTGTTGCACCCAATTTTTGACTTGGAATTTAATAGTTTGCATAAATTTTTGTTTAACCATGTAAAAAATTTAATATGCTAAAAATTAATTATGTTTTCTAACAACTGGGAAATTTTTAAATAAAAATGAAGCAATAGCCAACGGGGAGTGTCAACGACAAACACGTAGCACTCCGTTGCTAATCAGGCAAAAATTACGAAAAAAATTAAAATAAAAACGGGAAACGATCTGTCCAACCGATTTTTTATGGATACCATTTTTGGATCAGAAAAATTCGGAAAGAAAGAATTCGGATGCTGAAGTATGCAGTGTACGCGAATCCGATCCGATGGATTTCCCCTGATCTGATTTTTGTCTTCTAATCCGATCCGATAGCATTTCGGATTCAATTCACGTTTTTAAAAAAAAATAAGAGTTTTTAAAGTTACAAATTTTCTCTTATTGTTAGAGTCAAATACAGTATTTTTTACGTTTGAAATAAGAATTTGAGTATAATTCTTTTGAGACAAGAACACTGACAGTCCACGGGCTCATTTTGGGGCCAAAATTGCACCGTAGAGGCGGCCTTGTAAAATTAGTTTAAACACACTAAAAAACCATAGAAAAATGATATTGGGGGTTTTCATATCATATTTTGGCGATGTAGGGCCCTAAAAACGAAATTTGCATAAAACAGCGATTTTTTGGCACTTTTTTGCTCGGCAAATGGAAGCCAGCCGACAGATTCCTCTAAATGAAGTCACGTTTGTCGGCTTACATGTGAGAAACAACTCTGGTATAACAGAATTGGTCAAATTTCAGAACTCAAAAAAAAATTTTGATTAGAATAAAGTGACCATTTTACCTACTGATAGAGTAAAAACCCAAAAATTTTTGGGTTCCTGATAAGATAAAGCTAAAAACAGCTGACATAATTTTTTTATGCATGTTGGGATCAAAAAAAACTTATGCCGAGATTTCTAGCTCTCTATTTTATATACGATCCCACTCGTACAAGATGTTGAAGTAGAAAAACATCATTTTTTCAATTACCTGAAAAATGAAGATTATCTGTCAGAATTCGAAAAACGTCTGACATAATTTTCTAATTTAAGCTGTGTTTGTTTTAAAACCAAAATTAAGTGTGTAGCTAACATAGGCTAAGCGACCTCACCTTTTTAAGACAAAATATGCAAAAAATCATCCCCAGGACCAAAAACAGTACTTAATATTGACTTTAAGCGTCTGTAAATGCTTTAATTCAACTCCCTGACCTCGATTTAGTAATACTAAATCAAATTAAAGTCAAAGGTTGTAAAGAAAAAAAAATTTTCTAGTAAAATAATTTTTTAACAATACCCCCAACATCATTTTGATGCTCTAACACCACTATTATATATTTTGAACCTCTTTAAACGATTTTTATAGTATATTTAGAACATTTGGAACAAACTATGATTATTTAATAATTTAAAAAAATGTTGTAAAAAAAATTTTTTTGTCTTGGTCCCCCACACGCTGTGTTGTGCTGTCCAATGAGAGAAAACTTTTTTTTACATTTTTCCATATTAAATTTTTAAAACCAAATTCTGAGAGACTGAATGAAGCAAGTTAAACGTTTTCTGTAAAAAGAAATAAAACTGTTACCACCACATTTATATGTGTGACTTAAAAAATTTGAAAAAAAGATTCAGAATCCGCTGGATTCAGAATCTTGGAAAAAAATATTGTCCAAATCCTACAAATTTGATATCATTCGATTCGTCTCGATGAGTAGATTACTTTAAATATAAAATCAGTTGTTTTTTATAAGTGAGGAAAAAGATTCACGGTAGTTGTGCATAACCTAGAATTACCGAACCTAGAATTTCCGAACTCGAACCGAACCTAGAATTTCCGAACTGACCTTATATTTCAATAAATAAGGGAGAATGGGGGTCGGTAGAGTCAGGGAATGCTATATAAGGGTTATGGAACATATTCTGAACGTCCGGGGGTCAATGGTTGGGGTCATGGGGGTCCCTTGGAGATCTGTTCAAAATAAGTCAAATTTTTGATTTTTTTTTGTTAAAAAATGATACTTTCGAGTTTCTTAGGACTTTAAACTATCAGAAAATTGTTTGTTGGGGTTAAGGGGGATATCCCGATACTTCGGGGGGGGGGGGGGGGGGGGGGTGGAGTCACATGAGTGATTACCTCAAAATGTTTAATTTTATTGTTTTTTTTGCTCAGAGTTCGTTGTTTTGGGTTTAATTTAGTGTTTTAATGATAATAAACTTATGATTTTTGTTGATGGAAGGGTTGATGGAAGCCTCGATGAAACTTTCATTTTTCCAATAGTTTGGCCAAATTTTTTTTGCCAAAGTAAGAAAATTGATTTTTTTTATTATTTTTGTGATAAATATATTTGTTTTTATCCCTACAATTTGATGTAAATTATGTTTACATCAAATTGTAGGGATTATTTGCTTTGATTTTTTGAAGTGTTTACTAGTAAGCATTTAGAAGGGGAGAAAATAAACGGATAATAGAGACAAAAAATAATTGATACCTGACTTTTTGTAAGAATTGATTTCTTTCGTTAATAATGTGACCTTTCTGTATCTTGTCGATAATCGTTATAAAAAACTTATTAATCGTTTTTTTGAAAAATTTCTAAAGAAAGAGTAATCGATCTGAAAAGTGGTGCCGTAAGGTTATATTAAAGAAAAGTTCCAGAGTAAAAAAATCTAATAAATAAGGAAGCCAAAAACTAAATAAGATCATTTTGTGATTAAAAATTTAGTAAAGATGGTTGAGCTAAAAATATTTGGTGTTTTATTTCTATTTTTTAATGAGATTGCTAGTATTCCATTACGGCATCTCATTGAATATGATTATATTCTAAACACTTCAATATCAACAGTCGAGTAAGGGTTTTTATAAACATTTTAAATAGGAGCCCAGCTTATTTTTTCTTTTTTTAGAGTATTCAAAAACGAATATGAAACGGTGTATGAAAGCGTCATACCGCTTCAAACTTTTCTTATTCAGCCCCCATCAAATATTTCTGCAGAAAATATCCCTTTTGCGCATGAAAAGACAAATGCCGTCAATGATGCCATACAAAATCATATATCCAAAAAATGTAATGGAATTATTCGCCGTCGAAGCAAAAGATCTGGTGCGGCCGCAGGTGTCGTTGGTGGTGTAGTTTTGACAGGAACTACCGCTGCTCTTGGAGTTTTGGTTTATACCCAAAGTCAAACCTTAAAACAACAACGTGCCGATATTGACATGATCCAAAGAGACACAGTTCAGTTTCAACATGATATGACCAAAGCAATGATTCATGCTAAAGAACAAATATGGTTGTCAAATTTTTTTAATGATATTCAAGGTGAAGCTTTTTCGACTATTGATGCCATCTTTGATGGCACTTTTAATTGGGATAAGTATGAAAATGAAAATGTTAAACCTTTTATTGATCTTCATGCATATGAAATTGTCAATAAGCCGATAGGATGTATGGAAAACGCATCAATTCGAATTAGTCACACAGTTTTCGGTGGAAGCGAACCCATGTCTTTAAAGGTTTATCAGGTAATCATTCGAATCTTTTATGTTTGAGTTTATGGTATTTTTTCATTATTTTAGTTTTACCCCCTTGGTACAATAAAAAATGGAACTTATGTTTTACCGTTAATGGAAAAATCTTACATCAAAGTAGAAGAAAAATGGGGTACCTTAGATAAAAGCAAATGTTTTCATAATCAAAAATGTTCAATTGGTGCAGTAACCTTCCCTTTATGTAACCCCTCAAATCTTAAAAAATGTGAAGTTGAACTTTCGAATATCACCGATAATTTCCTCGAGTATGTTGAGGTTGATAATAGCATTCAAATTGTCACTAACATTAAAGTATGTGCTAAATCTAAAAAAGCAAAAAGAAAGTAACATTTTTTAGGATATTGCCTTAAAATCGAATGGTATTGAAAAACATGTTGATCTACCAGCCAGCGAAAAATTAACCGTTCAGCTTAATAAAGGTGACATTTTTCTTGTTGGGAATACCACATTTTTGGGAAAATCGGATGTTCCCACAAAAATTGTATATCATACGGTAAGACTAAATTGTGTAATAAATTGTTGCATACCTCCTTCTTTTTAGAACACTACCACGCCATCTGACGAAGACATTAAAAAGCTAATTGAGGATGAGAAACGGGCAAAAGAAAATGCTGAAAAAGAAAGAAAACATGCTGAAGAAGAACAAAAAAGTATTGTCGCATTTTTTGGAGGACGGCCATACTTCATTGGATTGATTTCTATTTCTTCTGTGATAATTATTGCCATCCTTGGTCTTGTTGTTTTTTACATTTTTTCTTATTGTTCTTTTTGTTTCAGAACATAAGAAACATTATTTTGTTTGAGTTATTATATTATAATTCCAAATTTTTTACGTTTATTTGAATATAAAGAGAGAAAATTTAAAAAAAGAATATGTTTCCTATCTCATAATATTATTGTGACCATATTTTTGCTTGATTTTTATTTCTTTTGAAGGCGAATCAAAACATTATTCATGTCCGTAAAATCATAAATATGATTAAATTTAGTAAAATAAGGACGTGGTTCACTTAAACAAATGAAGGTTGCAAAAACTATTGGTTCCAAAACTATTTGCAGTTAATTATTGAGCATTAATAGTTTCTAAAAAACCTGAGAACAATAAACAATTCAAAATATCTCAAAATTTTTGAACCTTTACTGAATTTGAAATAAACAATAGCATTACATTATGCAAATTTTTGATGAAAATGAAAGGTAGACGCAAATTAAAGAAGCTAAAAAGAGAAGAATGGAAGAGGTCTCAAAAGCAACCCAAATGTGGTTTATTGAATAATGAATTAACTGTTCATTAAAATGCTTTTTAAAATGCAAAATTCATTTAAAGGGGGAGTCGCACTTCTCATAAACTTTTTATAAGAGGGAGCAGAGAAAAAAAGACAACGCTGCCGAGGCAAAGAAAAGAAATAGTGCGTCTTTTCTCTTTTTCCCCCCTGATTTTCACGAAAAGATTTATGAGAACTGCCACTCCCCCTTTAATCAAAGTTGAATTTTTTAATTATAGTTTTTCAATTGCAGGAGTTTATTGTGATAAAATTTTTAAACTAAAAGCTGTGGTAAAACAAATAACCGGAAACAATGGAAAACTCTGATTCAATGAGACAAAGAAAAAAAAGAGAAACAGCAGGTTTGTGTTAATGAATGTGTAAAAACTTCATTGGGATGTCAATCATTATCAGATTTTAGAAGCGGATTTATTTGTTCAGTAATAACTCTAAAAAAGCAAAAAAAAAATGTAAAAACAATATGAAAAATGACTAATATTCGCTTTCCTCGAAAACAGTATGACTAAATCGAACAGAGCTATTACCATCGCACCCAATAAATGAATTTATTGTCTGTAATGGAGTCTTTTTTGCAGTTTTAAAATGAAATTGTTTAACATATTCATCCCAAAAAAAGGTATCAAATACATTGTTGATTTCTTCAATAGCGTTAATATGAAGGTTATTACAGGTTTCTGTGATTTGAAATTGTTCATCAATCCGCATCACTTCTTCTTTCATTTCTTTTTTTAAATCATTAGCATAATTTTCCAATTTCTTTTTTTCTTCTTCTTGTTTGTCTATATCTTTTTTCTGTTCAACAGCAGTGTTTCCTAAATTAATTAGTTTCGCTACTAAACGTACTGCAATATCGTATAAGATAATATTCCTTTTTTGCCGGACATTATTTGATAAATAATTACATTTCTTGATAAAATGATTTTGTATGGCATCATTGACGGCATTTGTCTTTTCATGCGCAAAAGGGATATTTTCTGCAGAAATATTTGATGGGGGCTGAATAAGAAAAGTTTGAAGCGGTATGACGCTTTCATACACCGTTTCATATTCGTTTTTGAATACTCTAAAAAAAGAAAAAATAAGCTGGGCTCCTATTTAAAATGTTTATAAAAACCCTTACTCGACTGTTGATATTGAAGTGTTTAGAATATAATCATATTCAATGAGATGCCGTAATGGAATACTAGCAATCTCATTAAAAAATAGAAATAAAACACCAAATATTTTTAGCTCAACCATCTTTACTAAATTTTTAATCACAAAATGATCTTATTTAGTTTTTGGCTTCCTTATTTATTAGATTTTTTTACTCTGGAACTTTTCTTTAATATAACCTTACGGCACCACTTTTCAGATCGATTACTCTTTTGTTTCATATCAGCAAATGAGCCATTTTTTTTATAAGGAACAAATATGACAACTATTGATTTACAGTTTTTAATGAAATTTATTCGATAACAACAATGCAAAAATAACCAAAAAATCATCAAGTGCAACTGTCTGTTTATATAAATAAAAAAATTTAACAAAAATATTTGGAATGGAAATTTCTGGCATCGAACGCATACACGTGGATTTCGAAAGAGCGCAATATAATGCTTTTAAATATCATTTTGGAAATATTGTATATGGATGTTCTTTTCATTTAGCCCAAGGAGTTATTCGAAAGGCACAAAGAATTGGACTTATGAAATTTTATCATGAAGAGGAAGTTAGGCGATGGGTAAGAGCCTTGATGGCCTTAAATATGTTGCCGTACGATCACGCCGTCAGATTGTTTAATCTACGTTTTAAAAAACCTCCGAAAAAACCAAAAACTGCAAAAAAATGGCCGGGAAAGAAACTTTTTACAGTAAGCTAAATGAACTTCCGTTATAAAAAACAATATTTATTATATAATTTTTAAGGAAATGGCAAATTATTTTAAAAAAACATGGTTAACTGATAAATTAAGGATAAGCTTTTATGGTTTACGCATTGTCAGAAACACAAATGCAGCAGAAGCATTTAATGCCCAATTACAACGTGATCCGATTGTTAAAAAGCATCCAGCGTTACCACAATTTTATGTTACTGTAGCAAATTTATTCCGTGACGTTGCAACAAGAATTTATCAGTTATACAAAGGAATGGACACCAGACCCACTGTAAAAAAGTATGAAGAAATGGATCGTATTTTAGCAGAGCGAGAAGCAATTTATGAAAGAGATGTCATTTCACGTTATGAAGAATTATCAGATGAAGAATTTTGTGAATTAGCTTACAGTCATGTTAAAAGATGCAGTTATTTAGTTCAAAGAGTAAAGAAAGTAAAGTCTGTTATTAAAAATGTTATTAAAGAAGAAATTACCAATGCTAAAGATAAAGTTGTCGCAACAGACGATGAACATGATGAAAATGTTGACAACGTTGAAATGTCAAAAGAACCTGATATGTTTGATGAAAGTGAAGAAGAATCCGAAACGGATGACAATGAAAGTGCATATGAATCAGATGACTATGTTGATTCGGATGAATCAGGAGAGAGTTACGATTATGAAGACAATTTCCAAGAATCATACATTCATTCTGATTATGAACCAAAAAAGCTAAAAAACGTCAAAAATGAATCTCCTTCCTTTACAACACCATCTCCGGCTTTCGCATACAATGATTTCGACTCCCAAGACAATTACCAAGATAAAAAACTAAAAATGGTTAAAAAAGGATCTTCTGCATTTATTACTCCATCTCCGGTTTCTAAAGCTAATGAAAGGTCCTGGAACAGTTCCTGGAACAATGTTCCAACTCCTCCATCCCCCAAATCCAGTCGATATCAATATTCTTTGGATGAAAGACAATTAACACTTTCAAATACGAGAAGTAAACGTAAACTTGAATATGAAGACCAAGAACCAGTTTCAAAGTTCAAACAATCAAAACCAAATGAAGATTTAATTGATGTTACCGAAAGCACAAAACAAGGTTAGCGTCTTAAAAAAAGTAAAAACAAGTCTCATTGATGTTTATATTTAGCTACTAATGGAAGTTCAGACATAATATTTGATGGGGATTTTGGAATGTCAAAATTTGAATACAAATTTACTCCTCCAAAAGATGAATTTTTACAGTCACTATGTATTATTTTACGCTCAGATAAAGTGAATATCAATGTCCTTAAAAATAATTCGCCCTTACTTAAAATGCCAAAAGCTACAATTATTGGTCCACCAACTGCTTATTTTGATGTAGAAGGCGATGGTAATTGTGGCTGGAGGAGTCTTTCATATGGAATGCTTGGAACCACTGCACATCATTGGACAATTCGAAAATTAGTTACCAATTACCGCTCATTTAATAAAGATAAAGAAGGTGTTGAAAATTGGAACATTATTAAACACCAATCTGAACGTAGTACTGTAAATGAAAGGCGTCTCTGGATGTCGGACGGTGATTTAATTGCTGTTGCAAAATTTTTTATGATTAACATTCTTTGTTATAAAGAAATGGGGAAGTTTGAAGAAAATCATTGGACTTGTTATGCTCCAGGAATAAAACAAAATTTGATACAAGATCAGAATTGCCCTGATGTATGTATTGTTTGGTCCAAGGAAGAAGAACATTATAGAGCTGTTACTGCTTTTGAAACAATTTTGTGATTAATTTATTTGTATATACATGCTTCCATTGACCTTAGTAATAAAATCATTATATTAAAAAAAAAACAAAGTTGAAACATAATTTAAATCAAATTGTAGGGATAAAAACAAATATATTTATCACAAAAATAATAAAAAAAATCAATTTTCTTACTTTGGCAAAAAAAATTTGGCCAAACTATTGGAAAAATGAAAGTTTCATCGAGGCTTCCATCAACCCTTCCATCAACAAAAATCATAAGTTTATTATCATTAAAACACTAAATTAAACCCAAAACAACGAACTCTGAGCAAAAAAAACAATAAAATTAAACATTTTGAGGTAATCACTCATGTGACTCCACCCCCCCCCCCCCCCCCCCCCCGAAGTATCGGGATATCCCCCTTAACCCCAACAAACAATTTTCTGATAGTTTAAAGTCCTAAGAAACTCGAAAGTATCATTTTTTAACAAAAAAAAATCAAAAATTTGACTTATTTTGAACAGATCTCCAAGGGACCCCCATGACCCCAACCACTGACCCCCGGACGTTCAGAATATGTTCCATAACCCTTATATAGCATTCCCTGACTCTACCGACCCCCATTCTCCCTTATTTATTGAAATATAAGGTCAGTTCGGAAATTCTAGGTTCGGTTCGAGTTCGGAAATTCTAGGTTCGGTAATTCTAGGTTATGCAACATACTCAAGATTCACAGCTTTTAAAAATTTTATTTTTTATTTTTTCATTTTAATTTATTCTGCTTCTGAATTCTTCACAACACTAAATTTTGTTATCTACTCATCAAGACGATTCGAATGATAGCAATTTTGTAGAATTTGGACAATATTTTTTTCCAAAATTTAGAATCCAGCGGATTCTGAATCCTTTTTTTCAAATTCTTTAAGTCACACATATTAATGTGGTGGTAACCGTTTTATTTCTTTTTACAGAAAACGTTTAACTTGCTTCAGTCTCTCAGAATTTGGGTTTAAAAATTTAATATCGAAAAATGTAAAAAAAAGTTTTCTCTCATTGGACAGTTTTGGTTGCGATCGACACACCGTGCCCCATGTGAAAAATATTTTTGTCTTGGTCCCCCCTGTGAAAAAAAAATCAAAAAAATCGAAATTTTTTTTTCGGCCCTTACATTTCCCAAATTATTTTTTAATCATTTTTAAGTCATTTTTGATTAACATTAACTTTATTCCAACCCCTTAACTCAAAATCCGTCTCTACAGGACGCCCAATGAGCCCGTGAGTCATCTGTTTTAATATCTTGGAAAAAACGAAACCTAAAAAAAACAAGTTCTAAGATTTAAACTCGGTATTTTTGATTAAATAAATGTCATAAGTAATAAAAAGTTTATTGGATCACCAAAACAACAAATAAATTGTAAAGCAAGTGGTTAAAGACATTGTAATTAAATAAGTTGGCGCAGTGTTTCTTGATGTTGAAGTAACCTAGAAAGTGTCAACAAAAATGTTTATGTCATTAAAGAAGATAAAAACAACGTACATTTGTTTACGAGATTTCAAGGTATCAATAACTTCTTCCCTTAACAAACTTGGATCATCAGATTTTGGCATTTCTTTATGGCCTTAAAAAATAAGGAGAAATTTTTAAAACTATATAAAACATATAATTTACCAGGTACAGATAAGTACATTTCCATTAATTGGTCCAAAACCATTTCATTTTTTTCTGCTTCTGCTTGATCACGAGCTTTCTTTTCTTCTTCCTTTCTTTGAATTTCTTCCATAATTTGAATTTCATTAGATATTTTTGAATTTGCTTCTAAAAAAGATAACGTGATAAAGAAATAAACAAAAAGTTACTTTTAATTCGGCGTAAAATTTGTTTCAATATGGTTGGCTCGGTAATAATTTTGGCGTAGGAATGATATTTCTCTATACTGTTTTTAAATGGATTCTAGAAATGAACAAAAAGTAATGTGTAAAAGAAAAAAAATACACTGCAAACCTCATTTTCAGCTTTTCTTAAAACATTTTCTAATATATCCGTTAAAGCTTTTTCAAGATCGACTCCATCTTCCATGACACTTTTATCCATCATCATCATCATCATCAAACACTTTTCTTCAATTTTTGTCAAATCTTGTCAGCTCCCGCGCAAAGAAATTTTCTTACAACGAAAAAGCTGTTGCAAAACAAATTCGGTGAAAAAAATAACAGATTTTTTCTTATCGTGTAAAATGCTTCTGAAATTTCTCAGTCTTCGTTGGCATCTGATAATATGCAAATTTTTCATTTTATTTATTTATAGGCTATTTTTTGCTTTTTATTTTATCTGTTATATAAAGTATTGATTGTATCCAAAGCATACGTAGGAAGGAAGACATACATGCACAAAAAAGAAGAAAAAAAACGTTTGTCCACTGAAACAAGGCGCACACAGAAAAAGAGAAGAGCTTTTTGCACCACACAAAATCGTATGAGAGTTTTTGGGGGACTGCAGTCTAGAAAAAAAGGGAGACGAAAGAGAGAGTTTATTTCGTCATTGTTAAAAATATACGTTAAATAAGTTTAAAATCATGGTAAATCATATATGAAACTGTAAAAAAAGTAAAAAGAAAACTGAAAAAAATTATATAGGATAAAAATATTTGTAGTTTTGCCAAAATTTTTACTGTCTTTTTGGATATAACGATAAAATTATGTTTGGCGCAATTTTTAAAAATTTAAACTTTTTTCTATTAACTTAATATTTTTATAGTATCAATGCCGCCAAAACGAAGCCGTGGAAGGGGCCGTGGGGCGGCCAAATCTGTCGTTAATCCTCGAGAAAGAATTGTTACAAGGAATCGAGGTAAGCCAACTCCATCAGTGCTCAAAAGAAGAAGTTTAACTCCAGTTAAACAAAGAAATAAGAAAAGAGGCAATCTTGTAAAGTAAGACTTTCGTAGTTTTCTCTTTTACTCTGTTATTTATGTTAATTTAAGTGGCAAAAGACCATGGGAAGATAGTGATGGAGAAACAGATCATATCAAAGTGGAACCTATAATAGCTTCTTCAGAAGAAGAAGCAGAATCAGCTGATGATGAAGAGTATAATGGTAATGACTTTTTTGTATTTATTTATAATGACAATCTTCATTTTAAGCTGAAAATGAAGGAATTGAAAATGATGAAGAGGAAGAAGAAGAACTTGATGATTTGGATATATCATTTTGTGGTAAATTTGTTTTGTTTTCTTTTAATTACTTATAAAGTGATATGTTTACAGTTGCGCCAGAAGAAACAATTTTATGTCCATGGATAGAAGAAGTTAATGTTCCGCAGTTAATGTTACCTCGTCCCTGTCATGATTTGATTGTCGATGGTCGATTATTAATGGATCTTATTCAAGTAGATTCGGATATTTTATAAAAGCATTATTTTTATTTTTTTAGGTATATGAAACAGTAACAACGTTTTATCGGCTTATTCAGCTTACACCCTTTATATTTGAAGATTTTTGTGCTTCAATGAGAAGTGAAAATCAAACCAAATTAATTGCTGATATTCATATTGCATTATTAAAAGCTTTATTACGTGATGATGAAGAACAACTTACGATTTTTGCTGTTACAGAGACGAGTGTTTCTTTCCAAATTCTTGGTCAACTTTTAGAGCCTGCAACATACGGTGAAGTTCTTCGACAATATGCAGAAAGTGATTCAAGATTTCCAAAAGAAATTGTTGAAATTTTAAGATCAAATTATCCATTTGTTTCACTTGGCGATCGACTTAAAGTTTTATTTTGGTTATGTGAAAGACTTGTTGAAAGTGCATTGGTAAAAAAGGAAATAAAAGCAGAAGGAAAGATTTTGAATGAAAGTTATTGTCGCGAATGTGCAAAACCTGGAGATTTATTATTATGTGATGGATGTGAAGCATCTTACCATATGAAATGTCTTTCACTAGATGATGTCCCGGCAGGTGAATGGTATTGTTCTGTTTGTCGACAACAAGAAGTTCATGGTGTTACGGATTGTGAAATTTCAAATGAAAAAGGTACAATTCATCGAAAAACTCCACTTGGATATGATAGACATGGACGTGTATATTGGTTTCTTATAAGAAGGATTATAGTGTAAGTTATTATTACGCATTATTGACAAAAAATAATTAGTCAACAAAATTATAGGGAAGATTTGGCTCAAAATACAGTATACGTTTATTCAACAATTCCCGCTATTTATGAATTAATTTCTACAATTGATGCATCACATTATGAATCACGATTATGTGCAAATATTTATCGTATCCTTGATAAAATTGCTGAACAGTGTGATATTACATTAAAGATGACACATTTTCGACGTGATGAACTTGGACAAAAGCTTGTAGGAAATAAAGAATTGGAACAAACTTATATTGATAAAGATAATGCACATCGAATGATATATATTGTTTACAATATTGTTACAAATTTGTCAGTAAAACATGAAATAATGGAAATAGATGAAAGTACCCAAGATGGAATACAAAACAACCTCCCCCTGAAGTTGGAAAGGAAGATTTTAAAATACCTTGGTTTTGAAAATGGAATATTAACATCGACAACATGGAGCTTTGGCGTTGAACAAGGTAAAGAATTAATAAAGATGATATACTTTAAACAAATTTATAATTTTAGAACATTTGGTTGAAAGACGAAATGAATTTGTTGCTGCATTAGAATATCCTCCAGATATTAAAGCTTTACCATTACTTGATGATTATTGTCGCGAACTAAACATTGCTTTTCGGTTGTCATTTAGTGATGGAGGGTATCGAAAATATGATAATATTTATGACTCTAATGAATATGCAAAACCAACAATACAACGAATAAAAGAAAAGGATCGTAAAAAGTATATGTCAACAAGATTTTCATTGGATGAACCATTTTTGGTAAGCTCATTTATATACTGTATTTAAATAATTTCAATTTTCTAGTGGGCTGTTACAAAAGGAAAGAATATGTTTGTTGATCAAAATCTTTTTGGGCGACATATTCAAATTACTTTAAGACGAATAGTTGAGAGACTTCCTGATGAATTATATCATCGTTTATGGAAAGGTCATAACAAAGAAGTGTTTGTATCAAAATTAACAAAAGCTACAACTCCAGAATTACTACGAGAATGTCTTTTACAATTTGAAGCATGCCTTCGAAAACCTGCATTTACAAATGCATGGTGGTCTTCTTTGGGTCATACTTCATTAATCCGCCAAACTTCTCATGATAGAGAACGTCGGCAATTTCTTGATAATCTTAGAAAGAAAGAAGAACGTGAACTTGCAATTGCTGAGCCTTCTGTTGTTAATGATATTGTTTGGGTAAATACTCCAAGACAAAAAAATATTTGTAAAAATCTTTGGAGAATGAAAAATGAACAATACCGTTTAAATGGAAAAGGCGCTTTGGGAGGATGGATGTGGATTTCTGCGCAGTACACACGAGATATTGTAGATTCTGCTGAAAAACCTGAACTTGGAATTGATTTTCAAACTCCCATTGAACAGGTTGGCAATTTTTAGCAAATAGGTTTAAGTTGCTTTTTTTAATAATTGCAATATATAGAAAGAAAATTTGTTTTATTGACTTCTGATCATAAATTTTTTTATAGCTTTTAACAACTGCATCACGAAAAGCTTGTCGCTTGGATAAACTTGTAAAGAAATTTTCTTGCTGGAGGGAAGCTCAAGAAGAAGAAGCACTTCTTCGCTCTCAACCAAATTGTTTTTCGCCAAGTTGTAGTAAAACTTCGAGCTTTATTAAAATTTCTGGGCAAAAAATGTGAGTATATTGTACTAATCTTTTTTAGTTCCTAAGCCACGTGTTTCTTTTAGCCCAACCAAATGTTACTCATATAATTGCCCAAAATGCACTGCTGAAGAACTTGATACTCAGTCACAAAATCCTGATACTTCTGCCATTGCTAAAGCATTTGATACTGTTCGACGTCGAGCATTTTTTGCTGAACTTAAAAAAACATCTGCAAATACCCGAGGGGAAGGCATTCCCTTTCCTTTTCCCGTTCCTTTTCATTATACCCATCCAAAAACAAAACAACAGAGTATTTTAATCCTTCCAAAATAGTATGTTTTTCTTTAAATTTATTTTTTGAATACAGTAAAATTTTTAGCACATTGAAAAAATTGTCAAAAACAGGTGGTGTTAAAAGTTTTCACATTCATGGCTTTAATCGATCGCAAAAAAGTAATTATACTGTGTGGCCCTATTTGTGTCATAGGCCAATTTTTGATAATTGCTGGAGATACTTAACTCATCATTCAAAATCCTTACATTCTATTGCTCTTCAACTTCGAATTTTATTTGCTTCAATCAGATGGTCGGATCTCGATGCAGATGATTTTGATGAAGGAGAGAGTGTTATAATTAGCCATCCTGATTATGATGAAAAACGTTTTGTAATTGGTCATAGAGAAAATCCTCCAGATGGTATGATTTGCATTCATTCAAAAAACAAACAATAATATTTTTAGGTTATTATGAACAATATAAACTTCGAGTTGAATTAATTGCACTTGATGATGATGGTATTCCTCCCCATATTGAAGGGGATATTGAACTTGATAAAGATAAAATTGATATTTCTTCTATTCCGTCTTCAACTCCTTCATCCAAATCCACAAGAAGTTCGTTTTTTTCTTTTTTTGAGATTTGTATTTTTTGTATTTTAGAAAGTGTAAGAAGGAAGTCTAAAAAATTGAATGATTCAGCTTTATCTTTGAGAGGCAATGTTTCACGAAAATTTGTAGAAAGGTGGACTGATGGGGTGAGAAACTTATCTTTATTAAAATGAGAAATTCATTATATTTTATAATTATTTTTAGGTTCAATTAAAGCTTTTTGAAATCGTTGCATATTGGAAAAGATACAATGAAAAGAAGCCTCAAATACGTATTTTATCAAAATCAACTCCGTCTGAAAATAGGGATTTAAGACTTTTTTCTAATTTACAAGGCTTACCTGCTCCAAGGTTAAAACTTTTCTTTTTGCTACTGTAATCATTGTTAATTTGTTTTAGACGGAGTTCACCTCCTCCATCATTGGTTACTGTAACCGATTCAAGAAAACGTTTTCATGAAAGTGATAGTCCAGAAATTCCAAAGAAAGTTGTTATTTTGGATGAACCTGAAACTACTCCAAGACAACTTCCCCGTATAATAACCATTGACAGACGTAAACAGGATCTTAGTGGAAATTTTATACACCGTATTGCCCCAAGTTCTAGTAGTGAACATCGTAATGTCTTTCCTGTAACGTCAAGTCCATCTCAAAATGGTTCAAATGTTCAACGTCAATTAAAAATAGTTCGTCGATCTGATGGTGTTAGATTTCCAACATCTGTTGCTACAGTAAGCTTATTTACTATCAAAAAATTAATCTATTTTTATATTTTTCAGAATGGTACCCCACTTTCATATGTCAATATGAATATTAGACCACGGCAACCATTGACATCTGGACCAAGATTTGTAACAGTACGTTAATTCTTTTTACTTACACTTTTTCAAATCATTGTTAAAGTATGACTGTCAAAAATAACTTTTTTTTAGGTATATCGTTCAGCTGGACCTACTCCTTATCGTGATATTTATCGACCCTCCCATGCTGTTCGTCGAATTCTCGTTCATCCACCTGGAAGACAGGTTTTTATGAGGCCTCTAAGACCAACACAGATTCATTCTAATCAATCTCAAAATCCAAATGATTATTCTCAATGATTTATTACGGGTCGTATTTTGTATTTTTTTAAATTTTTGTTATTTTTAAGGGTATTTACTTCATGTTTTGGGTAAATACTATTTAGTTTCTCTTTTTGCAGATTTTTCTTTTGGTTATTATGCATTTTTAAATTTATCCAAAGAAATTATATTTGAAATTGTTTTTTGTTTTGGTTGGATTTCTTTTTGTATTGTTTTTAATAAAATGAATTTCCGGTATTTTTCATAGAAAGTCGCTGCGAGACCCATATTCGACGTCCACGCCGTTCTAACGCCGCGGGAAGTGCCCAACTGGCTTAGTTCTCCTCAACATCGGATTCAGCGCATTTTTTTACCCCCAGGGGCCTGGTATGGTAAATTGAGCCAAGACCTCCTTTTGATTACAGTATTTTTTTTGGAGAAAAACGTAGGGTTAAGTCGGCTTGGACCTAAAATGGTGCCAATAGGCCCAAAAACACTAAAAAAAGGCTTTGAATTGATGTCTGCGTCGACAGGGTTATGTGCCGTCAAAATTGCGAAAAACGTACATTTTTGGCTTTTTTTGCATTCTAAAGAAAGTGGTCTACAACTCAATGTTTTTGTGAGCTGCTACTTTGCGGATGTAATGACACTATTTTCACACCCCTGGCTACCCTAGTTTAAAAGTTACTTTTAATTGAAAATTAGTGAATTTTTGCACTTTTTTTGAAAATAGATTTTTGAAACGCCATAAATCAGCAATGAGATATTTAAAAAAAAGGGCAAATTTTTCAACAACGTAAAAAATGAAGATAAATTGCAATAAAAGAAAAAGCGTCCCTAGCTTTGTTTCCTGTTTCCTGAAGATTAAATTACAATCAAAAGGAACCGTATAAATCCATTTAGAATCGACTTCTATTCTTTTTTGTTCATTTCATGCACACCTATACCCTCAACATCAGAAAACTGTATTTTATAATATTTTTCAATGTCAGAAAATGCTATATTCAGATTCTCCATACTTGATTTAGCCATAATCAATCAAAACAAAGCAAAAAAACAACAGAATAAATTTATTTTTCTAAGTGAGATTTTTCACAATACCTCCCCCCCCCCCCACATCGTTTTTGGTGCTATAACTTCAGTATTTGACTTATGAATAACCCCGTAAACGGTTTATATAGTATTTTTTAGAAATTCTGCACATTTTTAAACTATTTAAAAAAATTACTTTTTTTGCCTTGGTCCCCCTTGTGAAAAAAATATCGAAATTTCCGAAATTTTCTTTTTCGACGCACATTTCAGGGAATGTTCAGGGGGACTATTAGAAGACGTTTAATAGAAAAATTAATCGTTTAAAATCATCCTACGCAAAGCCACCTTAACTCAACGCCAAATGAGCCCGTGCGTAGCTATTTTAATAAACACTATAATTACCGTTACCGCATTTTTTCGAAAACGGTACGGTAATGGAACTACTCAAAATCCAACTTTTTTTGCCGATTTTTTCATTTTTGTTGGACTTTTCAAAAAAATGTGTTATATATAAGAATAATAATAATTTAATATTTATTTTTGAAATTTTTCATATATTTGATTCTTTTCTAACCCGTGAAATAAAATAATATAAGCGCGTATTTGGATTGCAAAAAAGGCATACAAAGTTAAAAAAATGTACAAAAAGGGTTAATAACCTGAAGGACAATAACAATAAAGAATAATAAATATACAAAATTTTAAGCATCAAGACGAAGAAGAGTTTTATCGCTTGGATATAAGATATGAGCAGTTTTGGCAAATAAATTACCAGCATGATTCAGATTATAATGTTCGACTTGTGAAAAATATGGTTGAGCATTTTGAATGACAGAATTGTATTCGACATATTCTTTGTTTTTCTGTAAATCTTTAAAAGCTCCAAGTCGAGAATTGAGAACACCTTGAGATGCTTGAAGTCGGGGTGGTTGCCCAGGGGCAGTTTGTTGTTGAGAAATATAAAGTGTAATAATTTGTGAAAATAATTGTATCCTTAAAAATAAAACATAACATTTTTAAACAATTTAAAATATGCCCTTACTTGATAGGATAAGACGGTTTACGCCCAAATTTAGTTACCATTGAAAAGAATGAGACACCCTTTTCATCAGAATGCAATTTTTTCAAAAAAGTAATATAATTTTCTAAATGTTCATTTGCTACCGCAGTTGCCATTCCATTTGAATACTGTCGAATAACCATTCTTTGAAGCTTTTCAACGCAAAGAAGAAATGCAGCTTCTTTCTTTGGTTTAATATATTTTGGTTTTACTGATGAAAGATATTCTTGAAGCCGTTTTAAAAGGGCTGTTTCGGATGAAGCAGAATTAAGTTCAGTCATTTCATTAATTAAATGAGCATTTAAAACCAAAAATCGAGGTTTTATCCCTGCATCAGCTGATGGAGTAGTATAAAGCCATTCTTTGGATCGCTCAGGAATAGATATCCAGCTAAAAATGTAATTTAAATTTAGGTTGAACTATAAAAAATTAGATGTTTCTCTAATTTATATTATTGCAGTTTAATGTTTTAACAGTATATTTTTAAATACACACCTTACAAGTTCATGCCAATCACAGGAGATTTTTCTATTAAAATATGCAGCAATACATTTATTTAATAGTTTAAGTCCCAAATATGGCAATGAAGCAGTCATAGATTCCATTGCAGTATTCAAAATCAAAAGAACCAAGCCACTTTCAGGGTGATCTTTAAGCCATTCACCAACAGTCTTTATTAATAATAACGTTGTTTTTTCTTTCGAAATTTCAGGCAATACCAAAGTTAATTCTTTTGCCAATGGAACGAAACCAGATTTATCTAAAATATTGTAGTAATATAACGTTTTCCCCCGTTCATCAGCTAATTAGGTTTAGACATACAGTAACCCGAACAATTGTTTAAGAACTTACCATTTCCACCAATAATAAGATCAATTTTTGTCAAAATTTCTCGAAAATGTTTTTGCAAATCAGTGATACTCCAATTTGCTTTTAACATTAATCGAAGATCAGTTCGTAGATAAGCTGCTTGTTTTCGAATAATTTCAAGTTCTCCAGCATTAGTATTAGGCATTGTAGTAGTTGTTGAAAAAAAGCAAGCTTGCCTGTAAATACTCATAAATGCTTTTACAACATTGTTTGGAGTTGTTAAAGTATCATTCGGATATGACGTAGCAATAAAAGTTCCAACATTTTCAATACTTTCTGCTTTTGTAAAATACCATTGACACGAATGAATAAGTGATGACAATAGCCTTTCAACAGAAGCTCGAGATTTTGCAAAATTTGCACTTCTATAAGCACATCGAGCAAGTAAAGATAATAATAGGGAGTGAAATGCACGATGTCCTTCTAATGGTTGATTTTGTTGATGTTGAACGAGTTGTTGCCATTGTATACGAATTATTATTTCGGTTACAAGTGGACCGACTTCAGGAGCACTTTCTGTCATTAGTTTTTCCATTGTTGACAAAGCCATAAGCGTTGGCCAAAATCGTTGCCATTGTAAAGATACAAGCTTTTCTTCCTAAAATTTTATTAAATATTAAATATTTTACAGATTATTTTTTTCAACTCCTTACATAAACAATATAAACATGTGATGAGCCTGCTCGTTGTAATGTCATAAGTTGAGTAGCAAAATATTCCCAAAATAGAATTTCAATGGTCTCAGAACCTGGTGGTAGATAAGTACTGTGTGGAAGCCAGACTAACAATTTTACCATTTTTTCGACGACAGGTTGGGCTAAATAATTATCAGCTGGATTCCATGGAGCTACGCCATTTCCAATGGGTTGAAGTAATGGGCCCCAAAGAGCTTGTACAAATGTAAAACAATTTCGAAGTTGCTGTTCAATTACTGTAGTTGGTGCATGAGAATTGAATGTATGAGCGACCTGTAAAGTTTTTATATGTAAATAAAATTAGAGTATCTTTTTTAGCATGTTTTACACAATAAAGCATAAGTTAATTGACTCACATAAAGACGAACGAAGTATTCAGAATATCGACAATAATGAATTAAATATGGTGTCCATACCGAGAACATTCGAGTACTAAAATATTTCAGATATGGCAATATAAGTAAATAAAAACAGTGTTTGGCATTATGTTAGCTTATTTTTAATTTAAATAATAATAATAATATTATAGTTGTTGTTCTGTGTTGAATAAATAAGACTTACGTAAGTTCTTGTCGTGATTTTATTGCTTGTTCCGAAAGAACACGAATACATTGAGTTACAAGATTAACATCCAATGAAACTTTAACTGGCGGTCTTACCGTATCATCTGCCAAATAATTATCAAGTAATAATTGAGCATTGATGGTGTCAAAAATTTCAGATGGAATTCCTTGGGTATTTGTGCCAGAAAAAAGTAAAGCAAAGCCGCTGACAAAGTTATAGGGAAAATGATGGAATAAAGTATGAACAAAGTGATCAGAACATAATTTTGTTAAAATTGTATTTGAACCTGATGCAGATACAAGATTTTCAAAGATGATTGGCATTAAAGCAGAAAACTGATTCTGTGGCATATTATTTCCGGTATGTTTAATATCAAGTCGTTTTAAAAGTTCTAACGAAGATACGGTAGTCGAAGTATTTCGAACACTTCTTGAAAGCTCAGAATATATATGAAAAAGTTGTTCTGGAAGAACGCAAGATGGAGTAAAATGTTCAAACAAGAAATGATTCAAAGGACTTCCGCCAAGCACCATTCTCATAAGATTCACTTGTTCAGTTGGTTGATTTGCAATAAATACAGATCCTAGAGATTTTATGCACGAAGCATATGCATCCGCAGCAGCTGGGAATAAAAGATTCTGAGTATTTACATGATTACATATATGGTAAAAAAGTGTTCCACCAGTAAGACGAATTTTTTCAAACATATGTGGTTGGTCTTGTTTTGTTGCAATACCATAAAGATAAAGGGTTCTAAAAATTTTTGCATTATTACCATTTTCAGTTTTTTTCAAAATTCTAACCTGCAAATAAATTCCAAATGTGCACTTTTAATTGCAGCTGTATCCAACATTGTTAAAAGTCTGCCAACTTCTTCCTTAAAAATATGGCAATATTTAGTTGTCCTTTTGTTTTATTCTTTTATATAAATTTTTAAACGACAAACCTCTCGAAATTGTCGATTTTGATTCATTTGTTGGGCGACAGCAGTATCGTATTCACTTGATGATACAACAACATTCGCAATAGATGGCCGTTGACACTTTGATGTAAACATATTACCACACTTTAAATTAATAATTAAAGTAAGTTGAATACTTTTATACAATCTTCCAAAAAGATCTATATATTTTATATTCAAATCAGAGACACGTTCTTTGCCATCAACTAAATAAATATTTGACATTACTAATTTTATTTTTATTTTAATTGTTAATACTTACCATAAGTACTAGAAATTTTTGAAATTTCTTCAAAATATCCCCCGAACTTTGATAAGACAAACTGTGGTGTACAACAATCACTTAGCCCCAATGAATCGCTCAATGGAAGATTTTGATGAATAGGCACTGAAGGGAAAGCAATAACTTCAAGTGATGGAGATTGTAAGGAATTAAAGAAATCTGTCATTGACAAACATCCTGATTTCAAGCTTCTTGCATATGAAATACTATTTTCAAGATGGCAAGCGATTGAAAAAATATTTGCTTCATTTTTTATTTCATTTCGAACTTCATCCAGTGGAACAAAATCCAGCCATAAATGTTTATCACCGGAAGTTATCATTTGTACAAGGTAATCCATTATCAAATCATTGAATCGATTAAATTTTGCTTGATACAAAGCATCATGAAAAAGCCATTGACTAACAGCATGATAAAACGAAGCAAAATTTTTATTTGTTGTTGATTTTTCGGCTTTTGGTAAAATATCGGATCTTAAATTCGTCATCATCGCTTCGGATAATTTACATTTGTGATAAAATTCTCCAGGACAAATTGGTTCACTACAATCAATAATTAAATTACCGTTTAACTGGATATAAAAGAAACGAACATTTTTTCAAGCTTTCTTCTTTCAAACATTACAATGCACAGCTGTTGAAGAATTAAAGAAAAGGCAGGATGTTTATTTGATACTGTAGCAAGCTCTAATAATCGATAAAAATCCAGTCGATCAATGCTAAGATTTGTATGAGATTTTGAAGCAGCTTTTTTTACAGATTCATCCAAACTTTTATTTTGATGTTTTTGCAGAGAAGCATACAAGCAGGAATAAAATCCTGCATGAACTTTTGGTTCTGCCATTAAAAGCACCCAAGAACTCCAAGGAGAAACATTCATTAAGGCAGAAGATAGTAGTGGCGGTGGAACTGGTGTTGAAAACATGGAAAAAAGGCCTTTTGATGTTTCTTTCCATATTGTTAATTGATTCTGAAAAGAACAGATATTACTTTTGTCTTTTTTTGAATTGCGGTATACCCGATAAGCATCAGTAAGAATTTCAACAATCCCAAATAAATTTTCAGAATCTTTTTCAAATGCAATTTTAACAATTGTGCCCAAAAGCAATAAAACAGATTTATCATTATTCCATTCTTTTTTGCATAATAATAGTCTTAGCCAAGCTAATGAAGCGTCTCTTGGTGATGATTGTTGTGCATTTGTGAGGTTATACTGTAAGGGGAATTCAATTACAGATTCATTTAAGAGAATTAAACTTACAGAAATAGCCGATAAAAATAGTTTCATAACTGGCCCTGGAAATTTATCCGCACCCATCAAAATTTGAATTGCGTAACTAGATTCATCTGCATGCAAAAGCTTTTCAATGCAATCTCGAAATCCATCATTTTGAAGAAGAATGGGAACTTTTGTCGGAAAAGTAGAAACAATTCTTGCAATTATTACAACAGCAGCATTAAAAGATGAAGAATTGACAAGCTCAGTCAACGGTTTGACTCCATGTTCAAGAAATATTTCAGCAGTTGTTAGACATTTTTGCATTAAATAAACAAAAAATGCCGTAAGATCATTTTGAGGAGCGCTTGTAACATTTTTTGAAACGAATTTTAATCGTAACAAAACGTCAAAACAAAATTTATCGAAATTTTGTTCCAAATCTGGACACTTTAATGCCAACTTCGCAGCATTTTTATATGATTTTGTTATTAAACTATTTCGATTTTTACATTGAACGATATGTGATTTTACGATAGTTTCTGCACAGCAGTCATGTACTTCTTGCGGCATCCATAGCTGACCTGTAGAACCAAAGTTTACAGAGGTTAAAACTCGACGAGCAATATGAGATGCTGGATGATCAATTGGACGATTAATAAGCCATTTTGCAAGCTTTCCCCCGATATCGTCTTTCGATAAAACACAATTCGATAATGGAGCATTTGTTAAAATATCAATTGCGTACTGGTCAAGATGATCAACATTTCTATCAATAAAATTCAAAATTGATGAAAGCAACTTGGGACATCTTTCGATTAAAACAGCAACAGCTTCTGAACCAACTTTGTAATAATTTTCACGTGTGGATTCATCCAAAAAAGAGACTCTAATCATTTCGTCAACAAAATAGCTGAGGTCGGTTTCTGATTGTGAAACAACAGATGCTAACACCGATAACATATATGTTGTATCTTCTGCTCCAATTTCTGCCAATTGTTCAATTAATTTGCCACTCGATTTCAAAGCTTTTGCAACATCTTCGTCAGCAATTTCATACAATTTTCGAACACTATAAATATTGGGAGAACGTAAAAGAAGTTGACATCTCTGACGACAATTCTCGGTAACTACAGAATATGGAAAATCAACCAAAAATTGCCAAAGACCGCAACTTTTTTTTGAAACAATATAATAAATAGCTTGAAGCACAATACGATTTAATTCATTTTGAATCATTCTTTGATCCGTAAAACTTGAAAGTTCTGGCTTGCAAAGATTCCAATAAGTACAAATATTTTGAACTAATAATCTACAAATTTTAAAGATACTACGGTATTCAATGTATACTAAACTCACTTTATGCAACTAGCAATTTTTTTGCAAACATTTTTATACATCGAATATGTTTCAAGGCCTTCATCAAGAAGTTTAATAATAATAAGTGTAAAAGAAATAAGTGAAAGCATAACTTGTCGTTTATTTCCTTCTATAAAATGTGAAACATAAAAGTTTTCGATGAAAAAAAGGTTCATAAAATTTTCAAAGAGCTTACGAGAGATATAAGTAAAATGTCGTATAGCCACCAAAAACAAAGCCTTCAAATCAAATTGCCCAATAATTGAAATAAGATCAGTTTCGTTAATTTGTGTTAGAGTTGTATTATCCTAAATTATTTCAAAATTATTTCGTAACACCAATAAAATGTTAAAAATATCTACCATATCACCATCATCTGAAATAACATTCCAAGAGTTATCCGTTTCTGACTGATAATATTTAATGACGCGGCAAAGAAATTTTTCTCGATGTTTGACCGGTTGCAATACGATACTTAGCAAAGCAACAAAATTATTCATTGCTTTTGAAACATCCAAAGTTGGAACAGATATAAATGTTTGAATCAATTGTGGCCCCCAAGAAGTAACTGGAGATGGAGTTCTCAAAATTTGACACAAAATAAACATTAAATCATCAGCTGTACATGCTTTATATAGCACAGATGATAGCTCAACAATCCATGCTGCTACACTATCATTAAAGCGTTTTGGAAGTCCCGGAAATCGAAGATAAAAGAATAAATCTGAGAGCCCCCCTCTTAATTGGCGCCTTTTAATACTTGAATGATTTGTTGCAATTACTATAAAATAATATAATAGGAAAGAAGCAATAATTCTAAAAAGCTTACGAGTTGGTAATGAGCTTGCACCAGTCTTTAATTCAACAAGAAAATCATTATTGATCATAACAACGGTCCATTGAATTTGTAATGCAAGAGATCTTGCACGAATCTGCAATAATTTTTTAAATACTGTTTTTACTGAAGTTCTTGTGTTAACATTTTACCTCTAAACATAATGTTTCATCAAGTTCCCGCTGACTTAATTCATCCAGTCTTTCTTTTAATTCAACAATTTTTGCTGCAATAAACTTTGCTTCTTTGTAACTTGCTGTACCTGCTGCAGCACGATCATCTCCACATCGTCCCTAAATTTAAATTACATATCTGACTTGAAAGAAAAAAAGACGTACATTTTCAGTTACTTGTTTATCTTCCACAAACCAGACTTCATTATTAACCTGGAAAAATTAAATAATCTTTTAAATTCATTATTTAAATTAACACACACAAAAAAGTTAGTATTGTTATACAAAATTAGCTTACTTTCGTCAACTCAGCGACAGTAATTTCTTTGGAATCAGATTTCATTTGAAGTTTTTCACACACCTCTTTATATTTTTGTAATAAATCCTTTAGCGCATTATGAGGATTTAGTTCTTGCTCTGTAAAAACATCTATGAAATCTTGAACAAATTCTAACTGTTCATTTTGATAATACTGTAATAGTTGCCCTTCTGTAAGCAGTTCCCCTTCTTTAAAATATTGAGACGATGAAGTGGTAGCTGCTTCTTGTATTGTTGGTTCAACCAATGTTGGATATTTTATTTTTGCTTCTTTTTCAGTATATTTGGGCGGTTCAATTATAACAGGCAAGGGATGCTTTTCTTGTAGCGGCGGTATTGCTTTAGTATCTAATTTTGGGTAAACATTTCGAGGTGGAAGAGGTGGTGGAAGATCTTCTTTTGGAAGAATGGAGGAGAGTGGCATTTCTGTAATCTTTGGGCTCGGTAACTTAACCAGAGGATCTTGTTGTGGTTTTTCTTCTTCTTTTAAAGATTCTTGTATATCGGAATATTCTGACTCCGTTTCAGCTTCTTTAACCGGAGAGACAGTACTAGGTTCATCTTTTACAACGCCAGGAGCTTGTAATATCGCAGTACGGACTTCGCGATCTGTCAATGGAGTTACAAATCGATGGGTCGGCGGTAATGGTGCTGGACCCAAATCACCTTTGCTCGCATTGTCTTCTTGTGCCTTTGATGCCCGTGGTTTAGCTACTGGTTTCTTCTGGGCCTCCATTCTAAAAATTTAAAATTAAGTTTAAAATAGAATCGCAAATTAAATTAAATCATTGATATTGAGTCTCTCTCACATTTTGGTCTTTTAAATTTTTTTTGTTTTATCGAAGAGTTTTCGTGTCGAGAACGCTTCTTCGATAGATTTGAGATGGGTTAAACATGTGGCCAACGTTTCCGAAAAAGCTTTAGGGCGTTCCTTTATGTTATTTAAGGGTCTTAAATCTACTTCTCCTAATCTATTGTATCATATGTATACAACTTATGTTAGACCACTTGTTGAATTTTCTACCCCGGCATTCAATCGATCTAAGAAAAAATTGATTGATAAACTTGAAAAAGTCCAGCGAGTAGCCATTAGAAATATTTTTTTACGTTGCAAAAATTTAGGAGAATTTTCAAATGAACCCTACGAGGATAAATTAATCAGGCTTGGAGAGTTAATTGATGTTAAAATTGAAACCTTAGAATCTAGGAGGAATAAGTATGACTTACAATTTCTTAACGACTACCTAATAGTAATTTAAATTTCAAAACTTGTCTTTCTAAAAGGGTGTCCATTACAAGGGGATCAAACCAAAAATATCTATGCCCAGGGGAAAGTCAACCCACGGGCTCATTTTTTGGCAAAAAATGTTACGTTAGGATGTTTTGGTGTCAAACGGTGCCAAATAACCTAAAATGACCAAAAAATAGCTTCAGAATGATACCTGGGTCGATTTGGGGGTGTGCCGTTAGAAATACGAAATTTGGCAAAATGTCCATTTTTGGCCATTTTTTGGCAGTTTTTGCCATGGCAAATCCAAATTACATCGTGAAGGGGTAAAATCCCACTGCAACTTTGTTCCTTATGGGTTTCTCGATATAACTATATGACCAGAATATTCCTACGTGCTCTAGTTTCGACGGCGCTACTAATTGAAAAAATGTCATTTTTAAGCGATTTTTTGAAAAATTAATTTTTGAATCTAAAAAATTCGAAAATGAGGCTTTAAATTAAAAAACAAATCCCAACAAGTTTTTCTTTATGTAGTTGTAAAAGAAAAAAAAACAATGGAACAATTATTATGACACTTTTGATAAACTAGTTCCAATTTTTTGATGTTGAGGTACAAAAATGGTCAATTTTTCATTGAATCATAGTTTTGAAAAAAAAAGCTTAATTTGAAAAACAAATCCCAACAAATTGTGTAAATTAGCTTAAAAAAATATTAAAAACAAAAGAAACCGTTTAACGTCATTTTTCAAAGACTAGTTCCAATTTTTGTCATTATAATGGGCTCCAATACCCCCAACATCAAAAAAATTTATTTTTTCTATCTTTTAATGTCTGAAAATGCTATATTCAAATTCTCCATAATTGATTTAGTCATAATAAATCAAAACAAATCAAAAAAACAACAGAATAAAATTTTTTTTCTAAGTGAGAAGATTTTTCACAATACCCCCAACACCATTTTGGTGCTATAACTCTAATATTTGACTTATTATAACGCTGTAAACGGTTTATATAGTATTTTTTAGACTTTCTGGACATATCTGAACTATTTAAAAAAAATTAAATTTTTTTAAATTTTTTTATAAATTTTTCGATTTTTTTTTGCCTTGGTCCCCCCTATGAAAAAAAATCGAAATTTTCGAAATTTTTTTTTGGGTCGCACATTTCAGGGAATGTTCAGGGGACTATCAGAAGACGTTTAATAGAAAAAATAATCGTTTAAAAACGCGTTCTTTGAGAAAATCCTGAGAGGCCCGGACACAAAAAAAAACTTTTTTTTTGAAACTTTACCCATGTTTTCGAATACCCTTAACAAAATTATTGGCCAAAGCTTTTTGGCTAAAAGTGCCATTTTGGCACTTTTTTATGCCATTTAAGTTGAAAACGGCATTTTTTTATCTCAGGTGCCGTTGGAGATATTGGCTTAATTTGTTTCGGTATAAACTAAATCGAGGTCGCTGAATCCGAATATCGCATTTTCAAATCTTGAAAATCGTGTCGGGACCCAAAATAATCGAAATTCCGGCATTGTGCCATTCCCCTGCCACGGCATTTAACTTGCCAGTTCCAAAAATGCCACCATCGGATTCCCCGGCATTTTTTACCCTAGAATACGGAATATCCTTCCCCAACTCGTCCCGCTCGCTGATTCTAAAATATTTGAATACCGTAAACCCTCGAAATTTAAAATCATAAAAAAAATTTTTTAAACTTTTTTCTATGTTTGAGTCTTTTAAATAACCTTAAAAGGTAAACATAAATAAATATAACAATTTTAAATAATTTACAGCTGTTAAATTTTCAATTTTTAAGTTTTTTTCATTTTTTCAATGTTGATAATGTTAACCTTCTGTATACGGTATTACAACATGAAAAGAGTTTGAATACAGTATCATTTCTATTAAATTTAAATACAAAATATTTTTTTAAGCAAAACGCCTTCAAGATTTAATAATTTCGGTACATTTTTTTTGCAATAAGTAATATTTTGGTAACATTTTGTGGTAAAGCTTTGCCATTTTACCAAATACAGTATTTTTTCTAAAAAATAATTTACTGTTTCTTGAAAAATTAACTAAGATTATTTCCAATGCCTAATGGAATGATTTGAAGCAAAAATCAACAAATTTCAGAAAAAAAATTTTTTTCATTTTTTTGGATATGAAAATCCTCACGTACTCCCCCCTTTGGTAGATTTCGATTTCGAAAATTACTGTATTCGACTGGGTAGTATTCAGGATATGTAATCAAAAGATATATACCAAATCGGTCAAGCTCTTTCCGAATATGCAATTTCCAGATCTTATACGACAAGCGGTGGGGGACAAAATGCCGAAAATTTACATAATTTTTCGTTAAAATTCCGATTTCGGCATTTTTCAGCAGTTTTTTTTGAGTTGGCGATATCATATTCGGAATCAGCATGCTCGAAAACCTTGGAAACGGGGAAATTAGCCAATTTTGTTGAAATTTCGCTTTTTTGTGATTCTAAATTTCGAGGGTTTACGGTATTCAAATATTTTAGAATCAGCGAGCGGGACGAGTTGGGGGAGGATATTCCGTATTCTAGGGTAAAAAATGCCGGGGAATCCGATGGTGGCATTTTTGGAACTGGCAAGTTAAATGCCGTGGCAGGGGAATGGCACAATGCCGGAATTTCGATTATTTTGGGTCCCGACACGATTTTCAAGATTTGAAAATGCGATATTCGGATTCAGCGACCTCGATTTAGTTTATACCGAAACAAATTAAGCCAATATCTCCAACGGCACCTGAGATAAAAAAATGCCGTTTTCAACTTAAATGGCATAAAAAAGTGCCAAAATGGCACTTTTAGCCAAAAAGCTTTAGCCAATAATTTTGTTAAGGGTATTCGAAAACATGGGTAAAGTTTCAAAAAAAAGTTTTTTTTTGTGTCCGGCTGCTGGTCGCTGCATCATTTTTTTCTCAAAGAACGCGTTTTAAAATCATCCTACGCGAAAAACACCTTAACGTAACGCCAAATGAGCCCGTGAACCATTCGAACAAGTTTTTTTATTTTCAACACCACTTCAAAGTATCTTAAATTACCTAGAAAAATGCAATATACTAGTCAAATTGAGTTCAAAAATTACCTTCTAACACTTTAAGTTTAAAGTTCGAAGTTTGGAAAATTTATTTATTAATGTAATTGTATTTAATTATTTTTTATTGTACTGTTTAATTGCACTGTAATTCATTTATTTTGTTTGTTTATCAGCACGTGTTCGGGCATGCAAATAAAACTAATAAAAACTAATAATCTCACCGTATTAAACTTGATTCGTTAGGATTGAGTAATTTTTGAGATGCTTTAAATTGTGCAACTTCGGGGGTTTTTGTTTTTTCATTTTCTTGTTGTCTTGGAAATTCAAAAAGATTCTGTAAAAAATTAAAATAGGAATCTCATTAATTTACAAAAACTAACTTCAATGACATCCTTTGAACCTGTAAATGAAGGTTTTGGATTTTTCCATTTTCTTTCATCTGTTCTTTCTCGATTATGTGAATTTGCTGGAACTTCAGTAGAATTTTCGTAAGCTGCAATATGAAGGGAAAGAGTGCTATTGTTGGCACTTTTTGCTTTTTTAAATTCATTTCTTGCTTCAAAATCATTACTAAGATTCAAAAAAGTTGTTGACAAACTTTTATTGAATTTATTCCATGAATTTGTTTCAGATCGTAAATCTTTTGAATGAGATATATCTAACAATTATGATATGGCTGCAATACTTTTGAAAGAGTTTCAAAAACTATTATCAAAACAAAGAAAAACAATGACAATAAATTCTAATAATTTTTTTTAATATTATAAAAAGTATTGCAGCCTAATTTCTACCGTAATTTTGTGATTTTTTGTTATCAAATGCAATATTTTTTGGACGAAAAATTTCTTCAAAGAAAAAATCATGATTTTGATTATTTAAATTGAGGTTACTGTATTGATCACCACTGTCAACAAACCCTTTTTGTCTTTTTTTAAAAGACAAACAATCATCTTTTGTTGCCATCTAAAAATAGTGATATAGACTTACATTTATTACATTAACAACAATATAAATTGATTTAATTTCAACTTTATCACAGCCGCAAAAAAACAAACGAAACGTGAACATAGAAGAAAGTCAATCTTCAACAACAAGCATTCTCTTTAATTTTTACAAAATTGAACTATCAAACTTCGTAAAATAAAAAAAAATAGAATAGAATAGAAAGTAAACATTACAAGCTTTGACGAAAAAAATAAGGATGATGCAATATTTTATGTTCTCTCTTTTTTCTTACACTGCAGCAGCATCTCCTTCTTACTGGAAAGAATTATAGTTATCATCAGTGTTGGCGGTCTTTCGGTCATCGGTCCGGTCATTCGGTCATTTCGGTCCGGTCCGGTCAGGTTTTTCGGTCGACCGTGACCGGTGACCGAAAAGTTTCGGTCCGGTCCGGTCGACCGTGACCGAAGACCGAAATTTTTCGGTCCGGTCAGAAATTTTTCGGTCCAGTCAAAAATTTTTCGGTCTGGTCAGAAATTTTTCACTGATTTATCAATGAATTGTCATAAAAATCGCTTAAATTATGCATCTATTGATGAAATTACGATAAAAAATGAACATATTTTGGGAAAAACTGCGGAAAAAATTGAAACTGAGAAAAAAGTATCAGACCGATGACCGAAAAATTTCGGTCCGGTCCGGTCGACCGTGACCGAAGACCGGAAAATTTCGGTCCAGTCCGGTCGACCGTGACCGAAGACCGAAATTTTTCGGTCCGGTCACGGTCGACCGAGACCGAAAACCGGAAAATTTCGGTTGACCGCCAACACTGGTTATCATTAGGGGCAGGGCTCTGCGAAATCGAAACTGAGAAAATCGAAATATCGAAATCCAAATAATTTTTTTCATGATCGAAATCGAATGAAAAAAAAAATTCTGCATTGAATAAGTATGGTTTCAGAAAACGGCTCGAATATGCCTACTGTATCCCTTTTGAAAAAACGTGAAAAAAAGCGATTTTTTAGACTTCTCGCAGATTTTTTGTATAAAAATGATATTTAAAAGCTGCATTTTTGGAATCTCCGTATTATATTACATCTAGAAGGATAAAAATAAAAATCATAAAGAAAAATGTTATTTTCTACAGTATACCTCTCTTTCATTTTCATTTTACTGGAAAAAAATGCAGGGAACACTCGCGTCATTTGGTGTAGTAGATTTAGGAATTGATGATCTTTGACGTTTTGTAGATAGTGGAAATGGTTGATCTGGTGAAGGTCTTTGACTTGGCGGTGGCATCTTAAAAGTAAACATATTTTATAGATATCACAACTTAAAGTTAAACTCACAGCATTTAAAGGATCAATTTGATCTTCTTTTGCAGCAACAGCACCGGATGACGGCCATTCACTAACATATTTAGCTGTTGATCCATGATTCGTTATCATCACTTTCTATCAATTGGTTTTCTTTCCTTTTCAGGAAATTGGTCAACGTTCTCTTCCAACTTTTTTTTGGTTCTGTTGAAATATAGATGAAGCCTAAAATATTGAGCACATTAGTAATTTTATAAGGTATACAACAGCTAGGTTGGACTCGCATATTTATACATAAGATATATGAGTGATGGAAAAGTAAAAAAACACGATGTTTAACTTTTTATATGACTTTAAATAGCTAAAATTTATGTTTATATATTTACTAACACTTTTTGGGTTATTCTAAATCAAATAAGCTCTGATGTTGTGATGGAGATAAACAATTAATAAATCAGCAAGCTTTTAATAATGATGTATATAACCAGCAAATAATATAAACATTTATAAAAACACTTTTTAATCAAATAAACTGATATACTGTATTTAGACTAAAATCCTTCCAGAAATAATTTTATGATTTTGTACAGTATCAACCCCTAGTGAAAAATAAATATTTATTCATGTATTCATTCCTAAATTCGGCGGCATAGTATTATTTTTATCCCAAAATTTTAATGACTTGACCCAAAAATATTTCAGTACCCAAAATATTAATTAAATTTACCCAAAAATATTTCAGTACCCAAAATATTAATTAAATTTACCCAAAAATATTTAAGTACCCAAAATATTAATTAAATTTACCCAAAAATATATAATACCCAAAACATTAATTTAATGACCCAAAAAACACAAAACGTTTATGTAAACAATAACAACACATTTAAACAATAAAATAACATAAGTAGCATACTTCGAAGCTTTTTCTCTTGTCGTCGTGTTTGAAATATATCCATTGCAATTGACATCACAGACATTAATACAATAATTGATGCATAATATTGATAATTATCATTATACCATACCAGTACACTAAAAATAATAGCATTTTGATATCAAATTATATATAAATTTGAAAGTACTCCATTCATCTTCATTAAGTCCATCTCACCTATAAATTTGAAAGTACTCCATTCATCTTCATTAAGTCCATTACCATCATGAAACAAATTATGAAAATAATTTAATGAAATCTATAATTTAACAAGTAAAATATTTAGAAAAAAATATAATATTTCTACATTTGCTTCCAAATCTTCAATAGTCATAAACCGATTTTCTTGTGGATGCCAAAGATACAAAAAACAAGTTTTCGATAAGTGAAATATCTAGCATATTTAACTTCAAGAACTTCTCCATGTCCACTATTGAAGATTTGGAAGCAAATGTAGAAATATTATATTTTTTTCTAAATATTTTACTTGTTAAATTATAGATTTCATTAAATTATTTTCATAATTTGTTTCATGATGGTAATGGACTTAATGAAGATGAATGGAGTACTTTCAAATTTATAGGTGAGAATTGTAATTATATAATTTGATATCAAAATGCTATTATTTTTAGTGTACTGGTATGGTATAATGATAATTATCAATATTATGCATCAATTATTGTATTAATGTCTGTGATGTCAATTGCAATGGATATATTTCAAACACGACGACAAGAGAAAAAGCTTCGAAGTATGCTACTTATGTTATTTTATTGTTTAAATGTGTTGTTATTGTTTACATAAACATTTTGTGTTTTTTGGGTCATTAAATTAATGTTTTGGGTATTATATATTTTTGGGTAAATTTAATTAATATTTTGGGTACTGAAATATTTTTGGGTAAATTTAATTAATATTTTGGGTACTGAAATATTTTTGGGTCAAGTCATTAAAATTTTGGGATAAAATTAATATTTTCCCAAATTCGGCTATTCCAGATCATGCTACATACTCGATAATTTAAGATCACAACCTCAGCATTTTTTTGGAAACAAAAACATAAATTAAAATAATGTTTATTAAAATTCAAACATAACACAACAAGCCAGGCTTAAAAAGTGCAAAAATCAAAAAACACAAAATTTACTTAGGTCAGATCGGTTGGTGATGACTTTTTTTAAAATAAAGAAAACACAAGAAGCACGAAAAAAAGCCAGAGAGATCACATTCGCTTATTTGTTGTTGACATCACTCATCTTTTTGGTTCCACTAACAATGTCATCAATTCGAAGAAGCATTACAGAAGTTTCAATAGCGGTTTTTAATACTTGAAGACGAACAGTAAGAGGATCCCAAATGTTTAATTCTTTCATGTCAACAAGTTCACCGGTAACACCGTTTACTCCCCAAGTCCAATTTGATTCATCAGTTGCGTGTTTAGCACGAAGAGCAGTCATTTGGCGAATAGTTGAACCTCCACAATTTTGAATTAAAGTACGTGGAATAACTTCAAGTGCACGAGCAATCGCTGCATATGGCCATTGACGAACACCTTCAACAGATTTACTTTTTTCGGTAATTGCCTAAAAAGTTTAATATATTGTTTACTATCAGTAATAAAAAGTTACTAACATTTGCCAATGCCATTTCAATAGCCCCGCCACCAGGAACAACACGAGGATTAAGAAGAACATTTCGAACACAATTAACAGCATCTTGAAGATTTCTTTCAACTTCATTGATAATATCTTTGCTTGGTCCACGTAATACAATAGTAACAGCGGTAGATTCTTCTGAGGTAATAAAAGTAAAATATTCATCTCCAATTTTGGTAATTTCATACAGATTAGCTTTTGTTCCGACATCCTCTTCAGTTAAATCTTTGGTATCATGACAAATAGTAGCACCAGTAACACGAGCAAGACGATTATTATCAGTCTTTTTTAATCGTCGAAGAGCCGTAATTCCAGCACGGACAAGAAAATGTTGAGCCATATCAGAGATACCCTTTTCGGTAATAACCAAGTCTGGTTTCAATTGAATAATTTCATCACATTGTCTTCGAATTTCAGTTTCTTCTTGTTCAAGAATTTTTGAAAAATCATCTTCACGCATAATTTCTAAAGCTGTTTGCGATTCACCTTTTTTATATTCAAGAGAGCAATCAAGTAAAATAACACGAGGATTTTCAATACGTCTTTTCATTTTTGGATGGACAATATCTTTGTTTAAAACAACGCCTTTGATTACGCGAGAATCATCAATTTCACCGCCAGGAATTTTCTCAATGCGACAATAACGTTTAATATCAATTTCATGATAGCCAGCTTTATCAACGGAAATAGAACGAACAGCATCAAGAGAAATTTTAACAGCAAGATCCATGTGTAATGACATCATTTTGGTCGAAAGGCATGATTTTACTGCAACTGCCAATTCTTCTTCATTTTTGACGTCAATAGGTTTGCTATACTTATCTTCAACCCATCGAATCATATCATCAAGAGCCATGCGATAAGCCTAAAAAGGTTATCGAAATGAAGAAGTAAAAAGAAATATTGTTTAACTTACTTGAATAATAACTGTTGGATGAATGGATTGTTCCAAAAATTGTTGGGCTTCAACCATAACTTCTCCCGCTAGTACGATAACGGAGGTAGTACCATCACCTGTTTCTTCATCTTGAGTTCGTGCAATTTCAATAATAGATTTTGCGGCAGGATGTTTCACAGTAATTTCTCGAAGAATGGCATTACCATCATTGGTCATAACAATACCACCCATAGGATCCATAAGCATTTTAAGCATGGCACGAGGTCCTAGACTCGTACGGATAACGTCAGCAACACACTATGAAAAAAAGGTGAGATTAAATACCAATAAAATTATAAAAGGCTTACTTTTGCAGCATTGATGTTTGCAAGTTGAACTCTGGAACCGGATTCCCTGGTTGTATTTGCACTCAATACAATGATGTTAGATTGATTGCGAATTCCACCTTGAAGCATTTTGAAGCTAAAAAAATTTATTTAAAGTTTTTATGGCAGAAATTAAAAACTTTATTATTAAAGAAAGGATATTTGTATAAAATTCGAGAAAGCAATCGAAGCAAAACGAGGGGGCCAAGGAGGAAAAGGAAAAGTGTAAAGTCTTATTCGTTTCAAGACTTATTTTTATTAACTTTTAACTCACAGCAGCTGCTGCTAGCAAAAAGTCAAAATTGTAGCCAAAAATATCATCCAATTTTTGATTTTATTTATAATCAAGATTTGCTGAAAATAAATAAGCAAATAGTTTGGTTAATATAGCATCGATAAAGATTTAACACAAAATGCTCGAAACAAAAGAAATCCATGCAATCAGGCTGCATTATATTTAAAAAAAAATTTTTTTCAATTTTTGTTTTTTGGTCCCCCTGTAAACAATATCAAAAATACCAATATTTCGATTTTATTTTCGGTGCGGGCATATCTAAAATCATTTTTCGATCATTTCTCTGTCATTTTTGAGTAAAATTAACTCTATTCCCAACCCCTTAACTCAAAATCCGTCTCTACAGGACACCCAATGAGCCCGTGGTACTAATTGAGTTTATTTTTTAGGCTTTAATTGTGGTAACATCCCGATAAAAATGGCTAATTTACCCTTCCTTGCACTACACTTCGTTGACACTTCGTTGACACTTTTATCCACTTAGATCCTACCTTTTTTATGCTAGATTCTACCTCATTAGGCTATCCGAAGAGCCTAAGCCGGCTAATTTACCCTTCGTTCCTGAAAGCTAAGGGGATCGAACCCGTCACATTTGCTGCACCTTGGCTGGAAGCTGTCTGCGTTAAACGACTATCATTTTCTAACGAGCTAAGAGTCTCACCTCACTTTTTTTTCGGCGCTCGTCGCAAATGCTTCAGGATTCTTAAACTATTGAATGTTAAAATTAATCCTACACAAGCCTACACCTGTAGTTATAATTTTTATTTTTTTTAGAATAATACAAACAAAATTGATAGTGCACAAACATTTTGTTTAAAGGGAGTGCCGCCGACAAAAAATGTGATTAATTCTCTCAACACGGAAATGCTTCAGAATCCCGAATCAAGGGATTCTGATGAATTTTTTGTGAATTCCAAAAATAGTGCCAACATAAAAAATCGGTTTTGATAGAAACCGAGTTCCATTTTTTTCATTGTTTTTGCCTGTTTAACATAACGGAGTGATACATTTGCGACTCCTTTTTTTAAATATATTGATACAAAATTACATTACTAACAGGGAACCACGGGAGATGATATTTGAATTAAGACATCCCACATAGTTTAAACCATTCATTGGGGGTCAGAAACGACCCCCAAAAAATATTTCGCCCCACTTTTAAGTTTTACCCATTTTTCGGCACTTTTAAAGATGCGCGATTTGCCTTGCCCCCCCCCCCCCTTTTTTCACTCCCAAAAGTGACAAAAAAAATTTAATTTTTTAAATTTTTCAAATTTACGCCCAAAATGTTCCTTATAGTCACTAATATTCGTCTGCATAAAAATATTTATTTAAAAGCCCTGTTGACGCAAGTGAAAATGGTTTCTTCGACTTCATGTATAACATGACGCATACTTGTAAAACGCTAAAAAGTAGGTTAACGCTGTTTTCGGGCAAAAATATTTTACAGTTATCCTCAGTAGACATAATACTAACATTCTAGCAAAAAATAAAAAAAATCAAAAAAAATTTTTTTTTCAATATATTTTTTTCAAAGGGGGGAGACCATGTGCTACAAGAGCGCGCGCATTTTAAAGTGCGGAAAAATGGCTAAAACTTAAAAGTGGGGCGAAATATTTTTTGGGGTTTGTTTCTGACCCACAATGAATGATTTAAACTATGTGGCATGTCTTAATTCAAATATCATCTCCCGTGGTTCCCTTGAAAGTTGAAGTCAAAGCTCATGATAAACATTTAAAGTACTTTTAGATAAAACTATTACAGTGTTTTTACAGTGTTAAATTTAAAATTCAATTATAAAATAAAATTGTGCTCTTTTTTTAAACGTATAAATTGTATGATATAAGTTGTAATTAGGGCTTCGTTGCTTGTTACATTTTAATATTTATAATTGGTACTTTTTATTTTGAAAAAGGTCAAAAGTTATGACAGTTACACACATCTTCTATTCATCTTTTCAAAATTTGCAATGAAATAAACTTGCTTTTTTGATATTTTTTTGTACAAAAAATCCAGATTCCGGTTGGTCGTCAATGGCTTCTATTGTTTGTTTTTTTCTATCCTTTTTTTTATATTTTCGACAAAAAAATATTCAACCAACAATTCATAAACAATTCCTCTTTTTTTAATGTATCAAAATTGGCAGAAATTTAATATATGTGTTTGATTTCTGATGCATGTAAAAGAAAGAGAAAAAAGAAACCTCATTCAAATTGAGGCGAATTTTAAAAAAAATACGGCCCAACAAAAACACATTAATCTTTGATTTGAAAGGCTGTATATATCTATCTATCAGAGTTCACATGTGATATATATTATTTGTTGCTGTTTTTCATTTGAAGAAAAAAACATTTTTTTAGTGACTCATTTTTTATCTTTGGCAAATAAATGGGAAATGAATCAGGTCGAATGGGATTTTTTGATCTCTTTTTTGTTTTAAAAAAGGTTGTTTCATTTTATCATTTTATCATTTATCATTTTGTTTTGTTCTAATTTTTTTCCGCCTTTCTTTTCCGGTGCTTTAATGAAAAAAAGACATTCATAAATGACAGTGGTTATATAAATGACTTTAATCATTCATTTTGTGTATAAATATTCTTTTTTATTGCTGTGTCTGTTTATAGGTTCCGCTTTTTCTCCCCTTTCTCTTCTTCACAATGTCAACGTCTTCAAGGCCATCAAAATTTTATTTTTCGATTTTATTTTCTCACATTCGTGTTTTAAAATAATCATTTTTTCTATTTTTTTCTTTTTAGCCAATTTTATTTAAAAGTGTTTTTTAGTTTGAAAAAATGAAATCTGCTTTGATTGTTTGTTTAATTGGAGCATTTATTGCCTTATCTTCTGCAGGCATTCTTGGCATTGGAAAGACCCAGTCCGCAGCTGTTAAAGGAGTTTTGACATGTAATGGACAACCTGCTGAAAATGTTAAAGTTAAACTTTATGATGAAGATCGTACTGATTTAGATGATTTAATGGATGAAGGTGTAACAGATTCACAAGGTCGATTCTTACTTCGTGGACATGAAACTGAACTTACAACCATTGATCCTAAACTTAATGTGTAAGCAAATTTCTGTAACCCCTAAAGTTCAAATCAGATCTTCTTACCCTACTTTTTTTTAAACTTTCAAATTATATTTTCATTTTTTAGATACCATGATTGTAATGATGAAACAACCCCATGTCTTAAGAAATTCAGTGTTATAATTCCTGATGACTACATTTCTGAAGGTACATTTTCATCTCCCCCCCCCCCCCCCCCCCTGTTTTCATTAAAACATTCTGACATTAATTTTCATAATTTAAATGCCACATTAAAATACACAAATGTCTTTATTTTTAGGTGAAAGCCCTGCCAGAACTTTCGATGTTGGAGTTCTTAATTTAGCTGGAACATTCAGCGGTGAAAGCCGAGATTGCTTGAATTAATTCACTTCTTTTTTATTACTACAAATTTGCTTTTATGTTTTTAATTAATAATAAAACTTTTTTTATTGTATTTGTTTACGAGCAAGAAGTGGCAGGTGTTTTTGTGTTAAAACAATATTTGAAATTGTACTTTGCAAAAAAAACTTTTAAGAACGGAAAAGCTTTAAATTCTGTATTTACAATTTTGGAATATCCGGTCCAGTGCTGTCGGTTTTTCGGTTCGGTTTTCGGTTCGGTTTCGGTTCGGTTCGGTCCGGTTTTTCGGTTAACCGAACCGAAAAACCGAGGCCATTCGGTTTCGGTTTTTTTTGGTTGATAAACCCATCATTTTTGAACAGGAAAATCTTTTATTGAATCTTTTTTGAGCGTAAAAATATAAGAATATTAAAAAATTTAGATTATATTTTTTGAAAAAAAAGAAGAAAGATTTAGAATTGACTTATAAAGTGTTTTTTTTTGGCATTGCGAACCGAAAAAAACCGAAAAATGCTCGGTTCGGTTCAATTAACCGAAACCGAAAACCGAAAAAATTCGATTAACCGACAGCACTGATCCGGTCTAACTTTTTTCGTGCTCTGAGAAAACTTTTATTGCGAATTTAAACATTTTAAAAGTGCTTAATCCAATTTTATCAAACTCCAATCCAGCTTTAGATTTGTTAAAACACAATTAAATAAATTCCGTTTTTTTACAGTATTCAATGCATTTTTTTTTGCATTAATCTTTTTATTTTACAATTGTTTTTATCAGACCAATTATTGGGTTGAGGTCACTGAAAATTGATTACATAGGTGTTTCTATGAATAAGTATTTTTTTAAGTATAAAACAAAAGTTAATTAAAATACTATTAAAATCTTTTACTTGAATAATACAAAGTTTAAAAGCACAGGATTGTAAAACTAGCTTAAAATTTCTCACGTAAACTTTCTTTTTTTGCATGTTTTTGTTGAAAAAAAGGCCATTTTTTGAACAAATTACAGCCTTTTTTATTTCCATGTTTATTTATTGCTTTTAAGAAAATAAGCTTCTTTTAAAGCGTTATTACTCGTTTTAAATATAGCTTTGTTTTGTTTCAAATAAAATGTTTATTTTTTTATCACCACGAGGGCGTTATTCTAAAAAAAAGATTTTTTAAAGTACTTTATTTTGCAAACTCGAGTAACGGTTTTTAATGAAATTTTGAGGGAATTTCTTAGATAACTCAGTTTTTAAGTCTAAAAAAGTATTATATTTTCCCTTTTTATGTAATTTTTTAAAGGTATAAAAGAATTAAGTCACAGCAGTAATATTGAATTAAGCAGTTGATCATTGAAATTTAAGTTTTCTCCTGCTATTTTTGTACTGATGTTTAAGACGTGTGGTTATTACTAGAAAGTTTCTTTCAACCTAAATTCTTTAATAAACGTTTCCCTTCTGTAATTTATTATTTTAGAGATATAAATGCCCGAAAACAATAGTTTGTGCGAAATTTCTGCTTCAATTGCTCAAGATTTTTGGGTTATTCTTTCACATTTTTCAATTTTATTTTTTGATATTTTGAGCTTTATAATTTTGGGGAATTATATGTGGATTTTAATTAATCACAAATCAGTGCATCGAAATGTTCGTTCAATAAATATGACAATTGCTGCTGGTTATTTTTTGAGGAACATTTATACCACTTATCGTTCCAGTCAAAAAGTATTTTTAGCTTTTTTCGTAAGTTTTTTAAACAATTTAATGTACAGTACAACTTGCTGTATTTTGTTGACAGTAATCGTTAAATATTTATTTGTTATGAAGTGCCGTTACTGTCATTGTTAATCATTCTTGTCAAGTTTAAAAATGGCAAAAATTAACAAGCTTTTATTCGATTTATTTTTAAAGAGAAAAAACGTTAAGGGGCCGTCCAGATATTACGGTAATACAAAAATCGGCTATTTTTACCACCCCCTTAGGCAATGAAACATCAAAGAATTTTGCTGACAAAGTCAGAGCGGCGTATAAAAAAAATAAAAATTTGGGGCAAAATTCTTCAATTTTCCTGGAACTGACTTTTGTTGAAAATAATGCGAAAATGTTAAAAATTAATTTTTCAAAATCACAGAAATTGAGCCTTGAAAAGCATGCACTTTTCAAGATGACAATATAAAAATGTCCCATTAAATCTTTTCAAGGGAATCTTGACGGAAATTAAGCAGAAAATCATTGCTATGGAATATTTCATATATTATTTGACAAGGCGAACGGGTAACGCGGAGACACTTTTTAGGAACAAACGAACAGTCGAAAAAGATTGTGAAACCGTGCCCCGTTCGTCGCCGGTTCGTTCCTAAAAAGTGTTTCCACGTTACTCGTTCGCATTGTCTAATTGACATACATTCAAGAAAGTAATTTAAATTTTGCTTGTTTTAATTTAAATAAAAATTATTTTACATCCTTTAATAAAAAATTAGAGAGATCAGAAAAATTTTAGAAGAATTGGTTAAAATTTTATTACAATTTTAGGCAACAAATGCGTGCAATTTTCAAGATGATAATATAAAATGTTCCATTGAATCAATTCTTGGCAGAGCTCCCATATATTTAAGTTTAATAGCATCAAATACAGCTGTCGCTGAAAGATTTGTGGCAACACTTTGTTACAAAAATTACGAAAGATATAACTATTCTTTTGTTTCTGTAGCAATTGGGGCTTTTCCGGTAATTAAATTATGAAACTACATATAAAATAAAATACATAAATTTAGTGGATGTATCAAGCTTTAACCGTTCCATCAACAATATTAGAAGCAATTAAAAAGCCTCCAAGTATGATGATATACTGTAACAGTATAACAAGTATTGGGATGAATTTTGAAGTCTTTATAAGCACCATAACTATTACAACTACGGCAGCTTTACTTGTCTCCATAATTATATTGGTGGTAAATAAAAAGATTAAAAAATTTTCTTCACGAAATTCTGGCAGTCGTCATATTCATATTGAATTTCAAAGAAAAGAGAATTTAGAACATACAAAAATAATTGCGGTTCAAATAATTGGATTATTGATTACCTATTTTTTAAATGCTGCGATTGCAATGATTATTGCAAATCGAAATGTAACAACAAATTTGGTTATTAAAAAAGTAATTTAAAAAGATGCTTTCAATTTTAACACTTTACAAATTTAGGAATTTGGAAGTCTTTGTTTTCCAATTTATTCTTCAGTTCATGTATTTTTGGCACTATGGGTTTCCCCAAATCTTCGAACAAAATATTTTTCAACATCTTTCATGAAAAAACTTGTTGGATCTTGCAATTTTCAAAGATGTTTTAAAATTCAAATTGCTCCATTAGGGTCACCCGAAGACTACTTCAAATACTATCAAAATCAGTGGTCATAGTTTACTTGTTTTATATGTATGTAAAAAAGCATAAATTCAAAATTTCAAATAAAGAAAACTCTAAAATATCATTTTATAATTGATAATAGTAATAAAGTTACCCGTTTGTTCAGCCTAAAATAAAAATTGTCTGTAATAAAACCTTTGATTTCACAATTCTTAACTTTTTTTCTCGCAAATTACATTTTTTTAACAATAAAAATTAGAATAAATAATAAAAAATTGGAATGCCATGTTTTTTTTATAATCTGTTACATTTTTTACTCGATTTTTTTTTGTAAAAATTCATTTCATTTTTATTTTTTGAAAGAATCATGTCTTCCGAAAAAGTGCCATCCAATTGGATGTCCAATTCCAATGATGCCAGTTTTTCGGCTAAAACTGCCAAACAAAAAGGAACTAAAACTGTTGGATTTTCTGAACGAAGTAAGTTTGTTTTTCAAAAATAAATATGTACAATCGCCGTGTATATTGAATTTATAGCTGATATGACTCAAAGTGAAAGTAAAAGTAAAATGTTGGTATCTGCTGAAGAAAAGACGACAATTGTGCCAGATATGCCTGAAACAAATGTAACAACTGGTAAATCTCCAAAAGTTTTAGTTTTCAAGGATTTATTTGTTTCTGTACCAATGATGGAGAAACGAAGCTTTGTTGAACGTTTACAATTTTGGAAAAAGCATGAAACCATTCGTCGAGAAGTTCTTCATGGAGGTAAGTCTTTGTTGTAACAAAGTATTACTATATTGGAATAAATATAAATTTTACAGTATCAGGAGTTGCAGAACCAGGAGAAATTTTAGCAATTATGGGTGCAAGGTAATTTCAAATTTATTAAATGTATGTAAATTAATAAGATTTTAGTGGTGCTGGAAAAACAACTTTGTTGAATGTCTTAACTCATAGAAATCTAAAGTCATTAGAAATTAATGGTGAAGTTACGGTAAATGGGGAACCTTTAACACTTGGTGAATTTCAAAGGATGAGTTCATACGTTCAACAAGCTGATATCTTTATGGGAGCCGTTACAGTTCGAGAACATTTAATTTTTTCTGCTCGGCTTCGAATGGTATGTAAATGTTTTTTTTATTTGCCGACAATTATAGAATCATAATTAATTTAGGGCCGTCGATTTTCTGATGCAGAAAAGATTGCTCGAGTTGATCAAGTTATTACACAAATGAATCTTGTAAAATGCCAGAATACACTTATCGGACAACGACATGAAAAATCAATTTCCTTGGGAGAAAAGAAACGTCTTGCATTTGCATGTGAAGTTTTAACAGATCCTTCAATATTATTTTGTGATGAGCCTACCTCCGGTTTGGATGCATTTATGGCAAAACAAGTTGTAAAAGCTCTTCAAGATTTGGCAAAAGAAGGCAAAACAATTGTTTTAACAATTCATCAGCCATCTTCACAAATCTTTAATATGTTTAATAAACTTTGTTTAATGGCTTTGGGAGAAATTGTTTTTCTTGGGCCACCAAAAAAAGCAGCAGGCATTTTTAAGCAAGCTGGATATCCAATGTGTGGAAGAGATAATCCCGCAGAATTTTGTATTGAAAAATTGGCTTCTCATGAAGGTGAAACGGAAGCTGATCGAAAGGATCGAGTTGTGGTTCGTTTTCTTGTTTACAGTATCAAATTCATTACCGTACTTAATTTAAACAAAAATATTTTAGAAAATTAAAAGCACTTATGACGATTCAAATATGGGATCACTTTATCAAAATCGCATTTATGGATCAGTTTCTGAACGCAGAAAGAAGTTGGGAAATCAAGATGTTCGAGAAAGTAATAAATATGCAGCTGGATGGTTTACACAAGTTTTGTGGCTTTTTGTTCGATCTTTTCGTGCAACCCTTCGTGATCCCTTACTTCTCAAAGTTCGTCTTGCCCAAACTCTTGTAAGTTTTGAATGAATTTTAAAAATTCTTAAATAAAAGGTTGTTAAAATTTTAGATGACTGCAATTGTTGTTGGAGTTGTTTATTGGGATATTTCAAAACCAGAAAAGGATACAATATTAACAATTAATGGATTCCTATTTAATTGTGTTCGTGATTGTATTTTTATGCTTATTTTTCCATGTTTAACAGTTTTCACTGATGAAATGCCAGTCTTCCTTCGAGAGAATCATGGAAATATTTATCGAACAGATGCATATTTTATTGGAAAAAATCTTGCTGAATTGCCACAGTATCTTCTTTTACCAATTATTTACAGTTTAATAGTATTCTTTATGGCTCGTAAGTTTTCATTTATATTGAAAAAGTTGCTACAGTATTTCATTTTTAGGTGTACATGAATATACTGCAATACAATTTTTTATATTTTTGGGTGTCAATATTACGGTAACAAATTTAGCTGTTTCAATTGGATATGCTGCTGCATGTATTTTTGGCACAACAGAAATTGCGACTCAGGTTCTTCCTTTAATTACAATGCCGTAAGTTTCTTTAAAAGTTTTGGTTGTGTCAAATAATATATATATCTATAGTATCTTAATTGTTTTAGAATTATGTGCTTTGGTGGCTTCTTTGTTAATCTTAAACGGATTTCTCGGGCTTTGCATTTTATGCAACATCTTTCATGGCATCGTTATGCATTTGAAATTCAAATGATTAATAAATGGGAACCTGCAAAAGATGATCATATCAAAAGTAAGCTTCAGATTTTTACTGTGTTAAATGAAAAATAATCTTTAAGGTTGTCCATCAAACGAAATTGACTCATTAAATTCAACAAAATATTTCGATGAAAAAATTGCATCACATGAAACAATTAAAGAATGTGATTGGGGAAACAGTGGAACAGCAATTTTGGATTTTTTTAGCTTTGGTAAAGAATCGAATGAAATGCTTAAAAATTTTGGAGTTCTTCTTTTTATGATTATTTTATTTCGAACTGTTGCCGTTTCTGCCTTATTTATTAGAGCTCGATTAATTCGCTAAAAATATTTTTGATACGCAAAATAAAATTTCATAATTTATATCACTTTCCAAAAAAACAATACGCTTTATCAACTTTATCACTCTTTCCTTCTAGCAACCTTTATAATAAGGTCCTTAATTAAAATAAAACGAATAATTTTTGGAAAACTTTTACCAGAAAATCTTTTGATTCGTTCAATTAGATTAAAATTATGTAAAAAAAATAATGTTAAACATTCTTACGGGGGATTTAAATAAAATTTGAACACTATTTTTGTGGCATGCAGGGCCGCAAATTGGTCCACAGTAAGGGGGTGGAACTTCCTTATAAAAAACTAAAAAAATCTCATTTTACCTAGTATGAATTTTAATTTTCCCATTATATTTGGTCTGACAAGGGGGGGGGGGGGACTTTCCCCAGTTCCACCCCCTTATTTGCGGCCCTGGTGGCATGCCATTTTTATATTTATGAACGCAAAAATACTGTATATTATAGGTAAAAGTTTATTTTGTTTGTTACATCACATACAGAAAGTTATGAAATAAATGACTAACGACTTAAGCGAACCCGAACATGAAGACCAATATATCCGATAAAATAAAAGAGAAGAATAAAGCCAATCATTGCCCCAATATCCATTCCAAAATTACTTTCTTCAAATGAATATTCATGAAGAATTTCAACAGCTGTTTTATTAATTGTTCCAATGGTTCCATTTGTAGTTGGCATTCCATGCCAATGATTTATTGTTAACGCTTCAAAACCGTACCTAAAAAAATAATATTAAAATCATACGGTACTTAAAATATACATATATATAAACTTACTTAAACCAACTACAATATTGTACCCATCGAATATATGGTTCAATTTTTGCAACATTTGCATAAAGGCCACCTGTTAATGTAAGAATAGTTAAAAGTGGTCCAGTAATTGAGAGAGCCTGTAAAAAAATGAAATAATTAATTAAGTCATTATTTATTACAATTACTTACAATTGCATATGATGGACAAATTGTACTTAACATAACACCAAATGCCGTAGCAGATTGTTCAATTAAAATGCCAATGCCAATATTTACAAAAAAATTTCCAACACCTGGTGCCAAATTTACCATATAATATGAGATTCCCTAAAAAGGATATCAAAGTTTCAAAGATAAATAAATATGTGAAACTTGCCATCATTAAAGTGCCATCAAGAATAAAAATTGGCATATACGATAAAATTCGAGCAATATAATAAGCTGGCACATAATACAATCCATCAAAATGTTCTCGAACGACTAAAGGAAAATCATTTGGCATAAAAGTTAAGACTCCAAAAAGTGCAGAATAGGTCAACTAAAATTTAAAAGTTACTGTAGATATATGTAATAATATGGTAAACCTCAGCCAAAAGATAAAATAATGCACCATTTGCATTTTGAACATCAATAAAATCAATATATTCAATTTGCCAATAAACAGCTCCGACAAATAAACCCTGAATAATTTTTTGAAATATTTTTGCCCGAGCTAATGCCGGATTTCTTCGATTATCAATGAGTGATCGTTTAAGAATTAACCAAATTTGAGAAAGAAAAGACGCTCGACGGCGATTATCAGGTATTCCATTTTCAGCTCCTGAACCTTCAAAAGTTTTTATTTCTTCATAAATCTTTTTGGTTAACGGAGATTCGGTATATCCTTTGCAGACTTTATGAATTCGTTCCAATGCAATATCTTCTTGGCCATTTGTTCGATCAATTGCAAGCATATCAATGATATAATCTGCTGGGTTATAATCATCTGGACAAACTAGATGAAGAGAATCAAAAAATGGTAAAATTGTTTTTGGTGGTCCCAAATATGCAAGTTGTCCATCAGCAAGAAAAATAACCTAAATTTAAAATTATTATACATATTAAAATGAATACTACAGTCACAGATGAACTACAGTATCCCAAAAACTTGCTTACTTTATCCAAAGAATTAAAGATTGAAGTTGAAGGTTGATGAATTGTACAAACAATTGTTCGGCCATCTTTTGCTAATTTTTGTAAGGAATGCATCAATGATTGTGCCATATGTGCATCCAAGCCAGTTGTGGGCTCATCCAAAAAGATAATGGAGGGATTATCCAGCAAAACACTTGCAACCATTAAACGTTTTGCTTCGCCACCTTAAAAAATAGATTTTGGACATGAATTAGATAGGGTAGGAAAAATCTTACCAGAAATTCCTTTTTTAACACCACTTAAACCAATAATTGAATCTTTGCATTTTGTTAATCCAAGTTCATCCATAATTTCAGTGAGTCTTTCATTGATTGATGCCTTTGATAAGCCCGAAAGTCGAATTCCTGCTTGAATTGATAAATGTTCATAGACGGTCAAAGTTGACATAAACATTTCTTCTTGTTGGACATATCCACTTACATCCACAATTTTAACTTCTTTTGATCCACCAACATATATATCACCAGTTACTTCTAAACCCTTCAAATTTCGGCCCATCAATGAATTTAATAGCGTCGTTTTTCCAGCACCACTAAAAAATGATTGCATTTGGTTTTAAAAGTTAATAAAGTTCAAAGGATGTATGTACCTTGCCCCCATTAAAGCAACAACTTCATTTGGTAAAGCTTGTCCATTAATATTATCCAAAATTGTTACACCAGATGGTTTTTCACGAGCAACATGAATATTATGCCATGCCAAAGTTAAAGGAAAAACATCATGTAATGCACCAGGAGCAGGAGGGCAAAAAACTGATTGTGATGAATGTTCTTTTTCTTTACTGGTTTGATCTTTACTAGTCACCAATTTTTCACTTGAATTTTGTCCGCCAACGTGTGCTTGCATCTTTCATCAATGTTTTCAAATGCAAATAATTCTTTCACCATTTTTTTAATTGTTGATAACACTTTGAAATGTTATTCAAATTTTTCCTTAGATAAGAATGGGAAAAAACAAAATAATTCGAATGCAGAAGAAAAGTAAACATTTAAATCGATAAAATTAGAATAATTACAGTACCCAAACTTATAATTTGGCAGAAATATGTGGAATTTATTATAAATAATTTTGACTTTTTATTACTGAGCTGAAAAACCATGATAGTAACAGAAATTTATTCGTTTGTACAATTTCAGTTACTTTCGCAAAAATTCAGCGTTGTTTTTTGAACACCAATTTTTTAAGGACAAAAGCCCAATTTTTTTCAAATTAGAATTTTGTAAATTTATTTTTATTACAATTTACATTTTATTAATTAGCAACATTTTTTATGCATTTTTTGTTCGGTCACTGAATCAAAACTTTCAAATGGAATTTGGAAGGTTTGACTTGAATCTGTTAATTTTAATTTTAGTCTTTCATTTGCAATTTCAGCTGTTTTTTGAAATAATTCTTCCACACCTTCACCAGTAGCCGCCGAAACTTCAAAAACATTTAAATCATATTTTTTAGCAATGGTTTGTGCATCGATGAATGCAACTTCCCTGAAAATTTAAGAACAACATGTGAGAGAAAATGGAAGCTTGTTTGTTCTTTTTTCATTTGGCAAATTTGAAAAACACCGTTGATAAACACAAAAATAAAGATAGAAGAAAAAGAGACGCAAAACAAGAAGCAAATAGAAAAAAAAACTAACCGACGAGTGATTAAATCAATTTTCATCCCAACTAAAATTATTGGGGGTTGTTTTGTTGTATGCCTTTTTACGTAATCTATCCAAAATGGAATACCATCAAAGGTTTTTCGATCTAAATCTTTGAGTTGCCGTAATATTTTTGATAAAATAAAAAACAAACTTGACACATCGTAAACAATTAAAATTGTGCAACAATCTCGTAAATATGAAGGCAAAAGGGCTCGAAATCTTTCTTGACCAGCAGTGTCCCATAGTTGCAATCGAACAGCTTCACCTGTCTTTAAATTAACAACTTTTGAATGAAAATCAATACCAACAGTAAAGTTGTAATCCTGTACAAAAATGTTAAACAAAAATTTAGACAATAATGCTGTTTTTCCAACATTTGCATCTCCTGCAACAACAACTTTACATTTATCTCCCATTTCGGCTCATTTAACAATGTAATTTTTAGAAATACCAATTTTGAAATAAGGATCTCTTTTAATTGTTGTAAGCAAAAAAAAAATGAAAAATTTTTTCTAGCGATAAGAAAAAAATGTTGCTTTGTAGAATGAAAACATTGTGTGTGATGCCTCATCGACCCTTGTTCTCTTTTTGTTTTTTCATTGATATTAAAATAATGATTGGAAAAAAGTTTTTAAAACTTTTAGTTATTGCGTTAAACTTGTTATATTGTTTTTAGATTGATTATAGCGAGAGAGAGAGAGAAAGAGAGAAATAAAACCCTCTGTTAAAATATTTTTATTGCGCTGAAAAACAATGATAGTAATTCCAAAATGTTATTTTTGCATATTTTGAATTACTGTCCAAAAATTACAGCGTTGGCTTTTTAAAAGACTAACTTTTATGAGGATTAATTATTTTTTTACTTTTGTCTTTTTCTTTTTTTAAGACATCGGTCAATTGTGTCTGGACTGAGGTCAAACAAAGACAAGAAAAAAGGAAAAAGATTGACGATGATAGATGAGTTACGTATTCATCATTATTTTTTCTTCAAAAAACCCACAACATTCCTTTTTAAAAGGCGTGCATTTTCTGCGCACTAATTTCTTGGCTTCTGAGGTATTTATTCGTAATGAAAAAAAACTTCCGAAAAAAATTCCAATTATTTCATCAAAAAAAGAATCCATGAAAAAACCACTTTTTTGATTGTCCTTGAAAAGAAGAATATGAAAGCCGTTTGTATTTGTCTTCCATTTTTTTCTCCTTGTTCACTCATTTATTCCATTGAAAAAAAATTAGATAGAGGGCTATTCAACACGAAAAAAAGCAAGTCAAATTGAGGCGGGTGGGATAAGGTAAGAAGTAATAAGACCGCCGAAGGGCGGACAGTTTTTCGTTGTTTTTAAGTATTGATTGGAATGCGCAGGTGCGTTTTTTTTCTTCTTCTTTCTTTCATTTTTCCCTTTATTCATTCGTGCACATACAACAAGAATTTTGTGGGAAGACTGCGTTATTATTTTTGACGCGTGTGGAAAAAAAGGGAGTTGGTTGCCTAGTAAAAAATTGAAAAGGAGCATATGATGGTGTGTCCATCAAAAGTATTAAATAAAAAAAAGGTGCTTGCGACTTGTATATTTTTTTTGTGTTCCCTCTTTTTCCATCGATGGAAACATCAACAAATAATTTTTTATTCATTTTTCGACGTTTTATAGAAACGTGTATTGAGCAACAACGGCAACAGCAACATTAAATGATGGAAAACAATCAAAATCAAGAATTCCCCTTTCATTTTCCCCCCTCTTTTTTTGCCCATAATCAAGCAAGAAAAAGAACCAATTTCTTTTATTGTGTGATTTTCCTTTTTTGTTTGCAAATATAAAAAGTGAAACTCTTTTATATTTTTTTTTCTGAAAAGTAGACACAGCTGATGGAATATTATTGTCATTTCTTCTTCCGCTTCTCATGATTTTTTTTTTCTAAAAAAATTTTCATTTGTATCTTTTTTTGCCTCAAACAAAAATCCAAAAATTATTATTATTTCGAAACCTGATTGCTATCGAACATGCATGCGATAAATCCTCTCATATATCCCCTCATTTTTTCTTCTTCTCACAAATCCCCCCATTTTTCTTCGGTTCATTTGTTATTTTTTTTGTTATACTACTATATCTCTTTGTTGTGTTGCTTCAACAAAAATTACCTACACAATTTTTTAGAAAAAAAGAAAACCAGAACACCTTCAAAATATATATATTTTTTATTTAAAAGCACTTTGGTAATGTAGCTTTAGTTTCTTTGAAAATATTATTATTTATATTTCTACTGGTCTTTTATCAAGAAAAAGTATTTATTATTGTTTTTATTTCTTTTTTTAAAAAAGTATTTCATAAAAAAATCAAAATTGTTTGCATTTTTGATCAGTTAAGGCAAAAAAGAAAGTGTGAGTGAAAGAAAGAAAAAAAGAGCCAAAACATCATCATAAGTATTTATTTATTCATATTTTTTTGATACATTTTATTTTTTTTTCAAAAATCAAAGCAACAAAGAACAAAGAAAAAGCGTGATGGCACGCATTTTTGAATCTCTCAATGACATGGTAAGTCACTTTTAGCATTTTTTTAGCAAAGAAAACAAAAGCGCAAAATGTAATATCGCAAACGAAAAAGAATTCCTTCTTTTTTTTGCAATGCCTCAGGGGCGATTCATCAAAGATCGATTTCACCCTCGTTTTTTTGAAAAAAAAACACTTTGACTCATTTTTTTTATTTAAAAAAAATGGAACATAACCGAAAAAAGAAGAAGATAAAACATTTTGTTTGAGTTGTTTCATTTCTTTTAAAACCAAAACTTTTTAAGTTCAATGATTTAAAAGAAGAAAAAAAGTGATTCAATGTGTTTTTACAAGAAACTTTATTTTTTTGTGACGTGGATTTCATTTTTGTGTGTCAAATAATTATTCTGAAGGGGGTGACTGAAAAAGTGATGTTTGTTTCGAAACATTTCTCTTCAAAAAAGAAAGAGAATCAAAATCAGCTCATTAAATTTCATCTCATAAATGACATATGCTTTTTCTTTTTTTTAAAGAGGAAAATTAATTTTTAATTTTATTTGCATGTGAAAATTCGTTTTAAAATATTTGCGAAAATTCTAATAATGACTTTTTTTGTTGCACTAAATTTTGTTTCTTTGTTTCATTTTTTTGCAGAAAAAATGTCGAACATTAAAGTTTATATAAAGTTTTAGACAGCAGAATAAAAGAAAAATAGTTTTTTTGAAAACTTTAATGTTTACTTTTTTTTTAAAACCATGGAAACCAGTGACGAAATGTCTTTCATTTTTTTAAAGGGATAAAATGTTGTTGCTTTTGAATCAGGGGAAATTTCATTAAATCTTAGAATTATGTTTTGTACCAAGAAAATGATTGCTTTTTTTATTAAATTTAACACTGCATTTATATTTGTTGTTTGATACAACTACAACTATTTTATATTTACCACAATTAAAGTTACTGTAGCATTTTAAATTTAATAAACGCTATAAAATTCAAAAATAAAAGAATAACAAATTTAAAACTTATGTTTTTGAAGCTTAAAGCTTAAACAACATGATTTTAACTCGAACTTTACAAATGATTAATTTCTTTGTTACCACTGCTGCTGCTGCTTACTCATCCCCCCCCCTTTTTTTTCTTTCCATTTAGTTCAAAAGTCTTGAATCAAAAGTTGCTCTCTTTGTTTTTCTCCTATCAAACTTGTAAGAGTTTTTCCTTTGTTTTATTTTTTAATGTTTGTAAAAACAAAACATTACAATTTTTTACCCATTTTAAAATTCCAATTTAAATTCTTTCTTTTTTACATAAAACTGATAGAACCTCCTTTTTTTCGAATCAAAAATATGTTATATTTTAATCACTTTTTTTACATTCGACCACACAAAAAAATTCAAAAATGAAAGAAAAACCGTTTATTTTTTTTCAAATTTTTTTACCAACACTAAAAAAAAGAGTAGTTCCTGAGTCTTGGGCCGTCGTCGTTTATCTCTCCTTAGCTTTTCAATTTTTACTTTATTTTTTTTTGTTTGGTCTACCAAACACCATCTATTTTTTCTGCTTCCGGTCATTGAAAAAAAAAGAGAGAAGCCAATGCCCCCCAAAAATCCACAACCACTTTTTAAAAACACATTTAAAAAAGGAGAAGAAAATATTTATATATATGGAGTTGAGACACGCCACTTGGACTTTAAAAAAGAAAAATAAAGGGGGGGGGGATAGTGTCACGGATAGTTCGGCGACTTTTTGGGCTCTCTTGACTAATACGCTGTCAACGGCCCCTCTGGGGATTTGCGCTTTTTATTTTTTCACTTTTCCTTTCTTTTTTTCCTCTTCCCTCTTTTTTTTTCGAGAGTTCGATCGAGGCTGACACATTCTTTTATGAGATAATATAACATAATTTTGAGGTTTCTTTGTTGTCCAAATTTGGGAGGTAGCATTATTTTGTAACTTTTTTTAAAAATCAAACATTTGTTAAATTTGATTAATTTAAGGAGCCATCTAACACGATGCGGTTAACGAGTAGTCCAACATCGGCATCTGTCGCATCAAGGCTATATGCAGGGGGTCAACAACGAAGCAGTCGAAGAACATCCTTTTCATCGGAGCCCGATATTATGAATAGTGACAATGAAATTCATTCAGAAATGGCAAATTTAACTGATGAACTTTCAAGAATATCAAAACAGATGGCACAAATGCAAGAAATTCAGAATGCCACAAATGAAGAACGTTCAAGGCTGCGAACTGAAAATGCTTTATTGCAGCAAAGATTGGTGACGTTGGAAGAACAGCAACAACTTTCTGAACAAAGGTAAATATTTTTTGCAGAAATAAACACATGTTTCTTGTTTCTTTCAACTGTTTGAGATTCAACTTTTTTTCATTTACAGATGGAAAGAAAAATATGAAGATGAAAAGCGTCGTTTAAAAGATACAATAGAAAAATATGAACGTGAAAAGGAATTGGATTCATATAAAATTAAAATGAAATTAGATGTAAGTATTTATTTATTTATTTACTTTTTTAAACTAAAAAAAAGTGAAATTTCACGATTATTTAATGCTGAGTGATCTCTTTTTTGAAGTGAGAAAATGAAAAAAACGGTTGCTTTTTGTAATATACAATCAAATCACGCTCTCCCCCCCCCCCTTTTTTTCTTGCAAATTCGCTGAAAAAAACCCTCGCAAAAGTTTTTTTCAAAAGTTTTTTTTTACTTATTGTGGGAAATAATTGGCCGTTTTTTGTTTGCCTAATTAAAATTATTTAATGGGTTTTTAATTTGGAAAATACGAAACTAAAAAAACTTTTTTGAAGAAAATGGCGCCATAAAAATGTTTAAAAATGTGATTTAAATTAAAAACGAGAAATTTCTTCATTAAAAGTATACTTGCGAATTTTACGGTAGTATAAAAATAGGGAATTAATTTCCTATTTATAATACGAGCAATACTACAAAAAATTGTTAAATAATAACTTTAAATGAGCAAGTAAAAAAAATTTTACTGTAGATTTTTTAAAAGATTTAAAAAGGATTCCAAATTCATTTTCTTTCTTTTTAATTGACCTCAAAAATATTTTTTATAATTTTTATAGTTCATTTAAGTATTAACGCTTAAATGACCTGAATCTTGACTTCTTTTTTAGGAACTTGAACGTGAAAATGAAGGATTAAAAAAGAAGTTACATTCCTCGACGGAAGAAGTCACAAAATTGCAAGGAAAGCATCGGGAATTACAAGATGAACTTGAACTTGCATTATCCCATGTTGAACATTTAGAGGGTGAAAGAGATGACATAAAACATGAATTTGAAGCTTTTAAACAAAAAGCCCAAAATGAAATAGATAATTCTACTGAGCTTGTCGAAGAATTGACAAAAGAAACGGATGAACTTCGACGACAACCACTTCGGCATGGATCTTTGGCAGAGCAAATTGTTGATTATGAAGAAGAGATTGCCCATTTAAAAGAGGAAAATAAAACTTTGAGAATACAAAATGAAGAACTTCAATCACAAATTTTGCATGATTCTGTTCAACGTGGAAGAGTGCTTCTTCAAGGGGGCCTTAGTTTAGCCGATGAATTAAATACAATGGATAATTATGAATTGATGAATGCTTTAAAAGAACAAGAATTAGGTATGTTTTTAATGAAAAAAGAAAAGACAGAATGTGTATTGATTAAAAAACAAAGAAAAATCTTTACAAAAAATAAATTAAAACTCATGTTTTAAAAAAAACGATATTTGGGAAAAAAAAGTCATGTTTTATAAAAATGATGCAATTATTTGTGACGTTCTAATTAATTTTCAATTATTACTATATTAATTGTATTTGCATTTGTAGATAATCAAAAACTCCGACAATACATTAATGGCATTTTAATGCGGGTTATAGGTATGTATTTCACATTGAATTATTATTACTGCATGCATAGAATAATTTGTAATTGGAATTTTTTAGAAAGACATCCAGAAATCTTAGAAATTAAGGATGAAGAATTAACACAAGATATCCCAAATTCATCCTGACAATCAGCAGGCCAAAAATGTGCTTCTGATTCCGATTTTGAAAATGATGAATATTGTCCATCTGTAGTATCGAGATCTTCACTTCCATCAACAATATCCTCTTCTTCAACTGGAAGCGGAGATTCTTCAACGACTTCATTTAAAAATAAATTTTATTCGATGCTACCTGAATGGCCATCTTTTTTTAAACGACCTAGTAGTGCTCCTGACGAAGCTTCTTAATTTTATTTTGTTCCCTCTCTCTCTCAAATCTTTTAATCTAGTCTTTAATAATATTTTTTTGTTGGCATTTTTATTGTTTTTTTTCGGTTATTGGTGGCACTGTTTTTTTTTCCTTTAAACTTTGAAGTGCAAAATCATTTGATTCTACAGTATCTTATTTGGCATAACACACATTATGCCAAAGTGGATACTGTAATGTAATCAAATGACAGTTGTTTAAATATCAAACAATTAATTTAATTTAATTCAAAGCAAGCATTTTATTTTTGTACACTCAAATTCACTTCTCTCTCTCTCTTTTTTGCTTTTGTTTTTTTCTTACACGGGTTTTTAATTTCTGTCTTTTTTTCATAAAAAATTCTAATCCTTCAAAAAAAAAGCTACGTCAAATAAGTATCTACTTTTAAGATCTCTATTATTATATATTTTTATGGTCGTTTGTATATTTTTCAAGCATAATTTTAATTTCATCATTATATTTGCACCATCACCATCACCACCACCATCATCATCATTTTCTATCTGTTTTCAATTTCGGTTTCCTTTCAACACTCTTTTTTTTAGCACAAAAAAAAGTGCAGCGCATTTCTGGCCGCTTGCTATTCCCTGCGTTTGTTTTTTTAAAACAAAAAACTTTTTTGAGCTTTTAAACATTTTTTTTTCTTCATTGCATTACAACCAGTGTTGGCGGTCAACCGAAATTTTCCGGTTTTCGGTCTCGGTCGACCGTGACCGGACCGAAAAATTTCGGTCTTCGGTCACGGTCGACCGGACTGGACCGAAATTTTCCGGTCTTCGGTCACGGTCGACCGGACCGGACCGAAATTTTTCGGTCATCGGTCTGATACTTTTTTCTCAGTTTCAATTTTTTCCGCAGTTTTTCCCAAAATATGTTCATTTTTTATCGTAATTTCATCAATAGATGCATAATTTAAGCGATTTTTATGACAATTCATTGATAAATCAGTGAAAAATTTCTGACCAGACCGAAAAATTTTTGACTGGACCGAAAAATTTCTGACCGGACCGAAAAATTTCGGTCTTCGGTCACGGTCGACCGGACCGGACCGAAACTTTTCGGTCACCGGTCACGGTCGACCGAAAAACCTGACCGGACCGGACCGAAATGACCGAATGACCGGACCGATGACCGAAAGACCGCCAACACTGATTACAACAACAAAAATAAGTATCATCCTTTTTACAAATTTCGTGGTTATTTTTCTTTTTTCATACTGTATTTGCTAAAAACGTTGCGTAACAAAAAAAACCGGTCTTTCTCTCTCTTTTTAAAAAGATGCTTTCTTTTTTAGCAACGAACAAATTTTTTTTAAATTTTGCCGTTTTAAAAATTTTATTTTCAGCCTGTGATAATTTTATTATTGTTTTTGTTAAAAACCGATGTTTCTCTTTTTTATTTGATTCGGAAAAAAACCAAATATTCCATTTTCAATGAAACTTTTAATAATAAAAAAATAAAACTTTGACATAAGGGAAAAAAATACCCAGAAAAATACAAAATAAAAAGTATATAAAAATTGCTATCTTCATTCACAGAATATCAATAGAAGATTACAAAAAAGATTAAAGATGAAAAAAAGCTGGAGTTCTTTGAAAGCAAAAAAATCTTGAGTTCTTTGAAAGCAAATTGTATCTATTCATTACCAAAATATTTTCCGAACATTCCTTTTCGGCGTTTTGAACTACTCGCAGTTACTGTATCATCATCGGTGACTTCAGAGATACGAGGACCATTTCGAGTATTTGAATAAGTAACCATAATATCATCGTCATCTTCATCATCATCGGGAATTTCAACAATTGGTTGTGATTCTTTTTTTGTCGTTGAAGCAGTACGACGTGAATGACCTGAATGTTCCATTCCATTTTGATCACTGGCATGATGGCGAGATGAACGACCATTTTCAATGGCATGACGAGAAGCAGATGGAAATTCCTCTCCAAATAAACCATTCATATTACGATGAGCACGAGTTTTGAATTCATTATTGAAATGTTCAGCTTCTTCTAAAATTTACAGAAAAATTAATTATCAATGTAATAAATACAAGTGTTAAAATACCTTCATCAAGATTTACAAATTTTTGATTTTTTCTTACTCGACCGTCTCGGTGTCTTTTCTTTTCAATAATATGTTCGCGATCACCAATTGCATGACCTACAGTAATTTCTTCTCGTTCTCCATCTCGAACAGTTCTTCGAGTTTCCTTAACATCACCCGTTTTACGAACAGAATTTGTAACAACTTTTGGTTGTCCACTGCCATCATAGCTAATCATAGTACTTTGGGAAAAAACATGAGAATGTGGATTATTTGTCATGCCACCGTCCATCATTTGCTATAAAAAATATAAAACATTTATTAATAAACGGCTATCAAAAAAACAAACCATTTGTTGCATAACATTTCCAAAATTTCCAAAAAGTCCATCACCAAATCCAAAAGGACTTGCAGCAACTTGATTATTTTCACGTCGACGATTTTGATTACCTGAGGAATCTTCTAACATTCCCATTCCCCTTGCATGTCCAAAACCAGGGAATAAACTATTCATTCCGAAGGGATTTCCCATCATATTGTCCATCATTTCTTCCATTTGACGCATTTGACGGCGAGTGCTTAAAAAATAAGAAGTGAAATTTCACAAGAAAAACATCAACAATGTTGATGAAATGTGTGCAATCTAAACACTTACCCAAATGGATCAAAAGGGTCTCCACCAAACATTATTTACAAATAAAAAGGTTCAATTTTGAAAAAAAGTAAATAAGTATACAAAAAGATGTTCAATATCACTCCTAAAAACACAGTTGTCACATGAAAAAAGCGGCTAATATCAAAAATAATCAATATAGCACGAACAACAGAGAAATGAAAAACAAAATTTTCGTCAATGTAAACAAAGTTTTAAAAAAGATATGCTAAAAATATACATATGATGAATATAAAGGGGAAAGTGCATGTATTTGCTTCACATGGTACAAAAAAGTATAGAATTGGAACTGAAGAAGATGCGCGAAAACTTTTGTCTGCAACACCAAAAAAAGAATTATGCACAAAGAACGGGTTTCAACAAAAGAAAAATATTATATAAATGCACTCGAATACAGCCAGCCATTTTGACAGCAGCGGCAGAAATGTGGCAACCGAGCAGAGAGTCTCTAGAATTTTCTCAATGCTTACGGAACTCTAGAAAGAAGAAGAAAAAAGTATTGGGAGAGAAAAAGAAGGATGAAAATAGAGAGGGTGTGACAGAGAAAAAAACAAAAAGTAAGTAGCAAAGAACAAAATATACGGGCGTGCCTGATTGACGTAATGGCAAAAAGAACATTATTTTCAAAAAGGTTTTTAAATTCTTTTTTTAAAAAACATTTGATCTTTTTTTCTTTCTGTCACAGAAATTCTGTGGCAAAAATAAAAATTTAAAAAAGGGCAGATTTTTTGCAAAAAAAGAGACAGTAAAAAAGTTGCAAGCAACATGCGTGATAAAAGAAAGAATTCTTTGCTTTTTTTTCACAGAAAAAAAGTTTACATCGGTTTTTTTGAAATCTGCTCCAGCATCTGCCAGCTTAATTGTATAATATAAAGTGGAAGTCGATTCAGAATGTCTTATGTATATCCACAAGGTACAGATATTTTTTATAATTAATAAAATCTTTTGTTATTTTTATAGATGAAAAAATAAAAACTTTGATTGATCGGATTGCTGTAAATGTGGCTGTAAATGGTCCACACCTGGCAAATCATATCCTTCAAAAAGAACAAGGGAATCCAGCATTTTCTTTTCTGATACCGGGTGGACAGTATCATGATTATTTTGAGTATCAAACAAGTAAATTTTATTTTTTATAACGGCATAAATTTTGTTTAATCTTTTTAGGTTTGGCAAAAAAGCAGCAGCAACAACAACCCAATTTAAATTCTGCACCGCTAAATCCATTGCAACCAAGAATTGATGTAGAAGGAATTAAAAAGCAAATTGAAACCTTAAAAGCTCAGGTTGCTGAAAGTGATAAAAATGTTGCTAGCCAAAAACATGTATTAACTCATGCACTTGAAGTGAGAACGAACTAATGAAAGATAAAAAATAATTACATGACAGAATTTTTTAGACTCAAATGGAAAAACTGTATATAAAAAGTCAACAAGAAAAAATTGATAAATTTATCACAGATTCATCATTGAATATTACGGGATTGATTAAAGTTTTGGATGAAAACTCGTATAGTCCAGAAACAGTTTCTGTATGATCATGGTAAATTATTATAAATGATAAAGATATAATTTTAGGCAGGAAAGCATTGGATTTTTAATAATTGTACTTCTGATAGACAAAAAGAAGTTGTATTTTTGTATTTATTATTTAGGTAAAGTTCTAAAACTTTTTTTGGAGTTTTTTGCAGGAATAATTTTTATAGAACTAAAACTTCATCACTTGATTCTCCGATTCGTTTATTAATTGTTTATATTGCTGATGAGCTAGCTGCATACTGTCACAAAAAACTTCCTCCTCTTTGTTCAACAATTGCTCGATATGTTCCGAAATTTTTTGCTTATGCTACAGAATCCAGAATTCCAAAGATTAAGGATAAACTTGATAAATGCTTAAAATATTGGTCGAGAGATATGTATTTTGATGATAAATGTTTACAGGTTTTTGACTATTATTTTGCGATACTGTAGGCCTAATGTTTTATATTTTTAGGCTGTTCGTGATCCACAAAAAACTTTAATGAATGAAAGAAATATGGAAATTGCAGAAAAGCATACCTTGAAGATGCAGCTTGAACAAGAAAATCGTAAGAAGATAGCAAGTTATGAAAAACAAAATGCTGATTTTGCTTCACATATAAGCGCTCAAATCAGTGCCCTTGAAGCTACAATAGAAAATGAGAATCGTCGAATTTTTATGCTTACAACACCTAAAGAAATTGCACCAACAGTGCCATATTATTGCTTACCAGCTGGGGTTATTGTTAATATGGTTAAACCTGAAGACTTTTATGTAAATTTAAAAAAAATTTATACTAGTTTTTAATATCTTTTATTACAGTATAAACCATTGAAAGTTGAAGATATCAAAGTACCAAACCTTGTTGCTCCTACCGAAAGGCTTACATCTCAAATTACTCGATTTTATTCCGTAATGCCTGAATCATCTTGTGATGAGCAAGGATGGGAAACAGATGGATTAATGTATCATTATGATGCCAAAAATGCAGCAAAGAAAGCAATGGAAGAAGCATTAATTGATCAAGGAAAAAAATTGGAAGATATATTTACAAATCGTTATAAATCTCCTTCCCCAGATGCAGAAGCATTAAGGAAAACAAGATTTGATATTAAGCCTAAAGAAAAGGCACCCCAACCTTCACATCAATTTCAATATTCATATGATGATCAACCAAAAGAATCATCAACTGATAAACATACATCATCAACTTATGACGACAATGATGATGCTGATATGCCCGATTATTCAAGGAGCGGTTTTGGGAGTGCTTCTAATACATCAGTCAATAAACCAAATGCTGCACCAATGTTGTAAGTTATATATTTTTATTTTTTAAATATTTACAAAATCTAAATTTTTAGCGGAAAGCCAATATCTTTTTCATTCAGCAATAATATCCGACGCTGAAAAGTTAATTGGTATTTATTAAATTTTTATTGTTTTTTTTTGTAAATAAAATTATTGTAAAAACAAATTACTTTTGCAACATACATTATGACATTTTCTTTTGTCTTTCTTACCTTTCTGATATCTCTACGGTATAGAGTATGAAAATACTTTTAAGTTTAAAAATGAGTATGCAAAACTTTGTGTGGAATTAAATTTATTTCTATATTTTAAAGGGACCCAACGAGCATGAATAACAACATTCACCAGGGTTTTTCAGGCAAAAGCGCGCGAAATTTGAATTTTCATTGCTGTTCAAATCCTTTTTTGCAACAGTGAATTTTTTTATTCTTTCTTTTACACAAATGTTGCATTTTTTTAAATTTATATATTCGTTCTTTTTATTTTTGTAATTAATAGTCCTTATTAAACGTGAACATGAATGTTTTTAATAAAATTGTTGCAATTTTTCGTGCAACTTTAGTGAAACTGTCGTTTTATCCATATTTTTAGGCGCTGTTCTGCTTATGGATGAGATGAAATTTAGGAGTAGGAACAGGTAAGTTTGTGTGGTAAAAGGTTAGTTATTATATTATTGCATATATATAAGTTCTAATATTTGCTTTTGTTTTAGGTTGTGAAGCTGGCAGTGGTGATTTTGCACTACTGTCAGCTTCGGTAGATATCATGGTCGCTGCTCCAATGGATGTTGGAGCAGATGCTTCTTCAATAGCTGATGTTGGTTGTGCTCCAATGGATGGTGGAGCTGCTGCTTCAATGTTGATAGTGGTGCTCCAATGGATGGTGGAGCTGGTGTAATACGAAGCAATGCTGCTGGTTATTCGTTATACAGGTAAGTTTGTGGTAAAAGGTTAGTGTGTTGTATTACTTCATATATATGAAATAATATCTGTTTTTGTTTTAGGTTGTGAAGCTGACAGTGGTGCTTTTGCACTACTGTCAGCTTCAGCGGACATGGAGCTGAGCTGCTGTTTCACTGAATGATGTTGGTGGTCCAATGGATGGTGGAGTTGCTGCTTGTTCAATGAAATTAATTCTTGTAAATTTAGATGTCCCGTTCTTGAGCCTCTTCCACTTTTATCTTCTGTTTGCCGTCAAATGTTTAAAACAAAGCGGCGAAGAAAAGAAAGAATAGAATTGTATAAATTGTATAGTAATTTTTATACTTTTAATAAATATTTATTGATTTTAAAATTATCTTTTTATCAAAAACAACAAAAATAAATGACTAAATTATTAATTTAAAGTTTAATTTGAAATTTGATAATTTGGAGCTTGTGGAATCTCTTGAATCAAAGTTGGTGCCATAGATCAGAGAGTTGGAGTTGAGCCACCCATTTGGATAAGGGTTATCCATATCAACCGAAGCACCAACATCATTCAGTGAAACAGCAGCTCAGCTCCATGTCCGCTGAAGCTGACAGTAGTGCAAAAGCACCACTGTCAGCTTCACAACCTAAAACAAAAACAGATATTATTTCATATATATGAAGTAATACAACACACTAACCTTTTACCACAAACTTACCTGTATAACGAATAACCAGCAGCATTGCTTCGTATTACACCAGCTCCACCATCCATTGGAGCACCACTATCAACATTGAAGCAGCAGCTCCACCATCCATTGGAGCACAACCAACATCAGCTATTGAAGAAGCATCTGCTCCAACATCCATTGGAGCAGCGACCATGATATCTACCGAAGCTGACAGTAGTGCAAAATCACCACTGCCAGCTTCACAACCTAAAACAAAAGCAAATATTAGAACTTATATATATGCAATAATATAATAACTAACCTTTTACCACACAAACTTACCTGTTCCTACTCCTAAATTTCATCTCATCCATAAGCAGAACAGCGCCTAAAAATATGGATAAAACGACAGTTTCACTAAAGTTGCACGAAAAATTGCAACAATTTTATTAAAAACATTCATGTTCACGTTTAATAAGGACTATTAATTACAAAAATAAAAAGAACGAATATATAAATTTAAAAAAATGCAACATTTGTGTAAAAGAAAGAATAAAAAAATTCACTGTTGCAAAAAAGGATTTGAACAGCAATGAAAATTCAAATTTCGCGCGCTTTTGCCTGAAAAACCCTGGTGAATGTTGTTATTCATGCTCGTTGGGTCCCTTTAAATTCTTTTTACTGATAAGAAGCAAACGTTTGGGAGTTACTTTTTATTCTTAGTTTCAAGTTTATTTGTGTATCATTTCGTCGTGATAACTTTTAAGAGTTATATATATTGATTTAACTGCTATTTTCAATAATTTATTTTTTATAATTCCAGCAAAATGTTGCGTCGTTTGGGTACAATTGCTTTGGGTGCTGCAGCAACCGGGTTTTATTTTCATGATGATCTCAAAATTTTTGCTGCTACTATTGTTGACAAAGCAGTTCATGTTCACTCTGGTTTGGATAAAAGTCTCCTACCTTCTGATTCTCCACAATATAACAATGATCCACATTTTCCAATTAAGCCATGGGATCATAATTGGGATTTGTAGGTTTACATCTTTTTTGTTTAGTAATTATTTACGTGTATTTTTAGTCGTGATCCATTATCACTGATTGATCCAAGTAAATATGAAAAAGCTGACGAAGAAACTCGAAAGCAAATGCTTGAAAAGGCTCGTCCAACGGCAACAAGAAATATTTTTTTAATTCGACATGGACAATATCAATTAGATAAGAAAGAATCATCTGAACGTCGGCTAACAGAATTAGGAAGAGAACAAGCTGCATTATTAGGAAAACGTTTATCTGAAACCAGTATCAAATTTGATTCCGTTGTTATGTCAACAATGCCGAGAGCAATGGAAACAGCCAATATCGTACTTGAAAAGCTGCCAAATGTTGAATCAAAAATGGATTCACTACTCGAGGAAGGGGCGCCGTATCCTCCTGAACCTGTTGCTTATCACTGGAAACCAAATAAAAAGGTTCGCATTTAAAAATCTTTGATTACTGTAGCCGTAATTATTTTTTTAGAAATTTTATGCCGAAGGTGCCAGAATTGAAGCTGGATTTCGGAAATACATTCATCGAGCTTCTGTTTATCAAAAAGAAGATTCAAATGAATTGATTGTTTGTCATGCCAATGTTATTCGATATTTTATTTGTCGTGCTCTTCAATTTCCCCCTGAAGGATGGCTAAGAATGTCATTGGCAAATAGTTCAATTACATGGATTGTTATTCGTCCAAATGGAAGTGTCTCCATTAGAAGTATTGGAGATGCGGTAAGTAAATCTTTATTATGTAAGATTAATTATTTATTTTTATTTTATAGGGTCATTGTCATACTGTTGGAGGAAGCAAAATCACTTTTACATAAATTTATCGAGCAATATATCTGTAGTTTATTTATTTTTTTATTATGTTAATGCATTTTTGTTTTATAAAAAATCAATTGAATGCAGATTCAAGAAAATGTTGTATTTTTTTAAAATTAAAACAGGATGTTCCAAATTATTTACTTTTATTTAAGGAAAACTTTTTGCTTATAAAAATACCCGAAAACCGGCAAAAAAAGGCTATGTTCATTTTTTTGATTCACATTTTTTGTGGGCCAGGAATAAAAAGGCCAGGAATAAAAAAAGGCTATGCATTAAAAAAAGAACTTTTAGTTTTTGCCTGATTTTCAACATTTTTTGTAAGCTAAAATTTGTTATAATGCGAATCAGTGTTGGCGGTCAACCGAAAGTTTTCGTTCATCGGTCACGGTCGACCGAAAAAGGTGACCGGACCGAAATGACCGAATGCCTGGATCGAAAGACCTCCAACACTGATTTGAATATTCCAAATGTTTTGCCATGCATTGAAAGATGAAAAAAATAACATACATAACCTACAAAACCTTTTCATTCTCTCATTTGCTTTGTAGGTTATGTATGCCTTTTAAAGATGCAAGTGTTTGGTAGTTGGATCCCGACTGTCGGGATGAGCGAATATCGAAACTAATTTTTTTTTGATCAAAGTTAAATCATATTCTTCTTTTCTGTTCCTATTTTTTCCGTGATTTTATTTGTGTTACATATTCGACACTGTTAAATTAAAATTATTTATAATTTTAGCTAAATGTTGCGTCGCTTGGGGGCAGTTACTTTGGGGGCTGTCGCAACCGGGTTTTATTTTCATGATGATTTTAAAATCTTCGCAGTTACTCTTCTTGACAAAGCTGCTCAAAAAAGTATGATGGATGGCTCCTTAGAGGGTCCAATGTATAACAATGATCAACATTTTCCAATTAAGCCATGGGATCATAATTGGGATTTGTAGGTTTACATCTTTTTTGTTTAGTAATTATTTACGTGTATTTTTAGTCGTGATCCATTATCACTGATTGATCCAAGTAAATATGAAAAAGCTGACGAAGAAACTCGAAAGCAAATGCTTGAAAAGGCTCGTCCAACGGCAACAAGAAATATTTTTTTAATTCGACATGGACAATATGATTTAAAGAAAAATGATCCTTCGACACATATTTTGACAGAATTAGGAAGAGAACAAGCTGCATTATTAGGAAAGCGTTTATCTGAAACCAGTATCAAATTTGATTCCGTTGTTATGTCAACAATGCCGAGAGCAATGGAAACAGCCAATATCGTACTCGAAAAGCTGCCAAATGTTGAATCAAAAATGGATTCACTACTCGAGGAAGGGGCGCCGTATCCCCCTGAACCTGTTGCTTATCACTGGCAACCAAAGAAAAGAGTTTGTTGTTCAACTGTAGGGTACTGTAACCGTAATTTTTTAGAAATTTTATGCCGAAGGTGCCAGAATTGAAGCTGCTTTCAGAAAATATATTCATCGAGCTTCTGTTTATCAAAAAGAAGATTCAAATGAATTGATTGTTTGTCATGCCAATGTTATTCGATATTTTATTTGTCGTGCTCTTCAATTTCCCCCTGAAGGATGGCTAAGAATGTCATTGGCGAATAGTTCAATTACATGGATTGTTATTCGTCCAAATGGAAGTGTCTCCATTAGAAGTATTGGAGATGCGGTAAGTAAATTTTTATTATGTAAGATTAATTATTTATTTTTATTTTATAGTATCATTGTCATCCACTCAAAGTTACTTTTACATAAACAAAAAATCTGATGACTTTTATTTTTGTTAGTTGATTTATTACATATTTTTTATAATAAATTATTAATTGTGAAAAAAGGTTTACCGAAATCGTTTTATTTCTGTTTCGATTAATTGCCTTTGAAATTCGTCAAAACAGCAGCACCCTCGAACATGTCGCTCATCCACAAGAATTGCTTCCAAATGTCGAATATATATAATTGCAAGTCGAAGGGTTTCAACTTTGCTTAAACGTTTCTCATCTTCATCAAATGGAAGGCTGTCTCGAAGATGCTCATACGCTTCATTAACACATCGAACCCGATATCTTTCTCTTTCATTTCTTTTCCAAACTGTTGTTCCAACACTTCTAAAAAATAATTACAGTATTAATTTTAATATACTGTATATTTTACACGAATGAATGAGCTCAAAATAAAGGCTTAAAAATTTTGATATTCTGAAAAATGTTACGATGTGTCTTTTTTTGGAGCACCATTAAATGGTTTTTTCCGTAATTGAAAGTTTGCCTATTAATAAATTTGCTTACCGAGCTTTATAATCTGTTAATTGAAAGGGAAGTGGAACAATTGCCTCAGGATCAAATGGACTTATTGTTTTATCTTTTTTCGAAACATCACTTTTTTCAATTAATTCATTTTGTTCTGATGAAATTGTTACAGTATCTACAATATACGGTAATCAATAAAAGATTTTCAGGATTTGATACGTTTATAAAAGAGTTTATAAAAAAGAGGAGAAAAAATATAACATACTTGTTTGAGCTCGAAGTAAATTTGCAGCATTGATGGTTGACTGTAAAACATTTCCATATTGAAATGCTGAAAACATTTCTGGTTGTTGGGCTGGTGATTGCATTGAAATATATATTTTTCAGATATATTTAAGTATAAAGCAAAATGGATGAATTCACCAAAAATAGCTGAACAAAAAATAATATTTGTGATGAAAAAGCGGCAACGTGAAGCTTGACTTTTTTTAATTTAAAATCCTCCTCTTTTTTTCGGTTGCCTTTTTTGTTTTTGCTCTTCTTTCTGTTTTCTGTTGAAATATGGATGGATAAAAGCAAACATGAAACGTTTGCTTTGATTTTGGTCATTTAGACGGTATTTTTCATTTCAATTGATTGACTAAAAATGCGGAATTTGCTTTTGATTTCTTTCCTTTTTTGAAAATGGATAACACCGAAAAAAAAGCTTTCGACTGGTAGCAAATAGCAACAAGCATCCCCCTTCTTTTTATGATCCTTTCCATTTTTTTCGTGCATAATTTGATATACCGCATTTTTCGCAAAAGGTAAACAAGGATAAGCATATTAAAAATTGAGTTAATTTGGCAAATCCATTAAACAATGAAAAACATTAACGTTAAAAATAATTGTAAAGCTTGAGATTAACAACAATCATTGATGATGAAATAGACCGGCTTTTTTTCCAGGCTAAGTCGTTTTGTCTATGATGAAATCGTTTTTCAACCTGTTAATTGACCACATCTGAATCTGAAAAAGCCGGTCTATTTCATCATGTATTTAGGAAAAGTTTTGGCTCTTCATTTACTACGCTGATTATGAATGACAGTAATGCAAAATGTGAGAAATAAAGATTTTGTGATTGCTTTCACAAAAAATCAGCCAGTTAATTGACCAAATACGATTTCGATCTGAATTTGCTCCGTTTAAACTTATATCGGAAAATAGCTTTTTGATTTTTAATAATTGTGATATTTTTTCTGCAATAAAATGCCGTATTTATACTACTCTAAAAAAAGGCATTCATTTAAGCTAATTTTCCATTTTCTTAGTTTAACTTGGAATCGAAGAAGTTAAGTTTGGCATTACTCGTAATCCCAAGAGTTTAAAAAAAGAACAATAAAATTGGATTTAATGGCCTTTTTTTAGTTTTAAGCAATGTTGGTGGTCTGGATTCAGAATTTTAATTTAAGATGAAGTTCCCATGGGTATTTATGCAATACTACAGAGCTCTTTTTTTCATGCTTTGTCTAAACCCGACTTTGTGATTTACTGTTTTTTCAACTTTTGATGTGCTGCTTTCTGTTGTTGTAAAAATTAAAGTTAGCGAAGAAAGGCTAAAAAAACATCGATGGAAAAAGAGTTTTGCCAAAAAATATTTCTAGATTGATAAAAAATTTCTTTAAAATTGCAAGCAAAGCAAAAATTTTTCGAAGAAGGCAACTGCCAAATTTGGAAATATTTTCTATTTAAAAAATTTTTACAGACTCTTTTGGTTCCTTGAATGCCTACCACGATCTTTCGCCGCTTTATTTCGTAAAACTTTTCATTATTTTTGATTTTTTTTAGCTTTGACTCTTACTTTTGAATTTCACAAGTAAGCGTGAGATACTGTAATTTTGGAATAATAATTTAATTCAAAAAGTTCAGCTTCAGTATTTATAATACAATATATTATATATATAAAATATGTTTGTTATTCAAAATTTTATAGAGGCAATTATTTCTTGAGCGTCTTTCTTTGAAAACATTTAAATTAAAATAAAATTATAACGTACCAGCGCGTTTGAGATGGCGCCACCAATGAAAAAATGTGGATGGATCTTTCTTTGTGTTAATTTTGGGAACAAAAAATGTCTTTGAAAGTGCGCGAAGAGAAAAGAGAGAAACAACAACTGCAAAAAAAGATGCCCTCTCTCTCTCTTCATTTAAATAAAAAAAAGAGTGAAAGGGGAAAAAAGAAAGCTGCCTCTTTGGCTCGATCCAAAAAAGCACCCCCCTTCAACCAGGAGCATTTCAGTTCAGTTTTTTTTTTCAAAAAATTTAAAATAAAAAAATGGCTGCGCAAGAATGAAAAGGGAAGATTGTCCCAGACAGGCACGCGCTGTCACTTTGAAACACAAAGAAAGAAAGAAATAAGGCAAAAATGAAATGCAAGACAGGGCCAAAAATATTTGAACATTTTTCAAGGTAGAAATAATGCTTTGTTTTAATAGATTGCTTTTTTAACTGTGAAAAAACAGCTGATGATGAAGGTGGTCATTAGTGCATATTATTGTAAAACTAATTTTAAGGAATCGTGTTGTCAAACTTTTCAAACGGTTAATCTCGGATTCCCTTTATTTATAAATATTGATGTACACAAATTTCCAAATCCAGTTTTGTTGAAAATCAAGTCAAGGCATCATTTTCAGCTATTTTTTTATCCCATTTTTCCGCCTTCAACGGCCTTCCCATGTCAGTCATCTCTTTTTTTGAAGAAACAAGTGTTTTTTGAGGCTATAATTTGAGTAATCTTTTGCTATTCTTTCCATTGTCGCATAACCGTTATTATTGAACCAGTCATGTCTTTCATTTCTTTCTTCAAAAACATTTCTGAAGCTAAAAAAAAGTATAGAATCTCTCCGATTTATTCATTTCCTCGCATATTTTTTTCCCTTTCCTCACGGACGATAGAATTTATTCAAGTTAAGAGGCTTTCTTTCTTCGATCAAGGTTGACCAAAAACTTACAGTACTTTTTTTTCGGTTTGTACTTGAAAATGAAGACAAACTTGTACAATGCGTAAAATCTTTTTTTCTTTCCCATTTCGATCATGAGTGTCAGTTTTGAGAAGAAAAAGATACTGTGCCAAAAATGAAAGCGAAGAAAGAAAATGAATGAAAGTTTCTAAAAAATTGTAAGAAAGAAAATAGGTATTTTTAAGGCGGAGTTTTTTTTTTATTTAAAAAGTAAAACTTGGCAGATCCCAACGCAGGGGCGGGATTCTTTGCGCAATTCAACTTGTTTTTTTTCAGACTTTTTTTTCGATTGAATAATTACGGGTTTTTTTGTTAGCTTTTTTTCAATAGACTTTGCATTTTTTATAGCTTATCCTTTTTTTTACAAAATAACTTTCGTTTATAAAAAGTTCTTTGTTTCCTGAGGGAATTTTTTGTTTGCGTTGCTTTTTTACATTTTTCATTCAATGTATCTAATAATAAGATATCAGTTGCTTTTAGAAACCAAACTCGAAAAAGTGCGAAGTTAAAATAAAATACTACATTTTATTGGTGAAGAATTGTATCTCATCCCCCTCCAAGATTCTGCTGACTACGGATCGCAGCAGTTGTATCTTTTCCCTTTATTTTCAATTTAACTTTTTTGTTAATTGAAAGACATCAACAGCAAAAACCACTTCAGACATCAAATCCGAATATATTTAATTATACCAAAATTAATTTTGTAAGTGTTTCATTTATTCTAAAAATGGTTGTCAAACACTTTTTTTTAATATAGCTGATTTTTTATGAAAGTAAATCAAAAAAGGGAAAGTCGTGTGTTTCTGATATTGCCTTTAAAATTCAGCTTTTTAAGACTCGCATACAAAAATGAGTAAAAAAATTTTGCATGTGAAAATGTGGCTATAACAAATAAAATATTGACAAATTATTGTTTGAGAAAGCAGAAGAGTTTTTTTGGGTTACAGACGAATTATCTTTTAGATTTTGATTTTTCTTTAACTTTTGTAATAACAACGATAGTTTCATAAAATACAGAATTTTTAAATTAAAAGAGTTTTTAAAAAAGTTATAAGAAACGTAAACTAGTAACAAACCTTTTTTTGAACATATAAAGGTTTCGAAAGTTGCGCAACGAAAATAGCAAAAATATTTTTATCTACCGTATTTCTTAAACTAAACCAAAAATTCGAATAATACAAAGTATTTCCTGTTAAACTTTTTGCTTCTATTTTGCAACTACATTTTTTAAAATTTTCATTAAAATATAAGAAATTTTAAAATTTTGAGAATTATACTTGACAATAAATAGTTTGACAAAAAAGGCAAAACTTGTATCCAGGGGGCACAAAATATCAACCTTAAAGGACATATAATTTCGTTTTTCACGCAATGTACTGTTGGAAAAACGTCTGTCAAGAAGAAAAAAAGTTTGGAATCATGAGCCACAGCATTTTAAACAATAATGAAAAAAAAAAACACTTTTCAAATTTTAATTTGTTTTTTTTTTCAAATACGGTCGTTTCCTAACGTTAAAAAAACAAAATTTAACGTTTGATCGTAAAAAATTGTTTTTTTTTGAGAAATAATAGGTTTTTAAATAGACGCTACAGTATTTCTTTGGTTTAATGTTTTTTTGCAGAAAAAAATTTGTTTTAAAAGTGTTTGTTAATTGTTTCACAAAATTAAATGCCATTTTATTCATTGCGCTGATTATGTATGACAGTAAAGCAAAAAATCGGAAACGAACTTTTCAGGATTACTTTCACAAAAATTCAGCATGCAAAGACTTTTGACTGAAATAGTTTTTAAATTTAATGTAACATATCAAAAAGTTTTAAATGTTTCATTAAATTTCCATATAGCATAAATTGTGAAATCGATCCATATTCGTTTTTGGAATTTGCTTTTACTTTTCCTTTCACCATCACTCACTGACACACACATATTTTTCATTTTCATCCAACTTTGAATTTTTTTTTCTCAAATGCTTCAATATTCAAGTTTAAATGATGGAACAAAGACAAAAAAAAACCTATCTGTCTTTTGCGCGCCAGCAACAGCGATTTTTTATGCTTGGTTTAGTTTTCGTTGTTGCCCTCGTTTTTCCTGATTTTTAACAATGTGCAAAAATGCCATTAATAGATATTCCGTTTTCTTCACTCCAAAAAAACAATGCTGGCAGGTAATGAAAGTTTTTTTTGAAGCAAGGTGACAAAAAAAAGTAATAAAAAAAAGAAACAAAGGAAACACACATATTTTTTGCACAAAAAATGCACAGTACTTTTTTTTCTTCGCTACATTTTTCATAGGTTTTTTTTGCTTTTAGATATTTTTGGAAAAGTACGTAAAACGTATTTGCCCTTTTTATTAATGTAGTCAAAAAAGTAGAAAATAGAAAGTTTTATTACTGTTACGGTAGTTATTTAAGATATTTTTTTCGATAAACAAAACACACAAAAGTATTTCAAAAAATAACATTTTATTTTTAACAAACAAAATCGCAGAAATATAGACTGAAAATGTATTCTATTTTTTTAAACAAACAAGTTGCAACGAAATATAAGCCATTTCAAAGCGCAAAAATTAAGCACTTTAATTTCATATTTTTGCTTTCAACACAGTACTTTTTATTCATCTGTAAAAATACTTTAACTGGCTGAAATATTGTGAAAGTAATCTCAAAAACTTGGATTTTCACATTTTGCGTTACTGTCATTCAAAAATAAAAGTTTATTAATTTTGAAGTGTTATGCTTTTTTATATTGTTTACTATGTTTTCAGATTAAAAGACGTTTTACAATTCTCTTTTAACACTCAATCATGGCAACAGCAACATTACCATCAAATAATTTTGCAATTCGAAATTTTCAACCTCATATTGCGTATCCCCCTGATTCCATTGGGATTGATCCTCGGTCGAATGTTATATCTTCAACAAGAAGTCAAAATCAGAATAGTCCGGGAAGCACTGAAAATGATTTATCTGATAGTAACTTTTTTGTTTTAAATTTTAAAAAGCAATTTTAATATTTCAGTTCGAAGTAACAGCCATACAACAGCTGAAACTGAATCATCTCCAACTCGGCCAGAAGCATTTGGGAATCATTTTTCAAATAATCAAAATTTTCCTCCTGGACAACAAGGTAATAATTCAGGTTTGTTTTTTTGGTACATAATAATATTGCAAAGGCACATTTAGAATTTTTTGCACCATTTGGAAGTAACTCTAATTTTCTTTCATATCCTATGGGACTTCCACAAGTCAATTTCGTAAGTTTGCCATTTTTTCCTATACCCTTTTTTTCCACAAAATTGTAGATACTAACAAAAATAAGGAACATACGTAAATGACGTAACAATTTTCTCACAAAGATTGTTTTTTTTGCTCTGTAAGATGATCCGAAATTTTATTGTCACTTTTAATGTCTTTTATTAAAAAATTCATTGTTTAAATACCTTTTTTTTTGAGGATTCTTTTGAGCCGTTTTTTTATCGGTTAAAAGGTGTTCGGAGGGAACAAAGTTTAATACTCAATGAAAAAGCTTTTTAGAAAAAAAGGGAAAGCTACGAAGAAGAAAAGATGAGAAGGCGAGACATAATACATTTAAACACACATAACTGAGAATGGAAGAATATGTGAATGTTTGTCATTGACATCCACGATTTTGATCTTTTTGTAGCGTAAAAAAATGTTGCGGTAATATAAAAAAATTTGTTTTTCGGTGTTCAAAATCGTTTTTAAAAGGAAAGATTTGTCAAACATTTCCAAATTTTAATGGTCAAAACAAAGTGCACAAAAGTTGTTAAAAAGTAGACACTATAATTTTTCGGGAACAGAGGGGAATAATGTTTGGAAAAATATTTTTCAAGTTGAAGTTAAAATTAAAACTGAAAAAACCATAAACCATAATATGGTTCCATCAAGAAATGATATTAAGCCTTAGAACTTTAATAGCAAAATCTTAAAAAACAATTTCACACTCATCAATTTCACTATCAGACCAATGAACAGAATCGAGTCAAAGCTGAAACTGGCTCCCCCCAGGATTATCTGAAAAACAAGTAAAATTTTATGAAATAATTATAAAAAAAAATGCTTTTGATTAGCGGTTTTTTCTTTTTCATTTCTCTCTCTTTTTTTCATTCCATTGTCGAAAATTTACTCTTTTTTTTCGTAAAAAACGAAAAGAAAAATCATCCTCGTGCATTGAAGTCCTTCTTTCTTCTCATCAAAAAAATTAACAGCAATCCCAACAATAACCAACCAACCAACACTCAATTCAAGTCAATTCAAAGCAAGAGAAAAGAGAGGTAAAACGAACACCTCAGACATAAATAAATATTCGTGCGGGAAAAAAGAGACGACGATGATGAGGAGCAGCAACAGCAGCAACACTGTCACTGACTTCCTCGTGTTCGTTTGTCTCTTTTACAAAAAAAGAAGAATCTTTTAGCTTTTTTTTAAATTGAAAAAAAACTGTTTTTTCATAAAAAAAATGTCTTTTTAAATTCCTTTTTTTTATTGTAAAGTAATCTGAGTGGTTTTTTTGCGGCTTTTTTTAATTTAAAAAAGCAACAAAAAATTATTTCTGTTTAAGAGTTTTTGTTTTTTTGTTACAAATTTAAATATTAACTTTGCGTGAAAGACAGAACCTTTTATTGCTGAAATGATCAAAATTTGAATAAAGCATAGATTTGAGTTATTTTAATTTATCAGCCTTTTTTTACCAATTCATTTGAAAGTCTCTTTTATAAAATTCGTCACTTTTTTCCTTTACAAACCTTAATTAATACCATTCATTATGGCACTTTTTTTCTGCAGTAATTCCTGTTAAACTTTTTTGAAATATTTTAGTAAAATGTTTTTTCATACTTTTTTACAAGGTTTACCACGACGTTTTTGTTTCTCATTGGTTGAAACTTCCAGCATCCAATAATAGTTACCTTCGAAATCATCTTTCTTTTTTCAAGGACATACAAAAGTTATGAATTGCAATTTTCACTTTCTGGGCAATTTGACATTTTTTGATGTTTTTTCTTTTATTTTTCTACAGTATCCTTCCAAAAACTCTTCAGTTCTCTTGAAATCATTTCATTTTTTTGTCTTTTGATAATTGATAATAATAATAGTGCAAAAAAAAGTTTCAATTTTATATTTTTATACTTACTTTTGTTTACCATAAAAATTATTCCCAAAAGCGTAAAAGCCAACCTTTGTTTTGTTTTGTTATTTTTGCACTTTTTTTCTAAACCGTTTATATTCCCTCCCTTTATAATTAACATTTGTATTAGCATTTTGTTTTTGTTTTTGTAGTTTAAGTTTTGTTTTGTTCAAAAAATTTAGAAAAGGGAGGGCACAAATATACGAATATTATTATTTGTACTGTCTGGGGGGGGGGGGGATGCAAAAACAAAAATAATAATATTTTTAGCTTGAGTTTTTTTTGATGAAATACGGTTATCACCATGTCTATCTTCTTATAAACCAATTACAAAAGTACAGTAACTCACTTTATTATCGGAATAAGAGCAAAAACATTTGATATATTTAAATAAGACGAGAATTCAGCTCATTTTTACAAAAGAATGAAAAATATAAAAGGAATAAAATTGTTGTACAACAACAAAACAAAGACATTTGAGAACGATTTTTTCTTTCAAAAGCTCAAAGTCACTCTTTTTCATTTTCATTGTTTGAAGAAAAAACGTGAAAGTCAATACTTACTTTTAATGTTGCATTCTTTTCTTTTCTTTTTTTTTATCTCCACGGCCAGTATTTTTTTGCGTCTAATAAACTACTGCTGCAAAAAAAGAGTCTTTTTTCCTCTCACCCGATGAAAGCTCTGTGCCAGCCATTTTTTAAAAAAAAAGTCTTTGCGGGTGGTTGCTGTTTTACTTGTTTGCTGCAACATCCAAAAAAAAAATAAAGAAGTACACGACATTCGCACTTTTAAATGCAGCAACACTTTTATAAAAAACCCCCCTTGTCTGTGTTACTTCAGTCGTCTAATTTTTTTCCTTCTGAAAAAAAAACTCCAAAAAAAGCATAAAATTTTATGCAAAAAAAAGGTGCCGTGAATGATGTTCGTTGGCGGTCTTTTTTTTCATCCTTCTTCTTTTTCAATCTCCCCCATTTTTGAGAGTTTCTGTCACTCAAGAATTTTTTTTAAAGAGCACAAAAAACCCCCCAAAAAAAAGGGAGCTTTGGGCGTTCGCTTTTTTTTATGGCAGGCGACAAAATGCGTGTCCGAGTTTCGGCACTTTTTTGGCGGTTCCTGGGAGAGAAAAGAAAAAGCTAAAATAAAAATGCTGTTCATTTTTTTGAGCCCATATTTAGGGAAAAGGAAACCAAAAAAAACTTTCAATTTTTGGAAAAACGTTAAAAATACAGCAGAATTTTTGGAAAACTTTTACATCTTTTTGTACAGTCTTTTTTTTTCAAAGTTTCCCCGATGCCTCATTTTTGTTTTTTAAAGACCACCCCACTTTGAAACTCATTAATTTCAAGTATCTTCTTCCCGAGAATTTTAAACATTAAATCTTCTTTTTAAATTTAACGATGCCCAAAAAACATCTTTTGTAAAAAAAACTTCTTTTTAAAATTCTGTAACCCTTTTTTCTTTGATGTTTTAATCTTTAATTTTACTATACAGGGTGTCCCAACATATTTCATGGTTTTCATTTGCCCGGCAAATTTTTTCTGTTGAAGTTATGCAAAAACGGATAGCGCAGTTGTATTCGATAAATCATAGGATTTTTTATAAGATACAAATTTTTCGATTCCAAATATGCAAATTTTTGTGGAGGGAAAGTAACAAAAATTTCACGTTTTTGTTTTTTTTGGTTACTATCACTTTTTTTGTTGGAACGGTTTTTTGTAAAATGATAGCAACCGAAAAACTGTTTTTGAGAAATTTGATGTTACTGTCAAAATTGAAAAAACCGCTCCAATGAAAAAGACTGATAGTAACAAAAACATTCAACATTTATTTTTTAGCATTACTATCACGATATTTTATTGGAGGATATGCAAATTTCATGCAAATTTTAAGGAATTAAGATAAATTTTATCTCAAAAAAAATCCTATCCCATGATGAATACAACTGCGCTATCCGTTTTTGAATAACTTCAACAGCAAAAATTTGCCGGGCAAATGAAAACCATGAAATATGTTGGGACACCCTGTAGTAAAATTGGAAGACAGTAATTTTAATTTTGTTAGTTTTGGACTGTTGCGATTACTGTCTTTGCTAGAAACATATTTTTGCTGGAAAGTGATTCCATCCATTATCCACAATGTTTCATTTAGAATCTTTGAATTGCAAGATATGTCTTTCAAAAAGGCGATTTGCTATTTTTAGATTAAGCACAAAGAAGATAGTACGAATTTATTAGTTTGTAGCTATTTTTTATTCTACGATAAAGGCAAAGCTGCTTTTTAACGTCGTATAATTTTTCTATTTGTGCAGACTACAGACGTTTTTTTTCTTGTCCTCAAACATTTTGCTTTGAAAAAACGAAACAAAGCTTTATCAAAATTATTTTGTATTTTTTTAATTTAAAAAACGTCTTTGTTTTGCATTTACTCTCATTTTTTCAAAGTTTAATCAATTTTTTCATTTGATAAAGTTTTGACATTTCTGTCAATTCTGATAGTTTTTTTTTCCTTTATGTTTGAATATTCATTTTCGTTTTATTCCCCTCACAAAACTGAAGGCTTTTTGGGTGCCTTGTGTTCATCTTTTGCTTTAATAAGTTTTCAAATTTCTTCACACAAAATATATAACCCCCATCTTTTATTAAACTTGAAAAAGACAGTCTTTTTTCCTGACAAAGAATTATCGTAAGATTGGAAGGGAACGCTGTTGGAGGTCCGCTTTTTTATTAAATGGCAAAAAAATGAGAAAAGAGAAAAGTCCAGTTTTTTTTAAATGTGTGAGAAATGATGCGAGTTTTGATGATATGATACTGTAGAAGAAATGGTATGTGATCATGACTTGGGGATTGAAATGAATTGCATTTTATTGATTACAAAGAAGTTTTTCTTCTCTTTTTACTTTTTTAAAAAAATTTTATTTTGTATCAATGCTGTTTTTGTCCGATAGTAACATAAATTTGTGCCTTTTTACTTTTCATTGTTACTATCAAAGGAAATCAGCTCTATGGATTTGCATATGTTTTTTGACGAAAATAACTTTTGTCATTTGAAATTTAGTTTTGGGATATTCCCGATAACCAAAAACGATTCTACGTGATTTTTAACGTTTTGAGAAAAATTATTTTGGTCTTTCTTTCGGGGTAATTATTTCTTTTTGTTGAAAAGCTAAAACTATAAAAGCTTAAGAAAAATCCATCTAATCACTCTTGAACGGTGTCTCAGATGATTTTTATTCACAATTTTGCAAAAATATAATTTCCCGAGTTTTTTTTCTGTTTTTAATTATTTTCTGCTTTTTTCTATTTCTTTTTTTCTTTGTTTAAGAAAGCATCCAGATCTGGGAAATCAGTGAAATTGTTAAACCCATTCACCCATCAAATCGGCTTAATACCGTATATTACAACTAAAATTGTATTTTTCACACCCATATCTGCCCTTAAAAGTACCAACATCGGACTTGGACGCTCCCCAAAAAGTCCCCATTTTATTTTCACTTTATTTTTTGTCAGACATTTTTTTCTTCGTTTTTCATTTTTCAATGAAAAAAAAACATTTGCAAACATCAGTTGTTTCCCTCTCGGGGAAATTTTTTTTCACTTTTTAAAAAACTTGCTGCCGCCGTTATTCGGGGTGTAGCGTTGCACGCTCCATCGTTCGTTCAAAAAAAGTATTCTGACTTTTTTCATCCTTTTTTTTTTATTATCGCTTCGTAGCGTGCCAGCTTCGGGCCTATCCCTATTTCACTCTCGCTCCATTTTTTTTCTCAACATCATCGACAAAAAAAGCCCGCAAAAACAGCTGCTGCTTTTTTCTCTCCGTTCCACTTTTTTTACAAGTGATCGTCTGCGAAAAAAGAGTTAAAAATAACTAAAAAACTAACGCAGCAATTTTTTTATTATCGAAAAAAATAGTGTTCAAAAAAGTGGTGGACAACGTCCAGTTGTTTGTTTTGTTTAAACTTTTGAAAGAAGAAAAAGAAGAAGCAAAGCAGGCAGCAACGAGTGATAAATAAATAAAACGTAAAAAAAGTACAATTAACACTTTACTTTTAAACTTTTAAACAATTCTTTTTTTATTAACAAAATGATAATTTGTTTAAATCTGGTAACAAATAAAAACTAAATTATGCCTCATATTTTATATGCGTATTAAAAAAAGATTCATAAAAAGCAAATTACCTAGTTACAGTATCTTTTTTTTTGTAGTGAAAAATGTCCGTAAAAAAATGCTTCAATTTTCTTCAGGCAAAAAGCAATTGATGAATGATAGGTCAAAAGTCAGAGTCAATAAAAGAAAGTATTAATTGCAGATGGAAGAAAAAAGGACAGACAAAAAAACTGCTGATTGGCTTTTTTACAATTTTTTATGATTTTTCTTCGCAATTGTTTTTTTTTTCTACAGGGTGTCCCAACGTATTTCATGGTTTTCATTTGCCCGGCAAATTTTTTCTATTGAAGTTATTAAAAAATGGATAGCGCAGTTGTGTTCATCATGGGATAGGATTTTTTTTGAGATAAAATTTATCTTAATTCCTTGAAATTTGCATGAAATTTGCATATCCTCCAATAAAATATGGTGATAGTAATGCTAAAAAATAAATGTTGAATGTTTTTGTTACTATCACTCTTTTTCATTGGAGCGGTTTTTTCAATTTTGACAGTAACATCAAATTTTTCAAAAAATGTTTTTCGGTTACTATCATTTCACAAAAAACCGCTCCAACAAAAAAAGTGATAGTAACCAAAAAAAACAAAAACGCAAAATTTTTGTTACTCTCCCTCCACAAAAAATTTGCATATCTGGAATCGTGAAATTTGTATCTCATAAAAAATCCTATGATTTATCGATTACAACTGTGAAGTCCGTTTTTGAATAACTTCAACAGAAAAAATTTGCCGGGCAAATGAAAACCATGAAATACGTTGGGACACCCTGTACGTCAAAGTTCATGAAACTCCAAAAACTTGACTCTATCTTTAATTTTTTGCTTTCTTTTTTCTGTCACTTTTTGAACAGGTTTTTTTGTGCATTGTTGTAACAGAAATCTGTACAAAAAATGACTTTGTTTTAAAAAAATGTAAAATTCTGATGCAATAAAATCTTTGACTGAAAAAATTATTACAAAATTGAGATGCAAAAAAACAGAGAATTAAAAAAAAAGTTTTTAAACATATCAATTTCTAGCTGTTCTTTGCTTTTCAACTATATCATCAGAAAACTGGCAATTTTTTAAAATCAGTTTTGTGTTAATGTAGCCCCCAGCTACCGTATCATTCTACTTTGAAAAAAAGAGTTATTTAATTTAAGCCTTCTCTTTTTTTACACGTTTTTTTTATATTTGCAAACTATAATTAATCCGACACTTTTTTGTTCTTTTTTTTAAATACAAACGAAGAAAAAACCGCTACTCTAATTCTTTTTTCTTTTCCAAGAAGTTTTTCCCCTTGGTTTTTTTTGAACAAATATAAAAAAAAAACCAAGCGGCTCAACAAACGTCTGTCTTTTTTTTTAGCTGTTCTTTGCTTTCGACGCTTTGATAAAGATAAAAAGGGGACTTTCAACCCTTCCTCTCTTTTTTTTCTTTTTTTTCTAAAATGCAAACATAAAAAAAATTAAATGAACGGACAAACATCAATTTTTTAAAGACTAACAAAAAAATGGCTGTAAAAAGCAAAGATTCAATTTTGTTGTCTTCCAACAATTCCATTTTTTTTGCATAAATTAATAAAATAAATAAAAAAGCCGGGATTTTGTTATCACATGCATTTCAGAAGAAATGTTGAAGGATTTAAAGAGAAATGCTAAAAAGTAACTACAATACTACAAAAAAACTGCCGGATAAAAAGGGAAGGATGGAAAGAAAAATGGATGCAAAAAAGTTACATAAAAAATTGCTGCCTTTTTTTATAACCAGAAAATTAAAGGCCGCTCAAAATTTGCCATCTCTCTTTTTTTCTCTCAAAAAATGAAGTTTAGTGTTTTTTTTGAATCCATGAAAGTAAAAAAAATCCCTGACAGCATCGCCGAAAAAAAAGTGACAAAAAAAAGAGCTGCGACAGATGCCCTAGATTTTTTTTTAAAAAAACTGCATTTTTTACGGAGACAAAAAAATACTTGCAAAAATTAGATTTTTTTCATTGTGTTTTTTTAGGTGACCTGAAAAAAAACACATTGGAGAAAAAAATATATCCTGAAAATGGAATCAGACGTTTTTTTCTTCTCTTTTTTTAAGTGATTCTTTTTTTTTCTGGAGCATTGAAGTTTTTTTTGTGATTTTTTTTCTTCTCTTAATCAATCCTACCAATAAACAGTGATTGTGCGTTTGTTGGTTGGTTGGTTGGTGGTCACCACGTAATTCTCAAATTGCGAAAAGTGCGCATGTTGCATGAAAAAATCACATTTTTTTGATGACTTTTTTAGTGGAAAAAAAATAAAAAAAATTTGTTTACAGATAGATTCTTTTATATTTTTTTACCATTAAATGCATTTTTTAAACATAAAAATTATGGAATAAACAATGGCAATAAGATGAGTAATTTATAATTTTGTTTGCATGGGTTTTTTAGCTTTATCAGGAAGAATACAATTATAGGAAAAATTTTTTGATTTGTTGATGGCACAAAATGTAAACTAATTATGACTTAAAAACAGTTTTGTTTTTAATCTTTAAACTTTCTTTTTCAGCAGAATTATTTAATAATGTTAAAATAATTCTGCTAAAAAACTATGATTATAATTTTTCAGTATTTAGGAGAGATATCAAAAGCGTTATTTTAATGCGTGCAAAAAATTGTTTAGTTTTTTTTGTTTTCTTGGCAGCACCTGTAAAAAAGCAACATGACAATATATTTTATGATTTTGGCAAAAAATAAGCTTAAGCTTTGACATCAAAATTAAATTCGCTTTAATAACCGAGGCAAACATAAAATGGTTCCTTTGTGTGTAATACAAAGGAACCATTTTATCATAATTACTGTTCCAGGATATCTGGACAACACCGCCGAAGGCGGTGTGGTCCTCTAGTAGAAAAAAAAACAGAGACAGAATTGAATTTATCGTTGATTTTTTTTTTCATTTTTGATTGGCTGCTGCCTCTTTTTTAATGAAAATAATAAAAAAAGATAGGCGGAGTGGATGGGAGTTGAGTCTATCTTCTTCCATGGGGGGAGGGGGGGGGGGGGGGGGGGGGGGATGGAAAGAAAAAATTGTTTGACGACTCTCAGAGTTTTTTTTACAACAGCCTTTAGCATTATAAAAAAAAGCTATGTAAAAAAACTTAAAAAAAAATCATTGTTTAAACAGTCAAAAAAAATTGTGTGTGTAAGGAAAAAAAACACTAAAGCATTGAAAAAAAAGAATGTTTTTTAAGGGGAGGGGTGCTACTACGGCTGCGGCTGTTGGCTGTTGTTGAGCACATCTATGTGTATGTCGATGATGATGATGAAAAAAAAAGTGGGGTGGAAGAAAACATGGGGGGAGAAAAAATAATATATATATAAAAGAAGTTGACGACAGTCGTCAATGTTTTTCTTCTTCCAAGAGTATTTTTGTTGTATTGGCAAAAAAATAAATGTAATAAATTATTTTATTCCATTATTATTGTTTTTTGGGAGAAAGCAGTGAAAATTATTGAAGCAGTTATACTACTGTTGGTGTGGTTGTTGGAAAATTCTGTAATATTATAATAATAATTATTTGAGGCTGTGAAGCTTGTTAGATTATTCGATGCTTGCCTTTTTCATCGAAAAAAAGCATTTAAGATATCTCTCGAAATCTAATAGGCCGCAGCCTCCAATGATTATTACTTTTTCTTTGATTGTTTTGTTTTTTGAATAATTTTAAAAGGCTGTGAAAAAAAATTGATGTAAGTATTTTTGACCCTGAAAAAACTGGCTTTTTTGATGCGTTTTTACCATTTTCTTTAGTTGATGGCTCTCTTTCTCTTTTCCTCTCTTCATCGATACAAGGTTACAGTATATTTTTAGACAAATCTTCTTTTTTTTCAAAAATTCAGCAGTACCACCGACACCTTTTTTTCGGCGATTACTTTTTTTTCATTATTTTTTTCAACGGTAGTTTTAGAAAAAAGTTAATAAAAAAATAGAATATTGACCCTAGAAAAGTTTTAACTTTTTTATTTCTTTTTTTTGTCTCCATTTAACACAGTTTTTTTTCTTGTGATTTTTTTCTTTCACTTTTTTTTGATATCATTAATTACAGTTCTTTTTCAACAATTTTTGATATTCTTCAGTTTTGGGACCCATTTTTTTCTGTCTTTTTAGTTGTGTGTGTTTTTTTGACGAAAGTCTATCTATATTCGATTGATGAAAAAAAAACTGAAATTGAAGCAACTTTCATTGCAGTTTTTTAACGACAGCTGCCTGACTACTACTTTTTGCAGCAGCAAGCAAAAAACGAACACAAACTGGGGAGAAGACTTTTTTTTCTTCTTCTAAACAATGTCGCCACCGGCATCAGCCCAGCATTGTTATCCTTTGCCCGATTGTTGCGAGAGAAATCCAAATGAGAAAAAAGAGGATTTTGGTTGAATTTGTTGTTGGAGGAAAAAATAGCTGAAAACCATAGGGGATAATTAAAAGTGTTAAACCCTGTGGAAGTATGATACCATTGCTTGAATGATGGACCAAATAGGATATCTTTGTTGGCCAATAAATAAATTCGTTAATATCAAAAATTTTTTCCCAAAAGTCGGAAAATATATTTTAGTTTTTTGATACTTTTTTAAAAGCTTCTTAAAATTAAGTTTTTTGAAATAATTTTTTTCAGTAAAAAACCTTATTAATTTTTTTGAAACACTTTTTTATAATTATTTGAAGGGGATTCTTTCATTCATTTCGCTTCACACTTTCTCTAAAATTTCTCTAATTTGCCATTTAAACATTTTGAAATGAGTCCACCCTCTTTTTTATCGTTTACCCAAAAAAAGAGACCCATTTTTCTACCCATAATTCTCCTATTTTTTGTTCCAAACTTTTTTCATTTATATTTTATTACTGAAAAATGAATATTTTCAAGAAAAAAATCAACCCCATCATCCAACGGCAGCAATCATTAAATTATTGAAAACTTTGATTTTTCACTTTTTTCTTGTTAGATTCTTTCATCTTTTTTTTTCTTGTCGATGTGTATCGTCATCGCTTGAAAAAAGTATTCTTAAATTTCTCATTTTTCTTCCTTTTTTTGACACATTTCAAAGAGATTTTTTAATGGTGTCTCAAAAAATACCTGTTACACTTTAGAATTTCTCCACGAAAAATTTGGGGGGATTCTTTCAGTCATTTCGTTTCGCACTTTTATCATTTTCTTTTTTTCTGAATCCAGTAATAAAATTTTTCTGACGGCAAATCTGGAACCGGTCTTGATGGGAGTTGAATTCTGTGAAAGCAAAAAAAAAAAAAGGAATTTTAAAAAAAGATATGAGAAAAAAAGGGCGGAGTGAGTGAGTGAAATTGATCTGGTTATTTCCTCCGGCAATTTACAGATCTTTTTTTTTCGCTGAAATATCAAAAAAAAATAACTGCCATAAAAGGCTATCATTGATCTGCATTAAAGATTAAAAAAAAGTGAATGTTGAAAAAAAAGCGGGAAAGCTTTTTACAAATATTTTTTAAAAAATGCAATCAATTTGTATCGGAAAAAAGGAGCCGACAAAAGGCGGCATTTAAAATTACTGTAGTTTACTTGTCTTTTTTTGGAAGTGATGTTGAAGGAAAAAAGTGGGAGGGGATTCAGAAAAGTTGAGTTTTTTTGAATGAAAAGTTTTTTTATTCGAGTTTTTTTTACGGAAGTGACAAAAATGGCACCTTTTTTTGCGCAGATTTGACGCAAATCCTTAAATGATGTTGCGTCTTGACACGTTTCTGGCAAAACGTTCTTTTTAATAGTAGAATTTTAATTTAAAGTGATTTATTCCATTTTTGTAAAGCCTCTGTCTCTTATCTGCTTCAATCCAAAAAAAATAGTTGACGCACCGTCATTTCTCTTTTCATTATTTCCCAAAATGTAATTTATTTTCGGGTAACTAAATATTCCTTCTTCTTTTTCCTATCCAAAGTCAGGTGTACCTGATTTATTTATAACTTTAGAAAAAATTTCTTTATTTAATTTATCACACTTTTTTCCCTCCTTTTTTTACAATGAATGAAAAAAATGCCTGCGGATGGCGGTCCTTTTTTTTGTGCCGTGCTTCATCCAAAATAAGAATGAAGCAAGACCAACGACTGACTTTTTTTAAAACAAAATCAATCTTTTTTTTAAAAAAAACTTCATCGATTTTAACACACTTTTTTTTACTCTCTCCCTCTCAATTTTTTTGCAGACATTTTTTTCTTCAACGAAAAAAAGTTGAAAAAGTTTTTTTTGAAGTTGATCGAAATAGAAAAAACGCTTTTTTTTCTCTTTCGGCGATCTTCGGTAACCTGAATTTTTTCGATGCAAAAAAAAGTCTGTCTGCCTCTCTTTTTCGATTGATACCGTTAATAAGAAATAATATATTTTTAATAAAAAAAACTTAGAGAATGAATTAAAATCTGTATTAAAAAATAGGGACTAATTTTTGGGTTTTGGTCAAATTAATCAAAAAAAAGGGACATTGATGTGATGGACTTAAAATGGACTGATTAAAAGTATTGATTCACTGAATGAATGAATGATTGATATGTATGTATGTATGTTTTCGACAACTTAAAAGTTTACGGTTGTTACTTTCTTTATTTGATTTTGACAGAATCACTTGATAATGGACAGGTCAAGTATGGCGTGGTAGGAGATAGAATTCAATGAGCATGTATGTAGAAACATAAATAATTAATATTCTTATTTTAAAAATATCTTTAAGCTATTTTTGGATAACCTTTTACTAATTTTATCCGAGCTTACGCATTTTGACTTTATATTTTGTTGAATTTTTCGTTTTTGTTTTTTGTTTATTGATCCTTCAAAAATCTCTCACTCAAAATCTGCTTTCAAAAAATTAAAAAATGCAACAATTTTTTTTTATTTTCAATAATGTTGCTTTTGAGAAAAACGAAGCGCGAAGGATTTTGAACTGTCTCTCTTTTAACTTTTCATATATATATTTTTTTTTCAGTAGCCAATCACAAAAAAGCAAACTCTTTTTAGAGACTTTTTTGCTTTTTGCGCACAGTACACTTTTTTTGCTGCGAGGTTTTTGAAAAAAATTGAATGAAAGAGAGGGGGGGGGGGGGGACACAATCAGGTCCCCCTTTTTGAAAAAAAAACTGGCAGAATTCTCTTTACTTTTTTCGTTTCTGTTTTTTGTGTGCGTATATTTATGTTTCACTTTTTTTTTTGAATACATACAAAATTTTTGAGGGACACGAAAAGGGTTTTTTGTTAGAGGGGAAAAAACAGAGAAGCAAGTAAAAAAAAATGTTGGGGAACAATGAATTAATTTTTTTTTCTGAGTGTCTGATTCAACGAGGACATCATTGATGGATTTGTTGATGAACTCATCATTTGAGAAAAGAACAAAATTTGATTACCTTGTTTAAGTAAGCAAAAAAAAGTTGTTGTTTGTTTTTTATTTATGTCCCAAATTTTTTTAATGTTGATATATTTAAAGTTCAAATGACCTTATCATTTCATTCAATTTTTGATGGTAGTAATAATATTCTTGTAAAAAATAATATTGTAGTTGGCTTCTTTAAATTCAATGTACTTTTTGATGACAGTCTTCATTATTTTATTGTCTACCGATATCTATCTTATCGACAAAAAGTGCCCCCCCCCCTTTAAAATTATATATACTGCAAAAAAAAAAGGTTTTACAAGCCCGCCATCAGAGTTTTTCTCCTTCATTCTGTCATCTGATTTTTTTTTTCTCTCAAAGACTTAAGCGTTGATGGCCACCATGATTGTAGACAATTTATTTTTTGATTGCAACTTTACTGTTTATTTTTTACTGTTTTAATAGGGGGGACTCAATATATTTTTTATTACAAAACACACATTTTTTGTTAGTCTTTTTTTTTTCTAAACAAAAAAAAAGTGGTAAAAAAATGATAATTTCATAAATATTTGTTGTTGTCTCTTCTTTTTTTTGCAGTCGATTATAAATTATTCCTCCACCCCAAAAAAGGGGCAGTTGAATGAATGAATGAATGAATGAAAGAATGGATGGTTGATGTTGACTTCACTTGTTTTTTTTGTAAGGGGGGATATTTACGTCTGCATTTCTTCTTTTGTCGTCAATAACTTTTACAGCTATTTTTTTGATAAAATTCGAACGATTCTCTTGTGTGTACAACACAATCTCAATATTTTGTCGGTAATGAAAAAAAAAGAAAGGGAGACTGCGCAAAAAAAAATGAATGCAGAAAAAAGATTTTACATTTAAAAAAAATTCGAAAAATTAAATCGATCATTATATTAGCAATTTTTTTATCGATTTATTATGTATTCTGTGATAATTTGCATAAATTAAAATGTCGTGTTTTTTCGAGTTTTCCAATTCTGATCAGATTTTTGATATCTTTTTTAAAAAACGTTTATAGTGTCCAAAAAGTGCATTTTTTGTTACAATCTTCAGTGCCTTTCCTTTCTTTCCATCAACTTTACTCAGGGGGGCGTTTATTGCAATCATTTCCGAAACGGCAGGTGCTGGTTTCTGTAAAACCGTTTACACTGCCGCTAAAAAGCGGCAGCAACAGATTTATTAAAACTCCTTCATGGATTTGGGCAGCATTTGTTTCAATCAAATACCGGTAGGAAAATATATATCTTGTTTTTCAAAAAAATGAAGTTTTCAAATTTTTAAAAATGATAAAGACTTTTGATGAATGAATGTTCTGCAATTAAACCATATCCATCCACTAAATACTTGCAGCTATGAGAAATTTATAAAACTGATATAGAAAAACTATAAATTTTTTATTGAATGACCTCATTTTAGCTGGGGGAAAAAAGGCAAATCATGATTTTGACGTTTCTCCAATGACACTCAACCTTTAACCATAAATTTTGGCCATTAAGATTTTTTCATTAATTATATTTCTTTTTTATTTTATAAGTGTCTTTTTTCCTTTCACCCTCACCCCTCTCTCTCTCTCTCCAATCTGATACACCTTTGTCTCTCAAAATAATACTTTTTTTTTCTTGCAAAGTTTTGACAAATGATTCATTTTTTAATTTCCTTTTTTCTGTCTCCTAAAAACGTGTGCCTTAAAATTTACAGTCTTTTTTTATGATTGAAAAACTTTTTTCTTTTTTTTTCGGCATTCAAAAACTGGTTGTTAGCTTTCCTTTCTCTTTCAATATAACTCATTCTTATTTCAACATCGCCCTTTAAAAAAATGAAAGGGGTCATATTTAAAAAAAGAGAGTTGACGAAATACAAACAGTGTGTGATTTGTTTTGTTTGCTGCTTTATATCTGCAGATTTGATTAGTCTTGAAACTTGAAATACAAAATTTTACAGTACTTTTTAAAACAAAAAAAACTTTTTTTTGACACAAAATTAATTTTAAAAAATGTAAAATTTCCAGGGCTTTGATAATAAATCAGAATCAATGACAATGCGTGAACCAAAGCCATATAAATGCCCTCAATGTGTTAAAACATTTGCCAATAATAGTTATCTTTCACAACATATGAGAATTCATCTTGGTGTTAAACCTTTTGGGTTTGTTTTTTTTCGATTATTAAATAAATAACAGTGTTTTTTAAATTTCCAGACCCTGTAATTACTGCGGCAAAAGAGTAAGTTTTTAGCTAATATTATCTGCTTTTATCTATTTTAATTTTAATTTTAGTTTACACAGCTATCACATCTTCAACAACATATTCGAACACATACTGGAGAAAAACCCTACAGGTAATAATAATACCGCAATATAATACTTTTTCTTTCAACATACAAATTTATAGATGTAAAATTGGTGGATGTGACAAATCTTTTAGTCAATTGTCAAATCTTCAAAGTCATTCAAGGTGTCATCAATCAGATAAACCTTTCAAATGTAACAGGTAATTGATTCGTTAAACATTACAGTAATCGACAACTAACAGTCAATTCTTTTTAGTTGTTATAAATGTTTTAATGATGAAGCTACATTATTGGAGCATATCCCAAAACATAAAGATTCTAAACATTTGAAAGTTCATATTTGCCATTATTGTGGAAAAAGTTATACTCAAGCTTTATACTTGGATAAGCATATGACAAAACATAATGATCGAAGAACAACAGAATTCCGAATTCCGTAAGCAATGAAAAATTTAAAAAAAAATGTTTTTGTGAGCTGAAAATAATAGACAGTAACAAATTTTTGGCTTTTTGAGGAAGACAGTAATTTAAAATTTGAAAAATCAAAATTTGTGATTACTATCCACGAAAGTCAGCCCCCAACAAAAAATTATTGGAATCTAAAAACTTTCTATAATTTTCAAATTATATTTCTCTTACATTTTTCTAGAAAGCTTAAAATAATTTCCGATTAAAACAGTTACAAATAATAAAAGCATAAACCGTTAATTTTAGTAAACAATATTATGGCAATGAATTATCAGCTGATAATTTTGATACTCTTAATCAACTAAATCAATTCAATCAACTCTCAGGTAAATAATTTGATTTTTTACAAACGAATCAATATATACATATTTTCAAGGATTTGCAAGATTTCAAATGGATGCAGTTGCAAATGTATCAGCAGCAAATAATGGGGCCAATGCATCAGCTGCATATGCATATCCAACAGTAACAAATCCAAATGCCTTAATTGGAAATGCAGCATCTTTATCTTCACAACTTAATCTATTTCAACAACAAATAACTCGACAAAATTTCCGTTCAAATGGTTCAACCCCGAATGGAAATAATAATGAAAGAAATGGATCAATACCTGGATTTAATATGATTACACCGTTAGAAAAGATAAATTCATTTAATCAAGCTCCAACAAATGGAACAGTTGCTGCATCCACGAATGGAACAAATGCGGGTGGAAATTATTAAATTGCTTTTTTTAAAACAATTTTTTTTAATATTTTAAAAATCATTTATTTGTTTTTACATGGTTCAAAATCGAGGTCCCCGTTTTTTAGAAAATTAAAGTTTTTGCTTTTTTCGATCTCCTCTTCTTTTTTCCATTCTTCATCCGTCCAGCCAAGCCAGTCGAGTGTCTTTAAACCTTTTTTAAAACAGATTATGTAAATCTGAGATGATAATGAGAGACTCATAAAAGTTAAAAGTTAAAAATTAAGGATGTAAAATACTTTCTTAAATTTATACTTTATTAACTTTTAATAACTTCGACACTGCTGTATAATTAATACTTACTTTAATCAAATTAAAATTAAAATTAACAAAGTTTCTCTTATCTCTTTAAAAAAAATGTATTTTCACGGGGGCATTCAACAAACTTTTGTTTCTTTCCTTTTTTTTATTCTTCCCACAAAAATACGAGTGCCAGTAGTCATTGTTCTTTTTTCTGTTTTATTTTGTTTTTTACACGGTAGTTTTCCTTTTTTATTACTGTTATTAACATTTAATGTTTATAGATTTTTTGAAATTATGCATTTTTTGTTTTTGTTTTGCTGGGTTGATGTTGAGAGAGTTTTCCATTTTTGAAAAAAAATATTGTTTTTGACGCTGAGCGTTGATTTTTGTCGATCTGAAAAAAGAAGTTTAACACAAATATGTGACTTTCTCTCCCCCCCCCCCTTTTTTTTTACCCATTCTCCCTTTTTATTTGTCACTCCTAAACTTTTCTTAAAAAGTCTGTTGCAGTTTATCCTTTTTTTCTAAAATTGTTATATTTCTGTTTGAAGTTTTTTAAAAACTTGGAAAAAAACAGAGTTCAACCCTGTCTAAAAAATAATATCTCGAAGTATTTAATTTTTGATTATTTTTGTATAATTTAATTTTGCATGTTTAAACATTTTGATTAAAAATTAAAATTTTAATCTTTGGATAAATTACAAAAAAAAGATAATAACTCGAGTATAAAAATAATAGTGATTAAAAAAGATTAAGTTAATGTTTCAATGATATCAGCCATATCAAATTTGCTTTCAAAAGCTCCTCGATCAGCATCATAGAGGGTTGTGGAACATTTTTCAACATTGATATCAGCTAAATTCATCTTTGCATCAACATTGGGGATTAACACTAATGGCCCTGATAACAAAGCAATCAAGTTTAAAGTTAATGCAAGAGCAATGACAAATTTGTGATAAGAAGTTATTACAGATTTTGGATTTGAAAGCCATATTTGAATTTCATAAAAGATATAAAAAAGTAATAAAGTAAGGACAAAGGTAGAAATTGGAACAATCAATGAATTGATATACGGTAAAATGTAAGTTGATTGAATTGGATAAAGTTCCGAAAAAGCTTCAAATCGATGTTGAAGATCTAAACGGAATAACATCAATTCAGAGTCCAACAGTTTTTTGAAGAGATCATATCGATATTCTGCTTTTTGATCAGGTGTTGTTGGCATTGAATGATTAAAGTGATAAAGGGACTAAAGAAGAAAAATAATGAATACAATTCGAATACATGATAAATGAATGAATGATAACTTACCATACAAAGATTGATAATATCCGTTTTTAATCGAATCAATTCTTTTTCTGGAAATATTTCAATTTCTTTTTGTAATTCATCGTTGAAAACATAGCTTCCTGGATTTGAGTAATCCAAATACAATGCTGCTCCAATTGAAATTCCAATTAAGCATATAAATGAAATTACAGAAGCATTTACAATATTTTTTGTTGAAACTTCATTAAATTCATTTTTTGACGACATTTTTACTGTTTAAAAACAGAACAAAAAATTTATTTAACGGTGAATAGGTAAAGAAGTAAGCTAAAACAGAAAAACAAAAAAAAGAAGAAGAAAGCTGTTTAAGGGTCAATAAGAAACTCCCCGATGAAACAACAAGGTATGGAGAGCTTTTGTTAGCTTTTCCTTCCTCCGCTTTTTGTTTTTGTCATCAACAACGTCAGCGTGGTCATCGTTGTCGGCGACGATGTTTGTATTCAATCGATAGAAAAAAAAAGTTTGTTGACTTTAAAAGGCAATGGTCAGCATTTGTTGGAAAACAAATACAAATGAAAAAACATATTTGGTAAATTTTGATTGATATGCATTTTTTGAATAATTTTTTATCATACCGCCAGTATTTTACACTTTCTTTAAAAAAAAGCAGCTCGACTTTGTATAATTTTAAATTTACAAAATCAAGCTGCTTTTTGGTGAAAGTAAGACCAAAAAAAGAAAATGAGATGTTTTGGTTACTGTCACTGCAATAATAAAACAAATCATGTAAACACAAAATTTTTGAGTTACTCGCCTGCTAATGATGTTAATTTTAATGCGAACCTTATAAAATTAGATTTCAAACATTTTTATTTTCGGTGTGCACAAAAAGTGAAAAGTTTAAAATACATTTATTTATTAATATTCTTAGGAGCATTCTTTCTTTGGAATCCAAAATGGCATTTTCTAAGAAAGAAATAAGCAAATTGAAAAATTGTATTAAAAATGTCGCTTAATTTTTGCAAAAAGCTAATTCTGCTTTGATTAAAATTTATTTATTCAGAAAAAATACAAATCCAAAATAAAATTGGTTTAAATTTATTAAAAGAGAGTTACCTTAGAAACAACCTTTTTATTTGTTGTTATTACAATGTTCCCAATATTAAAGCTTAAAAGCATTTAATACAATTTTATATTAAAAAAAGAGAGAGAATACAAAGTATATATGCTTCTATTAAACATTACACATACGACAACATTTGATTAACAAAAAAAAGTTATTCATTTAATTTCTTTTTTCTTCTGCTTCTTCGTCTTTGGTGTCAATTGCGTGTGTAAAAAAAAGGAAGGCATTTATTTAGTTTTTTTTGTCGCCAAACTTCAAAAAAAGAAGAAGAAGAAGGGAAAAAAAGAAAGTATATTTTTTATTGCTCCGGAAATCCTACTAATATTATTTTTTGTTGTTCTCTTCTTCTTCTTCATCTGTGGCTCCACTGTGGCATTCCCTTTTTTAAAAAAAGATAAAGAAAGACACAAATACATCAATATATTTATTATATTTATATAATAATTTTGCTGCTGTGAAATCTCAAGAGTTTTATTAAAAAATTTCTCACATTTTTCATCAATTTTTTATTTTTGCTTAAAAATTTAAAATTTATTCTTTTCAATTTTGTAATAAAAACTAACAATGTCAATGGCAAAAAGGATTTGCTTTAATGTTGGTGGAAGAGGTTTGATAAATTTAAAAGAATACCGTAATAATATAATTATTTCAGTTTTTGAAACTACAGAACAAACAATCAGAAGAATTCCTGACACCCGATTAACATCTTTATTAGATGGGGCTCCAAATTCTGACGAATTTTTTATTGATCATGATCCAAGATATTTTGAAGTTGTATTAAATTTTTTAAGATCTCGAAGCTTTCCAGCAGATTATGCAGAAAATATAATTGATGATGTTGAAAGAGAAGCAAAGGTTTGATAAAAAATAAAAAAGATAATCAAAAGATTACTGTACCAATGCTATTATAATTATTTCAGTTTTACGGTATCTCAGAACTTGCAAATTGTTGTCGAACCCTTCGAGAACCCCTTAAAATGCATGATGAAGTTCAATGGAGAAAAGACGCAATTGAACATTATTGGAGAAATTTTGTTCAGGTAAAAAATGACACCTGAATAATACTCCTTTAAATAATACAATTATTACAGTGTGTTGTTGATAATTCTTTAAAAATGCCATTTACATTTGAAAAAAATAGTCATTTTTTTGCAAAATGCATTGCGTGTGCTGAAGAATATGATCCAAAAACTTCAAATGTTTATGATGTACATGTTGATGACTGGTCAGCGCTCTCACATCACATGTTATCTTTAAAAGGAAAAATTATTCAGGTTAGCTTTATTTTAAATAATTTTTTTCAACATTTCGAAATTCTCTAATATTTAATTTTAAAGATATTTGGGCAAACTTGTGTTATGGTCAAATTCGAAAATAATACAACAGTACATGTCCCAAGAACAGCTATTAAAAGAGTTGGAAATCTTCTTGATCTCAGTGATAAAACAACAAATACTTCAGCAAGAAAAGCACCTTTAACTTCAACTGCATCTGTTCGATAAATAAAATAATTTTAAAAAGAAAAAAATAAAGTTTATTAAAAACAGATAAAAACAAACAATTTTGAGATCTTATTCTTCAGAAGGAGGGGACATTGGAATATCACTATGATCCCTTTCATAAACGGGACTTAAAGGTGGACTTTCTGGGGGAATTTGTGCTTCTTCAAGAGGACTTTCTGGGGGATTTTGTGATTCTTCAGGAATACTTTTCGGACTTGCCGGACCAGAAATATTACCGTTTTCTTGTTCTTCCGTTTCAGATTTAACACTTTCTGGAGCTAAAATATCATCATTTTGAGTTTCAATGGTGGGACTCATTGGAGTTTCCTCTTCTTGTTCTTCTTCATCTTTTACAACTTCTTCTTCTTCAGAATCCGATAAATCAAAATCTTTCAAATTTTGACCAATATCGTTTTCATCTTCACTAAGCTCCAAATCAGGTTTAGCAAAATCTGTTTCCTCTTCTTCAATATATTCTTCCATCTCTTGAATTTCTTCAACCATTTCAGTATCTTCTTGAACAGGAGGTTCTTCGAAAAATGTTGACATTTTATGAACAATAATTTGACCATTTGCAGTACCAGAAAATAAGAAGCGACCATTTCTTGAAAAATTTACAGCAGTTACCTAAAATATACGGTATCTTTATTGTACAAAAAATAATAATATGCAAATTGAAAAAACTTACAACTTGTTCTTCAAAACATTTTTGAAAAACATGTAATGCAGTTCCATTAATGTCCCATAAAATAACTTTCTGATCTGCTGAAGCTGAACAAAATTGTGAAGATTCTTTTGAAAAATCAAAGCAAGCAGCCAAAATTGGTCCTAAATGATATGAGAAATTCCGGACTTTTGAAGAAGTTATTTCAAAAACTGCATGCAAAGAAAGAGTTTTATCGTCACAACCAATTAATAAATGTTCATCATTATGCGAAAATTCAACAACACGAATCTTTTTCTTGTGTGCATCTTCAACACGACAACATATTTCCCAGGTTTCACCATTTCGAATTTCAATAAGTCCAAAATCGAAACCCAAACCTAAATATTTTCCCGATGCACTCTAAAATAAGAAAAAAATGAAAAGTCAACATTTTTTTTAAAAAAAAGCTTACAAAATTTACTGCAGAAACAGATGTTTTTCTCTCCAACGTTTTCTTAATACTATTTTGTCCATCAAAATCAAATGCTTGCATGCCATGATTAAAGTTAACTGCAAATGATCAATTAAAAATATTATTATACAAAATAAAAGCATACTCGAAAATACTTGTTCTTTGTTAGGAGTAAATCTACAAAAGAGAATTTGCATCATTCCTTCATCAATAATATTTGCATCAAGATCTCCCTTTTCATCTTCTTGAATAACATGCAAAACATTCATTGTATCAACAACAATAATACCTATAAAGCATCATTGTGATTACTTTTTAAATGAAGATAATATATACATTTTCCATCTGGTAAAATATCACAAGCTTGTGATCCACATCTTTGTTTTGCATATTCTTGTAACGGCATTAAATCTAATTCATCACCAAACGATGTTGCCGCCCATGTCTTGACAGAATCTTGTGCCACCGAAACAAGTATATTTCGATCAAGTTTAGAATCATAATAATAGTTAAATCCCAAGATTGGTCTTTCATGAACTAAAAGAAGAAAGAATTTAAACATCTTTTAAATAATAAAAAAGAGAACTGACTTTTAAAAGATTTTTTAACGACAGGATATGTATCAGTATCAATGGAAGCAAAGTCTCTCATAATCTTTCCTCAAAAATACAATACTGTTACAAATATAAATATAGAAATATTAAAAGTCAAACTTTCAAATATAGCTCCTTTTTTCAAAATTTTTATTTTTGCTCAAAACTGAAAAAACCATTACGACGCATTTTGCCAACTTTTTTAAAATGCTGGCAAAATGTGTTTCTCCTTTAAAAAGCTGTCCATTTTTAGGGGGGTTATCACGATATGACGTGATCCAAACGATGGGTGGGTGCTAATTATGACACCGCTTTGGTGTCGTCGGCAGAAAGCTTTGATGTATTATCACCTAATAGGGGGGTGGTGTAAAAAATGATCACGTCATCAGGGCTTTGTGAAATCGAAATCTTTTTCATTTAGATTTTTCCTCACAAAGTCTAAAGTGATCAGGGGCCCTAAGAGATTGAAATTCGAAAAAAAAAGAAAAAATTTGTGTCAAAATTGCAAAAATAAAAAAATTATTTTGAAATCACAATTTTCTGTCTTAAAGGGAGTGTCGACGACAAGCAAAAAAAAATTTTTTGGCAACAAGTATGTTTTTGCACGAAAAAGACATTTTTCTATGCTATTTCTTTTCTCTAACTCAATTTCGTGCTAAAACATACTTGTTGTCCACACAAATTTTTTTTTGCTTGTCGTCGACACTCCCTTTAAAATTTCGATCTCTTAGAGTCCCTGGTCACTTTAGACTTTGCTTGAAAAAATTCCGATTTTGATTTCGCAGAGCCCTGCACGTTATATCGTTCCAGCCCCATGGTCACCAGATTGGACAGGTCATAAAATTGCAATATAAGATTATTCAGTGGCAGTGATTAATATTTTTTAAATTACTTAAAACTGAACAAAAATTAAAGTATTTTGAAAAAAGCTTATTTTTATTTATCATTTTTCATGAAATTTTTTAACACATGCTTTAAAGGTGCAATAATTTTGACTTATTTATTGATTCAAACTATGTTTATTTAAAATAAATATGTAAAGCTTTTTTTGTAAAACATCTGTGGTTTAAACAAAAAAAGCTTTGAACGAAAAAATTAAACAAAGCAAAGTTTCAAATTTTCTTCATTTTTTTTTGCTTTGGTAAACAAATATTCAAATCAATTTTTCAATAACCATATATTTTCGTGCATAATCCCCTTTGAATTGATACCAATAAAAAAAAGGTTTTTTTGCTCCTAAATTATTGGGTTTTTTTTTCTTTTCAAAAATGCCGCTATTTTCCCAACAAAAAAATAAATGGAAAAGCCTATTCTTTTTTTTTGTTCCAAACGGATGTACTCTTTATTACTTTTATATCTGATATTCGATATTTGATATATGAATTATGGAATCAAAGAATGTTCCATTATCTTTTTTTCTCTTTTTTAACACCCACAATAAAATGGAGAGAAAGAGTTTCATACTTTTAAAATGGAGAGCCTCTAATTTATGCATTAAATTGACTTTTTTTTGTTACAGACATTGAAAAGAATAAGAAATGTTTTTAAATATTGTAAACATTTGAAATGTTACTTTTTTTTAAAAGTTTTTCTTCAAAGAAAACCCAAAAGTTGAAAAATGGCCTTTTCTTGGGTTCAGTGGTAATAGTTGTACTACCAAAAACGACGACATTAAATTACATTAAAGCTTCTATTTTTAGTTTTAAGTTAAATTTTAAAAGTTAAAAAATGCCAGTTATGCAATAATGATAATTTGATAAAAATACCAAAGGAAATTAAGCTGTTTAAGAAAAGTTTCTCGATTTTATTACCGAAAAACAAATTCAATTTTAATGACGTATATTTTCGAAAAAAAACTACTGGTTTAATTATTTCAAAAATCGTATAAAAACGTGATTTAATGGTTATTAAATTATTAATTTAACAGATGTTTCTATGTTCCGAGTGCAGAAAATATTTATTAAATACTTAAAAGGAGGGTGGTATTTTGCTTTTTGATGTCTCAAGTGACCAAAGTCAAACAAATATTTTATCATTTCCTTCTGGTTTTCCTCCGTTTTTTTCGTGGAAAAGAAGTCTGAGTTTAATGAAATTTCAAACGGTTAAAAAAAGTAATCTTTGCACAATTTCATTTTTTTGTTTAATGGCACTTTTTTGTTGCGGCAGGTTTAGTTTAAAACTTTAAATAATTTATGTATTTTTTTAAAATTTTAATATAAATCAAAGTTCTTAAGCCTTCATCAATCAGAAATTGTTTTGCTTTTTGATATCCACTTGTGACTTTTGACTATTTCCCTTCTGACCGATTTGTCTTTCTTTTAGCCATGTGTGTTATCTTTTTTAAAACAAAGCTTTCATGGTTGCAAAATATTTTTGTCATATTTTAAAAACTGAAAGTTAAAAAGGGCAAAAAGTGATAAATTTTTGTCCCTCTTTTTTGTCTTGTTTTTTTTTCAATGGATGTCTTGTTTCAAATAAAAAAAGGCTTAAAGGTTTTTTTCTGCATTTCTTTCAAAAAAAGTAACAAAAGATGTTTTACTTTGATAAAAACCCACACTTTTTTTTTGAATGTTCACTTTTTTCTAAAATAGTTTTTTTCATTAAGTCTTTTTTAGACAACAAACGTAGAAGTTGACGGAATGTCAGATTACGGTAATAGACTAAAGATTAAAAATTCAAAAGATAAAAAGTCGGCCGTTAGTGAATGAGCTGCATTTATGCGAAAGTAACCTAAAATTTTTGATTTTTAAAATTCCGGTTACTCTCTTTTTGCATGAAATGACGATGTTTGATACGAAAAATAATTTTACAGAATTTCGAAAAAAAGAAAAATAATACAAAACTATCTGAAGTTAGGTTTTATTTATTAAAACATATCATTTGAGTGAGCTGATTTTTGCTGACAGTAACAAATAAATTTCAAGATCCAAAATTTTTGCTTACTATCCTTGAAAATAAGCTTTGTAATTTATTAAGTGGTTTCTTTTTCCTGAAATAAATCATCGAATTTAACACAGATGATTATAAATTCGGGAGCATAATTTGTATTCATTGTTAAACAACCATTCCATTTTTGTTTGTATGTACTTTATTCCTAATTGTAAAAAAACTTGACTTTTCTCACATAATGTTTTTAAACCTGAATATTGCTCGCTCAATAAAGTCTTCAAAAGATATTTGTAAAGCTTTACATTAAAGCTTTATTTAGAATTTATTCTTTATTTTTTCATTCTTTTTGTGCTTTTTTATGTTTTCACTCACTTAAGTGAGAACACTTTAATAAATTGACCTTAATGCCGTTGCACTAAAAAATCATTTAAGCAGCTTCCTTGTGTCTTTGCCAATCTCACTTATTCGAAATTGACAACCTCTTTGCATTTTCCTTTTTTAGAGAAGCATTTTCTAAGATTTTGCTCTTTTTTTGTGAAGGAAAAAAGTAAGTTTATTTCCGTGTTTTAAAACAACTTTTTAATGCTTTTAAAAATGCAAAAACATTTTTGGAAGAAAAGATGAATCAAAAAAAAGTTTTTTGTCTTTCTTTCATACGTCATCATTGTAAGTATCTAGGAAGAATTGATGGCCCCAGGGAAGTAACTTCAGAAGGAAAAATCTTGTAATCTTTTGAAAAAAAAAAGCTGATTTCAATTTTTTTTGGAAGCATAAAGTTGAAAGACAAGGGAAGTAAGTTGTGAAATATTTGCTATCTGTGAGGATACACAGTTACGTCTCGAAATCATATAAGTCTATTGGGAGACCAAAATATCGTCATTATGGAACTTTTCCAAAGTATTTAACAGCATTCTAATGTCGACGAAAAAATCACATTCCAGAATTTAAGGGACTTTTTTCGGGATGCCTTCATCGAAGTGGAACGTTCCTTAGCATTCCTTTCTTTCAATGTCTTCATTGGCTACAACTTTTCATTTTCTTTCTTTTGCTTTCTTTTTTCATTTCTTTATTTTTTGACAAAATCAACTCCTCCTTCTAATTCGATTTTCTTTATGTCATTTACTTTTTAGGTGCCATCTTTTATTTTTTTTTATTTTTGACGCTTTTCTTTTCTTCTTTCAAGTAATTCCAAAGCAATTGCAATGAATGAATTGAAGCTTTGAAGCTCTCTCTTTTCTGATTTCAATGCCGAAAATGAAGAATAAAAAGACAGATAAAAGCTTAAAAATAAAACTTTCAAAGTTGAAATTTGCTTTTTTTTATTAAATATTTCATGTTTAAATGACCCAAGGCCTTGAAATTACCACACAATTATCAACTTGAAAAATCATATTTAATTGTAAAAAATAATAGTCATTTTCTAAAAAAAAGGAGGAACAAATAAATGGGTAATTATTTGTAATATTTTTGCGTTAGTAATATTATTTATTATCTTATTGTTTGATGCGCTTCCTCTTTTTTTCCTTCCTTTTTGTGCACAAAATTTTATAAATATCACGTAAATATTTATTTTTGTTGTACTTTTGTTGTCGTAATTAAAGCAATCAAAGATGTTTTGCAAAATATATTTATATTTGCATTTTTTGCAGATATCCTTTTTTAATAAATCATCAACCACCTTTTTTAAGAAAATAAAATTTGAAAGAAAAACTTTATTTTCAAAAAAATAATCATTTTACGACGGTAAAGTGATAGTAACTAAAACTTTGCCGTTTACAATTTTCTTGTTTATTGTCAAACAAAAACAGCCCAATGAGCGAAGACGCTCAAAAATACAAATTTGTACTGATGATCAAAGCTTTTAATTTGGGTTCAAAAAATTCATGTGATACATAAAAATAACAAGATTTAAAAAAACTATGAGGGGTTGTTTATTATATTGTTTTTATTGGTAAAAATTATATTAAATTAAATTTTTAACAAACATTTTTATGCCTCATAACTTTCCTACTAAAATACCAATTTTTCCAAATATTTAAGCTTTTAAATAATATCAAACTTTTTAGTATTTGTTTTTTGTTCAGTTTTAAAACTTTTAAGTAATTTAAAAAAAGAGTTACGAACTTTTTTGAAACATTAAAAGATTGTGTTCCACGTAAAAGCAGTTTATCTCTTTTAATTTGTTTGTTTAAATTCTTCTTCGTCTCAAATTAAGCAATTTGAGATATTATTAAAAACCACTCCTCCTCCTCCGACTATTTTTTGTTTTATTCATGTCATTTTCTTTCCTTTATTTATTTATGAAAAAAAACGTATTGTGATTTTTTTAAAAGTTAAACATTTTATTTTAATGTGATTTGGTGTGACTCGAGACATAACGCTTTGTTGAATTTTCCGGAAATGCCGAATTTCGAAGAAATGTCACACGCATTTGAACAATCATTTTTTGTCATTTTTGATGTTTCAATTTTTGCACCAAAATAGTTTCAGCAAATTTAATAGATTTCTGTGAAAATTTGTTTTTTTCCGTTTTGTTTTCTGACTTTTTTCTTACATTGTTTTTAAAATAAGAAAATAGAATCTTTTAAAAAAATCTTTGAAGCTGTCTTCAAAAGAAGAAGTGCCATCATTGAATGAAAAAAAAACACACACAACAAAAATGGATTCTTTCTTTCAAGCTGTTTCTTTTTTAAACAAATTCTTAAATGTTTTTGTCGTGTTCTATAAAACTGATAATTTTTATATTGTTTAAAAAATTTTTTTTGTTTTATTGTTAGAAATTGGTTCATTAATTATTTTTGACATCATTGTTATATACTTATCTTTTGACCAAAATTTTATTTATTTATTTATTGCATAGTTTTGATATCTGAGTATCTTAATGACTGATATTTCTTCTCACGAAAACTTTACTCATTTACTTAGAACTCCTCTATTTCTACAAAGCTATTGAATTTGAAGCTTTAAAAAATGAAGATTTTACGTATTTCCCCCGTGCAATTATAGAGAAAGATAAAAGAGAGCGGATGTCTCCAACTTCAATTGTTTGTATGTATTTAAAATTTTCGTACACTTGTAATTGTTCTTAGTAACTGTTATTTTATTTTATTTCCTTTGTATTTACATTTATTTAAAAAGGTAAAAGCACCCAATTCAATGCCAACAATATATGGGGATAACTTCTTCTTTCTAAATTACCACCTTTCTCCATTTTAATCTCAACTTAAACTTTTCTTCTTTTTTACCTCCAAAATTTCCTTTAAAGATTCCTTTTCTTTTCTCTGTTTTTTTTTCTGCCTTTTTATTTTTCTATGACTTTTTTTTGACGTGGATGAAATACGATATTTTTTAAACACATACATACACTTCCGAAATTATTGTTATTTTTGCTACAAATTTTTCTTTCTTTTTTTCTTCTTTGAAATTGATTTTGAGTTTAAATAAAAAAAAGAAAACAACAATCGAAAAAATTCTTTTTTTACAGAGGATCCCTCTCCCCCCTTAGAATACGTCTTTTTTTCTATGGCTTCGGATCTTGTTTATCCGTGCAAAACATTTTTTTCCTTTTTCTAAAAAGTACAGCCATTTTTGCAGCGAGAAATGTTATGTGAAGATGATCCGCCACTTTTTGATAGAAATAATTCAAATACACAAATATTCATTAATGACATGAAGGAATTTGCCTTGTAAGAGGGTTACGGTAGATTAACTGTTGTTCTACAAATATTAATTTTTAGACATTACAATAATTTGCATCCTTATTTATGCATGGTATTATGTCCATTGGGAATTTTGGCAAATTTTATTCATATTCTTGTTTTAACGCGTCGAAGAATGCGACGTTGCTCCGTTAATTGTGTATTAATTGGCATTGCCGTTTGTGACATTGTATGACTTTTATATTTCCAATTTGGTGGACATTTAATGTTAAGGTTTTTCCAATTTCAGATCACAATGCTTTCATATTTTATTTATATTATTCGATTTGAAATTGTTACCAGATTTTTTGGGGCTACTGGTTTTAGGTAAGCTTTTTTGGTCTTGAAAAGAGAATGGAACAAAGGACAAAATATTTTGATTACAGTACATTTGCACTTAAATTTTTGAAAAATAACCTTTTATTTTCAATTTTTGACCAATTAAATTGAAGTTTTTCTAATTTTAGAAATGCCAAAAAAAAACTTCACTGAAACAAAATTGTATTTTCTGTTTTAACTTTAAAAAAAAAACAAAAACAATAAATTTTTTACGTTAATTTACTTTATTTAAAAAAAGGGAAGATAAGACAGAATTTAATTAAATAAATGCAAAAAAATCTTACTTTATTTTATAGTTATTTTTGGGCAAGCTTCCTAAGATTTCATGCAACCACCAGCATTGCCCTTCATGCAATAAATTTGTATTCCTGTGTTGTAATGGCAATTATTCGATACACAGCAATGAGAACGGCACAAAGCATTTTTATGAAAAAACCTAAAATTGTATGGTACATATTTTTTGGAATTGCTGCTATCGTAGCTGTTTTATGTATTCCAACATATTATGTACATCATGTAAAGCCCATTTTATTAAGATCAGAATCTGGAAAGTTGCTGGAAATTATTGATTATTATACTGTAGATATCTCAGATTTTGCGCTACAAAATAAATGTAAATTATTTAAAACTAATTTATGGATAATTGGAATATGTTTAAAGGTAACACTTAAATTGACGTAAAAGGGAATACATTTATTTTGGCATTTTTAAGGCAATTCCATGTTTTTTGTTATTATGGTTTACTTTGGCATTAATGATGAGACTGCATCGAAATAATACTCGTCGGGCGATGCTTTTATATTCAAAATCAAATAAGGGCGCCAGAAAGCGTAAACAAAATTATGATCGAACAACATTTACTTTAATTGTTGTCCTTACTGTATTTTTGGTGAGTTTAATTAAATATTTAAAAAAAAAAAGAACATGGAAAATATATTTAAAGTGGAAGGAATGGTTTTAGTTACCACTTTCAATACTTTGTTACAATAAAAAATAATAAAAGCATGAAACAATGTTTTTGAAACTAACATAAAAATTTTAGACAACGGAAATGCCGCAAGGAGCAATAACGTGCCTGAATGGCTTTTACACAAATGATGGTAAGTTCTTTAATTACACACTGTTACCCAAAATTATTTTTGATCTCAGCATTTTTGATCTCAGCTAATATAAATTCGTCAAAGTTGTATAAATTAATTAATTTTCAGTACATATGGTAATTTATATGAATCTTGCAAATGTCTTAGATCTTCTTTCACTAATTAATTGCTATGTTGGATTTATTGCTTATTGCTTTTTATGCTCAAAATATCGTCAAACTTTTATGATTATGATTGTACAGACGTAAGTTTTCTTTTAATGTCTTTTTTAAAATAAAATGTTTTGTGCTTATTTATACAAAATTTAAAATTTAATCATTATTCTGTTTTTTTTTTCAGTGTTGAAAAGAAAAACAATATAATAACAACCGCAAAATGCGAAACGTATGAACGTTCATCTCGACTTTTATGTAATGATGTATCTGCGGCTGTTCGGGCATCAACCAATAACAACAACAACAACAATAGCCACTTTAATCATAATAATGATAATATTAATTTCAGCAGTTATACAACCAATAACAATAATTATCATTTATCTTCGTTTATTTAATTGATACCCGCCAAAAAAAACCTTCATTCATCTCAACTTTCAATAAAAAAATCTCTTTTTAAAATTACGGGTGTTTTTGATTAAATTTCATAGAAATATATAATATAATAAAATTTTATTATAAAATATTTTTGATTTCAATTTGATTTGGAGGAAACAATGGCAAACGTGCTTTTTGCAATTTTGTTTTTGCAACAGAAAATATTCCTTTCTTGACAAGACCGAACTTTTGACAGAGATTCCTTTGGGGAATTCTGAAAACCAAACATTTTTTTAAAAAATGTTTATCTTTTGAAAGCAATCTAAATGGTCTTTGCTGTGTTATAGTGTGTTTGCAGCTACCACAATTTATCATTTAAGTGATCAATTGAAGATTTTTAAAACAAATAATATCAAAAAATAATATTATCTGAATTCACAAAAAATCCAGGTTTCCTTTTGCCAGGTCTTTTCGTGCGATGAAGATGTTCAAAACGTGTTGCACATAGGATTAATCGTTTCCATTTCCCAGGACATTTCCTGATTTTTGCGGGAAACGAATACCATTTCCCGATAAATTTTTTCATGAGTTAATAAAAGTTTTCATTAAACGTAAAAATATGACTGTTTTTTCTTCTAAAACAATTTAAGAACATAAAAATGCTTGAATGTTTAGTAAATTAGTCTAAATTTAAAACTTTTAAAATATTTCCCTGCAAATTCCCTGCTTTTTTTGTGATTTCCCAGGATTTTTTTATTTTTAACCCTATTTTCGATTTTGATTTTGCATCACAATTACAGTAACCGAAACATTTCCATTTGTATTTTTTATGTTACTATCACCATAAAACAGCCCTACTCACTCTAACTAATTAAATGTTATCTTTAATTTTAAATTCTAAAATTATGTTCCGATATGTTAGATCTAAGGAAATTAACATACATCATTGTTACTGACGGCATAGTATTATATAATGTATGTATTTTTTTTAAATACGTAAGCATCAAAATGTCAAAGTTGTAGTAGCACCTGTGTTTTTCTTACCATAAAATTATCTAAAAGTTTAAAAAAAGTAGCTTTTAATGCTTTCGTCATCATCGACAAATATTGTTCATTCATGGATAAATTATTGTTATCTCTATCTAATAATACGATGTAAGAATAATACAAAGTATTTAAAGTATTTAAAAGAATTTATTTTTAAATATTAAAGAATTTTATGTACAATTTTTGTAATTTCTTTGAAAAATTTAAAGCTTTTTTTCATACAAATCAAAAAAAGAAAAGAAGATCAAATAGCAAAAAAACCCTTTTTGAATGAAATAAAGAGAGACCTTTAAAAAAGAAGAGAACAAAATACCCGATATTAATAATTTAACAGGATTACGGTAATGAGGGAACAAACAATAATAATATACAAATTTGGAATGTTTTATACAGAGATCTACAGTAAGACATCTTGATCATCAAGAAAGCGAATCGTTGTATTTTCAATTAACAAAGTTTTTACAGGAGCTTTATCAAAGAATATTCTTCGGGCTCTAACAATAAAAGATTTAAAAGTGTCTCGATAAACGGATGACATTAAAGGATATACAATAAAACAGGCATTACAATTGATAAGAGATAAAAGATCCAAGATTTCGCCAAGGGATAAATACACAAACTGATGAATGTCGTTTGGAAACATTCCATTTAGGACCGCAAGGACTCCTAAAAATATATATATATCAGTATTTTTGGCATCTAATTTTTTTTGGGAAATTTACCTTGTGGGAATTCAGTAACAATAAAAACTGTCATTAAAACAATTAAAGTGTGAGTTGTTCGATCAGTTTTTCGTTCGGCCTTTTTTGTCGCTAATGAACCACCAGAAGTGAGATGACGGCGACGACGTTTATTCAAATCAAGTTCCAATAAAAGTGCAATGGTAAAAACAAAAAGCATTAAACATGGAATAACCTAAAAAAGTGAATGGAATTAAATTAAGTTATGCAAATTTATTTCGGAAATGATGATGCTTACCTTAAAGACAATACCCGTAAGCCATAAATTTGCTTTAAAAATGAAGCAAGTATTTCCTGTTGATAATTCTGATAATCCGACCGTGTAAACAGCACCAGAATCTGTTTCAGCAACTTTTACAATATCATGAACAAGGAAGGTCGGAACACACAGGGCAATTACAAATAAACTGATTACTGCGAAAATTGGCCTAAAAAAATAATAAAAATTTAATGTTTGCATTTTGAATCTTTTAAAAAAATTTAATTTGAGATCTTAGATATGTATTTGGCGACTCTGTCTATCTGAATTTGAATCTCGGCAGTATGAAATGAGAATTGTCACAAAAAATGTGCTGCCACTTTGATCGTTCAAATGCTTTTCAAAAAATGCTTTACATTCATTCGAATTTTAATCATTTTTTTAACAAAAGATAAATTCTTTAAAATTCTTTAAAATTTTTTATGCTTTTTTACTTTACATTTTATTATTATTATCTAAATCCATTTCTATGAAAGTCTGCCTACGATGATGTAATTAATTAATATATATGCATATATGCATTTATGTAATAGATTCTTTTTAGGATAAAAAGACAAATTCTATTTTAGATCAAAGAAGAAATAAAGAAGGCGTAAATGGAAATAATAAATCTATCTATGCTGCTTTCCTTTTACGGATTAACACATTTGCAAACCCATTTTTAAACTAAAAACAACACAATTCTGTTAAAAAAGGGTCATTTTTATTTAAGTTTTTTGGAATTTTTAACTAAGCTTTTCTTTGCACTTCCCTTTCTTTTTGGTTTGTTGGGGGACATGTGATAATTTTTTTAAGGAAGACATTCTTACGTAGGATTTCTTCTTCTTCTTCTTTTTCATGAGTTATGATAAGTACACACGCAAATTTGTGAAGGAGTCGCCGCTAAATTATGTAACTAAGAAAAAAAGAAAAACAACAAGCATATGAGACATTTCTTTTATTATTATTATTAATTATAATTAATAATTATTTAAAAATTATGCTTCCTCGTTTTTCATGTATTTTTGCAAAAAAAAATGGAAGTAGTCCTACTTTTTGGATAAAAATGATGGATTAATAAAAGTGGTTTTTGTTTGTCGCCCCAAATTTGAAAGAAAAATAAATATTGAAAGACGCTAATTTCATTACTCTCAAAAATATACTATATTAATTTAACTCAAATATTTAATTAACTCAAATATTATTTTGTTTAAAGAGAAAAAAAGGGGGGCTTACAATGCAGCTTCACTTCGATTCCATTTTGAGCTGACAGTTTTTAATGCTTTATATCGAACATATGCCGTTGCAACAGATGTATAAAGGGTGATAGTGTGTAATGCAATTGAACAGACAACATGAATGAGTAAAAATACAATCCAATGTAGAGCATATCCCAATGGTGGATCAGATAAATCAACAGCAAATCCAAATCGAAGTGTGAAAATTGTGTATGAAATCATTGTAAGAATATCACACACTGCCACCAATGATAACAGCCGATTTACTGCTGATTGTCGCATAATTGGTCGAGTCAAAACGGCAAGATGTACCGAATTTGCAATGGATCCAATAATGCATATTGCAAGACATAGATATTTATGCACGGAACCATATGAACTAAAAGTGTTACAAAGTGTTACGGTGGGAAATATTCGTGGTGGGATTTCAAAAACCTTACTTTGAAATATGAACTAATGTCTCCAAAAATGCTAAAGTTTTGTTATCATTAAGATCAAAAAGTTCTAATTCCTGGGAGCATATCATGTGTTCTATAAACATATTTGAATAAAATTTTAAATTTCAGCAAACAATTTTTTCAAAGTAACCGTATTAAAAAAAGAAGAAGAATAAAATCCTCGAAAAAAAACACGTCAAAATCGGAGAAAAAAATGTGTAAAAATATGAAAGAAAAGGGATTCCTCCTTTATTTCCGGAGGATTAAAAAGTTGTTTTTGAAAAAGTAAAAATGATTAAACAATTATCGTATTGGGGGGTTTTTTTTCAGGAAATCCGTTTAAAAGGAAACTTATTGTTTGCCTTTAATTATCCCAAAAAAAGGGGATTAATTCAGATATCCTTAAATACCAAATTAAAAATGTAAAATTCTAAAGAAAAGAAAAAAGATGCTTGTTTACAATGGAAATTTATGATGTCTTGAAAAAATGAGACAAAAAGCTACAACACATTTTTGGGAGGAAAAAGAAAAAGAAATAAATGGATACGGTAAAAATATTTTGAACACGCAATTAAACTCCAAAAAAGTTGTTTAAAATACAAAAAAAGCAATAAATAACTGATAAATATGTATAACAACAAAAATGACTCCATTCAAAGTTTAAAAAACTTAAAAATGAGGGCGTATTTCTTTCTTCTCTTTTCTTCCCTCTCTTTAAATGAGTCAGGCTGCAAAAAAAGGGGGGGCTCCCCATTTTCCGATTTTCCTGCTTTTTTTCGAAAGTGGTTTTAGATTTGACACTTTTTTTCTGCTTAAAAAATCTAAACCAGCGATTTTCCTCTTTTGTTGGTGCTTCTGATGTCGCCAAAAAAACAAACAAGATAAAATTGAATTTTCTGTAAAGCAAAAAAAAGTATATAGATATGTGGACAATTACATTACAGCCGATTAGTGCCCTTCTCTCTCTCTCTATCTCTCTTTTTCTCTCTCTAGAATAGAGCTTTATAAAAAAAGGGGTGGAGTAAATCCTCCCAAGTATATGAAAATAATGGGGGGAAGGAAAATCCTCTTTGGTTTTGATGCACAATGAAATGGAATGAAATGGGACAAAGTTTAACGTCATCTTTTTTTTGTTTTGTCTTGCAAAATTTAAATTTAAAAAACATTTTTTTTTGGATATTTTAATAGCTTTTTTTATATCAAAAAGTAAGAATGCCACCAGAATAGTAAAAAGTAGACGACAATTTAAAAAAAGTGATGTAAGAAATTATAAACTTTTTATAAAGGTTTTTTTGGTAATACACATTTGACTCATTTCATCCAATATCCACCAATGAAGGATTAAAACTAAGTTTTATTGTATACAAAAAATGAACCTATTGTTGATGAAGAAACTCAGCTCTGTGTTAAAAAATAACAAGATCTATGTCTTGACTTAAGTTAAATTAAAGTCAAACCTTCACATGGTTTCTGCCCTTAAACTTCTTTCAACCCTAATTATAATTAAATTTAGTTTTCTTTCATATTTGGTACCGGAAAACTGATAAATTATTTATTATTTTATCTTTATTTTTATTTTTAAATAAATCGTGACAAAATGATCATAAAAGAAGAAGCGGAAACAGTCGACATTTCTTTTTTCTTCTTCTTCTGTGTGGTACATTTATATATATCTGAGATATACATACATATATGCTGGTGTAAAATAATGTCTGAGCGCAATTAACTGTCACTCATCTCTCCCTTCTTTTCAAAATTGCAATCTTATAAAAGACAAAAAGCCCCAATCTTACAACAAACACGACACATATATATAAATTTATGAGATTTTTCAAGATTGACCCGAGACATCTTGAAAAGCAGCTATAAGGAAGTTTTTAATACAAGTGTCTTATGACCATCTAATAACTTTTTTTCAACATTTTAATTTCAAGCAGAACAGATTTACAACATGACAAATAGAAAATAGAAAAACAAAAAACAAAAAAACAAAATTAAATTTATCAGTTTCATGCACTCACAATTTTAATGAATGAATCACCAAAAAAACAATATTATATGAGTAAATGTTTTTTTTGTCCCTTCAATGTACCTAAATACATAAAATCATCCGTTCATACCCTAATTAATCCAAAACAAAATAAATACATTCTTATCCTTCAAATTAGTTCAAAATAATACTAATTTCAAGATTAAATAAAATGGGTTTATGTTTCCGGTGTGACTACTTTTATTTGCAGATGCTTGAAGGAGTTAAAAAAAAATTACTGTAAAAATCAAAAAAAAGCTAAATTCATAGAAATAAACACCTGTTCAACAAAAAAAGATAGAAAAAGGTTAGCTATCATACTTTTAGTTTCCCTAGAATTAAGCAACATACATATGTATTACACCTTCCTTCAAAAAACAAAATGTTGAAGGATTAATAAATTTATTTATGATAAAATTATTCAAAAACAAATTTTTTTACATTAAATTTGACATTTAACTAAAATCAAAACTAAATTAAAAATGGCAAAAGTTCATTAAATGTTTAATTTAATTTTTTATTTTTAGTAGAAGTTGGAATTATTCAAGCACAAAATCGTATTATTACAGTATTTTTTGATTTTTGATTGCACTTTTTTCGACTTCAAATAAACAAACACTTTACGAACGACAGAGAGTTTTAACAGGGTCAAATAATTAAATTAAAGTCTATTTAAACTTTTTCAAAAAACATTAACATTCAAAGATTTGTTTTTTTTAAATAAAACTAACAGTTACCTTATATCATTTATCTTTGGATAATTTGCATAAAGCAGAGATATATCTGATAAATGACGCAAAAAAATAGGAAAACTCGTTCGAAAAAGGTTCACATATTTATCAAATTTCATACATACAGACCGGAAATAATTTAATTTAATAAAAACTCATAAAAGTTTTCCTTTAAACTAAAGCATGAAATCCGAGCCACGTGCTTCCTTCGGAAAGTTTTTTGCCGTTGTTGTTTGAACCGAAACAAACGAAACAAAATAAAATTATCTCATTTTCTTCGTTGATATTCCTACTTTCGGTGGTTATTGCTCAAATAATCATCTCTTAGAACCCTAAAAAACAGTTCGGTGAAAAAAAAGTTATATTTCAAAAACAAAATTAAAGCTTTTTTTCAAAGGTAAAACAACAAAATATTATTTTGTGACGAAAACGCAGCTTTTCTCGTATATGAAAAAAGTGGTAAACAATGAAAAATTGTTGTTTTTTTTCAAATGATAAACTTTAAACTTTGAAAATAATTTTCCAAAAAACAGACAAAAACGAAATATGACTATTTCGAGGGTCCTAAGGGGAAATTTTCGAGGTCGATTGCTTTTTATTGTCCCAAACAATTTTAAGGAAAGAAAGAAAGAATTAAGTATTTTAAGAAAAAGAAATTCAAAAATAGCTTAAATTTAAGTTTTTGAGGGGATTTTATATTGGATTAAGTTTCAACAAAAAAAGGGATTAACTGAAAAATTTGTTTAAAGGTTACACATTTTTGAAACAAAACAAAACAGAAAAAAGAAAGAAAGAAGGAAGTTTTGATACTTTTATTATAGATGAGACACCTGACTCCCCTTGAAAAAAGATCATGTGTATTATTTTAAACGTTAGCTTTAAAAAATTCAATTTATTATTCAAAACTTAAACAACAAAAAATATTCTGAATCATATTCTATTATTTACCTCGACTTCAGACTCCCTTCACACCTGTTTTAATCTAATCAAAACATTAAAGTCAGCATTTATTTTATTAAATATTTCAGCTTTCATTTTTGAAATTCCGAAAAAAAGTAATACTTTTTTTAAACATTGATATTTTTTAACTTTTGCCCCCAAACAAAAGCTCAAAAATTAACTAGTTCCGTAAAATTTGTCTGAAATAAGGCAAAAACGAAACATACAATAAAAAGTAAACTTTTATGAGTGTTTTTATTTGCCACAAAGTTTTTCAACTTTTTTTTTGACGTCAAAAGCCCCCCGTTTCATTGATGGCAATTATCCGTCGAACATAAAAATGGCGGACGGAAACGTTTAATTACAAACAAACCTAACATTTTAAAATAAATTAATATGTGTTTTTTCTTTCTGTTATTTAATAATTGTAAGAGCTTGTACATTTAATGGAAGCCCTTTGAGTGGTATATAACAAAATGCCCGAATTGGAAGGTTCATTAAAGGGCGAAAAAATTCATTCACTCACACTCACTCGATTACGTAGGTTTAAAAAGTTAAAAAAAACGCGGAAAAAAAACAACTTTTTTCATTCATAAAAAAATATATGTATCCCCCAAACAAAGCCTATTAAAAAAGATTAGTGAAAACAGCGAGAAAAACATGATTTCTAAAAGTAGGAGAAAAAGTGGCTATTATCTTTTCAAAAAAAAATGAAGGTAAAAAAACAAAAAAAAATGTTTCCGCTGCTTTTTTTTAAAAAAAGGCATAAATGCAAAAAGGGTACATTCAAAAAAAAAGGATTACGGTAGGATTTCAGTAGTTTTAAAAAAGAAGAAAAAAGAGACTAAAGAATATTTATAAATTACATACGTCTGATACGAAACCGTTGAAAATAAAAAACGCCTTTAAAAATTTTTTCTTCCATGAAAGCTTATGATTTAATTTAGTTTTAAAAGTTTGCTACTGAAAATGAGATCCGGAAGTTGGAAAGTAAAAGACTTTTAAAAGGCATGCAAATGCTAAATTTACATGAAAAAAAACTTCTTTATCTCCAAAACATTGCCCCTGGAATTTTAGTAAGGAAGCATATTCATGTCACATCATCATCATTATCAAATTATCCCTTTAAAATGTCCCATTTTTCTTGTTTGTCCTTAGAAAAAAGATGTCTTTAAACGATTCAAGAAAAATATGTATGAGACAGAAAAAGACCAAAGTGCACCATCCAAAAAGGACAAGAGCCAAAAAAACTTTTCCAAGTTTAAACAAGTGTTTTGAAGTTGATTGAAGCACACATTTTTTTTTACTTTTTTTACATAACTCGGAGAAAAAAAAACTTAGTCATAATTGATGTATTCCTTAAAAAAACATTTATAAAAAATGAGTTGCCCCCCCCTGCTGTGAAGGGGAACAGAATAAACTCTTAACAAAAAAAGTCAACAACTAAAAATATAAGCAATTTTGGATTTTTAATGTCCGCCAAAAGAAAAAGAAATAACAACACACATCCGGAAAAAAAAAGAGAAATTTGTTCTAATTTTTACGTCATTTTTGAAAGTCATTAGTAAATGCCATTTTTGGGTCCCCCCTTGAAATTCTTCTTTTTCGCTGGCCTGCTTTCCTAAAAATTTAAATGAAGCCTTTAAAATAAAAATTTGAAAAATGGAAATATTCTTTTTTTCTGCCATAAATCTTTTTTATAAAAATAGCTGTCACTAATCTTGTTGGAGGAAATATTTGATAGTTAGTTATGACATAATCAATCCTACAAAAAGGCATTTGACGACATTTTTATATCCTGCCTCAGTGACAATTTTGCATGATGTCCCCCCTCCCCCTTTTTTTTTAAGTATGCAAACTTTTGAAAAAAGATCATAAACGAACATTTTTGATGACAAAAAAGGCTATATTTTAAAAATTCATAGCGAGTTCAAATTGCTTAAATGCTGCAAAAAATAGCTTTTAAAAAATCTTTGAACGATAACTATGGGTTACGGCAGTTATGTTGTTACGTTACCAAATCTGACGCAATATTATCCATGCTGAATAATGACTTCCCTTTTTTTGATGAAAACAAAAGAGAAGAAGACTTCATTTAAATAACATTCAAACTTCTTTTGTCACAAAATTTTTAACAAAACACAAAAAACATTAAAGAAAGAAAATGCAAAAAAAAATACAAGGAAACATAAAAGTTTGATTCCATTTCATTTTTTCCAGTCAAATGGAAAAAAATTCTGATAAAATTTTAATAAATATAAAATTCCATTATTCCATTGCATTGTTGTATTTTGTCAAAAAATAAATTTGTGATGGGTGAAAAGAATGATGGAGTCATGCTTCGGAAAGAAGAGAAAGAAAGAGATGCAACAGTTTTTAAACTTTCATGGGAATTGATTGGCGTAAATGCTAACAACGGGCATTCTCCAGGATGTTTCTTCCGTCACATGTGACAACAAAAAAGAAAGACTGAACTTTTCATAACCAAATATTTTTCCATCCATATTTTAACAAACAACAATGTCAGAAGCAGACAATTGCTTTTAAAGAAATTACAATCTTTTTGCATAAATAAAAAAGAAGAACATTTTTGGGAGGATACTACCTTTTTTTGAAAACTGTGTTACTTCCAAAACTTTCAAAAAGGGTTTCGAAATTGCAGAAATGAAACTGCTTCGAAAAAAATGGTGGAACAGACATTTTTTCAACAATGTCATAAAAATAGCTATATTTATCATACATTGTTTTCGACAAATATAACAAAAAACTGTAACTGTTTTGCCCTAAATGAAATAATTAACGCCTCAGCTCCTGCATTTTTTAATAAAATTATAGTAATAACAAACAAAATGCTTAAACGAGGATGTAAATTCACACACATTTTTTTTTTACTTTTAAATTACTGGGACAAAATTCATTTGTGCCTACGTAAAAATTTTTTAAAATTAAAAATTATAGTTTAGCGTTCTAAGAATGGAGGTAGAAAAAAGGGGGATTTTTGCGAGGCATTCTTGTTTATTATATATTTTTTGACAAATATGGTTACTTTTGATAACAAAATCTTGGAAGGAGGGGGGGCAAAAAAGAGTTTGTTTTTAAATGCGTCGGATTATCACAATTGCAACCACTTTTTTCATGGAATAAAATTTCCATGAGAAAATAAAAGTATCAGAATACGGTAAAATGTATAAACGTCATATTTTTATATATTTCCTATAATTCTGTCGTCAATTTAATATCCATTTGTCAGAAACCTACCTTTTCAGCCTTCAACTTGTTCAAAAATAATAACAAAATGAGCATCAAAGATTACCGGAAATAATTTTATACTTTCTTACCATTAAACACCCAAAACAGAAGCATGATTTCTTCAAACTTTAACTTTGAATCAAGAAAAATTTATTTAAAACTAAAATAAGCTAAAAACTTGCACACAAAAATAAAGTTTGCAAAAACAAAAAAAAGAGAAATAATTACTTCCGTAAAAAATAAATTGCTCTGAAATAGCTTAATTTCTTTTCTGAATAAACTTTCTGAATAGTGCTCAATTATCTTTCAACTTGTGCTTATTTTTTCTCGTTTATATATTTTTTACAGAATAAATGATACTGAAATTAAAGAAAAATAAAATGTTTTGAATTTTATTTTATTTACGTGCAATAACTCTTACGGAATTTTAAAGGACATCTGTCACGCAATGTAAGCACAATTTTAAAACTTTAACATCGAAAATATTAGTTTTTGAAATACAAAAAATGTTTAATTTTAGAGAAAAAAAGGTAGGGTAAATAGTCGAAGAGAGTAAACGATTTTAGGAAAATCTAAATGTTTTTGTTACTATCAGCGAAAATCAGCTTTATAAAATAAATGAATAAGAATCAATTGAATATAGCTAGCAATTCTGAAATTGAAATTCAGGGCATAAACACATGATTATTCTTTTCGAATCATCCCGGAAATTACAGTAAAAAGGGTTTTGATAAAATTAATATAAGAATGCAATTCTTTTGAATATTTATGTTTTTTCTTTAAAATTGTTTATTTCTCTTTTTACACTACATATTTTCATCCAATTCTGGACACTTTTGTTTATTTTCGGTATTTTGAAATCAAAAGAATACGAAAAAGTCAATGAATAAAATTATAAAATGTTTTCTTAAAGGGCATCTTAATTGTTAAAAATATAAAACTTTTGCCCTCCCTTGCTATAATTTAAGACGCCCTAATTGTGCATAATTTTGAGATAATTTCAATGTGAAATTGATAAAAAAATTCTCAGGCGGAAATAGTTTTATTTTCCTTTGAAAGTATTCAGAAATTAAGAGAAATAAACATTTCCTGCAATTAAATCCTTTATAAAAACAAATTTAATGAAAAACCGCCTGTTTTCTTTTTTTGCAAAATAATCAACAATGCAAACCATAGAAAAAAGCGGTTTCTGCTCATAAAGTATGGATAAACATTTTGGCCTTTAAAGTTCAGCGATGTTGTCTGAAACTATCTTTTAATAAGTCAGTCAGACATTTTTTAAAAATGAACATGCAATTAATTTTAAATTTTCCATATATAACTATAAGAGATGCAAATTGATACTGTAATGGAAGCAAATATTTTTGAAAAAAAAAGACTGAAACAACTATTTTTCTGCAAAAAATAATCATATGCTTGGATTATTTTTAGAAGCATTGAAAGCCATAATCAAACCAATTTAAAAAAATGGTTGCTAACATTGAAACACTACAAATTAAACGCAATTAAACGTCATCAGCATGCATTAAATCATTCCTCTTTCAAAACCACCTTCGTTTATTTATTGCCTTTTGAGCCATGAATGGATATAATCTTCAAGCACACTTCCTGAATTTTTTCTTGTTTTTAAACATTTTTGTTTGACCTTTTTGAATAGGATTAAATCATCTTTGAGCTTCCTTAAAGTTTAATTTTTTGAAAACAAAAAGCGGAAACTTTTTATGAGAAAAAATGACTCCCAAAAATGTTTCCAATTTTATTTTTTATTAACAAATGACGCAACGAAAAAATGCCGTTCATATTTAATAAATAGCTTCATTTTTCAAAAACAAACTAAAAAATAAAATAAAATATTGAAAGATATTTTAGAAGTGGAAAAGTAATAAAGGAACAACAAATAATAATAATTGCAAAAAGATTTTGTGAGTTTTCAAATGTTTCTGAATACTTTTGAATAACCCGTTGACGAATATACTCTGGCAAAAATATGGAATGAAATCATGTAAATAATATGGCACAAGTTATTTGCTTTTTTAGGTTCATTAATGCTTTTGCAAAATTAAATGGCAACTTTTTTTGTACTACTACATTTTTTTAAAAATAAAACTTTTATCTATTTTGTTATTAGATTATGGTATATCAGACACTCATCTCTATAGAACTTGCCACTTTTTTATGTTTTTATAAATATTTTAATTATTTGCAGTCAGGGATGAGAAATCCGGCCCGAAAAGTACGGCCGGGCCGCCTGCGGCTAACATTTTACCTGCTTAAATTACATGACTGCTGGATCACGTAACTGTAACGTTCTATTTTGGCTTTTTTGTAAGATACAAGAAACTTTAACAATTAATTATGTAACGGTTTTTTATGAGCTTCTTTTTAGTGACAGTAATATCAAAATGTCTAATTTTCATTTTTGTGTTACTGTCATTATTATTCAGCTTTATCAAATTCATTAAAAAGATATCCAATGTAATAAATATTAATAATATCGTCAAATCAGCATAATAAGTTTTAACATAAATCTATACTATTTTAAGCTTGGGCGAAACATATTTTCGACAAAGACAACATTATTTATCAAGATCGGATTCTGTTTAATGGTGATCAAATCACTCGAATCCAACAACAAGAAAGGAAAACAACTTTCTATTTTATTTTCTTTTTTTCACACCTTTTTGGGAACAACAAAGCGCATTTTTGCGATACTTTCTACAAAAAAAACTTTGTTTCTTGTCTTCGATACCACTTGAAAACACAATAAACTTGAAAACTTTTTTAAACAAATTTTGTTTTTGTGAATTTCAAACCTCAAAAATTCATGTATAAAAGTTTATTATGATTCATTTTAAAATTCATTTAATTTCTTTGTCAGCTTTGAGCTCCAGTATGCAGCATTTTTCGTTATTTTCATCTTTTATTGCCATTTTAATTGTCACAGATCCGTCTGGAGCCTGCTTTGGTTGTGGGGGTTTTGATTATATTGGTGGCGGTTGTTGCGGTGGATATGGAGGCGGATATGGAGGAGGTTTAGGATATGGAGGATACGGTGGTGGATATGGTGGTGGTTATGGAGGCGGATACGGGGGTAGTTTTGGTGGCGGATATGGTGGCGGATATGGCGGAGGTTATGGAGGTGGTATTGGATATGGCATGGGTGGTGGAATTTGTTGTGGAGGTAGGTCTTTGTCATATAAAACGGAAAATTGATAAAAACAATTTACAGGTGGATATGGTGGTTTCATTGGAAAAAGAGACACTGAATCAAATTCAAAGTTAATTCCCAGAATAGAAGATAAAAGCGACTAAAAAGTTTTTGAATAAAAGTGTTTTTATTAGTTTTAATTATAAAACTTTTTCTTTTTCTTTCGAAATAAAAATATTTAACCAAAAAAATAAACCCTCTTTAAAAAAATAAACATTCTTAATCAATGAACGAATATAGTATGTGGCGTTTAAAGATCTGTTGACACGAAAAGAAACAAAAAAACAAAACAAAAAAATGGAAAAAATATCATTTTTTGATCAAATTTTTAGTGTTCTTTGAAATTAAAAACGGCAAAGACAAAAATCAAAAAAAAGAAATGTGTGACACTTGATGACGTTAAACTTTCTTATAAAATAGAAATAGAAAAATATAATAGAATTTGCAAACTTAACTTTAAAAAGATTTTTTTATTTTATATGTAATCAACTTTGGCTGGAAATGTCATAAAAAACCAAAACCGAAATATTAATTAACAGTAACAAAAAGTTATGTTTTTTTTCTTTTATTGTTACTGTCACACAAAAGCAGCTCACATAAAAATTCTATTTTTATGTGATACATATAATTTATTAATTAACTGTAAAAAAGTCGATACTTTTTTTACTTCTATCTTTTAAAAACTAAATCAGAAGTTAGACAGTTTTAGTATTTTTCGTCATTAAAATGCTCGTGGTTTCTGCTATTTTATTCTTTGAAAAATTTTTGGAAAAATAATTGTAGTTTGTGTTTTCAAAATCACGCTCATCAAAATAAATAGTTTTGCTCCTTTAAAAGTAAACACGAACCATCTCATCGTCATCATTACAATTGGCGGCAACAAACAAGGTTAGGTTAGACTTATTCGGTAGAAAAAAAAATAAAGGTAACAAGTTTAAACGAAAAAAGTCTGTTCCCTCCCTTCAAGGGCGTCAAAAAAAGATGCGTGTTTTTTTTATTTTACTTCTTTCGTTTGCCTGATCTTATGTATATTTGCCCTACGGGGATTTAATTGAGATACCTGTTTGTGATAAAAAAAAAATGACATTTAAATCAGATCAAGGGTTGGTTACCTTGGAACAAGGCTCGGAACCATTTGAAAGTTGAAGCGGATCAAAAAATATGCGTGTTTTCTTTTAAAAGACGCGAAAAAAATTTTCTTGATTCTTCTTTTTGTTTTTAGAATGAAGAAGATACCCCCTCCAGATATGATAGACAATTTTAGCGACGATTTATCGTCGCATTTTTCTACAACAAGTGAAGGCGAAACAGTCTTTATTCGAGGAATTCACAGATTTTACAGAGCTCTTGGAAGATTTGTTGCCAGAAATTCTTGGGCGGTTATTGTTGTTTGTATGGCTTTAACCATTATTGGAGCCATTAAAACTAAACATACACCGTAAGCCATTTTACCTAGATGAAAAAATCAAATATAGCAACAACATTTTTTAGCAAAAAGAGTGATTTAAGCGGATATGCGCCATATGGAGCCCGTTCAAGATACGAGTTAGCAGCTTATGAACAATTTTTTGATCATCAAGGACAAGGAATTAAAGTTTTGGTGATGCTTATGGCAACTGATAACCAAACAATAATAAGGGATACACATTTAAAAGAAGCTGTTAATGTAAGTCAAAATTTTTACGATTCAATCTTGGAATCCTTTTTTTTGCACTCCAAAGTAAAAACAAACTTTTTCTTTTTTTTATTTTGCGCGGAGCATGTTTTTGATGAATGACAAAAAAGAAACATTTTATTTGTTCATCTTAAATTTTGATCATTTAAAACGAAAAAATATTTTAATCAATTTTTACATTGATTTCTATCAAAAAACACACATAATAGTTTTCACATCACAAATTAATCGCATTTTTAGCAAATAAATGAGTTAAACTTTGATATTTTTATTTATTAAAAAATATGTTTTTACAGGTGATTGATTTCATCTCAAAAAATTTTACAATTTACAATTCAAGAGAACGAAAGCACGAAGGTTTTGATGAATATTGTTATGGATTTTGTCTTTACAATGAACCAGTTAGACAGTTTTATGTAAGCACATTTGATTGTTTCAAAAACTTTATTTTTACATGAAACTTTTAGAATGGTTACCAAATTCAAACCTTGAATCCGACAAGTCGAATAAATTTGAGTTATCCTGTAACGTCCATGTTTGGAAGAACTTTTAGTCTGCAGCCAAACTTTTTTGGAATCAAAACTTATTCAAACGAAGAACTTACAGATTTTCATGCAAAAAATAAAACAATTTTAACAAATATGAAAGAAGCAAAAATGATTTTATTACAATTTCGAGGGGAACGAGATGAATCATGGACAGATGAAGAGATAAAAGCGTATGAAATTGCAATATCCGAATATTTTATAAAGTAAGCTCTTGAGAAGATATAAATCTATAAGTATAGTTGATTTAAATGGTGATCATTGCGCTATTACCAATTTATACAACTCTATAAAGCTGAAAAAAGGGGACAGTAACCATTTTTATTGAGCCATCAAAAATTTTGTTACTTTCGATAAAGATTTACCTTGCAATTCAAAACTTTATTTACAATTTTTAATATTAAAATAATTATGCTATCATTTTTTGATTGCGTCGCTAAAAAAATGATAGCTTAATTTAAAAAAGAGAATCTCGTTTTGTTATAATGATTATTTTTAACAATGAACTTTCTTTGCAAAGCTGCTTTTTAGTGACAGTAACAGAAATTTTCAAATTCATTCAATTTTTATTACTTTCGCCAAAAATAAGCTCATCAAAAATTCTGATACAAGTTTTTTTCAGTGAATACAAAAATCCTTACCTTAAAGTTCTTGTTGTTTCAAATTCATTTGCACAAAAAGAAATACAAAGAGGTGGCCTTAAACTGCAACCGTTCCTTGCTGTTGGATTTGTGATTATGGTGATTTTTACTGTAATTACAGAACTAATAAGCTCTGCATTTGCACGTCAATGCAGTTTGTATAAAGTAAGTCTCTTTTTATAATTACACTAGTTGTAAATTTTTTTATACATAGGTTATTAATGCGGTAACTGCTTGCATAATTCCATTTTGTTCAGTGGGTGCAGCATTTGGAATGTTATTTTTCTTTGGGTTTCGGTTTGGTCCAATTCTGTAATTTTAAAATAATATTACAGTATTCAAATTGTAATAAAAATTAATTTAGATTAGTAACACCATTTTTAATTCTTGCCATAGGAGTGGATGACGCCTTTCTAATGATGCACGCATGGCAACGCGTTGTTTCTAAACTTCAAAAACATCCAAGGCCAGATGATTCTATTGAATACCGAATTGCAGAAGTTTTAGCTGAATCTGGCCCCTCTATCACCATTTCAGCTTTGACAAATATTATGGCTTTTATTGTTGGGGGTCTCACGTCGCCACCTGAAGTTGAATTATTTTGTTATGCAAATGCTTGGGCACTTTTTGTTGATACGGTTTTTAGTGGTACGTTTACTCAAGGTTACAGTAACTTTTTAGAATGTGCTTAATATATTTTAGTGACACTATATGCAGCAATCATGGCAATTTGTGGGAAACAAGAAATGAAATCCGAAAATCAAAACAATGGAAAAAAATTAAACTCGCAAAAATATCTTCAAAAAGCAAAAAATGCTTGTTATACTTTTTTGGATTTTTACATAAATCTTTTGACAAAAGTTTCAGTTTCTATTTTTATCATCTTTTTACTTATCTGTTATCTTGCTCTAACTACATATGTAAGTATATAGTATCGTTACAGCAAATTTCATTTTTTTTTGTAATTTTAGGGAACTTTAAATCTTGGAATTGATCTTAGCGCTCAAAAATTCTTCCTAAAAAATAGTATCCTACTTGAAGCAGATAAATATCGATCAATCTATGTTATTCCGAATTTTACTCCAGCTGCAATTATTATTAATTCTCCTGGAAATTTATCTGATCCTCATCGAATTGAACAATTAAATAATTTTATTCAAAATTTTGAAAAAATGGATAATTCAATTGGATCAGATGCGACAAAATATTTTCTTCGAGATTATGAAGAATATAAAGATCCATTTGGAGATTTACCAGCCGGAATCAAGCCTTTTAATGCCAATGATTTGGATGATTTTCTTTCATGGCCAGAATATTCCTTTTGGAAAGGCTTTTTAAAAGTTAAAACAGAAAAAAATGGACAAAAAATTTTGGATAAATTTTTTGTGAATGTTGGATTTGAGGGAAAAGACCTTGTAAATTGGGAAGAAAGAGGTCGACTTTTAAAAAGGTGGAGAGATGAAGTTGATAAATATCGGTAAATATTATTATAAAATACTTGTATAAATTTAATAAAAATTAATAATATAATGTTTAAATTTAGAGATATATTTAATGCCACAATTTTCTCTGATGACGCTCTTTTTCTTGATTTAATAAAAGTTATTCCATCAGTTTCATGGCAAAGTGCTGCAGCGACATTAATTTGTATGACAATTGCGTGCTTCCTTTTTATGTATGATCCCTTTACCGTAATTGTGGCGTCTTCAAGTATTTGTTCAATTTGTCTCGGAATTTTTGGATTTCTACATTTTTGGTCCATTACTCAAGATCCTATTATGATGGCAGCAGTAATAATGTCCATTGGTTTTTCTGTGGATATTCCCGCACATATTGCATTTCATTACTATCGCACAGGTGTAACAACTTCAAATGAAAATACAACAGTAAAAGCAAGACTCAAGCATACCCTTGCTGCAGTTGGTTTTCCAGGCATATTTTTTTAAAACTTAATACAATTTAGTATTATTTTTAAATTCATTTTTAGTTATTCAAGCTGGTGTTTCAACATGTCTGTGTGTTTCATCACTATTAATGGTTCCAATCTATATGGGTGAAGTGTTTGTAAAAACAATGTTCCTATGTATTATTCTTGGCCTTATTCACGGACTCTTTATTATGCCTGCTATTTTTAATCTTTATCAAAAATTTCGAAATAATTGCTTCCGAAGAAGGCGACGCGAAAAGGAAATGAAAAATGTTACACTCAAAGGTGTAACATTTTTTGAAGATCTTGAAAATCCTAAAAGAACAAATGTTGTGGCTCCAGCTTAAATGACAAAAACAATGATCCTCAAAAATCTCTCCCCCCCATTTTATTGTAAATAAATGATGTGAATTAACTTTTTTTACATACGAGTAATTTCTTAAAAATTGGTAAATTTTGTTATAAATAATTTGTTTATTATTTCTTCTTCGATGTACTGTAACTTTTCTTTTTTCGGTAAAATGGAGAAATTATTCGTGATTTTGAAATTAATCCGTTCATTTTAAACTTTTGGAACGATTCGGCTTCTAGAAATTTCAGAATCGGCAAAATATGGGGTGGCCTTATATTTCTGTGGAGCACTGTATTCATCCTCGTCCTCTCAGAGGACTCCTCTGTTGAATGTTTTTTAATTTCGCAACGGAAATTTTTTGGAAACATCGATTTGGAATTATCGTTCTTCCAGTTACTGCGATAAAACAAACATTTTCGAACAAAAATAATCCATTTTAAGCTTGTGCCACCTAAAAAAAAAGTCAGGGGCATTTTTTTTTTCTAAATACACACATGTCTTACTGTAGCGTAAGATGTCTTGACATAAAAACTTAAAATTAAATAAAAACAAACTTTACCACTAAATTCCCCATGATCGAAAACCTATAACTTATAACTTTTCGTAACTGATTTTATACAGGGTGTCCCAACGAAATTTGCCGGTTTTCATTTACCCGGCAAATTTTTTCTGTTGAACTTATGCAAAAACGAATAGCACAGTTGTGCTCAGTATGCAAGGCCGTATTTAGGGGGGGGGTGGGGATTCGGCACCTGTGCCCCCCCGAAACTGAGGAATTTCCTTTGATCTTTTGCCGCTTAGTGTTGGCGGCGGCAAAAGATCAAAGGTGTGCCCCCTCCGAAAATTTTTTCTGTATACGGCCTTGTCAGTATGGGATAGGATTTTTTTGGCATAAAATTTATCTTAATTCCTTAAAATTTGCATATTGTCCAGTAAAAATCGTGATAATAATGTTAAAAAATAAATTCTTAAAGGGGCCCGTTGCGATAAGTAAAGAAAGACTGCCAAGGTTTTGCAGGCAAAGGCCGCGAAATTTGAAAAATGCGTTCAAGGCCGTATACAGAAAAAAAATTCGGAGAGGACACAGCGATTTTGGGGGGGCACGCCGGCTTGGCTGTGGAACACAACATCTTTTGCCGCCACCAACACGAAGCGGCAAAAGACCAAAGGAAATTTCTCAATTTCGGGGGCCACATGTGCCGAATCCCCCCCCCCCACTATAGGGGCTCATTTTGGGGCCAAAACTGTCCCGTAGAGGCGGCCTTGTAAAATTAGGTTAAACACATTAAAAAACCATGGAAAAATTATAATGGGGGTTTTCATATCATATTTTAGGGTTGTCAGGTCCTAAAAACGAAATTTGCATAAAACAGCGATTTTAGACACTTTATTGCTCGGCAAATGGAAACTAGACGACAGATTTCTCTATATGAAGTCACGTTTGTCGGCTTGACTGTGGGACACAACTCTGTCGTACCAGATTTGTCCAAACTTCATTTTTTAAAATAGACATTTGGATTAGAGTCCTTTTTACCTATAGATAGAGCACAATTAATTAAATCAAATATGCATTATTATTGTAATATAGATGTAATAACACCAATATAACATGATAAAAAATGACGGGGGGTCAAAATCGATGTTTTATGATTCTGCTTATTTTTGATCAATTTTCGAGATACCAAATATCGAAATATGTCAACTATTAACACGAGTACGAAAATTTTTTTTTATGTAGTTACGGTAACCCAAAATAGAAAAATTAAAATTTCATATTTTTGGGTATATTATAGAAGGAAAAATCAGATTTTTCATCCTTTTTTACCATAGAAACAATATTAATTAAATTTGGGTCTACAAAAATTACATTAAAAAAAACGAAAACCCTTTTTTTGCAAATTTAAAAAAATCAACATTTTTTAAAATTTGCGAAGACATAAATAACTGTGATAACTAAAGCAAACAATGCGAAAAATAATAATTTATCATAATTATTGTGCATAAATCTCCGGACAATAAAAATTATTAATGAAAAAATACAATATACAACCTTGTACATCTTCAAAGCATTTTTAAAGACAAAACATAGCGCCAACATTTTTCTTGAAGGGAAAATGGTCCTACTATCGCCTCGGAAAAAAAATTCAACGAAGACAGCTTTTGTGCTCCACAGATCTTTTTAATCGTCTTTTTTTCATGATCTGTTTTTTTAAATCTTTATTTTTTTACATTAGGATTTCTTATTCACTTATTCTTAGTAATTTTACATACATTTTGATGCAATATCTTCACATTTGATATCGCTGAAGTTCCCCTAAATCATTTGATCGTTTTTGTATAACTTTTCGTAACTGATTTTATATATAATATAAAGTTATTCAAGTTACTGTACTAAGTTAAATGAATAATTTTAGGAATGGGAAAAAATTTTCGTACTCGTGTTAATAGAAAAGGTACAACGACTATTGGAAAAGGTTGATTATTTTGTTCATATTTGGATAGTTTAAATGATACTTAATTACAGGACAATCATCCTCTCAAAATGCTGCTTTTACAAAATTTCGTGATGCTGCAAAAATTGAACGGGCTGCTCATAAAGAACCTTTAATTGCAATTGATGATCGAGTTGAACAAGCAGCAACCGCTGATCCGGTAGCTCGTCTTGGCTTGGTTAGTTTTTTTTATATGTGAATCGTAGATGTATATATTTTTTAAATTACTATATTTTAAGGATGAAATGAATTTTGATGAAGGGAACACTGAAGCATCTGATGGTGGGATGACTGCAATTAGTAGATTTACAAATTGTACAAATCCAACTTTTGAACCTGTAAACCGAATTTGGAAATCTGGTTCAACGATTCAGAAGGACGTTATTTCTGTCCTTGCTACTGCAGTTGATATTATCAAAGAGAAAGAAGGCTCGCAAAGTGACGTTGAATATTTTGGTGTGTTACTTTCAACTCTTGATGCTCTTCCCATTGAAGATGTCAAAAAGGTTTATGCAAGTAGTTATTTGCTTCAACTAATTGCTCCAAAAATTCCCAAAGAGCTGATGATCAAATATTATTCGAATGCTAAAGCTGTAAAGTTTATTTATATCATTTAAATAAAATTAATCAATTCACTTATTAGGTTCTTGATCGCAAATTGCATGCTTTAGCTGTTGTAAAAGAAGCTCATGGTGCTATAAAATTTTTGGTCGCTGCTCTTGGTACTTTATTAAAAGCTCAACCACCCGCTTTTTGGCTAGTCAGTGATAACAAAACAACGGCTGCTGAACTGGTTGCTTTTACTATTCATCCTCATCCTGGTGTCCGAATGATGAGCAGGAGAATTCTTCGTGCTTTATTAACGGAAGAACCATATGTTAAACCTCATGAAGTTCATCCTTCTGCAAAAATGGTTTCAAGCGCTGTCAAAGAAGAACTTGAAATTGCAAATGGTATTTATTTGTTATTTATTTCTTATAGTTAAAAGTTTATTTAGGAAATCGAGAAACTATAACTCGTCTTTTATGTCTTTTGGAAGGGATTTTGTACCGGATGCCAGAAACAAATTTAGCTTCATTGTTAGAAATTCTCCTTCAATTGGGTGCTGCTTCTGATTCTACAGTAAGATGTTCTGCTTTTCAATGCATTCAAAGAACTTTGGAACGTCCTCCATCACCCTCTGCTTTTCCGATTAACAGAAATGCAGAATTGATTTTGGCTCTTAGAGCACATCAAACTCCTGCAGATATTAGTGTCTTTGCTTATTGGCTTCAAGCTTTAAGTGAAGCACACTGTTGTTTATCTAAAATGACTCCAGATAAAAGTATTAACCTTTTACCGGAAACTCTTGATATTTTTGGAAAAGCTTTTAATACTCCAAGCTCAGAACTGGGTCATGCTGTACATTTGTCTTTGAATAAGTTGATGGCGGAATGCATCAAAACTAATCCTCAAGCTGCTAAAAAGTGTCTTGAAGTTTTGGAAAAATCATTAAATGTTCAGAATACGTCAATTTGGAAATTTGTTTTACAGTCAATGGCCGTACTTTTCGATGAATGCAAAAATTCTGTTGAAGGTCCTCTGCTTAACAAAGTGCTTTTAACACTTGCTGCTCTTCGTGAAAAAGATGATTGCATTTGTCCCGGAAATATTGATGTTGTTTTTGGATCTGCTATTCGAAATATTGGACTTTCAAAAATTATTTCTATCGTTGATCTCAATGTTGATCTTTCTGCATCTCAAATGCCGACAGATTTTCCAAGATCATGGATGCTTCCACTTTTATCTGAACATGTACAAAATGAAAGAATTTGTTATTATGTTGAATCAATTATGCCTTTTCTTGTTGCCTTACATGATAGAATTCCAAAACTTGAACCATTTGTCGCAAAACTTTATACAACTTTAGAAACTCAATATTGGCAAATCTTACCTCAATTGCTTAATTCACCTGTGGATTTTACAGAATATTTTCCTACTTTGGCTCCAATGATTGGTTCTGCACTTACTCATCGATTAGATCTCAGACTTGTACTTCTTCGATCTCTTCGTTCAGCTATAAGATTTGCTGAAAAGAATAATGTTGCCGACATTCTTAAACGTTTTGCAAAAAATTATTTTCCAATCTTATTTAATATTTACACTGCTCTTCCGGCAGAAACAATTGAAGCGGTCGAAAAGCAAGGCATTACAAATTATGACGATATGGCCGTTAGACTTTCAACGTTGGAAACAATTCGTGCTTATATTTTGCATACTCCTGATGATGTAAAGAAAACTTTTCTTGATCTTGCACTAAATAAACTTCGTGATGATGATGTTTCATTGGAAAAGAAACAAGCTATTGCTGATCTTATTATTGCTTTGATTAAAGGCTTAAATGGAGATCAATTTATTCAAGTGTTTACTGTTGTTGAAAAATGGTTTACTTCAAATTTGTCATCTTTTCAAAAGAAAGCTTACAGGTTTGGCTATTTTTTAGAAACAATATTTTGTTTTTCATAAACTATTTTTTAGAATATTGAGTGAAATGTATGCAAGAATAAATGAGCCCACTTTGCGGCCGTTTTTTGAAAAGAATGCTCCATTTGTTAAAAAACTGATTTCTCAAGGTTTGAAAAAAGTATTGCCTCCTGCTCGTGCCCCTCGAATCGGTGTTTACCGTGCTGTAAGCTAGATATATAGTTGTTTTTTTAATACATTAGTATAACGTTTTAGATTCTTACAACTTTTAATGATTACGAAGATTTAAAACATTTTGTTGATTCAATCCTTGAACAAGTTATTCTTTCACAAGATAAAAGTTTTGGAAAACGAACAAGACAACAAGCTGCACATTGTTTCTTACAAATTTGTTCTGGTCTTATGGCTCATGGTTCCGATTCTGAGTGAGTTATTTTTAATCTTTTTAAGCTGTGATTTATCTTTGTCTTCATAGTATTACTCCATCAGTTGCTCTTGAACCTGTTTTGGATGTAGTTATAAAAATCTACAATAATCCACAAGAAAGTGAAACAGAAGTTTCATTAGAACAAGCTCGTGCTGCTTTAATTTCTTCAAATATGATTACTCAAAAATACATCAAATTACTTAATCCATCTGTTTTAAGTAAATTAATTCATTTTGCATGTGAAACATTAAAAGATTCTCGTGGTGCTGTCAAATTACTTGCTGTCAGGTGTGTTCGTATTATGTGCAACAAATTGGAAGAATTTGTTATGACTCAATTTAAAGTACGTTTTGTTTTTGTTTTTTCAGTATGTTTTTAAAGTATATTTTAGTCTCTAATTTTGGAAAGCATTTTCAAACAAAATCTTCAAAATGATACTCAGCGTGTTCGAAAAGCAAATCGATTATTACTTGAAGTTTTGGTTGAAAGATATGGACCTGAATTACTCTTGAATGCAACGGATAAAGATGATTTTGTAAAACAAATCAAAAATATTGAAAAGATTAGGTGGGTTTTTTAATATTGAATTTTCTCTTTTTTATTTCAATACTGTAGGCGACGACGTGAAAGAAGGCAAAACGGTACAATTGCTGAAGAAGATGAAGAAATGGATGAAGATGCACAATCAACTTTTACAACTGCTGATACAGTAAAAGCTGATACCATTTTTGATATTCTTGAAGATACCGATGACGAAGATGAAGAAGAAAAAGAAAAGCGACCTAAGAAGGCTGCTGATAATGTGTTTTTGAATGAATATGAGGATGAAATTGTTGATTTGCTTGATCGTGATGCTGTTATTCAGAAATTAAGTACAAAAGAAAAATCATCTGAAAAAAGAGTTAAGATTGAAATTCCAAAAAAAGATGATACATTCCAAATGGCAAAAGATGGTCGTATTGTTATTATCAACATTGATAAAAAAAGAAAACGATATAATTCTGAAATGTTTGAAGATAATGAAGATGCTCGGGATGCTCGCAAAAATCGTGATGATGAAGCAGATGAAGTTGTTTTAGAACAACAAGAAGATAATCGTACGGTTGTTGCAAGCACATACAAGCCTGGTGGCCATGGTATTCATAGATCTGTTGCGCATTCACAAGCAATGTCATATGTCAGTAATGCTGCACAATCATCAAGTGGAAAGAAGCAAAAGCGAAGTGATGAAAAGAAGAAAGGTGATAAATTTGAACCATATGCATATGTTCCCCTACGAAACAAAGGACGTAAAAATGGATTAAAGTCAATTCTTAAAAAGAATAATAAAGGAAAAAAATCTAAAAAATCAAAGTGATAAGCTGAATTTTGTTGTTGTTGTTAATTACCATTTTTTGTTACGTGTACTTTTATCGTTTTTTTGAGATACTTCATTCTGATTAGTTTGTGTTTAGTTTTTTTTATTAATAAATTTATTTCTTAAATTTAAGCGAATAAAATACATTTTTAAGTTTATCGAAAAGCTTTTTTTCCAATTTTGAGTATCCATTTTTGAAATGATCCTTCTTTTGGGATACCGTACAAAAGAATAATGCAAAAAGCGTTATCATTAAATTAGCCACGAAAAAATTTTAAACAAGGAAATCCTTCAACTGTTTCTTTATCAAATGCGCTGTATAATTGATTATGCAACGCATTTGATAAATTGAATGTAATTTCTTGAAAATTGATAAATTTTGCTATAAATAAATAAAAGTTTATTATTCCTTCTTCGATTTACTGTAACTTTTCTTTTTTTGGTAAAACCGGAAAAATATTTTTGGTTTTAAAAAACAATGTTCCGCGAGTGTTTTAAATTAGGGTTGTTCATTTCCCGGGAAATCGTAAAAAAGGCGGGAATTTCCCGGGAAATTTCCCGCCATTTCCCGAAATTTTGATTTTGGAAATTTCATTAATTTAATGTCCAAAACACTAAAAACTTTTATTTTCAGTATTAAACATTAAATTAAAGCATTTAAAAGACTCTTAAACTATTTTAAAAGCTGAAATTTCCATTTTTAAAGGGGGAGACGCACCTCTAACAAATTTTTTTGTTTGACATTCATTGGAGGTCTCGACGCGAATCAACGCTCAATGGAGCTGCTTTTTTTATTCATTGGAGCTGCAAAATGTCAGACAAAAACACAGCTCCAATGAACCCTGATAAAAAATTTGTTAGAGGTGCGTCTCCCCCTTTAAATAAACAAAAAAAATTTTTGTTTCTTTACAAAATTTTTCGAGAAATGAAAGTCATTTCCCGCAAAAATCGGAAAATTTCCCGGAAATTTCCCGGGAAATGGAAATGAACAACCCTAGTTTTAATTTAACAGTATTAATGCTGCCAATTTTAATTAATAATTGACAAAAGTTTAAATATATTTATTCATTTTAAAACCACAAAGTTTTGGGAAAAAAAGAACTTTGAAATATAAATTAAAACTTTAGCACATAACTGCAGCACGGGCAATAGCCTCGGATAAAGCAGCTTCTTCCAAGAGTTCTGTTGAATGTTTTTTGATTTCTGCGACGGCATTTGCAAAAAGTTTTGTTGTATTTATTGCATTTTTAATCATCACTTGTTTTACATGTTCAACAGTAACCTATTATAGTAATTATTATTTTAATATATATATATATAAGTTTAACTTACAAATTCAGTGTCATCAACCCTCCAACAATCATAATCTGTAACAAGTGCAACTGCGGCATAAAGAATTCCAAGCTCCTTTGCAAGATAAACTTCCGGGCAAGCTGTCATGTTTATTACATCGGCACCTAATTGTCTGAACATCATTGATTCTGCTCTTGAAGAAAATCTTGGACCTTCAATACAAACAATATTTCCATCAAATGCTGGAACATTGATATCTTTTGCACATTTATGCAAAATTTTTCGAAGCCCTTCTGAATATGCTGGATAGCAGGGAATATGACAGACCCCAGTTGGATGTCCCGGAGCACCATCATAAAAAGTTTTTGGACGTTGACTTGTCCAATCAAGAAAACTATTTGGAATAACAAGAGATCCAGGAAAACGTTCTTCTCGTAATGAACCCGAGGCATTTGATGCCAAAATCATATTTACTCCTACAATTATATCTTATAATCTCATATATATACACATTTCTTTTATTAATGTATATTTACCCAAAGATTTCATCGCCCATAAATTTGCTCGAAAATTCACATTTGTTGGATTTAAAAGATGTTTGCGGCCATGGCGAGCTAAAGCTACAATTTCAACGCCATCAATTGAACCCAATGTAAAGGTATCTGATGGTTCCCCGTAAGGAGTCATCACAGAAACAGATTCACGAGTTAACATAAATTCACTGTTTTCTAATCCAGTACCCCCAATAATTCCTATTTTAATTTCTGGAACTGTCACTTCAGCAGTGGATTTTTCAAATCCTTCAAAAATTGTTGCCATCTTAAAAAATGTTTTTTATTTATAAATGAACATTTAGAGAAAAAATTACGAAAAGCATAAAAATCGCGCACGATATTTTTCTTAAATGTGTGTGGATTGGTTTGTTTTAAATAAATTAAGTTTTAATCATAAACTTCAAATATGAAAACGCAAAATAAATACAGAGTGTTTCAAGAAAAATGGTCATTTTGTGACGCACATTATATGATTTAACACTATGCAAATTATAAAAACGGCCATTTTTCTTGAAACACTCTGTATATATAAAGTAAAATAACGTATTAAGTAATAATATACTAAACAAATTTGTTTATTTAACGCATAAAACCAAATTGATTATTTCCCGCATTTTGCCCAAAGAATCCTGGATTTTGTTTTGATAAAGCACGAGACGGAGCAAACCCTGTAAAAATCACCAATGATTTGAAAAAAGCAGATTCATTGAAAATCTCTCAATTTTAAATAAATAAATACCTAAGAGCTTCTGTAAATTCTGACGAATGCTCATAGTACAGAGAATGTAAAGGAAAATGAACGAGCAGTCAGTGAAATCATCTCCTAAAAATATAGATTATTTTTATCTACAATATTTTAATGACTGAAAGTCAGCCAGACCAAAGATAAGAAATTAGTGGGGTCAAAAAAAGGTATACTTACCAATTAAATTTCTATGGCTGAGACCTTGTACGAAAGAAATGGGAACGAATGGAATTTTCGCGACAACTAAAAAAAGATAAACTATCAAACATTCATTTCTAAAAAGTAATATTACCTCGTCCTTCAAATACTGATGAAAATGTGGAAAGAAGAGCAGTGAAGACGATACCGATTGCAAAAACTAAAACAGTTTTAAATTATTTTACATTCTTTTTTATAAAAATACAGTAACCTGATTTCATTTTAAACATTGACATATCTCTATTTGTTGCCTTTAATCGTTCTTCTTCTTTTTCAATCTTCTTTTTTGCTGTTTTACCAGCAGCAGGTGTATCCGCAGTTTCTTTCCGCTTTTCAAGCTTTTTAGTTTTCCTTTCAACCGTATCTTTCAGTCGTTTATATTCATCACTACGATAGACTAGTAAATAGGTCAACCCTTCACCTAAAATAGATAAAAATTAATAAGAAATTTTTAGCATTCTTATTTCAACTCACCAAGTAATGCAGTACAAAATGCAATAAAGATAATTAACAAAGCATCTGAATACATCTAAAAAAACTAACAATATTCAAATGCAAAAGAAAAACTTTTTTTTAAAATATACTGTGGTTCAATAAACCCAATAAAAAATTTCAATGATAAAAAAAAAATATATAAATTAATTATTTAATAAATCCCAATAATCAAAAACAACATAACAACAGTCACCGTATGTGAAAGATATATATTTAAATTAAATATTTAAAGAAATTGTTCAAGATTTAATTCTAAAGCAGAACAGGGCAGAGTGAGAGCAAAAGCAGAAACAACTTCAGGATGTAGAATACCAAAAGTACCAACAACAAATGGCTTTTTATTATTTGCATCAGTGATGGAAACTTTAGCACATCGTCCTGGGAAATATGATGGATCTATAAAAGTCAACATTATTAAACATTTGAGAAATAGAGAAAAAATAAAAACAAACCATCATGTTCTTCAATAAAATATCCACGGCCTTCAGAATTTTTAAATTGATAATCAAGTAATTCCATCATTCGATCCAAAAAACCTTGAATGATTTCAAATCCACCAGTTTTACTGCAATTAAAGATAATAACAAAATTAAAACGATGATCCTTTCATGAGTGACTTACCTTAAATAAAGAGCGGCCAAATGACGTTCATTACGGGAATTTGTATCTTAAAAAAATAACAGTATAATTTTCTAATTTCAATAATTATACAGGGTGTCCAAACGAAATTCCCGGTTTTCATTTGCCCGCCAAATTTTTTCTGTTCAAGTTATTCCAAAACGGATAGCGCAGTTAAGTTGAGCATAGGATAGGATTTTTTTTGAGATAAAATTAATCTGAATTCCTAGAAATTTGCATATTCTCCAGTAAAAATCGTGATAGCAATGTTAAAAAATAAATTTTGAATGTTTTTGTTACTATCACTCTTTTTCATTGGAGCGGTTTTTTCAATTTTGACAGTAACATCAAATTTCTCAAAAAAAGTTTTTCGGTTACTATCATTTCACAAAAAACCGTTCCAACAAAAAAAGTGATAGTAACCAAAAAAAACAAAAACGTGAAATTTTTGTTACTCTCCCTCCACAAAAAATTTGCATATTTGGAATTGGAGAATTTGCATATCATAAAAAATCCTATGATTTATCGAGTACAACTGTGAAGTCCGTTTTGGAATAACTTGAACAGAAAAAATTTGCCGGGCAAATGAAAACCGGGAATTTCGTTTGGACACCCTGTAGTATCTTACCAGTAGTTTCATCCTTAATGATAATGTCTTGAAGTTCGAAAATCTTCAAAGGAATTGGCATATCTTTGTTGTAGGAAAGAGTTTTTAAAAGACCAGGGACAAGAGCATTTCGAGCAACTTGAAATTCCATTGTTTTAGGATTAGAAATTTTAACAACATTATCAAGCTGATCAGGTTTACGCATTCTTGTTGAAATATCATCGGTAGAACAAAGGGCAAAGTTTAAAACTTCTGTCCATCCTGCCGCAACAACCCCAGCTCTCATCTGCTCAGACAATTTATTTAACGGAAATGGTTGGGCAACAGTATGAGCTTCGGGAAGTTTTCGAATAATATTGTTAAATCCATATGCAAGTCCAACATCTTCAGCAACATCACATTCCTAAAATGTTAATTCAACTCTAGTTAGTTTAATTTATTTAAATAATAATAATTTTTCTGTAGTTGTTAATTATTATTGTTGAATTTTTTTTAATATAACACTAAGTTAATTCTAAGCTTACATGCAAAATATCATGACGAGTTGGAGGAATAACAACATGAATTTTTGTATTATCTTTTTTATCAACTTTACAAGAAAGTGACATCTTTTCAAGCAATGTAACCATTTCTTCACTTTTAAGATTTATACCAATTTTTGTATTGATATTATTAATATCAACAACCTGTTCACGATATGATAATTCAGGATAAGTTCGAACTTGACCGTCGGGATACTGAACTTCAACAGGTTCGACACTAAAATACGCTTTTCGAAATTTATCGTGTATCAATAATTCTTACGTAAATTTTTTATCGCAATATTGACTGAACATAGCAACTACAGTATCTAGTACAATTTTAGCCTTCTTTAAATCAGTTGCAGTAACTTCAATAAGAATATTTTTGGTATTCAAAGTGATTTTTGAATGATCGCCATTAATAATTGGAGGAAGAGAACAAACAACCATCTTTGAATCATAGATTACAGGATATGTAGGTTTATCACGAATAATTGGCAAAAATTCTCTAAGATGAAGATCATTAGCATAAAATTCCATTAATTCTTCACCATTCATAACCTTCTTTTGATTTAATGGAGCAAACTTAATTTCTTTTGGTGGAAGAGCTTTATAAACAAAGGGGCCCTGAATTGTATCCAAATCATGGGTTCCCATTGAAACTAAAGTTCTGCGACGGCAAATATTTTGATGTAATTTATCTTGAAGATCAATGAACGAAGCATATGAATCTTTGTTCAAGGTAACTCCACGTAAAACAGCTGCAACAAGAAAGCCTCGAACTTCTGTTACAGAGGGTTCAATAATCATGCGTTCAATTTTAGTAGGTTTTACAATTTCATATTTGGGTGGTGTAATTTCTTTTTTGAAAACTCTTAATGCACGAGTAAGTCCTTCAACACATAACAAATCGTAACGATTGGCAGGAATTTCAATTTTAAAAACTTCTTCATCTACACCTGCATCACTCTTTTCAGTTACAATATCATCCACTTCAAGACCATAATCAAAGCATAATTCATCAATCTCTTTTTCAGCTAAAAAAGTATTTTAAAGTTATAAAAGAATTTTTTAAAAACATACAGTAAGATTTTCCTAAGAATTCATCCAACAAAAGCTTTTTAACACCAATTGTAGGCATCTATAAAAACGGTACAGAATATTGGAAATTTTGAAAATTAAACAGGTAATTTAACTGCGTTATTACGCTTTTACAAAAAATAACAATAATATCAACAAAAAATTTATTACATTCAAAAATATGAAAACAAAGGACTAGAAAAAAGGAATGTTATTTTGAAAAAGAAAAACAAAGTTTTAAAAAAGGCATTACATTGAGAGAATAATTCTATTAAGCTTGGAAGAAAAAGCTTCAAAGGCAAAGACTCGTTTTACACGTAATTTTCCATTGTTACCCAATTCTGAAATTTTTTCTGGATTATTTACAACTTCATTTAAGACAACATAAAAGGCATAAGGATTTGCGTCACACAGATAACCAGTACGGCCATGTACAATTGATTCTTTTGGACCACCAGTATTTGTTGCAAGAACGCATCGCTCCATATACATTGCTTCAATAGGTACAATACCAAAGTGTTCATTTTTTGGAGTATAAATTACTAAACTTGCACGACGAAATAGTTCAATCTTTTCAACATCAGCTAAAAATGATATACATATACAGAAAGATTTATCACGAACTCACATGGACTTTTTACAAATGCAACTGAATCTTCTGGGATTCCAAGTTGATGAGCATCTTCACATAATTTACTATAATATATTTCATTTTCTTTATTCAATGGATCATAGCCACCAGCAACGACCAAAAAACACTTTTCAAAAACTTTTGGATCTAATTTATCATGTAGTTGTGCAAAAGCCTAAAAAAATATAATGAAATATATAGAGCATTCTTAAACATTTAAAGCATACTTCTAATGCCAATTCAATATTTTTCTTAACTTCAAATCGATTGATTGACAAAAATATAAATTCAGCTTTTGATGGGATGTAGTCAAGATCCGTTCTTGGAGATGTATCAAAAAATTTAGTGTTTAAAGTTGGATAAAGAACATGAAGTTCACGTTGAGCAAGACGAGTAAATGTTTCACGAAAAACACCTTCAGTGAATTCACTGTTGACACATATTAAATCGGCTTTTCCTGTTGACCATTGTTCCCATCCATCAACAAACCACCGATAAATTTTCTTCAAAAACGATTCTTTCTTTGTTAGTAGTTGATCAGGAAAATGACAATAAAATAATAATTTTGCACTTGAAAACCATTTTAGGATTACTAAAGCAGCACTTATTTGATCGGAAAAAATAATATCACAATTAGCTGACCAACAAACAACGATAGCTGCTATACACATTCGAATATAAGCACATAAAGCATTCATTTTTCCAAAAATTGACCTTGGAAATAAGTCGATTATTTGAATATCTGTAAAAAGAATAGGTAAAAAATAATTAGTAAACTCTTCTTACCAAAATCTAGAACATCTTGGAAGCAATGAGTTGGAGAAAATTGATTTGTAACAAATCTCACTTCATGTCCTTTTGATCTTAAAGCTAATGCGGCATCCACAACAAGTCTCTCAGCACCTCCGATGCCCAAATCAGGATGAAGAAAAACGATTTTCATTCTTGTTGTAAAACTAAGAAATTTTGATTAACAAAAAATTACATTGAAGAGGTCCAATTACAAATTAACATAAGCTGACGCAAGATTTTATTCAAAATGAGAAATTCATTCAAAGCAGTTTGTGTTTGTTCAACGTTGCCAAAATGAATATATGATACACCAACATTTGGCCAATGTGTGTACCGTTTTCTATTTTCGTGTTGAGATTTGCCGAATTCATGGCTTGCTTTTCTCAAATTTATTTTTTTGTTGAAAATTCACGTTTTTATTTTTGCATTTATAAAATTATATTTTTATCATTTAACTTTTGTAAATTCATTTACTTATCACTTTTATAATCGTCTAGTTGCCTAGTAATTGTTGTTGACACGTTTTTATAAAGTAAACCGCTGTTTATGGGCAAAAATTTTTATCCTTGCTTTTTCAAACATTATTTTGTTTTTTTGCATCTCTTTGTAATTTTAATTCTTAAATATTATTATTTCCAAATTATGTGTCTTTTTAAATATCTATTTGGTAGTGTAAAAGATGTTAAACAAAGTTTATTTTTGTAGGTATGAAAGCTGTACGTGCTATTTCTCGATTAGCTTTTCTTCGTCGTCAAGTTCCTCGGCTTGAAACACGTCGTGGAGCACATGATCATCATGAATCTCACAATCCTGGGCCACCAGTAACATATGATTATATTCCAGGTTTGTTTATTTTAAATTATATTGTTATCTTATCTTGCTGTTGTAGTTCCCTTCCAAAAGTATCAAACTGTCTACGGTGAATTGCAATCAAAATTTAATATGTATCTTATTATTTCAAGTGCTCTCATGGTCGTCAGTATTGCAATTGCTGTGATGGATGATGTATTCATTCTTGAAGCTATCCGTCCTCCAAAATCATACCGTGAACGTAATAATCATTAGATTCTATCAATCACATCTTAGGTGATGTTTTTTTAAAATGAAACTTATGTTTATGTAATGTTCTCTGGTAGAATACAGAGAAATATTTTGTGACTATCTTTCAAATAAATTTCTGTCAATAGGAATCTCTTTTATTATTAGAATATATATAACAAAAAACAATAACAAAAAAAGACTTTTAGCAAATTTTATAACAAACACACGGGCAGGCAACAATTTGTTGTTGTTTTTATGAAAGACATGTATGTAATGGCAGGAAACATTTTTAGCTATACTTTAAATGAAAATAAAATTCCCTCTTGTGGTCCAAGTTTTATAATTCCCGTAGAAATATCGATATCTTGTCTTTCTTGATAACTTTCAGTATTTGAGCTTACAGCAATTATCTGAGCATAGGAAGGATTAGCGGCTTGAAAGGGAGGAATATCCGAAATTGAATGGTTGATTGTTTGATGACCAAAATTTACAACAAGTACATACACTTTTCCACACGTTTCACTATCTTTCAATTCAAAACGAGTCAAAGAGAATGCATTTTGAAAAACTTTTGAAATATATGTTTCTCCGCTGATAATTGCATTTGAAATTGGTCGTAATTTTGCCAATTTTTGGAAAGTTTTTAGTTGTGATGTACGGTCATGAAATTGTGAATGAAATCCATTTTCAGTATCCCAAGCCATTTCACCTCTTTGTTTTTCTGCAGTTTTATCTCCAATTTGCTAAATATATATTTTTTCCATTTAATTTTTTTGAGAAAAGGATTACTGTAAAAACTTACAACAACATTAATACTTCCAATTTCATCACCATAATAAATCATAGAGGTTCCAGGTAAAAGTAATTGAATCATCATTAATAATTCTGCATGAATTTTACTGTGAACTCTGGATGCAATTCTATCTGTATAGGGATTTCCAAATTCCCATACTGGATAGACCCCAGTGGATGAATGAAAAACTAATAAATCAGAGATAATTTCATTTGTACATCCAGCAACAGAATTTTCAGATGCATAACAAATTTTATTTGAAAGTGCAATGTTATCAAGTTCTGTTGTAACAATGGCATCCAATCCTGCATCACTTTGAAGCAAACGTTTTCGATCTTCTTTCAACGGTTCAGAAGATCCCATCAAAAAACTAAAATAGTTGTATTAATTATTTATAATAAATATTGTTCCCGTAAACTTACATATCTTTTTCTTTTGTCTTAACATTACCATTTTTATAGAAATTGACATGATCACGAATTCCACGAAGAATTCTAGCAATTTCTGGCCAATCAGGGGATTTTGCATCGGGTGTTCGAGCAAGGTATTCAATAAAACCAAAATGAAAGCCATCAATTCCTTGATCGATCCAAAAGCTTAAAGCATCTTTAATTGCTTCTGAAACATTGTCAGCTCTCCAATTTAAAATTGGTAAATCTGGTCTCTGTTTTAAATGATAATAAAATACTGAAGAATTTTTATATCTATCCACATATTCTGAAGGCTCCACATTTCGTTTCCAATAATAATATGATGAAAATTCTGCATTTTCAGGACGTGACGCTCTTGAAGATCTTTGAAACCATTCATGATTTTCTGAGGTTGTCACCAATGGAATATCAATTATCACTTTTAATCCTAAAAAATATCAGACAGTGAATATAATATTTTTAAGTCAATTAGTAATAATTAAAAATAATAAAATTGTTAAAAGAATAGTATAGTAATTTGTGATAACCTGGGTTACTGTAGCTACTACTTCCCAAAAAGAATTTGCTAACCTTGTTTATGTGCTTCATTAATAAGTTTTTGAGCTTGTGAAAATCCGCCAATTGATTCTTGAACGGATTTATAATGTATTGCTCCTAAAGCACTTTCATCGGACGAAATAAACGGCCTTGGAAATATCGCCGAAACTCCAATTTGTCGAAGTTGTGTCAATTTTATTGAAATTCCATCTAAATCTCCATCTGAATCATTATCCGTATTTTTAAAAGAAGGGGTCCAAATTTGATAAATTGTTCCTTGCCACCATTTATGTTCAACAATATCACATCCTGGTGAACGAGTAATCAATAAAATTGCAATACAAAATAACAATATCCATGTTAACCAAAATAATAAAAATAATATCCTTCTTAAAGTTTTCCAAAATGAATCATTTCGATAATATTGTAATTCATCGGAAGTAAGTCCCACAGGTTTTGGAGGCTGTTGTTCGGATTCTAGAAGAAATGCTTCCTTTTGTGTGACATCTGTTTTTGGCAAAGTTATAGGAACCGGATTTCCTTGAACTGCCGAAATATAAGAATCAGTTTTATGGCCTCGTTCTATCATTCGTCGGGAATCACTCATATGCTGAAACATATTTATCACTTTTCTTAATCGTTGATTTGGATTTATTTTTGACAGACAAAATTGTGGCTTCAAAAATATTAAAAAAGAAGCAATCAAAACAAATACAAAATGTTTCAAAAAGAACAAAAAGAAATTTTCATGCAAAATGAGGGGGGGTTTTTTTTGGAAAGGCGCGAAATAAATAAAAATCAGAAAAAAGAAAGATTAGAGCGAGAAAAATGTGTAAACAAAAGAAATGTGAAAAAAAGGTTCGAATTGAAAATATTGTTTTTGCTTGCATTAAAGATTTAAACCTGTCGTCGGGAGGGAGGGAGGGAGTAAGCTTCTGACTTTTTTATTCTTCTACAAATGATTATAATCCGTTTCAAATTTTGACAGATTCATTCATTCATTTTTAACTAAACTATATTTATTTTCCGTTCGCGTTTACTCTGAAAATTATTTTGGAACAACGTTATTTTTCTATATTGACTTCTCCCGTGTTAAAAAAAACCAATGAGGGCAATAAAAAAACGTTGAAAAAAAAATATGGAACCATAAAATTCATTTTTTCAAAAAAACACAAACGATTGAAATATAAAAAATAATTTTTTTGAAACAAATACGTGATTGTTTGTTTGTTGGATTCGACAGCTGTTAAAAATTTTACACCTTTGTGTGAAAAAAGGCAAGCAAAAAAATGCTAAAAAATTCATGTTTCCGACAAAAAATTGCTTTTAACCAAAATTTTTGGGGAAAACTCTTGAAAATAATTTTCCCCAAATAGCTTATCAATTACAGTATCACAATCATCTTTTTTAAAAACTCGTTAAATATATAAACCCTTGCAAACAGAAATATTAATGAATTAAAAAATCGTCACGTTTTTTACACATTTTTAAATATTTTTATTTTGAAAAACAAACATTTGTTTTACTTTTATTTATATTTTTTACGGTCAAAAATAACAAAGGTTCAAAAAAAAGAGAAGAACAAAAAAGTGGTAACCGATCATTCAAAACAGAAGAAAAAAAAAGGGAAAGTTTTTTTAAAAAAAATTGAATTTTTCACACACTTGAAAAAAAATGTCGCGCAAAAAAATCAAAAAAGGGATTGTTTTTATTTATTTATTATTATTATTATTTTTTCCTTTCTTTTCAACGCAAAAAAAGGCACATTCATTCATTTTGGTTTTGGTTGTTAGTTAGTTATTTGCTGCCCTGCGGGTGGCTTGCTGTTCAATAATATTGTTGACATCTGTCTGCTGCCACTTTTGTGGTTGGAGTTTTTTCTTCCACCACCTTTGACGCCAGTTGCGCCACAAAAAAAAGACATCAAAAAAGGAAAGAAGGAAGAAAGAAAAGTGGCGCAGAAAAAAAATCTCGGCAACTTTTTCTTTTTCTTGCACATTTTTTTGGAAAAAAGAAAACAAAGGCAGAACAAAAAAACATCCATGAAAGTGGCGAAAAGAAAGTCACCAAAAAAACGGAAATAAGCAACAAGCAAAAATGTGGAAGCATCGTTAAAATTGCCATTTAACTAACTTTCTTTTTTTCTTTTTTTGTTATGTTTTTCAAAACAAATCAATCAATGAAAATGCCTCCTTCATCCTCTTCCTTTTCACGCCGCCAGAAACAAAACAAAAAAAAAGAAGAAAACGTTTTTTTGGACAAAACTCGAAACATGTTTTTGCATGAAGAAAAAAAAAGTCTCCAAAATAAATGAATGTACGCGGAAGAAGGAAGATGCATCTGGTCTTCTTTTCTTTTATTCATTCAAAACTAAACCTCTTTTTTTCTTCTCATTTTTTACTATTTCAGTCTTCTCGAATTATAAATATACATAGGGTCAAAAACACTTCCGACATTCACTCACTGCTCAGCAGGAAGCAGAAAAAAAAGAGAGTGCCAAAGCAATGAATTAATTCCTTCTTTCTTTTTTCAAAATTCTAAAAATTATAATAGCTTTTTGGACCATAATAATTTGGGAAAAGACAAAAAACTGAAAAAAAGAAAAGAATTAAACCTAAATAATTATGGCCGGCTTTTTTTTTGTTTCTATATATTTTTCTTCTGATGAAAACATTTGATCTTTTCATTTTTTTGCTAAAGAAAAATGAAAGATTTATGACTTTTTGAATAGGATATATATATATATTGTTGTTGTTTTGACAAAAGGCGGTGTCAAAGGGTCAGCAGATTTGATACGATCGAGGGAGGGAGGATTTTGAAAGAGAAAGAATTTCTTTCTTTTTTTCCAAGGATTATTAAATCCACATTTTTTTTGTATCATTTCTTTTTTCCAAGTGGGATTAATTTTTAGTGTGGGACAATTGCCTTCAATTAAATGAAATAAATATAATAAGTTTCGGAAGTTGGTAAAATTTGCATTTCTACAGTATCTCTTTTTGCTCTCGATTAATTTTTGATTTTTTGTCACAAACTCAAAATATATTTGAAAAGACTAAAAATGAGCGAAACATGAAAAATGTTACCACAGGGAGAAAGTTTAGGGAGTTCAAAAACGAAAGAGAAATGAAGCGATGTCTCAAGGGGATATTTATTTTTTTAGTTGTTTAAAGGAGGAGACCCATCTCTGACAAATTCTTTACCCTGGGTTCATTGGAGATCCTTTTTTTAAAATCTTTTGCAGCTCCAATGAATAAAAACAGCAGCTCCAATGAGTCTCCGATCGCGTCGAGACCTCCAATCAATGTCAAAGAAAAAAATTTGTTAGAGGTGCGTCTCCCCCTTTAAGTTTCAAAAAAAATTTAACCTAAAAAAAGGCCAAAAGTATCCGAAAAGAAAAATATTGCAATGCTTTTAATGAAATCTGTTTCACACAAATTTTAAAAAATTTCCTGATTGGAATGCTTCTGAATTTTGGAAACTGTTTTTATTTTTATAGTTTTATTATTAAATCCACATTTTTTTTCAAATTTTTTTTAAAGCCTTTAAAATTTGGAACCATTTTTTATTTTCACAGATTTAGATTAAGCTTTTCATTAATTAAACCAACGACCATTTTTGATCGGTCAATCGGTCATTTCGGCACAAGCCAAAGCTGTGAAAAATATGGCCTTTCACAAATTCAGAATTATTCAGAAAAAAACACACTTCATTTTTTTTGTTTAATAAAAATGTATATGTTTCAAATTATGGCTGGTATATTTTAATTTAAAATAAAATTGTGGTTTTTCTTTGAAAGCACAAAAGCCGGTTACATTTTTGTTTTTCATCTTCGGGCTCACTGAAAAAAAATTACGTAATTCTTTTTTCGGTGAAAAAAGAAAAGATGCATCGAAGCTTTGCAAATAACAAAAAAAAAGAAGAACCTCAGGGCCACCGTTTCTTTTTCATTAAAGAAACGGTGGCCGCGATTGCGAACAACAAACCAGAACAAATTTTATTTATCCATTTATTTTACACGCATAATATATAAAAAATATACTTCCTTTCTTCTTTTTTTTGATAATTTAAAAAGAGATATTTTTTATAATTGAAAGTGATTACTTACTGCTTTTCAAATTGAATTAATAATAAATATATGCTGAAAAACATGTGAAAGCTTGTAATTGCAAAATTAAAAAGTTTTATAATTTTAAAAGTGAAAATTCTTCGAAAATTATCTCTCCTGTTTTTGCGTCTATTTCTGATTCGCTTTGAATTATGGGGACAACGATTTGACTTGCATCATCAAATCACTAATTAAATAGAAAGTTAAAATGACCGGTTCTTGGAAGGAAGGAAAGTGAAAGGGGGGAGGGAGGGAATAAATTAGGGCAAAGAGGCAAAACAACAGGTGTTCAAAATGGAATCAAATTAACAGAACCCGATTTTTTAATTTGAGGAATGATACGAAAGAATGAATAAATAAATAAATATGAATGAATGAATCTGTGAAAAAAGTAATTTAAAACTAATTAAATTTAAAGTTTAATGGCTTTAAAAAAATAATCAAAAAAAGAAAGTGTTACAAATGAAGATAAATTTGATTGACTGAAAACAAAAAAGGCATAATAATTAAAAGGGTCTGAATTTTTAAAACATATTTGGAAATCCATTTATTTTGACGTGGATCAATTAAAACATAATTATGACAAATTTTGTTCTTTTTTTTTAAATGCCAAAAACCACAGTAACTTTTATTTTTGCTAAATCGTATTTGTAAAATTTTCAAATCAATGAAACTTTGAAAATACAGAAAACAAATTTTATTCAAATTTTAATTTTAAAAAAACTGAAATATTAGCCTTTTCAGCACAGCATTGATTAATTAATTCTGATTAAAACATTTAATCATTAAATGTAGCAAAAATAAATGTTTTTTTTCGAAATATCAGAAGTTTTTTCAAAGTATCAAAATCTGATAACATTTGATTGTTTAATGATAAATGACTTCTACTTCTGATGCTGATAAAAATAAAAATGTTACAGTTTTTGAAAATATCTTCTCTCAACTTGTTAATATTCCAAAACACTCGAGCATTCAAAAAAAATTTTATTTTATAAAATAAAAATAAATTTTGAAATGAAAGATTTATCGAATTTCAAAAATCACTGCTGCCAAAACTTTCTTGGATTTCATTCATATTTTTTCATCTTTCTTTTTGTCATTTCTTATTTCTTTATCCAACTGCAAGTTTATTCAAATATGTACAAAACACATTTTTGATAAGCATTTACACATGGATAAGCCATTTTATCTTCTATCAGGACCCTTCGAAGATGATGATATCTCTTCGAAGGGTCCTCTTTCTATGTATATTATTTTTGCTTCCGTGAAATCTCACATTTTTCTCTCTCATTTTTTTTTCTAGGTTTTAAAAAAAAAAGCTATTCTTGTGTGTTTTTAGCGTCAGATAAATCTTAAATCTTAATCCATCTTCATGGATTCTATCCAAATCTTCTCCTGGTTTTAGGATTTTTACATTTATTTTTTTTAGTTAAGCATATTTTTTGCATTGTTTCTCTTGAAATCTTCTGAAATAAATGATTTTTAGTAATTTATCATTAAACGTGTTCTTCACACCCCAACCATCATCCGAATCTCTTTTTTTTTATCATTTTGTGATATCTGTCATTTTTTTTGTTAAAGATTCTGTGGCATTAAAAAGTTCAAAGATTCATTTAACTTTAATGAATCGTATCCATTTTTTTTCTGTTTGTAAAGCTTCAATTAATCCCATCAAACAAATTAGGATTCTGAATTTTGTTCATCATTTTTTTTGTGATAAGATTATATTGAGGGTTTCTGTATTGATAAAAAGAAAAGCCCGGCAACTTTGAACAAAAAAGGAAAAAAATGCGTGTGGCGCTCAGCGCCCTCTGGGCATTCATCTATATTTTTTTTGAAGGAAGAAAGAAAGAGAAAAAGCAAGGGGAGGCGTCCGATCCCATTCTATCCGTCGATCATCAACATTCAAATATCTGAAAAAGATTGCGCATTTCATTTTTCTTTGGTTGTCTATCCTTCTTCTCCTTCTTCTTCTCCTTTTTCTTCTTCTTTTGATGTTTGTTAACACCGTGCATATATTCTTTCCTTCTTTCTATCTTTCTTCCTTTTTTTTGCTTGTTCGCTTGCTTGTTCGAACTTCGAAGACTCTTCTTTTTTTCTTGCCTTTTTGTGACAAGATGAAAAAGAAGGAGAAGGAGGGGTGGCTTTATTATTCCTTTTTTATGATATCAGGGGTTCACTGTTTTTTTTGGAGGGTAACGCCCTTATCTCTTTTTTTTCGATGATACTTTTAATTTACTTTTTAAAAAAAGATTTGATAAAAAGTGTATCAGTTTAAAGGCCACATTTTCTTATGGCCAATCATTTGCTAATTTGATTTTCTCCTTGAAAGTTTTGATCAGCTTCGGGGGAAACTTTTTATCTTTAATTTTTTATAATTTCATTAAAGTTACTTGAATGAAAGGGAAATCTGTTCGTTTCTGCCATTATTAAATAAATTAGTAATTTTATAAATCTTTGGTTAATAATAATTAATTTTATAGGATGATGATATCTCTTCGAAGGGTCCTCTTTCTATGTATATTATTTTTGCTTATTACAGGTTTGTAAAATATCTTTTTGTCCTAATTGTTTATTTATTCAAATTTAGGAATACTGTATTTAAAAACTTTGCGTTAATCAATTTTTAAAAAAGTTAAAATTGATTAAAACGGAAAAATATAATCCGTTTTTTTTCTGAGTTTTAATTGTTCGCGTAATTCTCGAGAAATTGAAAGTTGCATAAAACCACTTTCATTTTATTTTAATTTTATAACACAAAAAAGAGCAATTCTTATCCAATCGAAATTTATCCTTTTCACTTTTCCCTTTTTATCACCATCAAAAATGAATAGGATCGGTCATTTCAACTGTTGCTCGCTCGCTCCATCAAATCCATGAAAAAATCCCCCTCTCTTTTTTTGGGTCATTCAAAAAAAGTGAATTTTTACGTGCACCACCAAAATTGGGATAAAAGCAAAACTGCTGTTGCACATACAAATAGTTTTTTTTAAATGCTGTAAAAATGAATTAATTTTGCAGTAATAAATATTACATTAATTAAAATCAGAGCTGTTAAAAATTTGCAATGCAATTTATCCGTCAAAGTTTTATCCCTCCCCTTTTTTCCATTTTCGGACACTTTTTTTGTAGAAAAAAAATGCAATTAGTTTTTTGTAATAAAAACAAACATAATTGGTTTTCTGTTTTTTGATTGTTAAATAAATAAAAGGGATGCAATAAAAAATAAATCTTTATTCATTGAGTTCAAAGCGTAAAAAATGACACAAAAAGCGTGGATTCTGAAAGAATGAATGCAGAAGATTTTTCACTTTGGATCTGCGTATTTCTAAAATGCTTGGTTTGGCTTTTTTTTTCAAAAGGAAAGTATTTTTAGACACGCATTTATTTTCATTGAAGGGGATGAAATGAGCGAAAGTACGCCATTATTCTAGTTTCGTCATTTTCAGGATCTTAGATTTGTTTCCAAATATTTTTAAAGATTAATAGATAAAATGAGCAAAATCACGTATTTTGCTCATTTTTTGTAATCTTTTGAAAAAAGCAGTGATACAAAAAAATACGCTTTTTTTCCACATTCATTTTATAAAAAGTTTTTAAAAGATATTTTAGTTGATACATTTTTGCGAGGTTATCTTTGGAAATCACTTTTTTGATTTTTTTCGGTTTAATCAAACTACTTCAAAAATCCTTATCAATTATTCTTTCTTTCTTTCTTAATTTATTTTTTTCCAAACCGATTTCGATTATTTATTGAAATCAATCAATTACAAAATTAGCAGAAAAAAAGAAAGAAAAAGTTAAAGGCTAAAATTTCAAGATCAAAGCAGTTTTTTCATGCAGAAATCCGCAAAATTTCAAGTTTTTTCCCGGAAGACAAAAAAATGATTGTGAAAAGAAAAAACCACTTTCCATCACCGCTGTCATTATTTATATGATTAAAAAGGAGATAATATGAAGAAAAAAACTAAGTTCAAATTTAAAACAAAAAAAAGACCGGTTAAAAAAGGTTTACCTTCTTTTTCGAAAGATCCGTTCTTTTTCTTTCAAAGATGTATGTAATTTTTTTGAGCTTTGAAACTTTTTGAGGGATAACAAAAATTGCAAATATTTGTTTAAAAAACACCTTTCTTTTAATTTTAATTACTTTTAACCAAATAAAAGATATTAAAAAGTTTAAAAAAACTTGTTTATAAAAAAAGTAGGGTAAAAACATTGGATGAAAAAAGATAAACTTGTCTTAATCTTTTTTGTCCCCTCTCTTTTGCATTGTTTTAGTGGTCCCAAATGTGGCGCCAATAAACGAGTTTTAATTTTTGATATCTTTGTTGTTCGGAAACATTTAAATCATCATCAAATGACCGATATTATGCAACGTAACTCCTTTTATCCCTTTAAAAACACTTTTTTTTGTTGCATTTTTATGGGGAACAAAAACGAGGGATGGTATCTCTTGCAACGAAAACCCGAAAATTCAGGCAAAAGAGTCTTGCAACGAAAATTCAAAAATAATCTTGAAGCAAAACAAAAAAAAAGATATAAAAACTGACGATTCTAAAAAATACATAAATATTTATATAGATGTAAGATGTGCAGGCGAAAATGATGTTGAAGTTGAATCCTCAGGAGAAGAGCAAGAATCCAAAGCACCGGGTACATCTCCAAATAAAGGAGAACTTGAATCAAAAGCTCCTGGAACAAGCGGTGATCCAGTAACAGATGATGAAAATAGTAGTGAAGAATCTGACGGAGGCGGGACGGCAGGAGAATGCAGGGATAAACATGATTTATGCAAATTTTGGCAATCTATTGGTGAATGTGAAACAAATAAAGATTGGATGTTGGATCATTGCGCATTAAGCTGTGACAAATGTAATGGAACAACAATTTGTATTGATCGACATCGACTATGTACATTTTGGTCAAGTATTAATGAATGTGAAACAAATGCCGTTTGGATGTTATCAAATTGTGCAAAAAGTTGTAAATCTTGTAAGGGCCATGCCATCAATGGACAAACCCTACCATCAAATGGAGAATTTCGAAAAAAAGATTGCACATTTGTTACAACTCAAGAAGGTAAATTTGCATATACATTTTTTTGAGAGGACCCTCCACAAATCTCTTTCTTTCAGATATCCTTCCCCGAAGAACAATTTCTATCACAGATGTCCGAAATTCAAATGCCAATTTTGGTTGTGTTGCACCTTTAACCCCTCACAATTGTAAAAAGAATTTATGCTATCATCTTCGATTCAGAACTTTTGATGGCACTTGTAATAATCTTCAACAACCCCTTTCGGGGGCTGCCTTTTCGCCTTTGATTCGACTTAAAGAGCCCGTTTATGATGATGTCTTTTCTGCTCCAACTTGTAAGATAAAATATTTCAAGAAACAACAATTACCATAACCCCTCCTTTTATATTTTAGCATCATTAAATAATTTAAGACCATCCGCTCGAGAAGCTTCTCGTCTTTTGTTAAGTTCATCGGCAGAAATTACCGCAAAATCAAATGCTTTGTTAATGCAATGGGTACTTTTTTTATCTATGTTTCCCAATATAGCAATCATTTTATTTTTGAAAATAACCATAGTAACAAAAATTTAAGAACAAACATAATAACTATAATATAACTAATATCATTATTATTTAAATAATTAAAACAATTGACAGGGGCAATTTTTGGCACACGATATGGCAAAAACTACAATGTTAAATAATCAACAATGTGCATCTTGTACATCTGCAAATGGAAAATGTTTTTCTGTATTTCTTTCAAGATTAGATCCAACTTTTGGAAGATTTCAATGTCTTCCGGTTGCTCGATCAACCCCCGTCTGCGGCACTGGACAAGGTAGATTCCGGGAACAATATAATGAAAATACTGCTTTCATTGATGGCTCAATGGTACAAAAAGATTTCTTCCCAAATGTCTTACAGCAATATATTTTCAGATATACGGTAGTTCAAGTCGTGATCAATTCCTTTTCCGTCAAGGTGGCTTCCTTAAAACGAATATCCTTCGAGGCCGAGTATTTCCTCCAATTGATTCAAGTCAAAATATTGTAGCTGGTGATGATCGAGCAAATATCTTTGTTGGTCTTGCCGCTCTTCATACTGTATTCGTTCGAGAACATAATCGAATTGCCATTATTATTCAAAGATTAAATGAGCATTGGGATCAAGATAGAATATTTCAAGAAACTCGAAAAATTGTTGGAGCTGTTCTTCAAAAAATTACCTATGATGAATATCTTCCCCGACTTTTGGGAAGAGATTTTAAAGATTTAATTGGAAAATATCAAGGATATAATGATCAAATTGATCCTTCAATTGCAAATGAATTTACTGGTTGTGCCTTCCGATTTGGGCATGGAATGATTCAAGAATTTTATCCATTTTTAAATTCATCTTATGATCAAGTTGGAGGAATTCCCTTCAATGATGGCATGTTTAAAAGTGTTCATATGTAAGTGAATGCAAATATAATATATTACATTAAAATATATTTAAACTATTTCATTACAGTATTAATAATGGAATTGATCCATTGATTAGAGGCTTGATGACTTTACCTGCAAAAATGCCACAAAGATTAACAAATGCTGTAACAGAAAAAATTTTTGGAAATTCAGATTTAGGTTCAATTAATATTCAACGGGGCCGAGATCATGGCATTCCCGGATATATTGCTTGGAGAAAAATGTGTAAACTTCCAGAAGTTACAACCTTTGATGATTTAAATTCAACAATTTCAAATGCAATTGTAAGAAATAATTTAAAACTTTTGTATAAACATGTTGGTAAGTATTTATCTAACACAATGGGACAGATATATGAAATCCAATGTAATTTTAGAAAACATTGATATGTATGTTGGAAGTTTATTGGAAGATCCAATTGAAGGGGCATTAGTTGGACCAACTTTAGCTTGCATTATTGGAAGACAATTCAGACATTTAAGAGATGGTGACAGGTTTGAACTTTTATTCCTTCAAAAGGATATCATATATCCATGTATTTTAGATTTTATTTTGAAAATCCCGATATCTTTTCCGAAGAACAAATCAAAGAACTTCATAAAGCATCATTAAGAAAAATTTTATGTGATGTTGGAGAAGATATGAAAGAGATTCCCCGAAATGCCTTTGATCAAACAAAAGATCCATCGGATTTAGTTGAATGTAAAAGATTACAATCTCCTGATTGGAAAGTATGGAAAGATGAAATTTAGATAGATATATTTTCTTCAAATAATTTCTTTCATTATTTTGTATATTATTTGTAAAAAATCATGTCAACATTCCTTCGATTCTCATTTTCAAAAAGTTTCTTTACTTTCAAAGAATACTGTATTCAGTTTTTTCTTCTCTTTGAAACTGCCATATACCTTTTTTTTGTTTTGTTTAAAATTTCTACCTTAATAATTGTTTGCATGTATTATAGTTTCATATATTAGTTTTTTTTATACATATATAAATAAATAAAGTACAAAGATATAAGCGCAAATCTACAGTAATCCAAATTAAAAAAATTTTGCAGCAATTAAAAAATTTATTTCTTTAATAAAATTTTAAAAAAGTGGAATATATTAAAAATGACCCCGATAAAAATCGAAAAGCTTAATTTTTTTTATGTTTTAATATTAAAAATGATTTGAAAAAATTATCTTTTACGATTTTAAATTTAATTTACGATCAAAATCAATATTTCTTCCATTTTATATTTTTTTGCTTACAAATTTTTCAAATATCAAAAAACATTAATGAAGAAGAGAAAAAAAGACAAAGTTCAAGTTAAGAACTAGCGAACGTAATTGATCAAAAAAATGGAAAGCAATTTTGTTTTAACAACATTTTGATCATTGATTATATACGTTAGAGTGACCAAAACCCCGAAGAAAAACCATTCATTCATTTCACTGCTAAACAGCAGCAATAAAAAAAATATGGCAAAAAAAGCATCTCTCTTTTTTTGCTGCATTTTTTTTTCTTGAGTAACACTCTTTCTTTTTTTTGCTGCCGCAGTTAAGATTGAAAGGGAAGGAAGAAAAGAAGAAGAACCAATTTTCTTCATTTTTGTTGTTTGTTGATTTGGTTTATATTTACGTCTGTCTCTCTCTCTCTCTCTCTTTTAAGAAACGTAAAAAGTGATTAAATTAAATTGATTATACATTTTTTTGTTGTAAACAATCATAATTGAAACATTTGAATTCAAAAAAGATTCTATTTTTGTTGATTAATTCTAAGAAAGATGTCGGCGACTCCAACAACTCTTTGTATTGAATTAAATAAAGGTGAAAGACTTGAATCTTCAATTTTTCGTTTACAAAAAGGTTTGTTTGTTACTTGCTTATCATCAAATTAATCTTATTGATAAGCTGATAAACCTTTCCTTTTAAGATTGGATCCTTCGTTTTACTCTCGGAAAAGGACTTTACGCCAAGAATGTCCGATTAACAATTCAACCTTCAAATCGTGAATACATTTTTCCGGAACCAAAAAAGTTATCTGATTTTGATCATTTTGTTGAATTTACATGTGATCAATTTGGTTCTTTTCGGTAAAGGATTTCCTGTATCCTTTTTTTATTTAATTCACCACATATTTTTACAGATATGAATTTTTTCTTGAAGACTCAACTTTATCTTCTGGAGACGGATATTTTCATGTTGTACCGGAATGGAATATTGCAGGCGGAAAAAAGATGTCCCTGAATTCATTGTCATGTATTACACATTTGGCAAAACTTTTGGGTCCTTTAAATGAATGGGTATTAATTTTATTTTTTATGTTTACATAACAGAAAAAACCACATTTACAGAAATCTCGTCTTGAAGTTGCTCATAAAGCTGGATATAATTGTATTCATTTAACACCAATTCAAGAATTAGGAATCTCTAACAGCAGGTTTGTTTCTTGTAATTTCTTACCATTTATCTTTTACAGTAATTTAGTTATTCAATTGCCGAATTTCAAACACTTAATCCATTATTCGGGGAAAATGTTGACTTCAATGATGTCAAAAAACTTGTTGATGAACTTGAAAATAAATGGGGGATGATTTTTGTGCAAGATGTTGTTTGGAATCACGCAGCCAGAAATTCTAAATGGCTTCAAGCAAGTTTTTTTTCTCATAAATTTGATAGCTGTGTTATCACAATTTGTGTTTTTTGTCACTCTTATCAATTGGATTTTTTATAGGAACATCCAGAATGTGCATTTAATTGTCAAAATTCGCCACATCTTCGTCCAGCATATATCCTTGATCGAGCACTATTTCATTTATCTCGTGATATTTCTGAAAATAAATATGCAGATCGTGGACTTCCAGCTGTTATTGATAATGATGGTCATCTTGGAGCTTTGGCTCATATCTTAAGATCAGATATTTTGCCATCTTTGAAATTGCATGAATTCTTTCAAATTGGAATTGATAATGTTATTGAAGAGCTTCGACATACTTTGGGTGAAGGATCTTTCTCAACAATGGATGATGGATGCTCAAAATTGAAAGTTATTCAAGATAAAGAATTTAAACGTTTTGGAAGCACAATCAATCTTGAATCTGCAAAACGAATGTTTCTTTCAAAAATGTGAGTTTTGATTCATTTGGCAAATTCAAAACAAAAGTTTATTTTCAGAAGTTATAATCGTGGAAATCTTGCTGAAGAAGAAAGAATTTTCGATCAAATTCGACAAGAAATTGAAGGAATTAATGAAACAATTAAAAATAATTTTCAAGGTACCCATGATGCAATTGTAAATGCAGTAATGGGACATGTGGGGTATGAGAGATTGGTTAGAAAAATCGGAAAGGTTACAGAAGTTGCACCTTTGATGACAAAGTAATCATATTTTTATATAATTTTTTTAACCTAAAATCTTTTTACATATTTTAGTTACTTTTTGTATCCATTTGAAACAACTACCGTAGCTGAAGATGAAGAACATGCGTATGATAATGAAAAAGGACAATATTTAATGGCATGCAATGGGTAAAACTTTTCCATGATTTTCGAATTTATAATTTTCACAGTACTCCGATTCATGTCCGTTTTTTTATAGGTGGGTTATGGGCGATGACCCAATGAACAACTTTGCAGTGTATCCTTCTCAAGTATGATTAGCTTTTCTTATCAAAGATTGTATTTTCTTATTCAAAATAATATTATTTTAGGTGTATCTTAGACGTGAATTAATTGCATGGGGGGATTGCGTAAAACTAAATTATCGCCAAAAACCATCTGATTGTCCCTATCTTTGGGAATATATGACACGTTATTCTCTTCAATGTGCAAAACTTTTCCATGGTTTTCGAATTGATAATTGTCACAGTACTCCGATTCATGTCCGTTTTTTTAATATGATATTTTATAAACAAAAATTTAACAACCTACTTTTAATTTTAATAATACATTTCTTTTTTTCAGGTTGCTGAATATCTTTTAAGCAAAGCTAGAGAAATTCGTCCACATTTATATGTTGTTGCCGAATTATTTACTGGCTCAGAACAAATTGATCATATTTTTGTTAATCGTTTGGGGATTACATCTTTAATTCGGGAAGCCCAAAATGCTCCTGATAGTCATGAACAAGGTCGATTTGTTTATCGATATGGCGGGGATCCAGTTGGCGCTTTCCGCTCAAAAACGACTCGTCCTGCTCTATCTTCTGTTGCCCACGCATTATTCTTTGACCAAACCCATGATAATCCACCACCTGCTGAAAAACGTACTGTATATGATCATGTTCCAACTGCGGCTATGACTTCAATTGCATATTGTGCTTCAGGCTCAAATCGAGGTTATGATGAATTTATTCCATTTCATATTGATGTTGTAAGTTTCTTCAAAAATGATCTATTTAAAAAGGGAAAATTTATTGTATTTTTGGGTCTTCTTCAGTTTAGCGGGCAAATTTTTTTTCATTTTTTGCAAAGTTTTTTTATTTTACGTTTTCATTCTCAAAATAAAAAACGTGCCATAAAATGATGCAAATTTATTTGTTTTTAAAAAACTTTGGAAAAAATAGCAAATTTATTTGTTTTTAAAAAACTTTGGAAAAAATAGTTGCCCGCTAAACTGAAGAAAATCCGTATTTTTAAGGTACAAGAAGCTCGACAGTATGCGACCTGGCATGAACTTGAAGAACTTGGCGGAGGAATGGTTAAAGCGAGAAAATTATTCAATGATATGCATTTTGATTTATGTGCAAATGGTTTTACTGAACTTTTTGTTGATCAAATAAATGTCGATGTTGTGGCAGTTACCCGGCATAATCCATTTACCCATGAATCTGTTCTTGTTATTTCCCATACATGTTTCAGCGGATTTAATTGGAGTCCGGAAGCAAAAGAAATTCATATTGCTGATAATATTTCTGAAATTTTGTTCGAAGTTAAAACTATTGAACGACCAAAAGATTCCCTAGGTGGAAGTGGAGATCCAGGAAAAGAATATTTAACTGGTGATACAAGATATTCTGTTGAAATTTATGAAAATGTTCCATTTGAAAAATCTGGTGCTGTTAAAATTGAAAATAATACAATTTCATTTAATCTTTTTCCATCTGGATCCGTCATTGCTTTCAAGTAGGTTTAGCTAAAACTGTTTTATTGTAAATTAATAAATTACCGTATCCTCCTCCTCCCATTTCAGAATCACTCCAAAACCAACAACGGTTGAATCATGCAATAAAATTGAATCCTTAGTTTCAAATGATACAGTTCGAAAACAACTTAAATCGGTTGTTAAACCTCTTTCACATCAAAAACTTAATTTTATTCTTTTCCGTTGCGAAAAAGAAGATTTATCAGAATTTGGAGAAGGATCCTATGAACTTTCAAATGTTGGAAAATTCGTTTATTGTGGTAAGTGCATTGCAAGTTTATTCTTGCACAAAAATATAACAAGAATAATCTAAAAATAATATTACCAATAAGTAAGAGGTTCAACAATAGGATTTGATAAAAACATGTCAGAACAACAATTTTTTTCCATTTAAAATAATCAAAGAACAATGTCAATAGTTTTTATTTAGGCCTTGAAGGAATTTATCCAATGATTAAAAGAATTCAAGAAACTAATGACCTTGGGCATCCACTTTGTTCAAATTTAAGAGATGGACATTGGTTGTGTGATTATATTATTCGAAGACTTCGTAGATTACCGGAAACTCAAAAAGTTGCAGATATTTTTGAACAATCCCTCGGATTATTAAAAGATGTTCCACATTTCTTACGACCATGTTATTTTGAATTAATTTTTATTTATTTGAGAGATTCAATCGTAGAAGCCACACTTGAAAAATTAAAGTAAGTAAAATACTGTAATGTGATACAGTAATAATTTTGTTTTTTTTAGTTATGCTGCATTTGCCGATACTCAACTCTCTAAACAACTTGCCTTAAATTCTGTAGCTTTTCTTGCTGGTAAATTAATGATATAAATTTTTAAATGTATTTAATTCTATACTATTTAGATATTGCATCTGCTCGTTTGCCACCAATTGAAGATCCGGTTCTCCCGGAAGGCGATTCACATGCAAATTCACTTGCTGCGGGCCTTCCACATTTCTGTGAAGGAATTTGGAGAAATTGGGGTATAGGAATTTAATGTAAATTGTGGCTATCTGTTTAATACGTTTATCGCTCTTCCAGGACGTGATACATTTATTGCCCTTCCTGGTCTTTTACTTTCTACCGGAAGATATGATGATGCAAAAAATATTATTCTTGCATTTGGGGGTGCACTTCGACATGGCCTTATCCCAAATCTTCTTGGTGAAGGGAAATGTTCAAGATATAATTGCCGAGATGCAGTATGGTTTTGGTTATCCGCGATTGTACAATATTGTGAAAAAGCTCCAAATGGTGAACACATTTTAAAATCAACCGTTGCAAGAATTTATCCAAGAGATGATTCAGAATATGGTGAAATTAAGGTACTGTACTTTTTTTCCTCAGATATTAATAGCTTTTTGCATTTTTTTAGACTGAAGAATTACATGAAACAATGTATGAATGCTTGCAACGGCATTACGAAGGAATCCAATTTAAAGGTAAATACAACAAATTTGAGTTTTTAGATGAAAAGCTTCGTATGAAAATAATGTTGCTAATTTAACATAAAGTGTTGTTTACAAAAATTAAACAACAAAAATAGTATTTATTATTAATAAAATGCCTAATAATGAACATAGTGCGAAATATTGTTTTTATTAGTCTATACATATTTTTCCCTTTTGTATTAATCATACGGACTTTTTCTTACAGAAAGAAATGCCGGACATCAAATTGATGAACAAATGGTGGATGATGGCTTCAATGTTACAGCAAAGATTAATCACAAAACAGGATTTGTTGAAGGCGGAAATGTAAACAATTGTGGAACATGGATGGTATGTGTAAAAAATGCTTTAGCTTGGTAAATCATACAAAAAATAACTTTTTAGGATAAAATGGGTTCATCGCCACATGCTGGAAACAAAGGCCTTCCAGCAACTCCCAGAGATGGGGCTGCCGTAGAACTTCAAGGTTAGTGGAATTAAAACTAAACGAATTAATAAATATAATTTATATAACAACAAATTTTAAGGTCTTGCATTATTTGTTGCTGAAAGTCTTGCAACTTTACATTCAAAGGGAGTATTTCCATATGATGGATTACATAATGAAGGCCGTGACAAACATTTAATGTGGTCGGAATGGGCTAAACTTTTACGTTCATCTTTTCCTGAATATTTTTATGTTTCTGACTCCACTGATCATCAACTTATTAATCGTCGAAATATTATTAAAGATTCTGTTGGTTCAACACAAAAATTTACTGATTTTCAACTTCGTCCAAACTTTTGTATTACTTTGAGCCTTGTCCCCGATATCCTTCCACCAAATGAAGCATGGCAATCTCTTCTTGCTGCTTCCAAATTTCTTCTTGGGCCTCTCGGTATTCGAACTTTGGATCCATCTGATTACACTTACAATGGAAATTATTTTAATGACGATCAATCTTCAAATAAAGCAACTGCTGCAGGATGGAATTATCATCAGGGACCTGAATGGTTATGGGTCGCTGGGACATTTCTTCGAGCAATGATTCGTGTGGCTGAAAAACTTGGTGCCGCAGAAAAGCGAGAAGCTATGACTCTTATCAAAGATAAATTATATGCTTATCAAAAACATATGTTAACATCTGATTGGAGATCTCTTCCGGAATTAACGAATAAAGATGGTGCATTTTGTCCTGGATCTTGTCCAGCTCAAGCATGGTCAATTTCATGTTTGATTGAGGCCATAGAAGCTGTGAAAAATAGTTTATAGAATGTTTTTTTATTTTTAATAGAGTTATTATATTTTTGCAAATTTTTATATTATATATTTATAATTCATGACAGTAATAATAAAATAAAAAGATTTATATATCATACTACTAATACCGGAACCAGTTGCAAAAATAATTTTTTGAAATTATATTTAAATTTAAAAGCAAACATGTATTGTTTATTTAAAATTTAACCAAAAATTTTCTTAATAAATTTAAAAAATAATTGAAATTATTAATTAATTATATATTTTATTAAAGTTCTTCCCGAAATGGAAGGAATGCCTGTCCGGATGAGCTTGAATTTGCATAACTTGTAAAATTATTATCCATAATTTCAATGTATTCTGCAACATTGAAACAATGGGATTCTACCGAATTATCACAATATTTTGCATCTTCAACCAAAACACCTAAAAATTGAAATATGTTATTTGAAATACTGTAATATTAATTTTAATTAATTAAATACCTGCTAAACTTGCAGTCATAAAGCATGAAATGCAACCCGCCATTAAAGCTCTTAACGCAATACTTGATAATAACTTTTTTCTTTTTGGCATCATTCTGAAATTTAAATATAACAAAGGATGATGCAATAACATTCGCATGTGTTTTTAAATAAATGCATTTCAAAATATTCATTCATTTTAAAGTGTTTTATTTTAGGCTTACCCTCCCAAGACACCAAGTTGAATTCCAATGGATGAAAAATTTGAAAATCCACAAAGGGCATAAGTTGCAATCATTGCGGATCGGGGCTTAAAATAAATTTATTGATTAAAAAACATACAAAAATTATGCTTTAAAAAAATTGTTTTTACCGTTAAAGCTTGTTTTTTAACCAATTTTCCCAATTTTTGATATGCAATAAATTCTAAAAATATAAAAATGTTTCAAAATGAAATGGATTATCCAAAGATATCCCAAAATGAATAACTTAAGGTAAATACTTACCATTCAAAACTGTTTTAGTTCCCATTAATTGTGCAACGGTTTTAGTTTGTTCTGAATCTTCTGTTACTCCCATCACAAATGCTAAAGGATAAAATTGCCTTAGGATTAGTTTTAAATGATAAATTATACGAAGATACCTAAAGGATAAAATACATAACCAACAATAAGTTCAAAGGACCAATCATTATATCCAATGAGAGAGCCCGTCCATCCAATTACATTGTCAATAAAAGCTAATAAAGCCAAGAAGACAATCAGATTTGCAACAATTGCCATAACTAATTCAACGGCCATTACGGCACCATTGCTAATACATTCCAGGGCATTTGATTCTTCACCTTTTGGAAGTTCCAAATCTTCAATATTTTGTAGCTTTGAACGTTTCGTTTCAGGAAAAAGAATTTTTGAGCAGGCAAGGGATCCGGGCGCAGACATAACGGTCGATGAAAGTAGATATCCTGGACAGGCTCCAAAGCTTATATATGCCGCAAAAAGGGATCCCGCAATACATGCAAATCCAGATGTCATAACTGCGTGTAATTCTGATGCCGTCATTTTCATTAAATATGGTTTTATTAAAAGTGGCGCTTCACTTTGTCCCAAAAAGATACAGGCACAAGAATTAAGGGATTCAGCGGCAGTTGTTCCAAGGGTCTAAAATTAGTGGGAATGATAATAATAAATAATAATTAAAGGAGGCGGCTCTTTGCTACTTTTTTATAAGAAGACCTGAAAATCAGGATTTCTTGTGCTCCAATGTTTAGTGGGTGGAAAGTTCAATCGCTGCAGGACCAAAAAAAAGAGACCGCCCCCTTTAAATCACATAATTTATTAAGTAATAACTCACAATTTGCATAAACCATGCCATCCATTTCAACACTACTTGCATAATTCCATAATAATATAGAAGGGCAACAATGGAACCAAAATAAATGACAACTTGAATGGAAGAGAAAGCAAAAACGGGATCCATTCCACAAATATTTGGGGGTGCCGCAAGAAAGCCATAAACAAATTGTGTGCCATTATTTGTGTAATCAAGAAATACAACAATATAATGGGATGCATCTTGAAATCTATCAGCTCCCCATTTCCATCGTAAAACCAAAAGTCCCAAACAAAATTGCAAAAAGAATCCCCAAATTACTGGCCTCCAAGTAATTCGACCGGGAGATTTTGAGAATATAAACATAAATGTCACAAAAAAGATCATCCCCCCAATTCCTGTAAGCCGTTGTCGATCGTGCCATGTATCCCATATTAAAAATCCAGCAATTACAGCAAAAAATGTCAAATAAAAAACTCTATAATTATTTAATTATTTAATTAAATGAATTTTTATCTTGATATATCTTGAATTTGTAATTATCTGGCTACAAGGTCGCCGTAGAGAGAAGGAAGACCTATCTTCAAAAAGAACAACTTTTCTTTGGACCTTTTGCCATCTGCGGCAAAAGATCAAAGACTTGTTCCTCCTCCCTTCCTGAATTCCCCCTCTATAATTAAAAATCCTGTTTAAGGCTTTGATCTGTTAAAAGCTTAAAAGAAATATGAAATTGTTAATGATTTTAAAATAAAAGAAAAATTTATTTGTTTAAAGGTATCCAACAAAAAATGTTGGTTTTTTTTAGAAATTTCGTTTTCATCGAAGAACACAAAAACATATTTTGTTTTCTCCCATTTTTTGAAGTCAAAAACGTATAACATTATTTCACCCCAAACTCTTTCGGAAGATCAACACTTCAATACGTGGGTAACAAAATGTCATATATTCAAATTTTCAAGGGTTTAAACGTCGTTCAACAAAGCCTGCGAAAGCAGCTTTAATAAACAAAAAAAACTAATATTTTAAGTTAAAATCCATCGTATATTTTATTTTAATCGAAGAGAACTTACATTCTAACAATTAAAGAATTCCATAAAATATGAAATAATTGTCTTAGCGGTTCGAGAACTCTTTTTTCAAACGATTCTCCCAAATATGGTTTAAATAATTCATAATACAGTAATCCCACTATTACCAGAATGGTTGCAATCATTAAAAATTGTGCCCTTTTATAATCATGATGTAATGCAAAACCTTAAACTTATTTTTTTAACATGATTAAATTTTGTAGAATAATGCAAACCCAAGAAAACAAAATATAAAATAACCAAAAATCCAATAATTATCCATTTAATTTGTGCCGAATTATTTGAAGTAAAATTTGTAACAGATGTTTGAAAATTTGAAACATATTTCATGGGGCCTGTGATATCGGCATCGATATATTCTGGAAATTCACTGTCATCATCACTATCTTTATCATCTGCAGCAGTTCTGGAAAGGTCATCTTCCGGAAGGGGGGACGAAATGGCCGGGGGAAAAAATGTATGCTCTCCAGTTATTCCAACCTTAAAATATTAATTATTTTTATTTAAAAAAAATACAAATCTACAATAATATTCTTACCGTAGATTTTCTTGGATTATTATCATATCCATTTTCATTTTGTACAATACTATTCGCTCGACTTGTACCATTTAAAGCAATTTCACCAAAAGTTTGTCGAGGATGCCCAGGAGTGATTGAAGAGCCACGTCGAAATGACATGATAGGGCTTCTTCAAAGATTATAAAAATGCCAGCAAAAAAGAACCGAAATACAGTAATAAAATGAAAAGTTAAGTTTAATCAACCAAAATACATTTAATTTAGTGTCAAGTTTTGCTGGTTGTATTAAACTACAAAATTTGATTTTAAATTATGAAAAGTGAAAAATTGATTGAAAATTTATCGGTGGAATGAAAACACGTTTTTTGGATTAAAACAATGCATTTTAAAAAGGTACAAAATGGAAGGCGTTGTTACACTTAAAAAAATTTAATCATAAAGTATACTTTGGAAAAAAATTTCAGAGATACGGTAGATAATTTAGGGAGTATCGAAAAAAATAAAAATGTTTTGAATTTACTCAAACAATTTATTAGTTTTTTGACTCTGATTTTACAAAAGACACTTTTTTTGCTCATTACAAAATTGCATAAAAATTTAGGCTAAATATATAATTAACCAAAAAAATAGTTTTTAAACATAATTTTACAAACAAAAACTACAAAAAAGTATTTCTAAATAATTTTATAAATCATATAAATCATTGCTAATTAAAAAGTTATTCTATTTTTCAAAAGAGATTAAAGGTTTTCCCACCAAAATAATTCTGTTTTCATAAAAGCTTTAAAACTTTTTTTACTCCATTTTATTTTTCACAAGCTTCCTTCTCATATTATTTTTTTTTCAGACTCAATCACATAAATTATCCGTAAACACTTTTATTTTTTTATTACATTAAAATAAACGGTCGAAATAGTTTTTTTTTCAAAGAAAAGCAAAAAAAAATCAAGCAGAAAAAAAGTTATAAAAATAATCACTCACTCACGCCTTTGTCATTTCATTTTTGTGTAAGCTTGGAAGAAGGAAGAACAAAAATAATGACAAAACCATTGTCCTTAATTTTCAACCATCATTTTTCTCCAAAAAAAAGTGAATGAGTGAAGAAATGATAAGGAACTTAACTTTGAATAGGAGAGAGAATAAAATCCTTGTCCTTTTTTCACCTTTTTAAAATGATGACTGATAAGGCACGCAAAAACTTTTTCAAGAATTGATCCGATTCCTTTCTTTCCCTCTTTTTTTTGTCTAAGATGCTTAAAATCCTTTTTCATCTTTTTGTTGCAAGGGTGACAAAAATTTCAAGTTTTTAAAATGCGTTTTTTCTGTTACTTTAAAAAAGTATTTGACAGAATTTCAGTCCCCATTTATTTTGGAATCATAGAAAAAAGCGGTGGTGATTTTTGGGGGAACAGAAGCCCGAATTTTTTATGATGACAAAAAAAATGAAAAACGTGGATTTTATGACCTTTTTTTTATCAGAGTTCAAAAAAAGGGGTGCACAAGAATCATTTTTATAATGTCTGCTTAAAATACAGTGGCGGACAAAAGTTTCCGGACAAGATTATTTTATTGCATAAATCGATAATGTGAAGATGATAATACCAAAGTGTTATCAAGAAATAAACCACTCTTATAGGCCTTCATAATGGAACAATCCTTAATATTTTGGCATGTGTTAAAAAAATTTAACAGTAATTTTTGTTAAAATTGACGGACAAAAGTTTCCGGACAAGCTATTTTAAAGCAATTAAAAACTAATTTTTGCTATTTTATATCCTCCAAATGTGATTATATAATGTTTACAGACCATTTGGAATAAAATTGATCAAATAATAATATCCAAACATTACTTTTTATAAATACAGTATACCGTGATTTTCCTCGATTTTAGCCATTTTTAGGATTTTTGACCAACCACAAAATCCGGCACAGAAGATTTTAAGGAAAGTGAAATGCTGATTTTAGTAGTCTTATATGTCCTTAACAATACCCCAAAAATTTGACTTCTGGAAAGAAACACGCGCACCAGGTCAGTAGTTTCAAGAAGAGACTAAAAGGGCAAAAATTGTTAAAAATAGAAAAAAACAATGTAAAAGGTAGTTTTCGCGCTATATTCATGGAGTTGACCTGGCGCGCGTGTTTCTTTCCAGAAGTCAAATTTTTGGGGTATTGTTAAGGACATATAAGACTACTAAAATCAGCATTTCACTTTCCTTAAAATCTTCTGTGCCGGATTTTGTGGTTGGTCAAAAATCCTAAAAATGGCTAAAATCGAGGAAAATCACGGTATACTGTATTTATAAAAAGTAATGTTTGGATATTATTATTTGATCAATTTTATTCCAAATGGTCTGTAAACATTATATAATCACATTTGGAGGATATAAAATAGCAAAAATTAGTTTTTAATTGCTTTAAAACAGCTTGTCCGGAAACTTTTGTCCGTCAATTTTTACAAAAATTACTGTTAAATTTTTTTAACACATGCCAAAATATTAATGATTGTTCCATTATGAAGGCCTATAAGAGTGGTTTATTTCTTGATAACACTTTGGTATTATCATCTTCACATTATCGATTTATGCAATAAAATAATCTTGTCCGGAAACTTTTGTCCGCCACTGTACGTACATGCTTGTATTTAGCTTGATTTGTCATCCATTTTCATCAAAAGTATTGCATATAAAAAATACCCAACTATAGATTTATAAAATAAAGTTCACTTCATTATTTTACATATTTACAAGAAATGGAAACATAAATGCTCCATAAACGATTCTTTTTTTATTTAACGTCTATTAAAGAAAAATGATATAACTTTAAAAACAATCAAAAATTAGGTTCTTTTAAATCAAATATCTTTAAACTAAACTTTAATTATTAAAGACAGAATTTGCCCGAAAATTACTGTAAAATGCAAGAATTACTCAGTGTTCAAAAGGTTTTTTTGGATAAAGCTTTGAAAAAACGGTTTTTCACATTCACTTTTAACGAACTTTAAAATTTAAAACAAAGAAAAAGCTCATAAATAAAAATACTTGTTTTTTTCTAAAGTTTTGAGTTGACAAACGACGACGCCGCTTCCTTCTTTGAAGCTTATCAATTTCACACTTTTGTTTCAGAATAAACAAATCCCTTTTTTTCTCTTTCTTATTCTTTTTTTGGAAGCCACGAGATTCTTAAAAGAACTGCTGCTTTTTTACTTGAAAAACATACATATTTTTTGTTTTCTTGTGACAGATTTTTTTACACTTGAAAAGTAAATATATTTTACCAAATTTTTTTTAAAAAGGAAAAAATAAATAAATAATTTACAACAACTTTTTTAAACAAAAACAGTATACATTTATAATTTAACAAAATAAATCGCCAAAATTCCTTGTTTATAATTAAATATTTTATTTAAATCCGGCCGATCCTGCAATGCTGTTCCGATACTTTTTGCATACTGTGGAAAAGAAAAATATAAATTTAAATTCCCTTCAGGAGCCATCTGATTTTGAATGAAAAGAGCAATGGAATCAACATCAAATTCTAATTTTATACAGCTTATTGTAACGCTTTCCAACTTTGTACTTCTTTCAATTTTTGACACCTCTTTCAACGATGAAATATTTCCAACTTTAGTCCTAAAAAAATGAATGATGTCATTTTTGTGTCTAAAACCGAAATGAAATAAATGCTTACTCAAAAAATTTCAAGTTATACGCTTTTTTCAGAATTATCAATGCTGAATTCTCTAAATCATTGATCACAGTTAAGATAAGTTCGAGTCGAATTAAATTAGGTGTTAAAAATTTCTCAAATGATTCATAGTTAATCGTCTCCAAATGTGAAAGTCTAAGCTCTTTAATCAAAAAATGATTAATTTTTGAGATAATCGGGGAATTTAGCGTTGTTCGAACATCCAAATGTTTGGCTTCTACAGTATGCTCAAATTCAAAGTTGGAATTTACCAAAAACACAACTTTTCCATCAACAAGTTTTAATTCAGTTGGAAATCTTTTTGAAAGAAGAACAATTGCATCAAATTTGTGAAAATTTTCATGTTGGATTTTTATTCCAATTTGTTTACAACTTTTTAATAATTTAAGTTTTACAATTGACGATCCGTTTAAACAAATATAATCCAACAATGGGGGACGAAATGACACAATTTGAATTAACATTACTGTAATGATAATACTGCAAATAAAAATTACACTGTAAAAAATGAAGTAATTTTTTGTAAATAAAATGATTACTGTATTGTTAAACACACAAAAATTCTTCAACTTAAAAATAGAAAAAAAATCAATAAAAATTATCGGTGGTTATTTGTTTTACACTTTACACCATGTCAACGAAGAAAATGTCAACATCTAAAAACTGCAAAAAACCACCGTTCAAAAGAAATAGCCAAAACATTGTTTTAAAAAATTATTGATTTTAATATATTTTTAAATGTAAGGTTTTATTTGTTTTACAAATATTAATTTTTATAGTACAGTATTTATTGGTTATTAAACCACTCATGTTTTCAACACGAAAAAATGCAAAAAAAGGAAATTGTCCCAAAAAAAAGTAATGTATATTTTATATATAACTATATAACTCTTCATAACATGATCAAAAAAGATGATACAAAAAATTTACAAAGATAAAACAATGAAAAAAGAAAGCAGCCGTGTTTACCATTTGTTTCCACGTATAAAAAACAGAATCAACAAAGAAAAGTTAAAAATCAATTAATCAATCGATCGCACACAGAGAAAAAAAAGAGAAGCATACAATTTTGAATAAAAATAATAAGAATTCTTTGAGGCTTACAAAAATATAGAATTTTCTATTAATAAATTTTAAGCAATTTAAATATGTATATTTTTTATAATATATAATTTCTTTTTCTTATCATTTTAATAATAATAAATATATTAGAGAATTTTTAAAGGGTATTATTTATTTATTTTGTTGAAAGTTTAGATATAACTCGAATCAAAGCACCGTTCTCATCTTTTAGCCTTTTGTAATCTGATTGAAGTTGTTTGGTTTTCTGAAATATAAAAAATATTATTTTTAAATTGATAGAAAAAATTAACAAAAAAAATACAACACTTCAAAAACACATTTAAAAGTCACAGCTAAAACTAAATAATATAAAAAAGGCAAATCCGAAAAATTCAAAAGTTGACAGAAATTCAAAACTAAAAGAGACACCACAAAACATTAACCAACAATCACAGTTTTAAAATGTAAAAAAATCAAAAAAGCGCAAATTCAATTTTATGTTTAAAAATCACTAAATCCGAAAAATGAATTAAAAAACAGAAAGAAAGTATGTAACCACAAACAACATTTATATCATATATCTCAAACCTTTGTGGTGCACCGCGATCTTGTCGACTTAATTTAGATAAAACTCGAATCAATGCATCATTTTCTGTTTTGAGACGCGTATTATCATTTATTATACGTGCTGTATTCTGCATAAATAAATTTTTAAAAAGGTTGATTTAAACTATCGTATTTTCTTATATATCTAACTACAGTATCCTTATTTTTAAAAACAACATACCTCCAATTCATATTCCATTTGTTGAACCTTTCTTTCAAGGGCTTTCTTTTCATCATCAAATACAGTGGTGGTACGAGATCTTGAAGTACCATTTGATAAATTCTAAAAAAACATTATTACAAAATTGTATATTAAAACCCGAACAAAAAACTTACACTCGCATTCATTTCATCAATTTTCTTTTTCAATTTTTCATTTTCACTTCTTTCTTGTTCATAAAGTTTTTTGTAATAATCATTTGATGATGATTGACCATTTGAAGATGATGGTGTAGCTCCATTTAAATGTGAAACTGATGCAACTCCACTAGACACAATTCTTTGATTTGATGCCACTGGGGCATATGCCGTTGATGCAGAACCACCATATTGCAATGATTCTTGATACTAAAAATTTAATGAATTTTATATTTTATATTTTTTATCCCATTTTTCAGATTTAAATTATTCCAACTATTTCCAAGCTCAGGGAAAGAAAGAAAAAAAGAGAGATACTTTTTGAATAAGTTGATGAACAATTGCAAAAGCTTTTGCGTCTTCTGGATCCGAAAACTCCTCTTCTTCGTCTTCCCACTCTTCTTCATCCTCCCATTCCTCCTCCTCCTCTTCCTCATCTTCTTCCTCTTCTTCTTCAGCGGCAGAAGCAATAGCAGATAACTTTTGAGCAGCTGATTGAAGTAATGAAGAAGTACTAGGCTTGGAAATCAGAGGAGGCTTTGCTTGCAAAATTTTAGATGACATACATTCTTTGACAGAATTTTTATCAATAATGGAATTTGTTGATAGTTTGCTATCAGAATTTGGCTTAGATGTACTTCCTTTTTGTGGCACGGAATTATTGGAAATTGTTTTCTGAGCAGCTGGTGCCACTGAATTGCTTGGTGGTTTAGGTGAAGGGGGTGGCACCACCTGTGTAGAGGTGGAAGGTTTTTGTGCAATTGAAGTTTGAAGCTTTGTATTTGAAGTCGATGTTGTCGCATCAGGTTTAACAGTGGCACTTATGGGTGCACTTGACTTTTGTGGATTTAATTGTGGTTTTGAAGCCACAGAAGATGCAACAGATTTATCAGATATTGTAACTGAAATAAGAGGCGATAGCTTTTGCGGTTGTTTCGATGATGTAACAGATTCAATAACTTTAATTGGCTGCGATGTAACAGATTTAACCGTAGTTGAAGATGTACCCGTTTTTGGTAAAGTTGCAGAAGGTTTTAAACCCGGTGAAGCATTTATTTTATAATTAAGTGTACCCATAGGAGCAGGAGTCTTTTCTCGACATGCAAGATCTCGTGCCACAACAGTTGGTGGTTTTGAACTTCTTGTTATCATATCTGTTGCTGGCTTTATCTGATCAATAAATACCCGTGGTGGGGCTTGAACTTTTGGGGGTGAAATTGAAACACACGAATTTTCAGGGATTTTTTTCAAACCATTTGGTAAAAGCGGTATTGTTCGAGATACTGATACAGCTGCCTTCGAAAGTTGTGGCACTTTTGTTACAATTTCTGGGCTATTTTCTCTCTCATCTTCTTCATCTTCATCCTCCCATTCCTCCTCATCTTCATCTTCATATTCTTCATCATCTTCCTCTTCTTCATCATCATCTACTTCATTATCAGATAAACAAATTCTTGATCCAATATCTGACTGCCTTCGAAGTTCATTCTTCCTTCTCTCATATTCATCTCGATCTTTTTGTGCAACACTTTTTACAGGTTTAACTGGAGGTAAATTTCTTAATACTTCTGAATGATTTATTCGATTTGAAATTCTATTTACTAAAGATCTTGACCTTGAAGGTGGAGTATAAAATGGTGCAACAAGATAATTTCTTGCTATTGCTGATGTTGTTGTACCATATCTGCTAACATAATTTGATAAGGGTGAAGAAGAAATAAGAGACGATAATGGGGGTGGAGCCGGTGAAGCACGAGTTGGGGAATACCTTGATGGAGAATGACTTCGATATGATGAAGTTGTGGGACCTGGGGAAAGATTTCTTAAATAATTTGAAGATATTGAATTCATTGATGAAGGAGTTTGCAGACTTTGCCGTCGTGATGTCATGTTTTTAAAATAATTATTATTATTCTTTTTCCCCTCTTTTTCTTTAACAAGCAGCTGTTCAAATCAAATAACAAATTTTTGACAACAATCAAAAATAATTTTTATTGATTGAGGAACATAAGAAGAAGAGGCCGAAAGAAGCAAGAAAGGTAAACCAAATTTATGATGGACAATTTACAAATAAAATATTGTTCAATCCATTATTGATAATACTTTTTTGATGAATGAATGAATGAATGAAGGAAAAAAAGAAAGAAGGCAACAAAGAAGTAGTTTTAATTAAAAATAAAGAATGAAAAATATATAAGTTTATTTTTGAGTATCGTCAAGTTTTAAGTAAATACTTTATACGTCAGCAACAATCCCAATATAATTACAACAACAGCAGCAAAAACCTCCTTTTTTTATCATTAGTTGAAAATAATCAAAAAAAATCACTGCCTACCAAAGATAATATCTGATCAAATCAAATGACTTTGTTATAGCAAAAGAAAAAAAGGGCAATTGGTTCGAAAATAATCTTGCATCTTTTCTTTTTTTAACTTTGAAGAAAAAAGCCTGATAGATTTCAAACAGGTGGGAAGAAAACAAAGCCGCGGCAATAAGGCGCTTGTCTTTCTCTTTTTTTGCTCTCTCTCTCTCTCAAACTCTGCTTACTTTCATATGAAAAAAAAGACAAGGGATTTGTTCTCAAGTGATTTCAGACATCCTAGAGCTAACTTTAAAGAGAAAAAGAAAACAGAGAAAAAAAATTGAAAAAAAAGCTTTGAATTTTGAAAAAAAAGAAGACATGCGTAAAATTTTAAGCTTGAAAAAGCAAAAAAGAAACGTAAAAAAAGATTGCGTTTTTTATGTTTCAAAGTGAATGTGAATTGATGAAGGTTGGAAGAAAAGGAGGGAAAGAAAAAATTCTTTCATTCATCGATCTTCTTTTTTCTTCTTCCAACACCTTGATTTTTTTCAATGAAGACAGAAGAAAAACAAAAATCTTATTTTTTTTCTTGACATTCTTCTTTTTTTTGCTGTAATCGAGCTTGGAAACTATGGAAAAAAACTTGAAAAAACACTTTTGTAAAAAAGTGATACTTTTGAAACTACAAAAAAAATTTGTTGCAAAAACTTTTTGGCAGCTTTAAAGAATTCTCAGCCATAGATTTTAATTTAATTTCCCAAATAAAATAAATGATTTTTATAAAAGTAAAAGTTTAAAACCAACCGTTTTTGTTTGATTTCTTGGCGTCCTTACGGTAACATTGGCAAATTTTGTTGATAAATCATGTTCTGGATCAACTGGAGTTCCAGAACTATTGCTAGCTTCTTTGGCAGCTGATAAAGCTTCAAAATCCACAGGACCAGTACCACGTCGTGGAACCTAAAATTAAAGACATTTTTTATTTAAATTATTTAAAAAAGATTAATATTACAAAATATTTTTAGAGTTTAGAATTTAAAAAAATAAGTTAATTACCACATAACTTCAAACTTTGTTAGAAATAATTGAAAGAAAAAACTTACTTGGGATTTTCTCAACTTGGAGGCTGATGGAGTATTTGCAGATGGAATTGGCGCTACAACAGATAAACGTCCGCCTCCACTTGAATTAAAAGTATTTCCTTCCATGTTAGTTTCATCATCCTATAAAATAAGAGGGATAGAACAAAAAGAAGCACGCAAAAGATTTTTTGGTTAAATTAAAGCATAGATTTCGGACAAAAAAAAATGACAATCACACAAACACTAAACAATCTGATAAAAAAACACATTTTGAATTCTCTCTCTTTCATTTTCTATCTATCCTGGAATACAGTAACTCAAGTTTATGATTCTAAATAATAAAGCACAAATTTAAGCTTATTCATGTCCAAAATCAATTATCTCAATACTGTAGCCACACCTAAGCTAAATATTCAAAATTTCTCCAAAAAATCATGTCTGCCAATGAAAATTCTGCCAAATGTTGCTGTTGCTGCCACATTTCATCTTGTAAACATCGCTTTGTTTGAACATAAATTTTTCATGCTTGTAAACATACATTCATTAATAAAACAGACATTAGTAATTATTTTATATACAATCAAAATGGATTAAGTAAACATTTGGGAAAAATAATAAAAAAAACATTAACAAACAATCAAACGAAATTAAAGCATTAAAAAAAGTTTAATTGCAACAAGAAATAACAGAAATGAAAGAAATAAGGCAGAAGAAAGCCACCAGGAAAAGCTATGAGATTCGGCAACAATTTTTAAAATTTCCACCTTTCTTTTTTCGAGGTGGTAATGGAGAAGCTACAGGACTTACAGATCTTTTTGTTGTTGAAGACGCTGCAGCCGAATTTTGTACTGCAGTTTGCTGAAGTGTTGCTGAACGCCATTTCCCAAAATCTTCAGAAGCAGCTCGAGCTTCTTCAAGTTGTTCAGCAGTTACACCGCGAGTTGACCGTCTCGTCGCTAAAAATTAAAAAGTTTATGAATAAAGTTAATGATATAAATAAAAAACGCAGATGTCGAACCTCTTTGTTGTCGAGATTTTGCTTTTCGTTCAGCTTCTGATTCTTTTTGAGGAATTGGTTGAGTGGGTGGTGTCGATACAGATCTGAAAATTTAAAGTTGAATAAATTCAAATAATTACAATATTTCAATTATTTTTTTTAACAATCGATGTATGTAAACAGAAAACGAGAAAGCATGATAGATATGAAAGAAACTATATACTAAAACAAGAAAAAAATGAACAAATATTGTACCCTTTTGTTAAATTATGGGTCTTTTGAGCCGAATATTTTTGATATGATGGTGACGGTTGAATATAACGTGAAACATATGGTGGTCGAAAAGAACTTGGTGGTGTTGGTGGCATTTGAGCAGATTTATATTGATTATTAAATGTATTCACATTTCTATTAACATTTGACATTGCAGGTAAATGGGCCACCCATGGAGTATTGGAAACAGATGCTGACTTTTGGACATTGGACACAACAACACTGTAAGAGAAAGAATATGCTCAATTGTGTGCAACTGCGAAGCAATAAAAATGGGAATAACAGAAAGCTTACATATACATATAAATATATATAATATAGGGTGTGTGAGTAAGAAAAAAGCAGAGTTAGATAACCAGAGATTACATTAATCCATTTAAAAGCATACCCTTTACGTTGATGAATAATACATGTTGGAGACGTCATTGGTGATGGACTTGCTTCAGAACTTGATGGAGATGGTAATCGATTTGTAACAATTGAAGTTGAAGCACTACCTTGCGTTGATGGAGAATATGGTCGTCGAGATTCCATACCACCATAAGATTGAGAATAAAACGGACGTGGAGTTGTTGCTGCAGAAGCACTTCTATCAGTGGTTGTTGTTGACCGATAAGGGCTTTCTGTCTGAGCTCCAGGAACTTTAACTGTACATTCAACACTTTGATCAGAAGAGTAAAGATTCGAAGAACCCTAAAAAGAGAAAAAAATGTTTTAGTGAATCGTTGCTAAAATATGGGCTGTTTCTGGAAGAAAAAAATGATTCATGATGCCTTTTTTTGAAGAAAAGAAAAAAATAAAATTGACTCATAAATATTTCATTTTTCAAAAAATATCATATGGTTTTTAATCATTAAACGACCGAAAATAACAAATGTAAAAATATCTTACATCTTTTGTTGATACCGATCTTGAAGTTGTTCTTATTGAGCTTACACCTGATGCAGTATTACTTCGTGGAGTTCCTTCGTCCTCGGCTTCAATATCTTCATCATAAGAATCTTCAGTTGATAATGGCGCTTTTGGAGAAGTTGTTGGAAGATTTACAATTTTTTGAACTCGTGATACTGGTGTTGGAGGAGGTTTTTGTGTTGCTAATATTGCGGCTGTCATGGAAGGTGAAGCAGGTTTAGATGTTGATAATCTTGACGATGCAGCACTTGATGCTGATGCAGACTTTGACAAATTAGACGCAGAAGAAGCTGTAGAATAGGAGGTGGGAGTAGTTGAACCAAATCTTGGAGCTGGTAATACAGCTGCAATCGATGGAGTGGTTGAATCAACTGTAGAAGCAGATTCAGATTTGTCCTGTCTAAAACCACGAAAAGTACCAACAGTAATTTCAGAAGGTGGTCTTTCAAGTTGTTGTTTCTTCGCTGGTGGAGGTGAATTTGATCTTTCTGGAGAAGGTTGTTTTGCAAGACTTTGTAAAGATATTGGAGAAGGTGAAGGTGGTGGGGGTGTTAAAGGAGCAATTTCAGGATCTTGAAGAATGAGAGACATATTTTCATCTTGTTCATCTTTCTTTGTCAATAACACTTTTTCATCTGTTGATAATCTTGGTACAGAAGATCTCTTAATATATCCAGGTTGAGATGCTGATGGTCGTAATACAGCCGATTGAGATGATTGTAATGTACCAGTTGGTTTAGTTTTTTCGAGCGTTTGTTGAAGAGTTTCCAGATAATCAACAATAGCTTTATCAGCAACTCTAAGAACATCTTGATCCTAAAAACATAATTTTAAAATACTATAATTAAAAGGCGTAAACTTACAGCATAATTTTTTTCTGATATCTTTGCACCATTCTCCATCAATATCCGACACGCATCTTTTTCACTCCAATGAGCAGCAGCATGAAGTGGGGTCCATCCTTCGTAATCCTTTGCATGTACATCAGCGCCAGCACGTATTAACTAGAATTTATACAACCGTTTTATCAAATCATTAAGCATATAAAAACAAAATTAATTACCATTCCAATCAATTGATTATACCCTTTTGAACTGGCAACGTGTAACGCAGTTGCACCTGTTTCTGAATGAGGAGAATCCAAAAATTTTCCACTTCTAACCCATTCAACACAATCTTGCATCATTAAATTGTATTCTCGATCCCGACATTCTTTTTGATTAATATTTTGTAATGACATTTGTTGTTCAAGATATTCTTTAATTTCTTCATCTTCTGCTAAATCAAGCGCCAATTCTTTATCTGAATTTACAAATGTAAGATCAGCACCCTTAAATTTTCATTGTTAAAATATAAATCATAAAAGTAAAAACTATTACTCTTTCACAAAGCAATTTAACAATTGGCAAACTTCCACAACATACTGCTGCATGCTGAAAATATATATATATAATTGGCTTGTTTTTTATATGCCATAACTTGCCAATGGAGTCCATCCTTCGTTATCTTGTGCATTAATATTTGCGTCACGTTCAAGTAAAAATATAATTGTATCAAGTTTTCCATCGATAACTGCTTGATGAAGTGCAGTAACTCCATCAATTGTTGTTGTATTAATATTTGCACCTTTATCAAGCAAATCTTCAACTTCTTCTTCATCACCACTTACACATGCACTTAAAAATACATCACTATCCTGCAAAAATATTTAATATTTACATGTGTCTTTAAAAATTGCCTCAATTTAAAAAATCAATAACATTACTGTAAAATTGATTCAAGAAACTCTTTTCTCTCATTTTTGTATGTACGTGAAAATATGTATGATTCACCTGGAATTTAACTTTTGACTGATCTCTTCGAGTAGGCGCCAATTGGTTCATATCGCTGACTTCCCACTGCTTCAATTGTTCCTGAAAAAAAAACAATGATAAAAAAGTCATCAAAAATTGTTAATAAAGGTAAAAGTCAAGTATTGGAGATACTTTAAAATCGAGTTTTAAATAAACAAAAAAATGAGTCTGAGCAATTGAAAAAAAGATTGTCGGAAAAAGTTTGCAAAGATTTTTTAAAAACGATGATTCTTAAGTTTAGCAAAATTTGTAAAAAAATATAATTTTTTTGATCAATGAAAGAAACATAAAAAAGAAAGGAAAAAAAGGATCAAATCAAAAATCTAGCCAGATGCTTTCTGTTTTTTCATATTCAAGGGGGAGCCCGCGGAAAAACATAAATAATACAAAGCAAGTTTTTTTTTCTGTTGATGACCAACAGGGTAAAAAAAAGCGGATCATATCTTTTTTTTTTAGTTTACTTTTTGGACTTCCTTCCATATTTTTCATTCATTATTACTCATCATTCTTATATTCATTTATATTATTATCATTACCGGAAAACGCAAGAGAGATTTTTTTCTTGTTGAAAATGATTAAACATTATTAACACAAAAAAAACGAAAGAAAAAATAGCAAAGATTAAACGTCAAAAACATATAAAACTGTGAAAAATATTTTTAGCATAAAAGAAAAAAATAAATAAAACAGTGTTGAATATTTTGTTTACAAAACAGATTAGAAAAAGTAAAAAGACAAGATAATCGGTGAATAAAAAGTCGCTCAAGCTTGAATAACTTTTCGGTCTTGATCCTGCAAAGAAAAGAAACAAAAGAAGCGCGGAATGAACCATCATCTTTTGTACCATATATAAATTGTATAGAAATAATTAAAAACAATTTTTTGCAGAAAATTAAAGAATCTTGCAAATACTTAAATAACTAAAGCTTCCACCAACAAATACTTTACTCTACGAGTCGGTGTAGGTGGATGATTTGGGTTGAGTAATTTTTGGGATGCTTTAAATTGCATAATTTCTGGTTGATTAACTTGATTTTCTTGTTGTCTAGGAAATTCAAATGGATTCTGTAAAATTAAATCAAAATAATAGTTTTGCCATCACCTCATTTATTACTTGAATATCTGGTGGTGGTAAACTGGCAAAAAATTGTTTTGCATTTTTCCATTTTTTAACCCATCTCAAAGTTGCACCTTTTCTTTTTAAATCTTCTTTTTCATTTAATTCAATTTCATCGGAATTTTCATAAGCAGCAATATGAAGAGAAAGGGTGCTATTGTTGGCATTGGCACTTGAATTTTTGTCTTTGTTTTTTTTAAAATCACCATTTTTTCCAGAATCAACATTTAAAAAATTTGATGAAATAAATTTGTCAGATTTTTTCCATGGATTTGAAAATCTTTTTAATTGTATACCGTCATTAAATTCAGATTTAAGATCTTAGAATTTTAATGTGGTTGCAATCCTTTTAAAAAATGTTTCAAAAAATATCCTCAAAAAAATGGACAATAGCGATTCTAGGCCCTTTTTTTAGGTTTCAAAAAAATAGTTTTACAAAACGATGAAACACAGAAATTACCCAAAATCATGCTAATCCTTTTCAATCAAAATGAAAATAAATTTAAAAAAAGAATGGGAAACATAATAATAGTATAACGCTGATCTTTGCCTATGATCTAATTTATGTTTTTTCAACTTCATAAAACAAAGAATTGCAGCCAATATTTTACCGTAATTTTGAACTTTTCTGCTTTCAATTGTACCGTTTTTTGATTTTAAATTTTCTTGAAAAATATACCGGCGGTTTTGATTTAAATTAAGATTACTCAAATTTTTATGGGATGCAACAAAAAAATGTTGTTTATCTTTCAAAGGCAAACATTCATCTTTTGTTGCCATCTAAAATTACCTAATCACGCTGAAATACAAAAGTATCGACTATTTAGGAATAACGTTTCTGTTAGCGTTCGTTGTCTGCCAAAGATGACCGGCTAAAGTGGTGACCGCAAAGTTTTATATTTTCATTAAAATTTTGTGGATGAAATAAGAATGATGCAATACAGACATGTCTTCGCAAAAATGACAATGTTTCAACTAAAAATAAATCGCAGATGGCAAGAAAAAGATATTTTAAGAAACATTTTTAGCGTTAAAGTTGGCGATAAATCTGTAGATATAAAAAAGAAACATTGCAACAAAAAAGTGATATCATTTTCTTTAAATGCTTCTTTACATTAAAGAAATGCAAAAAGAGAGAGAGAAAGAAGAAAAGAAAACAGTTATTTTAAAATTTTTACTTTAATCGTAAATTTAAAAAAATCGAAGCAAATTGTGAACAGCTGGCAAAATAAAAATGGCCATAATGTTGGTAAAAAAATTTGAATGACTTGGAAAGAAAAAAAGTAATGACCATTTGGTTGAAATGGTCAAAAAGTTGGGATAAATAAAGTATAAAAGAATTTAATGAAAACCATGAAAAAACAAAATATTTTGGATTTATCAAATCCAAAAAAAATTATTTCAAACAATTTTAATGAAATTTTTCCCAAAAAACAGAGTTACTGTAATTTGCTAAACTGCACTAAAAATGCTTAATAAATTCAAATTTATTCCATTCAAGCTTAAAATAAAAGCAGAAAAAAAAATTAAAACAACTTCATCGAAATTGTGAAAGAAAAAAAGAAGCAAAAAAAATCGACAATTGTGCATTTTATTCTTCCCATTTTTTTCATCTTTTCAGAAGGCAAAAAGAATGAAATACAAAAGCATAAAAAATGAATCAGAAACCTTTCTTTCAGCAACAGGCATTGCTGCTGCTTCTTCTTCTTCTTCCTCCTCCTCGTTCTCCTCTATTCGATATAAACGAAATATAGTCGTCGATTTTTTTAGAAGAAGAAAAAAATGTCTGGAAAGAAAAAAAAGAAAGAAAAGAAGCAAAAAATTTTTTAGAAACAACTTTATTTAAGCGCCGAAAAAGGAAGGCTTGTTTTTTTCGGGGAATAAAAAAAAAGTAGCAAAAAACAATTATCTTTTAAAGGTTTTTTGAAAGAAGCAGAATGCTTACGTTTCAAATCTTTCAAGACAAAAAGAAAGAAATAAAAAAAATATAAATAATAAAAGTAGACTTACTTTTCTTCTTGTAATTACATTATTGGCAATAGACATTTTTGATTGAAGCATTTGATGATCCATTGGATCAGAATCAGAATTTTCAGCATTATGAACCATTTTAATAAAATCAAGTGTATGATAAAATGATATCGCTTCCTTCTCCGCCGTGATTACCCCTTTTTTTATATTTCGTCGGGGGCTCGAAAAAGCACCTTCGACGAAATTGAATTATTTTTGATTATATTTTCTGAAAAAAAGGATATAAATAAAATTGTCATTATTATCATTACATCAAAAGAATTGAGATCCACAATATATATATATATATATATATATATATGTGTTCCGTCATAATCGAAAAAGGAGAAAAATGGGCGATGGTATGTTTAAAATTTTAATTGATTCAAACATTTAAAAAAATTTTTCATAGAAGAAATTTAAAAAAAATTCATTTTCGATGAAAACAATGCAGGAAAGAAAAACAAAGGCAGACAAAAAAAATAGCAAAAATTCTTCGTTAAACGGCGGTTTTTTTTGATTATAGCAAAACTGTAGTAGCCGTAGAATATCGAATAAAAAAAACACATCAATACACGATATACATATTATATATATTATATATATAGATATATGTATTTGGAAGGAGGATGCACGCGCGCAAAAAATATATATTATATAAAAATCACATTCTTCCATTTTTACAGCAGCAGACTCTAATCCAATCAATTTTGGCAAATGCAAAAGAAAAAAGAGATTTATGTTTTTTTTAAATGTGCTATTTTTTATAGATAATTCCCAAAAAAAAGGTGGAAACACATTCATTTTTTATTTATTTGGTGTTTGAAAAATAATAATAATGATCAAATTAAATTGAATCGACTCGAATAATAATATATTCTGCGTGTGTCTATGTTAGTTTTAACGTTTTTATTAAGGATTTAAAAAAAAAGAAAGACAAAGAAAAAGATTGAGGTTGTGTCTTTTTTGATTCAAAATTGAAGAAAAAGAAATTTTTGAATGAAGGAAACAAAGCTCACCTGAAACTGCGCAAAAAAAAATTTGTGTTAAAACCTTTTTTTTTCTAAAATATCCTGGGGATAATTTTTCTTTGTCGCAACAAAATATTAATTCACCAAGACCGAAAAACGAAAAAAAAGAGAGATAACATTTTTGAACAAAAAAAAAGTTTTTAAGTTTGTGATCTCAATTGAAAAAAAAGGAAAATGGGGAGAAGAAAAGATATATATGTATTTGTATTTGATCACAATCACAACGAAGAAATACTATAGAAGAAAAGGAGGACTTTTTCGGTACGATTTTTTTGTCACACAGGAAGAAGAAGAAGATGAAGAAAAAAAAAGAATATAGAAAAGAAGTGATGAGTCGTCGCAGCATTTTTTGTGTTGCTGTTTTGCAGAGTGTTTGGAGGGTGTGTGTTGCTGCTTTTACTGATGATGGTCGTCGTTGTCGTCGTCGTCGTTATTATTATTGTCGTTGTTGTTGGTAGTTTGGATGCGAAGAAAAGATCCGCACAACTGTATTCTCCCTTTTTGATTGCCGCGCATAAAACGTTGCATTCTTTTTTCAATCATTGTTCAATTTTTTGTTTTAAATATGCAGTTTTGAATACAAACATACATACGGGGGGAATAATATATATTTAAATAAAAGGGTTAGTCAGTCATTCCCTCGATCAGTCAGTCAGAGAACGAGAGAGAGAGAGAGAGGCCACCAACAGCGAGAAAATCTTTATGATTTTTTTTCCTTCAACTGATCATACTGAATAAAGCCGACAAAAATGAACTAAACTTTTTGTGTTTTTTTTTCGTTCTTTCTTTCTTTCACTTCTGCCGCTTCGTATGTCTTTCATCTTCTTTTTGACTTGATTGTGTCCTGAATATTTTTCAGCTGTTATACATATATATATATACACGTGTGTTGCCACAACCACCATCACTTTCATCAACAGGTTAAAAAAAAGAGAAGAGAGAGAGATTTGTTAGGTGTATTTTTCGTTATTTATTATTGTTTAACTTGTTGTTGATGGATAAAAAAAAGATGATATTTCTATGGAAGAGATAAAAAGTTAAAAGAGCAAGCATGTTTCATTTTTTCTCTCCCCCCTGTTCTTCATTCTTGATGCATCAGTCAGTCATAAGGTTATAAGAAAATGGATGTTTTCTTTTGCAGCAAAAAAAGAAGAAGACAAAGTAAAAAAAATGAACATCAACAACATTCATCCCTTTTTCTTGTTCTTCATCTTCTTTTTCTTTTTCAAGCCTTTTGCATTGTTTTTCCTTCTGCAAAAAACATAATATTAAACTTTATTTTCAAACATTTTTTTTATACATTTATAAAGATATAAATAAATAAATAATTTGTGTCAAATTGCTTTGAACGTTGAAAAAAAAGAACATAAATACATATAAAAAAATGAGAGTAATCTATTTTCGATAAATGTCAAAAACAACATTTGATTTACTGTACTTTGTTTTTCAAAAGCCTTTCTATGATGATGAAAGAAGATGCAATGTTTTTGAGAAAGTGAAAAAAGAGTGGATTTAAAAAGTTTGTATTTACATGCAAAAAATTAATGAAGGGGTGGGATTTGTCAAAAATATTACACTGAAAAAAATCGTTGACGAAAACACTCTCACTGGTGATGCTTAGGTGATGAATTCATCACTTTTAGTCACGTATTCATCACTAGTGAGAATTTTTTCATCACCCATTTTTCTCAGTGTAGTCAGAAAAAAGATAATCAAAAATCTTTATTTTATTTGAAGCTTAACAATCGAATATATATTATTTAAAGAGTATCAAATATCTCATAGAAAAATTTGTTTTACAGTTTCAACATACTAGTTTTGATTTATTTTTGAGCAAATAAATACCGTATTCCTAAAATGTGTCTAATAATAATTTGATCGAATCATTTCATTTCTTTCTCTATCAATTAATGGAATATTATCAGAATGTTTTTCATTATTACTGTTGTAATGCAATGATTTAAGTTTTGTTTGTGCATTTCGATTCTGTTTTATTCCTTCATTGGTATTGCCACTACCACTACTAAGATGATGATTTGGGGATGCAGATCGATATGAAGAAGGCATTGCTCGACGAAATACAACTGCTAATGAAGCTGAACGATCAGAAGTCGAGCGACGTCTTAAAATTGATGGAAGTTTTGATTGTGGACGTTTTTGGATTAATGGTTCAACGTTTGAAGATGGAACGCAATCTAATGATAATTAATTAATTAATTAATTTTAATAAAAATATATAAATAAATATACCGATTCCACAATGATCGTTCCCGTTTCGGCAACGGTCGCATTGGATCGGAAACACTATTGACGGCCCGGGAGATGGTAAGGCTGTCGGAGTCTGAGTCGGAAGAGGGGGTGGCGAATTGTTGATGTCGAATATTACCGTTGACGTGGAAGGTGTTATTATTTGATTCCCTTAAATATTATTTTTTTTTAAATATAAATAAATAAATGATTGAAGAAACAAACCATTGTCTAATAATCCTCTTTCCTGCTGTGACATTCGACGATCTTTTTTCTGTTGAAGTTTGATTGAATAAATCCAATCCTGTGCTCTTTGGTGTCTTGATAATTCCTCCTCCATTTCTGATGTATGTGGATGTGGAAGATGATGAAGATTGCTGCTTGAATTCAACGCTTCGCGATTTCCTTAAAAGACTATGAATGTTCTTGTTCTTTCGATATGACAGAAAAAAATAATGAGGAAGATTAATGGAAGGATTAACAGTTTTTTAAAATCCAACAATTATCCGATAATTTAAAATTTGAATTTCAAAATACAAAAAATTTTTTGAAGAAACCCAAAAAAATGCTCATCAAAAATTTCCAAAATTCGGGGAAGTGAAATTAAAAAAGAATTTACGGCACTTCTTTAGTTTGTGCCCCCTCTCATTTTTATTTTGTGTTTTCATTCACAAAAGCAACCGTTCACTCAACCCTCCCACACACCCTTTTAAATCGCAATACAAAACTCAATATTTTTATGCAAATTTGTGAATGAAAAATGAGAGGGGGCACAAACTAAAGAAGTGCCGAATTTACCTAAAAAAGATCCTTCGGAGAGCTTCCTTCTGGGCCTTTCTACCGTAAGCATGGAAGCCTCTTCAAAGGTCACTTTTGGCACTTTCCCATTTTCTGGGGAATCAACATCACAATTGCATAAAGTTGAATCAGCTGCAGAGGTTCGACGATTTGGTGGGGGTGGAGATGGAGATCGACGAAGTTGACGAATATTATGACTTGATCCAATAATTCTTGGCCTAACAAAGATAACAGTTACTCCAAATATTTATTTTTGAAAGCATCATTGACAAACCTTGGCAAAAGTCTGTAATCTGCAACTTCTTGAGTTGAAGATAATGAATGTCTTCGATTTTTATCTTTTAACACAGGCTTAACAGATTTGGATCGACGGGCATGTGAAACTGAATGTTTCACTTCATCATTGACATGATTAACATTAAAAAGGGCAAGATAAAAAGCCATCTCTTTTTAAAAGATTTTTAAAAAATAATAATAAAATTTAAAAAAGTGACTATTTTAGTTTCTTCGAAAATTTCTTAAAAACAAAAAAAGAAGAGAGAGAAAAAAAGGCTTTTTAAAAGCCCGAAAATCACGAATCTTTTTTGTTTCATGCTGCCCAAATACGCGGGGGATGCATAGATTTTTTGTGTTTTTGAAGATCCCGAAGGAATCCCTCTTTTTTCTTTCTAATGTCGGCATTTTCTCCTTCTTTAACTCCCATCAAAGCATCAAAAATAAAGCAAAGAAAAAAGGCATTTTGGTCCTTTAAAACAAAACAAAAAGAAAAGATAAAATATGGAAATCTGCCCCCAAAACAAAAAAAACAACAGCAGAGGCTTTAAAACTTTATTTTTGAAACGAAAAACGATCGCTCAACTTTTTTTTTAAAATGGAAAAAAAACCAAAACTTTTTGGGTTCTTTTTTGACAGTTAAATGACTTTTGTCAAGCAATGTTTTAAACAAAAATTGAATACCCAAAAATAAACAAAAAATGATTTCAAAAAAAAAACACAAATATTTTTTTTGAAGAAAAATGAATGATTAATTTTTTGAGCTGACGCTAAAAGGGGGGGGGGGGGAAAGAGAGAAAAGCCATGGAAGAAAAAACGTGTGAAAAAAAACTGAGGGCTTTTTTTATTGGTGTTTTTTAAGTTTAATAAAAATTAATGCACTCCCTAAAAAAAGCTTTTCTTCGTTCTTTGCCTATAAAAATGCCATTGAAGTTTGATGGAATTAATGTCGTAAAATGCTTTACAACTACAAAGACAAAAAGAGAAATGCCGATTTGAAAATTAAATAAATTTAAGAAAAATGCCTAAATTTTTAATTTCTTGGATACGGTATATTCGTTTAAGCAATAATTTTATAAAGTTAAAATTTAAGGAAATTAAAAAAAATAATGGGCAGAAATAAATGAATAGATTTAGGCTCTATTGTATTTTCCCCGTCCATAAATGTTTTCCCCGTCCATATCATGTTTTCCCCGTCCATATCATGTTTTACTCAGTAAATTTAAGCTCAAAAATCTTTATGGACGGGGAAAGTGTAATAGAACCTAGATTTGGTGATCAAAACTTTTGAATCAAGGACGTCTATTTAATTTATGGAAAATGAAAATTTAAGTTTTTTGCAATTTTTTGGGACGGTATTTATATTTTCCACATTAATAAAACTGACAAAATAATTACGGATTATTAATTTTAAAAACGAAGTATTAACACTGTTTTATTCAATCAAACAAAAAACACTAAACCAAAAACCTTTTTAAATAATTCTTCTCCACAAATAAATAAATTACTTTAACTTATTTATTTATTATTAATAATCTACTATTTCAAAAAACCAGTATATTTCTTGTTGATTCTATACAGATTAAAATCCACAAGAAATGTACCCTCACTTTTCCGAATTCTCATTTTCGCTATCCCTTCACAAATCCGGCCTGTCCATTTAGCATTTTTACACTTACACTTAACAAATAAAAGATTTTGATTCAAATTTAGGGGCATCTTTTTTGAGCCTTTAGACAGTCTAATAAAATTAAGTCTAACAAAAAAAATTTTTAATTTTTAATAAACTCCAAAAATGGAAAACGAAATTTGAGATAAGTCATGCATAAATGTGTTATTACTTTTTTAAGATATATGTATTTTTTTAATCAAAGGCAATGAAATGCATTAATTTTTGCCCCACTTTTTTAATGCATTTTTAACTTACTTTTTTTAGCAGCCGCTTCAAACTTCTATTTTCGGAATAATACTTTTATTTTACGTATTTTTTTTTCTGATTTTATTCCAAAATCTATGTAAATTAGATTATTTTTCATGCATGCTCTTTGAAAGACAGGATTATCTTTATCCGTACAGGGGGATTTTAAGCATTGGAAGTATACATATACATATATTTTTGTTGTTTCATGTTTGTTGCTGAAAAACACATTTAACAAAGCTTTTTAGCCGCTGCTGCCGCTTTTTTTAAATTGAAAAATTTGAGAAAAGTTGTGTTTTGTCATTGTTGCTTATTTATTTTTATGAGGTTTGAGATTTTTCAAATTTTGCTGCTTTGTTTCTTTTTTTGTTGTTTCGATATCTCTTTTTTGCTTCTTCTTTTTGTTTAAATAATTATTGTTTTTCAAACAATATTTTTATTATTGTTTCTGCTGCAAAAAAAATAGTTGTCTACTTTTTTGGGCAAAAAAAAGGGGGGGGGGGTAATAGGGGCGGAGTCAAGGGTAGAGTAGTGGACAAATAATTCTTCTTTCCCTTTCCCCCCTTTTTTTTCTTTCTCCCATCCAAAAACTAAGCATTCATTTTGTTGTTATGGAAAGCAAAAGTATATTGGGGATTGACGAAAGAAGGGAAGCGAAAAAAAAGAAAGCGGAAAATTTTTTCAACTGAAAAAAAATAAACCAGCTTTTTTCACGCATTGAAAAAAAGTGTTCGATTTTTTGCGCAAAAAAATTTGTTTTGTGAAAGGCACACTTTTGACGGACACTTTTTTTTTTCAGTTGGCGGCGACGTTTTGCAGAATTGAAAAATATATATAAAAAAGTATATATTTGTGCGTCGTTTTATTACTACTACTTTCACTTCATCTTTTCTTCTTCTTCTTCTCTCTTTTCCTTCTCGTTTTTCAAAAAATAACCCAGTGGCGCTTTTGCTTTTTTTTTCTTTCTTTATTTGGACATTTATTTATTTTAATACTCATTCTTTTTTTATCTTTTAAGCTATTCTAAAATTTTATTATTGGATTATTAAATGTCTGGAAATCAAACACTTGAGTTACGTGCCCGCTGGGATGATTTGACATCATTTGTTTCAAAAGATGTAACAGAAAAATGGTGGAAAATTATTGTTGAAAATCATGCCACAAGGCCATTTTATAATTTGGATCATTTAACACGAATGTTTTCATTTTATGATGAATACAAAGATAAATTAAAGGATAGATGGGGCACGGCATTTGCAGTATTTTTTAAAAAGTAAGTTTGTTGTTGTTTTTTTTGCATCTTTTTTGAAAAAGAAAACTGATAAGAAAAATAGAGAAGCTAATTTTGTTCACTTTAGTGCTTACAGTCTAAACAGATATCTTTTTGAACTTTATAGTTTAAAATAAAAGATAAAATTAATTCTAAACTTTGTAGTTTTAACAAAGTTATTAAAACTACCGTAAATTGAAAAGTTTCAAGCAAAAAACAAATAAATTTTTATTAAACATCCATTTTTGATAATTTGTTTGTTTCTTGAAGTTTCATAGAAAAAATTAGTTTTAAAATGGCGCTTTTTTAAATAGCTTACTAAAAATATTTAACTTGCGCCAAAGTTGTCTGAGCTGAAAAAGGATGACAGTAATGCGAATCTAAAAATTTTTTGTGTTCGAATTACTGTCACCGAATTTCAGCGCATCATTGAATAATTTTTATTTAAAACTTCATAAAAATTATTTTACTTGCTTAATCTTTTTCTTCCATTTTTTACTTTCACTTAACTTAACAAACATTAAAAGCAATCTAAAAAGTAAACTTTTGACCTTTTTTTTATTCAAAAAATGCTTTAATTAGTTTTTAAGAAAAAATTTCCACATTCTTTTAAAAATTTGCTTTTCTTTGAAAAAAGCTAAAAAAAAGGTCAAAATTGATTAAGTTTTTTCCTCCGTAAAAAAAGAAATTTTTTTTGAAAGAATGAGTTTTTCAAAAGAGAACTACTGCTGCCATTTTTGTCCAAAGTCGTAAAAACATTTGTGCTCCAAAAAAGGCGCAATGATTATGCTTCCGTTCCTTCGCATAAAAAGAGGTCCCAGCATGGCTTAATTTTAACATATAAAAAGTTCAGTTATTTCAAACCCTTTCATAAACAAGAAAAAAAGGAAGAACTGACATCATTCATTTTAAAAATAGGATAAAAAATTGAATTAACTTTTTTTTTGCAAAGGCAAAAAAAAGGAGTTTAAGATTGATTGATTTTGACACTTACTGCATTTAATCTGATCATTAACACTTAAAAAATTTTTATGAGGATATTTTTAAATCCAAAATAAATGGGTAAGAAAAAGCCATAAATAAGGGACAGTAAAATGCCATTAAAAGTATTAATTCGTTGAGACTCATTTTTGACAATAATAATTTTTATTTTACGAAAAATTTGAAAAATGTAGATTTTAATCTTAAAAGTGTAATGATAAAGAGAGAAAGACGTTAAAAATCTCTTTTCATTTTTTATCAAAAATATTAAATATCTAAAGAGGTTTTACAAAGCTAAAAAATGGAAAACGCCTTTTATGGATTTTAGTTGGCTCTGCTTTAAAAAATATGATTTTAACTTTTCGGAATTACTTTTTTAAAAAATAAGCGTAAAATTATCAGACTTCAATTGCACTAAAATTACAGTAATCTTCATTGAATAAAAAATGAAATTTATATGAATAATTTTGTGATTTTTTTCAGCTTGGAATACAATGTAAATGGACATGATAGTGCAGAAAAAAGTGCTCAACGTTTGCGAGAATTCTGTTCTGAAACAACTTTTGATCAAGTAAATATTTTTTCTCCAACAAAAATAATATATTTAATACTAAAGAAATTTTTTTAGGAGAATTATGTTTGTGATTTAATCGTACAAAGTGGCTCAAATTGCACAGATGCCCATTTGAACAAAGATGCCTTTGGCTCGGATGATTTGCATTATTTAATTGATTTTGATTCTGGATTTTTGGGGGATACTCCAGAGGTATATCGATCAAATTCAGAATCCATTCGAAAAGAATATTCACATTTAAATGACAAAGAATATCGGGATCAACGACTTAAACTTTTACAATTATTTATTCAAATTCCAAATATTTTTGCGACAAAAGAATTTCGTGAAAAATATGAAAAACAAGCCCGAGAAAATATTGCTACTGAAATTGAATTGTTAAAAGAGTAAATTAGCATTTTTGATAAAAATGTTGTTAAAAAAATTAATTTAATTTTTAAAAAATAAAAGATTTTGTCAATTGTTTGAAAGGATAATTCCAGGAGGTTGAACTCCAACTCCGCCATCATTGAATAAATTTGAGCCTGTCATGTATGTGGTTGTTGGGGCAGCAACAAACAATATCAGATCAGCTTGCTCGTCCGGAGTTGAAGGACGGCCTAAAGGAATGGATTGAGCAGCATATTGTTTGATTCTATTTTTTGCAACATCTTCCGAAATTCCCGAACGTTCATGAAATTCGGTGTCAACTAGCCCAGGGCTAAAAAGTTTAAAGACAAAAAGGTTATTCAAATTTGAGAAATAAAACAAACTTGACAGAATTAACTCGAATTCCTTTTGGGGCTAAAATTGCTGCAAATGAATGAGTTAAATGATCAACGGCAGCTTTGGAAATGGTATATGGAATTTTAATTGGTTGAACAACTTTTGAAAGTGACGAACTAATATTCACAATATTGCCTTTAGTTTTTTCCAAATGTGCAACAGCAATTTCAATTAATCGATAAAGCCTTAAATCCAAAAATATACTGTATCAAAGCATTTTTAAAGGGGGTATTGACGACTAGCAAAATAAATGTGTAACGAGCTTGCTGTTCAAGGTCGTATACAGAAAAAAATTTCGGAGGGGGCACAGCGATTTGGGGGGGGGGGGGGGGGCACGGTCCCCATGTGCCTCCCCTAAATAAGGCGTTGTTGTTGTTAATCAGGCAAAAATCATCATAAAAAATGAAGGAAAAGCTTGGCTTCTATCCAACCAATTTTTTATATGGACACCATTTCGGATCAGAAAAAATGCAAAAAAAAGAAAAAGTCATTAGGATTTTTTGATTCTGAAGCACTTTCGTGGTGAGAGGTGAAATAAACTTTTTTTTGCTTCTTGTCGACGACACTCCCTTTAATTCAAAACTTACGCAACAACATTGACATCCAAAATATGTTTCAACGATTCGACACTATTTGGATTCTCACCAGATTTTAACCAAACTCCTGCGTTATTTACCAAAACATCAAGTTTTCCAAATTTTTTAAGTGTTCCTTGAATTAAAGAATCTTGGGTTAATTCTTCTTCGATTGGACCTTGAACAACCAGAATCCTAGATTCAGGCACACCAGAATCAATAAGTTCCGATTTTAGAGAATCCAATTTTTTACTTGATTGTCCATGAATTGTTACCGAAGCCCCTTCAGCAGCAAATCTCAAAGCCGCTGCTCTCCCAATTCCAGCTGATGAACCTTAAAAGATCAGAAATTCAAAAAACTTCAAAAATATACACTTTTTTTTTTACCAGTAATAATTACAACTTTATCATTAAATCTTGACATTTCTTTTATTTTAAATATATAAAATGATGGCGAACAAAAAAGGTAAAGTAAAGTTTTGATTGAATGAATGACGAAAAAAAGTTGTTTACAATTTTTTGTTTTTATCAAAAAAGTTAGAATTCTAAGGAGAAAGAAAACAGAAAAAGTCAAGGAGCCCAAAAATCAATGTTCATTCAAAAAAATTAAGAAATTATATTTTAAAAAAGGATATTATTTGAATGATGACATTTAAATGTTGAATTTAACCATATGCATTATTAATTGAAATGAGATACGTGTACTGTATCCTACATTAATCATGTGGATCAAAAATTTCTAGAATAACCTCGAATCACAATTTATCAGTGCAAGCGACTGAAATTTTATTTATATTTCTGGTAAAAAAATTTATTTAATTTTCAACACAATGTCCAATTTTTCTCATAAAGACTTTAAAGTTGCCAAAAAAAGAGTTAGAAAGAATAATTGCAATTTCAGTTGTGGCATTTTTTGATAAACATTAAAAAATGCAAATAATAAAATTTGCATAAATGTATTCAACTTTCTCATCAAATTCATGCAATTTCATCATTTCATTCATTTTCAAATTGAGTTTTCTGTGTTGATCAAAATCATTTTATTTATTGTTTGTTTTGTCAAAACCTTGAAGAATTGTTTCTTACCGTAATCTTATTTTGATCCATAAATCCGAAGAAGAAGAAGAAAAAAAGAAGATTGCAAATATGGGAAAGAAAAAAGGAAAAACAGATATTGATGAATTGAAAAAAGAAGTTAAAATGGATGAACATCAAATATCTATTGAAGAATTGATGAAACGATATGATACTGATATTAACAATGTAAAAATATTATTTATTCTAAATATATAATTAATTATACATGTGTACTATAGGGTTTAACATCAGCTGAAGCAGAAAAGAAATTAAATCGTGATGGTCCAAATTGTTTGACTCCACCAAAAACAACCCCAAAATGGATTAAATTTTGTAAAAATCTTTTTGGTGGTTTTTCTATGCTTCTTTGGATTGGTGCCATTCTTTGTATAATTGCGTATGCCGTTGATTACTTTAATATGCATAATCCATCAAAAGATAACGTAAGAGTTTTCATTTATTCTTAGTTTGTTTATTTGTTTTGCTTGATTTTAGTTATATTTGGGCATTGTTTTGTTATTGGTCGTTATTATCACGGGTGTATTTGCATATTATCAAGAAAGTAAATCTTCAAAAATTATGGATTCCTTTAAAACTATGGTTCCAACAGTAAGTTAACAGTTAACTTTCTACAGTAATCTTTATTGTATATTTTAGATTTCACATGTATATCGAGATGGAAAATTGATTGAACTTGAAACGGCAAAACTTGTGATTGGAGATATTGTGGAAATCAAAGGAGGTGATCGAATTCCAGCTGATATTCGAATTATTCAAGCAGCATCTTTTAAAGTTGATAATTCTTCTCTTACCGGTGAATCAGAACCCCAATCACGGTCTACTGAATGTACAAATGAAAATCCATTAGAAACAAGAAATCTTGCATTTTTTACAACAAATGCCGTTGAAGGAACTGCAAAGGGCATGATTGTTAATACTGGTAAAGAATATGTATGTGCAGTGATAAATTTATATCACTTATTTATTTTCAGGTGATCGAACGGCTGTTGGAAGAATTGCTGGACTTGTTTCTGATCTTTCTCCGGGCATGACTCCAATTGCAAAAGAAATTAAACATTTTATTCATATTATTACTGGAGTTGCGGTATTTTTGGGAGTGACATTTTTTATTATTGCTTTTGTTCTTGGTTATGATTGGCTTACAGCAGTTGTATTTTTGATTGGAATTATTATTGCTAATGTTCCAGAAGGTTTTTACCTTTAATTTGAATAATTTTTACAACTGTTACACTCTTTTTTTTACAGGATTACTTGCAACCGTTACAGTATGCTTAACATTAACTGCAAAACGAATGGCATCAAAGAATTGTCTGGTAAAAAATTTGGAAGCTGTTGAAACTCTTGGCTCAACTTCAACAATTTGCTCCGATAAAACTGGTACTCTTACACAAAATCGAATGACAGTTGCCCATACATGGTTTGACAAAAATATTGTTACATGTGATACAACAGAAAATTGTGGGGGCATTGATGGAAAGCGAGATCGCTCTGAAACCGAGGAAGCTCTTCTTCGATGTGCTGCTTTATGTAATCGAGCTGAATTTAAGCCTGGTCAAGAAGAACTTTCTATTCTTAAACGGGAATGTTCTGGTGATGCTTCTGAAATTGCTTTACTCAAATTTGCAGAACTTACTGTCGGAAAAATTATGGAATATCGTTTAAAGAATACCAAAATTGCTGAAATTCCCTTCAATTCAACAAATAAATATCAAATAAGTATTCACAAAACTGCCGATGGACATGACAGTCTTCTTTTGGTAATGAAAGGTGCGCCAGAAAAAATTTTGGATGCTTGTAGTACCATGCTTTTGGATGGAAAAGAAGTTAAACTTGATGATCAACATCGTGCTGATTTTAATGCTGCATATCTTGATCTTGGTGGACGGGGAGAACGTGTTCTTGGATTTGCTGATTTTCGTCTGAATCCAAAAAAATTTACAAAAGATTATCAATTTGATACTGAAAAAGTAAATTTTCCAATTGAAGGTCTTCGATTTGTTGGTCTTATGTCAATGATTGATCCGCCTCGAGCTGCTGTACCTAGTGCTGTTGCAACATGTCGTACAGCTGGTATCAAAGTTGTCATGGTAAAATTTTTTTAAACATTTTTTGTTGCAACCATTACCGTATCCTTCTTACAATGGAACCGCTTCGAGACAATCGGGGCTTTTTGCTACCAAATCTAGTTTAAACTGCTTTTTATTTTTTAATTTAGCACCATTTTTTGAATATAACAAGTTTGGACTTTGAAGCGTCAAAAAAATACCGTAACTATATTTTTGCAGCTAACTTTTTTGGACCCGTTCCTGACCTGTAAGGATCAGCTGAAACTACATGTGGTTGCAAAAAAATCTCTTGCGTTTTCTTGTTAACATTGTTGATGTCATTGATTGCGGCAAAGCAAATGGAATTTAAGGAATTATTTCTTTTCAGGTAACGGGTGATCATCCAATCACCGCAAAATCAATTGCAAAATCTGTTGGTATCATTTCTGAAGACAGTATTACGGTAGAAGATATTGCTGCAAGTCGTGGATGTCCTGTTGATAAAGTTAATTATCATGAAGCAAATGCTGCAGTTATTCATGGCTCTGATCTTCGAACAATGACTCCAGAACATTTTTATGAACTTATTAATCATTATCAAGAAATTGTTTTTGCTCGTACTTCTCCACAACAAAAATTGATGATTGTTGAAGGCTTTCAAAAACAAGGACAAATTGTTGCTGTAACTGGTGATGGTGTAAATGATAGTCCTGTAAGTTTTTTAATATACAATAATTTAAATATTTGTGAGGAACATCTTTGTTAGGCACTCAAAAAAGCTGATATTGGTGTTGCAATGGGTATTTCTGGTTCAGATGTTTCGAAACAAGCTGCTGATATGATTTTACTTGATGATAACTTTGCCTCAATTGTTACTGGAATTGAAGAAGGAAGACTTATTTTTGATAATTTAAAGAAATCAATCGCATATACTCTTACTTCGAATGTTCCTGGTAAGACTTTTTTTTAGATACTGTAGAGATAAAAGATATTTTAGAAATTACTCCATTCTTGGCTCATATTGCTTTTGGTATTCCACTTCCATTAAGTATTGGTGCAATTCTTTGTATTGATTTGGGAACAGGTAACCCTATAATTGGTATACGGTATTTTTATGTTTAACTGAGGGGTTTTTAGATTTATGGCCCGCAATTGCCCTTGCATATGAACCCCCAGAATCTGATATTATGAAACGTCCACCTCGGGATTCAAAAGTTGATCGACTGGTTAATTTTCGACTTATGCGATTTTCATATCTTCAAATTGGAATGATTCAAACATTGGCAGGATTTTTAACCTGGACTGCGGTGATGGCTCAAAATGGATTTTGCTTGGATCGACTTTTCAACATTCGTACACATTGGGATAATAAAGCAGTTGAAAATTTGGAAGATAGTTATGGTCAAGAATGGTCTTTCCATGATCGAAAAACTTTGGAACGTTCTTGTCATGCGGCATTCTTTTTTGCAATTGTTGTTCTTCAATGGGCGGATTTATTAATTTCAAAAACTCGAACAAACTCTTTAGTTACTCAAGGATTTAGGTAAACATTTTTTTATATTTTTACTTAAAGGGAGTGTCGAAGATAGTGAAAAACTTTTTATGAACGTTTTCCGTCATTCCAAGTGATGGGGAATGAAAAAGTTCGTCCGCCCGCACGCAACAAATGCATTCCCCATCACTTGAAACGACGGAAAAAAGTTTTTCACTATCTTCGACACTCCCTTTAAAGGGGGTTTTCTTTTTTTTTTGCAAGAGAACCTAAAAATCAGGTTCTCAAAAGCGTCCGCCTCTTTTAATAGACTTTTTTTGATTGTAGTTACAGTATTAATTTATAATATTTTGAAACATTTTGTAAAAGCTTTTTTTTCCAGCAATAATGTCTTAAATACTGGTCTCATTTCAACATTTGTTATTTCAATGATCATTATGTATATACCCTATGTTGATCAAATGTTCCAACTTGTTGGTGTACGGTATGTCTCCATTTTTGTTAAACTTTACATTTCTCTTTTTTTCCTCTGTTTTCAATCTTTAAAATTATGTTTTTTGTTGTTCATTTTTTGTGACTTTGTTAAAAAAATACTCTCCTGGGATTTAAAAATGACATATTTTTTTTTCAGAATGTCTGCCACTCTTATTGCAGTTCCTTTGGCATGGTTGGTATTTTTATATGATGAATGCCGACGAGCTTGGATTCGTCGATACCCGCATGGATTGCTTTATAATGAAACTTATTATTAATTTTAATAAAAAAAATATTGTCTTCTTTCTGGTGTATAAATTTAATGGTAAATAAAAATTTATTTTTAAAATTTTTGCAAAAATCTTTGATCCATCTTTTTTCAAGGACAATTGCCATTGCTTTTGTTCAATGTCATTTATCAAAACAAAAACCAAACTGTTACTTAAAAATAATTTTTTACTCTTTTTTTGCCGCCCGTTTTAAAATGCAGTAACCAAAATAATTCTTTTTAGCGTTGTTTCAGTTTTTTTCACGTGAAAAAAGTTTGGTTTATTTATTTTTCCAAAAAGTGCTGAACATTGCAAAAAAAATATTTATAGGAAGAAAAGAAGGGAGGATTTTTTTGTTTCTCTCTTTTTTCTCGATGCTCTATATTTCATTTCATTTCAATTCACTTGAAAAAAAGAAGTTATTGTTAAAACATAAAACAGAACAAAAAAAAAAGAGAGAGAGATAGGCGACATCCCAGCTGGCAGGAAATAACACTCGCAAAAAAAATATCAATGCTGCGATATTTTTTTTATTTTTGACGGAAAAATTATTGAAGGAAAGCTGCTCCCCCCTTTTTTTCCTTCCCAAATTGAGACAAGACAAGTCAAGAAGGAAAATGACTTAATTGTTGTTGTTGTTTCTATTTTCTTTGTTTAAAGGGAGCGGACGGTTTGCGACTTTTTTGCACTCGGGAAATGCAAGATCCTGACAATCAGGATCTTGCATGCTCCAGTGTTTTGTCGGACATTTTTGGCACTGCTCTTTTTGTTTAAAAATTTTTATTAAGAAAACAATACAGTGGTAAATAAAGATTAAAAATGTTTAATAAAAGTATAATAAAGAAAATGATATTTATTTTGTGAATATTTATGCAAAAAAATATATGAAAAAATTTTTATTAAAGGGAGTGTCGAAGATAGTGAAAAACTTTTTATGAACGTTTTCCGTCGTTCCAAGTGATGGGGAATGAAAATGTTTGTCCGCCCGCACGCAACGAATGCATTCCCCATCACTTGGAACGACGGAAAAAAGTTTTTCACTATCTTCGACACTCCCTTTAAAGAAAAAATAGTAAAAAACAATTTTATTAACACAATATTTGTGCAAAAAAAACTGCGAAAAACTTTTTTAAGAAGTCAACATTTGTGCAAGATTTTTCCTGCAACGAAAGTTGACGCATCATTTTTTGCGCGCACTGTTTTGCAGAATGCACTGTTTGTATAAAATTTTTACCGAATGAAACGATTATGCCATCATTTTTCTGTAAAAATTTTTGAGAATATAACAACTAAAATGAACATTTTTGCTAATAACATTATTTAGTAAAAATCTATGTGCAAATCATATTTCAGCGTACAATATTTTTGTGTTCACCAAAATTTAAAAAAAGAAATCCAGATTTGAGCGTCTTATGAAGTATGATTTAACTGACTTGAAAAAACTTTTTAAGAAGGACGCGTCGCCAAAGACACGTTTTTTAGCCAATTTTGCATGGAAAAGTGGCGGTTTTTGGGATATTTAATTTTTGGGGTCTTTGGGGGGCATTGGAAAAAAATACTACCATATTCAGAATCGAATTCTATATCGAATTATATAAAATTTAGAGTTAAACCGAGTTAAACCCGCTTTTTGTAGTTAAAACGATACAGTAATTTAGCATTTTCGGCAATTTTTCCAGGCCAAAAAAATTTTTAAGTTGCATTTTCGGAATCAGCGTAAAAAATAACATCTAGTAGGTTTGATTATTAGGTTTTAAGTAAAAATTAAATTTTTCATACTGTAACCAAAAAAGTGTCAAAAAAAAGAAAGGGAAAAAGTGTTCCCGCCCGTCTCTAATTTTAACAGAATAAAATTTATTGAGTAGTTTATTTACTTGTTTGAAATAGAGACACACATGGGCAAGTTGGATTCCGATTCCACTTTTTTCCGATTCCGATTCCACCCGATTCCATTTTTTCATTTTCCATTCCTTATAAGGGAATCGATTCCAGAATCGGAATCGATGGAATCGCGATTCCGATCCCTTATAAAGAATCGTAATCGATGGAATCGGAATCGGGAAAACACTGTCCCTTAAGCAGTGTGTTTCGAGTATACTGTGTGTCGAAGCGCCCCTTGTGAAAGTGTTCCCCGAACGGATTTTCCATATTAAATTTTTAAACCTAGATTCTGAGCGATTGAATCAATTTAAACGTTTTCTGTAAAAGGGAAAAAAATAATAACCATATTCTTAAAATATTTGACCACTCAAAACAAAAAAAACCGATTCTAAATCTTCAGGATTCTGAATCCAAGATAAATTTTCTTCAAATGTTACAAAAGTAGTGTCATTCGAAGCTCTTTCTCGAGTAGATTACAATGAATGAAAAATAAATTACTTTTAATAATTTAGAAATTAAATTCACTGACTTGAAACTTCTATTTTTATCTTTTTTTTCTTCATTTATTCGGCATCTGAACCCTTAAAAATGATTTAATTTTTATTCATTGTAATCTACTCGACGAGGTGCTTCGAATGACAATACTTCTGTACCATTTGAAGAAAATTTTTATCTTGGATTCAGAATCCTGAAGATTTAGAATCCGTTTTTTTTGTTTTGAGTGGTCAAATATTTTAAGAATGTGGTTATTATTTTTTTCCCTTTTACAGAAAACGTTTAAATTGATTCAGTCGCTCATAATGGTATTCAGACACTTTACCGACTTCCATTTTACCGACTGACACTTTACCGACTGACACATTACCGACTAGACATTTTACCTACTAGTCAGATTACCGACTGACATATTACCGACTAAGCTATTTCACCGACTAAGACTCTTTACCGACTAAATATTTTCAGTATTTTTATTTTTAAATCTCTGAAATTTTTTTAAAGCTCTTTTTAAGCTGTAACATACAATTAAGCAATATTTTAATGACTCAGTTTATTGGTTTTACCCGTCCCACTAGCCCATGTACTAAGTTATGGGTTCTTAGGGTTCCTTAGGGTTCTCAGGGTTTCTTAGTCTTCACTCAGTGTTTCTAAGGGTTTCTCAGGGTTTTCTTAGGGTTCCTTAGTAGTCATAAAAATAGCAATAGGACAAATATTCTCTCAAAGTTATTTTTTTCAGTGTTTCGATGTTTGAGACATCGCTGCCGAGTCAAAGAAAAGAAATAGTGCGTCTTTTCTCTTTTTTCTCCCTGATTTTCACGATTTGTTATAAGAAAAGATTTATGTGAACTGCGACTCCCCCTTTTTACGACGTATTTTATGCAAATTTGGACGAGAACAATAGAAAATCGCGTAAATGATGTGTATTTCCTTCGTTCTCGTCTAAATTTGTATAAAATACTTAGGCTTAGGCTTAAGCGTAAAAAACTTGTTAGAGGTGGGACTCCCCCTTTAAACTTTTAGTCGGTAAAGTGTCTTAGTCGGTAAAATAGCTTAGTCGGTAATATGTCAGTCGGTAATCTGACTAGTCGGTAAAATGTCTAGTCGGTAATGTGTCAGTCGGTAAAGTGTCAGTCGGTAAAATGGAAGTCGGTAAAGTGTCTGTAAATCGCTCATAATAGGTTTAAAAATTTAATATGGAAAAGAAGTGAAGAAAACTGTTCTCTCATGCGCCAGCTTTGGTCGCGTTCGACACACCGTGAGTAAATATGTTTTTCAACTTTTATCAAATGTTAAAAATTTAAATTTTTTACAACATTTTTGGAGTAAAATGTCAAACTAGCTTGAAGGAATAGAAAGGGGTATATTTTTGATATTTTACAAAGAAAAATTTCGAAAAAAATCAACAGGGGGGACCCTTATGTGAAAAAGGTTCGCTCAAAATTTCAAAATCCGCCTCCGACCGTGCCCATGTGTGAATAGAGAGCAACCCAATTAATGCCCCACAATGACAAACAAAACTGTGTTTTTTCTCAGTGTGACCGCAAAATTGCGGACATATCTTGATCAGAAACATGTTTGCATAAATATTTTTTCTCAAATATATTATTCATAAACATATTTTACACAATTAGTGTATTAACAAAAATTTATAACGCATTTTTTTTCAACTTCGAGCAAAAATGAGAAATTCGTTCATCGACACTTTTTTAAAATGATCGTATGGACTTAAAAACTTCATCATAGGGTAATATTGGTCCAAAAATACGATTGGTAAGGGTTACAAGTCATGAAAACTCCCCGAAATTTCGATACCGTAACCCAGCTACAGTATACTCTGAAAAATCGAAACTTCCTGATTCTTCCAAATTTGTATAGGGAATCGATTAAGGGACTCAATGTGAGTCTAAATTGATAATTTCAGATTTTTTGTCCTTCTAGAGTTAATTTGCCATCACTTTAAAATTAACAAAAATTTATATCCATGAAGAAAAATTTTTTCTGGGACTTTGGCGGAGCTGAAAAATACCTCACAAAATGCGCTATTGTATAACACTTTTTTTGGTATATGACTTATTCCGATAAATGGGGGGGAACATTTTTGTTTTTTTGAAAAACTATTAAAATTAACATCTTCGACATGGACCAAGGGGCATAACTTTCGGATTAGGTGAGATATTAACTTCCGGTGACTTGCATCATGGTATACCATGTCTGTGGAGCGTCCTGGGAAAGTTTGAGCATTTTTAGTAGCGATTTCGAAATATGGGAACTATGCAAAGTTTGAAAATTGAGTAACATAGAAATATCGCTAAAATTCAGTTTTTCCTGGGCGAATAAAAGCAAACGTGTATTATTAATGTTAAATACATGTAACAACATCAATATAAATTGGTAAAAACTGACGGGGGATCAAAATTGATTTTTTCTGATTTTTTGAATTTTACTCATTTTTGATCAATTTTCGAGATATTAAAATCTTATGAATATTGATAGATATCAACTTTTTGAGACTTTTAAGATTAAATCCGGCATGTTTACAATTTTTGGACACCATTTCAACCTTTTTGGGTGACTACTTTTCATTTGCTGATCATTTGAAAACGGGGCTAAAATACTAATGTAAATATTCTGAAAATCAATGTTTTTCATAAGGAACATCACTAAAAATGCTTTTTTGTGACTTGTAATGACTAATTCTGTTATTATAAAACGCCAATATGTCATTTTATCTCAACACTCGAAATTTGAAATTTTCGATTTTTTTCAAATTTTGATTTTATTTATTTCGTATTGATTGGTGAAAATATCGAACCCAAAGTGATGAAATATCTCTTTTTAGTCACAAAAAAGCATTGTTAGTGATGTTCCTTATGAAAAACATTGATTTTCAGAATATTTTCATTAGTATTTTAGCCCCGTTTTCAAATGATCAGCAAATGAAAAGTAGTCACCCAAAAAGGTTGAAATGGTGTCCAAAAATTGTAAACATGCCGGATTTAATCTTAAAAGTCTCAAAAAGTTGATATCTATCAATATTCATAAGATTTTAATATCTCGAAAATTGATCAAAAATGAGTAAAATTCAAAAAATCAGAAAAAATCAATTTTGATCCCCCGTCAGTTTTTACCAATTTATATTGATGTTGTTACATGTATTTAACATTAATAATACACGTTTGCTTTTATTCGCCCAGGAAAAACTGAATTTTAGCGATATTTCTATGTTACTCAATTTTCAAACTTTGCATAGTTCCCATATTTCGAAATCGCTACTAAAAATGCTCAAACTTTCCCAGGACGCTCCACAGACATGGTATACCATGATGCAAGTCACCGGAAGTTAATATCTCACCTAATCCGAAAGTTATGCCCCTTGGTCCATGTCGAAGATGTTAATTTTAATAGTTTTTCAAAAAAACAAAAATGTTCCCCCCCATTTATCGGAATAAGTCATATACCAAAAAAAGTGTTATACAATAGCGCATTTTGTGAGGTATTTTTCAGCTCCGCCAAAGTCCCAGAAAAAATTTTTCTTCATGGATATAAATTTTTGTTAATTTTAAAGTGATGGCAAATTAACTCTAGAAGGACAAAAAATCTGAAATTATCAATTTAGACTCACATTGAGTCCCTTAATCGATTCCCTATACAAATTTGGAAGAATCAGGAAGTTTCGATTTTTCAGAGTATACTGTAGCTGGGTTACGGTATCGAAATTTCGGGGAGTTTTCATGACTTGTAACCCTTACCAATCGTATTTTTGGACCAATATTACCCTATGATGAAGTTTTTAAGTCCATACGATCATTTTAAAAAAGTGTCGATGACAGGTGATGCTCGAAGATGAAAAAAAATGCGTTATAAATTACGTGCGCGAACTTTCGTTGCAAGAAAAATCTTGCACAAATGTTGACTTCTTAAAAAGTTTTTCGCAGTTTTTTTTGCACAAATATTGTGTTAATAAAATTGTTTTTTACTATTTTTTCTTTAATAAAAAGTTTTTCATATATTTTTTTGCATAAATATTCACAAAATAAATATCATTTTCTTTATTATACTTTTATTAAACATTTTTAATCTTTATTTACCACTGTATTGTTTTCTTAATAAAAATTTTTAAACAAAAAGAGCAGTGCCACATTTTTTTAATCGTTGCGAGACCCAAATTTTGAAAAAAGTCGCAAACCGTCCGCCCCCTTTAAATTAATTCTTTTTTTCTCTTTGATTAATTGAGCCATTTTTTATTCGTGTTTATACATAACATTTTATTAAGAGTCCCATGGTTGTAGGATTGTTGTAAACCCCAAATATTTATTTATTGGATCAATTTTCATTTGTTGCCTCCCCAAAAAAAAGTCGTTTTTCTTTTTAAATTTCTTTTTTTTTCTTTTCATTTTTCTATTTTTGAAACGAACGAGAAAAAAAAAGAATCCACGTTGAAAAAATAGTTTATAGGAAAAACTACACCCAAATATAAAAAAAAGCGTGGATTCAAATTATTTTCAATGACAGCTGAAATTCAAACAAGTTTGTTTTTTATTGCTTTTTTAAAATTTAATTTTAAAAATGATATTAATTTTTGGACGGGGTCTTTGAGGTGATGGATTGTTTCCGTTTCACCATGATTTTTTTCTGTTATTTATAATAAATAATTTATTTTATTAAAAATTGTAGTTTTTCTGTGCCTAAAAAGTTTATACTTTCAAAGTTTACTTACTTTTATCAATTTTAAAATTAAATTAATGTTTTTACATTTTTATACAAACTTTTTGATTCAAATGTGTCAATTCAATTTTAATTTTTTCCGATTTGATTTTTTCAAAGTTTTTCTTCTTTTTTGACAAAGAAAAAGAAATTGATTGAATTTTTATGTTTCACGACCGCACACTTTTTTGAATCAAACTATTTTTTTATTCTGACATGTCTCATGTGAACTTTATTTTTGTTAAAAAACACAAACAAATGTTTTTTTCCGGCTTATCGTTTTTTTATATTTCCTCAAAAATTTAAGCTGTTCGAAAAACAGCAGCGTTCAAAAATGTTCGTTGTCTTTTTTTGCTGAGCTAACTTTTTTTAGGTAAATATTTGCAATAAAAAACATTTTTTTAATCAAACAATGTCGGTTTTTTTCTTTGAAAAAAAGTCCCTAAAATAATTGATAATAATGACGCCCAAAAAATAAGGGATAACATTTAAGACTTTTTTCAATGAAATGATTTGAGTTGAAACAATTAACTGATAAATATTTTTGCACTAAAAAATGATGATTTTTAATGTAATAAAAACAATGAGACAAAAATGCTTACACAAATTGCGTCACAAAATTATGAGAAAACGGATAATCAGAAAACCTTCTGAGATACATTTACAGAGAAGAGTAATTTGATAAAAAGATTCTCATGTTTCCAACTCCTCCAAAAAAAGAGAGTTAATTTCTAGGGTTACTGTCATCTTATTCAGTGTAGTTGACAGAATTCTACACCCAAAACACAAAAGATATAAAACTTTGCTGAAAAATATCCGCTTTTAAAAAAAATATCCCTTTAGAAAGTTTATCAAAATTAAATGAAATCTGGGAAATCTGATTTTGAAACAATAAAAAGAAATAAATTTTTAGTGATGCGGCGTCAAAAACTGCTGATTCACGTGGAACCAATTGAAATGGAATTGGAGGATTCTGATGGCTCATTACTTTTTGCAAATCTTCAATCGGCTTTCCCTGGATCCTCGGGTCTTTATTATCAGTCTGAAAAGTCTCGAGCAAAATCATCCGTAAAATTTGATGGTCAAAAATTTCATGCCCCAAATGGTGATTGGGAAGAAAGAGATTATTATGTAAATCTTGGGGGAAATCGGTGTCATTCATTTCCCTTTGGATCTTATGAAAATGCTTCAAAACAATTTGAGAAAAGTGTTAATCTTGTTTCACAATTAATTGGAGGAAAGCGATCAATCACATATGGAGAAGAAATAATTAATGGCCGACGAAGTCCCGTCGAAAAAATGGATTCAATAAAACAAATTATTCAAAATGTTGGACTTGTAAAATCTTCTAATAATTCTAATAATAAGTCTGATGTCAATCTTACAAAATCTGAAGCTTTGCAAAGAACTGCCGCAGCTTTGGAAGCAAATGATTCTTCAAATTTAACTCCCTTGGAACAACAATTTGTTGATTTAGCCAGAATTTCAACCGCAAAAGATAGCATTATTGAAACCCAACGAGCTGAAATTCGAAAAATACACGATGAACTTCATGCATTAAAAAAGTAGGTCAAATAATGCCACAAACAATATGTTTTGGATTAAATTACTGTCACACAAAAAAAAGTAGTTCATTTAAAAAACACTGATAATCAGTTATCACAATTTCAGGAAAACAAAAGAAGTAAAAGAAGAACTTCAACGTTCAGAATTACGATGCCGTGCCCAGGATGAAGAATTAACAATGTTAAGAAATCTTGGAAAAGAACAAACATATATGTGTGATCGAGTAAATGATCTTACAAAGAGATTGGTTGAAGCCAAAGATGAAACGGATAAAATTACCGCAGAATTAAATGCCAAAATTGAGCTCGAAATTACTAAAGCAACAACCTTGGAAAAAGAAAGCAATGAAAAATCTTTAAAAATTACCGAATTCGAAGCAATTTTGGGCCGAATTCAACACGAAAATTATGATCTTAAAAAGGATTTGGAAATTTCGGACGCGAAATTAATTGAACAAAGTCTACAATTTGCCAATTCATCTGAAGAAAGAGCGGGAATTCAGGACTATTTAACCGCCGAAAATACAACTTTGATAGAAAAGTTAGGAATACCCTTTTTAGAAATGTTAGTTATATCGCATTTATATTATTTTGTATTTGCTTTTATCTTAATTGTTGACCCCCCTCCCCTTTTTTTATTATATTCAAATTTTAAACACTTTTAATTTTTTCAGGAACGAAAAATTGCAACAAAAATGTGAGGAATTAACCAAAAAATGTGAAGAAATGGAAAATCTGTGGAATGCAAAAATTCAAGAAGCATTAAAGCAAGAAGTTGAAAGAAATAATCTTCTGACGAATGAAAGCAAAGAACATGAAAAAAAGGTGGCCGAATTATCATCAATGGTGGATCAAATGGCACGAGAAAATAATGAATTGATAAGAAGGTTAGAAAAATTTGGCACTTTTGATTCACCTCTTGATGGATATAGTCTTAATTAATATATACATATAATAAGACGACACAAAACTGCATTTAAATCTTGTAAATTACTGTATAATTATTATTTTTGTTGCACAAAAAAATATATATTATTATTTTTTACAAAAATGTATTTTTTGCACTTTTTTCAACGTCGTTTATGGAAGAATACAGTATACTTTAACAACACTTACAAAAAATGATGACATTATTTTTTTAACTTTTAGGGTTTTGGGGGTACTGTATTTTTTTGGTTGGGGATACTCTATTTTTCCATTTCACTATTATCTTTTATTTTATCCCTTTTTTAACTTTAAATTATTTCATTTTGTTTAAACAATTTTAAAGTTTAGATTTGAAACGGTAAAACTTGATCGAGATGAACTTCGAAGAAATTTGGCAATGGCAGATTCGCGTTCCTCAAAAGATCATAACAAATCAATTGTTGGAAGTCCACTACGATATTAATTAATTAAATAATTTAAATCAAACATATATATTTTTGTTTTTCTTCCGAAACTGTATTATTTTTCTTATATTTGTATAATTTTTAAGAGTTTTCTTTGAAAAAAAAAACGAAATATTTATTTTTTACTAAAAAAGCTGTAATATAAAAACCAATCAATATTTAATTTTTTTAATTTAAAAAAATGTGTAACATAAAAAAATTTTTATTTAAAAAATTACACGCAAATTTTATGTTCGCCATAAAAAAAAGTATCAAAGAATTTTATATATTTGGTTTTATAATCTTTTCAGACTTTATTAATGCTTTTTTTTTAAAACACAAAAAAAAAGATATTTATTGAATTAAAGTAATAAAAAATAAATGAATGTTTAAAAAGGTAATAATCAATCTATGAACACTTTTTTTCTTGCTGATTAAACGGTTGAAGATTTTCGTTTAACAATATATGATTGAAGTTGTGGAAGGCCATGAACTTTTTGTTGATATTCAATAATATTTGGAAAACGTTTACCAAAATCTGGATCAATTCCTTTTAAAGTTGCACATGCTTCTGCGAGATAAAAATCCCCCCAACTAATTCCAGAATTGCAAAGAAAGCCAGCTTTTGTTGAATTTAAAATACTTGAAATTCGATTAAAATATGTGTCCGAAAGTGGAATGTACAAATCTTTGTATAAAGTGTCATTGACTTTTGGGCCTCCGAATGCCGCAATCCAATATGGTTTAATATCTCGATGAAAATCAATATATGTTTCAACAATTGATTCCATTTGGGCATTTTCCCATGAATCATTGGGCATTAAACGAAGTTTTGGAGCAAGATATCGGCAAATTGCCAAAGATTCACAAAGTGGATGTCCATCAACTTCAAGGATTGGCATTTTACCAAATTTTGTGGCTAAAAATTATACACAAAATGGATTAAACATTTATTTATGTTTCGAAATTCATTTGGACAATATTTAGCCAATTAATCAATATTTGAAACTTCTAACATCACCATGGCATATTTTTAACATTTTTGTGGAATGTTTTTATACTCAGTGAACTGACTGAGACAGTACGAAACTTTAACGGTGCAGCGTCAAAAAATTCTAACTTAAATATAGAATATGTAAAAATGCATTGGCACATAATTATGCCGTGCAAAAACTTTGAAATCACTTACTTGGTTTAATCTTTAACCATTGAGTGTGTGAAATCCGATTATCTTCAAATTCAATTCCACCATAATGAAACATGAGCCGAATACATTCTGCTAAACCACGTTGATCAAAAAATGTTAACTTATAATGCACCATTTTTTTACACTTTCTTTTCTTTTTCTTCTTAAAATTTACTTACTAAATTCAAATTCAAACAAATAAAAAAAAATATGGCGGTTTTTTTTAACTTTCCTTTTAGTTTTGAAAAGAGACAACCTTTTATATTCACCTGTTTTAACGGGCACCTTAACCATAAATGTATTAAATAAATTTGACTTTTTTAAAGCTTTACATTTTATTTTTTTTCCTCAGCTGAATGTCTAATGTTAGTTAGCTTTTGAAGGATAATTGCTTTCAAAGAATTTGACATTTTAGATTCATTTAAAACGTTTAAAGTTTAAAATTAATTTGTTTTAAAAAAATGAATTGCATGTTGAGAATTTATTGTATTCTTTTTATGTTCAAAGAGGGTGGCATTTTTGTAGGTGTTTTAAATAAAGCTTTGTTTTGAAATCTTTAAATTAAACTCTTTTTTTTTGTGCCTTTAAACAAATGTTGAAAAAACTGTATATTTTACCTTTTTCAAAGATTTTGTGAAAGAAAACTGGCATTAAACAAAAAAAAGCATGATTGCTGTTGTAATAAATAAACTTTTTCTTGCAAAGAAAAAAAACACACAAAAAACATGGCAGAAATTTCTGTGCACAGATCTGTGCTTTTAAACATAAAAAATGATTCATACTTCTTTTGGTTAATAACATTGAAGAACCTTTTTAATATTTTGTTATTCACTAAGTTTTTGCAAGTCCAAAACAATGGTAATATTTTAATTTAATGGACAATGATTTATTTAAAAAAATGCCACAGAAAAAAGGAATCTAAAATTAATATTCTTCCTAATTGTTTGTTTTTAATTTAATAAATAAATAAAAACTGCATCGACAATTTTAAATTCAACCAAGAATTACGATATAATTTTAAAACTGCTTTTTGAATTTTAATTAAAAAACAGATTTTTAAATGACGATTTTGGATTTTCTTGTTTTTTTTTCGGACGAAAAGAATGAATATCGAAAATTAATCCACTGATTTGGCGACTCGCCAAAGCAATGGATTTTATCATTTTATCATTGAATGTTTTCCAACAAAATTTGTAATTATGAAAAAATGTTTTTGACAAAAGCTCGAAGGATGACAGGAGTAGTGATCGGATACCGCACCGTTACCGCGGTAACGTTACGGTATTTTACCGCGTTACCGTACCGCGAAGGTTTCAGTACCGTTAAAAATATCGCAATACCGTACCGTGAACTTTTTTTATGAAAGTTTGTTTTTTGATACACAATTTGGAAAAATGTTTCGATGAATTATTCTTTAGAAAAAGGTCAATTCGTTTACCACTAAAATAATCTTTTTCAGAGAAAATTATTGGCATAAAAATTTAATAAATTATTAATAAATCTAAAGTTTATTGTTTTTCAAAAAAAGTCAGTTGCTTTTCTGGTCAATTTCTAATGTAGCATTAATACAGCAAAACTTGGTATTTATTTGGGGACATGTTACAATGGACGGTAATACCGTACCGTGACAATTTACAAAAACGGTATTTTACCGTTACCGCATTTTTCGAAAAACGGTACGGTATCCGATCCCTAGAAAGGAGATTCTGAAGCTACTGAATAAATAAAATATTTTATTAAATTTAAATTGAATTTAAATTTGAAGAACACTTGCTTCTTTCAATTCCAAGATGTACACTTTTGTCATTTACGGAAACATTGAAAATTGAAAAAAAAACAATTTCTTCAAATTAATTTTAAAAATTTTGTTTGTTAAAATTAATATAAATCAAAAATTATATGTCCTTGAAAGATGATATCGATTCGTTCAATTGCAAAAATTAAAGTGCCAAAAGTTCTATCTTACTGATAAGAATGATTTGATTACAATTAAAATAGATGAAAACAACATTTATGCCATTGAACAAATTCAATCAATCATTTGAATGAACTCTTTGAAACTTGTATTTTCTTTTTTGGTTTGAGTCTAGACCAAAAAAAAGATAAACTCTAGACAGACATTTATTTCGCAAATATACTTAAATTTTATGTAATTTTTTACGACCACAGCTGATTTAATTTATCAAAATATGCATTTGCGGATTCTTTAAAAGGAGCTCTGACTTCTAAAGTATTTATTTGAGTTGTTTTTGAATGATAAATCCATTTTTGCAAAAATTTTGCCAATCCCATTTCCCATGTCGCTGCAGGACTTACTGCAATGACCTTTGTAATTGTCAGAGAAATTATTAAACAACAAATGTCGTACCACTAAAAAGAAAAAAAACCAATTAATTATAGGGATTGTGAGAAAGTTCTATTCACAATACCACATGATATAAGCCTACAAGATAGGGCCATGGAAAATTTAAGAAATAAAATAGAATTAAAAATGTTGAAGAAATTATTCCAAAAAATGTTGAAGCAAATAAAGCAGGATTAAAGCTACGCAAAAAGCGAAGGTTTCTTGCCGTCTAAAAATGGATTTCAATTAAAAAAGGGGAAATTTAAGTAAATTTCTGTAGTCAAATGTTTTTATGACTACAGAAAGTTAATACTTTTTTAAAGCTAAAACTTTTGGTTGAACAATTCTTTGATTGTTACGGTTTTGATTTTCATTAAACTTTTAAAAAAGATAGACAGCAATAAAAAACTCGCTTTTAAATACTTTTTTACAAATTTTTTTTCATTTTTTACAGGTTTTTCAAGCTTCACGAATGCAAAAAAAAGCTGAAAAAGGTTTCTTTAAAAAGAGTATTTAAATTTTATTACCAACTTTTAAAGCAGAAATTGTAAAAAAACTTTTTGGTGCTTTTTTAACTTTATTTTTTGCATGTTTCCTTTTTGAGTTTTTTACTTTTAGAATGAATGTTTAAAACTTGTATATTTTTAAAAACTACAATTTTGCAAATAATTTCAGAGTTTTTTTCCAAAAATAAATATAAACAAACTTTTCGACGACTATAAACTAAAAAAAAGAGTATAAAAAATACAAATTTCAATTACCTGATGTTTTCGGGTTAAATTTGGACTTGAATTTCTTTCACTAAATTTTCGAAGCCCTTTATTTTCGGGCGGGTTGAATAAGCGGTTGCTTTTTGTGAATGAAAAATGAAGGGGGGGGACAAACTAAAGAAGTACCTTGACAGCTATAAAAAAACAATATATAATTCAGTTTTAATAATTAAATTTAAAACTTACAAAAACACTAAAAATTTGTAAAAATAGAATTACAACATCAAAAACAAATATTATTTTTTGAGCTGCAAAAAACAGTAAATTTGATTAAAAGTTATTTTTCGGGCGAAAGAGTAAAAATTAAACCGTCACTTTCAACAATTATCATTGATGTGGATACTGTGATTACGGTAGTTCCAAAAATTGATAAAAACAAAAATGAATAATTTTTCAGGAATATCGGAAAATAAGTCATACAAAAGCAATCAAATGAAAAGAAGAGCATTGTTATTCGAAGAAGGGAGGTACTTGAAAGAAGGAAAGCATGCAAAATTTCAACCAAAATATTTGTTGGAGGAAAATTAAAATGTAATGTCAGAGAATAATAAATAATTCCAAAAACACTGTGAACTGTTTGGGAGATTAAATATGATATTACAAGAAATCTATAAAACAATGACCTGCTTATCAGTGATAAGATTAAATGAGAGATAGTTTTATAATTTTGTATTTGGGAATGAATCTCAAACAGATTTATTAAAATAAATTAAACAGAGCCTTCCAAGTGTTATTATGGAATGTGTATGTACTCAAGCCCCACGAGGAATGTGCTAATGTATGTTAGTTATTTTGTATCCGGTAACCTCGGATAAACGATCTCTTTCTGCCCCCGGGGGAACACAAACAGGGGTAACAAAAGACTCGGTTTAACCAAAACTTGATAATTTAAACAATATATTTAAAAAAATGATACCCGCAAGTAAAATGATTTCTCGAAAGTGTAGCAATAAAATGAATCCATTGAAAAATTAAAGTAAATGATGAAAAAAATGCAATAATTTGATCCCCTTGAAATATTACAACCGTTACAGAATCCATTTTTTTTCATAGACTTATTCTCACATTTTTTGTTGCATTTTTTACAAAAAAGAAACTTTTGAAATTAAAAGCTTGTGGTAATAGAAAAAAACACGCCTTTTTAATATTATTTTTGTGTTTTAACGCGTTCTTTGAGAAAAAAATGATGCAGCGACCAGCGCCCGGACACAAAAAAAAACAAATTTTTTGAAACTTTACCCATGTTTTCGAATACCCTTAACAAAATTATTGGCCAAGGCTTTTTGGCTAAAAGTGCCATTTTGGCACTTTTTTATGCCATTTAAGTTGAAAACGGCATTTTTTTATCTCAGGTGCCGTTAGAGATAATGGCTTAATTTGTTTCGGTATAAACTAAATCGAGGTCGCTGAATCCGAATATCGCATTTTCAAATCTTGAAAATCGTGTCGGGACCCAAAAAAATCGAAATTCCGGCATTGTGCCATTCCCGTGCCACGGCATTTAACTTGCCAGTTCCAAAAATGTCACCATCGGATTCCCCGGCATTTTTTACCCTGGAAGGCGGAATATCTTCCCCCAACTCGTCCCGCTCGCTGATTCTAAAATATTTGAATACCGTAAACCCTCGAAATTTAAAATCATAAAAAAATTTTTTTAAACTTTTTTCTGTTTTTGAGTCCTTTAAATAACCTTAAAAGGTTGATATAAATAAATATAACAATTTAAAATAATTTACATCTTTTTAATTTTCAATTTTTGTGTTTTTAAATTTATTTTTGAATATTGATAATGTTAACCTTCTGTATACGGTATTACATCATGAAAAGAGTTCCAATACACTATCATTACTATAAGATTTAAACACAAAATATTATTATAAACAAAACGCCTTCAAGATTTGATTATTTCGTTACATTTTTTGTTAACAATAAGTAATATTTTGGTAACATTTTGTGGTAAAGATTTTCCATTTTACCAAATACAGTGTTTTTTCTAAAAATAATTTACTGTTTCTTGAAAAATTAACTAAGATTATTTCCAATGCCTAATGGGATGATTTGAAGTAAAAATGAATGAATTTGAAAAAAAAAATTTTTTTCATTTTTTTGGATATGAAAATCCTGACGTACTCCCCCCTTTGGTAGATTTCGATTTCAAAGATTACTGTATTCGACTGGGTAGTATTCAGGATACGAAATCAAAAGATATATACCAAATCGACCAAGCTCTTTCCGAATATGCAATTTCCAGATCTCATACGATAAGCCGTGGGGGACAAAATGCCGAAAATTTACATAATTTTTCGTTACAATTTCGATTTCGGCATTTTTCAGCAGTTTTTTTGAGTTGACAATATCATATTCGGAATCAGCATGCTCGAAAACCTTGGAAACGGGGAAATTAGCCAATTTTGTTGAAATTTCGCTTTTTTATGATTCTAAATTTCGAGGGTTTACGGTATTCAAATATTTTAGAATCAGCGAGCGGGACGAGTTGGAGGAAGATATTCCGCCTTGTAGGGTAAAAAATGCCGGGGAATTCGATGGTGGCATTTTTGGAACTGGCAAGTGAAATGCCGCGGCAGGGGAATGGCACAATGCCGGAATTTTGATTTTTTTGGGTCCCGACACGATTTTCAAGATTTGAAAATGCGATATTCGGATTCAGCGACCTCGATTTAGTTTATACCGAAACAAATTAAGCCATTATCTCTAACGGCACCTGAGATAAAAAAAATGCCGTTTTCAACTTAAATGGCATAAAAAAGTGCCAAAATGGCACTTTTAGCCAAAAAGCCTTGGCCAATAATTTTGTTAAGGGTATTCGAAAACATGGGTAAAGTTTCAAAAAATTTGTTTTTTTTTGTGTCCGGGCCTCTCAGGATTTTCTCACAGAACGCGTTTTAAAGTATGGAAAAATTCTCATAAAATGTTTTCAGACTTTTGTTCAACTTTCAAAAATAAAACAACAAAAAACTCTTTAAAGAAAATGCTTATTCAGTTTACTGTGGATAAATTTGAAGGATGTGGTGTATTGCCAACAGCATTTCAGACTCAACATTTTTTCATCCATAATATAAAATTGTTTTAAAAAAAATTTATTTAGAGCTCTTCATTTCGTTAATACACCAATAATACGATATATACAAGAATAATTTTTAAAAATAACATAAAATTTTTTGAGATTTATTTAATTTTAATGTAATAAAACATGTTCTTTGTTTAAGTTCTATGTGATGTATTGCCAACGCAGTGGAAACTGTTGAATCTTTAACGGTTGTAGCGGCATTCTTTGTTGTATCTCTACTTTTCATTGCAACATTAAAGAAATCACCCATAGAAAAGATTGGTATTGTTATTGATGTCACTCAAAAATTCACGAAATATTAATAAAAACTTCAGAAAAAGTTTTGAAATTTCAATCTTTTAAAACGTCCAATAATTTTTCTATCTGTGCAGACTACTGACGTTTTTTTTCCTTTGTGTGCCCTCAAACATTTTGGCTTTGAAAAAACGAAACAAAGTTTTATCAAAATTATTTTGTATTTTTTTAATTTAAAAAACGTCTTTGTTTTGTATTTACTCTCATTTTTTCAAAGTTTAATCAATTTTTTCATTTGATTATGTTTTGACATTTCTGTTAATTTTTGATCGTTTTTGGCAATTTTTTTTTAATGTTTATAAAAAGCAAAAATAAAATCGTCTATTTTTGACAAACATAATTTTTTATTTCCTTCCGGGGGTTTCAAAATTTTGCAAAACAAATCGTGATCAAAAAGAAGAAAATAAATTTTTTAGATCTTTAAAACAGATGGTCCAAAATAACTACCGACAAATCATTTTTTTTCTTTTTAATGCCGTCTACTATTTATTGCTAAACAAAAATGCATTAAACTTCTTTGTCAATGAAATTTCTTTTCATCATTTTTTTAAAAAATATTTTTTCAATTTTTGATAATCTTTTATTCTTTGATAACTTTTGAAAATTTTTGGCAATTTTTGACAATTTTTCGATTGGTTTTTTGTGTCTGGCATTGCGGTTTCGGTAATTTTAAAATTTTCAGGTATTTACAAAAAATACGTATTTATTTGTAAATCTCTGTTTTATTTTGTACTTTTCGGCGTTTTGCAAAATGTTATTTCTCACCAAATTTTACGCGTCAAATTTATAAGATAATTTAGATGTCAACAAAAGATCGCTTTTTGAATGTTTCTACAGCGACTGATAACAGCATCAATGAATCATTAATTAATAATGATTTTAAAAACATTAATTTGAATCAAAATCATAAATCCTTTTCAATTGATACAAATTGCTTAAATACAAAGAAATTCAAATGCGGTAAAATTAATTAATAAATGCGGCAGTCCTTTTCATAAAAAAGAGTAGTGAACAAATCGTTGGCCAATTTTTTAAGGAGAGCGGACGTTTTAGTACTTTTTTCAGTGTAAAAAAGTCGCAAACCGTCCGCTCCCTTTAAGTTGAAATCGAATTTGTAATTCTCTACAAACACACGGTAGGACTGCAGCATTACAAAAGTGTCAGACAAAACAAAATTGCCAGACACTACAAAAGTGCCTGATTTTTTCGATAAAAGAGATGAATATCGACAAATTAAAAATTTCGATAGTTGGAACATTGATTTTACTGATGAAAAGGATGAAGATTTTTTGAATCAGAGCATTTCAAAGAGCACCCTATCAGTTCATATTGCTGCATATGAAAATTCTGTTGAAACTGAACCGATGAATAAGGTAAAGTCAGGAAGATCGATTTTATTATAAAAATTCGTAAACTTTTAAATAATGTTCAATTACTGTAGCATGATATGATTGAACTTCCGCGTATTGAAGATGGTGAAATTCCGTCTGAACCGGAAACGATGCAATTTAAAGCATCCCAAACTGTGTTAAACCCTAATTCTGATATTCCGCCATCAATGCCAAGTTGGCGAAATTCCGCAACAAATTTCGGCAGATTTGCAATGCCATTTCAAAATAATTCAGTTGGTACCTCTTTTGCTCCGTTGCGTCACCCTCTTCCGATTATTCATCAAAGTATTGTTAATCCTTTTCAAATGACATTTATGCATCCTATTCCAATGGGAGGCATTTTGCCGTTTGGAAATCCATTAGCAGATATTTTGCAAATTCAACAGAATAATCTTATGATATCTGCAATGATACAAAATGTGAGTGGTTTTGTGGAATTTTTTTTGTATTTAATTGATTTAACGTAATCAACGGACTTTATATATTTTTCGATTTTAGTCCCGTCTTCCCCAACCCGAATTGCAAATTCGTGAACGTCCACAAAATCATGCAAGTTTTGATTTTATCAAAAAAATACAGTAACCCCCCCCCCTTTTTTCCATTTTAGACATTAAATCGAGATGCTTCAGAAAGTCCAGGAAGACGGACACCTCGAAAAGAAGCCGATGATTAATTACTTGCAATTTATTCATTACTTGCAAATAACAATGATTTTTGGTTGTTGTATTTTTACACTGTATAAACATGATTTTAAACAATAAATTTTTTTTATTTTAACGAACAACCCCAGAAACATAAATAACATGTAAAAAAAATTTGATTTTATCAAACGATGAAAGAGCAAAGTATCCCAGAATTTATTCTCCAAATCCTTGATGGTAAACAAAAATTTAAAAAGGAGCCTAAAAATGTGAAAACAATTAAAGTTAGATTAATGTAATTTAGTTCAAAAAAAGTCTCGGAGCGAAAAAATTGTACTAGTCTTTTTTTGAAAGAAAAAAATATTTGTTGTAAAAAATTTGTATCGATTAAATAAACCTACACTTTTTTCTTCTTCAACATCATTTTTATACCAAATAACCAGAATAATATAAGCTAAAAGATTTATATTTGATGACAAAATAAAGATTTTATAAAAAATAACAACGATATATATTTTTTTTTAGATTTTAGATATTTTTTTAAGAATAAATTTTATATATGATTCACAAGCTGTTACAACTTTTATCACGAACATCTGTAAACCAATGCTTTCGTCTACAAAGAGCAACGTGCTTTGCCCTACCCGACAGTGATAAATTATTGTTTAATGGACAATCACAATCTTCACATGTATCCCGATCATCAGAGTCATCAAAATGTTTGCCATGCATGCTGTCGATATGAATATATAGATTGGTTTTGTTGCAAGGTTTGCATTGACAGTATGGACAAAGTATCTTGTTATCATCTGTATTTAAAAATCCAGAAAAAATTTTACGATAATCTCTGTTTGATGCAATTTTGCCCAGCTGATTATTTGTAATATTAAAAATAGCATTTCCAGGTTTTAGCAAAACCGTAGAATTTTTAACGGAATTGGTATTTATGTTTAATTCAGCATTCAATGGATTATTTGTAACAGCTTCATTTGGAAAACGGGCTTCAAATGTTCCAAGTTCTTGCTCTTCTCTTTCAAAACATTCAACTTCAAATTCATTATCAGAAACAATTAAAATATTGTTTGCAAGCTCTTCATCCGGTTGAAAATACTCAGAATTATGAAGGTGATCAAACTCTTCAACCGTATTATTATCAATATTATCATCTTCAACAGAATTATCAATTTCAAATGGATCTACTGCGAAAAGGTAAATTATCTCCATCAATGTCAAGATTATTTTCATCATTGCTAAGATCGATAAATTCTTCATCACTGCTAAGTTCGATTACTTCAGGTTCAGGGAATCTGGATTCATATCTAGCTACACCAAGATGATATGCTTCATTCAATATTTGTGGATCAAATTGCCACAAATGGTAGCTCCGATAATTTTCAGAATTTAATAATTTTTTCATATATTGGTGTCATCCAACCAATCCGGCATACTTGCCAATTTGTTAATTGAAAAAACAAATCGGTAGTTGAAAAAACGCTTCTATTCCTTCTGTTAGAGCATATAAAGAAGCTTCACGTTGAAAAACATCTGATATTTCATCTGAAAGCTTACAAATATACACGAATAATAAAATAATGATAAAATACCCATCAACACAGTTTTCTTCGGATAACACATTATAATTTTTGCAAAAAATTAATAAAAAGATTACCAACAGCGGCCACACCGTCAAAACTTCGTTGATTACCCATAATTAAACCTAAAAATTAAAATGACATTAAAACAATTATAAAGAAACAAACAAATAAAAAAAATAAGAACGCGAAAAAAGTGAAAAAAAACTTGTTATGAACATTTTCCGTCATTCCAAGTAGTGATCACTTCCCGTCCCGTGGCGATTTTCAAAAAACGGGAATCTCGTATTCCCGTCCCGTGTCCATTTTTAATAAACGGGAATGACATATATAGCTTAAGATGCAAAACACTTTTTCATAGCAACATCAAACTCTGTTGAATCTGAAAGCTTTTTGTCTGATGCTACTTTATTATATGGAAACAAACAAAAAAATAGATTATCTGCAGATTCTGCTCAAAAATTGCTTAAAATTTTTAGATATTTCATATTACAAGTTTTCAACGGGAATCACGGAATTCCCGCGGGATTCCTGTAATTCCCGTCCCGTGTCCATTTTCAAAAAACGGGAATTCCCGTTTCCCGGGTTTTACCGAAAACGGGACGGGAAGTGATCACTAATTCCAAGTGATGGAGAATGCATTCGTTGCGTGCGGGCGGACAAACTTTTTCATTCCCCATCACTTGGAATGGCGGAAAACGTTCATAAAAAGTTTTTCACTATCTTCGACACTCCCTTTAATATCATTTTAATTTTTAGGTTCAATTATGGATAATCAACGAAGTTTTGACGGTGTGGCCGTTGTTGGTAATCTTTTTATTAATTTTTGGCAAAAATTTTAATGTATTATCCAAAGAAAACTGTGTTGAGGGGCAGTGCTGTCGGTTCGCTTGGTATCTCAACTAAACAATTTTATAACCTGGCGTTACATAGTTTTGTAGTATTTTTTGAGCTGATTATTATTATAAAAGAAAAATATAACATTGTTAAGCTCAAAACCTCAAAAAAAGACTTTTAAGATTCAGAAAAACAATGAAGCTCAAAGATGGTCCCAAACGGAATAAAACTTTTTTGAGAAAGTCGTTTTGCCGTTTTTTTAAATTTGTCGACCAGTGAAATATTTCTAACCCTAAAGGGCTGTCCAGATGTTACGTTATACAAAAATCGTCATCTTTTTATTATATAAATGAAGCTTTTTGCCGACAAAAAGCTTTGATAGTTCTTCTGTTCGTTTGTATTACGTAACATCTGGACAATCCCTGAGTGAAAAACGGATGCTTTTGATAATGTTCTTAAAGTGTCGAGTAATGCATATCCTGTTTGCCAAGAAGATGCTGTAACATATTTATATAAAAGTTGAATATATTATTGGAAATATCACCCTTTTTGATAGGCTTTGTGTAATTTATTTTAATAAATCTGTTTGAGATTCATTTTCAAAAACAAAATTATAAAACTATCTCTCATTTAATCTTATCACTGATAAGCAGGTCATTGTTTTATAGATTTCTTGTAATATCATATTTAATATCCCAAACAGTTCACAGTGTTTTTGGAATTATTTATTATTCTCTAACATCACATTTTAATTTTCCTCCAACAAATATTTTGGTTGAAATTTTACATGCTTTCCTTCTTTCAAGTACCTCCCTTCTTCGAATAACAATGCTTTTCTTTTCATTTGATTGCTTTTGTATGACTTATTTTCCGATATTCCTGAAAAATTATTCATTTTTGTTTTTATCAATTTTTGGAACTACCGTAATCGCAGTATCCACATCAATGATAATTGTTGAAAGTGATGGTTTGATTTTTACTCTTTCGCCCGAAAAATAACTTTTAATCAAATTTACTGTTTTTTGCAGCTCAAAAAATAATATTTGTTTTTGATGTTGTAATTCTATTTTTACAAATTTTTAGTGTTTTTGTAAGTTTTAAATTTAATTATTAAAACTGAATTATATCTTGTTTTTTTATAGCTGTCAAAAATTCTGGAAGCCGAAAATAAAGGGCTTCGAAAATTTAGTGAAAGAAATTCAAGTCCAAATTTAACCCGAGAAAATACAAATTTCAATTACCTAGGTAATTGAAATTTGTATTTTTTATACTCTTTTTTTTAGTTTATAGTCGTCGAAAAGTTTGTTTATATTTATTTTTGGAAAAAACTCTGAAATTATTTGCAAAATTGTAGTTTTTAAAAAAATACAAGTTTTAAACATTCATTCTAAAAGTAAAAAACTGAAAAAGGAAACATGCAAAAAATAAAGTTAAAAAAGCACCAAAAAGTTTTTTTACAATTTCTGCTTTAAAAGTTGGTAATAAAATTTAAATACTCTTTTTAAAGAAACCTTTTTCAGCTTTTTTTTGCAATCGTGAAGCTTGAAAAAATGTATGCTTTTATGCCGATGTTTTTTTTCCATTTACAAGTCATTAATCTTTGTTTTTATAGACATGAATTTTCTTAACAAACACGTCAAACATTCCACTTCTATAAAAGAGTCGCTAATAATTAATGCTAAAATCAAATGTTGATCAGATGATTAAGCAATTTGTTTCGATCTTTGATTGATTGATTCCCCTGTTTGTTTTTGAAATCAGATATTTTTTGTTACATTCTGTTCGATCTTGTTTCTTTATCCTCTTGTAGTATTTTTTAAACACTGTTTTTATTTTATTTAAAAAAAATTTATTTAGAGCTCTTCATTTCGTTAATACACCAATAATACGATATATACAAGAATAATTTTTAAAAATAACATAAAAATTTTTGAGATTTGATTAATTTTAATGTAATAAAACATGTTCTTTGTTTAAGTTCTATGTGATGTATTGCCAGCAGCATCGCTTACAGTATCACCTAAAAAAATTGTTTTTAATTAGTTAATTATATCATATTTTTTATCACTAACAACTTACTTAATTTAGTTTGTTGTTGAGCACAAGTTTCTTGTAAACCAGGAGATCCAGCTTTTGCAACATTTGCTGCAGCTTTTTCAGTTGCACATGCAATTTTATTTGTAGCTTCTCGGTCGATATCACCAGAAACATGGGATTCAGCAATTACAGTTTTTCCTCCAGCGGTAACACCTGCAATAACATTTGTTGTAGCTTGAGTTTTATAATGAAGATCTGAAGCATCAACACCAGATCCAAGAATAGTATTTTCTGTTTCAGCTGAAGTATCAATTTCTCGTTTTGCAGTTTCTTTCGCTTCTTCAATCTTCTCTTGTCCGGCGCCAATTAAACCTTTTGCAGATCCAAGAAGATTACTTAAACCAGCAGTAACATTTTCAACAGCACCTGAGGCAAAACTTTTTGTAGAATCAACAAGTGTTGTAGCACCATGTTGAGCAGATTCAGCAATAGTTGAAGCAGTGGAAACCGTTGAATCTTTAACGGTTGTAGCGGCATTCTTTGTTGTATCTGCCATAGTGCTGACAGCTGATGAAGCCGTTTCAGTTACAGTATGACCAACGGATGAAGCAGTATTCATAACGGCATCCTTGGCTCCAACGGCGGTATTTGCAACGGCATCACGGGCACCGGCGGCGGCATTTGCACTTGTATCAAGAGCATAAATTGTGCCGTCCTTCGCTTTGTCAATAGCAATAACAGTGCCATCCAAAACGGCTCCTGCAACTGCCTGTGCTCCATGAACAGTCGTTTCTTTGACAGCTCCAGCAAGATTGACGGCAGCGTCAGAAACAGTATTTACTGCAGAAGTAGCAGTTTCGGAAACATAGGTTCCGGCAGCTTTTGTTTTATCAACAATAACATCACGAGTTCCAGCAGCAGCATTCGTTGCAGTATCGACAACAACATGAGCTCCGTGAACCACATTGTCGGCAACAATATGACCAGCGGCTTTTGCATTTTCAACAGCAGCATTTCCAAGTGCAGCGGCATTATTAACAACGGCATCTTTTGCGGCAACGGCGGTGCCAGCAACGTAGCCAGCGGCGCTTTGAACATTATCTGCAACAACGGCAGCTCCTTCACCACTTTTATCAACGGCATAAATTGCACCATCTTTTGATTTATCAATTGCAATTACGGTTCCATCAAGGACATTGCCTGCAGCATTACGTGCAGCTTCTCCTCCAACTTCGGCATATTGTAAAGAAGTTTCTCTAACATTTTCAGCGGCATCTGCACCAATTTCACGAGATCTGGCAGCCATTTCACCGGCAGTATCAGCAACATAATTTGCAGCAGATTTGAGATTTTCAGCGGCAGCGTTTGCAAGTTCCGGGGCTTTGTCGACGGCATACAAAGCGGCATCTTTGGTTTTTTCTATGGCAATTTCTGCTCCAGATAATGCATAAACGGCAGCATTTTTTGCGGCTGCTGCAGCTTGTTCACCAATTGTTTCAGCCACTTCACTTCCTTTTTGTGCAATTTCATCAGCCTTTTCTTTTGCAGCTTTTGCATAATCTGAAGCTACTTCACTGGCATCTGAAGCCTTTTCTTTCGCTTGTTCAATACCATGTTGAACATTATCTGCAGTGGCATCGGCAACATCTCGAACCTTTTCTTTTCCAGCTTCGACATATTCTCCAGCTTTGTGTGCAGCATGTTTGGTTTGTTCCTTTGTTTTTTCAATGCCATGTTCAATTTTTTCTTTTCCAGCTTCAGCATTATGGCGAAGGTTATCAGCAGCATTATTTGCAGCATGTTTTACTTGGTGTGCTCCATGATGAAGTTGTTGTTTTGTATGTTCGTGAACGTCATCAGTAGTAATATCAGTATGCCCTTTAACTTTGTCAGCAAATGATACACCTTCATCAACAGTACTGTGTTCAACAATATCAACTTTTTCTGTAGTAGTTAATGGACGTTCGTGTTTAACTTCAATTTTTTCTTCGACAAAAACACGATTGGTTTCATTCATTGGATTTTCAACAACCTTCTCTGAGCTGTAATCAATTGGACTACTTCGAGTATTTTGAGCTGTTGCTTTTGCAGAAGATGCAACTTCTTGAGCTTTTTGTCGAGATTTTTCTCCAACTTCTCCAATTGCTTCTTTTGCATCTCCAGCAACCTCTTTGGTTCGATCTGCTGCAGCGGCAGCATTTTCGCGAGTTTTATCAATAACGTTTTGAGCTGTGTTTGAAGCAGAGTCTGCAAATTCATTTGCTTTTCCTGCAACAGTTTCTTTTATTTCACCAGCTTTTTGTGAAGCAGAATCTGCCAATTCAGCAGCCTTTTCCTTGCTCGCTCCAAATAATTCTTTTCCTTTTTCAATTGTTGTTTGAGTTGCACTATAAATATTGTCGCCTGCAGCTTCCAATGCATCTTTAGAAGCATCAATAACAACATCTGCAGTATCTAATACAACTGGTTTAACTTGTGCTCCAACTTGTTGAAGTCCAGCAACAGCATCTTTTGCCATTCCTAATGCAACATTAGCACCATATTTTACATTATCTGCGAGTTGATTTGCAGTAGCTTCTGCAGAAATCGCAGCTTTGTCGGCTGCTACTGATGCGTTATGTGAAGGACCAGTGAATGTTGGACCTTAAAAAGGAATTTTGTATAAAAATTTTTTTACAAGGATACGGTACCTGTCTTTTCGGAGTCAGTATATTGTCCAATTTCGATGCCTGTTCCAGTTGGATGTTCATGATGAACTTCAGTTTTAATAGAAGTTTCGGTTACTTTTGTTACTGGAGCATTACTAAGTTTATGTTCTTGAATAAATACATTCTCTCCAACATCTGCGGCTTTATCAGACAATAAAGCAGAACCCGTATCTGTAAAAGATTTAAAAAATAAGCGTCTTTTTTATTTTTATGTATAAATATATATATATATATAGACAGAGAGATATTTAAGACATTTTAATCCTCATCACTATCTTCCTCCTCTTCTTCCTTAGATTCTTTAGAACTTCCCCAGACACCACTAAACCAAGACCCAACTTTTTGAGAAACATTTTTAGACGCAATTTTTGCAGATTGAAGAGCACTTGAACCAGTATTCTTTGCTTGTTCATAGATTACAGGACCCTTTTCACGAGCTTGGTCAGCTATAACAAAGATAGTAAAAAGAGAGACATCACTTTAAAAGAAAATTCAGCAAACCCATTCCATTTGCAGCTTCAGAAGCTTTTGTTGCTACAATTGAAGAAGAAACATATTCATAGGTAGAACAAGCTAGAAGATTGTAGAAAAAGTGGTAAATAAAGAAGATGAAAAATATTACCAGCCGAAGAAACACCAGATGCAGCACATTGAGCATAATTTTTTCCTTTTTCAAGTAAAGACGGTTCAGTAGAAGAAGAATTTGCAGTTGTAGGTGTATCAGCTAAAAGTTAGTACCAAAAAACGATTCAGTAGTTACTGTAACTCGAGTCAATAATCTCCACCCAAAAAATTTTGATTTTATTATTTATTAATTTTCAGGTATCAAAAACACAAGATTAAAAAAGGCACACACATATATCATGAAAAGAGCATTAATTCAAAGCAAACCCCAATAATATTTAAAAACAAAAAAATTTTTTTTCATAAGATGGGTTAGCTTGATTAGATGTCAATGTTTAAATTAAGAACCTGAAAAAAAAATTTAATACTCATATATCCGACTTTTATTGATAACAAAGAAGAATAAGAAAGAGAGATAGAGGACCTCCAAAATGATATATTTCCCAAAGATTACAATTTACTTACTAGATGTGGTTTCCTTCTTTTTTGCAATTTCTTCTTGAATTTCTCTTGTAATTTCTGCATCTTCTTCAGGGGTTGGAATCAACATAGGCATAACATTGTCCTTTTTAGCAGAATCTTCAGCTTTATATTGAAGTTTATCAGCTAAAATATCCAACAATAACTTTACAGAATATAAAAAAAACATTTAAACTAAATTCATACCGAGATTGCCAACAGTGTCAGAGACAGAAGAAGCAGCCTTCTTAACGTTATCCATGATGATTTAAGTAGTAGTAATTAAAATATATAAACGATTTTTAAAATTCTAAAAAATGAACAAAAATTAGAGGAAAAAAATGATGCAAAAAAACTAAAGCAAATAATCATCGTCGCTCGCACACACACACACGCAAACAAATAAACACGTAGACAAAATTCTCTGTCAATCTTGTGACAAAGAAACCACATCAGCTAAAATGATAAAAAATAACAGGGAAAACCTGGGTAACCAACCTCATCCTAGAAAAACAGATGGCAAAAAATGAAAAAGAAAAAGTCAAAACCCGGCAGCTTCTTAAAAGTCGTAAACAAAAAATGAAATAATCTGGTGCAAAACTATGTAAAAAAAAGAAAACAACTGACTATATTTTTTTTCATTTTTCAGCAGTAAACAACAAAAAAAACGAAGCAGCAGCAGCAACAAAAAAGGCGGAGAATTTTTTTTATATATTTTTTGTTGAAAACAAAAAAATTGGAGCAAAAAGAAAATTTTTCAAAAATAAAAACACATGCAAAATAACGCGGTTACGAAAGAGAGGAGCTTCGATGACGAGAAGGAAAAAGAAAGAATAAAAATAATTTTTGAAAAAATAATAATTGTTTTTTTTGATTACAGAAAATCATCGTCGAAAGTAATAAACAAGAATAATTTAAAAAATTTTGCGTACAAAAACTTGAATCAAGTGATCTCAAAAACTCATGTCAAAAAATGTGATCACATAAACAGCTGTAATATGTTTGTTTTTACAATTATATGATGTTTGATCACTTTTTAAAAAAAGTGTCACTTTCAACTTTTTTGCAAAAACCGAACTCGAAAACGAAAGGAAAACGCCACATATATTTTGTAAATCGCAGCAGCTGTTTTTAAAGCTAAAAGTTATTGTCAACAGATGAAGCGAAAGATAATGTGTCTGAAAGAAAATAATAAAACAAGTGTTTAAAACTGAAATTCTATATAATTAAGATTTAAAGGGGTTAAAAACTTTTTTAACTTAAAATAAGAGTAATCATTATTGTTCAAGCTTTAAAAATTAAAGCTTACTGTCATTTTGCTCTTGACACGACATTTTTAAAGACTGTAGTTTCGTCAGAAATTGAAACATTGTTGAATAAAAAAACTCTAACTTTACTCAAAAAAAGTACTTATATTAAATTTTTAGCTATTGATTATATCACGACAGAATCAACAACCAACATTCAAAATCTATGAAAACAAATGTAAAATAATTTCAAACATTTTATATATACGCTTTTTAATTATTTCATCATTGATCAGCTAAATTTAGGGGCGTTCATCGGCAAAAAAAGTGATTTGTTTATTTGTTTGTCGCTGCTGACACAGATAAAAACAACAAATTGAAGTCCGTCCTGTACTCATTCTGTTTTTTTCTTTCCTACATTTTTTTCCATTGATCTTTGAGATCTTTATTTTTTTCGAAACTTCGCTGAAAAAAAATACACACGCATCCTTCTTTTTTTTTACAACTCTTTCATTTCTTTCGAAACAACAAAAATATATTATATATATATATATTTCCAACATTGAAAAAAAGGGAAAACTAAATACCAAAAAAATGGCTGACACAAATAAATAAACAAAAAATGTTTCTTTGTTTTTATTGCTACGTGGCTTTCACCCCCCCCCTTTTTAATTAATCATGTTTGTTTGTTTAAATTAAAATTCCTTTATTAAAAAACTGAAATCTGATTTTAAAAAAAGTTAAAATATGTCAAACTTTTGTTGTTGAAATTTTTTATTTTTCAAAAACAACTTTTAAAAAAACCAGAATAATTAACTTTTTTTGGTTGTTATTTATTTTTTCGCAATTCCACTTTTTCACTTGGGTATTAATAGTAGTGGAATTTTGATAGTTTATTTTTATTTTTTTAAAATAACCTTTTTTGAACCATAAAAATTACAAAAATTTTTGCTGTATAACAAAAAAAAAACAAAACACTTTTTTCAATTGTCTGATCAAATTTTAGTGAATGAAACCTTAAAATAAAATAACTTTCAAAATTTATTTTTGATTTTTCATGGAGGTTTAAACAATTAAATAAAAGCTAAACATTGTTATTTTCTGTAGTCATCTAAAACGATTGAGGACACACTCATGTAAACGACAATTTTAGAGTACAAAAAAAGTAAAATTTAAACTTTCAAAATTATTTTACATAGAGTCTCTTAATCGATTCCCTATAAAAATTTGGAAGAATCTACAATTTTTGGTTTTTCAAGGTATACGATAACTGAGTTACGGTATCGAAATTTCGAGAAATTTTCAAGATTTGTAACCCTTTTCAATCTCATTTTTGGAACAAAATTACCCGATTTTGACGTTTTTAAGTCCGTACGATCTCTTAAAAAAAACGGTGTTGAACAATGTCTCGAAATTGAAAAAACTAGCGTCATCCAGAAAGTATGTTTTTAAAGCTTTGATTCTGTATGATGAGAAAATTCAATTTTTATAGTCATCAGCTTTACATTTAAAACAAAAAATACAAACTGAAATGTTGCGCAAAACTTGTTTATGGATAAGATTTGGAGGATGGAATATGTGATGATGGGTTACTGTATGTATTTGATCTTATTTTTACTTCTTCATTTTACTTTATCGTTGTATTTTAAGATATCAACTTTTTATTCCGATGGTGTTTTTCGGTAATAATCTCTGCCATAAATCAGTCATGAATTAATTCATCAATTTGTTGCTCTTCAAAATGTTCAAGTTCTACAAAGCAATTGAATAAATATTAGCCGTGATTATTGTATTGTGAGTAGTGAGGGTGCTGCTTTAGCGTGATTTGCTGTCCCGTTTTTTAGGTATACGGTAGTGACCTTTTAAGGTCAAAAGGGTGGGGCTTACTGTAGCCCTCTAGTCCCGTCACTCTCCCGCAGTCCCCTCACTCTCCCCGCAGTCCCGTCACTCTCCCCGCAGTCCCGTCACTCTCCCCGCAGTCCCGTCTGTCTCGTGTGACCTTGAGTTTATAGTTGTTTTTTGAGTAAGTTTTTCAAGGTCATTAATGTTTTATTTTTCTTCGATTTTTTTATGTGTGTGCATGTTCGTCCGTGTGTCCCTCCTTCCCTCGGTATACTGACCAAAACTCTTTTAGACTGTATTTTTAGGCTATAGTATTCTAAAACTCTTTTGGAATGAATTTTTAGGATAAAGTAATTTAAAGCTTTGATCCAAAAGAGTCGTACTGTAACTATCGATTGATTTTATTTTGGTAAAAAAATTTATTCATAAAGTATCAATTCAAATTGGAAAACTTTGCAATATAAAAAAGACTTGTCAGAATTTTGTCAAAATTTGTTAAAAAGATTTATGATATCCATAAATCAATTTATCTTAAGATTGGATTTATGTTATCCGTAAATCAATTTATCTTAAAAAAGATTTATGTTATCCATAAATCTTTTTATCCCCCCCCCCCAGATAAATTAAAATAATACATGTAAATTTAATGACAACAATAAAATAATCGACTCCTTCCTAAGGTTATCAAAAAGAATAACGAAAAAATAAAAGAGAGAGAGAGAGTGCATTCACTGACCTTGAAAACTGACGTCACTATAGTTAGAAAATGCGCGGGAAAATTAAATTTCCCGCCAAAAAATTTATGGTAACTTCCCTCCAAAACCGGTTATAGTGATTTCCCGCCAAATTATTTTTATAAATCACTATAAATAATTTGAGTTAATAAACTTGACAATTTTGAGGAAGATAAACACTGCCACTATGATTGTCACGAACAGCATAACTCGAAAATAGTTGGAAATTAGGATCCTTTTTCTTGTAATATTCAATTACTGCTTTCTTTTCTAATCTCGTAAGAAGTACAATTTCTGCATCAATAAGATTCCCATTGGTTGTTTTAACAAAAACTCCATTGAGATCGAGGCAGTTAGTTGTTTATATTTACCATTAAAATGTTTATGGAGATTTTCTCTTTTATGGCGATGATTCAATGGTATTTTACCAAAGTTTAAATGTTCATTTAGTTTATTAGATGCCATCTAAAATTAATACAAATAACTTTATTATCTCCTTTTAACAAATTGGAGTACAGAATGACCGTTCGCACGATCACAAACAATAGGATTTTCAAGAAAATTTTTAAATTCTAAAGAAATAGAATCAACAAAAGTTTTTTCAACCTTCAAGTACAACGGCTCTGAAAAGAATCAATATACATTTTTTCCTTTTTGGACTGGTATTATTGCAATTTCTGCATCACGATACTTGTTAAATGGCTGGAGAACTCCCTGAACATTGAATTTTACCCGAAGAAAGACTTTATTTGTTACAAAATATGATGTTAGATGATAAAGCTCTAAAAAAGTTTGCAAGAATAAATTCAATTTTGAGTTTAACAAATGCATGTGAGAAAGAAATTCGACTAATTCACCAAGTTTTTTACTTTTATTATAGCAAAAAGTATCCAGTTTCAGCACGACTTGCAATTTCATTGGACAATGACAAACAAAATATTATTCCTTTTGCGAGGGCAAGAAATTTATTCATTATAAGGAAAAAATCACAATACTTAAATCCAAAAACTGTAAGATTACTTTGTAAATGGGCTCTAAAAATTAATCATCAAGGATTAAATCAAATTGAAATTAAAGAAAAGATACGAGAAAAAACAACAAACAATTCAACATGGAAGACAGATAAAAGACAAACTGTTGTCCAAAAACCAACTAAAACATTTTTTAATTGGAAATTTATCGATGACTAAAATCACAATTTATGGCGTTTTCAAAAAAAAGTGTTCTCTCAAAACTCTCTCCACCTGATTTGGCGGCAAATATCAAAGGATTTTTTGAAAAAAATCCTAAAAAATTCCTAAAAAATTTTAAAAAAGTTTTATATGCTTAAGCGTGTAAAAAGTGTATTTTTGTTGTTTTTTTGTTGTTTTTTTCTTGTTTTTTTCTTGTTTTTCTTGTTTTTGATAAAAAAAATGATAGCATGAAAAAATGGGGGGGGGGGGGGGGGGGTGTATGGACACAGGCTAACAAGGGTCGCATCATGGTCGTAAAAAATAAATTCTGGCTTTCTGAGACAAATATGATTGAATGAAAAAATCATAGCGAAATTCTAAAATAACTTCCTATTGGATTATTTTCCACGCAATCTGAATAAGCTTTTAATGCTTCTTTAAACTTATTTCCACAAATTTAGGAGAAAAAATATTTACTGATAAGATCATCGCCTGAGGGTATAAGTAATAAATGGAAAGAATCAAGCTTGTTGATTATGATTTTTGAAATCAGTGAGAAAAAACCCTTATCAGTCGAGAATATGATAAAATTATCAGTTAGTGATAAGAGATATTGATTTTCGTAATCAGCTTAAAAAATCCTTATCAGTCATGTACCACTTGGAGAAAAAAATTAATGATAAGATTTAATGATAATCAAGTGATAAAAATCATCCAATATCCTTTTGGATCTTATCAGTGATGATAAACAAGTGATAAAAATCATCCAATATCCTTTTGGACCTTATCAGTGATCATAATCAAGTGATAAAAATCATCCAATATCCTTTTGGACCTTAACAATGTTAATATTTGCCGATCTCTTAGACTTAGTGAATAAGAGATCAGCAAATATCATTGATAAGATCCAAAAGGATATTGGATGATTTTTATTGATAAGGTCCAAAAGGATATTGGATGATTTTTATCACTTGATTATGATCACTGATAAGGTCCAAAAGGATATTGGATGATTTTTATCACTTGTTTATCATCACTGATAAGATCCAAAAGGATATTGGATGATTTTTATCACTTGATTATCATTAAATCTTATCATTAATTTTTTTCTCCAAGTGGTACATGACTGATAAGGATTTTTTAAGCTGATTACGAAAATCAATATCTCTTATCACTAACTGATAATTTTATCATATTCTCGACTGATAAGGGTTTTTTCTCACTGATTTCAAAAATCATAATCAACAAGCTTGATTCTTTCCATTTATTACTTATACCCTCAGGCGATGATCTTATCAGTAAATATTTTTTCTCCTAAATTTGTGGAAATAAGTTTAAAGAAGCATTAAAAGCTTATTCAGATTGCGTGGAAAATAATCCAATAGGAAGTTATTTTAGAATTTCGCTATGATTTTTTCATTCAATCATATTTGTCTCAGAAAGCCAGAATTTATTTTTTACGACCATGATGCGACCCTTGTTAGCCTGTGTCCATACACCCCCCCCCCCCATTTTTTCATGCTATCATTTTTTTTATCAAAAACAAGAAAAACAAGAAAAAAACAAGAAAAAAACAACAAAAAAACAACAAAAATACACTTTTTACACGCTTAAGCATATAAAACTTTTTTAAAATTTTTTAGGAATTTTTTAGGATTTTTTTCAAAAAATCCTTTGATATTTGCCGCCAAATCAGGTGGAGAGAGTTTTGAGAGAACACTTTTTTTTGAAAACGCCATAAATTGTGATTTTAGTCATCGATAAATTTCCAATTAAAAAATGTTTTAGTTGGTTTTTGGACAACAGTTTGTCTTTTATCTGTCTTCCATGTTGAATTGTTTGTTGTTTTTTCTCGTATCTTTTCTTTAATTTCAATTTGATTTAATCCTTGATGATTAATTTTTAGAGCCCATTTACAAAGTAATCTTACAGTTTTTGGATTTAAGTATTGTGATTTTTTCCTTATAATGAATAAATTTCTTGCCCTCGCAAAAGGAATAATATTTTGTTTGTCATTGTCCAATGAAATTGCAAGTCGTGCTGAAACTGGATACTTTTTGCTATAATAAAAGTAAAAAACTTGGTGAATTAGTCGAATTTCTTTCTCACATGCATTTGTTAAACTCAAAATTGAATTTATTCTTGCAAACTTTTTTAGAGCTTTATCATCTAACATCATATTTTGTAACAAATAAAGTCTTTCTTCGGGTAAAATTCAATGTTCAGGGAGTTCTCCAGCCATTTAACAAGTATCGTGATGCAGAAATTGCAATAATACCAGTCCAAAAAGGAAAAAATGTATATTGATTCTTTTCAGAGCCGTTGTACTTGAAGGTTGAAAAAACTTTTGTTGATTCTATTTCTTTAGAATTTAAAAATTTTCTTGAAAATCCTATTGTTTGTGATCGTGCGAACGGTCATTCTGTACTCCAATTTGTTAAAAGGAGATAATAAAGTTATTTGTATTAATTTTAGATGGCATCTAATAAACTAAATGAACATTTAAACTTTGGTAAAATACCATTGAATCATCGCCATAAAAGAGAAAATCTCCATAAACATTTTAATGGTAAATATAAACAACTAACTGCCTCGATCTCAATGGAGTTTTTGTTAAAACAACCAATGGGAATCTTATTGATGCAGAAATTGTACTTCTTACGAGATTAGAAAAGAAAGCAGTAATTGAATATTACAAGAAAAAGGATCCTAATTTCCAACTATTTTCGAGTTATGCTGTTCGTGACAATCATAGTGGCAGTGTTTATCTTCCTCAAAATTGTCAAGTTTATTAACTCAAATTATTTATAGTGATTTATAAAAATAATTTGGCGGGAAATCACTATAACCGGTTTTGGAGGGAAGTTACCATAAATTTTTTGGCGGGAAATTTAATTTTCCCGCGCATTTTCTAACTATAGTGACGTCAGTTTTCAAGGTCAGTGAATGCACTCTCTCTCTCTCTTTTATTTTTTCGTTATTCTTTTTGATAACCTTAGGAAGGAGTCGATTATTTTATTGTTGTCATTAAATTTACATGTATTATTTTAATTTATCTGGGGGGGGGGGATAAAAAGATTTATGGATAACATAAATCTTTTTTAAGATAAATTGATTTACGGATAACATAAATCCAATCTTAAGATAAATTGATTTATGGATATCATAAATCTTTTTAACAAATTTTGACAAAATTCTGACAAGTCTTTTTTATATTGCAAAGTTTTCCAATTTGAATTGATACTTTATGAATAAATTTTTTTACCAAAATAAAATCAATCGATAGTTACAGTACGACTCTTTTGGATCAAAGCTTTAAATTACTTTATCCTAAAAATTCATTCCAAAAGAGTTTTAGAATACTATAGCCTAAAAATACAGTCTAAAAGAGTTTTGGTCAGTATACCGAGGGAAGGAGGGACACACGGACGAACATGCACACACATAAAAAAATCGAAGAAAAATAAAACATTAATGACCTTGAAAAACTTACTCAAAAAACAACTATAAACTCAAGGTCACACGAGACAGACGGGACTGCGGGGAGAGTGACGGGACTGCAAGGAGAGTGACGGGACTGCGGGGAGAGTGAGGGGACTGCGGGAGAGTGACGGGACTAGAGGGCTACAGTAAGCCCCACCCTTTTGACCTTAAAAGGTCACTACCGTATACCTAAAAAGCAAATCACGCTAAAGCAGCACCCTCACTACTATTGTGGTATTTGTTTTTGTTATTTATGCAAAAAATAAATGTAGAAGATTTTGGATTACTGTACACATGACGGTTTTTTGATAAGAAAATTTATTTTTGTACACAATAAAATTAAAAATAGAACTACCATAATTATTTATGCAAAATACAAAGTTAAAACAATAGCTCCTGGAATTATACATATACGCAAAAATTTGAGTTTCATTTTTTATATTGATTAAATTTCATTGAAATATTATCAATAAAATCATGAAAAAAAATATTTTATAAAGAATTTTTAAAAGGGTTAAAAAAATTAAAATTTTAAATTAAGCGGGCCATAAAATAAAACGTAGACGAAATCTTTTCGCAAGCTTCACCGTCCATTTTTTAAAACACAGGAAATGGAGGAAAAAAACAGATTCCCCACACCTCTTTATTTTCAAAGAAGTCATTCATTCATTTCTTGACTCATCATTTTATTCGTGCTTCTTCACTCTTTCTTTTTTTTTCTCCTTACATGTAAGCCGCCGCCAACGCATTTTTTATACATTTTTTAAAAAAAACTCTATCATTTAAATGCAATTCTCTGTATAAGTATCTATCACAGAAAAATATACCACCATCAATGAATGGGTCACAAAAAAAAGTGTGTTTTATTTTAGATTCAAATTCTCATACATATATAATTTGCATTAACGATTTTTTTATGATCGAGGTTCGACGACGTTTTTTTTTACTATTTACAAAACCTAGAAAAAAAACCAAAATCTTTCTAAACCATACGATTTTTTTGTTCTGCAAAAGAGAGAACTAACTATTGATTGATTGCGCGGAGTTTTGTCGTGTTGCTTGTTGTCTTCTACAAATTCTCAACACCTTTCTCCCCCTTTTGTATCTTTCTTTACTCCCTTTTTTTAATTAAGCTTTTCTTTCGTAATTCTAAAATTGTTTTACATTATTTATTTGTGGTTGGTTGTAACACTAACAAAAATAATATATATATCAAATTTCAGCTTTTTGCTCAAACATAAAAACATTTTTTTCTTCAAAATCTTCCATTCCAAGAATGGTTGCAATGGATGAAGATGATGTAAAACTTAAAATTTTATATAATAAGCAAGCTTTAGTTGTTTATTGTAAGCCACCGTTAAAATTAGATGCATTTTATCAACGGCTTAGAGAGGCATGCAAATTTCCACCGACGCAGCCCCTTACTGCCAAATGGATTGATCCAGAAGGTAGATATTTAATTATTATTTTTAATTTTTATATGTGTGTTATGATTTTTAGATGATCCATGTACAATTTCATCTCAACCAGAACTTGAAGAAGCACTTCGACTTTATAAAGAATGTCAAGAAGCAGAATTGAGAGTGCATGTTTTTATGGGGCTTCCGCTCAATCCAGGTGCGCCGTGTCAAGGTGAAGATAGTAAGTTTATCAATCTTATCTTTTTGCTTCCACTCCTCTGCAATAATATATTTATAGAATCAATTTATCGGCATGGTGCTCGTCGATGGAATAAAAACAAATTTTATCATGTTAATGGTCATAGATTTCAAGCAAAGCGACTTAATCAAAGAACACAATGCACAATTTGTAACGATTATATGTGGGGCCTTGGTCGATCCGGATTTAGATGTGTTGATTGTGGAATGTGTGTTCATAAAAAATGTCATAGACTTGTTAGAAGACCATGTACAACTGTAAGTTACACTTTATATTACTACTATAATTAATATAATGAATGTTTTTGTAGGAATCTTTAACACCATTATATCCAACAAATATTCCACCACCTCAAATGACAACTATTCCTACCGTAACTCCTGAATATGTTAATGGTGATCATCATAATCATTTAAGAAATGAAAATGAAATTGAAGCAAATGGCAGAATTGAACCTGTTGTTGAAGATAAACAAAGATGGCAAGTTTCAATTGATGATTTTAATCTGCTTACAATTATTGGAAGAGGTTCATATGCAAAAGTTGTACAAGCTGAACATAAACTTACAAAACAAATTTATGCAATTAAAATTATCAAAAAAGAAATGTTTAATGAAGATGAAGAATCTGATTGGGTACAAACAGAAAAATCAGTTTTTGAAACCGCTTCCAATCATCCATTCCTTGTTGGCCTTCATTCATGCTTTCAAACACCTTCTCGCCTTTTCTTTGTTATTGAATTCATTCCTGGTGGAGATTTAATGTATCATATGCAAAGACAACGAAAAGTTCGTTTATTTTTTTTATCAGAAATATTGGATAGGTTACTGTAATACATATTTTTCAGCTACCAGAAGATCATGCAAGATTTTATTCTGCTGAAATTATTTTAGCTTTACATTTCTTACATACTCGAGGAATTATTTATCGTGATTTAAAATTGGATAATGTTTTGATAGATGCAGATGGGCATATAAAATTGACAGATTATGGAATGTGTAAAGAAAATATTGGACCAACAGATACGACACAAACATTTTGTGGAACTCCTAATTACGTCAGTTGCTTCCTGTAGTAAACAATTTTTTTTAAATATTAAATTTTTAGATAGCTCCAGAAATTTTACGCGGAGAAGCATATGGATTTTCTGTAGATTTTTGGGCGTTGGGCGTTCTGCTTTATGAGATGTTAGCTGGTCGAAGTCCTTTCAATATTCCAGCTGAAGGTGATAATGAACAAAATTCTGAAGATATTTTATTCCAGTATATCCTTGAAAAACCAATTCGGATTCCTCGAACTCTTTCTGTAAGAGCTGCAGGAATATTGAAAGCTTTCATGAATAAGGTTTGTATTATATTTCTTTAATCAAATTTACATAATCTTACATTTACAGGAACCAAATGAACGGCTTGGATGTAAAGAAGATCTTGATGAAGCATTAGATGATATGAAAAATAATTCATTCTTCAAGGGAGCGATTGATTGGGAGCTCCTCGAACAACGTCAAATCCCGCCCCCATATAATCCAAATGTGGAATCGGATCGTGACTTACAACATTTTGATCAACAATTTACTCAAGAACCTCCACAATTAACCCCAGATGAACCAAATATTCTTGGAACAATTGATCAAACACAATTTGAAGGGTTTGAATATGTAAATCCATTAATGATGTCCAAAGAAGATACTGTATGAATATTCTTTTAATTAATTTATTTGTTTTGAATTGAATTGAATGACGAGTTCTGTGATGATATTATTTGCTTTTATATTATATTTTTTGTTGTTATTTTATTTTGACAAAAAAAGGGAGTACATATCTTTTTTCTCTTTTTAAAAAATTTTAAAGAAGATTCACTTGAAAATTAATAATATCATGGATAATCAATATCTGTCTTTTTAATTTATAATGTGCCTTTTATTAAATATTATTGTTAATTTTAATGGTTTTTTGGGTGCTTTTTTTTGATGAAAATGCAAAGCAATAAAGATTTTTTATTAATTTTTGAATTCAAAGTTGCCAACAAGGATTTGAGATAAAAAGTAAATGGTATTTGGGCTTGAAAAAATTTTATAGCCCCCCTTTTTTAATTTTTCCTCGATTGATGATTTTTACTTTGCAAGGCAGTGTCCCTCTCAAATACATACAACCCAAACGCAACAAAAAGATGTGTTTCCTTTATTACACAACAACAATTTTTCTCTGCTTTCTGGTATTTTTTGACCTTTAGTTTAGCACAAATAAATATTTTTTTAATACTCTCTCTCTCTCTCACCCTGTCAACATCATCGCTATCTTCCCTTCTTTTTTCAAAAATATTGCCACCATAAATTTTTCTTTCACAGTTTTGTTTGTAACCATGTAAAGAAAAAAACAAACTAGAAAAAAAGGTTGTTATTGGTCGGTCTAAATCTAAAGTCCCTAAAAAAGAAAGAGAGAGAGAGAGAGGAATTGGTTTTCTGGAACTTTCTTTTTGTGAGTATTCCTTTGCAACCTTTAATGAAGGGCCAATTTAGTCCCGCAACTTCCAGAATAAACCAATGAGAGAAAGGGGGAGGCAATAATAATTTTAACAATAATTTAGTTCATCGTAATTCATTATTGCTATTTTGAATAAAACTGAGGAGGTGATCATTAAAAAATCTTTCTTCCTCTATCCTTTCTTTCTTTTTTAATTTTTCAAAAACTTTTTTGATGATTTTGCATTTTTGATGATGAAAAACTGCTTACAGTTTACTTTCTCTTTGATATTACGTAAGATGGCGTTGCTATAGAATTTTCTGTGGTTTATTTTTTATCTGCTCCATTGTTTTGGTCCATTTTTCAACCCCTAACGGTCTAAAAATTTGTTTGTCCGTTGTCCTTTTCGTGTTGGAAACAAGTGAACACACATTTTGTTTTTTTTCGTTGCTGCTGCTTTGAACAAAGAACGGGAAAGAAAAAAATAGGGGAGAGAGAGAGGAGGGCTGCTGCTGCTAGTTTTGTTTATGAGCAAGGCCATTTGCTTTTTTTATATTTCACAAATAGTTTTTTTGCAGTTTCTCTGATTCTCTCAAAACTATGTTGTATTTTATTATTCTCTGAATGTTTGTTATTGATGAAAATTCTACTATTGCTACCCTTTCTCTCTCACTTCAGCATTACGGAACATCAATGAGTGGGGGTCGCCCTTTTCATTTCAATTTTTTCCCCGCCCAACGAAGGAATACTCCTTTTTATATTTTTTTGGGCCAAAAAAATCGTTGCCCGGTTGCGCGCGCATAGCAAAACTCTAAACAGTTGCTTGTGTTTTTTGATTTTTTCTTGCTGCTCTTTGCTACTTTGATGCAAAAATCATGAAAATGTTGCATTTTTATTGCGGGCTTAATAAATATTATCAGCTTTTTTCGAGCAAAACTATGCTATGCTTGCTATTTACGTGGCTATTAACTTTCAGAATCTCTCTTTGTATCTCTCGTGCTTTTTGTTACAATAATGGTTACCTTTTCCTCGGTTCTACGTTTCGCTGTTTCAGCTGTTAATATGGTTCGTCCAAGAGTATTTTTTGACGTTACAATCGCCGGAAAGGCTGGTGGAAGAATTGTTATGGAACTTTACAACGGTAATAATTTCTTATTATGCTATAAATATATATACCAAATACTTTTTCAGACGTTGTTCCAAAAACTGCTGAAAATTTCCGTGCTCTTTGCACCGGTGAAAAGGGTACTGGCCAATCTGGTAAACCACTCCATTACAAGGGATCCAAATTCCATCGTGTTATTCCTAACTTCATGCTTCAAGGTGGTGACTTCACCCGCGGAAATGGTACTGGTGGTGAGTGAAATCTTGGATGGATAAAATTATTTCAGATTTTTAACTTTTTTTTGAAATTTTAAAGGTGAAAGCATTTACGGTGAAAAATTCGCTGATGAAAACTTCAAAGAACGTCATACTGCTCCTGGTGTCCTCTCCATGGCTAATGCTGGACCTAACACTAACGGATCTCAATTCTTTATCTGCACTGCCGTTACCAATTGGTTGGATGGTAAACATGTCGTTTTTGGCAAAGTTGTCGAAGGCATGGATGTCGTCAAGAATATTGAAACCCTTGTAAGTTTCTTTTCAAAGTGTTTTAATTGCGGAGACTGTTTGCCAGTGGAATTTTTCGATTATTAATATTTCGATAATTTTAGGGCTCTCAAAGTGGAAAAACTTCTGCCGAAATTGTCATTGCTGATTGTGGCGAATTAAAATAAATTATCTTTTTTTATGATGCTTTGTTATAATATTTTTGTCTTTTTTTGCTGAATAAATAAATCTTGTTCATGAGTTGCAGTTTTGCATTGGATTGAGTAATGGTCATTAAAAATTCAGGGGATTGAAAATTTTGAAGTAAAAAGAAAAATTGATTACTAATGGGTGTTAGAAAGAATTTCTAACTTTTTGCGTTTTATAATTGAGATTTGAAGCATCAACGTCGTATCCAGAAATAGTATTTAATGTTTCAGCTGAAGTGTAGCAACGTCTCTTTTTTGCGGTTTCTTTTGACTCTTCAAAAAAAAAATAAACGGGCATTAGCGCGCATAAATTTTATATTAGAAATATTCGCACCTCCAAAAAGGTAGTCAACGACTACAACATCAGCAACTCAATCAAAATCGTCATAAATTTTGTTATCTGAATCGCTGCAATGGATTATAAATGTTAATCAAGCATAATAGTAGTCTATACAATAACTCAACTATTTTGGCTGCACTTTGCGCATCGTGTATATACTGTAATTCTCTGATAAGACTATTGAGACTTTTTTCTCTATAAATTTATAATGCCATTTTAATGATTAAAATCAATTTTATATTATTGTTTTAATTTTTTGAAAATATTACTATTTTTTGCTCAAACACGGTGTGTGGACGTTGTGTTGAGATGTCCAGTGAGATTTTAAACCCAAATTCTGAAACTTCTACAAATCAGATTTCCTTCCTTTCTTTTTTAAAATATTTCCATTACGGTCTATTTTGGCTGGCACTTAGAATAATAGAAAAAACCATAATAGTTTTTTTAATAATTAAGAAAATAGCAAAAAAATTTCTAAAATTACAGAAATCAAAATGCTGAATTTTACGTTTTTTTGCATCAAATTTTAGGGTTTTCATATCGATATGAACAACCCCAAAATATGATATAAAGACCCCTAATATCATTTTTTTATGGTTTTTAGGTGTGTTTTTTCTAATTTTAAACGGGCGCCTTTACAGGACAATTTTGGCCCCAAAATGAGCCCGTGTATCGGAAACGTTTTTTACAACCCTTATTTACTATTATTTAATGCTAAAATTAACTCATATAAGAAATGTAGCGTTTTAAAATTTCAATTTTTTGCTCTCACTGGACAGTTGAACACACCGTGTCAAATGACATCCTGTTTTCAATGGTGTATTACAGTACACTTTTTTAATTTTCGTTTTTTTAAACAAGCGAAAACTGATGCTGATACATCAGCTCATCAGCTGATGTATATTAAACATTGTTTATAAATTATAATATTTACTTTTATGCTTGACCAACATTTATAACAAAATTTCATCGTGTTTATTTTACAATAATAATTATTAAACTTTTAGTATTGAAATATTGTTAGGGAAAACTGCCTTTTTTAGCACTTTCTGGGGCATAATAAAATAGGCACGTTCAAAAAGGGGGTTTTTTTAATTAAAAATTTTTAAAAACTAATAATGAATGTTTCGTTTGTCTTTTTTTGGTCGCGGTTATGTTGCCAGATAAAAAATATGAGGGGACTGTCGACCAAATTTTTTAAATCGAGCGGACCACACAATTTTTTATTTTTGGTAGAATATGATCCAAAAACGTTAGATTATGGTATTACTTTTGGATTGACATAATGTCAAAATTTGTAATTGAGCAAAATTTCATGTCCTATAAAATACTTTTGTTTCTTTACATTTGAAATTTTCCCAGTTGATACTAGTTGGAATAAAGTTTAAAAATATGTATCGTTTACATTTTTATCATAATATGATTTAAAGATATGATCTATGAAATTCATAGTATGAATAACATTTTTTTTACTTTGAATATTTCACCCGCAAGAAAAATTTTCGTCAGAGGGATCACCTGAAACATCCAAAAAGTTGCTTCAGGATCTCAGCTTTAATGTTATATATGATTTGACCGAGGGTTAAGGATTCCTGAGCAAAACACACTTTTCTCAACAACATCTATAGCGTCGATTAATAAATATATTCCTTGAATGGGGGCAAGTATCGACTGCCGATGATTATGAAATACCAAAAGAATTAGATGTAATTGAGAATGTGGATTTCTGTCTGTTTGTGGGAAGTTTAAATGTTTGCTTATTTGGTGTTGAAATGGAGTGCTAATAATGAAAAGTTTTACCTCATCTTAAACACCCGCTTCCTTTAAACAGTTTCTTTACAAATATTTTACAAAATCGTTTAATGAGCGATGTTTATATTTTATAGCGTTTTTTGTAATTCGAAACATAGATAGAATCGCAACTTTGTGAACATGAAAAATAAATATTTCATCCCTTTTATTGTTTTAGCGTTGAAAAAAGATTTAAACGTTTAAAACTTTCTTGAAAACATGACTTTCATTTTTGGTCATCCTTAAACCGGCTGGATTTAAGATTTAACGCCCAAAAGGCACCATCTAAAAAGTGAAAAGTGAAATGCGATAAAACCAAATTTTTTTATCCGGTTTTTTCTTCACTGAAATCGTTCTTTTTTTTCTTCTTTTGTTCAAGGTTTTTTTCTTATTTTTTTACTGAAATTTCTGGCAATGAAAGCTGTGAAATTTATAATTTTGCTTTTCATTGTTGAAATAAATGCCGATTTTACGCCAGATTTTGGGGCATGGCTTCAGGAAAATTTTGGGCCGGATGTAAGACTACATTTAGAAAGGTAGGTTAGCTAAAGATAATATATTTGAGAACGGAGATTGAAAGAGATATTTTAGAAAAGATTTGGGAGTTGCAGGATCATTTGGTGGGAAAGGATCTCGGGAAGAAAAAGTTAATCGTCAGCCAGTTGTCTTTGTCCATGGCGTCTCCGATCGAGCTCATGATAAACCCCTTCAAGCTGCAGCATGGTTTTTGTAAGACCCCTTTTTATTTCAAAATGTTTGTTGCAGTAATGTCTTACCATTATTTCTAGAAAAAATGGTTATAAACAATCAGAAGTATACGGAACAACGTATGCCAATGGAGCACAGGGAAATCCACTTCAATGGGCTCAATATTCAATGAAATGCAGCTATGTAAAACTTGTCAGAGCTTTGATTGTTGCCGTTCGACTTTATACTGGACGCGCGGTTGATGTTGTTGGATATTCTTTAGGTTTTTTTCTTCAAATATGTGTGTGTTTAAATTGTAAATTTTAATATTATTTAGGAGTTCCGGTAACTCGAAAAGCTATTTTGGGGGGACGATGCGTTGATTCAGGGGAAGACCTTGGTGGACCATTAACAAAATTTATTGATACCTATGTTGCCGTGGCCGGTCCAAATCATGGAATAAATCTTCAAGTTGGAGGCATTTCTGTTCCAGGTGGGATACAACAATAGTTTTTAAATATGCCATTTCAAGTGTTTTTTTTAACTTTTAGGCTGTGTTTTTAGTCTTTTGCCGGTTTGTAACACTCAAACGGGACTTTATTCTGGATTTTGTCCAAGTGAAAGCGCATTTTTACAGGTTTGTCGAGAGCTACTTTTTACATCATCTTAAATTGATTGATTTATTAATTTCATAAAAAAATAGCTGTAAAAAACAATTTTAAAATTTCAAGAAAAGTCTTTTTTCATTTTTAAAAACAAAGTTTGTTCAAATTTGAGCTTAAAAATTCTTAAATGCATAATTATAATATTACAATTTCACGCAAAAATTGAGAAATTTTTTGGGGAAAGAGAAATGATTACCTCTAATTTCATTACAACATTACAGTAAACGAAAATCTTTGCAGGACATTAATCGACAAGTAGGATATGAAGGCCAAAATCGTTTTTCAATTTACAGTAAACAGGATCAATTGGTTGGATATCAAGTTTGTGGAAGAGTAAGTTATAGATTAATTAATCATTGGAAAACAAACAAAACTTGGTTACAAATATATATTTTTTTAAGGTTACCACTCAAGTTCCCGGACAACATGGAGAAAAAGTTTATGAAGATAAAAATCATGATGACACTTTTTATCATTCATATCCAGTTATGATGGAAATGGTTCTTAACCATCGAGTTACATAGTATTTTTCATTATTGCTACTTCCAAAAATGAATCTTCTTTATAATTTATTTTTACATATTTATTTGAATTTGAATTGTTGTTGAAAAATTAAATAAATTCTTTAAAAAAAAGACATTTTCCCTTTTAAAAAAGTGTCGCAAAATTTATGGGGCCGTCCCTTAAATTACCATAGATTTGAAGTAAGTGTTTATTGAACCATAAACAGCTTTATATTCATTTTTATATTTATATTCATTTTTATTGCCCATCATTCTTCATCTCCCTCTTTTTTTTAGAAGGGGGGATACACGAAATCTTCACATGTTTCACATTTTTTCAAAGCCCTCTGTTTTCCTTTTTCTCTCTCTCTCTTTTCTTTTCGTTTTTGCCTGCCCCGTTTTGTAATCCGGTCAATCATTGGAAAAAGCGCAAACCCATTGATTTTGTTTTGGCATTTTTCAATTTGGACCAATGCCAACCTGATCTTTTCTTCTTTTTTTGGCACTTTTGTCTCCAAAGATCAAATTTTTTTCTTTATACAAAAAATTAGTTATTACAAAAAAATACTACATCTGATTGATTGTTATTGTTGTTCCCCGAAAGGGGCTGTCATTATTATTATTTTTCCGTAATTATTTTTTGTTAAAAGTTTGAAAAAACCGACCTTGGAAAAAACCATAAAAAAGAGATTTTGAAAAAAGGAAGGAAGAAGATTGACGGCAGAAAAACGCCCAACTCAAAAAAAAGAAAAGCAGCGCCGCTTTTGTCAAAAAAAAGATTTCCAAAAAGGTGTCATCTTCATTTTCTTCCCCCCAAATCATCGGTTGATTTTTTATAATTGTTATCATTTAATTGTTTTTTTTTGCATTTTATACTAAATTAAATTATATATTTACGATTCACATGTTGTTTTTTGATATCATATCATATCTCTGTGCAAATTAATCAATTATTGCAGAAATAGTAGTAATATATAAATGGGATAAAATTTTTATAAAAATTGCCAAAATAATAATAAAAATGAGCTTTGCAAAACGTTGCCGATCGATGTTATATGTTTTTTTTTCATGCGCTGCTTTTTTATTTTTCCAACAAAATTTTTAAAATCTAATAATTTCATTTGTGATCTCTCATCTTTTTGCACGTCAAACTTTAATTAATCATTTCATTTTCAATTCCTCTAAATTTTTGATTTGACTTTTAAAAATCAAAAAAGTATTTGCAAAGCTTACATTTTTATTTTTATTTTTTTGCAGCTTTTTCCCTCTATTTTTTTCCTTGGAAACCTGTTTTTTATTTGTTATCTTTTGACACTTTCCTCCTCCTCTTCAATCAAAAATATTTAAATCCGAAAAAAATAAGTATTTATTTTTCGAAACATTTCTGTACTTTCTTATCTCCCCTTCTTTTTTTGATGGGTACTCTTTTGAGAATCTTTATACTCATCATCTTCAGCAGCATCAAAAACAACAGCTTTTGTTTTTTTATCATTACCATTTCCTGTTGATGTTAAACAAGTTTCATTTCTCCCTTATTTCTATCCTTTTTTCCTTCAATGGACCATATTCGCAACTGACAAAGGCAAACGAACTTTGTACTTTGTACTGCTTTAATCAAAAAAAAATAATATCAGTGGAAATAAAAAAGGGGGGGGGGATACAATTATTCTATCAAAATTTCTTAATTTTAATTGACCGTAATTATGTATGATATTTAATGAGAAAATGTTCTTTGATTGGAACGCCTTTTTTATTTAAAGAAAAGATGAAAGAAGGGGGGGGAGATACTGTATTTTTGATGATGTAAGAGAAAAAAAAGTTTGTATCGAGCTCCTTCTTTTAGTCATTTCAATGAAAAAAAGGTTTCTCTTTCCTTTCCTACCCAATAAAAAAGCAGCTTGCTGCTAATAACATACATACAAAAAACAGGTACATTTGCTCTCTCTATAATAAGAAATGAGATAAACAACTTCTTTTTTGTGCTGTTTTCTCTCTCTCTCTTTTTATGTATGTTTTGAAGGAACGCCTGTCATCGAAACTACTCTTTTTTTCTGCAGTTTTATACTACTTTAATTTATTGCAACAAAAAAAGTTGTTACATCATTTTTTACACAACTCCCTCTGGCATTTTTGAGATTGATATAAGACGAATAATATGTATATATTATATAGCAGGCTATAAATATTTGTCCAAGATTTTACCTTTGATCAAAAGTCATTTTTGCAAGCAAAATTTTACCTTTTTTTTCTTTCCCGAATTAAAACTTTGTATTCCTTCTTCTTTCTTGACCGATGATCAAAAACAACACTTTTGGGGAAAAAAGAGAAGAATAATTGTTTCTTTTCCATTTTTGATGTAAACAAAAACTTCTCTTTCTATTCCAATTTTTGCTGCTGTTGCTACCTTCCGTCCTCTCATTGATCCCCCTTTTTTGAGAATCTCTATTTATATGCGAGTGTCATTGATCATCATTTGCCCTCTCTGCTCTTTCTTTTACGGGCATTTTTTTTTCATATACTCTTCTTCTTCCGGTATGAAAAATCTCTTTTTTTTATCACAAAAATATATATGTTGTTTTTCTTTCTAATTTTTTTTGCTGATTTTGCGTTTAATTTTCACATCTGTGAAAATTTCCTGCTTTCTCTCCTATCTTTGGCCTTGAAGAACTTTTATGCATCGCGGTCCATCCCTTTTTTCTATCCCTGAAACTTTTGCTTTGCTTTGCTTTTCTGTTATGTATGTGTGTTTTTTTTATCATTGTAATTATTTTTAAACCTTTTTTTCAGGGCCAAAAAGCAAGCAGAAGCGACGCTTATCTTCGACGAAATTAAACCAAAGAATACATTTATATAAAAATATTTATATATATTTCAATATTTTTTTATTACTGTATTTTAAAATTGCTAAAAATGACACAAACTGAAACAGTTACTCTTGATTCTGGGGATGGAACATTAACAAGAAGATCTTCAAATGGAATGAATAATAATGAAAAATTATTTATGAAAAAGATTGCAAGTTCTTCATCAATTGATTCATTGGATCAAGTAAGTTGTTTTTGTCGAAGGGATACTGTAGTTTTTATAAGTGTGTGTTACTTTAAAAAAGTGATGTTATTTCGTTTTGTTTTTTTACACAGTTTTTTTTGCATCGTTTATCACAAAGTTTTTCATCGCTATAATGGCAACAATATACTCGTTCGTTTACTCAAAAGCAATCTCCTTTTTTTCGGTATCAATGTCTTTTGCAATGGTCAAGGTATAAAAAAAGCTATTTTTCCCAAACTTTTTATACTTTTACCCTGAAAAAAAAAACTTGATAAACAACTATTATTTTTGCAAAGTTAATTGCATTTTTTTGCTATTTTTGGGTAATTTGATTGTTATGAAAAATCTTTGTGAAAAATGTAGAGTACTGTAATTTTTGTCATTGCTTCAATATTAATTTTTTTTCTGTTTTTTTAGGAATGCTATTTTTCTGATTGTTATTCGGATGACTTGGATAAACTGAGTACCTGTTTGAGCGAGGTTTGTTAAATTTATTATTTTTATATTGCATCATTCTAAAAATTATTTTATCTTTGGTGTAAAAAAACCTTTTATTCTGTTTTTTGTTTACTGTTTCAAAAAAAAGACAGATGAAAAAAACGGGTACAATTAAGAAATTTTTTCAAAAATAGGTATAAAAATGTGAAGCAAAGTTTGAAAAAAAATCATTGTGGTTTCTTAAAGTGATAATTGTCAGTTGTTTAAAGCTTATTATACTGTTATTTCTAATTTTGTGTTATTTTTTAAGATTCCCTAATTTTAGTCTCTTTAATAATTTTTTTCTCGATTGATTAATGTTTTTAATTTTCAATTCTTTTTAATCACTCATTGAATTACTGATGATGTTTTTACCATTTTAAAGGTCATTTTCGGTGAAGAGAGGTCATAGTGAAATCGAACAAAGTACAAAAAAGACCCAACTTCGTTGTGTGTCTTTTCATGTTTTAACCTAAAAAAGGTAGAGAAGAGTAATTGTCAATTGACTAAAAGCTTTAATTCTCTTTTTTGCTACTGAAATAAAATTTGGAAAAAGCATAAAATTTGTAGTAAAGCATTCTGTCAATCTTCTCTTCATGGAAGTGAAGGAAGACTTTTTGTCCGCATATTTTTAATATTCACGTTTTTTTCCCCAATGTTGCCAAAAACAAATATTTGTTTGCTTTTGATTTACCCGTTTTCCACCCTTCCATCTTCGACAACGAATGAATGAATGAATCAGAACCGATAAAAAAACGCTAAAATATATTCACGTGAATTTTGAATGAATTCCATCAAACCCGAAATTGTACTTTGTTCGATGCTTTCATCTTTTTTGTTTTACTTTTTTTTCGGGCGATGTTACTTTATTAAACTAATTTTTTTTCGAACAACAATTAACACTTTTGTTTTCCTTTTTATTCTTATCCCAATCAATATTTAATCTAAAAAGAGCAAGAGTCATTAAATTTGAACTGTTTTTGCAACTCAGCATGTTTCACTCTCAATTATCACAGCTTTAACTTAATGTCAGGCATCAGTCATGAATGAGTTCTTTGCTCATCACATTTTTTTTCATTGTTTTTTTCATCATTGATTGTTTTTGTCAAACTTTTTTAAAAAATGTTTTGTTTGTCACACGCGTTTTTTTAATTTAAAAAATCAAAAACATTTTTTAAATCAATAAACAAAAAACTTTGCTTCAGGTTTTTTATTTACTTCAATTTTTACTATTTTAATTATTTCGAAAATAATATAATTTAAAAAATAAATCATGTACGAATTAGCTGAAAATGCAAAGCATATTTGTTGGAATCATTCCCATTATACTGAATTGGTTAGTAATAGGCCTTTTTTTTAAACTGTATTTGGATACTGTAGCTTTTATACTCAAAACTTTACTAATTTTTACGCATATTTGTTTGTAACTTTCTGACGAAATTAGCGACGACTATAAAAAAATGTGCCGAATACTGAAGGATTTGAGTTAAATAAAAATCATTACTTTTAATTACATCATTTATTTTTTATCTTTTAATTTTTAGGTTTCATCAGAAGAAGATGATCCAAAGCGGAATAATGTTGTACAAGATTTAATTCAAGCTCAACTTGCTTTTTGGACCCTTGTATTCTCATTTTTGTATTCATATGCTTGGCAGCAGCACCGTAAAAAGTTTCTTGGCACTATATTTGTTGCAATTCCATTGGTATTTATTGTATGTTTTACAATTGCATGGCTTTTGGGTACAATTGTTGTATTATCTCGACTATTTTCAACTTCTCTAAAAATTGAAGAAATGTTAAAATATGGAAAATGTGAGAGTGATGGTAACAATACTAAATTACTGTAATCAAATAAATACAAGTTTACTTTTTTAGAAGTAAATCGCCGCCGACGAACTTTATCAAATGCTTCAAAATGTTCAATAATTTCTGGTCGATCATCGTCTGGAGAAGAATTGCCAAAACCAGTATGCCGAAAACATTCCTCATCAAATACCTCTTTAAATCAAATTCTGATGTCAAATAGCTTTTCAAATGGTAGCCGAGCAGTTTCACCAACATTTTCATTTACAAGACAAATTTCAAATTCATCACCAACTCGAAAACTTAGTTATACATATACCCATCAAACTGCAGATGATGATGAAGGTTTTGATTCTTAGATTGATCTTTTATCTCTCTTTTTTGCTTGCTAATTTAATCTTCATATTCGTCTTCTTTTTCTTCTGTTTTACATTCTATATTTGTGTGTGTTCAACAAAAAAAATATTATTTTATTAACGGGTGAATTGAAATTCCTTTTTTTCCCCAAGGGAAGACGGTTTTCAAATTTTTATTTAACAAATTACTTCGGAAATATTACGGTTTTCATTTTTGTATTTTTCTTTTGACTATGTCGAATATTTTAATAAATATATATTTATACTATAAATTTTATTTGTGTTTCACGCATTTTAATGAAAGATTGAAGCAGTAATCTTTTTTTTTCAAAATCATAGTTTTTTATTCCCCAAGAAATTTTGTTTTAAGTTTTTTCGTATACGTGAAAAATAGAAAAAAAAGGCTACAAAAGCAACCACAAAAAAATCTTTCATCAAATCATCATTAAATGAAACAAGCCTCACTAAAGTAAACTTATAAATATTCCAAAAAAAAAGAAGCTGAATATCAAATTTCAAAGTATCGGGGAAAAATTGTTTTCCTAAAAAGTGTCATTATTATGTCTGTCTTTCAATGATTTATTGTGAGTTTCAGTTTTTCATCACATATTCTCAAAAGTTACAGTAATCTGCTTAAACTCTTTGTTAATTCTCAAAAATGTAAAAAAAGGATACAGAAATCCCTAATTTAAAAGTTAAACAAACATACTTAATTTCTGTCATAAAAAAAGAAAAATGCTTTAAATAATCCAAAATTTTTTTAAAGTCAAAGATTACAGGAAAAAATAAACAAAAAAAATGTGGAATTTCTTTTGATTGAAAACTGATCTGAAATATTTCTAAACCCCCCATTTTTTTATTTCAAAAAAAGTTTTTCGAATCACTTTCGCAAACTTTGAAAAGCTTAAAATTATTTAAAAGTAATTTTTAAAATTACAAATATCGTCAGTTTTTTTAGCCAAAAATTTGGGCCCAGAAATAAATGGGCATTTTTGAATAATTATTTTAATTTGCCCCCCCCCCCCTCTTTTTTTTCATGGATTACTAATTATTTGTTCCATTAGAAAAAAAAAGATCTTCGCTGAAGATATTTTTGTCCTTCAAAAAAAGTCATTCAATGATGCTTGTCTTTTTTTTTTTAAGTCAAGGATAATTATTTTCCTTTTTGTCTGTTTTTATAAATTTTTTGCATCTTTGATTTTTTTTTGTAAAAATTAAATTGTATAAGCTTTTTAGAAAAAATATTTAAAACATTTTTTATTCGATTCATTTTAGATTTATTTAATCTCATCAAATCTGCTGGGTTTAATTCTTTTAAAAATGAAAAATATAATATTTTTGTGTTTAATTTCAACAACTTTTGCATGGCAGAGATACGAAAAACCGATAAAAATTGCCACACCAAACAAGGATGGCATTTATGAATTTGAATTAATTGTTGCACACAAAATGACAATGGCACGAGGACTAAAATATGGAAAAATTGGGGTATTAGATTATGAGCCAGATTCAGAAGCATGGTTTCAGAGGAATGGTGATCAATTGTCTCCATGTAATGATACAAATGTATTTATGAAAAAGGAAGAGAATGATGACATGAGAGATATGATTTTGGCGGATGTAATACAGTTGGATGGACTTCATCATCGAATGATTACAATTAATGGAAAAACGTGCGTGAATTTTTTGGAAAATTCGATTATATCTGTATTTTTAGACCTGGTGATACAATTGTTGTTCCATTAGGAGCAAAAGTAGTTTTACGAGTTAAAAATCGATTAAACACCGAATCTATTACCCTTCACGTTCATGGATTAGATAAGCGAGGGCTTTGGTGGACGGATGGAGTTTCCCATGTTCAACAATGTCCAATTACGGTTGGAGATGAGTTAGTTATTAATTACTACAATATATATAAATATTTTCTTCTTCTTTTTTTCTTTCAGTTTTACATATCGCTTTATTGCGGATGCTCCTGGAACACATTGTATGAATATTTTTTTGGATCAACAACTGCACAAACTGGTAGTTTGTGCAGTTGTTGATCCCCAATCAAAGGCTATCCGATAATAAATTTTCAACCAAATTTAGGGTATCATGGACATTTAGCCAGTGATCGGGGAGAGGGAATGTTGGGGGGATTTGTTGTAAAAAATCCTGATGAAACTGTTCCGGATCCAATCAATAAAGGCAAACGATTAACCATTGAACGAGATTATTATGTTATGTTACAGGTATGAATATTTTTCTAATGTTTAATGTTAACAACATTTTCATGTCACGATATATTCTAGAGTTTCTCTTTAAGACCATTTTTATTACGGTACAAAATATTTTATAGGATTGGTCAATTCCATGGCCCTCAGAACAGCATTATAATTTGCATGATGGAACAATGAAATGGGTTAATGGAATGGATGGAGAACGACGAGAGCAATGTTGGGCGCCAACTCGAACATATGGTAAAAACGAATATATTACTGTTTTGTTTAAAATTCAATTTTCTATTTTTTAGATGGCTCAAATGTTGGTGGATCTGTTCCAATGTAAGATTTAAAAAATTAAATAATTTAAGATCGGAAAACAAATAAGTAATAGTGTATGATTTTTATTAACAAACAATAACTAACAATAAAAGAACAACAAATATTACTGTTTCCTTGAATGAGAATATCTTTGAGTTATCCAATATATAAGATTAAACTGTCATCAAATAATTGTATAATTTATTCAGATTTTGCATTTCTATTAAAGGATATTCTTTTTTCTTTATGCATTGCGAAACTTTCTTTTTTTAATTATTCCGCTAAAAATGCTTTTCCGGCATTTTTAGCGGAATACTCGTTATTTGATTTGAAACTTTTTGAGATTTCGCAGTGCGTCAAATTACGAATATTCTTTAACAGCTGTTTTTTAACCAGTGCAAATCGTTCTTCAAAAAAATAAGCATTTTTTAAAGAACGGTTTATCTTTAAAAAATGCTTTCAATGCATTTTCATAAATGGGTTTTCCAATTACCTCTTAGATTTCCTTATGTTTTTCTTAAATCTTAAAAGATTTCTTCCAGTTTTCATAAAAAATAATTAATTAAAACATACAATCCTTTAAGCTTTTTAAATAAATTAAAGGAGGCTTTGTTTTTTTTGTTTTTTTTCGAATGGATGAACCTGACGATCAGGCAAAAAACAAAAGAAGTTTCTTAGAAAGAAAAAACCGAAAAAAGTAAGTGTTCGCCTCCTTTAAGTAATTTTTTTGCAGAATTCAACAAGTTTTGTTGGTCGAATAATTTGAATGAATTCAAAACATATAACTGATAAGTAAATTTTCGCTGATAAAAAAAATCAGCGAAAATTTGATACACAAAACTTTTGTGACAAAAGTGTCTGTCTTTTTTTTTGTAGAATTAATCTTTTGGCCCCCAAGTTTCTAAATAAAACTTTTTAATTTGAGATTGTAAATTTTTAAGGTCATCATTTTTGATGGGAGATAAAGGTTGGCATAATAATGAAGATCAAAGAACTCGTCCCTCAAAACTTCCCCTTGCAACATATCTTATTTCAAAAGGGGAAGATATTTTGATGAGATTTGTAAATGGTGGAGTGGCACAAGAGATTTTAATCTGGCTTGAAGATCATCAATTTACCATTGTTGCCGCAGATGGCGTTGAAGTTAAACCTGTCACCGTTGATGCATTAGTGATTTATAGTGGAGAAAGATATGACGTCTTAATTCATGGCCAAAAAAATCCATCAAAAAAAGTTTATCGATTTATTTTGGAAACCATGGAATCAATTCATTGGAATTGGGGCCCATATGAACCATTTAAAAGTTTGGGCAATTTGGAATATGATAATGTAAATGCCACCGAAGATGATACCGTTGATTGGGAACATAAAAATTGTACATTGAAAAATAAATGTTTAATTTTTAATTGTCCATTTGGAAGATTCGCTGATAAATATCCCTTTAATTGTTTTTCCCCGCATTTATTGGAAAATGTCAGAGAAGTTCAAGATTTCGATTTAATTAAAGCTGATAAATTTGATAAAAATTTTGATGTAAGTTTTTTGGAGTAAAATTACAAAATTATTATTATTATCAAATAAATAAAAAAGTACAGTACATATAAAATAGCACTACTGTATTTACAGAATTTTTTTGTGATTGCTTAAAACTCTATAAATTTTATAGGAACGCTTTATAAATATGCATTTTGATTCACATGTAGATGGATATATGTTTGCAAAGCCTCATGGAATGCCATATTTTTACAATGATCGACTTGATGATATTGCGGTAAAATGTGACCCGGAAGTTTGTGATCGACCTAATCATGCCAAATATGATCACACATGTAATTTTTTTTTGTTCCTCAAAAAAATAAAAATAATATTCAAAATTTAGGTGATTGTTTTATTCATTATTATTTTAAACTAAATTCAATTGTTCAAGTAAGATCTTTTCTTATCACTGTTGTTATCAATGATCAATGATAACAAGCCATTTTTTAGATGACCATTTATAATATGGGTGATGGAGGTAAAGCTGGAACAGGATATTCCCATCCATTTCATATGCATGGAACACATTTTGCTGTGATGAAAGTAATAATGCTGAAGATATTTTTAAACCGATAACACCATCTTCTTTTGCAGATTGGATATCCAGATTATTTTCCACATAATGGAACAATAAAAACAATGAATAAAGATTTGCCGTGTGAAGATGTAACAAAAAGATGTTTAGATTTAAAATGGACAAATCAGACATGGCTTAATGGAAGCGTTGGTGGAATGCAAAAGAAGCCAAGTTATCGAGATACAATTTTAATTCCAACTGGTGGATATACTGTTATCCGATTTAGAGCTGATAATCCGGGATGGTGGTTCGCACATTGTCATTTGGTAAGTTTTACATACCCAAAAGAATTATTTTGTAACCAAATAGGAGCAAATTTTTTAAGTATAATATTGGTTTTAAAACGAAATACTAATATAAAATTAGGATTAATCATTTCCCGGAAATTCCAGGGGAATCGAAAAAAAGGCGCGAATTTTCCGAAGAATTTCCGAAATTTCAATTTCGGAAATTTTAAGAAAACTAAGAAAGTTTATTTTCAGTATAAAAAATTTAATTAAAGCCTTTATGAACACTTAAACTGTTTTAAAAGCAAGAATATCCATTTTTAAATAATGTAATATGTAATTTCAGTTTCTATACAAAAATTTTCGGGAAACCCGGACTAATAAAAAAAATAAAAGAAGGCGCAACACGACAAAATGGAAATTACGAAATTGGCATTTTGTCATGTTACTCCTTTTTATCGGGATTCATTTGTCATTTTTCCGCCTTCCTTGCGAGTTCGGGAAATAAAAGGCATTTCCTGCAAAAATTGGGAAATTTCCCGAGAAAGGAAAGTAAATGAACAATCCTAAATGCAATAAAGATTACAGAAGTTAATGAAAGTTACAAATTTCATGTAATAAATATACTTTTTTTTAGATGCTTCATCATATGGGAGGTACAGCATTTGCATTTAGAATTGGCGAACATGAAGATATTCCAAAGCCACCACCAAATTTTCCAAGATTTTGTGGGATCTTTCATGATTATGATGTAAGTTATTCATTTCATGAAAGATTCCAAATTCATAGCCCTTTTTTTAGATTCCATCACCAAATAATAATAGCAATGAAACAAAAAATGCAATGTAAAAAAAAAAAAAAAAAATATTTGCAATTTTTTTGAAGCTTTAAATAATAATAATAAATAATCAAAACGTTTTTTAGTTGTTTCTTGTTAGATTTTTTTATTTTGAATAAATATTTTTAAAAAAAAAGTAACATCAAAAATGAAACAGTTACAGTATACCCATTTTCAGCTAAGCTTTGTAAAATTCAAAAAAAGGAAGAGAGATTCAACAATAGAAAAACGAGATTAAAATTAATCACTTAGACTGGATGACGATGAAATTAGTTTGAATACGGTAGTATTGTAAAAAAACAAATCAGTTTTTTTTCTTTTATTAATGAGTTTTTTTTATTATTATACAAATTACAAAGTGCGCAAAACAAAAAACAGCGCATTAAGCCCAACTCTGATTGTTTTTAAAGTTAATAAATAATTAGTGTTAAAAGTTTACCAACATTTTGATATTTATGTTGACAAAATTTTAACAAGTGTTAGTAAAAAAATATAAAGCATTCAGAGTTGTTCTTAAAGAGACCATTAAAAACAAGCAATCAACAATGAAAGCTTGAAGTTACAAAAAAAACATTGAAAGCATTTAAAGGTTTGGATTTTAAATACTTCAATAGTAACAATATTGTACAGACATATGAAATAGTTTGAAAAACAAAAACACCTGAAAAAAAGTGCTACAAAAATTTTAATTCCTGTTGATTCCAAGGTTTTTTTGACATTCAGGACAGTAGAAGCTCCCTTTGGGAGGAACAGTAATGCCCAGGCAGCCATAGTGAAACCACTTATACAGACAATCATCATTTTCACAGGCAATCATTTCACCTAAAAATATTTTTATAAAATGAAAAGAATAAATATTGAAACAAACCATATGAGTGTTCACCACAAAAGCACCATTCTCGATCATCTTCATCTTCTTCATTGCCATCAACATTATTTCCATTTGGAGCTGCAGGCGGTCGTACTTGTCCAGGACGAGAATATTGTTGTTGCGGTGGTTGTTGGGGTTGATGATGATGCTGCTGCTGTTGTTGTGCCAAAAACGTAGCATTTGGTTGGTGTTGTTGTTGTTGTAATGGAATTTGTGGAGGATTAGCAGGATGAGAATTTATATACATAGATGGAAGGGTATATTGCTGCTGTGAAGTTGGTTGTTGTGGCAGTCTTGAATAATCTTGTGGAAATGAATAACTCGAAGACGCTATTGGATGTGGTGTTTCTGTTTTTATTTGTGATATTGAACCATGATTATAAGAACTTGAATTAAATTGAGGTATTGGAGCAGAAGAATTAATTGGTTCTGGAGTTCCCGTCGAATTTGTTAATGGAAAATGATTACTTGGCCTTCCTGGACCTAGTTTGTTTTCTTTGAACATCTGTTGAGCTTTCTGAGTAAACCTAAAACACATAAATATCCTATAAAAAAAAGCAAAAGTGCAAAACTAAAAATTTTTCTTAAAAATCCCCTTTTATAAGTAACTTTTGAAAATCTAACAAGCAAATTCATTTACATACTTTCTTTGCCTTCCATGTCTGCTTTCTTGGGAAGATGAAAAAGAAGGCATCGTTGAAAAAGAATTTTGCAGTATATTATTTTCAGAATAACTAAACGATAAATTTCCATGAGGTCCAGGAGACACTTCCATCGGGGATACTGAATTACTTGATGGAGATGGTTCCGGCAAAGTAAGCATGGTAGCATCCTAAATGTACCGACAGACTATAATTTAGAAAAAAATGATATTTATATTACATTGTTATTTGGAAATCGTGGAGTCTTTGGTAAACGAGGTGAAATTGCTCGTGGTGATGGAGTTCCACCATTTATAGAACCTCTCCTCTCTGTTTTTATCTTTAATGAATTCTTTTTATTCGTGGAACTTCTGATGCCAGGTGGCTAGAAATACAAAAATATTAATCAAAATCAGCTACATCTGCCCCGCAAAAATGAAATTGGTAAAACTTATTTATACCCTTCTAAATAATAAAATAAAGTACTTACATCATCTCGAAAAACTGAACCAATATCCTGCAATAATACGGCAATATTTTGTCGATGACCGTTGATTTTTATTGGTTCAATCACTGGCTCATTCACAGGTTCAGAAGTTTCCGGTTCAGCTTCAGGAATTTTGAATAAGTCATCCAGAAATGGATATGCTTCGCGTAAATCTTGAATTTCTTTCACCCTTTTCCTATTTGCTTCCAAAAATCCTAAAAAATTTAATTTAAAAAACACCGTGTAAGATATAATTCAAACTTTTTTCAATTTCTATCGAAGTTCCAGGAGAGTCTGAATCAATTTCACATTTAAACTCCCTCACATATCCATTAATCCTTGATAAATGATATTCAATTGTAACCATAAGACTGTTAGCTGTTTTCCATTTTTCATTTGCAAGACGTGTTAAGGTATCATTTCCTTTATCAACAACTTTTTTATTTTGAATAAATGCTTGTGGTGTCATATGCTCCTTCTTTTCTTCAAATTCGCTTAATGCTTCAAGATAGCTTTCCCGCACAACTAAAAAAATAGAATGAGTTAGATAAACACTCTAAAACTTTTTTAAAAAACTAACCCAAAAATTTAGCGTCTAATTTCCGTAAGATCTTGCAATGTTTTTTAACCTCTGGTACGAGCTTCTCGTAGACTAAAAAAACAGTGAATAAAAATGCATTTCTAAAAAAGGAAAACCAACCTTCCAGGCACTCATAATAATATTGCATTTAACAACATTAACAAGGCCCTCCAGCCGTAGCAAAGCTTTGTAAAATCTAAAATGTTAAAATTATAACAGAAAAACAAAAATTTTGTTTGATGTAAATATTCAAACGGTTAAAACCGAAACAGCATAAAATATCAATTTAAAAAAATTATAAACATTTATTTTATAAAACTTCATCCGACATAAATCTATACAGTATTCGCCTAAATTATATTTTAGTCAACAGGTTCAAAGCTGTAATTGACAATAGGATATTTTTGGGGATCATTCCAAGGAAAAGCACGATAGAAATCATAAGGATATTGCTTTGGAAGCTAAATAATTAAAGAGCATTAAAAAAATTTAATTAAAAATAACAAAACTTACAACAGGATTTTTCCACCGTAATCCACCATTTGGATTAGAATTTGAATACCAGTATGTAAAGAGGGCCATTGGAACAATAACACGTAAAATTACAAAAATAGTACGTAATCTAAAATGATAAAGACCCTGCACTAACAAAAATTATCTGAAGAAAATAACATACGGTTTATAATCTTCAGCATCAAGTCCAGTGAAAGTAATGCGATCTCCACGATAAGACATCATATCAATACCAACCTATAATGCATTAAAACAAATGCATAATATTCGTTAAATTGAATCAAACTAACCAACTCCCCCCAATTGCGCTTATGATGATGATCTAGAATTTGAGATTCATGTGTATACAAATATTAGAACGATTTAAACATACCAGTCCAATTTTCATAAGGATCTTTATGATCAAACGTTACAATTTCAGCTTCTGGATAATCACCAGCATGCCGATTAAGATCTTTTGGATCAATTGGTCTAAAAGTAATGTGGAAAAGCTATCATATTATTATACAGTAAACATCTCTTACCTATAATCTTCAGGACGAAGACCATACTTTATTGCAGCAGCCCTTCGTTCCTTTTCAGTTGTAGGATATGGTCCAGGTTTATGATCACGAGGATACCAACCTTCAAATGTCAACGGTCCTCTAGCTAAAATATACTCATAATAGCACCATCTCAAGGTTAAAAACAAGAAGTTATATATACAAAACAGTTAAAAATTAACTAACCAACAAGAGGAGTGGTATGAATGGCGCGGGATGAGACCCGAAACAGGTTTGACATGGTCTAAAGTTTTCAACGTATATATAATATTCAAAAATTTATCGAAAATGCCGAATCTATATCACGCAAAAACCGAGTAAAGAGAAAACTGCAAAAAATTGGTTAAAAACGTATCAATGGAAGCTTGGAAAGGTTATGAATCCTTGTCTTCGATGTCAATGTTGGAAATAAATGCGAGAGCGGATCAAAAATTATGCAAAATTTGCATTTTTTAACGAATTTTTTAAACACCTTTTTTGCGCGTCAACCTTTTTTTTGGAGTGAAGCGATAACGTTGTGGCGAAATGTAACCCAGAATCGAAAAGCAGGGGGAAGGACAGCCTGCCATTTTTTCGTTCAAGGAACACAGAAAGACGAACTCACTGCTTTATAAAAAAATTTTTTAAAACAAAATTCGAGGTCAACATTTTTCAAAAGTTTTCATTCAACAACATCATAATTTTTTTATTCATATTTTTTTAAAATACAGTAGAAAGAAAATCCTCAACTACATAACAAACACATAAACACACAATCTATCTAATGCTACACATAAAAAATAAAAAAATTTAAGAATTTTCTTTATCACGCTTCTTAAAAGCTTCTCTAACATCTTCTGCATAATAAAGATCAAATAATGTTTTTGGAGTCATTGGTGGTGGTGGCCATCTTTCGTCTTCTCTTGTAGCCAAATCAGCTGCTTCTTCGCTTCCTTTTTCAATAATTTTTGCTTGATAAGTTGAACGACTAAAAGTTATAGTGTATTTAGGTACTTGAAAAATGATAAAATAAATATATTACCGTCTTTCAATATCTACATCAGCTCGATAACTAACGTACGGTTTAAGTTCAAATCCAGTTAAATCAGGAACAACAAGCCGAGGAATCATTTCTTCAACTTCCACATACTTGCCTGTCTTTCGATCAATATATCCAGTTTCGGCAACCTTTGTGTAACCTGAAAGTAATATGTGCGCAATCAATTATGAAATTTAGTCCGTAGGAAGAATCCGATACAAAAAAATAACTTACGCCTTAGCCTTGGATCATTATTTTTCATAAACTTTGGAGAAATTTCAGGAAATTCCCGTTCTTGTCCAGGATATTGAGTTTTTTCTATACGAATTGGCCCAATCTTTCTGAGTCCAGTAGCATTATTCTTTACAAATGGCCATGGAGCACGAAAGAAGTGCGGATTTAAAGATCGAACACCTCTTTTAGATATCAACGGAATCAAGGATGCCATTATACCTTTATTAACGCCAAAATTACAAATAAATATTGATTATATGTATTTAATCAATTGAATGAAATGTGCACGTTTTTTAAACCTCCGATAAATTCGATTTGATTTTTTCCTTGAAAAAAAGAACAATGAAATTGGGTGTAACATTTTGCCAAAATTTGTTACTGTTTAAAAAATTAAAAAACCATTTAAAAATTCAATAAAAAAAATAAACTCACCCCATCATCATGACCATAAATGAATAACAGAAGGTTCTTGAAGCAACAACCGTTTGTTTTTGATAGATAGAAAACTTGATAATTGCAAATTGCAATTATCAAGTTTTCAATGCAATTTGCAATAGCTTCATTTTGGCATTTCGCCGAGTTAATCCATTGATTTCAGAAAAAAGTGAAAACGATTTTGGGTGTATTTCTTTGCTGCGTTTTGCAAAAAAAACAAATTTGTCTTTAAAAAGGTATCCGGTAAGAATAATAAGAATCACTGAGATTTCTGGAGCAAAAATGTCTCCTGGAATGAATCTTTAAAGATGATCACTTAAATTGCGGCCGATAAATCAAAGAAATTTCTCGATTTCAGGAGGGGCTGAAGCCCCCATATCAGGGCTCTGCGATATCGATATTCAGAAAGTCGATATCGATATTTTCGATATTCGATATTTAAAAAAATTTCCGATATCGATATTTTCGATATTCGATATTTTAAAAAACTTTCGATATCGATATTTTCGATATTTTTTTTTAAAATTTTGCAGTTATAAATTTTCTCTAAATTTTTTTAATCTGCAATTTTATTTTATTATGTGTGTTTTTTTTAACTCATTCATTATCAGTAATAATTCTCACGATGCCAGATAAACGGCAAAATTTCGATATTTAAAAAAATTTCCGATATCGATATTTTCGATATTCGATATTTTTAAATTTTATCGATATCGATATTTTCGATATTCGATATTTTAAAAAACTTTCGATATCGATATTTTCGATATATCGTATCGGTTTTTTCGATATTTCGATATCGATATATCGATATCGCAGAGCCCTGCCCCATATCCATCCCCTAAATACGGCGTTAAATGTTTCATAGGAACTTTATTTTTTGTGTACTCCTTTTTTGATATCTATTTCGAACCTATCGCAAATTTAAACCATGATAAAATACAAAATTATACAAACGCATTCGTTTTGGTTATAAAATTATGCTTCCAAGATTTTTATTATTTAATTCTAAATTATATTGTGTTATCAGTTTTGTCGAATCAGAATTATCGAAGCATTCCCCAAAAATTAATGGAACTAATTCATAGCTTTTAAAGTGTATTTTAATTAATATTTTCGTACAAAATGTAACTACAACTTCCACATTCTCATCTGTAAATTAAATCATAACAGAAACTTTTATCTTCAAAAGTATCTTATTATTATTATTGTTGTTATTATTAGGAGGCTGTCCAGAAATGACGTCATACAAAAATCGCGATTTTTTGGACTCCCTCCCCTACCATTATACATTCCGCTTTTGATATGCGATGAAAATATCAAAAAACATCATGAGCGGCGATACCCCCCCCCCCCCAATTCCATGACGTCATATCTGGACAGCCCTTTAACACATTGGTGTGTGTTTCATGTGATGCTTTGTAAAACTTTTTTTTTGGCAAGTGTAAACAAGATCATGTTTGTTGTTTTTTTTGCTGTCACATTGTTTGTCAATGTACGATTTTATCAATACTGTGAAACTTTTAAACGATCAGTTTATAAGTTATGATTTAAAACGTTCAAATTTTTCTAATCTTTGAGAAAAATGTAAGTAGTAAGAGCTTCCTTAACTCGTCAACTTTACACTGTGTCGGCAGCTGCTTTTGAAGAGTCTTTTTTGTCTACCTTTTTTAGTTTCTTTTTTTTTCGGAGGTGTCGGCATGTGCCTTTGAAGATCGGAGGAATGGGTGGGTGAAAGAAAATGGTTGGTGAAATTATTGTTGGTGAAGGAAATGTTGGTGACAGGTAAGTTTATTTTTTTGAATTTTTAAAACTTTTTTATTGACAACTTTATTAATTAGCATATCATTAATTATTTTTAATGATAGCGAAAATCATGGATATTTTTTACAACTTAATTACGGTAGCGCTTAAATGAAATATTTTGTCCCCAGTGCCGTGTGTGAGTGTGTGCACCACACCGAGTGTCGTGCGGGCGTGTGTCCACCACACCGAGTGCCGCGTGTGAATTTCTTATAAAAATATTCTTTGAGAAAAAATACTTTATGATAAAAACAATTAATATAAGTAAAATTGAAATTGAAATTAGGCTAAAGATTGGTCAAAATTGAAGGTAAAATTATGAACAGACAAAACAGTCTTGGGGTAGGTATATATTGCCGCTATTATTGTCACGGATGATAAATTTGGGAACAGAAACTTGTTTTCCTTTGACTTGGTAGTAATGAATCAATGATAATTCTTCAACATTTGTTGTAAATGTAATTTCTGGATCAATTAATCTGACGTAATTTGTCCGGACAGATAAAGGGGTGTCAGTAAAATCCGGCCAGGTCTAGTAAAATACGGCCCGGCCAGGAATAGTAAAATCCGGCCAGGTCTAGTAAAATACGTTCCGGCCAGGACTAGTAAAATACGTCCCGGCCAGGACTATTAAAATACGTCCCGGCCAGGACTTGTTTTCGATTTCGATTTCGAATTTCGATTTCGATTTCGATTTCGATTTCGATTTCGATTTCGATTTCGATTTCGATTTCGATTTCGATTTCGATTTCGATTTCGATTTCGATTTCGATTTCGATTTCGATTTCGATTTCGATTTCGATTTCGATTTCGATTTTGATTTTGATTTTGATTTCGATTTCGATTTCGGCCGGAAAAATTTTAAAATGTTTTTTTTTCAAGGTTTGCTGCCTTTAATTTTTTTATTAATTAATAATAAATGAGAAAACGGTACGAAAAAGATACCGTTCAAACTGTTAACTATAAACTTACAGTAGTAATTTATCACTACTCTTAGTTAGAGACCTTCAAGAACAAAACGCCAAACAATTTTTATAGTGAAAAAATGGTCACAAAATCCAAAAATAGTGATTCTCGCTTATAGCTAATATTAAGATATGCATTATAGCTCATTAGAAAGCCCGCAAAAAAATAGGATGGTGTTTTTTCGGATTCTAAAATGGTAAACTAGAAATTTCACAGTTTTGAGTCAAAGTTCACAAAATCATGTTTTTGTATGGCAGCTATAAATACACCATCTTCGATTTGGCTCATTTTTGGATATATTTTTTATTATGCCCTAATAACGTTCCTGCAAAATTGCTAAGACTCCATCGTCCTTATTAGCGTTCTGTAACGGTGAAAAAAATTATATGAACAACAGGGATCTTAAATTTAATCCACAAGATTTTAAGCGTCATAAATTGGATCTTAAAAGCTTTGGTTATATATGGGTTTCCGAAACAATTCCAAAAACTGCTGATGCAGCGTGTCAAACAGATTTCGAAGATTGGAATGAGAAAAAGCTATTACAAACGACTAAGAAGTTAAAAGATGTCCGAAATGCTCTTCACAATCTTAAACGTAAGTTCGATCGACAGGAAAAAAAGGTTTCAGATTTTAAAGGTATTATGGAAGAGAAACAAGATGAAGTTGTTAAAAAATGTGAACGAATATTGGATGATTTATTAGATCGTATTGAACATTTAAAAGAAGATCGACTGAATGACGCTGAATTTATCAAAGATTTAGAAGCAAAGATTTGTCAACTAGAACATCAACAACTATTAGATTCACATCCTCGGATTATTGATTTATTTAAATACGGACGTTATACACAGACACTAAGTTGCTTTTAGTTAAACTTAAAGAATATAACATTTCAGATGGAAATTGCTCCAAAGTTATTAAAGATGTCTTTAGTTTGGCCGGCGTAACAGCAAATTCTCTACCCTCTGCAAGTACTGTACTCAGAAGCGTTATTCTCACAAAAGTATTAACAAGTGAACAATTAAAAGAGATTTTGACAGCAGCATTAACCAATGGATTATCAAGTACGACTGGATCAGATGAAACTACAAAACATGCACAAAAACTTCAAGCTTATATTTACAGAGCTTTTAATGGAAAAGAAATTCAAGACTATTGTTTAGGGATATTGCAAGTCCTCAACAAATCTACTAATGTTTCATTTGATACTTTGAAGAAGTTGGTTGATGATCTCGGAGCTGATTTTGCTGACACCAACAAACTATGGAAAGATTTTCTTCTATCAATCAAAAATGCAATATCAGACCAGGCATCAACTCAACTCAAATTCAATCACCTACTTAAACAAGCGAAACGCGGGATTGTAGCATTACAAGAAGATTGGGATGCATTATCTGATTCTGAAAAAGCTGATCTTTGTCAAATTCGCTCTTTTTTTGTAAGCTACATATTCTTTCCAACTGTTGTCAAGTTGTTCGCTCAGCTTTGCTTATCTAAGAAAATGATGTACGAGAAGATGCCAATATCATTGAGCCTACTGTAACGCAACTAATTAAAGAATGTGCTCAATATTTTGGTGAACGTGCATCTTCTCTACATATGTTTTATCCAAAATGGAAAGCTTATGCTGAACAACATGGCATTAAACATTATCGTAATCCAGATTTGAAAGGACATCGATTCAATATTATTTTTACCATTGCAAACAGTATTTATTACTTGAAAGACGACCTTCTTAAGTTTATTGAATTTCTGTCAACTTCCAGTGTTAAACTCGATCATATCAAAACTTTTCTTCGAGATCCTTTAATTTTAAATCATTTACATATTTTAGCAATGTTGGATGTAGCTGTTGTTGGTCCATTATTGAGGCTCATTGAAAACACTGAAGCTTTTGGTGATATTGGAAAGCACGATTTAAGTATTTTGGTATACTTAAATCGTGTTAAAAATGAACCTTTAATCCTTTTCAGTGGTGAATTACCAGTTTTTCAGATTCTTTAGGAACATCGGATCGAAGCAAAGATCATCTTAGTTTTATTCTTGAACAAACTCCGAGCAATCCACAGTTAGCTATTGAAGCAGTTGAATTGGTTGAAGCCGAACTTATTAAATATTTTCAGAAACAATTTGCTGATCTTTTAGAGGGAGGAAAGTATGCTGACGTTATTGAAAATGAAGTCGCTACCGTACCCCGGTCTAACAGAAAATGTGAATCAGTATTTGGTTTAAAATTGAAATCGAAGTTCGAAATCGAAATTCGAAATCGAAAACAAGTCCTGGCCGGGACGTATTTTACTAGTTCTGGCCGGAACGTATTTTACTAGACCTGGCCGGATTTTACTATTCCTGGCCGGGCCGTATTTTACTAGACCTGGCCGGATTTTACTTTTCCCGCAGATAAAGAGCGTAAATCGATCATATTCCAATTACCAATATCACATAATTTTACCCAGTTAGCACAATGATATTCACGAAGGCCTTCTCTTTGATGACAATAATTCATATGGATTTTGCCATAACTTAAATGTTGATTTAATAAAGGAAGAGACATACTCGACTGCTTTCGATAATTATAAATGATATAGATTTGACTTATGCGTTATTTACTCCGCCTTTTTTTAAAACAGAAAGAGTGTTGGGGGTGGATCACACCAAATACCGGTGTACGATTTCATCAAAAATCGGAGAAAATTTTTTGTGATAAAGCAACTAATAAGGCAAATATTAAAAATAAATGAAAAGTGTAAAATGTTTTCTTAGACAAATCTAAGGTTTTTTAACAAATTCAAGAATAATATGACCATAAGCGTTGTCACCAACGATGGGATTTCCAAAAATATCTTTAAATTCAATTTCAATAACATTAAAAGTATTGACTGATAATTTTATATATTTTGGTCTTTCATAAATGATTGATATAGGATTGTTATTTTGCGTTATAGGTAAAATATCTAATACATTTTCTTTTGTAGTTCCGCAATGAACTGGACAAATTATGTCATTAATGTGGACACAAATATGACTATGAAAACCTTCAATATTAGGAGCAAAAGGTGCCTCTTTTTCAGTAGATAAGACAACTTCAGAAAATCCCAGTGCACGTGCAAATCCTTTAGTAAAATGAATAGCCCTTATATATTTTTCATCAAAATTTACATTATAACGATTAGTTTCACCATTAAAAATAAAATTAACGGAATGAGCAGCATGTTTTGTGAAGTGATTTGCTGTTGTTGGAAGTTTAGGAGAATAAAAAAAAGCATCTTTTAGGATTTTATAAACTATATATTGCTTGTCGCCTCTTTTATTTGGTTCATCTGTAGGAAAGACAACAGATGTCATTTTATCGCCATTTATTGTTACGATTTTTAAAGGAGGATCATATGGCAACAGTGAAGGCGGAGGTGTTGGTGATTTTTGTTCAGAAACTCCTTTTTCATCAACACTCAAGGGTGATTTCATAGGTATAAGAGAGGGAGGAGGGGTCGGCATACGATTTTTCTTGATTGGTTCATTTATAATTTCATCCATTAAATCAGGAAAATCTCGTTTTGATTTCAATTTGGGGAACATTTCTGCAACAACACCATAAAGTTTTGTGACAGAATGCGTTGTTTTTGGTTGTATAACAGATTTATATCCGTTTGTATAAATTAAAGTGATTTTTTCGTTTATTAATGACCATTTTTTATCCAAACTAAAAGATTTTAAACCACATCTCCATCCATCGCCTCTTAAATTCATTGAATCCACTAAACGTAAACTAATTTTTGAAGTTTTGTTCAAGAGAATTGGGATCATAACATGTTCAGTCATGTCTATCTAAACATTTTTTTTTGTTACATACGGACGCACTCTTTATAAATATTTATTACATAAGAACGTACTACATAAAAAAAAAACACGGACGCACGGATAAATCGAAAAGCACAAACCCCCCCCCCCCCCCCCTTCAATACCCCTCCCCCCAAAAATCGCACGCACACCCCCCTAAATCGCACGCACACCCCCTAAAAAAGCATAAAAAACGACATTTTTTGCTTAATTTTGTCTTAGTTTTATATGCTTAAGCGTTGTTTTTAGGAAACTTTTGGGAAACTTTTTAACGAAAAAGAAACATTTGGGAAACTTTTTTGTCTTAATTTTGTCTAAGTTTTATATGCTTAAGCGTTGTTTTTAGGAAACTTTTAGGAAACTTTTTTGGCTTAGTTTTGTCTTAATTATGACTTTTTGATATGAAAAAATGCATAAAGTACACACAAAGTGTTTGTCCGACCAAAATGCGTAGGATTTTTATGCTGCGCGTTAGATATTTTTTACCTTTGATAAAGATTTTTGAGATACTGACATTTGTATCATTGCATGTAGTGCAGTCTAGTCGCTTTTGTTATATCTCTGATTAACTGATTGGTTACAGCTATGCAGAAACTTGACCCTAATTCTGAAGAAGTATTTCCCCTTGCAATTGATTTTTTTGGTGCTGAGCCAACTTTGATGGGATTTCAACAAACTAATAATGTAGAATATCACCCAATCACTCCTATTGGAAATGGACCACTTCAGTTTAATATCAATTCTGGTCAAACATACCTTGATTTGTCTTCAACTTATCTTGTAACGAGATTCAAGTTAACGAAAAAAGAATTAGGAAAGCAGGTAAATATTACGAATGCGGATTCTGTTAGTTTTATCCAAGGTTTTGGTGGAACTTTTATCAAAAATCTACGAGTTTCCTTTAATGGAAAATCAGTTTATAATGCAAATGATTTGTACGCTTACAACTCTTATTTACGTCGTCGATTAGGACTTGGAGTTTCCAGAAATCAAGGAGAATTAGAAGCGGCTGGATATTATGAAGATGGATTAGATCAATTATCTGGTTCAGGCTTTGAAGCAAGACGTTCACTTTATGAAAATGGTGCATCTTTTGAATCTATTTGCACATTGGATTGTGATATTTTTCGTCAAAAAAAGTTATTACTTAATCAAGTAAAAGTGGATATCGAGATTACACCACATAATAACTTCTTTGCTTTATTAAACACAACTAAAAATGAGTATCAATACCACATTGTTGACTGCAAACTTTACGTAAAACAACATTTGCTGCTACCTCAACTTGATCTTGATATTCAACAACAACTAAATAAAGATATTCTTGCTAAATACAATTATAATCGTAACATTATGAGAAATTTCTTTATCGATGCTGGTAGATATGATTTCGGCGTTAACTTATTCAATGATTTCCTCCCTAAAAGAGTTTTTGCTGGCCTTGTTGATGCAAAAGCCTTTAATGGTAATATGGGAATGTCTCCTTTCAATTTTGGTACTTTTAATCTAGAAGCTATTAAAGTAGTTACCAATGGAGTAATTACACCTACAGACCCTTATTCTTTTAATTGGCCACAAAAAGTTTATGGACGAGCATATAAAGATTTAAATGATGCTACAGATGAATCTCATGGAATTTCAGTTCAGAAATTTCTGAAACATTCTGCTATTTTTGCTTTTGATTTACAAGCATTACGCGTAAAAGGTTTTATTGAACCTCAATCTATTGGAGCTACCACAATTTCTTTAAAATTTAAAGAACCTGTCCCTCCAAACGGACTACAGTTGATCATCTTTGGTGAATTTAATTCAATTCTTGCTCTTGATAAAACAAGGACAATCACTACTGCCATGTCTGTCTAAAAACGTTTCAAAAATGTGGTTGCTTTTTAATATTGCTCTTTATTTTTTTATCGAAACAATGGCCCAAAACTTTACATGTGAAACTGATGTTTTATCTGCTCCACCACCTACCCACTTATTATCGCCCAATGCTACTCTTCCTGAAATTATTATTTTCATATCTGGCTGGTTTTGCTGGATATCTTTTTTAATTTATCGTGTTTTTGTAAATTTAAATCATTAAATTACTGTAATAAAGGACCTTTTTTTTAAAACGTATGTTTTTTGATAAATAATTAGACGTTTTTGTTCGTCATAAATACCTTTCACCAATTCTGAGATTATCTTTTACGCTTCAGATGGAAAAGTTAATCGCTATTCCAATGTCACGTTACAAACATTTAACTAAAGTCGCCGATCAAAAATCGGGTCTTAAAGAAACAATTGAAGCTTCGATCAAGACTCTTGAGAATCAAGATTTATTGCAACGCCAGAGGCGATACAAAATAGAAGAAAATGCCGAATTGCCAAAGAGTCACAATAAAGTAATTCATCAAGAAGGTGTAACAGCTCCTTCTCTAACATATACCCAACTAAAAAAGCTACAAAAACAACGTAACGAATGGTTTGAGAAGATGGATGATAAATCCATGAAAATAAAGAAGCCAAAAGCCGTTGTCGTCAAAAAGCCTGTGGTACAAAAAGTAACCTCACTTGTTCCTCCAATAAAGCGACCTCAAAAAGCTGAGACAGTTCCATTTAAACGTCTAAGATTTGTATAGAATTTATTTGTCTTTTCATAATTTTACCTTCAATTTTGACCAATCTTTAGCCTAATTTCAATTTCAATTTTACTTATATTATTTTTATATTTACTTAATTGTTTTTATCATAAAGTATTTTTTCTTGAAGAATATTTTTATAAGAAATTCACACGAGGCACTCGGTGCGGTGGACACACGCACGCACGACACCCGGTGGGGTGCACACAGTCACGCACGGCACTGGGGACTAAATATTTCATTTAAGCGCTACGGTAAAAAAATATCCGTGATTTTCGCTATCATTAAAAATAATTAATGATATGCTAATTAATAAAGTTGTCAATAAAAAAGTTTTAAAAAATTCAAAAAAATAAACTTACCTGTCACCAACATTTCCTTCACTAACCATTTTCTTTCACCAACCATTTTCTTTCACCCACCCATTCCTCCGATCTTCAAAGGCACATGCCGACACCTCCGAAAAAAGAAGAAACTAAAAAAGGTAGACAAAAAAGACTCTTCAAAAGCAGCTGCCGACACAGTGTAAAGTTGACGAGTTAAGGAAGCTCTTACTACTAATGTAAAAATAGGGGAAACAATAAAGTTTTTTTTACCAAATAATCAAACATTTATGGATTTAACAATGCTGAATTTTATAGTTCGTAGCAATTTGAAGAAAACAATTTTTGCATTAAATTGCTCCTGAATTGAACCTTTAAAGATGATGATGACTAAAAAAAGAATCAAATCAACTTTTTTCAATGTCACAAATGTTTGAAAGAATGTGCAAAAAAAATTATTTCTGATTAAATTTTAATTGTAATATAAAAAATTGCACAAATTTGTGTCAAATATTTGCCACAAAGTTTGAAAAAAAATAAATATCATTTTTATGAAACAAAAAAAATAATTAATCAAAAACAAAAAACGCTTTCATTTTTGTCACCCCCGCATTTAAGGAATAACCCCCCCCCCCCCCCCCCCCCGCGGATCACTCTTTGATAAATTAAATAGAACAATGATTACAGATGTGATTTTACAAAAACATTACAAAAATAACTTTTTTTAAATTGTTTTTCTTGAAACCTTTGTTTTTTTCCTTCCTCATCATTTTGACGCCGTTGAATGTGATACCGTCAGAAGAAAACAATAATACTTCTAGAAATTGAATTTTTGCCTTTTTTCTTCTATCACTTTTTTTTAAAATCGGGTTTGTTTTTTTCAATTTTTTTGAACATGAGAAATTATGGCGTCAAAGAAGAAGGAGACGCGATCGTCAAAGATGCGATCGGAAGAAAAAAGAAGGCGTCACGGGTTCATTTCCTTTTTCTCCCCCCCCCCCCCCCTTTTTTTTTACATCCACCTTCTTAGAATATAAAAACGGGCTTATTTTTCAGTGAATTTTTTAAAGTGTATTATTCTTTTATTTTCTTCTAAATTCCAATTATAAAGTTTTATTAAAAAACGTAAGAGATACTTCCAGGGATTTAATTAATCTGTTTAATATAACTGTTCTATTATATACTGTAATCAATGTTTTCCCAATTTCGATTTCATTGATTCTCACAAGCAAGGGGCTTGAAAATGAGGCCGTCAATCTCGGCCGGCCTGGGGCTCAGGCTGAAACTATCGCGGCCCGCCCTAAAAATGTTGTTTTTTGTATGGCAGAAATAAAAGAATTTTCTTAAAATTCTCGACCCGGCCGGCCGCAGGGCGCACTTTTCAAGCCCTGCTCACAAGATTCCGATTCCTGTTTTTTCTCCTCTTTTTTACAAAAATATTTTGCAATAAGCAAAAAACGATATAATTTTAAACATCAAAATAGATTTAATGAATTTTTTAACTTTAATTGTCAAAACAGAAATCTATTAAAGATAATGAAAATGGTATCTTTTCAAAAAAAATATGTAATTCATAATTAATTTTTATCAAAAAAATCTGTGGAATATATTCTTTTTTTTTTCCAATTCTTTTCGATGCCCTTTTTGAGGAATCAGAATCGAGGAAACGCTAATAGTAAGCAGTGTTTTGCTGTTTAAAAATATATTTATCTTTTTTTTATGTATTATTTAATGATATTTTTTGTTTTGGTTACTGTATTTATTTTAAAAATAGAAATCTTGAAAATTTATTTCGAATTCTTTTTTATCTTTTTTTTTCTAAAGTTAATAGATTCCTGGCTACCGTAACCGAACTTTGTTAAAACTTTTTTGACTTTCAGTTTTTTTTTATTGCCCAAAACGCGGAAGGAAATTTGTAACTGATTTTATTACTTTCTTTTTTTATTACTTCTTTTTTTTATAAAAAAAACTTTGGTTTCAGATAGATAAAAAAAATTTAAACATAAAAAGACAGAACAAAGATGCTCGGAATGATGAACCATTCTGCTTCCGATGCGGTAGAATTTTATTCTGCCCCGGCATCAAAACGCGTCAATGAAGATACAAAAGTTTTTGTGGAACATAAAGAAAAGAAAAAGGTTTCGTACACTGAAGGTAAAATTTATTTATTTTACAGTAATTTTATGTGTTGATTAATTTTTTGATTCGTTTAATTTTTAAAGTATCAAAATTTTAGATGGCAGAAAAATGATTGATGGAAAAATTGTTGAAAGCAGCGACGATGAATCTGCTCCAACATCAACAAATCCACAGAAAATGTGGGAAAAATTAATTTTACAAAAACAAATCACTGAAAATTTACAAAAACCTGAAACAACAACACCAAATTCAAGCCACTCAAAATCGAGCAAATCCAAAACCAAAAGATAATTTTTTGTTTTTATTTTTCTAATTTTTGTTGTCTCTTTTTTTCTATTACTTTTTTGAACTATTTTTTTTCGTTCTTTTTTTGCAATACCTTCTTTTTTGTCTGCCGTATTTGTTCGCCAAACTCATTTTACCCAAAAACAAAATATTTTGCAAAAATGATATTTTTATATATCAAATAAAAGATAACAAAACATCAAAGAATTAACAAAACAATAAGTTGAAATATAAATATCAAAAATGAATAATTAAAAGATCAAAGTGTTACTTGTGTTGTTCAGGTTCGGTTTGAGTTGGAGGTGGTGGAGGTCCTTTTGAATCAAGATCATCAATATATTGCTCCAATTTTTTTTCACGTTCTTCTGGACAATCTTTCAAAATTAAATATCGTCTATCATTCTATAAAATAAAATATATTAAAGTTTCAAAAAATATATATATAAAAACCTCTAAAACAGCAAGAATATCACTCAAATGACCTTCATTCAATAATATTTTGTTTTTGGATTCATACGTAATGATTTTGGTTTCACGTAACAATTCTTTAAAATCTTTTAAAAGTTCATCTAATCGAACTTTTCTCCATTGACGAAAATCATTTTCAACTCTTCGTTCGCTGTGAATAAGTTTTGAATATTTATCATCATCAAAGATAATCTTTTTTGCATCCTTCCATCGAGTGTTTACATCAATACCTTCTTGATCATTTAAAAGTAAGAAAAACGTTTCTTGCCGTTTTTTATCGAGATCACGGATATGTTCTTTAAAAATGTCTTCTTTTTCATCTTTTGTTAGCAGCTCCAATTTTTTGTAACGATTATCTTTCTTCAAAATCTTTCGAGCATCATGCCAAGAAAAATCTCCATTTCGAATCGAAAATTGAAACAGGTTTTTAAACAAATTAAAAGATAAATGAAAAACTCACTAAATCTTTCAGAACAACATTAAAACTATCAATTTCTTCCTTGTATTGAAGCATTTCCTTTTCTTTATTACGCTCTTTTCTTTGTTGACTTAATTCTGGTTCAACTTCATCTTTTCGACGTTCAATAGCAAGTTCTTCTGCAGTTTTAGGTTCATCTTTTTCGTTAATCCTTCCTTCTTCGTCAGATTCTTCATTTTTGGGCAAATCAGAAACAAATTCACGGAACAATTGCTCACGAAGTTCACTATCTAAACCTTTTCCTTTATATCGAGGATCCTCATCAATCCGTTTCTTGACATGTGACCATTTTGAATTACGACGAATATCATCTCTAGATTCAAGAAGTTCTCGAAACGCGGCTTTACTCTATAAAATTAAAACTTTAAAAATATAAATCTTATTAAAAAAACTTACTTCATCTCTCAATTTAATTTTCTCTTCTTTTTCTTTTGCATATAATTCAGTTATCCAATCATTAAAATAATCTTCTCGATCACGATTCTTTTCAACGGCTTTAAATCTTTCATCTTTTCCATATAAATTTACAAACTTCTGGAAATTACTTTTACCATGCAAATCTTTGGCTTCTTTCAGCAATTCCATATACTTTTCTTTAGCAACTTTAGCTTTTTCCTTCTTTTCTGCCCTTTCAATTTCTGCTCGTTCTTTAGCATATTCTTCAAAAGCTTTCTTTCTCTCATCAGCACTAAGTAAAAGATATCTTGAATCAAATACAATTTTTGAAAGCTCTTTTTGGAATGTGGAATTTGCCGAAACACTACGATCAACAAGCATCTCACGGAATTGTCTTTGACGATCTTCTAAAGGAATCTGGAAAGAAAACAAAAGTATAAACAGAGATAATGAATATAGAAATTAACCTCGGCTCTTGTTTGCTTTGCTTTTATTTCAGCTTCAATTGCAGGATCAATTTCTTTTACAACAGGCTTTGCTTTCTCTTTCTTCTCTTTTTGTGCAGCTTTCTTTTGTTCATCAATACGATCTTGTTTCTTTTCTTGACGGGTTCTCTTTTTTGGTGGAGCTTTAAAATCTTCTTCTTCATTTTCATCTTCTTCATCAGTACCTTCTTGATTAGGAGTTTCTGTTTTACTAAAAGGTGTTCCATCAGGTGTTGATTTTGCACCAGTATTTTCTTTTTCTAAAACTATTCTGTTCACATAATCATGAATCAAAAATAAAACAAACCTTCAGGTCGTTTAGCAACTAAAAGATCAACATCAGGACGATTATAAAGTTCAGGAGGCCTAAAGATTAAATGAGTTAAAATGGGGTTAAAGCTTACGAAATTTAACATACCTTTGCCAAACAGAAGTTTTTGTTGTCGGATTATAGAAAAAGACACGCCCGTCGCCGGTCCAGACTTAAAAAGAATGTAAAGAAAATTTAAAACAAATATTAAACCCTACCTATGCAATATGGACTACCCGAAATAGGATGAGAACTAACTGGACGATTTTCACCACCTCCAGGAGCATTATTTTGTGGAACACCAGCAGTAGGATGAACGGCAACTGGTGTTGGAGCAAACGCAGATGGAGCCATTGTTTGGGCCTGTGGAACTGGAGCCATAACTCCGCCCCCATTTGCTATAAAATGAATTAGCTTCATTTTTGGCAAAGTAAAACTAACCTTCCCTATCAGCAAGAGCTTTTGGTTTTTCCCATGTATTTTCCTGAGTAAGCATATTAAAATAATACTTTCTTCCATCAGGAGAAGTGAATTCTTGCCAGGCTGCAGAAGGATCAAATGGCATAGGCATTCGAGGTGGCATACCTGCACCACGCATAGGAAAACCAGGGAAGCCACGTTGAGACATCAAAGGCGGAATACCTCCTGGAAATAAAAAAAAATTAGCACAATAAAAGAAACAAAATTATTTGCTACATAATATGATAAAACCCTCTAAATCCCTATATCTTAATGAGATGATACAGATGAAAAGCAACTTTACAATAAAAACTGACGAAGATTTCACACAATTGCCCATTCCAACACAGGTATCTGCAGAGGCCTCTGAACTTACACAAAACTAACATAGAAATGAAAATAATCTGCAAAAACTTTAGAATAAAGAAAAATCAGCACGAAAATGAAGAAAATCAGCCAGAAAAATAGTTCCTTTTGGTCCACAAACACAAAAAAATAGTATTTCTTTCGTTGTCTGTTGTCAAATCGCGCCGTCTTTTGCATGTGCACTGCTCCTTCCATAAAGAGTTCGCCGTTTAAACTTTTCGTTTGGCATTTAATTGTATGCCCTTTTAGGCTAATGCGCTTGAGTTCTAAAGCAAAATAAATTTTGGATATCATCGGACATGATCGACATGGACATGGGTGATGAATAAATTTTAAAAATAAGTTTTATGCAGATTTTTCTCATTTTTATGTAAGTTCTGTGTAAGTTAGAGACCTGTGATAACATCCAACAAACGCCAATATCAATGAACCAATAACGCATGTCTAAATCATTCCAAAAATCTTTACCTAGATAAACTCAAATAATACTTCTAGATATAATTAAAACAAAGGTTAGAGCGTCAAAAATTGGGGGAGTTTACCTGTACTTACATCGCTGCAACAGCATTCATCCGAATCAGCAGAAGAAAACATCCTAAGTATTAAAATGAGAGTAGAGATAGGGGGAAACTTACCGAACTAAAATTAATTAACCCTCCAAAAAAAGGATCAAATCTTAAAAAAATATTATAGAATACAAACCTTGTGGATTTCGTTCCCTCTCAATTTTCATTCCTGTATCAACTAAAGCCTGCAGACCTGCTTGATCCACGATACGTGCTTTTTCTGGTTTTTGCCATACTGTTTGTCTTGTTACTGCATTGTAAAAATACGATTTATTATCAGCAGCCTTTGTTTCAACCCAAATTTCTTCTTCACTAACACCAGCCAATTCTAACCACTGAAATTGTAAAAATCAATATTTACACAAAAGTAACTTAAAAATTTACAATTTTTAGTTTTTCCTGTGGATTTGCTTGTGGCCGAAATGGCATACCTCCACCGGGTTGCACACCTGGCATTCCGCCAGGTGGCGGAAATCCACGAGGTGGATAACGAGGTGGGTCTTGTCCTTGATATCCCAAACCTGGTCGTGGTCTTGGTCCATTTGGACGTTGTTGCATATTATGATCTATAAATGAAAAATTCATTATTGTATACATATAATCTTGCAAATTAACAACTTCTTGGTGGAGCATTAAAAAAATTAAGTGGTTGATTTTCATTTTCGTGATTTTGAAAATTCATTAATGGTCTTGGACGAATTCCTGGAGGGGCCATTAAACTAGGGGGACGTAAAGATGCAGGTGGAACACCTGGTGCATTAACTCTATAAAAAATATTAATTTTCCAAAAATTATTTTTAAAATACGCACCTTCCTGGTGGGGGTAAATTTGTTTTAGCTTCATCTGGTGCTTCCTGAAATCTTGTACGGCGTCGAGTTGGTTGGGGTTCACCACCTGTGTCACCATTTTGTGGTGGCACAGGATTATCAGTTTCCATCATCATTATAATAAAGTTGTAATAAGTTTGTTACCGCAGAAGAAGAAAAAAAAGGATGGAATTAATTAATACTTCACGAAATAAAAAAGAGCAGAAAAAAACGAAGAAAAAAAACGTCAGAAAAAAAGCAAAAGTGGTAAGCGAGTGACACTTTGCCAAAAAAATAATTGGTCGATTTTCTTCTAGGCACAAAAAATTCAATAATCTATTGCACTACCAACAATAATAAATATTTTATTATTGTAGGTAGTGCGATCCCTTGGAGCGATAGATACAAAAAAGGCCAACGGTTTTCCTGCGCACTTTTTTATTCTTAAAACTTTCGATAAAAAGTTCAAAAAAATGAGTCGTACCAAAACGGGGTGATCTAAAAATATGCTCTTGTGGTAAATGAAAAGCGCTATCGCTATGATATAATTTCGAGCTGGAACTCGCCAGAATGTAATATACATTTTTCAAAAAAACGTAAAAAAAGCGATTTTCTCGAATTTTTTGTATTAAAGTGAAATACAAAAGTTGGATTTTCAGAATCTCCGTCAAATTTTACACCCAGGTGGTTAAATAAAAAATTTGCAAAAAAAAGTTTTAATTTCTACAGTATACCTCTCTTTCATTTTCGTTTGACTGAAAAAAAACGCGGGGAACACTCGCGATTGAGTTGCTGCGTGCACGTAGCTAAACTAGTGAAGTCCGAATGTTATGTTATATCAAAATTGTCTAACGTAACGTTTCGACTTACTGGAGGTCTAACTTGATTATTTACATTCATTTGATTTGGATCAAGTAAATGTTGGGATGCCGCAAATTGCACCAATTCTGGGCGATTATCTTGATCATCTTGTTGTCGTGGAAATTCAAATGGATTCTAGAAATTATTAATTCAAGGAATCATTTTTAAATGACTTAAAAGTAATTACTAGAATAATTGATGTTGAACCATCCCCAAAATGTTTTAATGATCCCCACTTTTTAATCAAATTTGAAGTTTCAGCTTTCTTTTCGCGGCCATCAGAATCATTTGAAGCTTCAATTGAATTTTCATAAGCTGCAATATGAAGGGAAAGAGTGCTATTGTTGGTACATTTTGATTTCTTCAAGTCACGTTGTACTTCAGATTCACGATTAAGATTCAAAAATGTTGTTGATAAATGTTTGTCATCTGATTTGCTCCAAGAATTTGAAGCTTTTTTTGATTTTAAATCATTTGAATGATCTAATGAGTCAGATGTAGCTGCAATCCTTTTTAAGGGGCTTCTTAAACTATTATTAAAACATGGAAAACAGTGATAATAAATTCTAATATTTTTTTGGTATTATAAAAAGGATTGCAGCTTCATTTCTACCGTAATTTTGTAATTGTTTGTTTCCAGATACACCATTGTTTGGACGATAAATTTCATCAAAAAAACTTTGAGAATTTTGATTATTTAAATTAAGATTACGGTATTGATCACCAGATACATTTTCAGCAACACCTTTTTGCTTATCTTTAAAAGACAAACAATAATCTTTTGTTGTCATCTAAAAATATATTAAAAAGCTTATTTATTGTATTAAACAGTTTCAACCAGGTACACATATTTATTTTAAGCCTTATCCGAATCGCAAAAAGAAAAGTAATCATATAAAAAGTCTATCTTCAACAACAAACTTTTAATTATTGCAAAATTTAAAATTTCGTAAATTTAAAAAAATAGAACATACGCCAACATTACAAGCTCTGCCGAAAAAAAAATAAGGATGATGTAATGCTTTATTTCTCTTCAAAAAAAGGTGCACATAAAGATTCGGGCATTTATTTGTTTGAACATTCATCTGTATAGCAATATTTCAACACAACATTTGTCGTTTTACACACATTTTTAGTTTAGTTAGTTTTTAGGTGGTTAAATGAAAAATTTGTAAAAAAAGTTTTAATTTTCACCGTATACCTCTCTTTTATTTTGACTGAAAAAAACAAACACTCGCGTTTGAGTTGCTGCGTGCACGTTGCTAAACGAAGTGAGCCACGGGCTCATTGGATGTCCTGTAGAGATGGATTTTGAGTTTAGGGGTCGGAACAGTGATGTTGCGACTCCGACTCCGGAGTCGAGGAGTCGACTCCGGAGTCGGAGTCGGAGTTGGAGTCGGAGTCGATGAGATGGAGTCGATGCATCGACTCCGGAAAAAATTTTTAAAAAAACTTTAAAAATCTATTTATTATGAAGAATAATGTTTCTAAAACACCTTTTTTGACATAAAAAACACTAATAAATTGTTTTGATTGCCGTAATAATAGTTTAAAAATTTTTAAAAATTTTTAAAACAAACTTTTTGTTTTAAATATTAATTTTTTAATTATTTAAAACAGTTTAATAGTGTAAATTGACATTTAGAAAGGACTTTAATGTGTTTTAAAGAAAATTTTGAATTTGGAGTCGACTCCGGAGTCGACTCCATTGACTCCGACTCCGGAGTCGACTCCAGTGACTCCGATTCCGACTCCGGAGTCGGAGTCGGAGTCGGAGTCGATAAAAAATGTCCGGCACATCACTGGGTCGGAATAGAATTATTTTTACTCAAAAATGACTAAGAAATGATCAAAAAATGATTTTAGACATGCACGCCCCGAAAATCGAAATTTCGATATTTTCGATATTTTTCACAGGGGGACCAAGATAAAAAATTTAAAAAAAATTTTTGAAAAAAAATTTTTTTTTCCTTAAAATTATCAGGATATGCCCAAAATAATATAATAACACTATAAAAACCATTTAAATGATTCAAAACGATCAAATATTGAAGATCTATCATTTCAATGATGTTGGGGGTATTGTGAAAATGCTTCAAGTAGGAAAAAAAAATGTTTCCCTGTTAGTTGCGTTAATAAGATTAACTATGACTAAATCGAGGTCGGGGAGTTTAATAAAAGCATTCACAAGCGTTTAAAGACATTTCTAAGTATAGTTTTTGGTGTTGGGGGTGTATTTTTGCTTTTTTTGTCTAAAAATGAGAGAATCTTAATTTTACAGCTAGCCATACACTTGTATTTGGTCTTAAAATAATCCCAGCTTTGATTACAACATCGTAACAGAGAGTTTTTCGAATTTTAACAGATAGTTCTCATTTCTCATAAGTTTGAAAAAATCGTATCTTACTACCCCGACATCTTTGACAGAGAGCGAAGTAAGTAAAACAGATAATTAGAAAAATCCAGTTAGTTTTTTTTGATGCTACTATACATAGAAACATCGTAACAGAAGCCTTTTGAGTATATCTTATCAGAAACTCGAAATTTTTGGATTTATTCTCTATCTATAAGTAAAATGAGCACAAAAGTCGGTATAGAGATTTTTTTTTTGTGTTCAAATTTAACCCAAATCTGTTATAACAGATTTGTTGATAAGATATAGCCCGACAAATCTGTCGAGGCGCCCGAAAAATCTGTCGAGGCGATTGACTTCATTTGACCTGATATCCATTTCTCGAGCGAAAAAGTGCCAAAAAACGTCATTTTTTGCCATTTTCGTTTTTATGATGGGACAACCCCAAAATATAATATGATATTTGTATTTTGGGCCCTAATATCGTTTTCCATGGTTTCTAAGTGTGTTTAACCTAATTTTAAAAGGGCGCCTCTACGGGACAAATTTGGCCCCAAAATGAGCCCGTGGAGCAAAAGTAGAAACCTATTCTCAAAGAAAAAAGTGCTTTTTCATGAGAAATAAAAACATACATAATTTTTTATGTTTTAGTTACAGAATCTTTTGTAATTTTATCGACTTCAAAATATGAGAGTTATTCTAAAAAAATTCATTCAAATCAAACTTTATTAAACAAAAAAACCGGTATTATTTTTTAAACATTAACTTTTAAATACAAATTAAAAAAAGAAGGCTAGACAGACTAGAGTTAATTAGCTTAATTCGAAACCAGCATTCGAGTGAATTGCATACCGTAATTTTTCAAGTAGCAAAGATTTCTTCGAATAGTTCGGAAGCTTCAAAAGATTGAAACAAGTTGAAGATGTCGGTAGACGAGCAGGATTTCGATTACGTTTTATAGCAAAAAAACCTCGAACAACAGAACCAAGTGTATCGCCTTGATCTTGGTCATCACCAACTTCAATGCATCGTATTGAAAAGGGTGGTTCAAGCGAACAAAAACCAAGCAAAGGGCCTCTTGAACATGATGTAACCTAAAAATTGGAGTTATTGCTTTGGCTAATAAAATCTTTGCTACAGACAAATTTTAAGAACAGCTTTCTTTCATCTGATGTAAAATCATGTTCAATAATTTCCCATAACCATTTTATTACTCGATGCTTAGAATGAAATCCACCATAATATGCTGTATTCTTTCGAAGATCTCCAACATCAATATCATATGTTGTTCCGGAAATAAGCATTTGTAATTCATGTGTACTAAAGAGTGATAACCATGTTGAAGATATAATTGAACGAAAACCAGAAATAAAATGATCTCTTTGTTTTTTTGTTTGTTTAACAACTCGATGTTGGGCCATCTAAAAATATATAAAATTACTGCATTCAAAAAAAATAAACATACTGTATGAATATAAACAATTTTATTTTCGTTTGTCACTTTAATAGATCTTCCACTTGGTACTAAATCCACTGTAGTTATCTAAAAATATATATTTTATTACTGATGAAAAATTTTGAAGCAAAACAAAACATACTTGTCCAAGAAATTCTTCATCGACTGAAAAGGTAAGTTCAAGATCGGCAACATCATCAGAATCTTTATAATGTTTAACAAAAGTTAAACTTTTGTATAAATCTTGATCAACTAAAGATAATTCATCAAAGGCACACAATTGTTTCCCAAGAATTGTTGCCAATAATACTGGAGCCAATTGTACTGTAAAATATAAGAGCATAGAAATAGACAGTAATAAAAGACAAGGGGTGATAACATACCATCAACAAGAAAGCCATCATAAACAGATTTGCCAAGCATTCTACCAATATATGAAAAGTATTCCAAATGATTAGGATGAATGCCAGAAGTATTGGAGGGATACAATTGACCATTTGCAGTTAACTAAAATAAAAAACATGTAAATATTTACCGTTTGCAACGGAATATCATACCTTGAACAAATTTAATTCTGGATCAAAGATACCTTTTACAGTAAGCTCCAAGAATTCTTTAAAAACACCATCTTGATCTATGCCCTAAAATAAAAAGGTAAAATGAAATTAAGGTGAAAAAAATGCTAACCGCTTCTTCAAGGCCTTGCTGATTTACAAATTTAACTCGAAGACCAGCTTTGAGTTCAGTTGGTGATAAAGTAGAAAACATTCGGAATCCATCTTCAATAATTGAATTCCTCGATATTGTGGCTACCGTAATCAATTTCTCCAAAGATGCTTTATCCGCAGAAACAAGTTTTCGAAAAAGTACTAATCGTTCCTTCAAAGGAATCAAATGTGGCATTTTTTCCATTATTAATAATCCACGTTCAGTTCGCTTTTCAAATTCGCCAACAATTATAGATGATCGAACTTCACTAAAATACAGCAATATTTTGATAACAAAAATACTTAATTTCAAAAAATTTACCGAACATGCCAAAAATTGGGATTTTCACAAAACGGTCGACGAACATGTTTATTATGAAGTAAAACATTTAGCTGATATAAACTTTGAAAAAGATTGTTTGATTTTTCATTTTTGAAATCTGTAAAGGTTAACCCAATTATTTTGTAAAATCAAAATAACAATAGTGTGTTACGACTTACCAACAGCTTTATCCCAAATTGCTTTAAAACAAAAATGATTAACAAATTGTGAAATTTCAATAATTTGTTTCATATCAAATGGTTGACCTTCTTCATAAAGCTCCTTTTCATCAAGTATTCTAAAATTACAGTAGCCAAATTTAAGGATAAAATAAACTTATACAAGCATACGATATTAATGACAGAGCGATTTCCGCAAAGAGTGCAATTGGAGCAAAATGTGGAATTTCACATTTTGGATCCGCATTAAACAGATTTAATAAAGAATGTGAAATACCGTGACGGCTGTTTGAAATGTAATTCCATAATTGTGTTAAAACAGAATCATCTTGACATAAGCCTGAAAAGATTAAATTAATTAAAAAGAATAAGTTTGTCATAAAATACATACCAGAAATAATATCAACGTGTATAGTGGTAAATGTTAATAAAGCATTTCGATACATTTGACAAACTACAGCAGTTAACGATACTGGACCTAAATGTTGATCATATCGAGGCTGTTCTTTTACAGTAAGATGTTTCATTAATCCTAAAATAAAGCTATTAATTTAACACCCTTTTTTACAGTATCCTCTTACGCTGAATTAAATCTTTGGATAATTTTTCAACTTCTTGAGTCGTTTGCGATAATGCTTGATTATTCCCTTCAACACTGCCCAAAACTTTACCAAATAAAATTTTAACCATTTTTTTACTCCAAAAGTACTGTAATTGTTGACGGACCACAACATTGGCTTCTTGATTATTTAAATTTACGCCTTGAGAAATCCAACCAAGAATCGGATGCCAATGTTGTTTCTTTGAATTTTTAGGTGTTGCCATCTGAATTCTAGCAAAAAAATTGTTAATAATATGGGTCCATTCCAACAAATTTTCAATTAAAATATCATTTTCACAAAAACTAATATTTATAAAATTTGCCAAAACATTTAAAGTTTCAACAATATTCAAAGAATCAACCATTTTCAAATTTGAATTGAAATATGTAATTAAAGCTTCCAAAGTTTTAATTGATTTTAACAAAGAATAACTCTGAAATTTAAAAAAATATAATGAAAATTAGTGTAGAAAACAATCTCCTTACATTTGGATTAAGGGCCAATACAATCCCAGGACATGTATATACATATTTAACAAGTAATTCTGTTTTGTCATTTTCTAACGAAGTATTTTGTACAACCCTGAAGCATACCATTACAGTAACCAGTTTTGGAGCATAGTTTTGAAAGAAAACTTACCGAAAAATAATAGTGATAGTTGCATTTACAATATCGGAAGATGTCTTGCCTCTTTTCATTGCTTTTAACAAAAATGTATGAAAGTTTTTCATTGGTTCGGATGATAGAAAAGAGGCAAAAAATTTATTACAAAGATTAGTTACAACTGGAAGCAATGAAGGATTGGTTTTCAATAATGCCCAATTATTTGGAGAACTTAGAACAACCAGAAACGTAATCATTGAAGTAGCAGCTTTAGCATGAAGAATTTGATCAAACTAAAAATAGTTTAAATGATCGATATATATACGGTAGGATTAAAACTAACATCTGTTTCAGCTAACATTGCCGGAATCAACTCAAAATATTTGGTTATTAAGCGTGATGCTTTTTTGAAATAGTTTGGTGAAAGAAACAAAGCACTAAAAGTATGAATTTTTGAAGAAGAATCCATTGACGAAGAAATATGACGACAAAAAATGCTTAATCGCTAAAAATTTTTATATATTACTGTATATATATATACACAAGCAAACAAGCTTACTGTAATGTAATTAGGTTGTTCAGATAAATAAGGTAACAAAAATCCATATTTAAGCATATCCAAATTTGATGGTGTAGTATGATTTGCATCGTATTCAGTACCAAAAATTAAATCAAATTCTTGTCTAAAATATTTTTTTCTCAACACATTTTATGTAATAAAATCATATCCTTACTTAATCTTTTGATGAAATTCTCGTCTTGCAATTCCTGCTTTTGCTCTTACCTGAATCTCAATAGCTAGCGCCGCGTACAATTTCTGATGTTCTCTCTCAGCTCTTTCTTGGGCAGCTTTTTCTAAGAATTTTTGTCTTTCATCCATATTTTTAATACTGAGATGATATTATACTAATATTTACATAATATTTAATACATTGTTGGACATTACCTTCAGATTTTTGCCCGGTGCTTGCTTTTTAAAAGAAAAAAATGTTTTTAGAAAAATCCAAAAATCTGGAAAAAAATCCAGAGAGAACTCAAGAGTGTTGAGACTCCTAAAAAACGAAAGCGAGCGGGCGGGGGGCGTTCGGTCTTTAACTTTTTTTAACACAAAATTTTTTTGCGATATTTTTTTAAAGAATTTGAAATATTTTGAAATACTGTATTAAATTTGTAAACTATTCGAACAACCGGTTTAATTGATATTCTTTCAAAAAAGGTCTTGAATAAAGCAAAAAAACAGTCTTTTTTTGTGTCTGCTTTTTTGTTCCGTTTTTTTAAATTGTTTGAACGTTTTTTTTTGTGGCTTTTTTATGATATCTTCCTTAGAACTTTTAGGATATGTTGTAACATTACAACTTATATTTAAAACAAACTTGGTAGAGATTTAAAAAAATTTGTGCTATTTTAAAAATGACTATCAATAAAAATGCTGAAGAATTACGGGTTATCACTGAACGAGTTGCTATCCTTGATTTTGGTGCTCAATTTGGAAAGGTAATTTTTTGGGATTTGATTTAATAATAATATTATATTAGTGTTTAAGGTTATTGATAGACGAATTCGTGAATCATCTGTATATTGCGAAATTTTGCCGTTGAACACTCCAGCATCAAAAATTGTTCAAGATGGTTATAATGCTATTGTAATCAGTGGTGGCCCAAATTCTGTTTATGCACCAGATGCACCACAATATGATCCTGAAATTTTTCAGCTTGGTCTTCCAATTTTAGGCATATGCTACGGATTCCAAGTATGATTGTATTTATCGTTTTGTATGTATGATTACTGTATTATTTTTAGGTAATTAATAAAGAATTTGGCGGAAATGTAGGACGCGAAGAACTTCGAGAAGATGGTCAAACTGATATTGATGTTGATAATACATCAGACTTTTTTCATGCATTGGATCCTGTCCAACAGGTCTTACTCACT